>CM060940.1:586071168-587504918 GCA_030765085.1 Allium cepa
TATAAAATTTGAAGTGAATTTTTGAAATTTATATCAAATATTTTGAAAGATTATTCTTTTTATAGAAAAAGCTTTCTGAAAAATATTAAATTCTATGTGAAAAAAATGTCACAACATTTAGAAATACGATCATATTTTCAAAACAAAAATTGAAGGATAGTATCTGTCAATTGAGGGATGAGGTCTGTCAACAGTCCTGCACCATTTTGAATTTTCCAATTGGAAATGAATATTGTTTGTTTTGAAAATATATTATGTTAGATGACATTTTGAAAATATAATAATGTATTTGTGCTATTGCGGATTTTTAACAATGATTCAAAGACTGCTATTTGTAGCGCACTTCTGTTTTTGAGTTTATCGTGTATTTTTATAGTAAAGCACGTGATCGATTTTCTGATATTTCTGTGCATACTTGGTAAACAGTTAATACCAAAGCTCGTACGCTTATTATCATCAAAACATATCATGTAGGGTTCCAATATGTTTTTTTACCCATTCTATAATTTCTTTGACTTTGATGTTCCAACTTTTTTTGTGCTTTTACTTTTATGTAAATATCAACTACTCAGCAGTGCATCGCTTTGTCTCTGTATGTGTTAATATCATTGAAGTTTACTTTTACTTCTTATTTATAGGCGTCACTTTTAGTTTCCCACTCACCATCTCATTTGTACCTATATTTTTCTAGTTATTTCGATCACCCCGTAATCATTCCCATGTCTTCCATGTTTATCTTATTTTTATTGTTTTTCCAAAGACCGGCATCTCACCTCGTATAATATAGTTTGTCTGATCACCGTAGTTGATTAAAGTTTCTTTCTATTTTTGTTTTTTGTTTTTTGTTTTTTGTTATTTTACTGTCATATAAAATCACTTTTTTATTTCATTTTATCCAGACTGGAGTTAATTATGTTTGTTATGTCATGTATCTCTTTATTTTCCTGTGTTATTGATCCTAATATTTACACATATTCTTTTTTCTGTCGATTGTTTGATTTTTATTTTATTTTTTATAAAAAATATTTTTCATGTTATTATCTCTAATTTATGTAATAAAATTTGATGACATATGCATAGATTTCGTTATACTAAGTTAAGCCATTTTGATGCCAGCACTCCATTTAAACAAGTCAAATTCGAAATAGGTGCGCTCCATTTAAATTATTACATTTAATCGGAGACCCACTCTTTGATTCCATATTTGGCAAGACTTCTCGGATATTTTTGATTTTATTTTAATTCAATTGATTTAGTTTTGGTAAAGTTCCGATAAAGTGGATTTAGTTGATTGTTTATGTGCATTTTCTTACTTGTGAAGTTAGATTGATTTGTTCAGCTAGATTACAAGTAAAAGATAATCCTTTCAATATGAATTTCTAATATATTTATTAAGAATGCCTTCAACTTTTGTGTTCTTTAAGTTTTGTCAAACTTATGTATAAAATACAAAAACAAATATATTTGTTTTATATTAATAAGTTTGTCGTAACATACGAAATTTAAATTATTTGTTTGTTTTCAAGAGGTATATGTATTAATGTCATATTGTGGAATAATCAGCCTATTTATCCAATTTTTCTTAAACTTTAATTTGTTTTTCTTAAAGAGTCAAATATATAAAATAGTTAGTTTAGATTTGGTGTTACACACAACTGGACTTATCCAATTTAGTTTTGATTTTTTTTCGTTTCGTGTGAAAAAATGTTTAGAATGAGAAAGTTTGACTTTACCTTAAAATGCAAACTCCTCTGTAATAATAAATACTCCATGAAGATTTAAAGTTTGATTATTTTGATTATTTCCAACTGGCACATGCATTTCTGGTGCCAAAGTAGTAGTGCTATGGTTTATGTTGTTTGGACAATCATCTGAAAAAGGCTAAGCATATATTTTATTCCAGATTTGAACTGTATTGTAGTGTTCATTTCAAGATGCTTAAAATTCATGCTACTAACTAAAAATGCCTCGTTTCTACAATATATATGACCCAATGGAATATACCAGTATCTCGATTTCTTTGTGCTATCACTAGTAATTCAGAATCTACTTTGCCTTGACAAGTACTTTTTTAATAAATGGCTGCACTATTCGCCATTTGAATGTAGAGATGGGGATCTCCATTTGAATATGCTCAAATTAAAATTCATGTTGCGAACTTAAATGTCTCTTACCTATAATGTACAATGACTAAATGCAAGATATGGGGATCTCCATTTCTTTGTGCTCGCTTGTAAAAGTCATAATGTACTTTCCCTTGTTAATTACTATTCTAGTATATGGCTTTATTATTCACCATTTAGTGTGATTTATAGGATGCCGGAAGGTTAAGCTATCAATCAATACATTTGCCCTGTATTTAAGAAAAGATACACAATCATATTGTACTAGATTACTCCCAATGTCAACATTGAAAATTGTGATGATTTTTATTATTCAAGTGATAGCATACATATACTGTAGCTTTGAGCGATCAACCTACATTGTAATGTTAGCATTATAGTTTTGTGATATAATGAATTAACATACTTATGCAGCGAATGTTTCCAGCCTTTTCAACTTGTTGCGGTGAACTTATAAGCAGATGGGAAACACTGGTTGGTCCGAAGGGAGAGTGTGAAATAGATGTTTGGCCAGAACTCCAAAATTTCACAGGAGATGTAATCTCTCGTACAGCATTTGGTAGCAGCTTTGAAGAAGGAAGACGTATATTTCAACTCCAAGGGGAGCAAGCTGAGCTAGTTATGCAATCGGTTCAGTATGTGCAAATCCCAGGTTACAGGTCTGTTTCTTTGTACCTTATGTGTGCGAGAAAATCGTGTTTCAAATTAACTAGGCATTTGATCCCTCATTTTTACTTTAGAGCAGGAAGTTGTTTAAAAATTCCTCCCCTCCTTTCAATTACTTAAAACATTTTACATGATTGTTTCTTGAAGAACCAGTAGTCCTTTTGTCTTTATATTCATTAGTAGTTATAGTTTATTTTTTTAAGGTATAAATAGTTGACTTGTCAAGTGTTCTTTTGTCTTTATATTCATTAGTAGTTATAGTTTATTTTTTTAAGGTATAAATAGTTGACTTGTTAAGTGTTTTTATGGAGTTAACGACAAAATAACTAAACAGGATAGCTTGAATACTGAAAATTTCAAAATCCATCCTTATCAATGTTGACATAGAACCTTGGAGTAAACTACTTGAAAATGAGTTGGTGATTTTTGGCTGTCTTTTCTTTTATAGAGGTTCCAAACAAATTTGGACGAATACGACTTCTTAATAATCACACAGGAATGATCGTTTCTTATATATTTCAAATGCCCGTCGACATTTTTGTCCCCAATGAACATAATGTAGACAGGCTAGTAAGCACAATTGAACTTTTTCGCTGTCAATGTGTAGATATAACTATGTTTATCATTGTTCATCTATTTACTTTGTATGGAACAAAAATTTATTTGCTTAAGAACAGATGAAGTGATAGTAAGCAGTTTGGTTCTTGCTATAAAAACATCTTTCAAATGCATATGAATGGTCCATATTGAATTATAGAAGTTACCTTCTCAATTACAAGTACTGAATTTGGATTATTGAAATAGATTTGACTTTCCACTTTTAATCTTATATGCAGGTTTCTTCCTAACCAAAGAAACAAGCGAATAAAAGCAATAGATAAGGAGATAAGGTCACTTCTAAGGGGCATAATTGAAAAAAAAGAAAAAGCTATGAGAAATGATGATGCAAAAAATGATGATTTACTTGGTGTTCTTCTAGAATACAATTCAGATAAAGATGGAAAATCCCAGAATTTGACAATGAGTACTGAAGACGTTATTGAAGAATGCAAACTGTTCTATTTTGCAGGGGAAGAGACCACCTCAGTTTTGCTGACGTGGACAATGATTGTATTGAGTATGTATCCTAGCTGGCAGAGTCGGGCAAGAGAAGAAGTTAGAGAAGTTTTTGGAGGGAAAAATCCGGATATTGATGGCTTGAACCGCTTGAAGACTGTGAGTACTTTTTGTTGTTGTTGTTGTTTTATTAATATTTATTCCATTTCAGATTTAAATGGATTTATCCAAATATTTTTCTAGTTCATATACCTGCACCTTTTATTCATCGATTTTTGTTAAGTGAGGGATCCACTGTCAATTGTCAAGGTTACTCCTACCTAGAAATTTGACATTAACCATATGCATTATAGCATAAAATATTTGAAAAGCAACGTATAGCTTTGAGCGAAGAACTTCATATTAATCAAATATGTCCAAGTCATTTAAATTCTCTTTATGTTCCACACTGATGCAGTATGAAAATTATAGGTTAAAGAAACAGGTTTTGTAAATAGTTGTTGCTGGCACACTGTGTACTTTCTTAGAGTTTACAAGCAAAAATTGATTTCCTGGATTAAAAAAAAGTCTAATAAACAAATCATTTATGTTTCTTCATCTTTTAGAAAACTCTGTGAGCCAATACTGCAATAGTTTTTTTCTAAATAGATAAAGCGCTTCTTAGTGCGTTGCCATTGCAGTTGGTTGCAAATATTAAGTATCATCTCCATTAGCCAACAAAACAATAGTTTTAAAAACAATATTTTGGCTAGATTTTTTAATCTACAAACAAACGGTTAGACCTGTCAAAATATGACTCATTCCATTTATTCTACTTTTAAGTGGGTTGGATCAACCCATTTATGTATTTTATTAAATGGGTTGGGTTGATGCATTTTTAAAAAGGTTATAAGTGGGTAACCCATTTACCCATTTATTAAAAACATTAAATTTTAATATCAATTTGAAAAATAAGAATTTTGAACATACAATGTAATTTTTAATGAAGACTGACAGTTGTATTTAGAAAATAACTGACCATCGCTTTCTCATATTTGAACTTCATCTAGTGCAGAAGCCGCTATTTTTTTGTTCAGACTGCAATACCTTCTTCGTACTAACTCGGAATTAGACGAGACTTCGATCGACTAACTCCTACCTAAATTACAGACAGTTTGATACACTTAGATACTTGATCTTATGAACGCATACTGTACTTCTCCAAGGGTACTGATAGTTGTACTTAGAAAATAACAGGTTATCACATCCCCATATTTGAGCTCCGTCTAATACAGAAGCCGCTATTTTTTTGTTCACACTGCAATAACTTCTTCACATTGGCTCGGAATCAAGCGAGACTTCGACTGATTAATTTACATACTTATTGCTACAAGGACTTTTCTTATAACAACATTAGAAATAGAGACCTTATGTGCAAAACCCTTTTCACTGAGCATTGACTACAGCCTTGAATTGATGGTTAAGTTCAAGTATCAAATTAAAAAACAATATTGTTACTGGAAATGTTTTTTATCCTATAGGCCTTGTTAATGAGTTTCAGTAAAGCACTATTGAAAGTATCAACTAACATTACACCAAAAGAGATTGCTAATGATAGAGCTTCTAAGACTACTAAGCTATGTACCTAACTTTTGCTACTGTACATGGAGGTAAAGAACTATATTCGAGTGATATTACCATCCAAATTCTCAAGGATATCATTCACAACCCAAATCAAGGATGAAAAAAAAAATGCAGACAAAATGAGAACATAACTAGAATTTTGACATACTGTGCATTAGGTCCAGTAGAAATACAAAGGCAATCCTGTCCCTATCGTAATTTTTTATCTACCTGAAATATATTGAGGTCGACTTACCTCTTTCTACTGAAGTGAGATTTGAGCAAGAGCGAAGGGGTGAGTAAGAGTCCAAATGGAAGAGACCGTTGCATCAAACCTCCCTTCGTGCTTGCAGCCCAACTAGAGATTCGATTCCATAGTATAGTATTTGGTCTCACCCCAACATCGTACTTTACTATACTTCTACATATATTTTATCCCTAAAGTTAGCTAAGTTGGTAAAAACTCTAAGTGCCAAATTGGTGATGCAAGAGTCGATTATTAACGATGATATAATCCTTTTGAATAAGGTTAAAGTATAAAATGTGGGGTCGGTGTATTCTTTCTCAAGTTCACAAACATTGGTTGATTTACTTGGGTATTCAATATGCATATGTGAACATACATATATAAAATGTTTTTCTTATTTCTTCTCTTGGCTTTTGTCATTTCTCTTCCATCCATAAATAACCTTGCAGCCATTGTGAACACTGAGAGTAAGGAAGCAAATCCTTACATGATGTTGAATTATTAGGTGTCTCTCCTATTTATGACTAAACTACTGGTAGCGCCACGCCCCAACCCCCCCCCCCCCCCCAAAACCAAAACCCCCCACCAGCACCAAAAAAAAAAAAAAACCAAACTCAAATCCCCATAAAAAATAAAAAAAAACCACCCAAATTAAATTAGGCTAAGTTGTGTTATTGAAAGACAAGCTAAGCTTAATTTAATAGGTGGAGAAGAATAAAATTGATGAAGCCATTTTAGAGATTGTTGATGTTGTAGACATAGTTCAAAACGTCTATTTGATGAAGGTTTGTCTAAGTGAGAATAAAGAAGCTATTTGGTGCAACTAAGTCGTTTTCATGATACCTCTGTGTGATGCTTTAGTCTGAGAGTTTTTGAAGTTGGACATTTACATTTTAAATTTGTTGTGATATGCTTCGTTGTTTTATATTTATTTGTCCAGTTATATTGATCAATTGAAGAAAAATGATCACCCATCAGTTATTTATGAGCAATACAAACACAATTATCTGAACAAAATGCTAACCATATATGTTCACATGATGATTAAAATGTGTTCTGTTACAGGTAACAATGATCTTAAATGAAGTTCTAAGGCTATACCCTCCAGTAACATTCCTCACTCGTCGAACCTACAAAACAATGAAGCTGGGAGACATCACATATCCTGAAGGTGTATCCCTACTTCTACCTGTACTTTTCATTCACCATGACCCAGAATATTGGGGCGAAGATGCCCATGAATTCAACCCCGAAAGATTCGCACAAGGAATTTCAAAGGCATCAAAAGATCAAGTTGCTTTCTTCCCTTTTGGCTGGGGTCCTCGCATTTGTATAGGCCAGGCTTTTGCTCTAATTGAAGCTAAAATGGGCTTAAGCATGATTCTTCAAAACTTCGAATTCAAGCTTTCGCCTTCCTACTCTCATGCTCCTTATACTGTTCTCGCTCTTCACCCTCAGCATGGCGCTCCCCTCATAATGCACAAAATATAATATACTATGGCTTATATTCACTGTTTCGTTTGAATAATGTACTTGTCGACTACTATCTGAAAAATGTATAAACTCCTGTAGTACATTACAAACATTATAAAGGTTGGTATGCAGACTGGGCGTGTACATGGTCATTACATGAACTATCTACTACTGTTCTAACACGATTCCTTTTACCTTCGATTTTAGACAGATTGAACCAAAAGCAATGAAGGGGAGTGACATTGGCATCAAGAACATACAAAGCGACCATCTTGAAAATCGAAGAAGCAAACATCGGTATAGGGCCAAATATCCACATCAGCAACATTAGTTGCTGAAAGAGGCTATGCGGTAGGATAGTGTAATATGGAATAACGGAATAGTCTAGGTAGATAAAGTAAGTAAAAGCAAGGAGACACCAGGATTTTATACTGGTTCGGACCTTTAGTCCTACGTCCAGTCCCTAAGCTTCACTTAGGAATTTCACTAACACACACCCTCACTTAACCCGGAGGAATAGGTTTACAACTTACCCAAACAACCGAACGGGATTTCTTGCCTCAAACACCGAAGAGGACTTCAACTCAATTACAAAAACATTATTCGACTTGTTGTGTTCTTATCAACACTAATGAGTCTAATGTAGTACAATATTCCTATAATCTTATCCTCAAGAGTATGCAATGTGTTTGTGAAGATTTAGAAAATTTGAATTGCTATGAATTAAAAGAATGTTAAAAACAAAGCAGTGATTCAAGCAATAGATTTGTGAGTGCTTTGAGAATTTCTAGATAATATGTTCAAGAAGATAGTAAGATTAAAGCAAGAGAATTCGGTGAATTGAAGATGTTAGAATTATGTATTTATACTTGTAAAAGAGGTGCATCTGTTGGCTAAGGTTGCAGACAAGAGATGCTTCCATTTCCATTGGTGAATGGTTGCAACTCTGGGGAGGAAGAAGGTGTCCATTCATAGAAAATTCGCAGGTTCAAATTCAGTCGACTGAACAGAGAATTCAGTCAACTGAAAATATGAAGTAAAATTTTCAGGAACAAATTCAGTCGACTGAGCAGGGTGTTTCAGTCGACTGAAACTGTACATGTTTGTATATGTGTAACAGGTTCAGTTGACTGGTCATTCCTGTTCAGTCGACTGAACTATTAAGCTGTGCACAGCGAATGTGTATTAAGAAATGAAATTTATAAAATGTGTTCTAGTGTTTGTGCAAGCCTATTGAGGATAGATTTTAACAATAAATCTAAACTAAGACCTATATAAAAATCATACTTATGTTTATTCTTGGTCTTCATCGTTCTTTCTTTAGCTTTGCACATATCTCTTCCTTTTTGTTGAAGCACATTGTCATTGATCAAAATCTTAGCGTATCAACATTCTCCCCCTTTTTGATTGATGACAATACTCATGTGTGTAGAGATTATTTTCTCCCCCTGAATATATGCACTATCTTTTCTACAAAAACAAGGTTAGTAACATAGATTTCTCCCCCTTTGTCATCGACAAAAAAGAAGCAATAATCACAGAAGTATATTGTCAAAGCAATCACTGATATGCAAGTCTATCGTTTAAGAATGTAGCATAGAATATAGCATAAAAATGTAGCATGAGAAATAAAATATAGAATGTTTCATGAACATAAAATGTAGCATGAATGAAACATAAAAGGCTATTTATACAAGCCTTGTGATATTTAAAAGAATAAAAAGCCACAAAAGAGTTTATTCATCTTTGTCCTAATCATATGAGGCTTCTCTCCCTCCCCTTGGTTCGCGGATAACGGGTCCACCCGTGGGAGGTCTATAACTTCCTCCTTGACCACCACTAGTGCCACTCATGCTGCTGCTTGTGTGTTCTTCGGAAGATGTCCATGTGAAAGTAGGTGCAGGACGCTTACCGCGTGATGTTGAAGCAGTAGTGGAAGTTGAGCATGAGATGACATCCCATAATTTATTGAAGAATCCTTTAATTTTATCAAGTTTGTGATCTACCTTTTTGAGGCGATTATCAAGAATTTGTTGATTTCTTGATAAAATTCCTAACGATTGATTGGTAGTAAAACTTGGCTCAATGATACGAATTTCATCTTCTTGATCGAAGGGTTCTTCATGTGGAGCTTGTGGAGGTTGTTGCGCTTGTGGAGGTTGTTGTTGTTCTTGATGCCTAGCTTCCCATTCCGCAAGAGATATGATCCGAGGAGGTCTATCCGGGAGTTGCATAAGGCTTATCGTCCGTTGGTTAATTTGATAGACCATTGTATTTTCAGACTCGGGTAATGGCGTATCAACATTGAGGAGAAGTCTCATGATATATTCTCCAAAATATATAGTTCGCATTTTGCCATTATTAAATGTGAGAAATTCATCAAGGATTAGTTGGAGCCAATTGACTTGAATATTGCCCCAAATAGCGTATAGCGCTCGATAATTGATTGGGTAGACAAGTTCATATGAACCCGTTCGTGGAATAATAGTTCTCATAAGAGCTTTGTGAAGGATACTAGCTCTAGGTCGTAGGGAAGTGGACTTAATATCTCGAATGTTAACATTATCATCCAGAAATTGATGATTTATGTTATCACGAATTTATGAATTGAATTCTACCTCATCAAGCTTTCTCCCTACATTAGGTGATCCTAAGATGTGTGCCATTCAATTTAAGGAGAACCAAACTTTCTTCCCACACACCATACTCCAAACACTATCATTTGGATTTCTTGGAGTTTGGTGTCCTAGATTAAGATTTGCATAAAATAATTTGACCATGATATGGTTTATTGCATGGTCATTTCTTTTCAAATCCAAAAGAGAAGTTAAACATGCCCGATCCGTTAATGCTTGTATGTTGTATGTCTGAAGGCTTTGAAAATCAACGAAGGAGTGCTCGAAAATGCGAGAATTCTTCATTTTATTCCACCTTGTTACAGCTACACCATCGTAGAGCCATTGTGCAATTTGAGCATCAATTGGCTCGGAGGATGAAGAAGAAGAAGTTCTTGATCTTTTTGGGGCCATTTGTCGTGAGATTTTGAGAGTAATTTGTGAATTGGGGGCTAGGGTTTTGGAAAACAATGGGAAGAGAGAACTTTTGAAAGGTAAAAAGTGAAGATAAAAGGGTAAAAACTGGTTGATAAAAAGGAGAAAAGTTGCCTGGAAATTGGCGTTCAGTCGACTGAAAAAGTCTGTTCAGTCGACTGAATTTTTGGCCGAAATTTTCTGTGTTAAATTCAGTCGACTGAACTATTGTATATTTGTTTTCTGCCCAGTGTTCAGTCGACTGAGCAGGAAGGTTCAGTCGACTGTACCTTGAGTTTTTAGAATTCTAAATTTTTTAAAATAATTTTCAATAAATGATTACAATAGTATAGATATAATATGATATAATAACATGATCTGGCCACCGAAATAATCATTTCTTTGGAGATGGACTATTTTTCTTTTTGCGTCCTTCATTCTCCATATAGTTTATATCTCATGAATTTGGACTATACTGAGGAGTCTTTGGTGACATCCAAGGATTCACGGGATCGGCTGGTGTACGGTATGACGAAGATGGATCATACGAACTAACTGGCCGAGGTAGAGGCTCAGTCACTTCGTTTTTCTTTGAGCCACAAAAACGTAAACCGATTTGTTCTAGGAAGCTTAATCATCTCGCCGTTACTTTTTGTTCGAAATATAATTCTCGTTGAAGATCTATTTGTTGTTGTTGAAAGTGATGAATCTCATCAATTTTTCTTTTCGTATTTGGTGAGATAAAAAGACCACGTTTAGCCTTCTTCGATTCCGGTGTGTATCCAGTTCGATAGTTGTCCCATTTATAGATTGGCTCATGCTTTGGTGTTGGAGTAGGAAGTTTTGGTGATGTTGGTGAGTTATCGACTGAAGAGGTGATGTTGATTGGGGAGTATGAGTTGTTTGAGGACATTTTTATATCAACTTTTCAATCTTTTGTAAGTGAAAATGAGTTGTGAAAATGAAAAGTGTATTTGATGAATATTCTAAAAATATTGTGGTGATAATTCGTCAAAGTTTTTTAACCAAACAAAGATTTAATGGTTAAAATAAATCAGTTAGAAATGTATGGATTAGAGATAACCCTTATATTATTATTTATAATGTATCATTATTTTGAAAATGCAAATTGAAAGTCATAGTTTTCTTCATTCAGTCGACTGAACATATAGATTTAGTCGACTGAATTGTAAAAAATTTTGATAACTTTCTATAAAATCTCTTTAAAAGAGATTATTCCTAATTCTCGTCGTAACTTTATAAAGGAGTTTTCTAATAAAGGTTTAGTAAATATATCGGCAATTTGATTTTCGGTAGAAATATGTTTTAAATTTATGATTCCTTTTTCGATATTGTCTCGTAGAAAATGGTGACGAATGTCTATATGTTTTGTACGAGAGTGATTAACCGGATTTTTAGATAAATTTATTATACTTGTATTATCACAATATATTGTAGAGTTTGTTAAATTTATATTAAAATCTTTAAGTGTTTTTGCATGTAGATAACTTGAGTACATGCTAAGGCGGCTGATATATATTCCGCTTCACACGTGGAAAGAGAAACACAATTTTGTTTCTTACTAAACCAAGATACAAGTGATTTTCCAATGAAATGACACGTACCACTTGTACTTTTTCCATCTGTTCGAGATCCACCAAAATCAGCATCACTGAATGATACTAACTCAAATGGACACTCTTTTGGATAGAAAAGACCAAAATCTTTAGAATTATTAAGATATCGCATAATTCGTTTTACCGCTCTTAAATGTGATTCTTTTGAATTAGATTGAAAACGTGCACCTAAACATACACTCATCATTATGTATGGTCTACTAGCGGTTAAGTAAAGTAAGAAACCTATCATGCTTCTAAATAATTTTTGATCTATACTTTTGCCATTTTCATCTCGATCGAGATGAGTAGAGGTACTCATAGGAGTAGGTTTAGCAGAAGTGTTCTCCATTCCGAAACGTTTAATTAGATTAGCACAATATTTTTCTTGGTTTATAAAAATTCCATTTGTTAATTGTTTAATTTGAAGTCCGAGAAAATATGATAATTCTTCCATATGAGACATTTCGAACTCCTTAGTCATTATATTTGAAAATTCTTTACATAAATTTTCATTTGTCGAACCAAATATAATATCATCTACGTATACTTGAATTATTAAAATATCTTTAGTAGTATTTTTAATAAAAAGAGTTTGATCAACTTTTCCAATTTGAAATCCCGAATTTAGTAAGTAACTTTTAAGTCTTTCATACCAAGCACGAGGTGCTTGTTTAAGACCATATAGTGTTTTCTTTAATTTATATACATGATCTGGATATTTTTCATGTATAAATAAAGGAAGTTGTTCTACGTATACATTTACTTTTATAAAACCATTTAAAAATGCACTTTTAACATCCATTTGATAAAGTTTAAAATTGTGAAAACATGCAAAAACTAATAAAATACGTATTGCTTCAAGTCTTGCAACTGGAGCAAAAGTTTCTTCAAAATCGATACCTTCTTCTTGATTATATCCTTGTGCTACTAGTCTAGCTTTATTCCTAGTTATATTACCTTGTTCATCTATTTTATTTTTGTAAACCCATTTTGTTCCTATAACAGATTGATTATTTGGACGAGGAACTAATTCCCAAACATTGTTACGTTCAGATTGATTTAATTCTTCTTGCATTGCAATAATCCAGTAATCGTCTGTTGATGCTTCTTTAGGATTTTTAGATTCGACTGAAGAAATGAAAGCTACATGTCCCATTTGATTTAGTTGATTTCTTGTCTTAACTTGAGAATTGATTTCACCTATTATGTTTTGAGTAGGGTGATCTCGTAATATTCTTGGTGATGATCTTAGTTCATTATTACAATTTTCAAAATTTGTATTTTCTATATTTATAAATTCTTCATCATCTTTTATACTTAATTCTTTGTTGAAATTCTCATCAAAAGATACATGTAAGGTTTCTTCGATTACGTTTGTTCGTTTATTAAATATTTGATATGCCTTACTTCGTTCTGAATATCCTTCAAAAATTCCTTCGTCGGCTTTTGGATCAAATTTACTTAGTTGATCTTTTGTATTTAAAATAAAATATTTTGATCCAAATATTTTGAAATAAGATATATTTGGCTTTTTGTTGTTGAATAGTTCATATGAAGTATTTTTAGTTAACGGTCTAATTGATATTCTATTCAATACATAGCATGCAGTAGCTACGGCTTCTGCCCAAAAATGTTTTGGTAGAAAACTTCTATTTAATAATGTCCTGGCGCATTCTTGTAATGTTCTATTCTTTCTTTCTACAACTCCATTTTGTTGAGGAGTTTTAGGAAATGAAAAATTATGATTTATTCCTTTCTTTTTACAGAATGTTTCAAAAGCTTCATTTTCGAATTCGCCTCCATGATCACTTCGTATATTTTTAACCTTCAAATCTTTAGTGTTTTGAATTCTTTTGACAAACGTTTTAAAATGCTCAAAAGTATCACTTTTATTTTTTATAAAAATAGTCCATGTATATCTTGAGAAATCATCAACTATTACAAACACGTATCGATTATGATTAATGGATTGAATTTGTGTTGGTCCAAATAAATCCATATGCAGTAATTCTTATGGTTGTAAAGTCGAAATATTTTTCTTAGATTTGAAAGATGATTTCGTTAATTTTCCTTTTTGACAATCATCACAAAGATTTTTTATTTTAAAGTTTGTCTTGGGTAAACCTCTTACTAATTCATTTTTGGAAAGTTTTCAAATAGTTTTAAAATTTATATGACAAAATCTTTTGTGCCATAACCAAGGATCATTATCTTTGGCTAGTAAACACGTACTTGTATTATGATTAATATTCATATTTAGAACGTAAATATTCCTATCTCTTTTTCCTTCAAAAACAAGATTTTGGTTTTGATAAAAAATACTACATTTATTTTCCGAAAAAGTTATTTTAAAGCCTTTGTCACAAAGTTGACTTATGCTAAGTAGATTATGTTTTACATTTTCAACTAATGAAACATTTGTTATAAAAGGTAAATTTGATATACCGTAATTGCTCACATCTCCTTTGCCAATGATATAGCCTTTTGAATTGTCTCCGAAGGTAACCGAGCCACCATCAAAGTATGTGATGTTTGTAAGCATATCTTTGTTTCCGGTCATGTGTTTTGAGCAACCACTGTCCAGTATCTATTTCTTCTTTTTAAGTGGGACCTGAAAATAAATACAAAATTATTGGTACCCACCTTTTAATAGGGTCCTAAAAAGTTAGAGCTTAGGAAGCCAAACCCAATTTGGTTTAGTATCCTTTTTATAAATATAGTTTTTATTATAGTGAACACTATTCATAAATGTTTTAATATATTTATTCCTAATTAAAATATTGTTAGTCTTTGGAACCCAAATTTTGACTATCTTGGTTTCTATTTTTGTTTTAATAGAATCAATATTCCTCTTAAAATTTGTATTTTTCTTTTTAGAAATTTTTGACTTCTTTTTATATCCTAATCCATGTTTATTTGAAGAAGATTGAGAATTTTCTAAAATCTTTGATAAATTTTCTCTTCCTTTGTTAAAGTTAGAAATATTTTTAGTGATACTATCTAATCTAGCTTGAAGACTATTATTTTCTAACTCATCTTGTCTAATCTTAGTTTTTAACTCATGATTTTCAGAAATAATTATATCATTCTTTGTCTTTTGAGTTTCAATTTCTTGACTTAAAAGTGATAATTGAGTTTCCGAATTTGAATGAGATTCTTGAACTTTTTCAAGTTCTTCTTCTAAAATTTTCTTTTCATCTTTTAACATATCCCTTTCAAATTCAGCTTTGTTTTGATTTTCACGAGTTTCTTTGAGTTTCTTTTTAAGAGTTTTTATTGTGTTCAAAAGTTTAGTGTTTGCTTCAATTAAATCATCGAAAGTTAAATTACTTGCTTCATATTCTTGAGCCATGAAGCATACATTTGCCTGTTCATTGTCGTTATCATTTTCACTTTCGGATGAAGATGAATCTGAATCATCCCATGTTACGGAGAATGCCTTCTTTTTGAATTTCTCTCTCTTGTTTTTGTTGTTGAGAGCCTTTTGATTCTCCTTCTTTTGCTCTGGGCAATCCTTGTGCATGTGACCTTTCTTGTGACAGTTGAAACATTCTATATTCGAGGATGTAGGTTTGTTCAAGAAATTCTTATTGAATCCATTTTTATTTCCTTTTCTATATCTTAAGAATTTCTTGAAATTTTTGGCTATAAATGCTATAAATGCTACAACCTTGCTCTGATACCAATTGAAAGAGTCTATGCGGTAGGATATTGTAATATGGAATAACGGAATAGTCTAGGTAGATAAAGTAAGTAAAAGCAAGGAGACACCAGGATTTTATACTGGTTCGGACTTCTAGTCCTACGTCCAGTCCCTAAGCTTCACTTAGGAATTTCACTAACTAACACCCTCACTTAACCCGGAAGAATAGGTTTACAACTTACCCGAACAACCGAACGGGATTTCTTGCCTCAAACACCGAAGATGACTTCAACTCAATTACGAAAACAATATTCGACTTGTTGTGTTCTTATCAACACTAATGAGTCTAATGTAGTACAATATTCCTATAATCTTATCCTCAAGAGTATGCAATGTGTTTGTGAAGATTTAGGAAATG
Organism: Allium cepa; assembly: GCA_030765085.1. NCBI lineage: Eukaryota > Viridiplantae > Streptophyta > Magnoliopsida > Asparagales > Amaryllidaceae > Allium > Allium cepa. Next base: position 586,087,045 of record CM060940.1, read on the forward strand.
TGAATTGCTATGAATCAAAAGAATGTTAAAAACAAAGCAGTGATTCAAGCAATAGATTTGTGAGTGCTTTGAGAATTTCTAGATAATATGTTCAAGAAGATAGTAAGATTAAAGCAAGAGAATTCGGTGAATTGAAGATGTTAGAATTATGTATTTATACTTGTAAAAGAGGTGCATCTGTTGGCCAAGGTTGCAGACAAGAGATGCTTCCATTTCCATTGGTGAATGGTTGCAACTCTTGGGAGGAAGAAGGTGTCCATTCATAGAAAATTCGCAGGTTCAAATTCAGTCGACTGAACAGAGAATTCTGTAACGAGACGAATTTTGCCCGCTCGAAAATCGACATCCATACTTCAAATCGTATTCGAATGTCATAGATTCGACCGTTCAAATCCGATTCGCCGGAGCTTATAACAATCATTAAGTAAATAACACAGCGGAATAAAAGAATAATACATTGATATACAGCTTTGATACAATATCTGATACAGATAATCCAATAAATATCAATATACATCAGAGATATGATACAATAAAATAGCAGCGGAAAAGAAAAATAGATAACATCTAGCAGCGGAACTAATAACTCTAAGATAATCTTCAAGGAAGAACTCCAGAAACTGCAACTCCATTTCCAAGAACTAATCCAGTAATAGCTTGAATCTCCAATAACGATGCACCAAGCTTAGCAAGTCTGGTCCGATCCAAAGACTGAACTAACTCCAGATAATCTACTACATCTGACTATCTGAAAAACCCAACTCTAGACTGCTCGTGTAGAAAATAATGAGCACCCAGAGTTTAGGAAAGAAACGATAAACTCCGGATCAGTCGTGGGACTGGTATGAGCAACAAAAACAGTTTATCTTTTAAAAACATTCAACAAAAGATTTTCTGAGTCAATTCGCAATGCTTTTGAAAAATGAGACTACCATAAGGCCTCCCGCACACACATACATGCAAACGCAGAATCGGAGGAGATTTCTCCTTATGATAGCCAAACATGCTTGATACGCATTAAAGTCAAATCAATTTTGATATTATTATTAGTGCATAGTGTATATAAAACGATTTCGAAAGTAGAATATAAATCTTAGCCAGCATAGGTACCATTATATTATGCCTACTATAGCTACCATATTAGATGGCAGGTTCTACAACTAAAACCGTACAAGTCACGTATTGTTTCTTTGGATTTCCAACAAATGGTCAGGCCAAGGAACTTCCCATTGCCACATGAGAATGCCTCTGGAAAGACATCCCCGAGAACCAAACCGGAACTCTGCCAACACAAGGCCGGGTTACCCCTAACTGGGTAACTACTGACACGAGCACGCCATTCCCCGATCGTAAACGACCTTTTTCACGGGATCCCGATAACCAACAACCACAAAGTAATAAACTCGTAGTAACCACATAGGTTAAATATCTGGGCTCCATACCATGATACAACCTCTATCCAGAAGGAAATGCACATACCCTAAGGGGAGCTACAGCAACCCCTAATAACATTGCCGCATCTTTCCTGTTTTGACCATTTTCGGGATGTGAGGCTCGATGAAGTCACGTCCACAAAAATACACTTTGTACAAAAAGCCGTGCCTTGGGTCAACAAATGATCAACACAATGATCACTAAGATAGACGATCAAATAAATGATCCTATCACAAATAATCAACACAATGATCATTTCAGCATCACTCAGCATGTCACATTACCAAACTGGGAATATATCGCTGATAACTTCAACTATATAACCTCTGAGTTCGTACGTCTCAGAGAAGGGTGTTAAGCTAAGAGAATAAATTCTCCGCCACCAACAGAAATATATTTGAAAGAAATCGGCTTTATATCTCAACTTGTAATGTCCGGCATACTATCCATACAAGTCTGTTCTGGGTTCGAACAGAACCGAAGGCACTTACAAAGAAGTCCTTGCAATCCGGATATTCACAATCCTGATTGGATTTCCCATCACTTAGGGAGTTTCTATACCGGCGCGACTCGGTGCAGAAACAATCGATAGGTCATCCTATCGCTCTCGCAAATACCCGGTCTTCATCACCGGTCTTCAAATGCATCCATAACGACATATCACATATTCGGAATGGGATATATGACACAAAGGTCCTCTCCCGGCTAAACCGAACAGTGAGCGCAGTATTTCAAAAACATATGGATAATGGGATTTCAATTAAGTCACAACTTAATAATTCAAAACTTTATTTCAAATGGTTTAATCCAATTACCATTTCAATCTTTAAACAAAAAGATTTATTTTCACAACCTTTAACGGTTTAAACAATTTTCACATTTTAATCTTTTAAACAAAAGATTCCTTCACAGATTTTCCAAATCAATTTCCATTTCAATTTAACTCGTTAAATCTTCAAATCAAAGATTTAACTTATAGCTTTCAAAACAATCTCATTTCAATTTGATTTAAACAAATCATCAATTTAAATCTGTTAAAAATAAACAGATTTAATTCATAGCTTTCAAAAAGAATTTATTCATAACTTAGGAAAATCATTTCCTTATTCAATCTTGAAATCCCCCTAATTAACTGGAATCTCAGTTCTTATCTAAAAGTGTTTTAATCCCTATATAACCAATATAATATCTTTAATCCTAATTTCAAATCATAGAATTCAATTTCAAGTATTGAATTTAAATTTAAATCAATTTATTTAAATTCCAAACTTAATCAAGTAATTTAAAAATAATAAATTTTATTTTGAACTCCATTCCAAAGGCTTTTCACATTTATTCCGATTCCATTTCTAAAACATTTGAATTTTAAAATTCAAATTTAACTGTTTCAAAAATCTGCGACTTAATCGATTTCCTCGTGAAATCCATATTTGTGTGTGTATGGTGTGGTCCAGGGGTTCAACACAATAGTGCACAACCATTCAATTATCACAGATCAAAACACAGAAATATAATTGATAAGCGATATAAACTATAACGCTTATCATACATTCACAGATTCACAGATAATATATATCACAGATAATAAATTTCATCTCAGATCACACACAAATCAGGATAATCATAAGGCATCATATAGCAGGGATATCAAACAGTTTAACATCCAATATAATCTAAGCATCCATTGGTAGCATTAATTCAATTATCTGATTAAGTTGATTAGATAAATTTTCGTGAATAAATTTGCTAGTTATGGTAAATTTATAATCAATTAATTTTAAAACATTTAATAAACTAACCTTTAATTAATCATTAATTACTTCTTAATTAATAATTATCCTTGATCACTTTTATTTATTAATTTGCTCTTGATAAATTAATTGTTCTCAAATTAATTACTTAATTGGTTATTCTTGATTTTAAATTTAAAATCTTAATTATTAATTAATGAAACTTAATTACCCATTTCTTTATCACTAATTACTTAACCAATCATTAATTACCAATTTATAAATCATTAACCCTCAATTAATCAATTAATCAACCACTATTAATTTATTTATTAACTTCAAGTAGTTAATTAAAAATTCTTAAGTTAAATTTGGTTAAGCACAAAATTGATAATATCAATCTTTAATTTCGAATTCATTTAACCTCAAATACTTAGTTAATTATACTTTTAAATAAATTTACATTCTTAATCATCTTTCAATTTAAATTAAATAAATTTGTAAAACCTTTCTTAATAAATTTAAAATCAAATCTTAATTTAAACTAATTATGAGCTTAACCCCTAAATGGGCCGAGGCCTAGATCGCATCATCAAGTAGCCTGATCCCCTTACCTTTCTTCTACTACCCGTTCCTTCTTCTTCTATTTTTTTTTTTTTATATTGTTATTTGAGTTTCAACTTCAGGTGAGTTTAATAGCTTCACGACTTAAATCCCCAGGCAACCACACTCGACCCCTCTTTGGTTTCGAGTCAACCCAGTTACCCCGAGTCAAGCTGCAAAAATCTCGAGCATGTCTCGAGTCCCTCCCTTCTTCTTCTCTGCACCATTCCACTGACACGCTGACCCCCTTCACGTGCACGTGCACAGATCGTCAACGACGATCCTACCTACCGCGACACCACCAACAACCCACACGAGCTTACCTGAACACGAAGGCGACCCCAGATCATACAAAAACCCAACGACGCAAAATCGAAGCACTCGCGACAAACAGGAAATTACCATGGCCTGGAAATTCCACCTTCCCCATCGCCCACGACCTCGAGATCGCTAGCCGTCATCACCGAGGCTTCCTTATTGACATACGCGGCCTTCCCCCCCAATCGCGATCAACTCGATCGACTCATGATGTCGGAATTTATAAATTACAGAGCATTGAAAAATGAAGGCAGTAAACCCTACTTAAATCAAAATCTCCAAATCTATGTTTTCGAAAATTGTTTTGACATTTTTCTAGAATCACATAGATTCAGAACTTGCCTCTTATCAATTTACAGGAATTAAAATTAACTCTATCTCCTACAATTGACAAAGACCCATTTTCGACTTATTTTGAAACTGCTCCTTCGATTCTTTCTTATAAATCCAGATTTTTATGTTAAAAATCATAACTTTGGGTGTTAAATCAAAATACAAATTCAAATTCACAGATTAAAATACTTAAATTTTTAACATTGATTTCCTTCTTGCTGTAATTTAAAGTTACAGTGTTTATAATATGATATTAAATGCCTAAAACAAATTTACATACCTATGTCTAAGATAAACCACTTGTGTCAGCAACAAATCTAAAGTTCTAACATTTATATGAATAAGTAATTGTAATTAGTTTAGCTTTCTAGTTAATAGTTTCAAAAGAAACTAGAAGAAGAGCTCCCTGTACCACCAAAGTAACAGAGAATACCTAGACTATTCATATAAACTATATCAAGCACTTTCATTCATCAGCTAGGATACAAGCTTAGATCTAAAATGGATAAGTTTACTCACCTTCCAAATCATTGCTTAAATCCAGGTGTTTACAGTTAGAGTTTGGTTGATCTGAAGCTTTTCTTTGCTTCAAACTGTCAGGCTTTGATTGATTTGAAAAATGTTTTATGTTGAATGATTATTTGATTTGAAAGCCTGCATTGCTTTGATCTGAGTAAAACTTGTATCTGAATTTACTTAGCTTCAGAATGGAACCTTGATCCACTTGAAGTTGTTTCTATCTGTCTCAGGAAGAATTTTGGATCTGTCTTTCTTTTTTTTTTTTTTATATTTATAGATGATGATGTTTACATTCTTTTCTCTGGTTTTGCTTAGCTTCCTATAGCCACGAACTAGAACAAAGTTGAAGTATAAGGGGAGTATGCAGGTGATGTTATTATTTTGTACAAGTAATGTTATTTTATTTTCTTTGTTTTATCAACAAAATCTTGACTGATACTATCTAGCTTGGTGTACTAGAGGTATGGATAGGTTATACATTCTTTGCTTTATAACATGAAGGTACTTGTACTGTTTTACAGTTTATATTTATACATTTTCTTACTTTGCTTGTTTGTTGACCATGCAGTATTGTACACTTGGTGGCTAATATGATATTTCTTTTGCAAGTTCTATTTTCTTTTGCCTGCACACCTATTTCTTGTGTTGCTAGAGACTTTGTTATAGATTACTTTGCTTTGTACTTCTTTATTTCAGCCTGCATATTTATGTATTTGTTATGTATGTACAGTTTATTATTTTAGTTATGGTTTGTTTGTACTTAATTTTTGTATTTTATTTTATTTATTTGTTTTCTGGTTTTGCTTTACTTTATTCACTTTGTATTGTAATATGCTTTATAATATAAATGAATTCAATATTATAGTTTTACTTGGTAATATACTTGTTATTTTGTAATTTGTCTTTTATTTGTTTATACTTTGCATCATGAATAAATTTCTATTGTTAACTTAAAATATTATTTTACTTGTTTTAGTAATATGAATGACAATAAATGTTATTATATTTTGTTCAATGTGTTTAATCTATATTTTATAATTCATCTTGTATGAATTTATTCACACTTCTAACTTAAATATTTCATTGACTTGCATGTCTTGTTATACATAGATTTATATTTTATAAACATACTTTGTTTGTAGTTCACATTTCCTATATATTAAATTCAAATTTACCCAAACATTTATTTCTTATTTTATTTCAAATCCAATATATGCACATATACATATATATTTTGTTTCTTATTTTATTTGTTTGAATACTTATTGATTATATTTTATATATATATATATAAATGTTCTTATTTTTATTCATAGCTTAAGTATGAATTATTTTACTTTATAAAATAAGTGAACTTCTATTTTTATTTTACTCTTATTACTTTTGTATTATTTTATTAATATGAGATTTAAGATATATATATATATATATTTTATTTGAATCGGGGAAACTCGCCTCATAAAAATCAATTTTACAAATTTTAATTCATAATTTCATTTAAATTATCAATTTAAATTCATAAAAATCTGGGGTCGTTACAATCTTCCCCCCTTAAAAGAATTTCGTCCTCGAAATTGCGCAGTTCATTTCATGAATTATACATACACAGAATAGACTAATGCCAATTCAAACTATACTAGTAAACATAGTGGGTTCTTCAGGTAATTCATAATATATTCATATTAACTGCTACTTATAATATTCTTACTAGCAAACATAACATTCATTAAGATTCTAGGCTCAAAATGCGTACATAGATACACCATATCCAAAAAGAAGTTAATCTAACCAACTACAAATCATCACCATCAGAGCTCTCTCTCTCGGGCCCTGACATATCTCTAACTTCCACGTCATTGTCGGTCACATAATCATACTCTGGATCAGAGTCTATCTGAATAAAACCTTCACCATTCAGCTCCTCGCCTTCTATGGCATGATCCAAATTCCAATGAATTTCTTCATCACCATCGGAACCTATTTCCATTTCAGGTTCTTCTACCTCAAACTCTTCTTCATTTTCTTCTTCATTTTCTTCTTCGAATTCCCCTTCATATTCATTTTTGAATTCGTCTTCATTTTCTTCTTCAAACTCCTCTTCATCTTCTCCTTCTTCTACTGGTGGTCGGGGCTGCACTACAGGCTCCACTGGGAATTCCCTATGAACTGATGACTCACCTTCATCATCTCGTACCCTACTGGATGAAGCATAATCACCCACTCTCCTGACTTTTCCTCCTCGGCTAACGCTGTTTGTTCTCTACAATTTAAAATCAAAATCCAAATATTAAGATCTTAAGTTTAGAATTTTATAAGTTGAGAAATACAACAAGTTTATATTTCAGATTTTATTCTACCCAAGAAGTTATAACAGAAATCCAAAATTTTGTTTTAAACAAATCGTTTTATCGTTATAATTCAAATCTATCATTATATTTCATTAACCAGTTTCAACTCAAATTGAATTTTTAATTTATTCAAATTTCAAATCATATTCTTATTCATTACGGTTTAAATCCAAAAATGATAAGAAATTGATGAAATACGAAGTAAAAATTTTCTATAACAATTCTTAAGGCATCTTATTATACCAAAACTTCCTTTTTCACTGTTGTTACAGAGTATCGACTAATTATAGTCGTATTTCCCTGTCCCATATCTCGTTCTCTTCTTGCACTCATACTTACTATCTGCGAATAGTGAGAGAATTTACTGAGGCATTCAAACGGATATCTTAGAGATACACTCATTCTAGGGATACTTCACCCTATCTATAATGAGTTACTTAACGTGTTACACTCCTGAGCTAAAGTTTCACCTTAGCTCTGATACCAAATGTAACGAGACGAATTTTGCCCGCTCGAAAATCGACATCCATACTTCAAATCGTATTCGAATGTCATAGATTCGACCGTTCAAATCCGATTCGCCGGAGCTTATAACAATCATTAAGTAAATAACACAGCGGAATAAAAGAATAATACATTGATATACAGCTTTGATACAATATCTGATACAGATAATCCAATAAATATCAATATACATCAGAGATATGATACAATAAAATAGCAGCGGAAAAGAAAAATAGATAACATCTAGCAGCGGAACTAATAACTCTAAGATAATCTTCAAGGAAGAACTCCAGAAACTGCAACTCCATTTCCAAGAACTAATCCAGTAATAGCTTGAATCTCCAATAACGATGCACCAAGCTTAGCAAGTCTGGTCCGATCCAAAGACTGAACTAACTCCAGATAATCTACTACATCTGACTATCTGAAAAACCCAACTCTAGACTGCTCGTGTAGAAAATAATGAGCACCCAGAGTTTAGGAAAGAAACGATAAACTCCGGATCAGTCGTGGGACTGGTATGAGCAACAAAAACAGTTTATCTTTTAAAAACATTCAACAAAAGATTTTCTGAGTCAATTCGCAATGCTTTTGAAAAATGAGACTACCATAAGGCCTCCCGCACACACATACATGCAAACGCAGAATCGGAGGAGATTTCTCCTTATGATAGCCAAACATGCTTGATACGCATTAAAGTCAAATCAATTTTGATATTATTATTAGTGCATAGTGTATATAAAACGATTTCGAAAGTAGAATATAAATCTTAGCCAGCATAGGTACCATTATATTATGCCTACTATAGCTACCATATTAGATGGCAGGTTCTACAACTAAAACCGTACAAGTCACGTATTGTTTCTTTGGATTTCCAACAAATGGTCAGGCCAAGGAACTTCCCATTGCCACATGAGAATGCCTCTGGAAAGACATCCCCGAGAACCAAACCGGAACTCTGCCAACACAAGGCCGGGTTACCCCTAACTGGGTAACTACTGACACGAGCACGCCATTCCCCGATCGTAAACGACCTTTTTCACGGGATCGCGATAACCAACAACCACAAAGTAATAAACTCGTAGTAACCACATAGGTTAAATATCTGGGCTCCATACCATGATACAACCTCTATCCAGAAGGAAATGCACATACCCTAAGGGGAGCTACAGCAACCCCTAATAACCTTGCCGCATCTTTCCTGTTTTGACCATTTCCGGGATGTGAGGCTCGATGAAGTCACGTCCACAAAAATACACTTTGTACAAAAAGCCGTGCCTTGGGTCAACAAATGATCAACACAATGATCACTAAGATAGACGATCAAATAAATGATCCTATCACAAATAATCAACACAATGATCATTTCAGCATCACTCAGCATGTCACATTACCAAACTGGGAATATATCGCTGATAACTTCAACTATATAACCTCTGAGTTCGTACGTCTCAGAGAAGGGTGTTAAGCTAAGAGAATAAATTCTCCGCCACCAACAGAAATATATTTGAAAGAAATCGGCTTTATATCTCAACTTGTAATGTCCGGCATACTATCCATACAAGTCTGTTCTGGGTTCGAACAGAACCGAAGGCACTTACAAAGAAGTCCTTGCAATCCGGATATTCACAATCCTGATTGGATTTCCCATCACTTAGGGAGTTTCTATACCGGCGCGACTCGGTGCAGAAACAATCGATAGGTCATCCTATCGCTCTCGCAAATACCCGGTCTTCATCACCGGTCTTCAAATGCATCCATAACGACATATCACATATTCGGAATGGGATATATGACACAAAGGTCCTCTCCCGGCTAAACCGAACAGTGAGCGCAGTATTTCAAAAACATATGGATAATGGGATTTCAATTAAGTCACAACTTAATAATTCAAAACTTTATTTCAAATGGTTTAATCCAATTACCATTTCAATCTTTAAACAAAAAGATTTATTTTCACAACCTTTAACGGTTTAAACAATTTTCACATTTTAATCTTTTAAACAAAAGATTCCTTCACAGATTTTCCAAATCAATTTCCATTTCAATTTAACTCGTTAAATCTTCAAATCAAAGATTTAACTTATAGCTTTCAAAACAATCTCATTTCAATTTGATTTAAACAAATCATCAATTTAAATCTGTTAAAAATAAACAGATTTAATTCATAGCTTTCAAAAAGAATTTATTCATAACTTAGGAAAATCATTTCCTTATTCAATCTTGAAATCCCCCTAATTAACTGGAATCTCAGTTCTTATCTAAAAGTGTTTTAATCCCTATATAACCAATATAATATCTTTAATCCTAATTTCAAATCATAGAATTCAATTTCAAGTATTGAATTTAAATTTAAATCAATTTATTTAAATTCCAAACTTAATCAAGTAATTTAAAAATAATAAATTTTATTTTGAACTCCATTCCAAAGGCTTTTCACATTTATTCCGATTCCATTTCTAAAACATTTGAATTTTAAAATTCAAATTTAACTGTTTCAAAAATCTGCGACTTAATCGATTTCCTCGTGAAATCCATATTTGTGTGTGTATGGTGTGGTCCAGGGGTTCAACACAATAGTGCACAACCATTCAATTATCACAGATCAAAACACAGAAATATAATTGATAAGCGATATAAACTATAACGCTTATCATACATTCACAGATTCACAGATAATATATATCACAGATAATAAATTTCATCTCAGATCACACACAAATCAGGATAATCATAAGGCATCATATAGCAGGGATATCAAACAGTTTAACATCCAATATAATCTAAGCATCCATTGGTAGCATTAATTCAATTATCTGATTAAGTTGATTAGATAAATTTTCGTGAATAAATTTGCTAGTTATGGTAAATTTATAATCAATTAATTTTAAAACATTTAATAAACTAACCTTTAATTAATCATTAATTACTTCTTAATTAATAATTATCCTTGATCACTTTTATTTATTAATTTGCTCTTGATAAATTAATTGTTCTCAAATTAATTACTTAATTGGTTATTCTTGATTTTAAATTTAAAATCTTAATTATTAATTAATGAAACTTAATTACCCATTTCTTTATCACTAATTACTTAACCAATCATTAATTACCAATTTATAAATCATTAACCCTCAATTAATCAATTAATCAACCACTATTAATTTATTTATTAACTTCAAGTAGTTAATTAAAAATTCTTAAGTTAAATTTGGTTAAGCACAAAATTGATAATATCAATCTTTAATTTCGAATTCATTTAACCTCAAATACTTAGTTAATTATACTTTTAAATAAATTTACATTCTTAATCATCTTTCAATTTAAATTAAATAAATTTGTAAAACCTTTCTTAATAAATTTAAAATCAAATCTTAATTTAAACTAATTATGAGCTTAACCCCTAAATGGGCCGAGGCCTAGATCGCATCATCAAGTAGCCTGATCCCCTTACCTTTCTTCTACTACCCGTTCCTTCTTCTTCTATTTTTTTTTTTTTTTATATTGTTATTTGAGTTTCAACTTCAGGTGAGTTTAATAGCTTCACGACTTAAATCCCCAGGCAACCACACGCGACCCCTCTTTGGTTTCGAGTCAACCCAGTTACCCCGAGTCAAGCTGCAAAAATCTCGAGCATGTCTCGAGTCCCTCCCTTCTTCTTCTCTGCACCATTCCACTGACACGCTGACCCCCTTCACGTGCACGTGCACAGATCGTCAACGACGATCCTACCTACCGCGACACCACCAACAACCCACACGAGCTTACCTGAACACGAAGGCGACCCCAGATCATACAAAAACCCAACGACGCAAAATCGAAGCACTCGCGACAAACAGGAAATTACCATGGCCTGGAAATTCCACCTTCCCCATCGCCCACGACCTCGAGATCGCTAGCCGTCATCACCGAGGCTTCCTTATTGACATACGCGGCCTTCCCCCCCAATCGCGATCAACTCGATCGACTCATGATGTCGGAATTTATAAATTACAGAGCATTGAAAAATGAAGGCAGTAAACCCTACTTAAATCAAAATCTCCAAATCTATGTTTTCGAAAATTGTTTTGACATTTTTCTAGAATCACATAGATTCAGAACTTGCCTCTTATCAATTTACAGGAATTAAAATTAACTCTATCTCCTACAATTGACAAAGACCCATTTTCGACTTATTTTGAAACTGCTCCTTCGATTCTTTCTTATAAATCCAGATTTTTATGTTAAAAATCATAACTTTGGGTGTTAAATCAAAATACAAATTCAAATTCACAGATTAAAATACTTAAATTTTTAACATTGATTTCCTTCTTGCTGTAATTTAAAGTTACAGTGTTTATAATATGATATTAAATGCCTAAAACAAATTTACATACCTATGTCTAAGATAAACCACTTGTGTCAGCAACAAATCTAAAGTTCTAACATTTATATGAATAAGTAATTGTAATTAGTTTAGCTTTCTAGTTAATAGTTTCAAAAGAAACTAGAAGAAGAGCTCCCTGTACCACCAAAGTAACAGAGAATACCTAGACTATTCATATAAACTATATCAAGCACTTTCATTCATCAGCTAGGATACAAGCTTAGATCTAAAATGGATAAGTTTACTCACCTTCCAAATCATTGCTTAAATCCAGGTGTTTACAGTTAGAGTTTGGTTGATCTGAAGCTTTTCTTTGCTTCAAACTGTCAGGCTTTGATTGATTTGAAAAATGTTTTATGTTGAATGATTATTTGATTTGAAAGCCTGCATTGCTTTGATCTGAGTAAAACTTGTATCTGAATTTACTTAGCTTCAGAATGGAACCTTGATCCACTTGAAGTTGTTTCTATCTGTCTCAGGAAGAATTTTGGATCTGTCTTTCTTTTTTTCTTTTTTATTTATTTATAGATGATGATGTTTACATTCTTTTCTCTGGTTTTGCTTAGCTTCCTATAGCCACGAACTAGAACAAAGTTGAAGTATAAGGGGAGTATGCAGGTGATGTTATTATTTTGTACAAGTAATGTTATTTTATTTTCTTTGTTTTATCAACAAAATCTTGACTGATACTATCTAGCTTGGTGTACTAGAGGTATGGATAGGTTATACATTCTTTGCTTTATAACATGAAGGTACTTGTACTGTTTTACAGTTTATATTTATACATTTTCTTACTTTGCTTGTTTGTTGACCATGCAGTATTGTACACTTGGTGGCTAATATGATATTTCTTTTGCAAGTTCTATTTTCTTTTGCCTGCACACCTATTTCTTGTGTTGCTAGAGACTTTGTTATAGATTACTTTGCTTTGTACTTCTTTATTTCAGCCTGCATATTTATGTATTTGTTATGTATGTACAGTTTATTATTTTAGTTATGGTTTGTTTGTACTTAATTTTTGTATTTTATTTTATTTATTTGTTTTCTGGTTTTGCTTTACTTTATTCACTTTGTATTGTAATATGCTTTATAATATAAATGAATTCAATATTATAGTTTTACTTGGTAATATACTTGTTATTTTGTAATTTGTCTTTTATTTGTTTATACTTTGCATCATGAATAAATTTCTATTGTTAACTTAAAATATTATTTTACTTGTTTTAGTAATATGAATGACAATAAATGTTATTATATTTTGTTCAATGTGTTTAATCTATATTTTATAATTCATCTTGTATGAATTTATTCACACTTCTAACTTAAATATTTCATTGACTTGCATGTCTTGTTATACATAGATTTATATTTTATAAACATACTTTGTTTGTAGTTCACATTTCCTATATATTAAATTCAAATTTACCCAAACATTTATTTCTTATTTTATTTCAAATCCAATATATGCACATATACATATATATTTTGTTTCTTATTTTATTTGTTTGAATACTTATTGATTATATTTTTTATATATATATATATAAATGTTCTTATTTTTATTCATAGCTTAAGTATGAATTATTTTACTTTATAAAATAAGTGAACTTCTATTTTTATTTTACTCTTATTACTTTTGTATTATTTTATTAATATGAGATTTAAGATATATATATATATATATATATATATTATTTGAATCGGGGAAACTCGCCTCATAAAAATCAATTTTACAAATTTTAATTCATAATTTCATTTAAATTATCAATTTAAATTCATAAAAATCTGGGGTCGTTACAAATTCAGTCAACTGAAAATATGAAGTAAAATTTTCAGGAACAAATTCAGTCGACTGAGCAGGGTGTTTCAGTCGGCTGAAACTGTACATGTTTTTATATGTGTAACAGGTTCAGTCGACTGGTCATCCATGTTCAGTCGACTGAACTATTAAGCTGTGCACAGTGAATGTGTATTAAGAAATGAAATTTATAAAATGTGTTCTAGTGTTTGCGCAAGCCTCTTGAGGATAGATTTTAACAATAAATCTAAACTAAGACCTATATAAAAATCATACTTATGTTTATTCTTGGTCTTCATCGTTCTTTCTTTAGCTTTGCACACATCTCTTCCTTTTTGTTGAAGCACATTGTCATTGATCAAAATCTTAGCGTATCAACAGTTGCAAAATAAAGAGCTCTCATTCCCATGGACCAGAAATTACTGCCCCTTAATATGGTAACATAGTTGCAAAATAAAGAGCTCTCATTCCCATGGACCAGAAGTTACCGCTCCTTAATATGGTCGTTTGCACATAACTTATAGGTAAGGGTGGACGGGGTCAGTTTGGGTCTGTTTAATGCAATACAGTTTAGTTTTCGTCCGTTTTAGTTTGAACTCATATTAAATATGAAATAAGATAATTACTTCCATCAACAATCAATTTACGAAGACATCTATATGAAGCCTTTTCATTTAAAGCTTAAAACACACAATGTTATACTGAAATGAAAGATTAGTTCTTAATTGTATAAATATTTCAATTTGACATTTAGCTACATGTGAGATTTTTTTAGTACATTAACCAAATATCAACGTTAATCAATGCATAATCATTAAGTAAAATGGTTAGAATAAGATTATAATTAGTATTTATCCAGAAAATGAAATGAAAAATATTATATTAAACTTATAACTTCTTCCTATATGATAACGATCATTTTTAATATAACATACGCTGAAAATAGAATATACATCGTTAGAATCAAAAATATGATAGGAGTTGCTTATACTTTTATCATAAGATTACCAGTGTAAATATTCGGTTCAGTACAGTTTAATATGGTCGGTTCAATTATCCAAATCGCAACCGAACAGGTTCAATGCGGATCGGTTCGATTTGAGTATATGCTTTGATTAGAATATTCGATGCGGGTTTTCACACCGTTTTTTGCAGTCCGATGTAAATAGTTTTCATATAGTTGTGTGGTTTATGCCCACCCCTACTTGTACCTACGTCTGAGCCTAGAGTGCTTAGAAGATAAATAGCATGAGCGAAGTAACTTGCGGAATGTATGAACAAAGTGAAGGCTATAAGGAAACATATTAGAAACAAAATGTATTTGACCGAGGAGGTCGATTAGCTTGTGTCCTCGTATATCACTTGAGACATGAAAACTTCTGATGTGTTACCAATTCATGTGCCTATTAGTGAGCTAAGTGCTATCGGTATAGATGCGAGTGTGCTTGATTCTAACATGTTGTTTGATATTACATTTAAAGCAAGCAATGTCTCATTTAGGCTCGCCTGTAAAAAGAAATATGTTGTAGGATCGGCGCATATTTCTTCAAAAAACACACACATCAATTTCGAAAACAAATTACACGTTTAAATTACTTTTTGAAATTTATAAATAGATCATCTTCCACCTAAGTGGTAAAAGCATTATATTTGAAACAATAACAATACAATTTCTTTTTAGTTCGTTATAAAAATAATTTTCTGAATGTTTCAAATATGAAATATGTATGTGTGTATTAGGTAGGATTAATGGCCTTATCTGTTTAGCATCATTTCGTAGCCCTTTGATATTAGTCATAGGTTTGTATTTAAATATCTGTTTTCTTCTCTCTAGTCACATGAATCAAATATTTAAATAGAAACTTGTGGTGACTAGAAATGGTGCTAAATAAAGGGGACTATTGATCCTAGCTCTTTGTATATTACTTTCTAAACTTTATAAATAGATCATCCTCTATCTATTTGGTAAAAGTCATGCCTTGAGCATTCAAGCAACCCATGCTTTAAGGCTGTCTTCATACCAGCAACGGTTGTGTGAGGAAATCGGAGATGCAATATAGAAGAAAGAGACGGTAGATAGACATGATTGCTAGGTCTGATGGCACCAACACCAAATCAATAATCTCTTTATCAAATGACATGAAGCTCTCTGTTTGCAGTTTGTTTGAATTTAGGGAGGATGCGAGCATTTATATCTCATCTATAATAGGAAACTAGCTTGATCATAAAATGTTGTTTAGTATTTATCTTTTATTTCATAATTATGCAAGTTTGCTCTATACTATAATGAAATGTTTGTATTCACTTTTTACTTGATTATCATTTTGATTTATTCAGTTTAGGTGGTTAAGTTACGTTGTCTATTTTAATTCATATATTTTATATCGGCATGCTTGATTCTTATGTTTGTAGTTTATGATATCTTGTACTAAGTTCTTACTTAGCAAGTTTAGTTTATTTTATCATGGCATGTGTGTGTTTGTGTGTGTGTGTGTCAATCTAATCTTATGGTTGAATTTTTGCTTTCAGATTTAGCTGTATCGGTATTTGGATGGATTTAGCAGAGTTTACTATCATGAATGGATTGTAGATATAAGTGAATTTTATTTTTTATTTGTTTTATCTTTATTTTATTTACATTATGGACTTTAATCATTAGGATTATGGAGTTTTGTTTTATTTTATTGTATGAAGGGAATTGCTACCTACCAGACATGTTGTTAGCACTATTTTTTAGTGCAGAGCAAAATAATAGAGCACTCTCCTTCTCGAATAGAAGATCAACCTTTTTCCCAAAAAAAATATTCACATACGCGCACATATATATTATACATATAATATTAGTGTAACGACTGGAATTTCAGATACTTTGTATTTAAATATTTGAATATTGGATTAAATGTAATTGAAGGGGTTTTATAATCTTGTTAATCCCCTTTTAGTTATGGTAAACTTGTTTTATAAAATATTTACAAAAATAAACATTTTGAAGAAATTTCGATAATGTGACCGACAATCGTTTTATCGATAAACAACTTTTTACTTGCAGAAGCTGTTCAAAGTTTTTTACACGCACTAAAACACATAGGAAATCTTTAATATCATAATTTTTTTCATTTATAAAAAATAAAATGTTTATACTGTCATGCATGATGTGTGAGGGTAAAAAGGTAATTTGCTAAGGAAAATGAGTTATAAAGTAAAAAAACATGCAAGGCACATGGGGGACTCTTTTGGCTAGAAATAGGGAGGGTACAAGAGAGGGTTTAGATATGTTAATGCTCATAATTCAGAAAAGCTTCAAACAAATAAAAAGAATAAAAAATGGTGGAAGTGGATTACCACTAATCCACTTTGTTCTTCATTTCTCTAATTAGTTCAAAACTCTTTCAAACTTTACCAAACTTTCATCAACACCTTAAAACACCAAAGCAAGCAAGGATCAAAAGTCAAAAGTGGAAAAAGATGGAAGAAAATGGAGAGCTTGGGTTTGGTCGTGAGCAACGATGAAGAGCGGGGGTGTTGCTTTGGATTTTGGAGCTAAAGGTGGTGTATTTGTAAGTTTGAGTATGGTAGGAGGTGTTCTTGGCTTTATGAGGATTTGTTCTTGTGTTTGGCTTAGACCTAAATGAGTTATCTCACTATCGTATATGTATATATTGTGTGTGTGTGTGTGTGTGCAATTATAAAGTTGACTAATTAAAGTTATAAGTTTTTGACCCTCTTGCTTTTGAAAGAAAATGACAATTTTTTGTTGTATAACATCACTCATATTACCTTCTATAATAGGTAGCATTGCCTTGACTTGACGTTCAAATAGTTATTTGAATTGTGTGTTGAATTGAAGTGTGTTTGAAAGAGAATAGTCCCTATAAGTGCACTTTGATATCCCTTAACTTTAACTTGTGTAAGTGGAAGATTTATGAACTTAACTTGAGATAATTTGACATGTTCTCTACACATATTTTGGTGTATGTTACAGTAAATAATTTTTTTGTAAAGTTATAGAAATTGTGAACAAAGTTGTGAAAGTTAGAAGTGAAAAGGTCATTATGGATGCACTATGAAATTTCCTTGTGTTCGACGATTTTGAAGTCAACTTTGAAAGACATTTTAGGAACTTGTTTGCGTTTTTAGTAAGTATTATATGTGTACTTATTAATGGAAAAGGATAAAAGTTTAAAACATTTTTGGAACTGGTCAAACAAAGTGGCTAAAGTTAGAGTAAAAAGATCGCTAAACGAACACTTTAGTAAACAACTTGTTTTGGAGAATTTTTATAAATAAATTAAAAGATATTCTTGGGAGTTTCTTTCCATGGTTTTTAGTACCTAAGGATAGTACTTACTGTAAAAATTCAAGTCTTAAATCATTTTTTTAAACTGTTAGAACTGGTCACAAATTTTGTGTTTTCTTATGTTTTTTTATTAAAGGCTTTTAACAGCATTTATAAATGCTGTACCAAGTTGCTTGAGTGATATTTAAATTTGATATTTTTCTCTGATCCTATTACGGATGTTTTTTATCATATTTTTCATCATTTTAAAGTTGGTTTGAAGTTTAAATATAATTTTGATAATTATTTGTGAATTTTAAAGTTAATGGGTTTTAAGATATAAAATGTGCTTTTTATTTATTTTCATCAAATTATAAATTAGTTATGTTTAAGTAATATTTTACACACCTATTTATAAGTATATTTAAAATATTTATATATATAAGTTTGGAAAAATAAGTTGTATTTTGTAAAGGAATAAAGGAAGTTTTGGATTATAACAGTTGCGTTATAATAAATGGTTTGGGAAGTTAATTAAAAGCATATTACCTTATTTTATAAATAGAAACATACTTGGATCTTTAAAAGAATGTTTTTAGGATAAGCATAGGTAAATGGTTTTTGGTTTGTAGCGACAATGTTTAAGTAACATTTGTCTTAAACCCTTTGTAATAAATTTGTGACCGTAATTAGACCTTTTAATGGATATTTTAAAGAAAATAAGAAGTATGAAATTTTTTGAAAAAAGATTAAAAAAAAAGGTTTAAAGTAAATAATCTTGTTAAAGATTTGTCAATATACTTATACTGTTTGAGATAAGTATATGAATACTTTTTAAAGTATTGAAAGAGTACAAATGAATATTAGAAATTGATAAATGTGTTAGTCCGTGAGATGATGTTTTGATGACAACAGCCTTAAAATAAATTATAAAATATAAATCTAACAATATAAGTTTAGATATATGTATATGCAGGATTTAACCATGCAAGTACCAAGAATGAAGACTGTACAGTATAAAGATTCAAGATATCAAGATTGAAGACTCATGAGTAACAAGAATATCAAGATTATCAAGAGTTCAAGATTTCAAGTAATTTACTTTTTTAATTAGGAATTTTGTTAAAACTCCTAGAAAAGCACTGACATCTTAAAATCCAATTTATTCGTGGAATGAAATCCACTTCGAGCCTGTTAAAGGGATGGAACCCTAAGTAGGATGGAACCTACGAAAAATCTAGTGGAACATTGTTTTGTATCCGCTAACTTTTATTCAAAATGATTTTTCAAAATTATATCTTATTTTCAAAATGATTTCAAAACCTTCCTTTTAAAAGAATCAAAAACATCTATCTTGATTTTAAATACTTTTAGCCTCAAAATAATCTTTAATTTCAAAGTCAAATTATCCTTGATTTTAAACTATATTTTAAATAAAATATATTTAACTTTTAAATATTTATACTTAGATTTAAATATAAAATTATATATATATTATTCTCTATATTTACTTATGTATTTTAATTATAGTCAAGTATATTTATAAAGTTTGAAATAGTTTTAATATAAGATAAAGGTTATTTTTAAAGAAAATCAAAACACCAAAAATCCCTTTGGGATGTCAACATGCTCAAGTACCTCATGTGGACATGGTGTCAGTTGGTTTCAAAATTCCAATTTCAAAAGAAGTGCCTACTCGCCATAACTCTTCACGAATGGACATAGCTGTTGTTCTTCTATAAATAGGGGTTGGTTTCAACGAATTTTAATACAATTTTTCTTCTTTTTTCACTCCTCTTCTTCTTCCACATTTCTATATACATTTTCTTACCATTACTCTACCGAAATCAACATTGAACCTAACTAGATCATTTCTGGTTTGATTCTCTATCACTATTTCAACAAGATCCTCAGTGCTATTCAGAGTTATAGGCTTTTTGTAATCAACTTAGCGAGAAAAGTGTGATTGTAGCCTTGGAAATCAATCAAGTGAGATAAGGTGTGATTGTAGCCTTGGGAAATCAATTGGGTGAACTTGTTGCCCGTGAAATCAAGTATCTCTACCCAGAGGATTGTGATTCTGGAGGGTGTACCTCGTTGCCTTAAAATCGAGGGTGTAATTGTACAATTGCTTTTGAAAGGAAATCCGTACTTGTGTGCGGGACTGGATGTAGGGTAACTCCGAACCAGTATAAAATCCGCTGTGTTCTTTTCTTTACTGCTTTTATTTTATTTCTGCATCTGTGTTTGTTTCTGTGATCATATCTGTGTCTGAATATTGCATACATTTGTGTTTAAATTAACAAAAACGCAAAAAAAAATTAATAATTCTCTAAAACACTATTCACCCCCCACTAGTGTTTATCCTAGCCTTAAGATCCTTAATCCGCATTTCTTACATTTGGTATCAGAGCAAGGTTTTCAAAGTTTCATAATCTGATTTTTGAAAAAGTTTTCAAAATGGCTACCAACACCGGTACTGTTACTAACACTAGTATCCCTGTCACTAGTTCATTTGTAGAAGGTCAGTCTAATTTGGAAGTTTAAAGATATAAATGATAACGCTATTTGGAAAGAGATCATTTCTAAATATTACTATAATGGAAATAGAAATTATATCAAATTGCTTCTCAAGCCACTCAAAATATATCTAATTTTTGGAAAAACATTTTAAAATGTAATGAGATATTTAATTTGGGAATAAATACAATTGTTCATTCTAGTAATCGTACTTCTTTTTGGCATGACCGTTGGATTTCGATCTTGCCTCTTAAGATAGAATTTAAGGAGCTGTATGAAACTTGTAACTTTAAGTATGCTTTAATCAATGTAGTTTATTCTCCTAAAAACGATCCTCCTTGGAATTTCAGTTTTAACAGAATTTTTGTTGATTCA
Source organism: Allium cepa (assembly GCA_030765085.1). Lineage (NCBI taxonomy): Eukaryota > Viridiplantae > Streptophyta > Magnoliopsida > Asparagales > Amaryllidaceae > Allium > Allium cepa. The sequence goes on from CM060940.1 coordinate 586,108,169, forward strand.
ACCCTTAGACAACTTTCTTTGCTTTATGCCAGATTAAATCTTTATGATATTGATAATGATAATAATTTTATTAGTTGAGAATGGGATAAGAGTAAGAAATATACTTCTAATTCTTTCTACAAATTTATTAATTTTTCGGGTACAATAAACAACTCATTTAAATATATGTGGAAATCTAATGCTCCTCCTAAATCTGAAATTCATATGTGGTTAATAGTTCATGGAAAACTTAATGCAATAGAATTTTTAAAGAGAAAAAATAATCAAAATGATAATAAATGTCATTTTTGTAATCTGTATCTTGAGGACATTAATCATACATACTATGATTCTTTGGATTCTAGTTACATTCTAATTAATACTCCTAAATTTTTTAACTTTAATGTAATAACTAAAATTTCGGAATGTGAATTCTGAAAGAGGCTATGCGGTAGGATCGTGTAATATGGAATAATGAAATAGTCTAGGTGCATAAAGTAGGTAAATGCAAGGAGACGCCAGGATTTTATACTGGTTCGGACCTCTCGTCTTACGTCCAGTCCCTAAGCTTCTCTTAGGAATTTCACTAACACACACCCTCACTTCACCCGGAGGAATAGGTTTACAACTTACCCGAACAACCGAACGGGATTTCTTGCCTCAACTACCGAAGAGGACTTCAACTCAATTACTAAAATACAATATTCGACTTGTTGTATTCTTATCAACACTAATGAGTCTAATGTAGTACAATATTCCTATAATCTTATCCTCGAGAGTATGCAATGTGTTTATGAAGATTTAGGAAATGTGAATTGCTATGAATCAAAAGAATGTTATAAACAAAAACAGTGATTCAAGCAATAGATTGGTGATTGCTTTGAGAATATCTAGAGAATATGAACAAGAGAATAGTAAGATTAAAGCAAGAGAATTCGGTGAATTAAATGATGTTAGAATCATGAATTTATACTTGTAGAAGAGATGCATATGTTGTCAAAGGTTGCAAACAAGAGATGCTTCCATTTCCATTGATGAATGGTTGCAACTCTTGGGAAGAAGAAGGTGCCTTTTCAGAGAAAATTCGCAGGTTTAAATTCAGTCGACTGAAAATATGAAGAAAAATTTTCAGGAAGAATTTCAGTCGACTGCACAGGTAATTCAGTCGACTGAAACTGTGCATTTTTGTATATGTGTATAGTTTCAGTCGACTGGCCATGTCTGTTCAGTCGACTGAAGTATAAAAGTATGCACAGTGAACATGTGAATGAAGTTTTTATGAATTGTGTTCTAATGTTCGTGCAAATTTCTTGAGGATATATTTTAACAAATAATCTAGACTAAGACACATAGAAAAATCATACTAATGTTTATACTTTGGTCTTCATCTATCTTCTTCTAGCTTTTGCATTCTCTTCCTATTTGTTGAAGCTCATTGTCATTGATCAAAACCTTCGTGTATCAACATTCTCCCCCTTTTTGATTGATGACAATACTATTCTAGAGATGTATATACTTACTTTCTCCCCTGAATGTATGCACTATCTTTTCTACAAAACAAAGTTAGTACCATAGATTTTCTCCCCCTTTGTCATCGACAAAAAGGAAGAACTAACAGCAGTTATAATATATCAAAACAATCACTAAATCATAGAGAATATAAGCATGAACTAAGAGAAATAACAATGTTATGACAGACAAGCATAAAATGGCTATTTATACAAGCCATTAGAAAGTTTTAAAAATAGACATCAAAAAAACAAAAATCACTCATCCTTATCCCAGTCATATGAACCTTCCCTTCCAGTTGGTTCACGTATGACGGGTCCTCCTGTTGGTGGTCTAGGTGCTCTTCCTCCTTGGCCACAACTAGCTCCGCTTGCGCTGCTACTTGTATACTCTTCGGATGTCGTCCATGCAAACGTGGGTGCCGGACGTTTGCCGCGAGATGATGAAGCAGTAGTGGTGCTTGAGCATGAGATTGCATCCCAAAGCTTGTTGAAGAATCCTTTTATTTTATCAAGCTTATGATCTACCTTTTTAAGACGAGTGTCAAGAATTTGTTGATTTCTTGACAATATCCCCAAGGATTGGTTGGTAGTGAAGCTTGGGTCAACAAGACGAATTTCATCATCTTGCTCGAGATGTTCTTTGTGGCGAGGTTGAGGAGTTTGTTGTTCTTGTTGTTGTTGTTCTTGATGCCTTGCTTCCCATTCGGCAATGATATTATGCGAGGAGGTCGAGATGGGAGTTGCATTAGGCTTATGGTCCGATGATTAATCTGATGGACCATTGTATTCTCTGATTCAGGTAATGGCGTATCGACATTTAGGAGAAGTCGCATGATGTACTCTCCAAAGTAAATAGTGCGCATCTTGCCATTGTTGAAAGCGAGAAACTCATCAAAAATAAGCTGTACCCAATTAACTTGAATATTGCCAAAAACAGCATATAAAGCTCGATAGTTGTTTGGGTAGACAATTTCGTATGAGCCCGTGCGAGGAGTAATCGTTCTCATTAGGGCTTTATGGAGGATTCATGGCATAGTTCGAAGGGAAGTGGACTTAAAATCCCTAAAGTTGATGTTATCTTCCATAAATCGATGGTTGATGTTGTCACAAATGTGAGGATTGAATTCAATCTCCTCAAGTTTTCTCCCAACATTTGGGGACTCTAAAATGTGTGCCATTCTATCCAAGGAGAACCAAACTTTCTTTCCACATACCATGCTCCAAACACTATTGTTTGGATTTCTTGGAGTTTAGTGTCCAAGATTAAGATTAGCATAAAATAATTTTACCATTACATGATTAATGGCATGATCATTTCTTTTTAAATCTAGAAGTGGAGTTAAACCTGCCAGATCTGTGAATGCTTGAAGATTGTAGGTATGAAAACTTTGAAAATCAACGAAAGAGTGCTCAAAAATTCGAGAATTCTTCATCTTGTTCCATCGGGTGACAGCAGTTCCATCATAAAGCCATTGTGCAATTTGAGCATCAATTGGCTCGGAGGATGAAGAAGATGAGGCTCTTGATCTTTTTGGTGCCATTTTGGTGAGAATTGATTTGATTTTGAGGAATTTGAGAGCTAGGGTTTCGAATAGATTTGGGGAAGAAGGTTTGTAGGAGGTAAAAATGAATAGGTATGGTAAAATTTGGTGGTTAAAAGGGGAAATTCTGCCTGGGAAGCAGCGTTCAGTCGACTGAATGTTCTGTTCAGTCGACTGAATCAAAGGCCGAAGTGTTCTGTGATATATTCAGTCGACTGAGCAGTACTTTTAGTCGACTGAATTTTGTTACAAAAATTTTGCTATTGAATTTTCAGTCGACTGTGCAGATGGTTCCAGTCGACTGAACTTTGCATATGTGATTTTCTGTCATATATTCAGTTGACTAATCAGGGGAATTCAGTTGACTGAAACATGCAATGTTTGCTATTTTAGTTAATTTTTGAATTTTAAACAATTTATTTAAAGGAATAGTTACAAAAATATTGATGTATCATCATACAAAATTTTAACTATTTCTTTGGAGATGGACTTGGAGAATTCTTTCCTTCATTCTTCATGTAATTTATATCCCATAAATTCGGACTATATTGAGGAGTCTTAGGAGACATCCAAGGATTCACAGGATCAACCGGTGTACGATAAGATGAAGACGGATCAAGTGAGCTAACAGGGCGAGGTAGAGGTTCAGCCACTTGATTCTTCTTTGATCCACAGAAGCGTAAACCGATTTGTTCTAGAAAACTCAAACGTCGTGCCGTAACTTTTTGCTCGAAGTATAGCTCTCGTTGAAGATCGATTTGTTGTTGTTGAAAGTGATGAATTTCATCAATCTTTCTTTTTGTGTCAGGGGAAATAAATAGTCCTCGTTTTGCCTTTTTAGATTCTGGTGTGAATCCAGTACGATAATTTTCCCATTTGTAAACCGGCTCATGTGCTGGTGTTGGTATGGGAAGTTTTGGCGATGTTGGAGTGTTATCAACTGACGAGGTGATATTGATTGGAGAGAAGGAGTTGTTTGACGACATTTTGTATTGAAATTTGATTAAGCTTTTAATTGTAAGATCGAGATGTGAAAAAAATAAAAAAAATTGAATTTATTTATAGTCGAGCTTTACTAAATAACTAATGGTTATAATTTATTTAAAATTTGTAACCGCATAATGATTTAGTGGCTAGGAGAAAGTTGATAGAAAAGTATGGTTCATATTAATAATTCAGTTTTTTTTTTTTTTAAAGCGTGGTTTAAAAATCACATAATGTAACATATAACATTTCTGAAAAATATTGGATATTTTCATTCAGTCGACTGAACAGATTTTTTTTAGTCGACTGAAATGATTGAATATTTAAAAATAAATTTAATTGATATCTTTAAAGGATATTATACCTAATTCTCGTCGAAGTTTTATAAAGGAGTTTTCTAATAGAGGTTTAGTAAATATATCGGCAATTTGATTTTCGGTAGAAATATGTTCTAAATTAATTATTCCTTTTTCGATATTGTCTCGTAAAAAATGGTGGCGAATATCTATATGTTTTGTACGAGAGTGATTAACTGGATTTTTAGATAAGTTTATGGTACTTGTATTATCACAATATATTGTAGAATTTGTTAAATTTATATTAAAATTTTTTAAGTGTTTGTTGCATATAAATAACTTGTGTGCAAGCTAAAGCAACTGATATATACTCTGCTTCACATGTGGAAAGTGAGACACAATTTTGTTTCTTACTAAACCAAGACACAAGTGATTTTCCAATGAAATGGCAAGTACCACTTGTACTTTTTCTATCTGTTCGGGATCCACCAAAATCAGCATCACTGAATGATACTAACTCAAACGAACATTCTTTTGGATAGAAAAGACCGAAATCTTTAGTTTGGTTAAGATATCGCATTATACGTTTTACTGCTCTTAAGTGTGAATCTTTAGGATCGGATTGAAAACGTGCACACAAACAAACACTCATCATTATGTCAGGTCTACTAGCGGTTAAGTAGAGCAAAGAACCTACCATACTTCTAAACAATTTTTGATCAACACTTTTGCCATTTTCATCTCGCTCGAGATGTGTATTGGTACTCATAGGAGTAGGTTTAGAAGAAGTGTTTTCCATGCCGAATCGTTTTATTAAATTATCACAATATTTTTCTTGGTTTATAAAAATTCTATTTGTTAATTGTTTGATTTGAAGTCCGAGAAAATAAGATAGTTCTCCCATATGAGACATTTCGAACTCATTAGTCATTATTTTTGAAAATTCTTTACACAAATTTTCATTTGTTGAACCAAAAATAATATCATCTACATAAATTTGAATTATTAAAATATGTTTGGCAGTATTTTTAATAAAAAGTGTTTGATCTACTTTTCCAATTTTAAATCCTGAGTTTAATAAATAACTTTTAAGTCTTTCATACCAAGCACGAGGAGCTTGTTTAAGACCATATAGTGCTTTTTTTAATTTAAGCACATGATCCGGATATTTTTCATGTATAAATAAAGGAGGTTGTTCTACATATACATTTTCTTTAATAAAACCATTTAAAATGCATTTTTAACATCCATTTGATAAAGTTTAAAATTGTGAAAACAAGTAAAGGCTAATAGTATACGTATTGCTTCCAATCTTGCAACAGGAGCAAATGTTTCTTCAAAATCAATACCTTCTTCTTGATTATACCCTTGTGCTACTAGTCTTGCTTTATTCCTTGTTATATTACCTTGTTCGTCTACTTTATTTTTGTAAATCCATTTTGTTCCAATTACTGATTGATTATTCGGACGGGGAACTAATTCCCAAACATTGTTACGTTCAAATTGATTTAATTCTTCTTGCATTGCGATAATCCAATAATCATCTGTTGATGCTTCTTTTGGATTTTTAGGTTCTATAGATGAAATGAAAGCTACATGACCCATTTGATTTAGTTGATTTCTTGTTCTAACTTGAGAATTTATTTCTCCTATTATATTTTGAGTTGGATGATCTCGTAATATTCTAGGAGGAGATCTTAGTTCATTATTTTCAAGGTTTATTTCTTCTACATTTATCAATACTTCATCATCTTTTATATTTATATTTTTATTAAAGTTTTCATCAAAAGATATATGTAAAGATTCTTCAATTAAGTTTGTTCGTTTATTAAATACTCGATATGCTTTACTTCGTTCAGAATATCCTACGAAAATTCCTTCATCAGCTTTTGAATCGAATTTTCCTAGTTGATCTTTTGTATTTAAAATAAAACATTTTGATCCAAATATTTTAAAATAAGATATATTTGGTTTTTTATTATTGAATAGTTCATAAGAAGTATTTTTAGTTAAAGGTCTAATTGAAATTCTATTTAATACATAACATGCAGTAGCAACTGCTTCTGCCCAAAAATGTTTTGGTAGAGAACACCCATTTAACAATGTTCTTGCGCATTCTTGTAATGTTCTATTCTTTCTTTCTACAACTCCATTTTGTTGAGGAGTTCTAGGAAAAGAGAAATTATGATTAATTCCTTTCTTTTTACAAAACGTTTCAAAAACTTCATTTTCGAATTCGCCTCCATGATCACTTCGAATATTTTTAATTTTCAAGTTTTTAATGTTTTGGATTCTTTTGACAAATGTTTTAAAATGCTCAAAAGTGTCACTTTTATTTTCCATAAAAATAGTCCATGTATATCTTGAAAAATCATCAACAATTACAAATACGTATCGACTATGATTAATGGATTGAACTTGTGTTGGTCCGAATAAATCCATATGTAGTCATTCTAATGGTTGTAAAGTTGAAATATTTTTCTTAGATTTAAAAGATGATTTCGTTAATTTCCCTTTTTGACAATCATCACAAAAATTATTTATTTTAAAATTTATTTTGGGTAATCCTCTTACTAATTCGTTTTTACAAAGTTTTCTAATAGTTTTAAAATTTATGTGACAAAATCTTTTGTGCCATAACCAAGGAACATTATCTTTGGCAAGTAAACACATACTTGAATTATGATTAATATTCATATTTAGAACATAAATATTTCTATCTCTTTTTCCTTCAAATATAAGATTTTGGTCTTGATCAAAAATAATACATTTATTATTCGAGAAAGTTATTTTAAAACCTTTGTCACATAATTGACTTATGCTAAGTAGATTATGTTTTAAATTTTCAACTAATGAAACATTTGTAATACAAGGTAAATTTGATGTACCGTAATTGTTCACATCTCCTTTGCCAATGATATAGCCTTTTGAATTGTCTCCGAAGGTAACCAAGCCACCATCAAAGTATGTGATGTTTGTAAGCATATCTTTGTCTCCGGTCATGTGTTTTGAACAACCACTATCTAATATCCATTTCTTCTTTTTAAGTGGGACCTGAAAATAAATATGAAATTATTGGTACCCACTTTTTAATAGGGTCCTAAGAAGTTAGAGTTTTAGGAAACCAAACCCAGTTTAGTTTAGTGTCCTTTTTATAAATATAGTTTTTATTATGATGAACATTATCCATAAATGTTTTAATATATTTATTTCTTATTAATACATTTTTAGTTTTTGGTACCCAAATTGTAACTACCTTGTTTTGTACTTTTGTTTTAATAGGTTTCTTAATTAATTTTTGTTGTTTTGAAACCATATTCCTTTTAAAATTTGTATTTTTCTTTTTAGGAATTTTTGACTCCTTATTATATCCTAATCCATGTTTATTTGAAGAGGATTGAGAATTTTCTAAAATCTTAGATAAATTTTCTCTTCCTTTGTTAAAGTTAGAAACATTTTTAGTGATGTTCTCTAATCTAGTTTGAAGACTATTATTTTCTAACTCAACTTGTCTAATTTTAGTTTTTAAATCATTATTTTCAGAAATAATTATATCATTCTTTAATTTCTGAGTTTCACTTTCTTGACTTAAAAGTGATAATTGAGTTTCCGAATTTGAATAAGATTCTTGAACTTTTTCAAGTTCTTCTTCAAGAATTTTCTTTTCATCATTTAACATATCTCTCTCAAACTCAGCTTTGTTTTGATTTTCACGAATTTCCTTAATTTTCTTTTTAAGAATTTTTATTGTGCTTAAGAGTTCAGTGTTTACTTCAATTAAATCATCGAAAGTTAAATTATTTACCTCAGATTCTTGAGCCATGAAGCATACATTTGCCTGTTCATTGTCGCTATCACTATCACTTTCGGATGATGATGAATCTGAATCGTCCCATGTTACAGAAAATGCCTTCTTTTTGAATTTATCCTTTTTGTTTTTGTTGTTGAAGTTTTTCTGATTTTCCTTCATTTGTTCTTGACAATCTTTTTGCATATGTCCTTTCTTATGACAATTGAAGCATTCTATATTTGAGGATGATGGTTTGTTCAAGAAATTCTTTTTGAATCCGTTTTTGTTTCCTTTTCTATACTTTAGGAATTTCTTGAAATTTTTGGCTATAAATGCTAGATCCTCATCTTCAGACTCTGATTCTTCCTTTTCCGCATGAAAAGCAATATTCTTTCTTTCTTGAGCTTGATCCTTTTTAGCTTGCATATTTACTTCATACGACATAAGATTTCCAATCAATTCTTTTGGTTTCATTGTAGATAAATCATTTGCTTCCTCGATTGCTAGTACTTTTCTCTCCCATTCATCAGTGAGTGAATTTAGAACTTTAGACACAATGTCAAAGTCCGTGTATCTTTCTCCTAGTCCGATTAGAGCATGATGAATGTCTTGAAATCTTGAGTACATGTCATTGATGGATTCATTTTGTCGCATTCTAAAGTTTTGGAATTGATTCTTCAACATGGATATCTTTGTTTGTTTAACCTTGTTTGTGCCTTCATGTATGACTTTAAGTGTTTCCCATATCTGATATGCAGTAGTACATATGCTAACACGGTTGAATTAATTTCTATCCAGGGCGCAAAAAAGCATATTCATAGCTTTAGCATTTGCACTTGCTTCATTCTTTTGAGTTTGTGTCCATGTAGGATAATTGGTCGTGGGTGCAACAAACTCTGCTTGAGTAGCATTCCAGGCTTCGAAACTTGTTGCTTGCATATAAATCCTCATCCTTGTAGCCCAATAGTTATAATTTAGTCCATTGAATAGAGGAGGTCTTTGGGTAGATTGTCCTTCCGCAAATGTAGAACTATAGGCAGATGTTGTGCTTGTACTTGCGTTATTTTCCATATTATCTATATGTCTAATAACGGTGTTATGGTTATAGGACAACCTTGCTCTGATACCAATTGAAAGAGGCTATGCGGTAGGATCGTGTAATATGGAATAATGAAATAGTCTAGGTGGATAAAGTAGGTAAATGCAAGGAGACACCAGGATTTTATACTGGTTCGGACCTCTCGTCCTACGTCCAGTCCCTAAGCTTCTCTTAGGAATTTCACTAACTAACACCCTCAATTCACCCGGAGGAATAGGTTTACAACTTACCCGAAAAACCGAACGGGATTTCTTGCCTCAACTACCGAAGAGGACTTCAACTCAATTACTAAAATACAATATTCGACTTGTTGTGTTCTTATCAACACTAATGAGTCTAATGTAGTACAATGTTCCTATAATCTTATCCTCGAGAGTATGCAATGTGTTTATGAAGATTTAGGAAATGTGAATTGCTATGAATCAAAAGAATGTTATAAACAAAAATAGTGATTCAAGCAATAGGTTGGTGATTGCTTTGAGAATATCTAGAGAATATGAACAAGAGAATAGTAAGATTAAAGCAAGAGAATTCGGTGAATTAAATGATGTTAGAATCATGAATATATACTTGTAGAAAAGATGCATATGTTGTCAAAGGTTGCAAATAAGAGATGCTTCCATTTCCATTGATGAATGGTTGCAACTCTTGGGAAGAAGAAGGTGTCTTTTCAGAGAAAATTCGCAGGTTTAAATTCAGTCGACTGAGCAGGAGATTCAATCGACTGAAAATATGAAGAAAAATTTTCAGGAAGAATTTCAGTCGACTGCACAGGTAATTCAGTCGACTGAAATTGTACATTCTTGTATATGTGTATAGTTTCAGTCGACTGGCCATGTCTGTTCAGTCGACTGAAGTATAAAAGTATGCACAGTGAACATGTGAATGAAGTTTTTATGAATTGTGTTCTAATGTTCATGCAAATTTCTTGAGGATAGATTTTAACAAATAATCTAGACTAAGACACATAGAAAAATCATACTAATGTTTATACTTTGGTCTTCATCTATCTTCTTCTAGCTTTTGCATTCTCTTCCTATTTGTTGAAGCTCATTGTCATTGATCAAAACCTTCGTGTATCAACAAATTCTACTGAAACAATTATAGATTCAAGTTCAAAAAGAATGTTAGATTTTTACTAGACACTTTATTCATTATTATTGGTTGGTTTATTTGGTTTGAAAGAAATCAAAGAATTTTCAATAATAATAATAGTCATCTTAACAAATTGATTTTTACAATTTCTTCATTTTGTTTTAATTGGATCTCTAACCCCAAATATAAATTAGCTAAAATATCCTTTTCAAACGGTATCTTAACAAGATTAATCATAATATTAACTTTTTTAAACACAACAATAATTTTTTTAACATTAATAATAGTATCATTAATATTTTCTCTAATTTAGATGATGATTTCACTTTTAATCATAACTTACTTATGATTAAAGGTTCATAAGATAGATCCGTTTCAACTTTTGTACTAGTCTCAGTTTGGTATTGGTTTTCAAGTAATTCATTTCTCCTGTTATTGTCCAGTTAGTCTTATTTAGGTTTTTATTTCCTTCCTTATAAATACATATATATGTATATTTATTATATATAAATAAACATATATATGTATCATTCTAATTTTTCCTTGGTCATTTTTTAGTTACGGGTATGGGCGATAGGTTATCAGGTTCTTTTTGCAGGTATTCATATCTTTAGATTGATGGACATCAGATGGTAAAGAGATCACCAGAGCAGAGTATCTTCATCCAGGACTACTAGCAGTATCTCCTCAGATATAGGATTCTGCTATCTTCATTATGGAGTTCTTTTTTCAGGAGGATCTATTCTTAAGTTGGGTACTCTTTCCTCTTGTTCAGAGCCTTCAGAGCGGTTTCTCTATTCAGCAGATCCACTTCAGAGCAGATGCTTATTCACCCCTCCTGATTCAAATGTTTGGAGCTTCCTTATTAGTTTGTGATGTCATCCAGTAGTTTTTGTTTTTTAGGTACTTCTAATACCTTAATATTGGACGGTGGCCATGCCGGAACTCGATATCGGGGTGTGATGGATGATGGCCTTGCCGGAACTCATCTTAGGAGTATCTGAGATTTGATATATGTATTTTTTTTGTTACCTGCCAAACATGTTGGCAGCACCTTATTCCCATGATATATATATTCACATGTACGCTCTCCTCTATTCGTAGAGGATCACGCATTTTTCTCACATTTTACCATTGTTAGTTATTGCTTAAAAAGGGTATATTTGGGTTATAAAATCCATTAATTTGCCTAAATTATATAAAACATTTATATTTAAAGTGATTAAATTCTAGATCATTACGTTCTTCCTTAAAAGAATTTCATTCTGAAATTAGCAGACAAGAGGATAACTCAAATCGGCTCAAAAGGCCATATATTATATAAGGTGAAACTCGTACAAAATTACATACTAATATATCATAAACAGTGCATACACAATCCATACAATCAAGCAAACATCTATCCTAGCATCAATTCAGGATAAGCTTCCCTCATACAATCCGTTGTCCCCCAAGTACAATCACTAGGATCTTTACTCTACTGAAACTTAACCAATCTCACTACCTTACTTTGTGGTCTTTTCTCATCTGGATCCACAATGCGAACTAGATGTCTAATCACAGTAAAGTTCGGTTCTGTCTAAAATTCCTCTTGCATAGACGTCTTCACAATTAGCGATGGGTCATGCACATACTTCCACAGATTGGACACATGGAAAACATTATGGACCCCCAAAAACCTCTCTAGCAACTCAACTCTGTAAGCAAGTTGCCCAATCCTTTCAAGAATTCAAAACGGTCCAACATATCTTGACAACAACTTCCTAGCTCTCCCAAATCGAACCACTCCTCTAATTGGCGAAATCTTTACAAACACAAAATCTCCATTTACAAATCCCTTCGCCTCCGACCTACATAACTCTTCTATCGATCTTGAGCTTCTTTCATCCTTCTCTTGATCACCGCCACATTCCTCGTAGCATCCTAAATCAAATTATATCCAAGCACTAGTCGATACCTAGTCTCTACCCAACATGTCGGTGACTTGTAGGTCCATCCATAAAGAGCTTCATGAGGCACAATAACAACGCTAGCATGATAGCTGTTGTTGCAAGAGAATTTCACTAAGTGCAGATGATCTTCCCACGATCCTCCAAAGTCCAAGATGCAAGCTCTCAATAAATATTCCAAGATTCGGTTCACCCTCTGACCATCAGTTTGAGGGTGCTAAGCAGTGCTCAGACTTAGTTTTGTTCCCAAAGCTACTTTTAACGCTTCCTAAAACTGACTGGTAAAAATGGGATCACTATCACTCACAATACTAACCGGAACTCCATGCAGTCGAACGATCTCCCTCATATAAATCTCAGCCAATGACACTGTAATCCTCGTCGGCTTCACGAGAATAAAATGAGCACTCTTTATTACCGATCCACAAGGACCAAAACACCTTCATTTCCTTTCCTAGATCTAGGAAAACCATCAACAAAAATCCATAGATACTTTTCTCCACTTCCAGTTTGGAATCTCCAACAGTTCAAGAAGCCCAGCAATTCTTTGGTGGTCACCCTTGATTTGCCAACGTTTTCCACACCTGCTCACATAGATGGAGATATACCTCTTCATTCTAGGCCACCAAAATACTCTCTTCATATCCTTGTACATCTTATTGACCCCGAGTGGATACTCAACTTAGATTTCTGGCAATCCATTAAAACTTCCAGGACAAGTCCATCAACATCCGAAACACACAACCTTCCATTCATCCTCAGAGCACTAAGGCTATCAATCTTAAAATCTGAACTTCAACCCTCTTCGATTCCTTAAATAAATTTAACCAAAAGACTATCTTGCCTTTGATTGTTTGCAACCCTTTCCATAAGAGTCGGAGTAACTTCCAAGAGAGCTAAGACGACATTCCTGCTCAAAGCATCAACTACCACATTTTCCTTTCCTAGCATATACAGAATATCCTAGTTGTAAGCCGCTAGAAATTCCAACCACCTCTACCGCCTCAAGTTCAGATTCCTTTGGGTGAAAAGATACTTCAGGGACTTATGATCCATAAAGAGCTCAAACTTTTTACCCAACAAGTAATATCTCCACATCTTCAAAGCAAACACGACCGCTAACAATTCCAAATCATGCATTGTATAATTCTTCTCATGGGACTTCAGTCTCCTGCAAGCATCCATGATAAACTTCCCGTGTTGCATTAGAAATACATCCAACCCTACTCCACAAGCATCAATATACACTGTTAGTCCTCCAATTCCATCAAGAATGGCTAAAACTAGAGCATTGGTCAACCTCCTCTTCAAATCAACAAAGGCTTCCTCGCACTTCGGGGTCCAAACAAACTTCTCATTCTTATTTTTCAACTTAGTTATATATGAGTGATCTAGGAGTAATCATGAATGAATCTCTTATAGAATATGGCCAGGCCTAAGAAACTTTGAACTTCAAGAGGAGTCTGTGGTGTCTTCCACTCTTGAATAGCTGCTACATTTGTTGGATCAACCGAGATGCCATCTCCCGACATAATATGTCTTAGGTACCTTGCTTTTGACTGCTAAAAGTGACACTTATAAATATTTTCCTTAAGAACATGTTTCCTTAATGTTTCTAACAACATTTCAAATGGTGTTGGTGCTCTTCCTTAGTCTTAGAATAGATAAAGATATCATCTATAAAGACAAAAACAAACTTATTTAGAACATCCCTAAAAACGTGATTCATAATATCTACTAAATACATAGTTGCATTAGTTAGCCCAAAAGGCATCCACTCAAAGAAAAAGTATGATCCTCTAAATGCCATTAAGGGAATCCTAACCTATGCTAGTCTTAACTGGTGGAATCTGGCAGCCAAGTCCATTGAGAGAATATCTTAGCTCCATGAAGTTGGTCAAAAAGTCATCTATGCGGGGTAAGGGATACTTATTTCGAATGGTCTACTTATTTAACTTCCAATAATCCATACACAGTCTTAAAAAACCATTAGAATTAGCCATAAAAACTACAGCTAATCTCTAACTCGAATGACTCGGTCTAATCAGTCCCTTCCTCAATAAATCATTGGTTTGATCTATTAGCTCCTCTCTCTCTCTCTCTCTCTCTCGATGCTATTTTATGCATGGGATAAACAATAGATCTCACATCGAGAATTAAGCCAATGTGGACCTCAATCTCCCGATGTGGCGGTTGACTATTAACTGGCTCAAAAATATCAGGGAAATCTTTAACTAAAATAGACTCTATCTCTTCTTGGATTTCTCCAACGCATAAAGGAAACCACTCGTAGGTTTGCTGGGATCCTTAAATGATACTTTAACGAAATCCTGAATTTTAGTTCTTAAAAATATCTCTCTTCCAACTCTAAAACAGCTCCACTCATCATAGCCAATACATACCAACTATAACATCAAACCCCTTAAAATCCAAAACAAATAGGTCACAAGGAAAACGGTAGGTAAGGTAGGTAATTTTCACATCTTCACAGATCACACACGGATTAGTTGGACCTCTTATGGGGTTAGAGACACAGATAGGTTTTCTATGAATTTAGGGGGAAAAATCTATCTACCAATTCTTTAGAAATAAAACTATGGGCTGCATAATACAAAACAATATTCGAACAAAAATGCCATTAAAAAATAAAGTACCTTCTAGAACTCCCTTCCCTTTTACATCTACTGAGGTCGATGGTTCGTCCTTGATGGCATAAACTATAATTTATTGTCCCTTCTTCATAAGTAGGCAGTCCTTCGCCATGTGTCTTGGCTGTTGACAATTGTAGCAAAGCATCTTCTGAATTATAGGAGAGATAGGTCCTCGTTGCTGCTTGGAAACTTCGGAATTCTTGCAAAACTTAGCGATATGCCCCCTTCTAATTGTGCTTATTACAAATATAATCCTTAAACAATTTCTCAAGAAATAAAATTGGAAAAGGAATGATTCTTAAACTTTTGAGAAATCATGGAAGCCATTAATTTTTTAAAAAAACTTAGAAAAGAAGATGATATCATAGGAACGAGAATTAAAAATGAAAAATGAGAGAGAGGGAAAATAAGAAATTGTTTTTATTCAAAGTGAAATAAACAAATTACTAAATTATCCTTTTAGTACATATCCTCCACTTATTCTTTGCCATGTCATCACCACCATCTTCTTCCTTATCCCATGCGCATGGAATACCACCTCCTCTTTATCCAATATGCAAATTCCTTCCTTGTACCATGATGTTATGTGAATGGCGACATTGTATCTTATTTTATTTTTATTTAAATTTTGGATATAAAATTACATCTCCTTTATATTTACTTAAGCAAATATATATATTTACCATATTATTACCTTAACCATGCATATGTTATTTGTGTATGTATGTATATAATACTAAAATGTACACAACATTTTCGATAACTTTTAAACAATGAAAAGTCGAAAATTCGGAAAATGATTTCCAGTCACACTTTCGATTTTTCTTCAAACTAATTATTATGGTAATCAAATTTTCAAAACAATTTCACTATCACTGGTTATTAATTAAGGTATATTTAGGTAATAAAATCTATTAATTTTAAAAATATATATTAAATATTCATATTTAAAGTGATTAAATTATGGATCGTTACATTTACTATGTGTCTAATATCGGTTTCATTTCGAGTCTCTATAGTGACTGAATATTCATTTGGCATTGGTTTCTCTTATTTGAGCACATGAGCCAAGTTCAAAGTTGTTATATAAAACAACATTTTCTATTTTCATCTCTTGAAATCAATTCCTTTATTTCTCAGCAATCGAGTTTTGTTTGCCAACAACGACATATTAATCCATTTTGAAATAGAATAATAAATTCCAAAAAAAATAAAATTCTATCTTAGATTGTTATTAATTTATTAACAGAATGAGATCAATATTGCAATTGAAAATAAATAAATTACAAAACATTACCTGTGTAAACAGTTAACTATAGAATGAATACGACTTAATTTACGCTACAGTCCAGTCAATACAACTAGTATATCAAATAATGAAAGTAAATTAGAAATTAATAACTTGATTCGAGAGAGGCTTGCAATCACTATTGGAATTGGACCAACCTATAGCGGAAGTTATGGGTGAATTTCAAATAAAATTTATCCTATAGGATCTTTATTTGGCATATGAAGTCTAATTTATTTAGAACATTTCTAAATTTAGTTTAAATAAAATCATATAACATTTAAATTTATAAATTATTTATAGAAATTTATTTTCAATTTATATATAAATATACAAATGTACATGTATGTGCATGTGTAACATGATATTCCATGAAGGGTAAACATGCCCGCATATAGATGCTGCGATTTATATCGCAATGGATATATTAACTTATCTTATACGTATTTTATGTTGGTCGATTATGTGTATATATTTATGCTTATTATATATAAAACAAGAGTGTATATATAAGTATATTATGAGAAAATATTATTGATATATTTATATGTAAATATTATATTGTTAAATAATATATAAATAAACATATATATATAAGGTATAAGTTCAAAATTATTATTTATTAATATTAAGATATATATATATATAAACATACGTATGTATTAACATAATTATATGTATAATATATGTGTGTGTGTATGTATGTATAAAATATAAATTATTATTTAAATGTAAATATGATTTATATATATACACACATTAAAACAATAAAAATAAATATCCTTTTTAATTCTCTAGATCGAATATACATCAGGTGCAATTTTGATTATAATTTATTATATTAATATATAAATATTACGAATTTATTGGATAAACATAAATAAATAAAACATATAAATATTATATATATATTTCTAATTTTCAATTTTTAGAAAATCTAGAATAATATTTTATAGCTTACAAAAATTAAGATTTTGCTAAGTTAAAATATTATTTTTATTAATTAATAACTTTGGGCTAATTAAAAAATGATTTTTAAAAAATATTAAATGCAGTTGAAAAAATCTAATTTTTTGACCAAAACCTTCTATAGTGATAAATAAATATTAGAAAATGTAAGATCTAATTTTTGAAACATAATTTATTTTATATAAAATTTAAATTCATGCAATGATTAAATAATAGTAAAAATATTAAATAATTATTGGAAAAATTATTTGAAATTGCCAAAAATTATAATTTATATAATAATGCATTTTAAAAATATTAGTTGAATTTTTTATATGATATAGTTATATGGTTTAGTATTAGTCATGTAAATAGATTAACCAATATATTAATATATGTATTAATAAATTAATGAAATAATAATAAATGAAATAAAATAATTTCTTTTGTGTGTATCAAATCTATTTTAAAAATGCGTATTTTAATTATACACATAACCAATCAATGTATGTGACAACAACAATACCTATAGGAATCTCACCTAACTAACAATTCAATAATAACATTACACACACGCATATAAACAATATTGAATTACACGGAGATTATGAATCACATATAAAACTAAATACTTACCTAAACTAAAGCTCTTGAGTATACCTTGTAACGATGAGTTCCCTTCCTCTTGAAACCTTCCTGATTCGTCAGATTGCAAGTCTTTGAATCGTGTATCATTTACTATCGAATAGCTATTGATTTGAATTAATTTGATTTGATTTGAGTTGGAGCACTAGGAGGTATAATTCAGCCTGCAAGATGAAGAGAGAAGGTATGCAAAAAGTCCTTTAAAGGTGAAGGATGCAGAAGCTTGTATAGAAGAGAAGTTGGAGTATTTTAGGATCAATATCTTACATCATCTCTTACCAATTCTCTTTCAACTTAACCCTCCATCTCCAAGCCTTCGTTGCACCACCTTATGGTTCATATCACCCTTATTTTGGTTGAAATTTCCATCCCCTTCCATTGGCTTTAAACCCATTTTAATCCCACATAAATATTATTTGCTCATTGATATCGCACATTAATCGATATATTTATAGCTATTATGAATATATACAATAATATTTATGCCTCAACTTATATTCAAAATTTTATAATTAATATTTCATAAATATTAATTATAATAATTATAAACTAATTAAATCATTTGGTCTAAAGAGAATTCATTATTCCGGTTGTGACTCGTTAGATGTAAATTCGATCAGCGATTAACATCGAACTATTCGAATGTTAATGTTTACACTCACCAGTAGGTGGTGTGACATTTTGGCCAAATTTATCGCTTACGTAGTTTCTATAAAATCCAATTTTACTTTACTAAGAGTTACATGGTTGTGACATTTATTTACATCAATTCTCTTCTTCAAAACTATATCACTTTAGACTTATGGAATTTAGTAATGGTCAAAATTCCAATATCATCCATATTCAACTCTATAGTCCAAACACAAAATCCTTGGTTTAACAATAACAATTATTATTATTAACCAAAATGCTCTGGCCAGAGACTTTTACTTTGAGTCGACTTGAGTTGACTGTGATACTAACCTCATATAACCGAGAAGACGAATCCTCTCTTAAATAGTGTGTCGCTTCCAATACTTCCACTTTGACCCAACTACAGTCACTCGATGGAACGCCATGCAATGATTTGACTATAATCAAAGCGGAGTTTTCATATTGAAGATCCACATTATTCTCAATGTTAGTACCTTAGGTTTTGGTTTTGACGATAACAACTATAAGACATTACATAAAATATAGATGATAATGTTTTATCAAGATATATATAGTATATAGTTCAATATATTAGACAGATGTTGATTAAGAAGACTATACAATATCAAAAGTAGATTCAAGATGATGATAATTGAAGACACATGAGTATCGAAAAGTTCAATATTTCAAGATATTCCAGATAAGTTATAGAGTCATAGAATTTTTGTTAGAACCCTGATAGCACTTTCTTGATTTCTCTCTCTCTCTATTTCAAATAAGTTTTAAATAATTTTAAAATGTCCTGGTTTTCAAAATAATCTTTCCAAACATCTATTCAAAATGATTTCTTAAACTGTTATATCTACAAGATATTATATTAAGTTTTTAAGTATTTTTTAATCTATTATATTTTTTCGATATTTTAATTTATATCTTCCTTATGTTTATTTTTTATATTTATATTTTGATTTTAGATACTTAATTATAATTTATAACTATATTGATTTTATATATACTATTTACATTATATTGAATACTCTTATTAAATCTTTCAAAATTATTTTATAAAGTTTTATTAAGTATCAAATTATTTTACAAAGCAATATATTTTCAAGGTAATATTTTTGAAGTGTTTTTTAATTTTGTGAAGAATACATCGACCTACTTTATCTAAGTATGTAAACAAAGTGGCCGTAATTTTCAAAATTCAAATTTTAATGGAAGTGCCTTTTCGTCGTATCTCTTCGTGAATGTACATGATCGTTGTTTCCCTATATATACCCGACTTACAAACGAATTTTTAACATCTACTTTCTTACTCATCTCTTCTCCTTTCACTCTCTCATTTTCTAAATCAAAATATACCGAAAATCTGCCAAAATTCAAACAGAATCAAATTTAATCATCACTAGTTTGATTCTCCTTCATCTACTCTCTAATTTCTCTCATCACTTTCACTCAAACCAAGATCAAAGTGCTATCTAAGAGCTATATGATCAATTGTAATCAAGATCAAACGTATGAGTCTGTAAAACTTTATCAAATCAAACTGCTACACTTATGGGTATGATTGTAGCCCGTAAAATCAATTCGATGTGCTTAGTAGCCCGTAAATCTAGTGGGTGTGCTTGTAGCTTGGAAATCAAGTGACTCTACCCAAAGGTTTGGATTTTGGAGGGTGTGTCGTGTAGCCTTGAAATCGAGATTGTATTTGCATTTACTAGATGAAAATAAATTTGTACAAGGAATTATGCGGGACTGAATGTAGGGTAACCTCGAACCAGTATAAATACTTGCGTGTTCTTTCCTTTTTACTTTTACTGCATTTACCTTTATTTGCACTTTAATTTGATGATTGTTAGTTACATCATTCGAAGTAGAATCTTAAAGAATTTGAAAAATATTCATATAATCAATTAAACACTATTCACCTCCCCTCTAGTGTTAATTTAGCCTCAAGATCCCTATTCCGCCGACTCACACTCTAGTCAAGAGAACCGTGTAAATCAGTTGCATCAATATTTTCTATTTGACCTTAGTTGCATTAACTAACTGAAAACTATCGAGTGAGTTATTCTATATTGTCCAATAACTATCATTACGTAACCTCTAGATACCTTCAATAGCCATGAGTACTGCCCAACATTTGGAGAGTGTTACGTACTCTAGTCTTAACCAACACATCGATATTCAATCTCGATGCATCTTAACTACGAACATTTAAAATGGTATGTATTTGTTTTCATTGTGATAAATTACTCACAGTTACAACACTTTGTAACTATTATCATCAAACATACCATTTATGGATTTATTTATTAAAATACTTTTCAATTAAACTAATTAATTAATATAACATAGTATATCACATATATAATAGAAAGAAAACACCTTTTATTTTGACAAGATTGGTTATCGAGTTAGATATATGTAGTAATTAAAAAAATTCCCTCAGGGCATACCCTTAAATCTATCAATCTCCCACTTGCACTCGTAGTCAATTATGGAATCTTATTCCAACTTCTCTAATTGATTTCCTTAAAACTGATCGAGTCAGTCCCTTAGTGAACAGCTATGCTATTATGCTTTAATTATTTACTTTCTCAACCAAATCTCTCCAATGCTGATAAACTACCTTTGTTATATTGAACGATTCAAAGTATGTCTCTCGACTTTCTATGAGCTCTAAGTTCTGTTATGAACTATATAATGACATTGCTATCATATAATAATTTTGTGGGATTCTCAACACTTAGGATCACCCTTGGCTCAGTTATAAATTTGTGCATTTATTATGTACATACATTTTTTTTATTGTGGTGCTATTCAAGTCAATAAATCAGCCACAATCTCTTCTATTTTGGATCATTTTCAATTTAAAGATTCTTATCTTGAATTTATTGTTGACATATTATACTTTATATCACTTCGAATTTTGAGTCCGGACGGTCCTTCGTAAGGAGTTCTTTGTTTCTTAAACAATTCTCTAGTATTTTGCAAATACATGAGAACACTCCACACTACCATTAGTGATATCAATTTGGATTTGATATTTTCCTCATGCATCAAATACATAAACAAATCACGATACATAAACAAATGATAATTCTTATTGCCAATGCATAAGAAACTCATCTCGCATGTTCGTATTAAACAACTTAATAAAGTGTCATGCACACGATTTGAAACATTTTCAATATCTTTTACACTCACTATAAAAGACATCATTTACAATCCAAAGTTGAGTATTAAAACAAATAAGGTTGATTTACCACAAGTACATCGTTAAAATCAACAACGTGTCGTTTGCTTATAGTTTAGAAATATCAATGCACATTTTGACGTTCTTTCTTATGAACACACGCTTCCTCTGCATTTTGATGGATATGATATTTCCATCAAAATAATTATTCAATTCCGATGCTTATAAAATGATACTTTCTATCATTTCTTGGATTATATCCAAAGACTGACAAACTCAATATCACTCCCACTGACTTATCGAGACATTTTGGTTATTATATGTAAACATCTTACTCTAAATCATTATTTAGAATTTTATGGTTCAATACATATGTACTAAACATAAAGTCATACTAAGTGATAATTTTGTGAGTAAATCTGAATTAACTTAAGCACATTAAATACCGAATCTATTATGCTAATTTCAACAATTGAAATTTGTGATGTTATTCTTATTAATGTTGCTCAATATATACCAACTGCATTAGTCTTGTTCTCGAAGACACATTCACGGCCGAGGATCATATCCTTTGTGGGTACATATACCAAAATCATATTTTGATAATGTACTTGGAATCTATTTCGGATCTACGCATCATACCATGTCATACAGTCAACACTCTTAATGGTTTATTTAAATAACCGAGGATTATATTTTTTTCAACATTGATAAGAAACTCATAGTTTCTCTTCAATGTACGAAAATACTTATTAGACACTCTAATGCAATGTGTTCATTTAAGTTAGTTAATTTCATTTCATCTCATATAATCAATTTTACCATTGAATCATATCCAATTCCATTTTTAACTACCAATAATTTCTCAAAGAAATTCCTTCACTATGAAGTTGATATTTGTTGAAACAACAATTATTTCTCGATGCAATGGAATACGTATTCATAAACATTTATGACTTCCTTTGATATAAAAATGATTTAGTTTTAGTTTACAAAATTTATGTTCAAAACATAAGTATGTCATCTAATGACAGTCTTTTCCAAACTCCTTTTAGGGTGTATCATACAAGATTCCTCACGAACAGAATCCTTCGACTCGCACAACCTGCCAACTTTTTAGTCTAGGATATGTTGGGGTTTATTATAAACCCTTATCTTGTATGAGTCTGTAAACTATTATTTAGATGAAATAATATTAACCTTGTGTACTACTCTTGAGTACATGACCTTATAGAAAAAAATTAACTCAACTTCACTCATAATTAATCGTGTTTTGTCCAACAAAGTTTAATTACTCCTTATCAATCCATCATTATGTATCACATGGAGGAGTGACTTTTGAGATTGAATTTTAATTCATTTTTAGGTACGTTCAAAACTCTTTCTAATACACTCATCCATTCAATTAAATCGAATCATTTTTATTACATGTTGTATTATTTACTTTCGTTTCATAATATATGAATCTATCTTAGACATAATACATATGTATCAAATATGCATGTCTATGTCAATGATAACTCAACGGTGAATACAACGAAGTATGTGGAACTTTTTACTTACGATTGCACACACATATATGTATCGATCTAAAGAGTTCATCAACTCTTATGATGTTTCCATTAGGTGGATGTATTGGCCTTAATTGTTTGAGATATAATTAACCAATATCACATGATTCATAATTATATAATAATATTATTTCTCAAAACTATGGCTTAGTCCATAATTCCAAGATAATTATAAATAATATTAGATACTTATGTATTTTCTAGTGCATCATTTTGTTATGAAAAAAAAAACTATATTATAGTTTTATTTCATAATGAATGTTCATAGTATTTTCAGTCAACATCGAAAAATAGTTATTATTTCACAAATATTCAGCACGTTTCTCGAAAACAATTTTCGTAATTTGATGCAATCTCTCCCGCTATTTCTGCCATTACTATAATAGCATACTAAATTTGAAGGTCTATTATTCACTTAGTATAGTTTGTATATTTCATATACTGCAGCTAGCTTATAATGGAGAGTTCTTCGATCGAATATTTCGAACTCAAAGAAATAAATCTGATATATTGTAATTTTCTATATGAAAGTACATTTTGAAATACAAAATCATATTTCTTAGTCCAATATTAAGTATCAATTATTATTACAATTCTTGTTTTGGACGTTTCTTTATGAAGCATAAGCGACTATTCATTCTCCTCATCCCAACTGTACCTTAAATCACAATTACTCTTGTACATTCATTTTTCTTTCTAAACGGTCGAACCATTCAAAAAAAAATCCATACTACAACATTATAACGAACTCTTTACAAAATGCATTTGATAATCCTTAACCTTTAAGGACATCAAGTATGTTGCGTTTTTGGCATAAACTGATCAAACTGACATTTCAACTATCGAGTTCTTAGATCTATCTTATAGTTTTGGTCTAGTATTATAGTTAACATAATATATTCCTTTCACAATCAACCAAATAGAATAGTCCATCTCACGTTATTGTTTATTAGCTTATTTTTGAATGAACTAACTTTAACGAAGTATCATACATTAAGAATTGTGATCGTTCCCCATATAACATTTATATGCGATAGTATTGGATCAAATATCCTTATTCTCATACCGCTTTTAGAGTTCGAAACTCATAAAATGCATTATAGGGTCTATACTAAATAAACACGTAAGTGACCAAATTACAAACGTATTAAGTAGTTGTAAAATTAGGCACTTGCGTAGGCATAAAAATATTCACATGTAACAGTCGATTATTAGGAACTATATTTTATTTTTCTAGTTCTCAATTTTTAATCCAGTTTAACTCTTATTTGACAAATGATTTATCAATCATTTTAAATGCAAAAATTTAACGATGTAGATTATTATTAGCATTATATAGCATATGTTCTTATAATAGAAAGGTTAAATTTTAACATCTTATTTTTCTAATAAGGCTCTTGCTGGTCTTTTATGTTTCACCAAACCCTAAGCAAAACAATGAAGTCTTTCGACTTCACTAGCGGGTGTGTGGACTCGTCCGTCTTGGAATTTTGACCTTGAGTTTACTCACAAATCATAGCTCCACGGACGATGGATAACTCCTTATCAGTTTTATCATATACAACTCTTAACCCATGGTTCCTTGTCCTAACCTTATTTCGACCTTGAGTTTGCTCAACAAATCCAAAGAGATTATTCACTTGTACATATCATATCGCGACGGCCCGAGTATAGTATATGTACCTTGAGATTGCTCAACAAATACATGCGGTTATATTACCTTGTCTATTCAATATATTAGTAATACTACAAATAACATCCATAGTTTGAGTTTACTCAACAACTAAGGAGTATGTGAGTAATTTATTAATATAAATGGTAAATGACAAAGTTATATCAATGATTTGTAACAGCCCTAGATTTAGCTATTTATTTCTTTTAATTTTTTTGTTTTTAGGAATATAATTTATATAAATTGTGTTTACCAATATTGTTTAAATATTTAATTTAGAGAATTAAACTCGTTAATTTAATATGATTTTTGTAACTAAATTTAAGAAGAAAAAAAAAAGGAAATTTTTATAATGTATAATGAAGTGAGTGGTAACTAAATGTTTTGGATATTATCATAATATCTGTTGTTATACCCATTCCCTAAAAATAATGAAAAGGAGAAAATTTGTAACATATTAAAGTAGTTAATTAATTATGTTAATTTGGTAGGTTATGACATGCAAATCATGTTGGTGGAATATTCTCAATTTTGACATATTAATTATGTTAGCAGTGAACATTGTTAAGCAATTTAAAACAATGAAACTTACAATCAATTTATTTGATAAATCTACCTTATTCCTAGTTAGCAATTCAAAACTTGAATAAAGGCACATACGGATATTTTAAAATGGAGTTAATGACAATTAATACATATTTCAAAAAGAAATTTATGACAATTAATAGAGAAATTAATTGTAAAATTTCAGTAGTTGACCAGAATTAATTTATTGAATAATTAATGCAAATTAATAAAATTGATGAAAGAT
Organism: Allium cepa; assembly: GCA_030765085.1. NCBI lineage: Eukaryota > Viridiplantae > Streptophyta > Magnoliopsida > Asparagales > Amaryllidaceae > Allium > Allium cepa. Next base: position 586,133,834 of record CM060940.1, read on the forward strand.
AAATAAGTTAATTCTTTTGGTTAATGGCATGAGGACACGAGGTTAATCCCCATTTTGTAGGAGAAATCTGCCCGTGTAACCAGTCCGGCTACCAGTGCCTACAAAGTGGACGGATTAATGTGAGACGTCGCAGGATTGATAATTAACAAAAAGGGTTAATTAACTAATTAAGTTAGTAACCAAATTTGAGTATGTAATTAAAGGAGGATAATTAATTGGTAATTAATTGAAATCAATTAAGGAGGGTAATTAAAAGGGATAAGGTAATCAATTGAAACCAATTAAAGGCAATTAAAGGGGAATTAATTGATTAGAAGAATATGGAAATCAAATTTGCCTTCCTTTGCGCGTGACACAAAATTTTATTCTTTTAACATTTTGACATTTGCCTCTTACCATTTGTTTCTTGAGCATGTCACTGTATTCATTTATTCACGCAGCCTTATCCACAAAAATATCAACTCTTCCAATTGTCATTTTTCCTCTCACCTAAATTAAATGCATTCAAAATTTAATCTTGCCTATCTTTGCAAATTTTCGCATACCCATTATATCTCTCTGTTTCCACTGCGTTTGTTTTGCAATAAATAAATTTTTCGAACCATTGATCAAGTAAATATTTATGTAAGCATTTATTACTTTTGCCTTTTCAGTTAAAAGCTTTTTCATTGCTTACCATAAATCACGCAAGAGCTCAAGTTTTGCTTCCTCAATCAAATCTGTTCAAATTTGCAGTAACGCATGCTTTAAATTTAGATTATAACTGGTATAAATCACGCAAGCTATCTAAAAAAAAAGAATCCAAAAGAGTGATATCGTTCAAACATAAAACTGGAAAGAGAAATCAACGCATGCATTTATCACAATTTTCGTGTAGCGTTCAAACAAGAAGAACTGGAAATAAATCTCTTGCCTAAACGCATGCACTCAAAAATCAACGCTTGCATTTATTTCTTACGTTTTCAAACCTGCCTATTTATCTCCCCTTTTTATTTCGCAAGTTTATCTATAAATACTTTGCCTCATTCACATAAGTTTTCATATCTCCTTGTTTGTCCCTCTCTGGTACAAGCTTCTATCAGGTAAATAATTTGCATTGTTTATTTCTTTGCTTCTTCCAATTTTCCTTCCTCCTTCTTGTGTTCTCTGATTTCCTTGCTCGGCTACTTCCCCATCATGCCGTGCCATTTATAAATACATATAGAACTTTGTTAGTAGTAGGCTGGAAGAAATGATATAAATTGATTGTAGGAAGCTAGACTATGGAATTAGTGTAGTTATGATGTAGTTAGTGGTATTGTGGATTTGGATAAGTGCAGTTTGAAGAGGAAGGCATAGAAAGAAAAAAAAAAAAAAAGAATTACAATTTAATAATGGAGAAGATAAATTGATAAGGAGAAAATGATATGAAATGTTGTTTAATTCAAATAAACAATATTGTATGAATAAATCTTGGATGAATATAATAAAATGACATTTATTTCAATTTTTAATGGTTGAAATAAATTTAAGATGGTTAAAAATAAATTTAACTACTTATTTGAGAATTTGGGTGGATAAATATCAATGGATTTTATTTATTATGGTTAATAAAAGGATATTGGTGATGTATACCAATAATCACCTTTTAATGTTTAATAATAAAAGTAAAAGAAGAAATAATTTGCCTAAACATGATGAACATGTATGTGAAATAAAGTATTATTTAATGAATTCGAATGTAGTTAGTGGCTACATTTGATTAAATCGAATAATTTGAACAGTATTGTGTTTGTTGCCAATATTGTCATTTTATTTAAATAAATATATATGAGAATGAAAATAATTGATCATGATAAATATGATTAAAAATGTGAGAAATAATTTAATAATGTCTAAACATGTATTTGTTTTGTTTGGGTGCATAACATCTTTTTATTCAATCAATTGTATTAAATTTGCAATTTATTTTGCAATTTATTCAATTTATTTTATGCATGCGTACGGTTGAAGTATGGGCCTAGGATATGTTGAGACGGTTAGCGGGTTGTAGTAGTCGAGCAAGTTGAACTAAATTTCTTTTATTCTATTCGTTCCAGTTGTTCTGAAATTTTGCTTTGACCGAAATTTTTAAATTCGCATACTTGGTATTTGGATCTTATAGATTTAAGTCAAGGCTTTGCATCCGCCGAAGTTTGATCGTGCTTTCCGTTTTTTTTTTCTTTTTTCCGAAGTAGATACCGTGTTTGATTTAGATCCACTGCAGCGTTTAAGGTGAGTATTTCTCACCAGACATATGTACATATATTTTGTGAATTATCGCAAGTGTATGTGTAAAAATTTTATTTAAATATTATCTGTCTGTAGTATAACGTAGAATGATGAATCCCATTTAAATTGACACCTCATCAGTTATTATCTGTTGTATTATTTCTGCAGTTATATTATATTATTGTTTATTTACTGCTTAAATCACCACTGCAAGTTCCCTGTTAAATTTAGATTGTTGTGGGCTGAAATGATAGGCCTAAATGATGATTACTGTGCTATTATTATGTTAACTGTTTAACTGTTAACTTGGGATTGCGGGTTTGAAATGATAGAACCCGGGGTTTGTAAATTACGGATTGAAATGATATAAATCCGTATCACTTGACCTAGGCTAGAAAACTATATACAGGCCCGTGGTCCTTATAATATTTTCTGAAATATTTAAAATTATTTTGGAAGTTAAATATTTGATTTAATATCTTTAAAGGATTTTATATTGATTTTGAATGAGTTATAAATGTTAATAAATAAATAAATAAATATTTGAATAAAATTTTGGAATATAACTTATTTTGGAAATTCTGGATTTTTGAAAGGATAAGATTTCAGTTAAGAAATATATATATAAGTTATATTTGGAAATATTTATTAAGTTAAACAATCTACTAAAACATTTAAATGCTGTCTTTTGAAATTGGACTAGTTTTACCCGTAACTTTAGGTAGCATTTCCTAAGTGCTATAGAATCTGGAATTTGATTGTTTTGAAATTTAAGGAATTTGATAAATTATATTTATGTTTAAGTTTTGGAGACCTTTAAGATATGAGATTTATAACTGGATTTTTCTTAATAAATTTAAGATGAACATTCTAGTGTTAAGTAAATTTTGAAATTATTTAATGGCATAATTTTGGAGTTTTATCTATGGAATTTATGGGAATATTCAAGACGAAATAATAAACACTAATTTGTTGAAAGAAAAAATATCCAACCTTAGTTTTGAATATTAATACTCCAATTGGATATATATATATAGGAATTGAAATGGTCTTGGGAACATGAAGTGATATTTAAATTATGGTTTAAAATAAAGAAATATATTTGTAAAGCTATGTAAATTATCTTCTTTACAAAGTAACCATAAAGTTAAACCATTTATATCCAAACCATTTGTGTTTTGGGAGTTATGTTTTTTTAAAGAAAAATTTCCAATATATTATGGTTTAAAGGTATAATTCAAATATTTGGTTTCCAGATATTATAAATTTTAAGCAGTATGGTTTTGGAAAAGAATTATATTTGAATATAACGATATCATGTTGTTTTGGGTTTTAAATGATATCGTATTTATAGTTTTGAAATGGAAATGTTTATACTGGTTTTAAAGTATAAATTGTTTTTAAATGACCACGGGTTATAATAACGATGGGTTGGCAAAGAGACCGGGATCGGATATGGACATACTCTCTGTCGATACCGAAAACCACTTTGACCAACCGTGTACGCGGTGGAGATTCCAGAATGAAGTAGGTCGGTGGTGGCGTTTCCTGTAAGGTAAATACGTGGACCCGACTCCCGTGAGTTGGCATAAGGTGGCTAAAACAGGAGCAATTCCAGGCCAATGAGGTCATTCCTCTGATCGGACGCTCCTCTTCGATATTATACTATGATCTTGGATTGATTCAGTGGCCACTTCTATATTTTGATTTTGGGGAAGTTAGTTCGAGGTGGGCGGCAGCTGCGCGCTGCGCGTTACCATCAGCCTGGATAGCAATTGGTATATCTAACCTGGCATTGCCTAGTTGTGCCGTGTCACCTACCCTATCGCGCCTTGTACGAGTTTGGTTTTCTCCCGTAGCCCGTGTGGTATCCTCTAGTGGCTTCCCGATCAGGAGGGACTATGATATTGGATGGACTACTGGGACTATTACGTGTTAAGGGCTATATGGGTAACCCCTTAACGCTATTAAAAAGTAAGTTTATTTTATAAATAGACACTAGTATAATAGCGCAATATACTACATAGTAAATAGTTTGACGGATCCTTAGAGGATGGGCGGTCCCAAGCATCCTTTAAGTTACTTGCTCTATATTACAGTACACTTGAATTAGCTTACATTATATAAGTATGTATGTCCTGACTCGAGTGTTATGTTTTATTTTTACGCTCGGGTCAGCCTGAGTTGCAGCTTCAATTTCTTCTCCGTAGCTAGGACACTCAGTAGATCATTCGCGCTGCTGGAAGTTGTTTCAGCCTTTATCTTTTCTGGAATTCAAGACTTTGAAGACTCTATCTCTATTTATGTCTTAAAATTTGTATTGAGGATTATAGACAATGTAAGTTCTGTTTTGTTGAAGTTATATCAGTGGCTTCATGAACCACTAAATTTTTAATTTCCGCTGCGAGATTCTGATATCTGTGTATGTGATTCTGTGATCTATTTATTGTATATTCTGAGTTTTGCCAAATTTATTCTACAACGCAGTATTTTGAACAATTCAAGTCCGACAATGTGCGGATGCGAATGGTTGAAAATATTGGGACGTTACATTTGGTATCAGAGCTTTGGTTCTAGGCAAAACTTAGAATGTATGGTAAATTTGATTTACAGAATCACGTTCATTCGAGATTGAACCACTCTCTTTTCGAATTTTGGAACATTCCCTACGGTTCCAAAGCTCATTCGTATCCCTCACTTTTTCATCTGCTTTAGATTCTGGAGTATCTCATAACTCCACTTCGGATGATCTTTATTGTAAATTGGCGGTCTCGCCATTATTCTAATAAAGGGGTGAAACTCCTTTACCATTAGCATTGATTCACCGGAGATTTATATTTATCCTCGGTTTATATGCTAGTATCTTTGGTTATTCCAAATTCTATCTCTTCGGATCAAATGTAGATTTACCCCAACCACATCGATATGGCTCTTTAAGTCACGGATGACTAGGTCAAGGTTGTCCGCGACTTATATAGACTTACCCAGTTTCCTTATTCTGATCTTCTGATTTCAATTTATCTTGAATTCTATTTGATTTGAGTTCATCAAATTTGAGTCTCTATCCTGGTTTGAGAAGTTTATTCCTATATTTGAAATTAAAATCTAATATTATATATATGAGTATAATTTTCAAAATTTTATAATTAATTTAACTAGTTGTCAAGAGATAATAGTTTTGATTTTATTTATGGTGTTGTAAGCCATGTGTTTGTCTAATAAATAAGTGAATATAAAACAATGGTTATAAATTAATTTGGAAACAGAAATGAATTTAAAACTAAAACTTGAGAATTAAATTTTTGATGATTTCAAACCTTGTGTTTAAATTTTAAAAGGATGTAATAAGTATTTTTGTATAGAAATTTGTTTCCAAAGAAATTTTAAAATTAGTGCTTTTCTCTTTGTCGCTGGAAAATAATTTCGGTGATGACTGCAGCATCATCGACATTCATTTTCGAGTTTCGAAGTGAAAAGACCATTCTGTAGTCTGGCTACAGTGTTTCCTTGAGATTTTAATTGATTTGAATTTCTAAAGTATGACTTAATATATATAGATATATAATTTAAATTTGATTTGACATATTAGGTATATATATTTAGTTATCTCTAAATGGTTTGAAGGGAATCAGGAATTTAATTCTTAAAGTTATCTTGAGGAAGGAAAATAAATATAATAACAAAAATTTGAATAAAAAGGTTCCAATTGGAGATAATTAAATTGAAAGTTTTATTTGTATAACACCCAATTTCATTTAATATAACTTACCTTGATTTTCAAAAGTTAACATGTAATTGGATAATATACAATATAAAAGGATTTTATGAGTGGTTATAATAAATATTATACACTTAAATTTTAGTTATAAAAGATTAATGGGGATAAATAAGGAAAAGGAATTTAAGGAATTTTATTCAAATGTCTTAATAATCAAATTAATTTAATATGGAGCCGTAAATCTAACCAAGAGATTTTAATAAAAGGTTATTTCCTGAAATGAATATGTTTGTGTAATAAACAAGGTATCTTTGAATAAGGAAAATATATTTGAAAGGGATATTTTTGGAGTAAGGATTATATATCTTCAAATCATAGTTTAATTGATGTCTAAATAAATAGTTAAGACGTATTCTAATATCACTAAATTTTGATAATTGAGAATTGGTTTTCAAATGGAAATTCAAGGGTAACTTATTGAAGGAATATCTTATTTATAAGATAAGTATTTTTAATAAAGTGTTAGGTTATTTGTTAAAATTCAGAGTTAAGTACATAATAAACTGATTAGGAATACTATTATATCTACTATAGCATATTATGAGTGCTGCTGTTTCTAAAAATAAAATGTTTTGGAATTTTTTTTTATAAATGAACTTAGGAATATTTCAACCTTGAAATGAATATTGTTTGGCATTGAATTTAAAAGGTATAAATGAAGATTATTTTAAAGGTATTATGATTTTAGTAGCATGATTTCCAAATGATAATATTTATAAATTTAATGATTTCAAAGCATTATGATTGCAAATTTATTATGTTATTTGTTTTCAAACTATCTTTAAGTGTCCTTGGTTTCCCTATCTGCTACAGAATGAGGAGGCTATTGCTTATACCAGTCTATTTAGAAATCTTTTCTATAATCTTTAAAAATCTTTGTTACTCATCGGGGCCTGAGCACCGCTTACCACCCATAGACCGACGGTCGAACTGAAAAGAGTAAAACCGATTCTAGAAGATCTTCTTCGTGCTTCAAATCCGGAACTATTCGTTTAAAGTTCTTGTTTATCTAGCTTATCTTCCTTTGTTTCTTTTCTTTTGTTCCTTTTCGAGGACGAAAAGTTCTTAAGTGGGGGAGAGTGTAACAGCCCTAGATTTAGCTATTTATTTCTTTTAATTTTTTTTGTTTTTAGGAATATGATTTATATAAATTGTGTTTACCAATATTGTTTAAATATTTAATTTAGAGAATTAAACTCGTTAATTTAATATGATTTTTGTAACTAAATTTAAGAAGAAAAAAAAAAGGAAATTTTTATAATGTATAATGAAGTGAGTGGTAACTAAATGTTTTGGATATTATCATAATATCTGTTGTTATACCCATTCCCTAAAAATAATGAAAAGGAGAAAATTTGTAACATATTAAAGTAGTTAATTAATTATGTTAATTTGGTAGGTTATGACATGCAAATCATGTTGGTGGAATATTCTCAATTTTGACATATTAATTATGTTAGCAGTGAACATTGTTAAGCAATTTAAAACAATGAAACTTACAATCAATTTATTTGATAAATCTACCTTATTCCTAGTTAGCAATTCAAAACTTGAATAAAGGCACATACGGATATTTTAAAATGGAGTTAATGACAATTAATACATATTTCAAAAAGAAATTTATGACAATTAATAGAGAAATTAATTGTAAAATTTCAGTAGTTGACCAGAATTAATTTATTGAATAATTAATGCAAATTAATAAAATTGATGAAAGATAAATAAGTTAATTCTTTTGGTTAATGGCATGAGGACACGAGGTTAATCCCCATTTTGTAGGAGAAATCTGCCCGTGTAACCAGTCCGGCTACCAGTGCCTACAAAGTGGACGGATTAATGTGAGACGTCGCAGGATTGATAATTAACAAAAAGGGTTAATTAACTAATTAAGTTAGTAACCAAATTTGAGTATGTAATTAAAGGAGGATAATTAATTGGTAATTAATTGAAATCAATTAAGGAGGGTAATTAAAAGGGATAAGGTAATCAATTGAAACCAATTAAAGGCAATTAAAGGGGAATTAATTGATTAGAAGAATATGGAAATCAAATTTGCCTTCCTTTGCGCGTGACACAAAATTTTATTCTTTTAACATTTTGACATTTGCCTCTTACCATTTGTTTCTTGAGCATGTCACTGTATTCATTTATTCACGCAGCCTTATCCACAAAAATATCAACTCTTCCAATTGTCATTTTTCCTCTCACCTAAATTAAATGCATTCAAAATTTAATCTTGCCTATCTTTGCAAATTTTCGCATACCCATTATATCTCTCTGTTTCCACTGCGTTTGTTTTGCAATAAATAAATTTTTCGAACCATTGATCAAGTAAATATTTATGTAAGCATTTATTACTTTTGCCTTTTCAGTTAAAAGCTTTTTCATTGCTTACCATAAATCACGCAAGAGCTCAAGTTTTGCTTCCTCAATCAAATCTGTTCAAATTTGCAGTAACGCATGCTTTAAATTTAGATTATAACTGGTATAAATCACGCAAGCTATCTAAAAAAAAAGAATCCAAAAGAGTGATATCGTTCAAACATAAAACTGGAAAGAGAAATCAACGCATGCATTTATCACAATTTTCGTGTAGCGTTCAAACAAGAAGAACTGGAAATAAATCTCTTGCCTAAACGCATGCACTCAAAAATCAACGCTTGCATTTATTTCTTACGTTTTCAAACCTGCCTATTTATCTCCCCTTTTTATTTCGCAAGTTTATCTATAAATACTTTGCCTCATTCACATAAGTTTTCATATCTCCTTGTTTGTCCCTCTCTGGTACAAGCTTCTATCAGGTAAATAATTTGCATTGTTTATTTCTTTGCTTCTTCCAATTTTCCTTCCTCCTTCTTGTGTTCTCTGATTTCCTTGCTCGGCTACTTCCCCATCATGCCGTGCCATTTATAAATACATATAGAACTTTGTTAGTAGTAGGCTGGAAGAAATGATATAAATTGATTGTAGGAAGCTAGACTATGGAATTAGTGTAGTTATGATGTAGTTAGTGGTATTGTGGATTTGGATAAGTGCAGTTTGAAGAGGAAGGCATAGAAAGAAAAAAAAAAAAAAGAATTACAATTTAATAATGGAGAAGATAAATTGATAAGGAGAAAATGATATGAAATGTTGTTTAATTCAAATAAACAATATTGTATGAATAAATCTTGGATGAATATAATAAAATGACATTTATTTCAATTTTTAATGGTTGAAATAAATTTAAGATGGTTAAAAATAAATTTAACTACTTATTTGAGAATTTGGGTGGATAAATATCAATGGATTTTATTTATTATGGTTAATAAAAGGATATTGGTGATGTATACCAATAATCACCTTTTAATGTTTAATAATAAAAGTAAAAGAAGAAATAATTTGCCTAAACATGATGAACATGTATGTGAAATAAAGTATTATTTAATGAATTCGAATGTAGTTAGTGGCTACATTTGATTAAATCGAATAATTTGAACAGTATTGTGTTTGTTGCCAATATTGTCATTTTATTTAAATAAATATATATGAGAATGAAAATAATTGATCATGATAAATATGATTAAAAATGTGAGAAATAATTTAATAATGTCTAAACATGTATTTGTTTTGTTTGGGTGCATAACATCTTTTTATCCAATCAATTGTATTAAATTTGCAATTTATTTTGCAATTTATTCAATTTATTTTATGCATGCGTACGGTTGAAGTATGGGCCTAGGATATGTTGAGACGGTTAGCGGGTTGTAGTAGTCGAGCAAGTTGAACTAAATTTCTTTTATTCTATTCGTTCCAGTTGTTCTGAAATTTTGCTTTGACCGAAATTTTTAAATTCGCATACTTGGTATTTGGATCTTATAGATTTAAGTCAAGGCTTTGCATCCGCCGAAGTTTGATCGTGCTTTCCGTTTTTTTTTTCTTTTTTCCGAAGTAGATACCGTGTTTGATTTAGATCCACTGCAGCGTTTAAGGTGAGTATTTCTCACCAGACATATGTACATATATTTTGTGAATTATCGCAAGTGTATGTGTAAAAATTTTATTTAAATATTATCTGTCTGTAGTATAACGTAGAATGATGAATCCCATTTAAATTGACACCTCATCAGTTATTATCTGTTGTATTATTTCTGCAGTTATATTATATTATTGTTTATTTACTGCTTAAATCACCACTGCAAGTTCCCTGTTAAATTTAGATTGTTGTGGGCTGAAATGATAGGCCTAAATGATGATTACTGTGCTATTATTATGTTAACTGTTTAACTGTTAACTTGGGATTGCGGGTTTGAAATGATAGAACCCGGGGTTTGTAAATTACGGATTGAAATGATATAAATCCGTATCACTTGACCTAGGCTAGAAAACTATATACAGGCCCGTGGTCCTTATAATATTTTCTGAAATATTTAAAATTATTTTGGAAGTTAAATATTTGATTTAATATCTTTAAAGGATTTTATATTGATTTTGAATGAGTTATAAATGTTAATAAATAAATAAATAAATATTTGAATAAAATTTTGGAATATAACTTATTTTGGAAATTCTGGATTTTTGAAAGGATAAGATTTCAGTTAAGAAATATATATATAAGTTATATTTGGAAATATTTATTAAGTTAAACAATCTACTAAAACATTTAAATGCTGTCTTTTGAAATTGGACTAGTTTTACCCGTAACTTTAGGTAGCATTTCCTAAGTGCTATAGAATCTGGAATTTGATTGTTTTGAAATTTAAGGAATTTGATAAATTATATTTATGTTTAAGTTTTGGAGACCTTTAAGATATGAGATTTATAACTGGATTTTTCTTAATAAATTTAAGATGAACATTCTAGTGTTAAGTAAATTTTGAAATTATTTAATGGCATAATTTTGGAGTTTTATCTATGGAATTTATGGGAATATTCAAGACGAAATAATAAACACTAATTTGTTGAAAGAAAAAATATCCAACCTTAGTTTTGAATATTAATACTCCAATTGGATATATATATATAGGAATTGAAATGGTCTTGGGAACATGAAGTGATATTTAAATTATGGTTTAAAATAAAGAAATATATTTGTAAAGCTATGTAAATTATCTTCTTTACAAAGTAACCATAAAGTTAAACCATTTATATCCAAACCATTTGTGTTTTGGGAGTTATGTTTTTTTAAAGAAAAATTTCCAATATATTATGGTTTAAAGGTATAATTCAAATATTTGGTTTCCAGATATTATAAATTTTAAGCAGTATGGTTTTGGAAAAGAATTATATTTGAATATAACGATATCATGTTGTTTTGGGTTTTAAATGATATCGTATTTATAGTTTTGAAATGGAAATGTTTATACTGGTTTTAAAGTATAAATTGTTTTTAAATGACCACGGGTTATAATAACGATGGGTTGGCAAAGAGACCGGGATCGGATATGGACATACTCTCTGTCGATACCGAAAACCACTTTGACCAACCGTGTACGCGGTGGAGATTCCAGAATGAAGTAGGTCGGTGGTGGCGTTTTCTGTAAGGTAAATACGTGGACCCGACTCCCGTGAGTTGGCATAAGGTGGCTAAAACAGGAGCAATTCCAGGCCAATGAGGTCATTCCTCTGATCGGACGCTCCTCTTCGATATTATACTATGATCTTGGATTGATTCAGTGGCCACTTCTATATTTTGATTTTGGGGGAGTTAGTTCGAGGTGGGCGGCAGCTGCGCGCTGCGCGTTACCATCAGCCTGGATAGCAATTGGTATATCTACCCTGGCATTGCCTAGTTGTGCCGTGTCACCTACCCTATCGCGCCTTGTACGAGTTTGGTTTTCTCCCGTAGCCCGTGTGGTATCCTCTAGTGGCTTCCCGATCAGGAGGGACTATGATATTGGATGGACTACTGGGACTATTACGTGTTAAGGGCTATATGGGTAACCCCTTAACGCTATTAAAAAGTAAGTTTATTTTATAAATAGACACTAGTATAATAGCGCAATATACTACATAGTAAATAGTTTGACGGATCCTTAGAGGATGGGCGGTCCCAAGCATCCTTTAAGTTACTTGCTCTATATTACAGTACACTTGAATTAGCTTACATTATATAAGTATGTATGTCCTGACTCGAGTGTTATGTTTTATTTTTACGCTCGGGTCAGCCTGAGTTGCAGCTTCAATTTCTTCTCCGTAGCTAGGACACTCAGTAGATCATTCGCGCTGCTGGAAGTTGTTTCAGCCTTTATCTTTTCTGGAATTCAAGACTTTGAAGACTCTATCTCTATTTATGTCTTAAAATTTGTATTGAGGATTATAGACAATGTAAGTTCTGTTTTGTTGAAGTTATATTAGTGGCTTCATGAACCACTAAATTTTTAATTTCCGCTGCGAGATTCTGATATCTGTGTATGTGATTCTGTGATCTATTTATTGTATATTCTGAGTTTTGCCAAATTTATTCTACAACGCAGTATTTTGAACAATTCAAGTCCGACAATGTGCGGATGCGAATGGTTGAAAATACTGGGTCGTTACATGATTCATAATCTTCAAATATTATATTGAGTGATATCGATTTATGGAATAATGTATTTCTTATAAAATACCATCGTGATTCAAGTATCGGACACATCGAAAGTTATAGTATATGTACATTTACGCGTGCATTTATTCCTTAAGTCTATTTAGGATTACTTTAATATTCTATCTTTAATTTATACATTCTTATTATATAAGTTTTATTATTATATATCTTTCATATTTCATATTACTTATATAGTAGTCTTATGTATAATAATATATTAATTAAATCTTATTTGACTAATTTTATATCATATTAATGTAACATTTATATTAGATATTTATTACATACTATAACCTTTATAGTATTGCACATATGTCTTATACATTTGTATATTCATTTAGTTAATTAACCTTTAACTTATTTATTTAACTACTTAACCTGTAATTGATTTATTTAATTAACCTTTAATTAATTTATTTAATTAAACAATTTTAGTTAAATTATATTAATTCAAAATTCAATTCATATACATACAAGCATACTTATGTTATTTTAAACATTTTAAAACAACATAACATATATCATAATATATAACACATGCATGCGTTTATTAATTAATTAACTTATTTAATTAATTTATTTTATTAGTCTTATTAATAAAATTTAAAATTTTGAAACTAATATTTATTTTCAAACATTTTGAATTTTTTAGTATATTATAATGTAACGATCCCGGATTTTAATTTAATTTAAATTGATGATTAAATTAATTTTTGAATAAAAATTGTGAAATTTATTGATAAATTGATTTTAAAATTCAAAATGAAGTCTATAAAATAAAATAAACGAATTTGCTAAATTTAAAACAACACATTATCTAGAATATACAAAGTAATAAAATATTTGTAGGCAATAAGATGTACATAAAGTAAAAGCAATAAGTATGAACACAGATAAAATAAAAGAAATAAACATAATAAAATAGAAATTTATTTATGTTATTAAGTCATAAGAAAAGAAAAGAAACGACACTTAAATATGAAACAAAGTGGTAAATAAATATATGTGTAAACAAAAGAAAGTAGGAAAGTAGAAAAAAAATTATATATATATAGCCTGTAAGAAGTAATAAAAACAAGATACATATGAGTGTACCTGCTAAAGAGAAGAAAAATAAAAAAATATAAGTATGAAAGCTTATAAACCAGAGCATGTAAAGAGAGTGCTTGCAAAGGAAAACAGTACAAAGAAAACCTATGTATGAAATATTACAAAGCAATAATATACATCAAGTTCAAAAGCAACCTGGCAAAAAGTATGTACAAACCAATAAAGTAAAAAAATATGATAAAGTGAAACAATAGCAAAGCAAATATATTCAAGTATAATAAAGGCCAGCACCCATTACATCATCTCAGCCAAGACAAGAAATGCAAGGCAAGGAGCAAGAAAAATAAACAAAGAAATATGTACATAAAATAAAGGCAAACAAGTACAAACAAAATTATCTCAGTACAAAATAAAAAAATAAAAAAACAGAAAAAAAAGGGGTATGCAAGAGGAAAAGAAAGAAACAAATTATATATGTATATGAAGATCTGCATAGTCCATAAAGCAAGCATGGAATAAGTACACATGCATTTAATGTTTACACCTCTAGCCCATAACTAAAGTCAGTTCCTTGCTATTTATCAAACAACAGTATATCACCACCCTATACAAGATTTGTATACCCTGTATACTTTAAACTTCTTATACACATCAAAGTATCATTACAGTTTCATTCTTCAAAACTGAGAAAAGAAAAAAAAAAAGCAAAAGCAAGTGACACTCAAAACTTAAACAAGATTCAAACAAACAAACAACTTAAATCAATTACACCCAGAGATCTAAAGGAAGAAGAGAAGATTTCCAGTATCAACTCTGAAACCAGTTAGCAACTTTGCAAAAGTTCAACAGCCTCAACTTTTCAAACTACCAAAAACTCTGTCATTTTTAAAAGCAAGAAAATGTGAAAGGTGAGTAACTTCATTTTCAAAAGCTTAAGTATTTTTTTTTTACTGATTGCTTGATTTATGTTTGATATGAGTATATAGATGGAAGAGATATTTGTATGATTGAATGCATGCTGTTAAAGACCTGTAGAACACCTCTGTTTCAATTTCAAGCTTAGGATTAACTCAAAGAAACCTTTTCTGCTTGATCCATTGGAAATTAGAACTCAGTATCTTAACAAGTTATGTTTGTTTGATTTTAAGCTAGGTGTTAAAAATTCATTAAAGTTGAAACAACATGAAATTGTCTCTGGAAATCAAGAAAGATGAGTACAACTTTAAATAAGTTCAAAAACAAATTTCTTAATTTAAGAATCCAGGTATGTAAATTGAATCTATTTACTTAAACAAGATTTTTAAAACAAAAATCAAAATTTTTAGAAGTGTGGGTTGAGAGCAGTTTGGGTTTGACTGTATTTTACATTTTGGGTCGCCGCGGGTGATCTCATTGATCGGAGGGGTCGGATTTTTGTCTGGAGTTGGAAGAGGCTAGCGTGGGTCAGGGAAAAATAACCTGAGGTGATGGAAGCGACTGTGGTGGCGGCGGCGTGGGTTTTTTTCTCTAAACCTAGTTTTGTGAGCTCGGGGATTTTGGGTTGGTTCGTCGCCATCGTTCGACCGAGTGTCTCGTGGCTTTGGAGGATGGTAGCGGGGGGTTAGACGATGTCGTGGACGGAGTCTTGGGTCCTCTGGTGGTCGAGGCGGCAAGATGGAGGCGCTGCCAGGTTTTGTGGTAAGGTCTGCACTTTTGTTCCAGGTGTTGTTTTGCACTCGATTTCGTCCTAGTGAGTTTTCGTGAAGACTGGATTTGTTTTCGTGTTCGAGTGAGCTTGAGGGGTCGTGGAGCATCGCCGCAACGATCGCCAGGGGTCGGTGGCGTTGGGACATGTGCACCATGTGCACGGTGGAACTGGAATGTGGGTTTTGGAAGCTATGGGTTTCCTTCGCTTATTTCTCATGTTTAGTCTCGAAGCGGGGGAGGGAGGACTCGAAGCATCTTGGGTTCACTTGAGACAGTGGATTATTTCAGTTTTTTTTTTTTTGTAAACCTGATTGTTTCAGGTTTAATTTAGCTCAAATTTGTTTTAAACAGGAGGTAAACAGTCTTTTAAAAAAAAATAGTTCAAAATTTGAACCGGGATTTAAACAGTGTTTGAATTCAAAGTTTTAAGTAAAATTTAGATGGAACTTTTGAATCTTAAAATGAAATTAGAATCATTTAAATTGTGAAGGAAACTTGAAAAAGAAAAAAAATTTAGTAACTTGTTTTCCTGCAAGTTTAAGCACTCCAACTTAATAAAGGTTTAATTTTTTTTTTAGCTCATGAATTTAATACATGTCTTAATTATTTTTGTTAATACTTTAACGGTGTTTTAAACACTTAATTATTATTTTTAAGCAATTCATTTAAGTATAAAATTTAATTAACAGTAGAGTTGTTGTCAATGATGATTTGATTTTCAAAGTTTAAAGAGGAGCTTTAAAATGTTAATTAAATTGAATAGTAATTAATTGATTTTTTTTGAAAGTAATTAAGAATAATCACATTTATAATTGTAATTAGGGTTTGAATTAATCAATGCCCAAGTGATTAATAAATTTATAATTAACTACTTAAAATTGATTTATTTAATGATTAGTAGTTAAGTGATTAAGTAATTTAACTATGAATTAATAATTGATTAATCAAGCAATTGGTGATTACTAAATGAATGATTAAGTTTTATAAATTAATAATTAAAGTATTAATTAATGATTGAGAAATTAATTAAATAATTAAGATTTAATGATTAATTAAGAATAATTAATTAAGAATAATTAATTAAGAATGAAATTATTAATTTAGGATAAATTAATGATTGATTAAAAGATAGTTTACTAAATGTTTTGAAATTAATTGATTATTAATTTTCCATGACCAGCAAATTTATTCATAGAAATAAATCTGATTAACTTAATCAGATAATTGAATTAATCCTACCTATGGATCCTAGGATTTTATTTGATGTTAAACTGTACGATATCCCTGGTATATGATTATCCTGATTTGTGTTGTGATGTAATTTATTATCTGTGACACAGTTGTTATCTCTGTTATATATATATGCGAATCTGTGTATGAAAGATAAGCGTTATAATCGCTTATCGAATAAATTGTTGTATTTGATCTGTGATGATTGAATGTTGTTGCACTATTGTGTTAAACCCCTGGACCACACTCATACACACACAAATATGGATTTCACGAGGAAATCGATTAAGTCACAGATTTTGAAATAGTTTAAAAGTTGAATATTTTAATTCAAATGATTTTGGAAATGGATTGGGTTTAAAGTGAAAAGCTTTTGAAATGGAATTTTAAAGATAAAACTTATTTTCGAATAACTTGATTAAGTTTTGAAATTTAAATAATTTGATTTGAATTCAAGTTTGAAATTGAATTCTATGATTCGAAATTAGGGATTTAAGATGCTGTACAAGTTATATGAATTTAAACCATTTTAAAAGTAAAATTTTGGAATTTGAATTTAACCCAAGGATTTCAACTCGTATGGATGAAACAGATTTTCTGAAATGAAACTGTTTGTTTTCAAATGATAAAAGCTTTCATATTAGAAATGAAATTCTAGTTTAAGTTAAAGGAATTTCAGGATTGAATTGAAAAATAGTTTTCCAAGTTATGAACAAAATTGTCTTGAAAGCTATAAATTGAATCTGTTTATTTTTAACAGATTTAAAATGATGATTTATTTAAACCATTCGAAATGAAATTGTTTTGAAAGCTATAAGTTAAATCTTTGATTTAAAGATTTAACGAGTTAATCAAATTGAAATGAAAATTGGTTTGGAAAATCTGTGAATGAATCTTTTGTTTAAAAGATTAAAATGTGAAAATTGTTTGAACCGTTAAAGGTTGTGAAAATGAATCTTTTTGTTTAAAGATTGAAATGGTAATTGGATTAAACCATTTGAAAGAAAGTTTTGAATTATTAAGTTGTGACTTAATTGAAATCCCATTATCCATTTGTTTTTGAAATATCGTGCTCACTATTCGGTTTAACCGGGAAAGGACCTTTGTGTCGTATAACCCATTCCGAATATGTGATTCGACGTTATGGATAGCATTTGAAGACCGGTGTTGAAGACCGGGTATTTGCGAGAGCGATAGGATGACCTGTCGATTGACTCTGCACCGAGTTGCTCCGGTATAGAGTTCTCCCTAAGTGATGGGAAATCCGATCAGGATTGTGGATATCCGGATTGCAAGGACTTCTTTGTAAGTGCCTTCGGTTCTGTTCGAACCCAGAACAGACTTGTATGGATTGTATGTCTGACATTACAATTTGAGATATAAAGCAGATTTCTTTCAAATACATTTCTGTTGGTGGCGGAGAATTTATTCTCTTAGCTTAACACCCTTCTCTGAGACGTACGAGCTCAAAGGTTATGTAGTTGAAGGTTATCAGCAATATATTCCCAATTTGGTAATGTGACATGCTGAGTGTTGCTGTGAAATGATCATTGTGTTGATTATTTATGATAGGATCATTTGTTTGATCGTCTATCTTGGTGATCATTTCTATGATCATTTGTTGACCCAAAGCACAGCTTTTGTATAAAGCGTGTTTTTGTGGACGAGACTTCGTCGAGCCTCACACCCCGGAAATGGTCAAAACAGGAAAGATGCGGCAAGGTTATGAGGGGTAGCTCCCTTTAGGGTATGTGCATTTCCTTCTGGATAGAGGTGCTATCATGGTATGGAGCCCAGATATTTAACCTATGTGGTTACTGCGAATTTATTACTTTATGGTTGTTGGTTATCGGGATCCCGTGAGAAAGGTCGTTTACGATCGGGGGATGGCATGCTCGTGTCAGTAGTTACCCAGTTAGGGGTAATCCGGCCTTGTGTTGGCAGAGATCCGGTTTGGTTCTCGGGAATGTCCTTCCAGAGGCATTCTCATGTGGCAATGGGAAGTTCCTTGGCCTGACCATTTGTTGGAAATCCAAAGAAACAATACGATCTTGTACGGATTTAGTTGTAGAACCTATCATTCACTTATGGTGGCGCCCCACTGTTTGGATGGTAGCTATAGTAGGCATAGTTCGAAATGTCTATGTTGGCTAAGATTTATATCTTTACTTTCGAAATGATTTTTACTACACTATGCACTAGTAATAATATCAAATGTTCTTTTTAATGCGTATCAAGCATCTTTGACTATCATAAGGAGAAATCTCCTCCGATTCTGCGTTTGCATTGTGTGTGTGTGTGCGGGAGGCCTTATGGTAGTCTCATTTTTCAAAAGCATTGCGAATTGACTTTAAAATTCTTTCTTTGATTGTTTTTATAAGATAAACTGTTTTTGTTGCTCACACCAGTCCCACGACTGATCCGGAGTTTATTGTTTCTTTCCTAAACTCTGGGTGCTCAAAATTTTTCTACACGAGCAGTCTAGAGTTGGGTTTTTCAGATAGTCAAATGTAGTAGATTATCTGGAGTTAGTTCAGTGTTTGGATCGCACCAGTCTTGCTGAGCTTGGTGCATCGTTATTGGGGGTTCGAGCTATTGCTGGATTGATTTTTTGGAGATAGAGTTGCAGTTCTCGGAGTTCTCTTTTGAAGACTATCTTAGAGTTATATTGTTCTGCTGCTAGATGTTATCTATCGTTTTCTTTTCCGCTGCTATTAATTGTATCATATCTCTGATGTATATTGATATCTATTGGATCATCTGTTGTATCAGATATTGTATCAAAGCTGTATATCAATGTATTATTTTTTTATTCCGCTGTGTTGTTTACTTAATGTTGTTATAAGCTCCGGCGAATCGATTTGAACGGTCGAATCTATGGCATTCGAATACGATATGAAGTATGGATGTCGATTTTCGAGCGGGCAAAATCTGCGTCGTTACATATAACTTTTATAATATTTGTATATCTCATTCTAAATTTATCTTATATTTTAATTTTCAAACAATTTTGAAAATTAGCTCAAGGCCCAATTCAAATTTGGGCCTTTTCTACTTGGGACAACTTTTGGGCTGTGAGCTTAATAATTAACCCAAATATGATGAATTTGGACCGCATAGGCTATTAGGCTCCAACACCATTATTGGAACTGAACCAGCCCACAGTGGAACGAGTGAACTTTAAAAAAATTATCCAATGGGATCTTTATTGGGCCAATGAAGTCTAATTTATTTAGAACATTTTTAAATTTAATTTAAATAAAATCATATATTTCATTTAAATTTATAAATTAACGATAGAAATTTATTTAATTTATGTTTAATTTATATACAAATATACATATGCGTATGTGTGTACATGTGTAACATGATATTATGTAAAGGGTATAACATGCCTGTATATAGATGCTGAGATTTACATCGCAATAGGCATGTTAGCTCATCCTATATATATTGTATGTTGGCCGAATATGTGTATATATTTATGCTTATTATATATAAAATCAAGAGTGTGCAAATATATATATAGTATATTATGAGAAAATATTATTGATATATTTATATGTAAATATTATAGCGTATATAAACAAGCATATATATATGCAAGGTATAAGTTCAAAATTATCATTTTATTAATATTAAGATATACATTTGTATGTATGTATGCATATATTGAATTTACATAATTATATGTGTGTGTGTGTGTGTGTATAAATTCTTATTGAAATGTAAATATGATTTATAATGATATATACATAAAAATAAAAAAATAAAAAATAAATCTCCTTTTAATTTTCTAAATTGAATACACAACAAGTATAATTTTGATTATAATTTCATTATATTAATATATAAATATTACGAATTAATTGGATAAACAATAATAAATAGATAATAGAAAATATAATACATAGATATATCTCGAAATTAAAATTTCTAGAAAATATAGAATCATATTTTATAGTTTAAGACAAATTTGAGATTCTTTTAAGTTAAAATATTTTTTTTATTAATTAATTACTTTCGACCTAATTTTAAAATGATTTTTTTTTAAATATTAAAAACGGTTAAAAAAATCTAATTTTTTGACTGAAAGCTTCTATAATGATAAATTAATTTAAAAAAATTTAAGATCTAATTTTCGAAACATAATTTTTTTATATAAAATTTTAATTCATGCAAGGATTAAATAATACTAAAGGGGGGCATTTAGGCTCAAGGAACGATATTGAGTTATACAAAGATTATGCATCATATAAAACTAAATACTTACCTAAACTAAAGCCTTTAAGTACATATTGTAATGATTAGTTCCCTTCCTCATGAAATCTTCTTGATTCATCAGAGTGCAAGTCTTTGAATAACAGACCCTTTGCTATTGAATACCTATTGATTTGAATTGATTTGATTTGAGTTGAGTTGGAGCACTAGGATGTACAATTCAGCCAGTAAGATGGAGAGAGAAGGCAGTCAAAAAGTCTTTTTAAAGGTCGAGGATAGAGATACTTATATAGAGGGGAATTTTAGGATCAATATCCTACATCATCTCTTACTAATTCTCTTCTTTTTGGCCCTCCATCTCTAAGCCTCTGTTGCGCCGTCTTATGGTTCATATTGCCTTATTTGGTCAAAATTTCCAGCCCCTATTATAGGCTTTAAACCTATTTTACGTCCAAATAAATATTATTAATTAAAGTTAATTTAATTCCTTATCGATACCGCGTATCGATTGATATATGTATAACTACTATAAATATATACAATTATATTTGTTCCTTAAATCATATTCAAAATTTTATAATTAATATTTCATAAATATAACACTTTAATTAATTTATAACAATTATCAACTAGTTAAATCAATTGGTCTAAAGAGAATTCATCTTTCGGCTGTGTGACTAGTCAGATGTAAATTCAGTTAGCGATTAACATTGAACTATTCGAAAGCCAACGTTCGCACGTCACTTAGCAGGTGATGTAACATTTTGGTCAAATTTATCGCTTGCTTAGTTTAGGTAACCTCTAGGTACCGCAGTAGTCATGCGTAACGACCCAAGATTTCTGTCATTTGAAATTCGTATATTTAATTGATTTCAAATATTAACAAGTAAAATTTGTAAGTCGAATAAATTTATTTCGAATATCTGGATTTAATTGGATAATTAAATCGATAATTTAATATGTGAAATTACAGAATGAAAATTGGGTTTAATGTGATTAAATTTGATTTATAAAGTTGTATTAAATCATATTGGAGTTAGAATGATGTTATAGAAATTTTAGAATCGAATTAAAAATTAATTGTGAAAATTGAATATTTTAATATTTAATTGATGAGTTAAAATAGCCATTTTTCAAACAGTCTCGAATTTCGACGAAACTGGCTCCCGATATATATTCCATTGCGTTCGGAATGGGGGTAAAATATTATAAACGCTAGGTGGCACGCTTCGTTTGAAGTTCGAAAAAATTTCGGGTGAATAGTGCGCGGAAATTTTCTATAAAAGGACATCTATTTTCACAATTTGCAACAAAAACCTTGGCTAGGGTTATAGCCGCCACTATCTTCATTATTGGCCGAAAATACACGATCTTTCTCCTCTATTTTCTTCAAATCCACACTTCAATTCGAGAAACTTTCAACTGCAATAACGTAGAGCACGTCAAGATCTTCAATCTCAACGGTGGTGATCGTAAACGGAGCTACGGATTGGCGGCAATCGACGTTTGAAGGTCCGTCGTTCGAGCACGAACATCGAGGAGTATAGGAGACTGAGTCCCAAGATGTCTTGGCCGAAGGTGCCAAGCGCGAGGGGCTTCGAGGTGGTGTCGTTCGATCGTGGTGTAGGCAAGCGTGGTGGTTGCGGCTATTAGGGTTTTGGAGGCGGCTATGGGTTCGGTCGCGTGGAAAATACTGGAGAGAAAGAGGAGGGTTGCGTGCGGCCTGGATCTATGCAGTGAAATCTAACGGCTATGATGAGCTTAGGTTATAAAATAATAAAAGAAATTGTAAATTATTTATATTTAAATTCGTGTAAAATTTAAAATGCTATAACTCTTTCATACAAGGTCCGTTTTAGACGAAACAAATTGCGTTAAGTTCGTATGGATGAACATTACGCGATGGAGATGGATTGGAATCGATTGGAGCTAGTGAAAATTTTGGATAAAATTAAACGCGCGTTTAATTTTATTCGAAATAAAACACCGCGACTGTTATTGGAAAAAGGTGAGAACTTCTCACTCAATCGAATCTGTTTCGATTTAAATTTTAAATAAGTAGATTTAAAATTGCTAGATTGTGTGATTGAATGATAAATTGTTATTTATTGTATTGAAATAGACCCTATACGTCGTATATTAAGCGGATGTTGTTTATTAAACACATATACCGCGATATTCCATCTTGATGTGGAATTGGTATTATATATGTACTTGGAGTTGATTTTCCCGCATTATATAGCGGATGAGACCCTATTACGCCGCATAATAGCGGATAATATTTCTTTTATAAACCCATATACCGCGATATTCCGTATTGAAACGGATTGGTATTGTGCTAACATCTGTGGATGCAGGGAAACAGGTTGGAGGGATCCAACTGGATTCCTCACCCGTATGGATTTATTTATAGATATTGTGATATTTTCTGTTATCATATGATATATGATGTTTTGGATGCCATGATTGTTATATTTGGTGGTGTTGCAGCATTGGGCCTATTTTGGAAAATTAAAAGGATTTTTAAAGTGATTTTTGAAAGTATACGTTTTATTGAATTTTGGAATTAATTCATTTTAAATAAATAAACGTTATAATTTTAATGTTATAAAATTTATGATTTTTGAGAAATATAGTAAAAATGTGATATTTTTTTTGAAATATAGGGTTAATGAATTTTATAAAATAGTTTAAATTGGGATTTTTGAATTATTATAAACGATTTACATAAAAGAGTTATAAAATTGATATTTATAAATTAAAATATTGGAATTATAAAACGAGTTTTTATAAACGTTAAAATGAAGTATAAATGGATTTCATAAATAAATGAAATTTATAGATTTATAAATTGAGAAGTTATAAAATGAATAGATTTTGTAAAATAAAAGATTTATAAGAAATTAACTTATCAATTGGATTTTGGGCATTTTAATGAGTTATAAATAGAATGTGATAATTAAGGAATCTTATAAGTTGAAGTTTTTATAAAATATATAAATGTGGATTTAAAAACGTTGTTTTATAAATCCAAAACCAATTGAATTTGATAAGTAAATATAAAAGCTTATTAAAGGAAGTATATTCACGATTTTGGACAGTGGATAATCCTTTAGATAAAATGTTTAGAAAAATGTTGAATTTGGTTAACGAAGTATATTCACGATTTTGGGACAGTGAATAATATATTAAAGAAATGTTTTGGGGAAGTGATATTTAAATAGAATTTAAAACGATTTGAAGTGTTTTAAAATGTATAAGTGTCGAAACCATAGATTTCAACATTCATTGTTGAAATAGACGTTTTCGAGGAATAAAAGGAAATAGTGGACTATAACACTGTTGTTATAGTAAATGATTTTCGAAAGGAAATGTTTTGTATAGTATTGGGATTTATATATCTATCTTAATTTCGAATCCCTATACTAGTGATTTTGGGTTGTCGCAACGGTATTTCACGCAACATTCGTTTTGACTCAAATGAATGTGTTAAGGAGAACGCTTTCCTTAAAGAATAAAATATATACTTAATCGTGTTTTAAGTATATTGAATATTTTCTAAGTATTGAAAATAAATAGATTTGTGAATTACTTATTGTTAAATAAGTATGGAAATGTTTTCCAATATGAAGTGAAATGTTTTGGGTTTTTATCTTTTAAAGATAAATTGAAAATGAATAAGTATTTGGAAATGTTTTCCAATGAAGAAATTGAAATGGTTTAGAGAATGTATCTTTTCAAAGATAAATTGAAGTGAATATCTGGCAAGTTATTTAAATTATAGAAGATTAATGAAAAGGGCCTAGTGATTGTTATGGTGTTGAATATTTGTTTGTTGGCCTTGATAGTTAAATAACCGACTATCAATATTTACCTTTAAATGGGTATTTGTGTATTTGCTTGAATTTAAATGCTACACTTATTTTAAAATAAGAGCTCGTTGTTCGGTTTTGCCGGGAGAGGACCTTTGTGTCTTAAATCCCATTCCGAATAGTGATATGTCGAAATGGATAGCATTTGAAGACCGGTGTTGAAGACCGGATATTTTTGAAAATGGAAGGATTACCGTCGAATGACTCTGCATCGGCTGATCTCCGATATAGAGGTTTTATCACCCTTTGTGATGGGAAGTCCGGTCGTGATTAGTGAATATCTGGATTGCAAGGGCTTTCTTTGGAAGTGACTTCGGTTCCGTTCGATCCCGGAACGGACTTGAATGGATGTGTGTCTGGCATTACAATTTGAGATGTAAAGCTGGTTTCTATCAAATATATTTATGTTGGTGGCGGAGAATTTATTCTCTTAGCTTAACACCCTTCTCAGAAATGTACGAGCTCAGAGGTTATGTAGTTGATGGTTACCAGAGATGCATTCCCAATTTGGTAATGTGGCATACGAAGTGCTGCTGAGCATTTATTGATCAAAGCGTGGCTTTTATGAAAAGCATAGTTTTGTGGATGAGACTTCGTCGGACCTCACACCTCGAAAATGGTCAAAATAGGAAAGATGCGGCAAGGTTATTAGGGGAGAACGCCCCCTTAGTGTATGTCATTTCCTTCTGGATAGAGGTGGTATTATGGTATGGAGCCCTGATACTTAACCTATGTTGTTGCTGCAAACTTAGTACTTTGTGGTTGTTGGTGAATCCCGGGATTTAGGTCGGTTACGACCGGGGGATGGCATATTCGTATCAGTAGTTACCCAGTTAGGGGTAACCCGGCCTTGTGTTGGCACAGATCCGATTAGGTTCTCGGGGCGTCCTTCCAGAGGCGTTTCCATGTGGCAATGGAAAGTTCCTTGGCCTGACCATTTGTTGGAAATCCAAAGAAAAATACGAGCCTTGTACGGTTTTAGTTGTAGAACAGCCATTTACTTATGGTGGCGCCTCACTGTTTAGATGGTAGCTATAGTAGGCATAGTTCGGAATGTCTATGTTGGCTAAGATTTATATCATTACTTTCGAAATGTTTTTCTACACTTTGCATCTATAGTGATAATATCAAAGAAAATTTCTCGTATCAAGCATATTTAACTATCATAAGGAGAAATCTCCTCCGATTCTGCGTTTGCATTGTGTGTGTGTGTACGGGAGGCATTATGGTAGTTACATTTTCTAAAAAGCATTGCGAATCAAATTTAAAATATTTCTTTGTTTGTTTTTTTAAAGATAAACTGTTTAAGTTCTCACACCAGTCTCATGACTGATTTGGAGTTTATTGTTCTCTTCCTAAACTCTGGGTGCCCACCAATTTTAACACGGGCAGTCTAGAGTCAGGTTATCAGGTCATTCTGGAATTCAGGAGTTGCTGTAGAGATCTGGAGGCAAGCAAGATGGCTTGGCGTATCATCTAGTATGTAGTATTTCTTTTCCGTTGTTTGTTGTTGTATACTCTGATAATGTAATGTAATATGATGCAATGTAATAACTGATATAGTTCTTTGTTAGTAAAGATTATTCATTTATCTATTATATGTTGTTCCGCTGCGATTGTGAGATTCTGATATTGTTTCTGTTGCTTTTCTTTCTTTCTTCTTCTATCTTCTACCTCTTCTTTAACCCAAACGGTACAGTTTTCCGGCCTTCGATTGCTCGGCAGTTGATACAGTGGACGTATTAATGTCGACCTTCGTGGACGAAAAAAAAATCATTACCTTTACATTTGGTATCAGAGCATATGGTTAAGCGACAACCTTGGCTCTGTTGGGAATTACTCATTAGAGATAGAGTCAGTAGTACTCTAGAATGAGTGTGAGTGTAATAATAGTTATGAGCGCGTACTTGTTGGTGAATATAAAAAAAATTGTTTTATATTGTGATGATTGGTTTGTTGAGTGGTATATGGATTCTGGTCAATACGAGTAATTAACGTCATTGATAGGAATCTTTAAACACTTGTACAAAACAATTTGACACGATATCGTTTTAAATTGGGTAAATGAAATAATTTTATCTCGATTATATTTTATATATGAAGGAATAATTTTTCAGAATTATTAAAGTGTATATAAATTGATTGTTTGGTTGTTGAAAATGTAAGAATATATATATAAGTTAATTAAAAGAATAAATTGTATAAGCAAATGAATTATTAAGTATGGAATTATAATTAATGTGATTTACAATTGTGAAATAATCTTATATATACAATAGTGAAATTATATAAGTAAAAGATTTGTAAATGTGATTTGTATTTTGAAGTAAAATTCCAGA
Source organism: Allium cepa (assembly GCA_030765085.1). Taxonomy (NCBI): domain Eukaryota; kingdom Viridiplantae; phylum Streptophyta; class Magnoliopsida; order Asparagales; family Amaryllidaceae; genus Allium; species Allium cepa. Next base: position 586,160,828 of record CM060940.1, read on the forward strand.
GGAATATTTGGAAATGTTTTGAAAGGGTTTGCAATTTGGAAAAGATTAAATTCCTTTTTGAGTTTGAAAATGATTTTCAAAGGATTGGAAAAATGTTTTTGGAGAGATAAAAGCTCTAAACTCTTTTCGGTCGCTGGAAAATAATTCCGATGATGATTGCAACATCATCGGTGTTTATTTTCGGGTTTCCAAAAGAGGGATTGCTGCCAAGTTATTTTAAATGGAAGTTGCTTGGAAAATTTGGATTTGGGTTAGTATGGTAAATATATGTTTTAGAATTTAACTAAAGGAAAGTTAAATAGAATTTACTTTAGAATTGGAATCTGAATTGGATTTATAAGTGGAAATTTAAGTTAAGTTAAACAAATGATGTTTGAAATGGAATATAACTTAAGTAATGTTGAATGAAGTTGATTTTGGTATCGAAGTAAAATAATAAAGTGAAGTGATGAATATGAACTTGAGTTATATAAATGAAATTCAACTTTACATGGTAAAATGAATTAGCAGTTGAATTGCACTAATGAATTGAATATTAATCAATCTAATGTAAATGAATTGATAAAGAATAGTGGATGTAGTTGTTAATTCATTTAAAAGCTAATGGAATCGAGGATTGAATAATTCAATTAAAGTCCATTAAAAGTGATGAACCAAATTGAATGTAAGCAAATTAAATAAATTTGCTTATGTTGGTTACACGTTGGTCGTTAGTAGATTGTATAGAAAATTCATATGAATTCAATAAATGAAAATGAAAGCTATAAATCATTGAATATGATTTAATTTCGAAGTGAACCAACTTGAATATGAATTAGTGAATGTACACTAATTGAATATGAATAAATGAATGTTAGTAAAAACATCCAATGATAATGAATCAATTGTGAATAAACTAAAAAAAACCAGTTCATTGAATATAATGAGAAGTGAATTTATATTGATTTGGTTATTGATTGATTGGATAGATATTGGATGTATTTGGATGATAGTTGGTTGATGGTTGAATTTATTGCTTTTGTTGCATTTGCTATATTGGCACATATTGTTGTTTCTTCTGGTATATGTTGTATATTGATATTACTTTCTATATACATGTTTCTCATGTAATTGTTGAGTGTTTAGTAGGTGCGGATGGCGCTTGCTTCACATTTGGAGCTCGCTTTCGCGCTATATTAGTCGTATATGCTCGCTAATAATATATAAGGTACATATCTCGAATTACATATCGTACTTTTACATTTTTTTCCTTGCGGGATGCCTCATTACTTGATGAGGTGTATATTTGTGATATATATATTGTCATTTTTTTTGGGATCGAACTGCGCAAAGGAGACTATGGCGATTTTTTCTGAAAATTTAAGGCGTTAGAATATTTTTGAGAAAATTGAAAAATTTTGAAAACTATAAATTTGATTTTGAGTTGAAAGTTAAACGATATAGTTGGTTTTGAAAAGATAACTAAGTATGATTTGAAAACTTAGAAAAGTTTTTATAAGAAGTTTAACTATTGGATTTTGGGAAAGTTAAACACTTAAGTGGATTTGAAATTCAATTTGAACAATTTGTTTTGAAAAGTTAAAGGATTCTGTAACTTTTTCTTACTTGGTAATTTCGAGGACGAAATTCTTTTAAGGGGGGAAGTTTGTAACAACCCAGGATTTCTGTCATTTGAAATTCGTATATTTAATTGATTTTTAAATATTAACAAGTAAAATTTGTAAGTCGAATAAATTTATTTCGAATATATGGATTTAATTGGATAATTAAATCGATAATTTAATATGTGAAATTACAGAAATAATTGGAAATTGGGTTTAATGTGATTAAATTTGATTTATAAAGTTGTATTAAATCATATTGGAGTTAGAATGATGTTATAGAACTTTTAAAATCGAATTAAAAGTTAATTTGTGAAAATTGAATATTTTAATATTTAATTGACGAGTTAAAATAGCCATTTTTCAAACAGTCTTGGATTTTGACGAAACTAGTTTCATCGGACCCGTAATGCTAAATTATAGTATGGTTTCAAATTTCGTGTCAATCGGACTTACGGTTTGTCCGGGGCAAGCTAAAACGCGTAGAAATCGATTCGAGTGAATTTTGAATTTAAATAGTCAATTCAAAACTTATCTTTCAAATTTGATCGAACTGGCTCCCGATATATATTCCATTGCGTTCGGAATGGGGGTAATACATTATAAACGCCAGGCGGCACGCTTCGTTTGAAGTTCGGAAAAATTTCGGGTGAATAGTGCGCGGAAATTTTCTATAAAAGGACATCTATTTTCACAATTTGCAACAAAAACCTTGGCTAGGGTTACAGCCGCCACTATCTTCATTATTGGCCGAAAATACACGATCTTTCTCCTCTATTTTCTTCAAATTCACACTTCAATTCGAGAAACTTTCAACTGCAATAACGTAGAGCACGTCAAGATCTTCAATCTCAACGGTGGTGATCGTAAACGGAGCTACGGATTGGCGGCAATCGACGTTTGAAGGTCCGGCGTTCAACCACGAACATCGAGGAGTATAGGGGACCGAGTCTCAAGATGTCTTGGCTGAAGGTGCCATGCGCGTGGGGCTTCGAGGTGGTGTCGTTCGATCGTGGTGTAGGCAAGCGTGGTGGCCGCGGCTATTAGGGTTTTGGAGGCGGCTATGGGTTCGGTCGCGCGGAAAATACTGCAGAGAAAGAGGAGGGTTGCGTGCGGCCTGGATCTATGCAGTGAAATCTAACGGCTATGATGAGCTTAGGTTATAAAATAATAAAAGAAATTGTAAATTATTTATATTTAAATTCGTGTAAATTTTAAAATGCTATAACTCTTTCATACGAGGTCCGTTTTGGACCAAACAAATTGCGTTGGGTTCGTATGGACGAACACTACACGATAGAGCTGGATTGAAATCGATTGGATCTAGTGAAAATTTTGGGTAAAATTAAACGCGCATTTAATTTTATTCGAAATAAAACACTGCGACTGTTATTGGAAACAAGGTGAGAACTTCTCACTCAATCGAATCTGTTTCGATTTAAATTTTAAATAGTTAGATTTAAAATTGCTAAATTGTGTGATTGAATGATAAATTGTTATCTATTGTATTGAAATAGACCCTATACGCCGTATATTAAGCGGATGTTTTTTATTAAACACATATACCGCGATATTCCATCTTGATGTGGAATTGGTATTATATATGTACTTGGAGTTGATTTTTCCGCATTATATAGCGGATGAGACCCTATTGCGCCGCTTATTAGCGGATAATATTTTTTTATAAACCCATATACCGCGATATTCCGTATTGAAACGGATTGGTGTTGTGCTAACATCTGTGGATGCAGGGAAACAGGTTGGAGGGATCCAACTAGATTCCTCACCCGTATTGATTTATTTACAGATATTGTGATATATTCTGTTATCATATGATATATGATGTTTTGGATGCCGTGATTGTTATATTTGGTGCTGTTGCAGCATTGGGCCTATTTTGGAAAATTATAAGGATTTTTAAAGTGATTTTTGAAAGTATACGTCTTATTGAATTTTGGAATTGATTCATTTTAAATAAATAAACGCTATAATTTTAATGTTATAAAATTTATGATTTTGAGAAATATAGTTAAAATGTGATTTTTTTTTTGAAATATGGGGTTAATGAATTTTATAAAATAGTTTAAATTGGGATTTTTGAATTATTATAAATGATTTATATAAAAGAGTTATAAAATTGATATTTATAAATTAAAATATTGGAATTATAAAACGAGTTTTTATAAACGTTAAAATGAAGTATAAATGGATTTCATAAATAAATGAAATTTATAGATTTATAAATTGAGAAGTTATAAAATGAATAGATTTTGTAAAATAAAAGATTTATAAGAAATTAACTTATAAATTGGATTTTGGGCATTTTAATGAGTTATAAATAGAATGTGATAATTAAGGAATCTTATAAGTTGAAGTTTTTATAAAATATATAAATGTGAATTTATAAACGTTGTTTTGTAAATCCAAAACCAATTGAATTTGATAAGTACATATAAAAGCTTATTAAAGGAAGTATATTCACGATTTTGGACAGTGGATAATCCTTTAGATAAAATGTGTAGAAAAATGTTGAATTTGGTTAACGAAGTATATTCACGATTTTGGGACAGTGAATAATATATTAAAGAAATGTTTTGGGGAAGTGATATTTAAATAGAATTTAAAACGTTTGAAGTGTTTTAAAATGTATAAGTGTCGAAACCATAGATTTCAACATTCATTGTTGAAATAGACGTTTTCGAGGAATAAAAGGAAATAGTGGACTATAACACTGTTGTTATAGTAAATGATTTTCGAAAGGAAATGTTTTGTATAGTATTGTGATTTATATATCTATCTTAATTTCGAATCCCTATACTAGTGATTTTGGGTTGTCGCAACGGTGTTTTACGCAACATTCGTTTTGACTCAAATGAATGTGTTAAGGAGAACGTTTTCCTTAAAGAATAAAATATACACTTAATCGTGTTTTAAGTATATTGAATATTTTCTAAGTATTGAAAATAAATAGATTTGTGAATTACTTATTGTTAAATAAGTATGAAAATGTTTTCCATGATGAAGTGAAATGTTTTGGGTTTTTATCTTTTAAAGAAAAATTGAAAATGAATAAGTATTTGGAAATGTTTTCCAATGAAGAAATTGAAATGGTTTAGAGAATGTATCTTTTCAAAGATAAATTGAAGTGAATATCTGGCAAGTTATTTAAATTATGGAAGATTAATGAAAATGGCCTAGTGATTGCTATGGTGCTGGATATTTGTTTGTTGGCCTTGATAGTTAAATAACCGACTATCAATATTTATCTTTAAATGGGTATTTGTGTATTTGCTTGAATTTAAGTGCTACATTTATTTTTAAAATAAGCGCTCGTTGTTCGGTTTAGCCGGGAGAGGACCTTTGTGTCATAAATCCCATTCCGAATAGTGATATGTCGAAATGGATAGCATTTGAAGACCGGTGTTGAAGTTCGGATATTTTTGAAAACGGAAGGATTACCGTCGAATGACTCTGCATCGGCTGATCTCCGATATAGAGGTTTTATCACCCTTTGTGATGGGAAGTCGGGTCGTGATTAGTGAATATCCGGATTGCAAGGGCTTTCTTTAGAAGTGCCTTCGGTTCCGTTCGATCCCGGAACGGACTTGAATGGATGTGTGTCTGACATTACAATTTGAGATGTAAAGCTGGTTTCTATCAAATATATTTCTGTTGGTGGCGGAGAATTTATTCTCTTAGCTTAACACCCTTCCCAGAAACGTACGAGCTCAAAGGTTATGTAGTTGATGGTTACCAGTGATGCGTTCCCAATTTGGTAATATGGCATACGAAGTGTTGTTGAGCATTTGTTGATCAAAGCGTGGCTTTTATGAAAAGCGTAGCTTTGTGGACGAGACTTCGTCGGACCTCATACCCCGAAAATGGTCAAAACAGGAAAGATGCGACAACGTTATTAGGGGACAGCGCCCCCTTAGTGTATGTCATTTCCTTCTGGATAGAGGTGGTATTATGGTATGGAGCCCTGATACTTAACCTATGTTGTTGCTGCAAACTTATTACTTTGTGGTTGTTGGTGAATCCCGGGATTTAGGTCGGTTACGATCGGGGGATGGCATATTCGTGTCAGTAGTTACCCAGTTAGGGGTGACCCGGCCTTGTGTTGGTAGAGATCCGGTTAGGTTCTCGGGACGTCCTTCCAGAGGCGTTTCCATGTGGCAATAGGAAGTTCCTTGGCCTGACCATTTGTTGGAAATCCAAAGAAACAATATGAGCCTTGTACGGTTTCAGTTGTAGAACCTGCCATTTACTTATGGTGGCACCCCTCTGTTTAGATGGTAGCTATAGTAGGCATAGTTTGGAATGTCTAAGTTGGCTAAGATTTATATCATTACTTTCGAAATGTTTTCCTACACTTTGCACCTATAGAGATAATATCATAAAAACTTTCTCGTATCAAGCATATTGTAACGATCCAGGATTTTTAGTAATTAAAATTTGAATATGTAATTAATTTTAAATATTAATAAGTGAAATTTATAAGTCGAATAAATTTTATTTTGAATAATTGGATTTAATTGGATAATTGAATCGATAATTTAAAATGTTAAATTATGGAAATAATTGAAAATTGAGTTAAATATGATTTAAATTGATTTGTAAAATTTTATTTTATCATATTGAAGTTAGAATGATGTTTTAGAACTTTTAAAATCGAATTTGAAGTTTATTTGTGAAAATTGAATATTTTAATATTAAATCGACTAGTGAAAATAGTCAATTTTTGAACAGTCTCAGAATTGGACGATACTAGTTCCATTGGATCCGTAATAGTTAGTTATTACCAGATTTCAATTTTCGTAGCAATCGGAGTTATAATTTGATCGTAGCAGCTCGAAACGCATCGAATTGTTTTTAATATTAATTTAGCGAGTTAAAATAGCCAATTTTCAAACTGTCTCGGATTTCGACGAAACCAGTTTCATCGGATCCGTAATGTGATATTATTGTAAGGTTTATAATTTCGTGTCAATCGGATTTACCGTTTGTCCGGTACAAATTAAAACGCCTAGAAAATCGTTTAAATCGGTTTAATTTAAATTGAAAGTTTATTGCCATAACTCGCACAGATGACCGAATTAGCTTTCGAAACCTGTTCCATTGTGTCCGGAACGCGGGGTAAACCCTAGAAACGCTGGTTACGGCGCGTAAATCGGAGTTCGGAAAATCCGGGATGAATAGTGTCGTTCGTTTCTCTATAAATAGCCCCTTGTTCATCACAAAATAAAAAAAAAATATAAACCCTAACCCTAGCAAGCCAGCCGCCACCGCTGAAACCAAAGGCCGAAATTGTTCCATCTTCATCCCCAAATCTCTTCAAGTCCACAAACATTTAGAGGAAACTTTCAACTACAAAGATCGAGAGCTCGTCGAGAGCTTTACATCCAACGGTGGAGATCGCGATTGGAGCTACGGATCATCCTCAAATTGGCCGCGTTCTCTTGGAAGTTGCGCAAGAATTCCCACGCATATGGGGTGCCGAGCTTGAAGCTCTTCAGGCCGAGGGTGGTGCCGGGAAGCGCGCGCGTGGTAGTGGTCTTGGATCGAATTGTAATCGAGCGTAGGTGGCGTAAGGTGAAACCCTAGTTTGAGCTTTATGGGTTGTGCGTGCGTCGTGTATACCTGTAGGCGTGCGTACGAGAAGATGAAGGGGGGGACGTGCGGTCTTGATGAAGATGCAGGAGATCCTACGGCTGTAAATGATTTGGGTTTAAAATTTTTAATTAAAGTTGTAAATTTATTAAGTTAAAATCGTGTAAACTTCATAATATCATAACTTTTTCATACGAGGTCAAAAACGCGCGAAACCAGTTGCGTTGGAATCGTATGGACGAGCACTACGCGATGGAATTGGATTGGAGTCGTTTGGAGTTAGTGAGAATTTCGGGTAAAATTAAACGTCCGTTTAATTTTATTCGAAATAAATCGCTAAAGCGAAATTGAAATCAAGGTGAGAACTTCTCACTCAATCGAATCAGTTTCGATTTTAATTTTAAATAGTTATATTTAAAATATTTGAATGCATGTTTGAATGATGATTGTTATCTATTGATTGTTAAAATAGACATTATGCGCCGTTAGTAAGCGGATGTTATTTATTAAAAACATATACCGCGGATATTTCATAAACAGTGAAATTGGTATTATATATAATAGCAATATATATATATTGGCATATGTATATATTGGAGTTATTGATTTCCCGCATTTGTATAGCGGATGAGACCCTATTGCGCCGTCTATTAAGCGGATAATATTTTAAATCCCATATACCGCGATAATTCCGTACTGGAGCGGAATTGGTATTGTGCTAATGTTTGTGGATGCAGGAAAACAGGTTGGAAGGATCCAACTGGATTCCTCAACAGTATTTATTTGATTATGGATATTTTGATATTCGTTGATTATCATATCGATATATGATATCATTGTTGTCGTGATTGACTATTTGGTATGTAGCATCATCGGGTCAAATTTTGGAATTTTAAAAATGATTTTTAAAGTGATTTTTGAAAATATATTATATGTTTGGAAATTGATTCATTTTAAATAAATAAACGTTATAATTTTTAATGTTATAAAAAATTATGATTTTTGAGAAATACAGTTAAAGATTGATTTTTGAAAATATGAGGCTAATGATTTTATAAAATAGTTTAAAACGGGATTTTTGAATTTATTATAAAAAGTTTAAAAATAGGATTTATAAAATTTAACTATTTTATAAATCAAAATGGTGAAATTATAAAGGAGATTAAAGATGTTTTAAAACAATAGTATAAATTGATTTATATAAGATTTATAAATTGATATTTATAAATTAAAAAAATATTTGAGTTATAAAACGAGTTTTTATAAGTGTTAGAATGAATTGTGAATGAATTTCATAAACGAATGAAATTTATAGAATTATAAACGGTGAAGTTATAAATGGAATTTTATAAGCAGTAGGTTTATAAAATTTATAAAGTTATTGAAAGAATAGATTTGGATAAATAATTGAATCTTATAAGTTATAAGATTTATAATTATGAAGTTCAAAGGAACGAATTTGCAAACAAATAAATTATAAGTATTTCACTTATGACATGAACTTTTGTTTTATAATTGAGTTATAAATTGAATAGGTTAATAAAGGAATTTATAAAAGGAAGTTGTTATAAAATAAATAGAAATGGAGTTTATAAACGTTGTTTTATAAATCCGCAAACGACTTATTTTAAGAAGTAAATTGTTGAAACCTATCAATGGAGTTATATTCACATTTTTGACTGTGAATAATCCTTTGAAATAAAATGAATAGAAGTGATGAAAGTTGTTAACGTAGTATATTCACGTTTTTGAATAGTGAATAATATGTTAAAGAAATTGTTTTGAATGTGATGTTTTAAATAGAATTAAAACGATCTAACGATGTTTTAAATATGTTGAGATTCGAAACCATAGATTTCAACATTCATTGTTGAAATAGACGTTTTCGAGAAATAAAAGGAAATGGTGGACTATAGCACTATTGTTATAGTAAATGATTTCCGAAAGGAAATGTTTTGTATCGTATTGGGATTTATATATCTATTTTAATTTCGAATCCCTATACTAGTGATTTTGGGTTGTCGTAACGATGTTTTACGTAACATTCGTTTTGGCCCAAATATATATGTTTAAGAGAATGATTTCCTTAAAGAATGAAATATATACTTAATCTCGATTTAAGTATATTGAATATTCTCCAAGTGTTGAAAATAAATGGATTTGAGAATTACTTAATAAATAAGTATAGAAATGTTTTCCAATATAAAGTGAATATTTTGAGAATTTATCTTTTTGAAGATAAATTGAAATGAATAATTGAAATCGTATATTCATAGATATTTTGAAATATAAATTCACTATGGAATTTATAAAAGAAAGGGGAACTTGTTTAAAAATAAATATTGATTTATTTTTGAAGTATTGAAAATAATATATCTTGTAAAGATATTTTGGAAAATAAATAATTTGGAAAATTATTTGGAAACTGGTGATGTGTGCATATCCATTGATAGTTCAATAACCGACTATCAATATTTACCTTTGAAAGGTATTTGTTGTGATTTGTTTGAATTTGAATGCTACACTTATTTTTAAATTATTGCGCTCGTTATTCGGATTACCTATTCCGAATAGTGATACGACGTAATGGATAGCATTGAAGATCGGTGTTGAAGACACGGTATTTGCGAGAGCGATAGGATGACCTGTCGATTGACTCTGCACCGAGTAGCTACGGTATTGAGTTCTCCATATGTGATGGGAAATCCGATCAGGATTGTGGATATCCGGATTGCAAGGACTTCTTTGTAAGTGCCTTCGGTTCTGTTCGATCCCGGAACAGACTTGTATGGATTATATGTATGACGTTACAAATTGAGATATAAAGCAGATTTCTTTCAAATATATTTCTGTTGGTGGCAGAGAATTTATTCTCTTAGCTTAACACCCTTAGAGGTTATGTAGTTGAAGGTTGTCAGCGATATATTCCCAATTTGGTAATGTGACATGCTGAGTGTTGCTGTGAAATGATCATTGTGTTGATCATTTGTGATAGGATCATTTGTTTGATCGTCTATCTTGATGATCATTTCTATGATCATTTGTTGACCCAAAGCCTGGCTTTTGTATAAAGTATGTTTTTGTGGACGTGACTTCGTCGAGCCTCACACCCCGGGAATGGTCAAAACAGGAAAAAATGCAGCAAGGTTATGAGGGGTAGCGCCCTTTAGGATATGTGCATTTCCTTCTGGAAAAGGGTGGTATCATGGTATGGAGCCCAGATACTTACTCATGTTGAAAACACTTTGTTATGATTGTGTGATGATGGTGACGAGCGCTCGGTTAAAGGTCCCAAAGGACCGGGGGATGGCATATTCGGTCAGTTGTTACTCAGTTAGGGGTAACCCGGCCTTGTGTTGGCAGAGATCCGGTTTGGTTCTCGGGAACGTCCATCCAGAGGCGTTCTCATGTGGCAATGGGAAGTTCCTTGGCCTGACCATTCGTTGGAAATCCAAAGAAACAATACGAGACTTGTACGGTTTTAGTTGTATAACCTGCTATGGAATGTGACGGTAACCTGCTATTGAACATAGTTAGCTATAGTAGGCATACGATAATGGTCGTATGTTGGCTAAGATTTATATTCTACCTTCGAAATATTTTCCTACACTATGCACTAGTAATAATATCAAATGTTCTTTTAAATGCGTATCAAGCATCTTTGACTATCATAAGGAGAAATCTCCTCCGATTCTGCGTTTGCATTGTGTGTGTGTGCGGGAGGCCTTATGGTAGTCTCATTTTTAAAAGCATTGCGAATTGACTTTAAAAATATTCCTCTATTTTGATTTTAAAGATAAATAAACTGTTTTGAGTTCTCACACCAGTCACATGACTGACTCGGAGTTTATTGTTTTCCTTCCTAAACTCTGGGTGCCCACCAATTTCTACACGGGCAGTCAAGAGTTAGGTTTATCAGGATATTCTGGATATTCTGGAGTTGCAGGAGGCAAGCTGGATGGCATGGCGTATTATTAGTATATAGTATTTCTTTTCCGCTGTTTGATGTTTGTTGTTGTACACTCTGATGTAATGAAATGAAATGTGTTGTAATGTAATAACTGATATAGTTCTTTGTTTAAAGATTATTCATTTATTATATGTTGTTCCGCTGCAAATTGTGAGATTCTGTTATTGTTCTGTTTTTCTTCTGTTCCGTTCTATTTTCTATGTTCTTTTCTCTCTATTTTCTATCTTCTTCTCTCTTCTTCTCTCTCTTTCTTTTTCTTAAACATTGAGAATTCGTATTTCTGTTCATCTTGAGTTAATCTATGGAGATTAGTGTATATTCAAGGAGTACGGATTTGCGGTTCCTCACAGGTGGTATCAGAGCATATGGTTAAGCGACAACCATGGTTCTGTTGGGTATTACTCATTAGAGATAGAGTCAGTCGTGCTCTAGAATGAGTTTGAGTGTAATAATAGCTATGAGAGCGTATTTGTTAATGAATATAAATTGTTTTGTATTGTGTTGACTTATCGGTTGATTGTTTATAGATTTCGGTCGATGTAGTCTAGCTAACTATCGTAGAAAGGGGTTTGTAAACTCTTAAATAAGATAAACCGACACGATATTGTTTTAAAATTGGGTAAATGAAATAATTTTACCTTGAGTATATTTTATATATAAAGAAATAATTTTTTCAGAATTATTAAAAGTGTATATAAGTTGATTGTTTAGTTGTTTGAATAATCTAAGCAAATGAATTATAAGAATTGAAATTATAATTAAAGTGATTTACAATTGTGAAATAAACTTATATATATGAGAAGTGAAACTATATGGATATTTTTATAAATATGAGTTGAAATAAAAATGAATTTAAAGTTAAAATGGAAGTTTACTTTAGAATTTGGAAGCTGAATTTATTTATAAGTGGGAATTTAAGCTAAGTAAAACAAAGTGATGTTTGTAAAATGAAATATAACTTAAGAGATGTTGAATGAAGTTGATATTGGTATCAAAGAAAATTAATAAAGTTAAGTGATAGATGTGAACTTAAGTTATGTAAATGAAATTCAACTTTTGTAATTGAATTGAATTAATGGATTAAATGTTAATCAATTGAATGTGAATTAAATTGATATGGAATAATGAATATAAGAGTTAATTCATTAAAATCTAATGTTATTGGAAGTTGAATAATTGAATGAAAATCAATTTAATTAAACCAATTGAAAACAAAGGAATTTGGTTGTAATTAATATACATTGGTTGTTATATGGTTGTTAGATGATTGTATATAATTCATTAAGTGTTAATGAAATTGAATTAATGAAATTGGAAGCTAAAGTAATTGAAATTCAATTAGAAGTTAAGTGAATCTTAAATAAAATTGAATTTGATTTGGAAGTGAACCAACTTGAATATGGATTAGTAAATATAAACTAATTGAAAATGAATGTTAGAAAACATCCACGGTTAATGAATCGAATGTGATTAAATTGAAAACCTATTTCATTGAATATTAATGAGAATATGAATGAATATTTATTGGTTATGGATGTTAGTTGAATGCTAGTTGGTTGATGGTTCAGTATATTGCTTTTATTGCATTTGCTATGTTGGCATATATAGTTATTATGTTGCTATATGATGTATATTGAGATTATTTTCATATATACATGTTTCTCATGTTGTTTGTTGAGTGTTTAGTAGGTGCGGATCGCGTTTGCTTCGCATTTGGAGCTCGCTTTCGTGCTATATTAGCCGTATATGCTCACTAGTAAAATATAAGGTACATATCTCGGATTACATACCGTACTTTTATACTTTTTCCCTTCGGGATGCCTCATTACTTGATGAGATGTATATTTGTGATATATATACTGTCATTTTTTTTCGGATCGAGCCGCGCAAAGGAGACTATGGCGAATTTTTCCGGAAATTTAAGGCGTTAGAAAAAATTTGAGAAAATTGGAAATTTTTTGAAAACTATAGCTTTGATTTGGAATTGAAAGTTAAACAATAGTAGTTGTTTTGAAAAGATAACTAAGTATGATTTGAAACTTAGTAAAGTTATTATAAGAAGTTTGACTATGGATTTTGGAATGTTGATAGATTCTGTAACTTTTCTTACTTGGTAATTTCGAGGACGAAATTCTTTTAAGGGGAGAAGATTGTAACGACCCAGGATTTTTAGTAATTAAAATTTGAATATTTAATTAATTTTAAATATTAATAAGTGAAATTTATAAGTCGAATAAATTTTATTTTGAATAATTGGATTTAATTGGATAATTGAATCGATAATTTAAAATGTTAAATTATGGAAATAATTGAAAATTGAGTTAAATATGATTGAAAATGATTTGTAAAATTTTATTTTATCATATTGAAGTTAGAATGATGTTTTAGAACTTTTAAAATCGAATTTGAAGTTTATTTGTGAAAATTGAATATTTAATATTAAATCGACTAGTGAAAATAGTCAATTTTTGAACAGTCTCAGAATTGGACGAGACCAGTCCCATTGGATCCGTAATAGTTAGTTATTATCGGATTTCAATTTTCGTAGCAATCGGAGTTATCATTTGATCGTAGCAGCTCGAAACGCATCGAATTGTTTTTAATATTAATTTAGCGAGTTAAAATAGCCATTTTTCAAACTGTCTCGGATTTCGACGAAACTAGTTTCATCGGATCCATAATGTGATATTATTGTAAGGTTTAAAATTTCGTGTCAATCGGATTTACCGTTTGTCCGGTACAAATTAAAACGCCTAGAAAATCGTTTAAATCGGTTTAATTTAAATTGAACGTTTATTGCCATAACTCGCACAGATGACTGAATTAGCTTTCGAAACCTGTTCCATTGTGTCTGAAACGTGGGGTAAACCCTAGAAACGCTGGTTACGGCGCGTAAATCGGAGTTCGAAAAATCCGGGATGAATAGTGTCGTTCGTTTCTCTATAAATAGCCCCTTGTTCATCACAAAATAAAAAAAAAAAAATTATAAACCCTAACCCTAGCAAGCCAGCCGCCACCGCTGAAACCAAAGGCCGAAATTGTTCCATCTTCATCCCCAAATCTCTTCAAATCCACAAACATTTAGAGAAAACTTTCAATTACAAAGATCGAGAGCTCGTCGAGAGCTTTACATCCAACGGTGGAGATCGCGATTGGAGCTACGGATCATCCTCAAATTGGCCGCGTTCTCTTGGAAGTTGCGCACGAATTCCCACGCATATGGGGTGCCAAGCTTGAAGCTCTTCAGGCCGAGGGTGGTGCCGGGAAGCGCGCGCGTGGTAGTGGTCTTGGATCGAATTATAATCGAGCGTAGGTGGCGTAAGGTGAAACCCTAGTTTGAGCTTTATGGGTTGTGCGTGCGTCGTGTATACCTGTAGGCGTGCGTACGAGAAGATGAAGGGGGGGGGGGGACGTGCGGTCTTGATGAAGATGCAGGAGATCCTACGGCTGTAAATGATTTGGGTTTAAATTTTTTAATTAAAGTTGTAAATTTATTAAGTTAAAATCGTGTAAACTTCATAATATCATAACTTTTTCATTCGAGGTCGAAAACGCGCGAAACCAGTTGCGTTGGAATCGTATGGACGAGCACTATGCGATGGAATTGGATTGGAGTCGTTTGGAGTTAGTGAGAATTTCGGGTAAAATTAAACGTCCGTTTAATTTTATTCGAAATAAATCGTTAAAGCGAAATTGAAATCAAGGTGAGAACTTCTCACTCAATCGAATCAGTTTCGATTTTAATTTTAAATAGTTATATTTAAAATATTTGAATGCATGTTTGAATGATGATTGTTATCTATTGATTGTTAAAATAGACATTATGCGCCGTTAGTAAGCGGATGTTATTTATTAAAAACATATACCGCGGATATTTCATAAACAGTGAAAATTGGTATTATATATAATAGCAATATATATATATATTGGCATATGTATATATTGGAGTTATTGATTTCCCGCATTTGTATAGCGGATGAGACCCTATTGCGCCGTCTATTAAGCGGATAATATTTTAAATCCCATATACCGCGATAATTCCGTACTGGAGCGGAATTGGTATTGTGCTAATGTTTGTGGATGCAGGAAAACAGGTTGGAGGGATCCAACTGGATTCCTCAACAGTATTTATTTGATTATGGATATTTTGATATTCGTTGATTATCATATCGATATATGATATCATTGTTGTCGTGATTGACTATTTGGTATGTAGCATCATTGGGTCAAATTTTGGAATTTTAAAAATGATTTTTAAAGTGATTTTTGAAAATATATTATATGTTTGGAAATTGATTCATTTTAAATAAATAAACGTTATAATTTTTAATGTTATAAAAAATTATGATTTTTGAGAAATACAGTTAAAGATTGATTTTTGAAAATATGAGGCTAATGATTTTATAAAATAGTTTAAAACGGGATTTTTGAATTTATTATAAAAAGTTTAAAAATAGGATTTATAAAATTTAACTATTTTATAAATCAAAATGGTGAAATTATAAAGGAGATTAAAGATGTTTTAAAATAATAGTATAAATTGGTTTATATAAGATTTATAAATTGATATTTATAAATTAAAAAAATATTTGAGTTATAAAATGAGTTTTTATAAGTGTTAGAATGAATTGTGAATGAATTTCATAAACGAATGAAATTTATAGAATTATAAACGGTGAAGTTATAAATGAAATTTTATAAGCAGTAGGTTTATAAAATTTATAAAGTTATTGAAAGAATAGATTTGGATAAATAATTGAATCTTATAAGTTATAAGATTTATAATTATGAAGTTCAAAGGAACGAATTTGCAAACAAATAAATTATAAGTATTTCACTTATGACATGAACTTTTGTTTTATAATTGAGTTATAAATTGAATAGGTTAATAAAGGAATTTATAAAAGGAAGTTGTTATAAAATAAATAGAAATGGAGTTTATAAACGTTGTTTTATAAATCCGAAAACGACTTATTTTAAGAAGTAAATTGTTGAAACCTATTAATGGAGTTATATTCACATTTTTGACTGTGAATAATCCTTTTAAATAAAATGAATAGAAGTGATGAAAGTTGTTAACGTAGTATTTTCACGTTTTTGAATAGTGAATAATATGTTAAAGAAATTGTTTTGAATGTGATGTTTTAAATAGAATTAAAACGATCTAACGATGTTTTAAATATGTTGAGATTCGAAACCATAGATTTCAACATTCATTGTTGAAATAGACGTTTTCGAGAAATAAAAGGAAATGGTGGACTATAGCACTATTGTTATAGTAAATGATTTCCGAAAGGAAATGTTTTGTATAGTATTGGGATTTATATATCTATTTTAATTTCGAATCCCTATACTAGTGATTTTGGGTTGTCGTAACGATGTTTTACGTAACATTCGTTTTGGCCCAAATATATATGTTTAAGAGAATGATTTTCTTAAAGAATGAAATATATACTTAATCTCGATTTAAGTATATTGAATATTCTCCAAGTGTTGAAAATAAATGGATTTGAGAATTACTTAATAAATAAGTATAGAAATGTTTTTCAATATAAAGTGAATATTTTGAGAATTTATCTTTTTGAAGATAAATTGAAATGAATAATTGAAATTGTATATTCATAGATATTTTGAAATATAAATTCACTATGGAATTTATAAAAGAAAGGGGAACTTGTTTAAAAATAAATATTGATTTATTTTTGAAGTATTGAAAATAATATATCTTGTAAAGATATTTTGGAAAATAAATAATTTGGAAAATTATTTGAAAACTGGTGATGTGTGCATATCCATTGATAGTTCAATAACCGACTATCAATATTTACCTTTGAAAGGTATTTGTTATGATTTGTTTGAATTTGAATGCTACACTTATTTTTAAATTATTGCGCTCGTTATTCGGATTACCCATTCCGAATAGTGATACGACGTAATGGATAGCATTGAAGATCGGTGTTGAAGACCCGGTATTTGCGAGAGCGATAGGATGACCTGTCGATTGACTCTGCACCGAGTAGCTACGGTATTGAGTTCTCCATATGTGATGGGAAATCCGATCAGGATTGTGGATATCCGGATTGCAAGGACTTCTTTGTAAGTGCCTTCGGTTCTGTTCGATCCCGGAACAGACTTGTATGGATTGTATGTCTGACGTTACAAATTGAGATATAAAGCAGATTTCTTTCAAATATATTTCTGTTGGTGGCGGAGAATTTATTCTCTTAACTTAACACCCTTAGAGGTTATGTAGTTGAAGGTTGTCAGCGATATATTCCCAATTTGGTAATGTGACATGCTGAGTGTTGCTGTGAAATGATCATTGTGTTGATCATTTGTGATAGGATCATTTGTTTGATCGTCTATCTTGATGATCATTTCTATGATTATTTGTTGACCCAAAGCATGCCTTTTGTATAAAGTATGTTTTTGTGGACGTGACTTCGTCGAGCCTCACACCCCGGGAATGGTCAAAACAGGAAAGATGCAGCAAGGTTATGAGGGGTAGCGCCCTTTAGGATATGTGCATTTCCTTTTGGAAAAGGGTGGTATCATGGTATGGAGCCCAGATACTTACTCATGTTGAAAACACTTTGTTATGATTGTGTGATGATGGTGACGAGCGCTCGGTTAAAGGTCCCAAAGGACCGGGGGATGGCATATTCGGTCAGTTGTTACTCAGTTAGGGGTAACCCGGCCTTGTGTTGGCAGAGATCTGGTTTGGTTCTCGGGGACGTCCATCCAGAGGCGTTCTCATGTGGCAATGGGAAGTTCCTTGGCCTGACCATTCGTTGGAAATCCAAAGAAACAATACGAGACTTGTACGGTTTTAGTTGTATAACCTGCTATGGAATGTGGCGGTAACCTGCTATTGAACATAGTTAACTATAGTAGGCATACGATAATGGTCGTATGTTGGCTAAGATTTATATTCTACCTTCGAAATATTTTCCTACACTATGCACTAGTAATAATATCAAATGTTCTTTTAAATGCGTATCAAGCATCTTTGACTATCATAAGGAGAAATCTCCTCCGATTCTGCGTTTGCATTGTGTGTGTGTGTGCGGGAGACCTTATGGTAGTCTCATTTTTAAAAGCATTGCGAATTGACTTTAAAAATATTCCTCTATTTTGATTTTAAAGATAAATAAACTGTTTTGAGTTCTCACACCAGTCACATGACTGACTCGGAGTTTATTGTTTTCCTTCCTAAACTCTGGGTGCCCACCAATTTCTACACGAGCAGTCAAGAGTTAGGTTTATCAGGATATTCTGGATATTCTGGAGTTGCAGGAGGCAAGCTGGATGGCATGGCGTATTATTAGTATATAGTATTTCTTTTCTGCTGTTTGATGTTTGTTGTTGTACACTCTGATGTAATGAAATGAAATGTGTTGTAATGTAATAACTGATATAGTTCTTTGTTTAAAGATTATTCATTTATTATATGTTGTTCCGCTGCGAATTGTGAGATTCTGTTATTGTTCTGTTTTTCTTCTGTTCCGTTCTATTTTCTATGTTCTTTTCTCTCTATTTTCTATCTTCTTCTCTCTTCTTCTCTCTCTTTCTTTTTCTTAAACATTGAGAATTCGTATTTCTGTTCATCTTGAGTTAATCTATGGAGATTAGTGTATATTCAAGGAGTACGGATTTGCGGGTCCTCACACATATTTAACTATCATAAGGAGAAATCTTCTCCGATTCCGCGTTTGCATTGTGTGTGTGCGCGGAAGGCCTTATGGTAGTTACATTTTCTAAAAAGCATTGCGAATCAAATTTAAAATATTCCTTTGTTTGTTTTTTAAAGATAAACTGTTTAAGTTCTCACAGTAGTCCCATGACTGACATGTAGTTTATTGTTCTCTTCCTAAACTCTGGATGCCCACCAATTTTAACACGGGCAGTCTAGAGTCAGGTTATCAGGTCATTCTGGAATTCAGGAGTTGCTGTAGAGATCTGGAGGCAAGCTGGATGGCTTGGCGTATCAACTAGTATACAGTATTTCTTTTCCGCTGTTTGTTTTTGTACACTCTGATAATGTAATATAATATGATGCAATGTAATAACCGATATAGTTCTTTTTTAGTAAAGATTATTCATTTATCTATTATATGTTGTTCCGCTGCGATTGTGAGATTCTGATATTGTTTCTATTGCTTTTCTTTCTTTCTTCTTCTATCTTCTACCTCTTCTTTAACCCAAACGGTACAGTTTTCCAGCCTTCGATTACTCGGCAGTTGATACAGTGGACATATTAATGTCGACCTTCGTGGACGAATAAAAACCGTTACCTTTACATCATGAGTAATACACCGCCTAACATTTGAAGAGCGTTACATACTCTACTCTTAACGGACACATCGACATCCAGTTTCGACGTATCTTGACTAGGAACGTTTAAAATAGAATATATTTATTTTCATTATGATAAATTACCCACAGTTACAACATTTTGTAACTACTAACACACACATACCATTTATGAATTTTCTATTAAATATAATTTTAATTAAGTTAATTAGTTAATACAACACATTATATCAAGTATACAATTGAAGAAAACATCTTTTATTTCGGACAAGATTGATTATCGAGTTACATATATATATATATATCAAATTACATAATTGAGTATAGAACATACCCCTAAATCTATCAACCACAATGTCCTACGACATTACACGCTGATGTGGTTTTTGCACAGTACTCGTTTGTCTAATACAGCTTTTAATCCAAAACATGCGGAGATGTCTTGGATTACAGCAAACTTCATTCTGCGTTTTTTTATTGCATGAAGAAGAGTGTAGAAAATGTGAGTATAACAAAATTAAAAGTGTTTTTGTTTGGAACTTTCGACCTGTATATATATAAGCATTCAAGAGACACGACCGTTGCGGTTGGCGGAAAAGGAAATGACCATTAGAAAACGGTCATGTCTATTTGAAAAGACACCTCCTGCCAAAATAGATTTTTCAAAAAATTAAAAACTATTCTTATACAGGCAGCCCATCCAATCACAAGAGCTACAAGGGTCCATCTTGAAAATTATTTCAAATGACTTCATGCATATGCTTTTTTCTTATACCAATTTACATAGTATGTTATGTATTGGTATACATAAAGATTTTTATCTAAATATTTTCCAACATGGGACTTTAATTTCTAATATATTCAACATTTAATTTTGAAAATTTTACCAAAATAGGCCAACTTTTGAAGAAAAAAATTGCGTATTTAGACTGCTTTGAATAATATCACAAATATATGCTAGTTCTAACCACATAAGCTTAACGTGGACAAAACGGCGAAAATGAATTTTCAAAAAACGACTTAGCAGAATTTTTAATTCTTATTGCATAAACGTATATAACTAGTGAATTTTCAAACTTCGCCAATTGATGAATTTTTAAAAGTCTCCAAGCCAAAAAAGATTGCAATCTCCACTGGAAAAAAAAAAAATTACCCTAAATTGGACAAACCGATGATGTCCCGCCCAAAAAACCACATATCGAAACACCGCGTCTCTTTAACTATTCATTTTTCGAAACTCTCTCCATCGCCCGATAAATTTGAGATAACATTCAGCACATAGTCGACTGTCTTGAAAAAGGGCCTTGTAAACTTCGAAACATATAAAAGTCGCTCTTTCAAAGAGAACGCTAAATCGAATACTCAATGGAAAAATTCAGCCTAATATATGCAATAATAGGTGTTTCCCTACTAATATGGTTGATAAAATTTCTGATTTGGTCATGGTGGAAACCATGGCGGCTAGATCGTGCACTCAGAGCTCAAGGTCTCAAAGGAACCGCTTACAGATTCTTATTGGGCGATCTCAAAGAAAACACGAGAATTAATAAAGAAGCAAGGTCCAAACCTATGTCAGTGAATTCTCATAGCATCATCCCTCGTGTTGCGCCTTTACTTCTTGATGCTATCAATAAATATGGTAATTTTGTTTTTTAGACTCGAGTTTTTTATCTTTATTTTTGATTGTTTTTGCTGTTTAATTATGTATGTTTGCTCGGCGTTGGTCAATTGCTGTTTGTCATGGTTTCTGCACTCATTTTTAGTTGACATTTATCAGCTGCCAATTAAATTATCAACTAACAAAAATCACTCGATACTTAACAGCGCGACACTTAAAAATGTACCAATGATGCAGCTGAATTTCTACTTCATTTATTAATAAGTTTGGTACAGTGAACTGATCTTATGAATTTTTCTTTAATAAAGAATGGGATCCAAAGATACATGACAAGAAGTAAAATTGGTTTATTGTGGTAGAGCTCACCAATTGCTTGGGCAATTGAGTTGCCTTTTTTTTGACAACTCAATTGACGTATTATTGAATGGTCAGGTAGGCTCGACTAATTGCTTTGCCAATTTTCAATGGATGCATTAACAATATATGTTAAACTGACAACTGATTTGACAATTGACTAGCGAATGCAATTGCTCTAACCTCAAATTAAGTTCCAGAGTTTACTATTTAAGGATTTAAAACATCGATTTTGTATTTAGTTGACCATTTGAGCAATTCAGCTGCTATGATATTTGCTAAAACTAACACCAGTCATAAGCATGGAGAAATATGACAGATTTATTAGACTGGGTAAATACCCAGGACGAATAATTATTGACCATTTCTAGTACTTTATTCCACATGAGTTTTGGGTATTTTTTAAAGCATAATCGATAAGAATTGGAATTTTTCATTACTTGTGGCAAATAGTTACAAAACATATTGGCATAAATGTGATAGTATACTACTTGCATGCAGACAACAGTTTTGGTAAATCAATGTTCATTTATTCAGTTGATTTTATACGCCACATATAATGTCATTGGCTTCTGTAGATGTTATTTCATTCCAAGACCAATAAGAGTTATTTTTAGTATTACTAGAGTCCGATATCCATTTTTATGTTACGACTCCAAAAAATTTCAAGCAGTCATTTCTTACATAGAAAAGTCTAGCGATGTTAATGACAAAATATTTGTTTGGTTTTATTTTGTGTTTTGTATCTTCCGTTTTCAACATTCATAACAAAATATGAGTATAGCGGAAGAAAATTTTAGACCATTACGACAACGATGGAAAGACGACGAAGGGTATGAAGGGATGGCGGAACGGATTGATTGTTTTCCATTCCTTTATTTATTTCTCAAACCACGAACAACAAAATAAATTTGTTTTCCATTTTATATGTTAGCGTCATTGTCGAAGTTGACTGTCTTCCCAAAATAGATGAATCGTATGCACGTTTTTTGGACGAAAACGTAAAACTAAAAACGGCAAGCCAAACAAGGCCTTAGCTTCCTAAGTTTATCTCATTTTGTGGTATTTTAATTTAATATAAGACTCATTGCGAAATAATAAGCAACTTGTAATATAGCTTCTGAGCGAATGGGTACATGACTTATATACAAATTCCATGTTTAGATGCTACAAAAAAGTTATTTTTGGTTCCAGTGAAGCAAAATTAAAATAAATAAATAATCTTAACGTGTATTACTATTTATTCACCATCCACTATTGATCCTCTATTCTAAGTCCTTGATAGTGTATTAATTGACGTCCAGAATACAACAGCGCTTGCTGAGAACCTATTGTCACGGTTTAGACATGTATTAGTTACCGATTCATGGTTTATTCATGAAATATTGCTTTCATAAACTTCTGAATTGGAATGCAGGTAAGATTTCCTTTACATGGTTTGGTCCCATCCCAAGAGTTGCTCTAACAGACCCTGAGCTGATAAGAGAAGTGTTATCCAACAAATTCGGACACTTTGGTAAACAAAATATTAGCACATTTGGTCGATTGCTAGCAACAGGACTAGTAAGTTATGAAGGTGAAAAAGGGCAAAGCATCGTAGGATTATCAACCCTGTTTTCCATGTGAAAAAATTGAAGGTGATTGATTTTTGTAAATGCCGCCTCAAACAATCATAAGCAACTATTATCCTTTTTTTTCCCTTTCAATCTAAGTTTTATATTACTATTTCCAAGATCTCATTAATTTACAGTTAAAAATACTCTGTTTATTTGTCTATCAATCTATTCTACATTATTGACTTTGGTGTATCACAAAAGCCTGTTGGTGTAGTGGCAGTGATAGCATTTTTTTTGTTATATTATATGCCTTTTATATCCTTTTGGTTGTTCATAAAATACTTTAAAAATTCTTCTTTTAAGAGATATGGATCGGAAAAACATATTTTTATCATATCGATAGCCTGAAGTGCTTGCGGAATAAGATTTTAAGACCAACGATACACCAGAGGGAGAGGGGTTTGAATAGTTTATAAATACATTTGCCAGTTGATTTCAAAATTTTACATTTGTATGATCTACATGTGTACTATATATACTACTCAATCAAAGTATATAACTGATATAATTCCAAATCAATACTACTTTAAACATAGATAAGTTATAAGCATATAATCACTTGTCGAACCAGAGGGTTGTGAATAATATATGTGGTAAAAATAAAGTAAGATAAAGATAATGCAAACAATGAGACACATTGATTTTATACTAGTTCGGGTGTTTCCAACCCTACATCTATTCCCGTAATAATCTCTAATGATCTTGCTATCGCTCACATAAATGGGTTCTAATACAGCAGATATTTTCCCGAGAATTCAGTGCATTGGTTGCACATAATCTATTCCCAAGGGATACAAATGCAAGAATAACACTTTCTTTCAAGAAGTATAAACTGCAATTCACATTTCATAGTTCCATATTACAAAGGTTCTACAGATTTCCATGGATTTTAGTTTGAAAATCAGAGATTGAGTGGCACAAATTTGCAAAATATTATGACTAGAATTGAAGCACAAGAAATCATAATGTTTTTACAATATGAGAGTTCTTCTCAAAAGCATTCTTTATTTAGAAGGATGAAAAGAAGTGTCCTTTTCTAAAAATTAGTGTTAGTAATGTAACTGTTATAAAAATGACCATTCAAAGGTGACCGTTAGAAAAACGACCATTATAATTTCAAAAGGATTCCAAAACTGTTCATTCAAACCAAACAGACATTCTATTGACAAAGTTGTTTGTTCTATGGACACAATTGTATAACAACTGAGATGAATTTTCAATTTTTGAAATTTAAATCAAATGTTTTGAAAGATAATATTTTTTACTGAAAATCGTTTTGAAAGTATTTAAAATTATGTTTAAAAAGATGCACAATCATTCACAAAAATGTAATATTTTAAAAAAAAATTTGAAGTATACATTTGTAAATGGACGGTGTACATTGACAAGTGCATGATATCTGTCACAAGTTTCTATTTAAATATTTGTTTTTTCTTTCTCCTGTCACATCAACCAAATATTTAAATATAAACTTGTAGTTGATATCCAGAAGCTACAAATAGTGCTAAATAAAAGGGGTTATTGATCCTAGCTCATGTATATATATTTCATCACAAACTCTGACTTAAATAATAGCACTGGTGGGAAGATGAAGAAAGTGCTACTACTTAATTCAAAATTTGTGGTGGAAATCAAGGGGCATCTGAGGTGCTGCACTGTTTGAAATGCTGTTGAACACTCCTCTATACACACACATCCTTTTTAATCTCCCCGATATATTATTATTTAAATCGGAACCTACTGTGGAAATCAGAGAAGAAATGAGGTGTAATCAAAATGTGTTGTAGTCGATCGTTACCCATCTCTAATCCCTCTAAAGTGTTATTATGTGGCGTCCCACCTTTATACTTACATTAGCCAAGAACACTACGGAGTAATGCCGTCGACTAGCACGAAAAATGAGGCTGTTGAGGAGCGACAATTTGTGTAATTGCTTTATGCGAGTATCGATATGTCAGATAGTATGACATGCATTTCATTTCAAGAGGAAATCTAACATATCATATACAAACTCAAAGCTACTGCACAATGACTATGTGGCCTTCGGAAACAAATATAAAATAAGCATAACACAAAATCAGTCACGGATATTCATACTACTAAGACGGTAACGGATATGAATATAACACATAAAAGTGTACATCAAAGTAGTGGTCATACAAGATCCACTATATCACAAAACAATATGTATAAGTGCTAGACAAAAGAATATGTATACATCAACGAGTCTCTATCTCGAATGTATAAAAACAAAAACCACTGAGCTAAAGTAGTTAACCAAAAGTCAGAAGCTAGTCCCTGCTAAGAAGTTAACCACTCAAAAACAGGCAAAATAGGCAAAATTCAACAGGACCAGGCGTCTGGTAGATTTAGCCAGACGTCTGAACCTGGGTTCTGGAAGTTCATATTTTTTCCTCCTTTTCCTTTTTATTTTCTGAAGCCTCGCAGACTTTTGATTGGATTTAATCAAACGTCTGGTCATGGGCTCTGCCATTCTTTTTTCCGTTTATTTTTTTTCTCAGGAGCTCCAATCAGACGTCTGGATTTTTCAACCAGACGTTTGGTTGCCTGTGCCGGGTAACAATTTGTCTAGGCCATTGATGGCCAAATTAATTTGAAAGCAATCGAACGAGTGATGGAGGTAAGAGATTTATGGCAAGCTACAACCCAACCCTATAGGCTCTTTGATACACCACATATGACATGTCTGAACATCCATAGTAGGATTTTCATAAATTTTGACTTCAAAACCAAAAATTGAAAAATTCACCAAACCAATTTAAATCAAAAGTAGTTGAACATGAAATAGAAGTTAAGTATTCATACCTAACAACAATGAAAGTTATAGACATAGATATGAGTTCAAGAACTCATCTTTAAATTCAAAAACAAGAAATGAGAAGCACTAAAACATGCTTAGACCAATTCATCTTCACTACACCTCTAGAATCTACAATCTATTATCAAATGCAAAGTTTCTTCTAAGTTAGGTTATGGGAAAAATCAATAATTGAAGAGGGATTGAGATGTAGAAGATGAAGAGGATGTTTATATAAGCTTCTTCTAGATTTTAGAACTTGAATTTGAATTTCCTAAGAGAACTAGGGTTTAAGAATTTAGTTTCCTCTCCCACCATTTTCCTAGGGCTTAAGTGTTAGGAAATTATGAGTGAAATGAATGAATGAAGAGGAATGTAGTGGGGGCTATCAGGTAGAAGAGTTTGAGTTCTCTTGTTGAGTCAGTGGGCTAGAACCCAATCTCAAGCTCAAATGAAAATACCAAAATCCTATTCAACTCTAAACATATCAATGTTTATACTTAAACAAGTTGTAAACGTTGTTATAAACTCAATGGAAGTGGTCTCGATTTCGGATTCGACTGTTCACAAAAAGTCACATTTCGGACTTTAAATTCAACTAACGATGCTATATTTAAATAAAATATTTAAATATGTAATCGTAAAATATACAGGTTGTTACAAACTCTCATCCTTAAAGAAATTGCGTCCTCGCAATACTTAAATAAGAAAATAAAGAGTAACAACCACTCTAAGGCATAATAACACCAAAGAAAAAAATTGAAATGAGAAGTTCACCTTAAGGAGCACGAAAGAGTAAGTCCGGATGTATTCGCTCGATGAATTCTCTAGATTTTCAAGAACAATCCCTAGGATTTGCGGACCATTGAACTTTCACATGCGGAACATCTTTATTACGAAAGCGTTTAACCTCCGTAGTAATGATGCGAATAAGATGTTGCTCATAAGTCAAATTAGGTGAAACTTCAATTTCTTCAATAACACCGGACTCAAGAATAGAATTGGAATCTCCAAGACATTTTCGTAGTTGAGAAACGTGGAATACGTCATGAATAACAGAAAATTGAGCCGCTAATAAAAGGCAATAAGCCACGGAACCAATGCGTTCGATGATTCAAAATGGATCAATATATCGAGGTGTCAATTTTCCTGAACGATTGAAATACACAACACCTTTCATAGGTGAAATACGAATGAACACCAAATCTTCCACAGAAAATTCTAATTTCCTTCTTCAGTTATCGGCATAGGATTTTTGTCTACTTTGAGCTTCTCTTATCCTATGATGAACAAGTTCAATCTTTTTTATGGAATCACGAATAAAATCTGGACCTAAAATCAGCTTCTCACCGGCTTTAATCCAACACGAAGGAGATCGGCATGGCTTTCCGTAGAGTGTCTCGAAAGGTGCCACATCAATACTAGATTGGAAGCTATTATTGTAAGAAAACTCAATAAGAGAAATATAATCTTTCCAACTTCCATCAAAATCAAGAACACATGCACGAAGAAGATTTTTAAGAGTTTGATTCACACGCTCTGTTTGTCCATCAGACCGAGGATTGTAAGCGGTGCTAAAATTAAGCTGCGTTCCCAAAGCTTTTTGAAGACCTTTCCAAAATCCACTAGTAAATAATGGATCACGATCGCTAACAATAGAAGTAGGAACTCCATGCAATTTAACAATTTCTTTAACATAGAGTTTAGCCGAAAGAGGTACGGTCCGGTTGGACCGAACGGGAAGAAAATGCACGGATTTTGTAAGTCTATTTACAATCATCCATAGACTGTCATGACCCGAACGGGAACGATGAAAAACGTCAATAAAGTTCGTGGAAATTTGATCCCACTTTCAAACAGGAATGTCCAAACGTTGCAATAACCCACCGAGCCTTTGATGTTCGGCCTTTATGAGTTGGCAAGTCATGCAACGCTTAATAAAATTAGTAATATCAAATTTAATTCCATCCCAATAATAAAGTCGTTTCATGTCCGCGTACATTTTACTACTACCGGGATGAATGATAAATTTTGAACGATGAGAATCTTCTAAAATGTCTTTACGAAGATCACTAATATTTGGCACAATAAATCAATCAAATTTTCGAATGCCTCCGCGAGCATCGATTTTAAAGTCTTTCAAACCATCAACATTATTCTTATCCCTACAACTTTGGCTAAGAAGAACCAATTCGGGATCTTGCTTTTGAGCTTCAAGGATGCGGTCCAAAAGAGAAGGATGAGCATCAAGGCTACATAAAACAAGAGACGAACATGAATTGGATTCACTATCTCGAATCTCACAAGTGGATAAAGTCTCGAAATTATTCCATTCAGATATCATGTAAACAACCGTTTGTTGCTTATGACTAAGGGCATCGACAACACGATTTCTCTTTTCGGGAGTATAAAAAATATCAAGATCATAAAATGCAAAGAATTCGAGGCAATGTTGTTGACGTAAATTAAGTTTCTTTTGAGAGAACAAATATTTTAAAGATTTATGATCGGTATAGAGAACAAATTTTTCTTCCAAAAGATAATGACATCAAATTTTGAGGGCGAAACAATGACCGCGAGCTCTAAATCATGAGTAGCATATATAGTCTCGGCAGACTTTATTGCATAGAAGCATAAGCGATAACACGTTCCATTTGCATGAGTACGGCTCTCAAACCAACATGACTATCATCGGTATAAGCAATCAAGTCTTGATTTCCTTCAGGAATCATAAGAATAGGAGCATCAAAAATGAGTTCTTTTGATTTCTGAAAAGCAGCTTCACATTTGTCCGACCATATGTACTTAACTCCCTTCTTTGTCAAACTAATAAGAGGTACGGAAATTTTAGAAGCCTTTTATGAAACGACGGCAATAACCCGCCAATACAAGAAAACTACGGATTTCCATCACACTTTTCGGTCTCTTTCAATTTTGAATCGCTTCAATCTTTGAAGGATCCATGAAAATTCCAGATACAGAAACAATATGTCCTAAAAATTTCACACGGGATTGCCGAAAGTGACACATAGAAAATTTTGCTTTCAATTGATTGCTTCTAAGGGTCTCCAACACAATTCGAAGATGTTTTTCATGCTCTTCCTCGATTTTAGAATAAACAAGAATATCATCTATAAAGATGAGAACAGATCGATCGAGGAAGTCTTTGAAAATTTGGTTCATAAGGTCAACGAAATAAGTTGTAGCACTCGTCAAACCGAATAGCATAATAAGCCATTCATAAGATCCATAACGAGTACGAAACGATGTCAAAGGAATGTCATCCTCTGGTATACGAAGCTTATGAAAACCGGTTGCTAAGTCTAACCGTGAAAAGACTCTAGCAACGCTAAGTTGATCGAATAGATCATCAATCCGAGATAAAAAATATTTATTCTTGATGGTGAGATCATTAAGCTTGCGGTAGTCAACCCAAAGCTTAAATGTACCATCGGATTACTTCACAAAAATAGCTGAAGCTCCTCAAGGAGAGGAACTAAATCGAATAAACTGTTTCGCTTCCAATTCGGGTAATTGTTTTCGCATTTCTCATTTTTCTTATTGGACATACGATAAGGAGGATGAGAGATATGTAGCACTTCAGGGATTAGATTAATTTTGAACTCAATTGCTCGCTTCGGTGGTAATCCTAAAACGGGCTCAAACATATCGGAAAATTCACGAACAACGTAAATGAGGAAAATGACATCTTTCTCATCATCATTATCGTCATCATGCGGATTTAGAGAATATAAGTATGCCACCAAATTGAAATTTGAATCTTTAAGAACAATAGAAATCTACTAAACAGATTGGGGATATCGAAGATGGATAGTCCTCTCGGGACATAGGATGTGGGCTTCATAATGATTAAGCTAATCCATTCCCAAAATCATTCTGAAACCTAAATAACGCATAACATGCAAATTGGCACGGAAAACATTATCACATAAAATAATTTCAATATCCTTACAAAATAAATTGAGTGTTGCGGATCCACCAACGGGTTTCGCAATTCTTAATGAAGTCATCAAGCTTATAACATTTAAAGACAAAGTATTAATAAGTTCTTTTGATATAAAAGAGTGAGATGCACCCGTATAAAAAAGAACTCGAATATGATGATCATGAAACATAATAATGCTATCATGGACAGAATGAGAAATACCTTGACCAAGAAAAGTGTTACTAGGGCCTTGCACAACATTCAGCTTTCTCTCTTTATTGTTTTGAAGTTTGAGACATGAAGATATAAGATGAGCCGAACTTTTGCAATAGCGGCAATAAAGGGGTTTCAAACACCTATTTGCATAATGGTTCTTAGAACCACAATTGTAGCATTGTCCACGACTAGAGGTAGGAGTCTTTGCTACCGAAATTGCTTGCTTTCCTTTCTTGTTGGGATTAGAGCCTTTGAAATTATTATCGGGATGCCTCTTTTTGTTGTTATTGAAGTTTTTTTGCCACCCCCAACATCACTATCACTTTCTTTATCGGCCTCTTTAAGTCGAAAAGCGATATCTACAAGCTGATCGAAAGCCCTAATAGTTTCAAAAGTAAAGCCGTTTTGAAATTCTTATTCAACCCTTAGATAAACTTCTAATTTTTCTTCAATGGAGTATTAATATACTCGATCCGTATTTAAAGAGAGATTCAAATGACGCGACATAATCCGTCACAGAAGATTCACCTTAAATAAGGTCAATAAAGTGTCGGGCTAAAGTTACCTTTTCAGCTTCCGGCACAAACTTTAACTCGAATCTTTTCCGAAATTGCTTTCAAGTAAGATCCGCTTCAGCAATTTTCGAAACCAAAAGCTCATACCAATATAATGCTCTCTCCTGGAGCATGCTAGAAGCCACTTGGATTCGATGTAGATCCACAAGATTCATGCGAGAAAAGATGCGATCGCATGTTCTAAGCCAAGCTTGGACTTCTATAACGCTTTCGGAACTCTTGAATGACCTTCTATCCAAATTGGTATAATCACTGCACAAGCGTGCAAACTCGGATTTAGGGTGAGTAGGCTCAGGAATGGGTCCGGCAGCTTGGGCATTCTTTAAAAGATCCAAAAGCTGTTGGGCAGACATGAATACGCCATCCTGAGGAGTAGCACTGGATTGACCAGTGCTGGGATGGGCAGGTCTTATGACTCGAATTAAATCTTAAGGCACGACTACTAAGAGAGACTTAGGACAATGATCCTTGCTAGATTATTCTACATTGTTCCGAAGTTTGACTCTGATACCAAGCCGTGACGCCCCACCTCTATACTCACACTAGCCAAGAACATTAAGGGGTAATGCCGTCGACTAGCACGAAGAATAAAGCTGTTGATGAGCGACCATCTGTGTAATTGCTTTGTGCGATTACCAATATGTCAGATAGTATGACATGCATTCCATTTCAAGAGAAAATCTGACATATCAAATACAAACTCAAAGCTACAACACCGTGACTATGTGGTCTTCGGAAACAAATATAAAATAAACATAACACGAAATCAGTCACAGATATTCATATCACTAAGGCCGAAACAGATATGAATATAACGTGTACATCAAAATAGTGGTCATACAAGATCCACTATATCACAAAAGAATAGGTACAGGTGTTAGACAAAAGAATATTTTATACATCAAGGAGTCTCTATCTCTAATGTATAAAAACAAAAACCATTGAGCTAAAGTAGTTAGCCTAAAGTCAGAAGGTAGTCCCTGCTAAGAAGTCGAGTGGAAGCACCTGAAACACCTCGATCTGAACCGAGTATCATTTAAGAAGAAAAATAATAGACAGATCAGTCTAGCTATAAATATCATACAATATGAGATAGGAAAAGAGATATGACAAATATATATAATAACATTAAAGTCATACTATGACAAATATATATTTGATAACAATGAAAATCATACAATATCTCAAATCTCCTCAAATATTCAAAAAAAATCATATTCTTTAGCTTATTCATCAAACCTCAAATATTGACAAAACATATCAATGCAAATCACAAAAATCAGTGAAACAGAAATTCCAGAAATCAATAATTAGAAATCCAGAAAACACAAAGGGGGAGGCATATCACAAATGAGAGCACGAAAACTCACCAACACGTGTATCACAAATGAGACGTTATCCCATGGATCGCTAACCCATAAAGGCGGTGCAACGACGTAGTACAACGATACGTCCAAGGAACCTAAAACTCAAATAAGCCGGTACAACGACGTAGTACAACGATACGCTCGATGAACTGAACTACATAAAATGGTTAAAAAAACGCATAGGTCGCTAGCCCCATAAAAATGAGACGAAGCTCAACAAATCGGAGTACAGTTCTCCATGTGAACAAAGAGACATCGCATATCGCTAGTCTAAACCTCAAAATGATCGTCATAAATCAATAAGTGTAAATTATATCATACTAGTAAATAAATGAGTTTAGCTTCATGTCTTAAAACCACCGGTTTAACTTAAATATGTACAAACAAATTATAGATTTCCACTCGAAAATTGTCACAGGATTTCAATCGAACAAGTCTAATAATTAATTGATGAAGTAAACGTAAGCGTTTCATACCACTTGTTTTGCTAAGTCTTTTAATTGAAGTTCTCATACGAATGAGGTAAATGCTTGCATATACTAAGAGATTGAAAAACGGTTTTAAAAACGAGCTTTGTATTAAAAGAAATGTTGAAATCGTTTTTGTGAAAAAGTTTGAATATTTACAACTAGTATAGAAACCTTTGTATTTTAAAGTGACAAATCATAGAAATGATTGTAAAAACAGTCTATCACCAAAATACACATTCGACAACGTGAATTAAAATCATAAAAATCGATATCAAATCCATCAAATGGATATTCCCAAAAATACAGAAAAGAAGTCATCAAAGTCGACATTAAATGACAACTAAACGGATCAACAAAAATTGATAAAATTTGAAAATTCACTCAAAAACATGCAAAATAGGCAAAATTCCACAGGGCCAGACGTCTGGTAGGTTTAGCTAGACGTTTGAACCCGGGTTCTGGAAGTTCATATTTTTTTCCTCTTTTTCCTTTTTATTTTCGGAAGCTTCCTAGACGTCTGATTGGATTTTTAACTAGACGTCTGGTCATGGGCTCTGCCATTTTTTTGTCCTTTTTTTTAGGAGCCCCAACCAGACGTCTGGATTTTTCAACTAGACGTCTGGATGCTTGTGCTGGGCAACAATTTGCTTAGGCCATTGATGACCAAATCAATTTGGAAGCGATCGAACGAGCGATGACGTCTAGAGATTTATGCCAGCTACAACCCAGCCCTATAGGCTCTTCGATACACCACAAATAACATGTCCAAATATTCATAGTAGGATTTTCATAAGTTTTGACTTCAAAACAGAAAATTGAAAAATTCACAAAATCAATTCAAATCAAAAGCAATTGAACATGAGATAGATGTTAGGAATTCATACCCAACAACAATAAAAGCTATAGATATAGATGTGAGTTCAATAACTTATATTTAAGTTCAAAAACAAGAAATGAGAAGCTCTAAAACAAGCTTAGACCAATTTCTCTTCACTATGCCTCTAGAATCTTCTATCTATTATCAAATGCGAAATTTTTTCTAAGTTAGGTTATAGGAAAAATCAAGAATTGAAGAGAGATTGAGATGAAGAAGATAAAGATGATGCTTACTTAAGCTTCTCCTTGATTTTAGAACTTGAATTTTCTAAGAGAACTAGGGCTTAAGAATTTAGTTTCCTCTTCCCACCATTTTTTCTAGGTCTTGAGTGTGAGGAGAGTGGAAAGAATGAAGAGGAGTGGAGTGGGAGCTATTAGGTTGAAGAGTTTGGTTTCTCTTGTTGGGTTAGTGGGCTAGAACTCAATCCAAAACCCAAATAAAAATATCAAAATCCTAATCAACTCCAAACATATCGATGTTTACACTTAAACAAGTTGTAAACGTCGTTTTAAACTCAGTGGAAGTGGTCTCGAGTCCGGATTCGACTGTTTACAAAAGGTCATATTTCGAACTTTAAATTCAACTGACGATGCTATATTTAAATAAAACATTTAAATATATAATCGTAAGATATGCAGGTTGTTACATATTATTTAAATTGGAACTTGTAGTGGAAATCAGAGGGAAATGAGGTGTAGCCAAAATGAGTTGTAGCTGACCCTCGCGTGTGTGCGACCAATCATACGCTTATAGCATCAATTAATCGCTATGCATCACTATTTCTTGTTTGCGCTACGTACTAGAATATAATATATATACAATAGTACTCGCGTTATGTTTTATCTTAGATGTTAGTCTTGAATATCCCTTAAATAATCATGCGTAATTTTAATGAAAAATTAAATATACGTATCTCTTTTTAATGCTTTATATCCTGTTGGAACCTATAATTTCAAACTTGTTTTACCACCATATGAATGTAATACATTTGATAATGAGAAACTTGTGATAAAACGAGATGCTTGTGGTGTATGGGAGAATTTGCTAGCATTAGAGCTAGATGCAAACTTTGTACAAGAATGAATGCTTGATTAGATGATCTAGGTTTTTCATTTTTCTTACTTTTAGAAAGTGTAGTATATCCTAAACCAAATTTATTAATAATGGGTTTGGATGAAGTAGCGTACCCAAGTTTTCTTTGCCCTTTTCAAACTTGTTAACATTTTTATTCATCTCATCATATTTAGAGTTACAATCTTTAGTGTCCTTTTTCTATTGCGGAGATTGTAGTTTTAAGATCATCAACTTGTTAATGTAGAGAAATGTTTTTCAATATGACAGGTTATTTTCTTTTTTCTAAAGTTGAGATCCTAGTATTAAGGCGACTCATTTATCTTTATGACTCATTCCTTTTCTTCTCAAAGCAGTCTGTTTGTTTGGTCAATCTATAAATAGAGTCTAGAATTCCTTCATTTTTTGTGATTTTTGTGTAATTTATTACGTGTGCCTACAAATTTATCAAAAGAAAAACAGGCAAAAACATTAGTAGTGCCAGTGACCATTATTTTTCAAACATTTCAGACGATGAAAAGTACATGAAATACTTGCTCTTACACCAAACATAAGTCCATGTGGAATAGGATTAGTGGATATGAATAGTGTAGAAATACTTTTGCTTACTGATTTCAAAGTTTAACACTTGTATGATGTATATGTGTAATAAATCTACCACTTAATCAAAGTATATAATTGATACAATTCCAAATCAAAACTACATCAAGCACAGATCCGTTATAAATATGTAATCACCAGTCAAACCCAAAAGCAGTAAATAATATATTGGATGAAAGTAAAGTAAGGTAAAGAGAATGCTAACAGTAGGACACATTAATTTTGTATTAGTTCAGGTCTTTCCATCCCACATCTAATCTCATAGCAATCTCTACATATTGCATCATCAAAGGTCTTGTTATTGCTCGTAAGGTGGATTCTGATACAACAATCTTTTTCCCAAAGACTTAACATACTAGTTGCACACAATCTCCTTCCAAGAGGCACAATCATAACAACGGTTCTTCTTCCAAAAAGTACAAATATCAATTCATAGTTTTCGATCACAAAGGTCCTACAAACCACTGCAATGAATTTTTGAACATGTGTTTGAAGAGTAAGATTGACAGCAAATCAGAAAAATCAATTAGGAAAGAAAGTAATAATCCGTTCCAGTTTGCAAATCAAAGAATGAGAATTATGGCACAAATTAGCAAAATATTACGATTAGAACTGAAACACAAGAAATCCGAATGTTTTTAGAAAAACGAAATTTTGGAAGCCATGTCCAAAATCTTAAAAATGCACTCTCTATTTATAAGGATGAAAGAAAACGGCCATTAGAAAAGCGACCCTTAAAAAAAGACAATTAGAAAAACAATCATTACAAAAACAACCATTCTAATATCAAAATGATTCCAAAATTGCTCATTCAAATTGAATTGTCATTTTTATCGATGAAGTTGTCTGATATGTTGATAGATGCATATAAAATTTGAAGTGAATTTTTGAAATTTATATCAAATATTTTGAAAGATTATTCTTTTTATAGAAAAAGCTTTCTGAAAAATATTAAATTCTATGTGAAAAAAATGTCACAACATTTAGAAATACGATCATATTTTCAAAACAAAAATTGAAGGATAGTATCTGTCAATTGAGGGATGAGGTCTGTTAACAGTCCTGCACCATTTTGAATTTTCCAATTGGAAATAAATATTGTTTGTTTTGAAAATATATTATGTTAGATGACATTTTGAAAATATAATAATGTATTTGTGCTATTGCAGATTTTTAACAATGATTCAAAGACTGCTATTTGTAGCGCACTTCTGTTTTTGAGTTTATCGTGTATTTTTATAGTAAAGCACGTGATCGATTTTCTGATATTTCTGTGCATACTTGGTAAACAGTTAATACCAAAGCTCGTACGCTTATTATCATCAAAACATATCATGTAGGGTTCCAATATGTTTTTTTACCCATTCTATAATTTCTTTGACTTTGATGTTCCAACTTTTTTTGTGCTTTTACTTTTATGTAAATATCAACTACTCAGCAGTGCATCGCTTTGTCTCTGTATGTGTTAATATCATTGAAGTTTACTTTTACTTCTTATTTATAGGCGTCACTTTTAGTTTCCCACTCACCATCTCATTTGTACCTATATTTTTCTAGTTATTTCGATCACCCCGTAATCATTCCCATGTCTTCCATGTTTATCTTATTTTTATTGTTTTTCCAAAGACCGGCATCTCACCTCGTATAATATAGTTTGTCTGATCACCGTAGTTGATTAAAGTTTCTTTCTATTTTTTTTTTTTTTGTTTTTTGTTTTTTGTTATTTTACTGCCATATAAAATCACTTTTTTATTTCATTTTATCCAGACTGGAGTTAATTATGTTTGTTATGTCATGTATCTCTTTATTTTCCTGTGTTATTGATCCTAATATTTACACATATTCTTTTTTCTGTCGATTGTTTGATTTTTATTTTATTTTTTATAAAAAATATTTTTCATGTTATTATCTCTAATTTATGTAATAAAATTTGATGACATATGCATAGATTTCGTTATACTAAGTTAAGCCATTTTGATGCCAGCACTCCATTTAAACAAGTCAAATTCGAAATAGGTGCGCTCCATTTAAATTATTACATTTAATCGGAGACCCACTCTTTGATTCCATATTTGGCAAGACTTCTCGGATATTTTTGATTTTATTTTAATTCAATTGATTTAGTTTTGGTAAAGTTCCGATAAAGTGGATTTAGTTGATTGTTTATGTGCATTTTCTTACTTGTGAAGTTAGATTGATTTGTTCAGCTAGATTACAAGTAAAAGATAATCCTTTCAATATGAATTTCTAATATATTTATTAAGAATGCCTTCAACTTTTGTGTTCTTTAAGTTTTGTCAAACTTATGTATAAAATACAAAAACAAATATATTTGTTTTATATTAATAAGTTTGTCGTAACATACGAAATTTAAATTATTTGTTTGTTTTCAAGAGGTATATGTATTAATGTCATATTGTGGAATAATCAGCCTATTTATCCAATTTTTCTTAAACTTTAATTTGTTTTTCTTAAAGAGTCAAATATATAAAATAGTTAGTTTAGATTTGGTGTTACACACAACTGGACTTATCCAATTTAGTTTTGATTTTTTTTCGTTTCGTGTGAAAAAATGTTTAGAATGAGAAAGTTTGGTTCTTTTATAGAGGTTCCAAACAAATTTGGACGAATACGACTTCTTAATAATCACACAGGAATGATCGTTTCTTATATATTTCAAATGCCCGTCGACATTGTTGTCCCCAATTGAACATAATGTAGACAGGCTAGTAAGCACAATTGAACTTTTGAGCGATCAACCTACATTGTAATGTTAGCATTATAGTTTTGTGATATAATGAATTAACATACTTATGCAGCGAATGTTTCCAGCCTTTTCAACTTGTTGCGGTGAACTTATAAGCAGATGGGAAACACTGGTTGGTCCGAAGGGAGAGTGTGAAATAGATGTTTGGCCAGAACTCCAAAATTTCACAGGAGATGTAATCTCTCGTACAGCATTTGGTAGCAGCTTTGAAGAAGGAAGACGTATATTTCAACTCCAAGGGGAGCAAGCTGAGCTACTTATGCAATCGGTTCAGTATTTGCAAATCCCAGGTTACAGGTCTGTTTCTTTGTACCTTATGTGTGCGAGAAAATCGTGTTTCAAATTAGCTAGGCATTTGATCCCTCATTTTTACTTTAGAGCAGGAAGTTGTTTAAAAATTCCTCCTCTCCTTTCAATTACTTAAAACATTTTACATGATTGTTTCTTGAAGAACCAGTAGTCCTTTTGTCTTTATATTCATTAGTAGTATAGTTTAATTTTTTAAGGTATAAATAGTTGACTTGTCAAGTGTTTTTATGGAGTTAACGACAAAATAACTAAACAGGATAGCTTGAATACTGAAAATTTCAAAATCCATCCTTATCAATGTTGACATAGAACCTTGGAGTAAACTATTCGAAAATGAGTTGGTGATTGTTGGCAGTCTTTTCTTTTATAGAGGTTTCAAACAAATTTGGACGAATACGACTTCTTAATAATCACACAGGAATGATCGTTTCTTATATATTTCAAATGCCCGGCGACATTGTTGTCCCCAATGAACATTATGTAGACAGGCTAGTAAGCACAATTGAACTTTTTCCCTGTCAATGTGTAGATATAACTATGTTTATCATTATACATCTATTTACTTTGTACGGAACAAAAATTTATTTGCTTAAGAACAGATGAAATGATAGTAAGCAGTTTGGTTCTTGCTATAAAAACATCTTTCAAATGCATATGAATGGTCCATATTGAATTATAGAAGTTACCTTCTCAATTACAAGTACTGAATTTGGATTATTGAAATAGATTTGACTTTCCACTTTTAATCTTATATGCAGGTTTCTTCCTAACCAAAGAAACAAGCGAATAAAAGCAATAGATAAGGAGATAAGGTCACTTCTAAGGGGCATAATTGAAAAAAAAGAAAAAGCTATGAGAAATGATGATGCAAAAAATGATGATTTACTTGGTGTTCTTCTAGAATACAATTCAGATAAAGATGGAAAATCCCAGAATTTGACAATGAGTACTGAAGACGTTATTGAAGAATGCAAACTGTTCTATTTTGCAGGGGAAGAGACCACCTCAGTTTTGCTGACGTGGACAATGATTGTATTGAGTATGTATCCTAGCTGGCAGAGTCGGGCAAGAGAAGAAGTTAGAGAAGTTTTTGGAGGGAAAAATCCGGATATTGATGGCTTGAACCGCTTGAAGACTGTGAGTACTTTTTGTTGTTGTTGTTGTTTTATTAATATTTATTCCATTTCAGATTTAAATGGATTTATCCAAATATTTTTCTAGTTCATATACCTGCACCTTTTATTCATCGATTTTTGTTAAGTGAGGGATCCACTGTCAATTGTCAAGGTTACTCCTACCTAGAAATTTGACATAAACCATATGCATTATAGCATAAAATATTTGAAAAGCAACGTATAGCTTTGAGCGAAGAACTTCATATTAATCAAATATGTCCAAGTCATTTAAATTCTCTTTATGTTCCACGCTGATGCAGTATGAAAATTATAGGTTAAAGAAACAGGTTTTGTAAATAGTTGTTGCTCGCACACTGTGTACTTTCTTAGAGTTTACAAGCAAAACTTGATTTCCTGGATCTAAAAAAAAGTCTAATAAACAAATCATTTATGTTTCTTCATCTTTTAGAAAACTCCGTGAGCCAATACTGCAATAGTTTTTTTCTAAATAGATAAAGCGCTTCTTGGTGCGTTGCCATTGCAGTTGGTTGCAAATATTAAGTATCATCTCCATTAGCCAACAAAACAATAATTTTAAAAACAATATTTTGGCTAGATTTTTTAATCTACAAACAAACGGTTAGACCTGTCAAAATATGACTCATTCCATTTATTCTACTTTTAAATGGGTTGGATCAACTCATTTATGTATTTTATCAAATGGGTTGGGTTGATCCCTTTTTAAAAAGGTTATAAGTGGGTAACCCATTTACCCATTTATTAAAAACATCAAATTTTAATATCAATTTGAAAAATAAGAATTTTGAACATACAATGTAATTTTTCATGAATACTGACAGATGTATTTAGAAAATAACTGACCATCGCTTCTTCATATTTGAACTTCATCTAGTGCAGAAGCCGCTATTTTTTTGTTCAGACTGCAATGACTTCTTCGTACTAACTCGGAATTAGACGAGACTTCGATCGACTAACTCCTACCTAAATTACTGACAGTTTGAAACACTTGGATACTTGATCTTATGAACGCATACTGTACTTCTCCAAGGGTACTGACAGTTGTACTTAGAAAATAACAGGTTATCACATCTCCATATTTGAGCTCCGTCTAATACAGAAGCCGCTAATTTTTTGTTTACACTGCAATAACTTCTTCACATTGGCTCGGAATCAAGCGAGACTTCGACTGATTAACTTCCACCTAAATTACGGACGGTATGTAACACTCGAATAATTCATCGTGCGAACGCGCACTGTAGTTCTCCAAGGAGACTGACAGTTGTACTT
Organism: Allium cepa; assembly: GCA_030765085.1. Taxonomy (NCBI): domain Eukaryota; kingdom Viridiplantae; phylum Streptophyta; class Magnoliopsida; order Asparagales; family Amaryllidaceae; genus Allium; species Allium cepa. The sequence goes on from CM060940.1 coordinate 586,201,349, forward strand.
AGAAAATAACAGGCTACTACAGCTCCATATATGAACTTCGCTCAGTGCAGAAGCCGCTATTTTTTTTGTTCAGACCGCAATAACTTCTTCATGTTGACTCGAAATCAGGCGAGACTTCGACCGATTAACTCCCACTTAAATTACGGACAGTGTGTAACACTCATATACTTCATCGTGTGAACGCACACCGTAGTTCTTTAAGGGGACTGACAGTTGTGCTTAAAAAATAACAAGGAAAATAACAGGCTATTGCAGCCCCACATATGAACTCCGCCTAGTGCAGAAGCCACTATTTTTTTTATTCAGACTGCAGTAACTTCTTCATATTGACTCGAAATCAGGCGAAGCTTCGATCGATTAATTTTCATTTAAATTACGGACAGTATGTAACACTCGGATGCTTCATCGTGTGAACGTACATTGTAGTTCTCCATGGAGACTGACAGTTGTACTTGAAAAATAGCAGACCACCGCATCCTCGTATTTGAAATTCACATAATACAGAAGTCGCTATTTTTTTGTTCAGACTGCAATAACTTCTTCATACTAACTCGGAATTAGACGAGACTTCGATCAATGAACTCCCACCTAAATTACGGACAGTATGTAACACTCGGATACTTCATCTTGTGAATGCACACTGTAGTTCTCCAATGAGACTGACAGTTGTACTTAGAAAATAATAGGCTATCACATCTTCATATTTAAATTTTGATAAATATTAGAATTTAAATTTTAAATTTTATCGAAATTCAAAACATAAAAATTAGAATTAGAATCATTTTATATTTATTTGGTTTTTATTAGTCAAATCAAATTTAAATCTTTAAATGGTTAACCTGCTTATTAAACGAGTCGGGTCATAAATGGGTTGGGTCATAAGTGGATAAAAAAGAATGGGTCATAAATGGGTTGGGTCAAACTCGACCCAACCCATTTGACAGTTCTACAAACGGTACACATTTTCACTGCAAGAAAGTGACACAAGTCTCTATTATTGCTGTTGTTATAACAGAAGTCCCTGTAAAAATTAATACGTAAATTTTGTTCCTATTTTTCAAAAATAGAAAACACAAGATGCCTTGCACTTTTCTTACAGAAAATGCAAGGTAACATGCACTTTTCCGACTTTGAATTTTTTTTTTTGACAATTTTAAATTTTTTGAAATTTTAAAAAGCGCAAGTTAACTTGTGTTTTCTATTGATTTTGAAATATTTTTTGAGATTTTGAAAATTTTGAAATTTATGAAAATTTTGAAAAGTGCAAGTTAAATTGCGTTTTCTATCAGGAAAGTGCAAGCTAGTTTGCGCTTTCTGATTTTGAAATATTTTTTAAAATTATGAAAAGCGCAAGCTAACTTGCTCTTTGTGATTTAGAAAAAACAGGGACCTAATTTACGTACTTATTGCTACAAGGACTTTTCTTATAACAACATTAGAAATAGAGACCTTATGTGCAAAACATTTTTCACTGAGCATTGACTACAGCCTTAAATTGATGGTTAAGTTCAAGTATCAGATTAAAAAACAATATTGTTACTGGAAATGTTTTTTTATCCTATAGGCCTTGTTAATGAGTTTCAGTAAAGCACTATTGAAAGTATCAACTAACATTACACCAAAAGAGATTGCTAATGATAGAGCTTCTAAGACTACTAAGCTATGTACCTAACTTTTGCTATTATACATGGAAGTAAAGAACTATATTCGAGTGATATTACCATCCAAATTCTCAAGGATATCATTCACAACCCAAATCAAGGATGAAAAAAAAATGCAGACAAAATGAGAACAGAACTAGAATTTTGACATACTGTGCATTAGGTCCAGTAGAAATACAAAGGCAATCCTATCCCTGTCGTAATTTTTTATCTACCTGAAATATATTGAGGTCGACTTACCTCTTTCTACTGAAGTGAGATTTGAGCAAGAGCGAAGGGGTGAGTAAGAGTCCAAATGGAAGAGACCGTTGCATCAAACCTCCCTTCGTGCTTGCAGCCCAACTAGAGATTCGATTCCATAGTATAGTATTTGGTCTCACCCCAACATCGTACTTTACTATACTTCTACATATGTTTTATCCCTAAAGTTAGCTAAGTTGGTCGAAACTCTAAGTGCCAAATTGGTGATGCAAGAGGCGATTATTAACGATGATATAATCCTTTTGAATAAGGTTAAAGTATAAAATGTGGGGTTGGTGTATTCTTTCTCAAGTTCACAAACATTGGTTGATTTACTTGGGTATTCAATATGCATATGTGAACATACATATATAAAATGTTTTTCTTATTTCTTCTCTTGGCTTTTGTCATTTCTCTTCCATCCATAAATAACCTTGCAGCCATTGTGAACACTGAGAGTAAGGAAGCAAATCCTTACATGATGTTGAATTATTAGGCGTCTCCCCTATTTATGACTAAACTACTGCTAGCGCCACCCCCCCCTTCCCCAAAATACCCCCACCACCACAAAAAAAAAAAAAAAAAACCAAACTCAAACCCCCATAAAAAACAAAAAAAAACCACCCAAATTAAATTAGGCTAAGTTGTGTTATTGAAAGACAAGCTAAGCTTAATTTAATAGTTGGAGAAGAATAAAATTGATGAAGCCATTTTAGAGATCGTTGACGTTGTAGACATAGTTCAAAACGTCTACTTGATGAAGGTTTGTCTAAGTGAGAATAAAGAAGCTATTTGGTGCAACTAAGTCGTTTTCATGATACCTCTATGTGATGCTTTAGTCTGAGAGTTTTTGAAGTTGGACATTTACATTTTAAATTTGTTGTGATATGCTTTGTTGTTTTATATTTATCTGTCCAGTTATATTGATCAATTGAAGAAAAATGCTCACCCATCAGTTATTTATGAGCAATACAAACATAATTATCTGAACAAAATGCTAACTATATATGTTCACATGATGATTAAAATGTGTTCTGTTACAGGTAACAATGATCTTAAATGAAGTTCTAAGGCTATACCCTCCAGTAATATTCCTCACTCGTCGAACCTACAAAACAATGAAGCTGGGAGACATCACATATCCTGAAGGTGTATCCCTACTTCTACCTGTACTTTTCATTCACCATGACCCAGAATATTGGGGCGAAGATGCCCATGAATTCAACCCCGAAAGATTCGCACAAGGAATTTCAAAGGCATCAAAAGATCAAGTTGCTTTCTTCCCTTTTGGCTGGGGTCCTCGCATTTGTATAGGCCAGGCTTTTGCTCTAATTGAAGCTAAAATGGGCTTAAGCATGATTCTTCAAAACTTCGAATTCAAGCTTTCGCCTTCCTACTCTCATGCTCCTTATACTGTTTTCGCTCTTCACCCTCAGCATGGCGCTCCCCTCATAATGCACAAAATATAATATATTATGGCTTAAATTCACTGTTTTGTTCGAATAATGTACTTGTCGACTACTATCTGAAAAATGTATAAACTCCTGTACTACATTACAAACATTATAAAGGTTGGTATGCAGACTGGGCGTGTACATGGCCATTACATGAACTATCTACTACTGTTCTAACACGATTCCTTTTACCTTCGATTTTAGACAGATTGAACCAAAAGCAATGAAGGGGAGTGACATTGGCATCAAGAACATACAAAGCAACCACCCTGAAAACCGAAGAAGCAAACATCGGTATAGGGCCAAATATCCACATTAGCAACATAGTTGCTGAAAGAGGCTATGCGGCAGGATAGTGTAATATGAAGTAATGGAATAGTCTAGGTAGATAAAGTAAGTAAAAGCAAGGAGACACCAGAGTTTTATACTGGTTCGGACCTCTAGTCCTACGTCCAGTCCCTAAGCTTCACTTAGGAATTTCACTAACTAACACCCTCACTTAACCCGGAGAATAGGTTTACAACTTACTCGAACAACTGAACGAGATTTCTTGCCTCAAACACCGAAGATGACTTCAACTCAATTACAAAAACAATATTCGACTTGTTGTGTTCTTATCAACACTAATGAGTCTAATGTAGTATAATATTCCTATAATCTTATCCTCAAGAGTATGCAATGTGTTTGTGAAGATTTAGGAAATGTGAATTCCTATGAATCAAAAGAATGTTAAAAACAAAGCAGTGATTCAAGCAATAGATTTGTGAGTGCTTTGAGAATTTCTAGATAATATGTTCAAAAAGATAGTAAGATTAAAGCAAGAGAATTCAGTGAATTGAAGATGTTAGAATTATGTATTTATACTTGTAAAAGAGGTGCATCTGTTGGCTAAGGTTGCAGATAAGAGATGCTTCCATTTCCATTGGTGAATGGTTGCAACTCTTGGGAGGAAGAAGGTGTCAATTCATAGAAAATTCGCAGGTTCAAATTCAGTCGACTGAACAGAGAATTCAGTCAACTGAAAATATGAAGTAAAATTTTCAGGAACAAATTCAGTCGACTGAGCAGGGTGTTTCAGTCGACTGAAACTGTACATGTTTGTATATGTGTAACAGGTTCAGTCGACTGGTCATCCCTGTTCAGTCGACTGAACTATTAAGCTGTGCACAGTGAATGTGTATTAAGAAATAAAATTTATAAAATGTGTTCTAGTGTTTGTGCAAGCCTCTTGAGGATAGATTTTAACAATAAATCTAAACTAAGACCTATATAAAAATCATACTTATGTTTATTCTTGGTCTTCATCGTTCTTTCTTTAGCTTTGCACACATCTCTTCCTTTTTGTTGAAGCACGTTGTCATTGATCAAAATCTTAGCGTATCAACATTCTCCCCCTTTTTGATTGATGACAATACTCATGTGTGTAGAGATTATTTTCTCCCTTTGAATATATGCACTATCTTTTCTACAAAAACAAGGTTAGTAACATAGATTTCTCCCCCTTTGTCATCGACAAAAAAGAAGTAATAATCACAGAAGTATATTGTCAAAGCAATCACTAATATGCAAGTCTATCGTTTAAGAATGTAGCATAGAATATAGCATAAAAATGTAGCATGAGAAATAAAATATGGAATGTTTCATGAACATAAAATGTAGCATGAATGAAACATAAAAAGCTATTTATACAAGCCTTGTGATACTTAAAAGAATAAAAAGCCACAAAAGAGTTTATTCATCTTTGTCCCAATCATATGAGGCTTCTCTCCCTCCCCTTGGTTCGCGGATAACGGGTCCACCTGTGGGAGGTCTATAACTTCCTCCTTGACCACCACTAATGCCACTCGTGCTGCTGCTTGTGTGTTCTTCGGAAGATGTCCATGTGAAAGTAGGTGCAGGACGCTTACCGCGTGATGTTGAAGCAATAGTGGAAGTTGAGCATGAGATGACATCCCATAATTTATTGAAGAATCCTTTAATTTTATCAAGTTTGTGATCTACCTTTTTGAGGCGATTATCAAGAATTTGTTGATTTCTTGATAAAATTCCTAACGATTGATTGGTAGTAAAACTTGGCTCAATGATACGAATTTCATCTTCTTGATCGAAGGGTTCTTCATGTGGAGCTTGTGGAGGTTGTTGCGCTTGTGGAGGTTGTTGTTGTTCTTGATGCCTAGCTTCCCATTCCGCAAGAGATATGATCCGAGGAGGTCTATCCGGGAGTTGCATAAGGCTTATCGTCCGTTGGTTAATTTGATAGACCATTGTATTTTCAGACTCGGGTAATGGCGTATCAACATTGAGGAGAAGTCTCATGATATATTCTCCAAAATATATAGTTCGCATTTTTCCATTATTAAATGTGAGAAATTCATCAAGGATTAGTTGGAGCCAATTGACTTGAATATTGCCCCAAATAGCGTATAGAGCTCGATAATTGATTGGGTAGACAAGTTCATATGAACCCGTTCGTGGAATAATAGTTCTCATAAGAGCTTTGTGAAGGATACTAGCTCTAGGTCGTAGGGAAGTGGACTTAATATCTCGAATGTTAACATTATCATCCAGAAATTGATGATTTATGTTATCACAAATTTGTGCATTGAATTCTACCTCATCAAGCTTTCTCCCTACGTTAGGTGATCCTAAGATGTGTGCCATTCGATCTAAGGAGAACCAAACTTTCTTCCCACGCACCATACTCCAAACACTATCATTTGGATTTCTTGGAGTTTGGTGTCCAAGATTAAGATTTGCATAAAATAATTTGACCATGATATGGTTTATTGCATGGTCATTTCTTTTCAAACCCAAAAGAGAAGTTAAACCTGCCCGATCCGTCACGCACCATACTCCAAACACTATCATTTGAATTTCTTGGAGTTTGGTGTCCAAGATTAAGATTTGCATAAAATAAGTTGACCATGATATGGTTTATTGCATGGTCATTTCTTTTCAAACCCAAAAGAGAAGTTAAACCTGCCCGATCCGTTAATGCTTGAATGTTGTATGTCTGAAGGCTTTGAAAATCCACGAAGGAGTGCTCGAAAATGCGAGAATTCTTCATTTTATTCCACCTTGTTACAGCTACGCCATCGTAGAGCATTGTGCAATTTGAGCATCAATTGGCTCGGAGGATGAAGAAGAAGAAGCTCTTGATCTTTTTGGGGCCATTTGCCGTGAGATTTGAGAGTAATTTGTGAATTGGGGGCTAGGGTTTTGGAAAACAATGGGAAGAGAGAACTTTTGAAAGATAAAAGGTGAAGGTAAAAGGGTAAAAACTGGTTGATAAAAAGGAGAAAAGTTGCCTGAGAATTGGCGTTCAGTCGACTGAAAAAGTCTGTTCAGTCGACTGAATTTTTGGACGAAATTTTCTGTGTTAAATTCAGTCGACTGAACAGAAGTTTTAGTCGACTGAACTATTGTATATTTGTTTTCTGCCTAGTGTTCAGTCGACTGAGCAGGAAGGTTCAGTCGACTGAACCTTGAGTTTTTGGAATTCTAAATTTTTTAAAATAATTTTCAATAAATGATTACAATAGTATAGATATAATATGATAGAATAACATGATTTGACCACCGAAATAATCATTTCTTTGGAGATGGACTATTTTTCTTTTTGCGTCCTTCATTCTCCATATAGTTTATATCCCATGAATTTGGACTATACTGAGGAGTCTTTGGTGACATCCAAGGATTCACGAGATCGGCTGGTGTATGGTATGACGAAGATGGATCATACGAACTAACTGGCCGAGGTAGAGGCTCAGTCACTTCGTTTTTCTTTGAGTCACAAAAACGTAAACCAATTTGCTCTAGGAAGCTTAATCGTCTCGCCGTTACTTTTTGTTCGAAATATATTTCTCGTTGAAGATCTATTTGTTGTTGTTGAAAGTGATGAATCTCATCAATTTTTCTTTTCGTATCTGGTGAGCTAAAAAGACCACGTTTAGCCTTCTTTGATTCTGGTGTGTATCCAAATCGATAGTTGTCCCATTTATAGATTGGCTCATGCTTTGGTGTTGGAGTAGGAAGTTTTGGTGATGTTGGTAAGTTATCGACTGAAGAGGTGATGTTGATTGGGGAGTATGAGTTGTTGGTTAAGATTTATATCATTACTTTCGAAATGTTTTTCTACACTTTGCATCTATAGTGATAATATCAAAGAAAATTTCTCGTATCAAGCATATTTAACTATCATAAGGAGAAATCTCCTTCGATTCTGCGTTTGCATTGTGTGTGCGTGCGGGAGGCCTTATGGTAGTTACATTTTCTAAAAAGCATTGCGAATCAAATTTAAAATATTTCTTTGTTTGTTTTTTTTAAAGATAAACTGTTTAAGTTCTCACACCAGTCCCATGACTGATTTGAAGTTTATTGTTCTCTTCCTAAACTCTGGGTGCCCACCAATTTTTACACGGGCAGTCTAGAGTCAGGTTATCCGGTCATTCTGGAATTCAGGAGTTGCTGTAGAGATCTGGAGGCAAGCTAGATGGCTTGGCGTATAAACTAGTATATAGTATTTCTTTTCCGCTGTTTGTTATTGTATACTCTGATAATGTAATGTAATATGATGCAATGTAATAACTGATATAGTTCTTTGTTAATAAAGATTATTCATTTATCTATTATATGTTGTTCCGCTGTGATAGTGAGATTCTGATATTATTTCTGTTGCTTTTCTTTCTTCTTCTATCTTCTACCTCTTTTTTAACCCAAACGGTACGGTTTTCTGGCCTTCGATTGCTCGGCAGTTGATACAGTGGACGTATTAATGTCGACCTTCGTTGACGGAAAAAAATCGTTACCTTTACATTTGGTATCAGAGCATATGATTAAGCGACAAGCTTGGCTCTGTTGGGAATTACTCATTAGAGATAGAGTTAGTAGTACTCTAGAATGAGTGTGAGTGTAATAATAGTCATGAGCGTGTACTTGTTGGTGAATATAAAAAAAATTGTTTTATATTGTGATGATTGGTTTGTTGAGTGGTATATGGATTCTGGTCAATACAAGTAATTAACGTCATTGATAGGAATCTCTAAACACTTGTACAGAACAATTTTACACGATATCGTTTTAAATTGGGTAAATGAAATAATTTTACCTCGATTATATTTTATATATGAAGGAATAATTTTTCAGAATTATTAAAGTGTATATAAATTGATTGTTTGGTTGTTGAAAATGTAAGAATATATATATATATATAAGTTAATTAAAAGAATTAATTGTATAAGCAAATGAATTATTAAGTATGGAATTATAATTAATGTGATTTACAATTGTGAAATAATCTTATATATACAATAGTGAAATTATATAAGTAAAAGATTTGTAAATGTGATTTGTAATTTGAAGTAAAATTCCAGAGGAATATTTGGAAATGTTTTGAAAGGGTTTGCAATTTGGAAAAGATTAAATTCCCTTTTGAGTTTGAAAATGATTTTCAAAGGATTGGAAAAATGTTTTTGGAGAGATAAAAGCTCTAAACTCTTTTCGGTCGCTGGAAAATAGTTCCGATGATGATTGCAACATCATCGGTGTTCATTTTCAGGTTTTCAAAAGAGGGATTGCTGCCAAGTTGTTTTAAATTGAAGTTGTTTGAAAAATTTGGATTTGGGTTAGTATGGTAAATATATATTTTAGAATTTAACTAAAGGAAAGTTAAATAGAATTTACTTTAGAATTGGAACCTAAATTGGATTTATAAGTGGAAATTTAAGTTAAGTTAAACAAATGATGTTTGAAATGGAATATAACTTAAGTAATGTTGAATGAAGTTGATTTTGGTATCGAAGTAAAATAATAAAGTGAAGTGATGAATATGAACTTGAGTTATATAAATGAAATTCAACTTTATATGGTAAAATGAATTAGCAGTAGAATTGAACTAATGAATTGAATATTAATCAATCTAATGTAAATGAATTGATAAGGAATAGTGGATGTAGTTGTTAATTCATTTAAAAGCTAATGGAATCGAGGATTGAATAATTCAATTAAAGTCAATTAAAAGTGATGAACCAAATTGAATGTAAGCAAATTAAATAAATTTGGTTATGTTGGTTATACGTTGGTTGTTAGTAGATTGTTTAGAAAATTCATATGAATCCAATAAATGAAAATGAAAGTTATAAATCATTGAATATGATTTAATTTCGAAGTGAACCAACTTGAATATGAATTAGTGAATGTACACTAACTGAATATGAATAAATGAATGTTAGTAAAAACATTCATTGATAATGAATCAATTGTGAATAAACTAAAAAAACCAATTCATTGAATATAATGAGAAGTGAATTTATATTGATTTGGTTATTGATTGATTGGATAGATATTGGATGTATCTGGATGATAGTTGGTTGATGGTTGAATTTATTGCTTTTGTTGCATTTGCTATATTGGCACATATTGTTGTTTCTTCTGGTATATGTTGTATATTGATATTACTTTCTATATACATGTTTCTCATGTAATTGTTGAGTATTTAGTAGGTGCGGATGGCGTTTGCTTCGCATTTGGAGCTTGCTTTCGCGCTATATTAGTCGTATATGCTCGCTAATAATATATAAGGTATATATCTCGAATTACATATCGTACTTTTACACTTTTTTCCCTGCGGGATGCCTCATTACTTGATGAGATGTATATTTGTGATATATATATTGTCATTTTTTTTTGGATCGAACTACGCAAAGGAGACTATGATGATTTTTTCTGAAAATTTAAGGCGTTAGAATATTTTTGAGAAAATTGGAAAATTTTGAAAACTATAAATTTGATTTTGAGTTGAAAGTTAAACGATATAAATGGTTTTGAAAAGATAACTAAGTATGATTTGAAAACTTAGAAAAGTTTTTATAAGAAGTTTAACTATTGGATTTTGGAAAAGTTAAACACTTAAGTAGATTTGAAATTGAATTTTAACAATTTGTTTTGAAAAGTTTAAAGGATTCTGTAACTTTTTCTTACTTGGTAATTTCGAGGACCAAATTCTTTTAAGGGGGGAAGTTTGTAACGACCCAGGATTTCTGTCATTTGAAATTCGTATATTTAATTGATTTTTAACTATTAACAAGTAAAATTTGTAAGTCGAATAAATTTATTTCGAATATCTGGATTTAATTGGATATTTAAATGGATAATTTCATATGTGAAATTACAGAAATAATTGGAAATTGAGTTTAATGTGATTAAATTTGATTTATAAAGTTGTATTAAATCATATTGGAGTTAGAATGATGTTATAGAACTTTTAAAATTGAATTAAAAGTTAATTTGTGAAAATTGAATATTTTAATATTTAATTGACGAGTTAAAATAGCCATTTTTCAAACAGTCTTGGATTTTGACGAAACTAGTTTTATCGGATCCGTAATGCTAAATTATTGTATGGTTTCAAATTTCGTGTCAATCGGACTTATGGTTTGTTCGGGGCAAGCTAAAACGCGTAGAAATCGATTTGAGTGAATTTGGAATTTAAATAGTCAATTCAAAAACTTATCTTTCAAATTTGATCGAACTGGCTCCCGATATATATTCCACTGCGTTCGAAATAGGGGTAAAACATTATAAACGCCAGGCGGCACGCTTCGTTTGAAGTTCGGAAAATTTTTGGGTGAATAGTGCGCGGAATTTTTTTATAAAAAGACATCTATTTTCACAATTTGCAACAATAACCCTGGCTAGGGTTACAGCCGCCACTATCTTCATTATTGGCCGAAAATACACGATCTTTCTCCTCTATTTTCTTCAAATCCACACTTCAATTCGAGAAACTTTCAACTGCAATAACGTAGAGCACGTCAAGATCTTCAATCTCAACGGTGGTGATCGTAAACGGAGCTACGGATTGGCGGCAATCGATGTTTGAAGGTCCGACGTTCAAGCACGAACATCGAGGAGTATAGGGGACTGAGTCTCAAGATGTCTTGGCCGAAGGTGCCATGCGCGAGGGGCTTCTAGGTGGTGTCGTTCGATCGTGGTGTAGGCAAGCGTGGTGGCCGCGGCTATTAGGGTTTTGGAGGCGGCTATGGGCTCATTCGCGTGGAAAATACTGGAGAGAAAGACGAGGGTTGCGTGCGGCCTGGATCTATGCAGTGAAATCTAACGGCTATGATGAGCTTAGGTTATAAAATAATAAAAGAAATTGTAAATTATTTATATTTAAATTCGTGTAAATTTTAAAATGCTATAACTCTTTCATACGAGGTCCGTTTTGGACGAAACAAATTGCGTTGGGTTCGTATGGACGAACACTACACGATGGAGCTGGATTGGAATCGATTGGAGCTAGTGAAAATTTTGGTTAAAATTAAACACGCGTTTAATTTTATTCGAAATAAAACACTGCGACTGTTATTGGAAACAAGGTGAGAACTTCTCACTCAATCGAATCTGTTTCGATTTAATTTTAAATAGCTAGATTTAAAATTGCTAGATTGTGTGATTGAATGATAAATTGTTATCTGTTGTATTGAAATAGACCATATACGTCGTATACTAAGCGGATGTTGTTTATTAAACACATATACCGCGATATTCCATCTTGATGTGGAATTGGTATTATATATGTACTTGGAGTTGATTTTCCCGCATTATATAGCGGATGAGACCCTATTGCGCCGCATAATAGCGAATAATATTTTTTTATAAACCCATATACCGCGATATTCCGTATTGAAACGGATTGGTATTGTGCTAACATCTGTGGATGCAGGGAAACAGGTTGGAGGGATCCAACTGGATTCCTCACCCGTATTGATTTATTTACAGATATTGTGATATATTCTGTTATCATATGATATATGATGTTTTGGATGCCGTGATTGTTATATTTGGTGTTGTTGCAGCATTGGGCCTGTTTTGGAAAACTAAAAGGATTTTTAAAGTGATTTTTGAAAGTATACGTTTTATTGAATTTTGGAATCGATTCATTTTAAATAAATAAACGTTATAATTTTAATGTTATAAAATTTATGATTTTTGAGAAATATAGTTAAAATGTATTTTTTTGAAATATGGGGTTAATGAATTTTATAAAATAGTTTAAATTGGGATTTTTGAATTATTATAAACGATTTATATAAAAGAGCTATAAAATTGATATTTATAAATTAAAATATTGGAATTATAAAACGAGTTTTTATAAACGTTAAAATGAAGTATAAATGGATTTTATGAATAAATGAAATTTATAGATTTATAAATTGAGAAGTTATAAAATGAAGAGATTTTGTAAAATACAAGATTTATAAGAAATTAACTTATAAATTGGATTTTGGGCATTTTAATGAGTTATAAATAGAATGTGATAATTAAGGAATCTTATAAGTTGAAGTTTTTATGAAATATATAAATGTGAATTTCTAAACGTTGTTTTATAAATCCAAAACCAATTGAATTTGATAACTAAATATAAAAGCTTATTAAAGGAAGTATATTCACGATTTTGGACAGTGGATAATCCTTTAGATAAAATGTGTAGAAAAATGTTGAATTTGGTTAACGAAGTATATTCACGATTTTGGGTCAGTGAATAATATATTAAAGAAATGTTTTGGGGAAGTGATATTTAAATCGAAATTAAATCGTTTGAAGTGTTTTAAAATGTATAATTGTCGAAACCATAGATTTCAACATTCATTGTTGAAATAGACGTTTTCGAGGAATAAAAGGAAATAGTGGACTATAACACTGTTGTTATAGTAAATGATTTTCGAAAGGAAATGTTTTGTATAGTATTAGGATTTATATATCTATCTTAATTTCGAATTCCTATACTAGTGATTTTGGGTTGTCGTAACGGTGTTTTACGCAACATTCGTTTTGACTCAAATGAATGTGTTAAGAAGAATGTTTTCCTTAAAGAATAAAATATACACTTAATCGTGTTTTAAGTATATTGAATATTTTCTAAGTATTGAAAATAAATAGATCTGTGAATTACTTATTGTTAAATAAGTACGGAAATGTTTTCCAAGATGAAGTGAAATGTTTTGGGTTTTTATCTTTTAAAAATAAATTGAAAATGAATGTGTATTTGGAAATGTTTTCGAATGAAGAAATTGAAATGGTTTAGAGAATGTATCTTTTCAAAGATAAATTGAAGTGAATATCTGGCAAGTTATTTAAATTATGGAAGATTAATGAAAAGGGCCTAGTGATTGTTATGGTGCTGGATATTTGTTTGTTGGCCTTGATAGTTAAATAACCGACTATCAATATTTACCTTTAAATGAGTATTTGTGTATTTGCTTGAATTTAAATGCTACACTTATTTTTAAAATAAGTGCTCGTTGTTCGGTTTAGCCGGGAGAGGACCTTTGTGTCATAAATCCCATTCCGAGTAGTGATATGTCGAAATGGATAGCATTTGAAGACCAGATATTTTTGAAAACGGAAGGATTACCGTCGAATGACTCTGCATCGGCTGATCTCCGATATAGAGGTTTTATCACCCTTTGTGATGGGAAGTCCGGTCGTGATTAGTGAATATCCAAATTGCAAGGGCTTTCTTTGGAAGTGCCTTCGGTTCCGTTCGATCCCGGAACGGACTTGAATGGATGTGTGTCTGACATTACAATTTGAGATATAAAGCTGGTTTCTATCAAATATATTTCTGTTGGTGACGGAGAATTTATTCTCTTAGCTTAACACCTTTCAGAGACGTACGAGCTTAGAGATTATGTAGTTGATGGTTACCAGTGATACGTTCCCAATTTGGTAATGTGGCATACGAAGTGCTGTTGAGCATTTGTTGATCAAAGCGAGGCTTTTATGAAAAGCGTAGCTTTGTGGACGAGACTTCGTCGGACCTCACACCCCGAAAATGGTCAAAACTGCGGCAAGATTATTAGGGGACAGTGCCCCCTTAGTGTATGTCATTTCCTTCTGGATAGAGGTGGTATTATGGTATGGAGCCCTGATACTTAACCTATGTTGTTGCTGCAAACTTATTACTTTGTGGTTGTTGGTGAATCCCGGGATTTAGGTCGGTTACGACCGGGGGATGACATATTCGTGTCAGTAGTTACCCAGTTAGGGGTGACCCGGCTTTGTTTTGGCAGAGATCCGGTTAGTTTCTCGGGGCGTCCTTCCAGAGGCGTTTCCATGTGGCAATAGGAAGTTCCTTGGCCTGACCATTTGTTGGAAATCTAAAGAAACAATATGAGCCTTGTACGGTTTTAGTTGTAGAACCTGCCATTTACTTATGGTGGCACCCCTCTGTTTAGATGGTAGCTATAGTAGGCATAGTTTGGAATGTCTATGTTGGCTAAGATTTATATAATTACTTTCGAAATGTTTTCCCACACTTTGCACTTATAGTGATAATATCATTGAAATTTTCTTGTATCAAGCATATTTAACTATATAAGGAGAAATCTTCTCCGATTCCGCGTTTGCATTGTGTGTGTGTGCGGAAGGCCTTATGGTAGTTACATTTTCTAAAAAGCATTGCGAATCAAATTTAAAATATTTCTTTGTTTGTTTTTTTAAAGATAATCTGTTTAAGTTCTCACACTAGTCCCATGACTGACCTGAAGTTATTGTTCTCTTCCTAAACTCTGGGTGCCCACCAATTTTAACACGGGCAGTCTAGAGTCAAGTTATCAGGTCATTCTGTAATTCAGGAGTTGCTGTAGAGATCTGGAGGCAAGCTGGATGACTTGGCGTATCAACTAGTATATAGTATTTCTTTTCCGCTGTTTGTTTTTGTACACTCTGATAATGTAATGTAATAACTGATATAGTTCTTTTTTAGTAAAGATTATTCATTTATCTATTATATGTTGTTCCACTGCGATTGTGAGATTCTGATATTGTTTCTGTTGCTTTTCTTTCTTTCTTCTTCTATCTTCTACCTCTTCTTTAACCCAAACGGTACGGTTTCCCGGCCTACGATTGCTCGGCAGTTGATACAGTGGACGTATTAATGTCGACCTTTGTGGACGAAAAAAAACCGTTACCTTTACATCATGAGTAATACACCGCCTAACATTTGAATAGCGTTACATACTCTACTCTTAACGGACACATCGACATCCAGTATCGACGTATCTTGACTAGGAACGTTTAAAATAGTATATATTTATTTTCATTATGATAAATTACCCACAGTTACAACATTTTGTAACTACTAACACACACATACCATTTATGAATTTTCTATTAAATATAATTTTAATTAAGTTAATTAGTTAATACAACACATAATATCAAGTATACGATTGAAGAAAACATCTTTTATTTCGGACAAGATTGATTATCGAGTTACATACATATATATATATACATACATATATATATATATATATATATATATATATATCAAATTACATAATTGAGTATAGAGCATACCCCTAAATCTATCAACCACAATGTCCTACGACATTACACCCTGATGTGGTTTTTGCACAGTACTCGTTTGTCTGATACAGCTTTCAATCCAAAACATGCAGAGATGACTTGGATTACAGCAAACTTCATTCTGCGTTTTTTTATTGCATGAAGAAGAGTGTAGAAAATGTGAGTATAACAAAATTAAAAGTGTTTTTGTTTGGAACTTTCGACCTGTATATATATAAGCGTTCACGAGACACGACCGTTGCGGTTGGCGGAAAAGGAAATGACCATTAGAAAACGGTCATGTCTATTTGAAAAGACACCTCCTGCCAAAATAGATTTTTCAAAAAATTAAAAACTATTCTTATACAGGCAGCACATCCAATCACAAGAGCTACAAGGGCCCATCTTGAAAATTATTTCAAATGACTCCATGCATATGCTTTTTTCTTATACCAATTTACATAGTAAGTTATGTATTGATATACATAAAGATTTTTATCTAAATATTTTCCAACATGGGACTTTAATTTCTAACATATTCAGCATTTAATTTTGAAAATTTTATCAAAATAGGCCAACTTTTGAAGAAAAAAATTGCGTATTTAGACTGCTTTGAATAATATCACAAATATATGCTAGTTCTAACCACATAAGTTTAACGTGGACAAAGCGGCGAAAACGAATTTTCAAAAAACGACTTAGCAAAATTTTTAATTCTTATTGCATAAACGTATATAACTAGTGAATTTTCAAACTTCGTCAATTGATGAATTTTTAAAAGTCTCCAAGCCAAAAAAGATTGCAATCTCCACTGGAAAAAAAAAAAAAACCCTAAATTGGACAAACCAATGATGTCCCGCCCAAAAAACCACATATCGAAACACCGCGTCTCTTTAACTATTCATTTTTCAAAACTCTCTCCATCGCCCGATAAATTTGAGATAACATTCAGCACATAGTCGACTGTCTTGAAAAAGGGCCTTGCAAACTTCGAAACATATAAAAGTCGCTCTTTCAAAGAGAACGCTAAATCGAATACTCAATGGAAAAATTCAGCCTAATATATGCAATAATAGGTGTTTCCCTACTAATATGGTTGATAAAATTTCTGATTTGGTCATGGTGGAAACCATGGCGGCTAGATCGTGCACTCAGAGCTCAAGGTCTCAAAGGAACCGCTTACAGATTCTTATTGGGCGATCTCAAAGAAAACACGAGAATTGATAAAGAAGCAAGGTCCAAACCTATGTCAGTGAATTCTCATAGCATCATCCCTCGTGTTGCGCCTTTACTTCTTGATACTATCAATAAATATGGTAATTTTGTTTTTTAGACTCGAGTTTTTTATCTTTATTTTTGATTGTTTTTGCTGTTTAATTATGTATGTTTGCTCGGCGTTGGTCAATTGCTGTTTGTCATGGTTTCTGCACTCATTTTTAGTTGACATTTATCAGCTGCCAATTAAATTATCAACTAAGAAAAATCACTTGATACTTAACAGCGCGACACTTAAAAATGTACCAATGATGCAGCTGAATTTCTACTTCATTTATTAATAAGTTTGGTACAGTGAACTGATCTTATGAATTTTTCTTTAATAAAGAATGGGATCCAAAGATACATGACAAGAAGTAAAATTGGTTTATTGTGGTAGAGCTCACCAATTGCTTGGGCAATTGAGTTGCATTTTTTTTGACAACTCAATTGACGTATTATTGAATGGTCAGGTAGGCTCGACTAATTGCTTTGCCAATTTTCAATGGATGCATTAACAATATACGTTAAACTGACAACTGATTTGACAATTGACTAGCGAATGCAATTGCTCTAACCTCAAATTAAGTTCCAGAGTTTACTATTTAAGGATTTAAAACATCGATTTTGTATTTAGTTGACCATTTGAGCAATTCAGCTGCTATGATATTTGCTAAAACTAACACCAGTCATAAGCATGGAGAAATATGACAGATTTATTAGACTGGGTAAATACCCAGGACGAATAATTATTGACCATTTCTAGTACTTTATTCCACATGAGTTTTGGGTATTTTTTAAAGCATAGTCAATGAGAATTGGAATTTTTCATTACTTGTGGCAAATAGTTACAAAACATATTGGCATAAATGTGATAGTATACTACTTGCATGCAGACAACAGTTTTGGTAAATCAATGTTCATTTATTCAGTTGATTTTATACGCCACATATAATGTCATTGGCTTCTGTAGAAGTTATTTCATTCCAAGACCAATAAGAGTTATTTTTAGTATTACTAGAGTCCGATATCCATTTTTATGTTACGACTCCAAAAAATTTCAAGCAGTCATTTCTTACATAGAAAAGTCTAGCGATGTTAATGACAAAATATTTGTTTGGTTTTATTTTGTGTTTTGTATCTTCCGTTTTCAACATTCATAACAAAATATGAGTATAGCGGAAGAAAATTTTAGACCATTACGACGACGATGGAAAGACGACGAAGGGTATGAAGGGATGGCGGAACGGATTGATTGTTTTCCATTCCTTTATTTATTTCTCAAACCACGAACAACAAAATAAATTTGTTTTCCATTTTATATGTTAGCGTCATTTTCGAAGTTGACTGTCTTCCCAAAATAGATGGATCGTATGCACGTTTTTTGGACGAAAACGTAAAATTAAAAACGGCAAGCCAAACAAGGCCTTAGCTTCCTAAGTTTATCTCATTTTGTGGTATTTTAATTTAATATAAGACTCATTGCGAAATAATAAGCAACTTGTAATATAGCTTCTGAGCGAATGTGTACATGACTTATATACAAATTCCATGTTTAGATGCTACAAAAAAGTTATTTTTGGTTCTAGTGAAGCAAAATTAAAATAAATAAATAATCTTAATGTGTATTACTATTAATTCACCATCCACTATTGATCCTCTATTCTAAGTCCTTGATAGTGTATTAATTGACGTCCAGAATACAACAGCGCTTGCTGAGAACCTATTGTCACGGTTTAGACATGTATTAGTTACCGATTCATGGTTTATTCATGAAATATTGCTTTCATAAACTTCTGAATTGGAATGCAGGTAAGATTTCCTTTACATGGTTTGGTCCCATCCCAAGAGTTGCTCTAACAGACCCTGAGCTGATAAGAGAAGTGTTATCCAACAAATTCGGACACTTTGGTAAACAAAAGATTAGCCCACTTGGTCAATTGCTAGCAACAGGACTAGTAAGTTATGAAGGTGAAAAATGGGCAAAGCATCGCAGGATTATCAACCCTGTTTTCCATGTGGAAAAATTGAAGGTAATTGATTTTTGTAAATGCCGCCTCAAACAATCATAAGCAACTATTATCCATTTTTTTTCCTTTCAATCTAAGTTTTATATTACTATTTCCAAGATCTCATTAATTTACTGTTAAAAATACTCTGTTTATTTGTCTATCAATCTATTCTATATTATTGACTTTGGTGTATCACAAAAGCCTGTTGGTGTAGTGGCAGCGATAGCATTTTTTTTGTTATATTATATGCCTTTTATATCCTTTTGGTTGTTCATAAAATACTTTAAAAATTCTTCTTTTAAGAGATATGGATCGGAAAAACATATTTTTATCATATCGATAGCCTAAAGTGCTTGCGGAATAAGATTTTAAGACCAACGATACACCAGAGGGAGAGGGGTTTGAATAGTTTATATACATTTGCCAGTTGATTTCAAAGTTTTACATTTGTATGATCTACATGTGTACTATATATACTACTCAATCAAAGTATATAACTGATATAATTCCAAATCAATACTACTTTAAACATTGATAAGTTATAAGCATATAATCACTTGTCGAACCAGAGAGTTGTGAATAATATATGTGGTAAAAATAAAGTAAGATAAAGATAATGCAAACAATGAGACACATTGATTTTATACTAGTTTGGGTGTTTCCAACCCTACATCTATTCTCGTAATAATCTCTAATGATCTTGCTATCGCTCACATAAATGGGTTCTAATACAGCAGATATTTTCCCGAGAATTCAGTGCATTGGTTGCACATAATCTATTCCCAAGGGATACAAATGCAAGAATAACACTTTCTTTCAAGAAGTATAAACTGCAATTCACATTTCATAGCTCCATATTACAAAGGTTCTACAGATTTCCATGGATTTTAGTTTGAAAATCAGAGATTGAGTGGCACAAATTTGCAAAATATTATGACTAGAATTGAAGCACAAGAAATCATAATGTTTTTACAATATGAGAGTTCTTCTCAAAAGCATTCTTTATTTAGAAGGATGAAAAGAAGTGTCCTTTTCTAAAAATTAGTGTTAGTAATGTAACTGTTATAAAAATGACCATTCAAAGGTGACCGTTAGAAAAACGACCACTATAATTTCAAAAAGATTCCAAAACTGTTCATTCAAACCAAACAGACATTCTATCGACAAAGTTGTTTGTTCTATGGACACAATTGTATAACAACTGAGATGAATTTTCAATTTTTGAAATTCAAATCAAATATTTTGAAAGATAATATTTTTTACTGAAAATCGTTTTGAAAGTATTTAAAATTATGTTTAAAAAGATGCACAATCATTCACAAAAATGTAATATTTTAAAAAAAAATTGAAGTATACATTTGTAAATGGACGGTGTACATTGACAAGTGCTTGATATCTGTCACAAGTTTCTATTTAAATATTTGTTCTTTCTTTCTCCTGTCACATCAACCAAATATTTAAATATAAACTTGTAGTTGATATCCAGAGGCTACAAATGGTGCTAAATAAAAGGGGTTATTGATCCTAGCTCATATATATATTTCACCACAAACTCTGACTTAAATAATAGCACTAGTGGGAAGATAAAGAAAGTGCTACTACTTAATTCAAAATTTGTGGTGGAAATCAAGGGGCATTTGAGGTGCTGCACTGTTTGAAATGCTGTTGAACACTCCTCTATACACACACATCCTTTTTAATCTCCCCGATATATTATTATTTAAATCGGAACCTACGGTGGAAATCAGAGAAGAAATGCGGTGTAGTCAAAATGTGTTGTAGTCGATCCTTACCCATCTCTAATCCCTCTAAAGTGTTATTATGCGGCGTCCCACATTTATACTTACATTAACCAAGAACACTACGGGGTAATGCCGTCGAGTAGCACGAAGAATGAGGCTGTTGAGGAGCGACCATCTGTGTAATTGCTTTGTGCGAGTATCGATATGTCAGATAGTATGACATGCATTTCATTTCAAGAGGAAATCTAACATATCATATACAAACTCAAAGTTACTGCACGATGACTATGTGGCCTTCGGAAACAAATATAAAATAAGCATAACACAAAATCAGTCACAGATATTCATACTACTAAGGCGGAAACAGATATGAATATAACACATAAAAGTGTATATCAAAGCAGTGGTCATACAAGATCCACTATATCACAAAACAATAGGTATAAGTGTAGACAAAAGAATATGTATACATCAACGAGTCTCTATCTCGAATGTATAAAAACAAAAACAACTGAGCTAAAGTAGTTAACCAAAAGTCAGAAGCTAGTCCCTGCTAAGAAGTTAAGTGGAAGCATTTGAAACACCTCGGTTTGACCCGAGTATTATTTAAGAAGAAAAATAATAAACGGATCAGTTTAACTATAAATATCATACAATATGAGATAGGATAGGAGATATGACAAAAAAAAATATGATAACAATAATGTCATACTCCGACAAATATATATTTGATAATAATGAAAATCATACAATATCTCAAATCTCCTCAAATATCCAAAAAGAATATCATATTCTTTAGCTTATTCACCAAACCTTAAATATTGACAAAACATATCAATGCAAATCGTAAAAATGGGTGAAACATAAATTCCAGAAATCAATAATTAGAAATCCAGAAAACACAAAGGGGATGCCTATCACAAACGGAAGCATGAAAACTCACCAACACGTGTATCACAAACGAGACACTATCCCATGGGTCGCTAATCCATAAAGCCGGTGTAACAACGTAGTACAACGGTACGCCCGAGGAACCTGAAACTCAAATAAGCTGGAACGACGTAATACGACGATACACCCGATGAACTGAACTCCATAAAATGGTTAATAAAACTCATAGGTCGCTAGCCTATAAAAATGAGACGAAGCTCAACAGAACGGGGTAGTCCCCCATGCGGACAAAGCGACATTGCATATCGCTAGTATAAACCTCAAAATGGTCGTCATAGATCAAGAAGTGTAAATTACATCAAGCTAGTAAATAAATGAGTTTAGCTTTATGTCTCATAACCACTGGTTTAACTTAAATATTTACGAATAAATTGTAGATTTCCACTTGAAAATTGTCACAAGAATTAAATCTAACAAGTCTAAGAATTAACCGATGAAGTAAAAGCAAGTGTTTCATACCCCTTGTTTTGCTAAGTCGTTTAATTGGAGTTCTCATACGAATGAGGTAAATGTTTGTATATACCAATAGATTGGAAAACGGTTTTAAAAATAAGCTTTGTATTAAAAGAAATGTTGAAATCACATTTGTGAAAGGGCTTGAATGTTTACTACTAGTATAGAAACCTTTGTATTTTAAAGTGACAAAGTATAGAAATAATTGTAAAAACAATCTATCATCAAATTCCACATTCGACGATGTGAATTAAAACCATAAAAATCGATATCAAATCCATCAAATAGATATTCCCAAAAATCCAGAAAAGAAGTCATCAAAGTCGATATTAAATGACAACAACTAACCAGATCAACAAAAAACGATAAAAATTGAAAATGCACTCAAAAACAGGCAAAATAGGCAAAATTCAACAGAACCAGACGTCTGGTAGGTTTAGCCAGACGTCTGAACCTGGGTTCTGGAAGTTCATATTTTTTCCTCATTTTCCTTTTTATTTTCTGAAGCCTCGCAGACTTTTGATTGGATTTAATCAAACGTCTGGTCATGGGCTCTGCCATTCTTTTTGCCGTTTCTTTTTTTTCTCAGGAGCTCCAATCAGACGTCTGGATTTTTCAACCAGACGTTTGATTGCCTGTGCCGGGCAACAATTTGCCTAGGCCATTGATGGCCAAATCAATTTGAAAGCAATCGAACGAGTGATGGAGGTAAGGGATTTATGCCAAGCTACAACCTAGCCCTATAGGCTCTTTGATACACCATAGATGACATGTCTGAACATCCATAATAGGATTTTCATAAATTTTGACTTCAAAACCAAAAATTGAAAAATTCATCAAACCAATTTTAATCAAAAGTAGTTGAACATGAAATAGAAGTTAAGTATTCATACCTAACAACAATGAAAGTTATAGACATAGATGTGAGTTCAAGAACTCATCTTTAAATTCAAAAACAAGAAATGAGAAGCACTAAAACATGCTTAGACCAATTCATCTTCACTACACCTCTAGAATCTACAGTCTATTATCAAATGCAAAGTTTCTTCTAAGTTAGGTTATAGGAAACATCAAGAATTGAAAAGGCATTGAGATGTAGAAGATGAAGAGGATGTTTATATAAGCTTCTTCTAGATTTTAGAACTTGAATTTGAATTTGCTAAGAGAACTAGGGTTTAAGAATTTAGTTTCCTCTCCCACCATTTTTCCTAGGGTTTAAGTGTTAGGAAATTATGAGTGAAATGAATGAATGAAGAGGAATGTAGTGGGGGCTATCAGGTAGAAGAGTTTGAGTTCTCTTGTTGAGTCAGTGGGCTAGAACCCAATCTCAAGCTCAAATGAAAATACCAAATTCCTAATCAACTCTAAACATATCAATGTTTATACTTAAACAAGTTGTAAACGTCTTTATAAACTCAATGGAAATGGTCTCGATTTCGGATTCGACTGTTCACAAAAAGTCACATTTCGGACTTTAAATTCAACTAACGATGCTATATTTAAATAAACATTTAAATATGTAATCGTAAAATATGCAGGTTGTTACAAACTCTCATCCTTAAAGAAATTGCGTCCTCGCAATACTTAAAGAAGAAAATAAAGAGTGACAACCACTCTAAGACATAATAATACCAAAGAAAAAAATTGAAATGAGAAGTTCACCTTAAGAAGCACGAAAGAGTAAGTCCGGATGTGTTCGCTCGATGAATTCTCTGGATTTTCAAGAACAATCCCTAGGATTTGCGGACCATTGAACTTTCACAAGCGGAACATCTTTATTACGAAAGCGTTTAACCTCCGTAGTAATGATGCGAATAAGATGTTGCTCATAAGTCAAATTAGGTGAAATTTCAATTTCTTCAATAACACCGGACTCAAGAATAGAATTGGAATCTCTAAGACATTTTCGTAGTTCAGAAACGTGGAATACGTCATGAATAACAGAAAATTGAGCCGCTAATAAAAGACCATAAGCCACGGAACCAATGCGTTCGATGATTGAAAATGGACCAATATGTCGAGGTGTCAATTTTCCTGAACGATTGAAATACACAGCACCTTTCATAGGTGAAATACGAATGAACACCAAATCTTCCACAGAAAATTCTAATTTCCTTCTTCAGTTATCGGTATAGGATTTTTGTCTACTTTGAGCTTCTCTTATCCTATGATGAATAAGTTCAATCTTTTTTGTGGAATCATGAATAAAATTTGGACCTAAAAGCAGTTTCTCACCGGCTTCAATCCAACACGAAGGAGATCGGCATGGCTTTCCGTAGAGTGCCTTGAAAGGTGCCACATCAATACTAGATTGGAAGCTATTATTGTAAGAAAACCCAACATGAGAAATATAATCTTTCCAACTTCCATCAAAATCAAGAACACATGCACGAAGAAATTTTTTAAGAGTTTGATTCACACGCTCTGTTTGTCCATCAGACTGAGGATTGTAAGCGGTGCTAAAATTAAGCTGCGTTACCAAAGCTTTTTGAAGACCTTTCCAAAATCCACTAGTAAATAATGGATCACGATCGCTAACAATAGAAGTAGGAACTCCATACAATTTAACAATTTCTTTAACATAGAGTTTAGCCGAAAGAGGTACGGTCCGGTTGGACCGAACGGGAAGAAAATGCACGGGTTTTGTAAGTCTATTTACGATCATCCATAGACTGTCATGACCCGAAAGGGAACGGTGAAGACCGTCAATAAAGTCCATGGAAATTTGATCCCACTTTCAAACAGGAATGTCCAAAGGTTGTAATAACTCACCGGGCCTTTGATGTTCGGCCTTTATGAGTTGGCAAGTCATGCAACGCTTAATAAAATTAGTAATATCAAATTTAATTCCATCCCAATAATAAAGTCGTTTCATGTCCGCGTACATTTTACTACTACCGGGATGAATGGTAAATTTTGAACGATGAGAATCTTCTAAAATGTCTTTACGAAGATCACTAATATTTGGCACAATAAATCAATCAAATTTTCGAATGCCTCCGCGAGCATCGATTTTAAAGTCTTTCAAACCATCAACATTATTCTTATCCCTACAACTTTGGCTAAGAAGAACCAATTCGGGATCTTGCTTTTGAGCTTCAAGGATGCGGTCCAAAAGAAAAGGATGAGCCTCAAGGCTACATAAAACAAGAGACGAACATGAATTGGATTCACTATCTCGAATCTCACAAGTGTACAAAGTCTCGAAATCATTCCATTCAGATTTCATGTAAACAACCGTTTGTTGCTTATGACTAAGGGCATCGGCAACACGATTTCCCTTTTCGGGAGTATAAAAAATATCAAGATCATAAAATGCAAAGAATTCGAGGCAATGTTGTTGACGTAAATTAAGTTTTTTTTTGAGAGAACAAATATTTCAAAGATTTATGATCGGTATAGAGAACAAAATTTTCTCCCAACAGATAATGACATCAAATTCTGAGGGCGAAACAATGACCGTGAGCTCTAAATCATGAGTAGCATATCTAGTCTCAGCAGACTTTATTGCATAGAAGCATAAGCGATAACACGTTCCATTTGCATGAGTACGGCTCTCAAACCAACATGACTATCATCGGTATAAACAATCAAGTCTTAATTTCCTTCAGGAATCATAAGAATAGGAGCATCGAAAATGAGTTCTTTTGATTTCTGAAAAGCAGCTTCACATTTGTCCGACCATATGTACTTAACTCCCTTCTTTGTCAAACTAATAAGAGGTACGGAAATTTTAGAAGCCTTTTATGAAACGATGGTAATAACCCGCCAATATAAGAAAACTACGGATTTCCGTCACACTTTTCGGTCTCTTTCAATTTTGAATCGCTTCAATCTTTGAAGGATCCATGGAAATTCCAGATACAGAAACAATATGTCCTAAAAATTTCACACGGGATTGCCAAAAGTGACACATAGAAAATTTTGCTTTCAATTGATTGCTTCTAAGGGTCTCCAACACAATTCAAAGATGTTTTTCATGCTCTTCCTCGGTTTTAGAATAAACAAGAATGTCATCTATAAAGATGAGAACAGATCGATCGAGGAAGTCTTTGAAAATTTGGTTCATAAGGTCAACGAAATAAGTTGTAGCACTCGTCAAACCAAATAGCATAATAAGTCATTCATAAGATCCATAACGAGTACGAAACGATGTCAAAGGAATGCCATCCTCTGAGATACGAAGCTTATGAAAACCGGTTGCTAAGTCTAACCGTGAAAAAACTCTAGCAACGCTAAGTTGATCGAATAAATTATCAATCCGAAATAAAGAATATTTATTCTTGATGGTGATATCATTAAGCTTGCGGTAGTCAACCCAAAGCTTAAATGTATCATCGGATTACTTCACAAAAATAGCTGAACCTCCTCAAGGAGAGGAGCTAAATCGAATAAACTGTTTCGCTTCCAATTCGGGTAATTGTTTTCGCATTTCTTATTTTTCTTATTGGACACACGATAAGGAGGATGAGAGATATGTAGCACTTCAGGGATTAGATTAATTTTGAACTCAATTGCTCGCTTCGGTGGTAATCCTAAAACGGGCTCAAACATATCAGAAAATTCACGAACAGCGTGAATGAGGAAAATGACATCTTTCTCATCATCATTATCGTCATCATGTGGATTTAGAGAATATAAGTATGCCACCAAATTGAAATTTGAATCTTTAAGAACAATAAAAATCTGCTAAACAGATTGGGGACATCGAAGATGGATAGTCCTCTCGGGACATAGGATGTTGGCTTCATAATGATTAAGCCAATCCTTTCACAAAATCATTCTGAAACCTAAGTAACGCATAACATGCAAATTGGCACGGAAAACATAATCACATAGAATAATTTCAATATCCTTACAAAATAAATTGAGTGTTGCGGATCCACCAACGGGTTTCGCAATTCTTAATGAACTCATCAAGCTCATAACATTTAAAGACAAAGTATTAATAAGTTCTTTTGATATAAAAGAGTGAGATGCACCCGTATAAAAAAGAACTCGAATATGATGATCATGAAACATAATAATGCTATCATGGACAGAATGAGAAATACCTTGACCAAGAGAAGTGTTACTAGGACCTTGCACAACATTCAGCTTTCCCTCTTTATTGTTTTGAAGTTTGAGACATGAAGATATAAGATGAGCCGAGCTTTTGCAATAGCGGCAATAAAGGGGTTTCAGACACCTATTTGCATAATGGTTCTTAGAACCACAATTGTAGCATTGTCCACGACTAGAGGTAGGAGTCTTTGCTACCGAAGTTGCTTGCTTTCCTTTCTTGTTGGGATTAGAGCCTTTGAACTTATTATCGTGATGCCTCTTTTTGTTGTTATTGAAGTTTTTTTGGCACCCCCAACATCACTATCACTTTCTTTATCGGCCTCTTTAAGTCGAAAAACGATATCTACAAGCTGATCGAAAGCCCTTATAGTTTCAAAAGTAAAGCCGTTTTGAAATTCTTATTCAACCCTTAGATAAACTTCTAATTTTTCTTCAATGGGGTATTAATATACTCGATCCGTATTTAAAGAGAGATTCAAATGACGCGACATAATCCGTCACAGAAGATTCACCTTGAACAAGGTCAATAAAGTGTCGGGCTAAAGTTACCTTTTCAGCTTCCGGCACAAACTTTAACTCGAATCTTTTCCGAAATTGCTTCCAAGTAAGATCCGCTTCAGCAATTTTCGAAACCAAAAGCTCATACCAATATAATGCTCTCTCCTGGAGCATGCTAGAAGCCACTTGGACTCGATGTAGATCCACAAGATTCATGCGAGAAAAGATGCGATCGTATGTTCTAAGCCAAGCTTGGACTTCTATAACGCTTTCGGAACTCTTGAATGACCTTCCATTCAAATTGGTATAATCACTGCACAAGCGTGCAAACTCGGATTTAGGGTGAGTATGCTCAGGAATGGGTCCAGCAGCTTGGGCATTATTTACAAGATTCAAAAGCTGTTTGGCAGACATGAATACGCCATCCTGAGGAGTAGCACTGGATACCAGTGCTGGGATGGCCAGGTCTAACTATTTCTCTTCTTTAAAAAAGAAAGAAAGAAAGAAGAGGAAAAAAGTTATTCTTAGAATGAATATCAAACAAACTTGATTGATAAATCATAAAAGAAAATCGGTTAGAAAGGTCTTGTGACTCGAATTAAATCCTAAGGCACGATTACTAAGAGAGACTTAGGACAATGATTCTTGCTAGATCATTCTACATTGTTCCGAAGTTTGACTCTGATACCAAGCCGTGACGCTCCACCTCTATATTCACACTAGCCAAGAACATTAAGGGGTAATGCTGTCGACTAGCACGAAAAATCAAGCTGTTGAGGAGCGACCATCTGTGTAATTGCTTTGTGCGATTACCGATATGTCAGATAGTATGACATGCATTCCATTTCAAGAGAAAATCTGACATATCAAATACAAACTCAAAGCTACAACACCGTGACTATGTGGTCTTCGGAAACAAATATAAAATAAACATAACACGAAATAAGTCACAGATATTCATATCACTAAGGCCGAAACAGATATGAATATATCGTGTACATCAAAATAGTAGTCATACAAGATCCACTATATCACAAAAGAATAGGTACAGGTGTTAGACAAAAGAATATATATACATCAAGAAGTCTCTATCTCGAATGTATAAAAACAAAAACCATTGGGCTAAAGTAGTTAGCCAAAAGTCAGAAGGTAGTCTCTGCTAAGAAGTCGAGTGGAAGCACCTGAAACACCTCGATCTAAACCGAGTATCATTTAAGAAGAACAATAATAAACAGATCAGTCTAGCTATAAATATCATACACTATGAGGTAGGATAAGAGATATGACAAATATATATAATAACAATAAAGTCATACTATGCCAAATATATATTTGATAACAATGAAAATCATACAATATCTCAAATCTCCTCAAATATTCAAAAAAAAAATCATATTTTTTAGCTTATTCATCAAACCTCAAATATTGACAAAACATATCAATGCAAATCACAAAAATCAGTGAAACATAAATTCCAGAAATCAATAATTAGAAATCCAGAAAACACAAAGGGGGAGGCATATCACAAATGGGAATATCCCTTAAGTAATCATGCGTAATTTTAATGAAAAATTAAATATACGTATCTCTTTTTAATGCTTTATATCCTGTTGGAACCTATGTTTTCAAACTTGTTTTAACACCATATGAATGTAATACATTTGATAATGAGAAACTTGTGATAAAACGAGATGCTTGTGGTGTATGAGAGAATTTGCTAGCATTAGAGCTAGATGCAAACTTTGTACAAGAATGAATGCATGATTAGATGATCTAGGTTTTTCATTTTTCTTACTTTTAGAAAGTGTAGTATATCCTAAACCAAATTTATTAATAATGGGTTTGGATGAAGTAGCGTACCCAAGTTTTCTTTGCCCTTTTCAAACTTGTTAACATTTTTATTCATCTCATCATATTTAGAGTTACAATCTTTAGTGTCCTTTTTCTATTGCGGAGATTGTAGTTTTAAGATCATCAACTTGTTAATGTAGAGAAATGTTTTTCAATATGACAGGTTATTTTCTTTTTTCTAAAGTTGAGATCCTAGTATTAAGGCGACTCATTTATCTTTATGACTCATTCCTTTTCTTCTCAAAGCAGTCTGTTTGTTTGGTCAATCTATAAATAGAGTCTAAAATTCCTTCATTTTTTGTGATTTTTGTGTAATTTATTACGTGTGCCTACAAATTTATCAAAAGAAAAACAGGCAAAAACATTAGTAGTGCCAGTGACCATTATTTTTCAAACATTTCAGACGATGAAAAGTACATGAAATACTTGCTCTTACACCAAACATAAGTCCATGTGGAATAGGATTAGTGGATATGAATAGTGTAGAAATACTTTTGCTTACTGATTTCAAAGTTTAACACTTGTATGATGTATATGTGTAATAAATCTACCACTTAATTAAAGTATATAATTGATACAATTCCAAATCAAAACTACATCAAGCACAGATCAATTATAAATATGTAATCACTAGTCAAACCCAAAAGCAGTAAATAATATATTGGATGAAAGTAAAGTAAGGTAAAGAGAATGCTAACAGTAGGACACATTAATTTTGTATTAGTTCAGGTCTTTCCATCCCACATCTAATCTCATAGCAATCTCTACATGTTGCATCATCAAAGGTCTTGTTATTGCTCGTAAGGTGGATTCTAATACAACAATCTTTTTCCCAAAGACTTAACATACTAGTTGCACACAATCTCCTTCCAAGAAGCACAATCATAACAACGGTTCTTCTTCCAAAAAGTACAAATATCAATTCATAGTTTTCGATCACAAAGGTCCTACAAACCACTGCAATGAATTTTTGAACATGTGTTTGAAGAGTAAGATTGACAGCAAATCAGAAAAATCAATTAGGAATGAAAGTAATAATCCGTTCCAGTTTGCAAATCAAAGAATGAGAATTATGGCACAAATTAGCAAAATATTACGATTAGAACTGAAACACAAGAAATCCGAATGTTTTTAGAAAAACGAAATTTTGGAAGCTGTGTCCAAAATCATAAAAATGCACTCTCTATTTATAAGGATGAAAGAAAACGGCCATTAGAAAAGTGACCCTTAAAAAAAAGACAATTAGAAAAACAATCATTACAAAAACGACCATTCTAATATCAAAATGATTCCAAAATTGCTCATTCAAATTGAATTGTCATTTTTATCGATGAAGTTGTCTGATATGTTGATAGATGCATATAAAATTTGAAATGAACTTTTGAAATTTATATCAAATATTTTGAAAGATTATTCTTTTTATGGAAAAAGCTTTCTGAAAAATATTAAATTCTATGTGAAAAAAATGTCACAACATTTAGAAATACGATCATATTTTCAAAACAAAAATTGAAGGATGGTATCTGTCAATTGAGGGATGAGGTCTGTCAACAGTCCTGCACCATTTTGATTTTTCCAATTGGAAATAAATATTGTTTGTTTTGAAAATATATTATGGTAGATGACATTTTGAAAATATAATAATGTATTTGTGCTATTGCGGATTTTTAACAATGATTCAAAGACTGCTTTTTTAAACGGTCATTATAATTTTCTCTTTGTAGCGCACTTCTGTTTTTGAGTTTATCGTGTATTTTTATAGTAAAGCACGTGATCGATTTTCTGATATTTCTGTGCATACTTGGTAAACAGTTAATACCAAAGCTCGTACGCTTATTATCATCAAAACATATCGTGTAGGGTTCCAATATGTTTTTTTACCCATTCTATAATTTCTTTGACTTTGATGTTCCAACTTTTTTTTTGTGCTTTTACTTTTATGTAAATATCAACTACTCAGCAGTGCATCGCTTTGTCTCTGTATGTGTTAATATCATTGAGTTTACTTTTACTTCTTATTTATAGGCGTCACTTTTAGTTTCCCACTCACCATCTCATTTGTACCTATACTTTTCTAGTTATTTCGATCACCCCGTAATCATTCCCATGTCTTCCATGTTTATCTTATTTTTGTTGTTTTTCCAAAGACCGGCATTTCACCTCGTATAATATAGTTTGTCTGATCACCGTAGTTGATTAAAGTTTCTTTCTATTTTTTTTTTTGTTTTTTTTTTGTTTTTTGTTATTTTACTGTCATATAAAATCACTTTTTTTATTTCATTTTATCCAGACTGGAGTTAATTATGTTTGTTATGTCATGTATCTCTTTATTTTCCTGTGTTATTGATCCTAATATTTACACATATTCTTTTTTCTGTCGATTGTTTGATTTTTATTTTATTTTTTATAAAAAAGATTTTTCATGTTATTATCTCTAATTTATGTAATAAAATTTGATGACATATACATAGATTTCGTTATACTAAGTTAAGCCATTTTGATGCCAGCACTCCATTTAAACAAGTCAAATTCGAAATAGGTGCGCTCCATTTAAATTATTACATTTAATCGGAGACCCACTCTTTGATTCCATATTTGGCAAGACTTCTCGGATATTTTTGATTTTATTTTAATTCAATTGATTTAGTTTTGGTAAAGTTCCGATAAAGTGGATTTAGTTGATTGTTTATTTGCATTTTCTTACTTGTGAAGTTAGATTGATTTGTTCAGCTAGATTACAAGTAAAAGATAATCCTTCCAATATGAATTTCTAATATTTTTATTAAGAACGCCTTCAACTTTTGTGTTCTTTAAGTTTTGTCAAACTTATGTATAAAATACAAAAACAAATATATTTGTTTTATATTAATAAGTTTGTCGTAACATACGAAATTTAAATTATGTTTGTTTTCAAGAGGTATATGTATTAATGTCATATTGTGGAATAATCAGCCTATTTATCCAATTTTTCTTAAACTTTAATTTGTTTTTCTTAAAGAGTCAAATTTATAAAATAGTTAGTTTAGATTTGGTGTTACACACAACTGGATTTATCCAATTTAGTTTTGATTTTTTTTCGTTTCGTGTGAAGAAATGTTTAGAATGAGAAAGTCTGACTTTACCTTAAAATGCAAACTCCTCTGTAATAATAAATACTCCATGAAGATTTAAAGTTTGATTATTTTGATTATTTCCAACTGGCACATGCATTTCTGGTGCCAAAGTAGTAGTGCTATGGTTTATGTTGTTTGGACAATCATCTGAAAAAGGCTAAGCATATACATTTTATTCCAGATTTGAACTGTATTGTAGTGTTCATTTCAAGATGCTTAAAATTCATGCTACTAACTAAAAATGCCTCGTTTCTACAATATATATGACCCAATGGAATATACCAGTATCTCGATTTCTTTGTGCTATCACTAGTAATTCAGAATCTACTTTGCCTTGACAAGTACTTTTTTAATAAATGGCTGCACTATTCGCCATTCGAATGTAGAGATGGGGATCTCCATTTGAATATGCTCAAATTAAAATTCATGTTGCGAACTTAAATGTTTCTTACCTATAATGTACAATGACTAAATGCAAGATATGGGGATCTCCATTTCTTTGTGCTCGCTTGTAAAAGTCATAATGTACTTTCCCTTGTTAATTACTATTCTAGTATATGGCTTTATTATTCACCATTTAGTGTGATTTATAGGATGCCGGAAGGTTAAGCTATCAATCAATACATTTGCCCTGTATTTAAGAAAAGATACACAATCATATTGTACTAGATTACTCCCAATGTCAACATTGAAAATTGTGATGATTTTTATTATTCAAGTGATAGCATACATATACTGTAGCTTTGAGCGATCAACCTACATTGTAATGTTAGCATTATAGTTTTGTGATATAATGAATTAACATACTTATGCAGCGAATGTTTCCAGCCTTTTCAACTTGTTGCGGTGAACTTATAAGCAGATGGGAAACACTGGTTGGTCCGAAGGGAGAGTGTGAAATAGATGTTTGGTCAGAACTCCAAAATTTCACAGGAGATGTAATCTCTCGTACAGCATTTGGTAGCAGCTTTGAAGAAGGAAGACGTATATTTCAACTCCAAGGGGAGCAAGCTGAGCTAGTTATGCAATCGGTTCAGTATGTGCAAATCCCAGGTTACAGGTCTGTTTCTTTGTACCTTATGTGTGCGAGAAAATCGTGTTTCAAATTAACTAGGCATTTGATCCCTCATTTTTACTTTAGAGCAGGAAGTTGTTTAAAAATTCCTCCCCTCCTTTCAATTACTTAAAACATTTTACATGATTGTTTCTTGAAGAACCAGTAGTCCTTTTGTCTTTATATTCATTAGTAGTTATAGTTTATTTTTTTAAGGTATAAATAGTTGACTTGTCAAGTGTTCTTTTGTCTTTATATTCATTAGTAGTTATAGTTTATTTTTTTAAGGTATAAATAGTTGACTTGTTAAGTGTTTTTATGGAGTTAACGACAAAATAACTAAACAGGATAGCTTGAATACTGAAAATTTCAAAATCCATCCTTATCAATGTTGACATAGAACCTTGGAGTAAACTACTTGAAAATGAGTTGGTGATTTTTGGCTGTCTTTTCTTTTATAGAGGTTCCAAACAAATTTGGACGAATACGACTTCTTAATAATCACACAGGAATGATCGTTTCTTATATATTTCAAATGCCCGTCGACATTTTTGTCCCCAATGAACATAATGTAGACAGGCTAGTAAGCACAATTGAACTTTTTCGCTGTCAATGTGTAGATATAACTATGTTTATCATTGTTCATCTATTTACTTTGTATGGAACAAAAATTTATTTGCTTAAGAACAGATGAAGTGATAGTAAGCAGTTTGGTTCTTGCTATAAAAACATCTTTCAAATGCATATGAATGGTCCATATTGAATTATAGAAGTTACCTTCTCAATTACAAGTACTGAATTTGGATTATTGAAATAGATTTGACTTTCCACTTTTAATCTTATATGCAGGTTTCTTCCTAACCAAAGAAACAAGCGAATAAAAGCAATAGATAAGGAGATAAGGTCACTTCTAAGGGGCATAATTGAAAAAAAAGAAAAAGCTATGAGAAATGATGATGCAAAAAATGATGATTTACTTGGTGTTCTTCTAGAATACAATTCAGATAAAGATGGAAAATCCCAGAATTTGACAATGAGTACTGAAGACGTTATTGAAGAATGCAAACTGTTCTATTTTGCAGGGGAAGAGACCACCTCAGTTTTGCTGACGTGGACAATGATTGTATTGAGTATGTATCCTAGCTGGCAGAGTCGGGCAAGAGAAGAAGTTAGAGAAGTTTTTGGAGGGAAAAATCCGGATATTGATAGCTTGAACCGCTTGAAGACTGTGAGTACTTTTTGTTGTTGTTGTTGTTTCATTAATATTTATTCCATTTCTGATTTAAATGGATTTATCCAAATATTTTTCTAGTTCATATACCTGCACCTTTTATTCATCGATTTTTGTTAAGTGAGGGATCCACTGTCAATTGTCAAGGTTACTCCTACCTAGAAATTTGACATTAACCATATGCATTATAGCATAAAATATTTGAAAAGCAACGTATAGCTTTGAGCGAAGAACTTCATATTAATCAAATATGTCCAAGTCATTTAAATTCTCTTTATGTCCCACACTGATGCAGTATGAAAATTATAGGTTAAAGAAACAGGTTTTGTAAATAGTTGTTGCTCGCACACTGTGTACTTTCTTAAAGTTTACAAGCAAAACTTGATTTCCTGAATCTAAAAAAAAGTCTAATAAACAAATCATTTATGTTTCTTCATCTTTTAGAAAACTCTGTGAGCCAATACTGCAATAGTTTTTTTCTAAATAGATAAAGCGCTTCTTAGTGCGTTGCCATTGCAGTTGGTTGCAAATATTAAGTATCATCTCCATTAGCCAACAAAACAATAGTTTTAAAAACAATATTTTGGCTAGATTTTTTAATCTACAAACAAACGGTTAGACCTGTCAAAATATGACCCATTCCATTTATCCTACTTTTAAGTGGGTTGGATCAACCCATTTATGTATTTTATTAAATGGGTTGGGTTGATGCATTTTTAAAAAGGTTATAAGTGGGTAACCCATTTACCCATTTATTAAAAACATTAAATTTTGATATCAATTTGAAAAATAAGAATTTTGAACATACAATGTAATTTTTAATGAAGACTGACAGTTGTATTTAGAAAATAACTGACCATCGCTTTCTCATATTTGAACTTCATCTAGTGCAGAAGCCGCTATTTTTTTGTTCAGACTGCAATACCTTCTTCGTACTAACTCGGAATTAGACGAGACTTCGATCGACTAACTCCTACCTAAATTACAGACAGTTTGAAACACTTAGATACTTGATCTTATGAACGCATACTGTACTTCTCCAAGGGTACTTATAGTTGTACTTAAAAAATAACAGGTTATCACATCCCCATATTTGAGCTCCGTCTAATACAGAAGCCGTTATTTTTTTGTTCACATTGCAATAACTTCTTCACATTGGCTCGGAATCAAGCGAGACTTCGACTGATTAACTTCCACCTAAATTACGGACAGTATGTAATACTCGAATAATTTATCGTGTTAACGCACACTGTAGTTCTCCAAGAAGACTGACAGTTGTACTTAGAAAATAACAGGCTACTACAGCCCCATATATGAACTTCGCTCAGTGCAGAAGCCGCTATTTTTTTGTTCAGACTGCAATAACTTCTTCATGTTGACTCGAAATCAGGCGAGACTTCGACCGATTAACTCCCACTTAAATTACGGACAGTATGTAACACTCAGATACTTCATCGTGTGAACACACTCTATAGTTCTTCAAGGGGACTGACAGTTGTGCTTAAAAAATATCAGGGAGAATAACAGGCTACTGCAGCCCCATATATGAACTCTGTCTAGTGCAGAAGCCGCTATTTTTTTTATTCAGACTGCAATAACTTCTTCATATTGACTCGAAATCAGGCGAGACTCCGATCGATTAATTTTCATTTAAATTACGGACAGTATGTAACACTCGGATACTTCATCGTGTGAACGTACATTGTAGTTCTTCATGGGACTGACAGTTGTACTTGAAAAATAGCAGACCACCGCATCCTTGTATTTGAAATTCACATAATATAGAAGCCGTTATTTTTTTGTTCAGACTGCAATAACTTCTTCATACTAACTCGGAATCAGGCGAGACTTCGATCAATGAACTCCCACCTAAATTACGGACAGTATGTAACACTCGGATAGTTCATCTTGTGAATGCACTGTAGTTCTCCAATGAGACTGACAGTTGTACTTAGAAAATAATAGGCTATCACATCTTCATATTTGAATTTTAATAAAAATTAGAATTTAAATTTTAAATTTTATCGAAATTCAAAACATAAAAATTAGAATTAAAATCATTTTATATTTATTTGGTTTTTATTAGTCAAATCAAATTTAAATCGGTTAACCTGCTTATTAAACGGGTTGGGTCATAAATGGGTTGGGTCATAAGTGGATAAAAAAGAATGGGTCATAAATTGATTGGGTCATAAGTGGATAAAAAAGAATGGGTCATAAATTGATTGGGTCAAACTCGACCCAATCCATTTTGACCCAACCCATCTGACAGTTCTACAAACGGTACACATTTTCACTGCAAGAAAGTGACACAAGTCTCTATTTTTGCTGTTGTTATAACAGAAGTCCCTGTAAAAATTAATACGTAAATTTTGTTCCTATTTTTCAAAAATAGAAAACACGAGATGCCTTGCATTTTTCTTACAGAAAATGCAAGGTAACATGCACTTTTACGACTTTGAATTTTTTTTTTGACAATTTTAAATTTTTTGAAATTTTAAAAAGCGCAAGTTAACTTGTGTTTACTATTGATTTTGAAATATTTTTTAAAATTTTGAAAAGCGCAAGCTAACTTGCGCTTTCTGATTTAGAAAAAACAGAGACCTAATTTACATACTTATTGCTACAAGGACTTTTCTTATAACAACATTAGAAATAGAGACCTTATGTGCAAAACCCTTTTCACTGAGCATTGACTACAGCCTTGAATTGATGGTTAAGTTCAAGTATCAAATTAAAAAACAATATTGTTACTGGAAATGTTTTTTATCCTATAGGCCTTGTTAATGAGTTTCAGTAAAGCACTATTGAAAGTATCAACTAACATTACACCAAAAGAGATTGCTAATGATAGAGCTTCTAAGACTACTAAGCTATGTACCTAACTTTTGCTACTGTACATGGAGGTAAAGAACTATATTCGAGTGATATTACCATCCAAATTCTCAAGGATATCATTCACAACCCAAATCAAGGATGAAAAAAAAATGCAGACAAAATGAGAACATAACTAGAATTTTGACATACTGTGCATTAGGTCCAGTAGAAATACAAAGGCAATCCTATCCCTGTCGTAATTTTTTATCTACCTGAAATATATTGAGGTCGACTTACCTCTTTCTACTGAAGTGAGATTTGAGCAAGAGCGAAGGGGTGAGTAAGAGTCCAAATGGAAGAGACCGTTGCATCAAACCTCCCTTCGTGCTTGCAGCCCAACTAGAGATTCGATTCCATAGTATAGTATTTGGTCTCACCCCAACATCGTACTTTACTATACTTCTACATATATTTTATCCCTAAAGTTAGCTAAGTTGGTAAAAACTCTAAGTGCCAAATTGGTGATGCAAGAGTCGATTATTAACGATGATATAATCCTTTTGAATAAGGTTAAAGTATAAAATGTGGGGTCGGTGTATTCTT
This sequence comes from Allium cepa, assembly GCA_030765085.1. Classification (NCBI taxonomy): domain Eukaryota; kingdom Viridiplantae; phylum Streptophyta; class Magnoliopsida; order Asparagales; family Amaryllidaceae; genus Allium; species Allium cepa. The sequence goes on from CM060940.1 coordinate 586,239,701, forward strand.
TCTCAAGTTCACAAACATTGGTTGATTTACTTGGGTATTCAATATGCATATGTGAACATACATATATAAAATGTTTTTCTTATTTCTTCTCTTGGCTTTTGTCATTTCTCTTCCATCCATAAATAACCTTGCAGCCATTGTGAACACTGAGAGTAAGGAAGCAAATCCTTACATGATGTTGAATTATTAGGTGTCTCTCCTATTTATGACTAAACTACTGGTAGCGCCACGCCCCAACCACCCCCCCCCCCCAAAACCAAAACCCCCACCAGCACCAAAAAAAAAAAAAACCAAACTCAAATCCCCATAAAAAATAAAAAAAAACCACCCAAATTAAATTAGGCTAAGTTGTGTTATTGAAAGACAAGCTAAGCTTAATTTAATAGGTGGAGAAGAATAAAATTGATGAAGCCATTTTAGAGATTGTTGATGTTGTAGACATAGTTCAAAACGTCTATTTGATGAAGGTTTGTCTAAGTGAGAATAAAGAAGCTATTTGGTGCAACTAAGTCGTTTTCATGATACCTCTGTGTGATGCTTTAGTCTGAGAGTTTTTGAAGTTGGACATTTACATTTTAAATTTGTTGTGATATGCTTTGTTGTTTTATATTTATTTGTCCAGTTATATTGATCAATTGAAGAAAAATGATCACCCATCAGTTATTTATGAGCAATACAAACACAATTATCTGAACAAAATGCTAACCATATATGTTCACATGATGATTAAAATGTGTTCTGTTACAGGTAACAATGATCTTAAATGAAGTTCTAAGGCTATACCCTCCAGTAACATTCCTCACTCGTCGAACCTACAAAACAATGAAGCTGGGAGACATCACATATCCTGAAGGTGTATCCCTACTTCTACCTGTACTTTTCATTCACCATGACCCAGAATATTGGGGCGAAGATGCCCATGAATTCAACCCCGAAAGATTCGCACAAGGAATTTCAAAGGCATCAAAAGATCAAGTTGCTTTCTTCCCTTTTGGCTGGGGTCCTCGCATTTGTATAGGCCAGGCTTTTGCTCTAATTGAAGCTAAAATGGGCTTAAGCATGATTCTTCAAAACTTCGAATTCAAGCTTTCGCCTTCCTACTCTCATGCTCCTTATACTGTTCTCGCTCTTCACCCTCAGCATGGCGCTCCCCTCATAATGCACAAAATATAATATACTATGGCTTATATTCACTGTTTCGTTTGAATAATGTACTTGTCGACTACTATCTGAAAAATGTATAAACTCCTGTAGTACATTACAAACATTATAAAGGTTGGTATGCAGACTGGGCGTGTACATGGTCATTACATGAACTATCTACTACTGTTCTAACACGATTCCTTTTACCTTCGATTTTAGACAGATTGAACCAAAAGCAATGAAGGGGAGTGACATTGGCATCAAGAACATACAAAGCGACCATCTTGAAAATCGAAGAAGCAAAAATCGGTATAGGGCCAAATATCCACATCAGCAACATTAGTTGCTGAAAGAGGCTATGCGGTAGGATAGTGTAATATGGAATAACGGAATAGTCTAGGTAGATAAAATAAGTAAAAGTAAGGAGACACCAGGATTTTATACTGGTTCGGACCTCTAGTCCTACGTCCAGTCCCTAAGCTTCACTTAGGAATTTCACTAACTAACACCCTCACTTAACCCGGAGGAATAGGTTTACAACTTACCCGAACAACCGAACAGGATTTCTTGCCTCAAACACCGAAGAGGACTTCAACTCAATTACAAAAACATTATTCGACTTGTTGTGTTCTTATCAACACTAATGAGTCTAATGTAGTACAATATTCCTATAATCTTATCCTCAAGAGTATGCAATGTGTTTGTGAAGATTTAGAAAATTTGAATTGCTATGAATTAAAAGAATGTTAAAAACAAAGCAGTGATTCAAGCAATAGATTTGTGAGTGCTTTGAGAATTTCTAGATAATATGTTCAAGAAGATAGTAAGATTAAAGCAAGAGAATTCAGTGAATTGAAGATGTTAGAATTATGTATTTATACTTGTAAAAGAGGTGCATCTGTTGGCTAAGGTTGCAGACAAGAGATGCTTCCATTTCCATTGGTGAATGGTTGCAACTCTGGGGAGGAAGAAGGTGTCCATTCATAGAAAATTCGCAGGTTCAAATTCAGTCGACTGAACAGAGAATTCAGTCAACTGAAAATATGAAGTAAAATTTTCAGGAACAAATTCAGTCGACTGAGCAGGGTGTTTCAGTCGACTGAAACTGTACATGTTTGTATATGTGTAACAGGTTCAGTTGACTGGTCATTCCTGTTCAGTCGACTGAACTATTAAGCTGTGCACAGCGAATGTGTATTAAGAAATGAAATTTATAAAATGTGTTCTAGTGTTTGTGCAAGCCTCTTGAGGATAGATTTTAACAATAAATCTAAACTAAGACCTATATAAAAATCATACTTATGTTTATTCTTGGTCTTCATCGTTCTTTCTTTAGCTTTGCACATATCTCTTCCTTTTTGTTGAAGCACATTGTCATTGATCAAAATCTTAGCGTATCAACATTCTCCCCCTTTTTGATTGATGACAATACTCATGTGTGTAGAGATTATTTTCTCCCCCTGGATATATGCACTATCTTTTCGACAAAAACAAGGTTAGTAACATAGATTTCTCCCCCTTTGTCATCGACAAAAAAGAAGCAATAATCACAGAAGTATATTGTCAAAGCAATCACTGATATGCAAGTCTATCGTTTAAGAATGTAGCGTAGAATATAGCATAAAAATGTAGCATGAGAAATAAAATATAGAATGTTTCATGAACATAAAATGTAGCATGAATGAAACATAAAAGGCTATTTATACAAGCCTTGTGATATTTAAAAGAATAAAAAGCCACAAAAGAGTTAATTCATCTTTGTCCTAATCATATGAGGCTTCTCTCCCTCCCCTTGGTTCGCGGATAACGGGTCCACCCGTGGGAGGTCTATAACTTCCTCCTTGACCACCACTAGTGCCACTCATGCTGCTGCTTGTGTGTTCTTCGGAAGATGTCCATGTGAAAGTAGGTGCAGGACGCTTACCGCGTGATGTTGAAGCAGTAGTGGAAGTTGAGCATGAGATGACATCCCATAATTTATTGAAGAATCCTTTAATTTTATCAAGTTTGTGTTCTACCTTTTTGAGGCGATTATCAAGAATTTGTTGATTTCTTGATAAAATTCCTAACGATTGATTGGTAGTAAAACTTGGCTCAATGATACGAATTTCATCTTCTTGATCGAAGGGTTCTTCATGTGGAGCTTGTGGAGGTTGTTGCGCTTGTGGAGGTTGTTGTTGTTCTTGATGCCTAGCTTCCCATTCCGCAAGAGATATGATCCGAGGAGGTCTATCCGGGAGTTGCATAAGGCTTATCGTCCGTTGGTTAATTTGATAGGCCATTGTATTTTCAGACTCGGGTAATGGCGTATCAACATTGAGGAGAAGTCTCATGATATATTCTCCAAAATATATAGTTCGCATTTTGCCATTATTAAATGTGAGAAATTCATCAAGGATTAGTTGGAGCCAATTGACTTGAATATTGCCCCAAATAGCGTATAGAGCTCGATAATTGATTGGGTAGACAAGTTCATATGAACCCGTTCGTGGAATAATAGTTCTCATAAGAGCTTTGTGAAGGATACTAGCTCTAGGTCGTAGGGAAGTGGACTTAATATCTCGAATGTTAACATTATCATCCAGAAATTGATGATTTATGTTATCACGAATTTATGGATTGAATTCTACCTCATCAAGCTTTCTCCCTACATTAGGTGATCCTAAGATGTGTGTCATTCAATTTAAGGAGAACCAAACTTTCTTCCCACACACCATACTCCAAACACTATCATTTGGATTTCTTGGAGTTTGGTGTTCTAGATTAAGATTTGCATAAAATAATTTGACCATGATATGGTTTATTGCATGGTCATTTCTTTTCAAATCCAAAAGAGAAGTTAAACATGCTCGATCCGTTAATGCTTGTATGTTGTATGTCTGAAGGCTTTGAAAATCAACGAAGGAGTGCTCGAAAATGCGAGAATTCCTCATTTTATTCCACCTTGTTACAGCTACACCATCGTAGAGCCATTGTGCAATTTGAGCATCAATTGGCTCGGAGGATGAAGAAGAAGAAGTTCTTGATCTTTTTGGGGCCATTTGTCGTGAGATTTTGAGAGTAATTTGTGAATTGGGGGCTAGGGTTTTGGAAAACAATGGGAAGAGAGAACTTTTGAAAGGTAAAAAGTGAAGATAAAAGGGTAAAAACTGGTTGATAAAAAGGAGAAAAGTTGCTTGGAAATTGGCGTTCAGTCGACTGAAAAAGTCTGTTCAGTCGACTGAATTTTTGGCCGAAATTTTCTGTGTTAAATTCAGTCGACTGAACTATTGTATATTTGTTTTCTGCCCAGTGTTCAGTCGACTGAGCAGGAAGGTTCAGTCGACTGTACCTTGAGTTTTTAGAATTCTAAATTTTTTAAAATAATTTTCAATAAATGATTACAATAGTATAGATATAATATGATATAATAACATGATTTGGCCACCGAAATAATCATTTCTTTGGAGATGGACTATTTTTCTTTTTGCGTCCTTCATTCTCCATATAGTTTATATCTCATGAATTTGGACTATACTGAGGAGTCTTTGGTGACATCTAAGGATTCACGGGATCGGCTGGTGTACGGTATGACGAAGATGGATCATACGAACTAACTGGCCGAGGTAGAGGCTCAGTCACTTCGTTTTTCTTTGAGCCACAAAAACGTAAACCGATTTGTTCTAGGAAGCTTAATCATCTCGCCGTTACTTTTTGTTCGAAATATAATTCTCGTTGAAGATCTATTTGTTGTTGTTGAAAGTGATGAATCTCATCAATTTTTCTTTTCGTATTTGGTGAGATAAAAAGACCACGTTTAGCCTTCTTCGATTCCGGTGTGTATCCAGTTCGATAGTTGTCCCATTTATAGATTGGCTCATGCTTTAGTGTTGGAGTAGGAAGTTTTGGTGATGTTGGTGAGTTATCGACTGAAGAGGTGATGTTGATTGGGGAGTATGAGTTGTTTGAGGACATTTTTATATCAACTTTTCAATCTTTTGTAAGTGAAAATGAGTTGTGAAAATGAAAAGTGTATTTGATGAATATTCTAAAAATATTGTGGTGATAATTCGTCAAAGTTTTTTAACCAAACAAAGATTTAATGGTTAAAATAAATCAGTTAGAAATGTATGGATTAGAGATAACCCTTATATTATTATTTATAATGTATCATTATTTTGAAAATGCAAATTGAAAGTCATAGTTTTCTTCATTCAGTCGACTGAACATATAGATTTAGTCGACTGAATTGTAAAAAAATTTTGATAACTTTCTATAAAATCTCTTTAAAAGAGATTATTCCTAATTCTCGTCGTAACTTTATAAAGGAGTTTTCTAATAAAGGTTTAGTAAATATATCGGCAATTTGATTTTCGGTAGAAATATGTTTTAAATTTATGATTCCTTTTTCGATATTGTCTCGTAGAAAATGGTGACGAATGTCTATATGTTTTGTACGAGAGTGATTAACCGGATTTTTAGATAAATTTATTATACTTGTATTATCACAATATATTGTAGAGTTTGTTAAATTTATATTAAAATCTTTAAGTGTTTTTGCATGTAGATAACTTGAGTACATGCTAAGGCGGCTGATATATATTCCGCTTCACACGTGGAAAGAGAAACACAATTTTGTTTCTTACTAAACCAAGATACAAGTGATTTTCCAATGAAATGACACGTACCACTTGTACTTTTTCCATCTGTTCGAGATCCACCAAAATCAGCATCACTGAATGATACTAACTCAAATGGACACTCTTTTGGATAGAAAAGACCAAAATCTTTAGAATTATTAAGATATCACATAATTCGTTTTACCGCTCTTAAATGTGATTCTTTTGGATTAGATTGAAAACGTGCACCTAAACATACACTCATCATTATGTATGGTCTACTAGCGGTTAAGTAAAGTAAGGAACCTATCATGCTTCTAAATAATTTTTGATCTATACTTTTGCCATTTTCATCTCGATCGAGATGAGTAGAGGTACTCATAGGAGTAGGTTTAGCAGAAGTGTTCTCCATTCCGAAACGTTTAATTAGATTAGCACAATATTTTTCTTGGTTTATAAAAATTCCATTTGTTAATTGTTTAATTTGAAGTCCGAGAAAATATGATAATTCTTCCATATGAGACATTTCGAACTCCTTAGTCATTATATTTGAAAATTCTTTACATAAATTTTCATTTGTCGAACCAAATATAATATCATCTACGTATACTTGAATTATTAAAATATCTTTAGTAGTATTTTTAATAAAAAGAGTTTGATCAACTTTTCCAATTTGAAATCCCGAATTTAGTAAGTAACTTTTAAGTCTTTCATACCAAGCACGAGGTGCTTGTTTAAGACCATATAGTGCTTTCTTTAATTTATATACATGATCTGGATATTTTTCATGTATAAATAAAGGAAGTTGTTCTACGTATACATTTACTTTTATAAAACCATTTAAAAATGCACTTTTAACATCCATTTGATAAAGTTTAAAATTGTGAAAACATGCAAAAACTAATAAAATACGTATTGCTTCAAGTCTTGCAACTGGAGCAAAAGTTTCTTCAAAATCGATACCTTCTTCTTGATTATATCCTTGTGCTACTAGTCTAGCTTTATTCCTAGTTATATTACCTTGTTCATCTATTTTATTTTTGTAAACCCATTTTGTTCCTATAACAGATTGATTATTTGGACGAGGAACTAATTCCCAAACATTGTTACGTTCAGATTGATTTAATTCTTCTTGCATTGCAATAATCCAGTAATCGTCTGTTGATGCTTCTTTAGGATTTTTAGATTCGACAGAAGAAATGAAAGCTACATGTCCCATTTGATTTAGTTGATTTCTTGTCTTAACTTGAGAATTGATTTCACCTATTATGTTTTGAGTAGGGTGATCTCGTAATATTCTTGGTGATGATCTTAGTTCATTATTACAATTTTCAAAATTTGTATTTTCTATATTTATAAATTCTTCATCATCTTTTATACTTAATTCTTTGTTGAAATTCTCATCAAAAGATACATGTAAGGTTTCTTCGATTACGTTTGTTCGTTTATTAAATATTTGATATGCCTTACTTCGTTCTGAATATCCTTCAAAAATTCCTTCGTCGGCTTTTGGATCAAATTTACTTAGTTGATCTTTTGTATTTAAAATAAAATATTTTGATCCAAATATTTTGAAATAAGATATATTTGGCTTTTTGTTGTTGAATAGTTCATATGAAGTATTTTTAGTTAACGGTCTAATTGATATTCTATTCAATACATAGCATGCAGTAGCTACGGCTTCTGCCCAAAAATGTTTTGGTAGAAAACTTCTATTTAATAATGTCCTGGCGCATTCTTGTATTGTTCTATTCTTTCTTTCTACAACTCCATTTTGTTGAGGAGTTTTAGGAAATGAAAAATTATGATTTATTCCTTTCTTTTTACAGAATGTTTCAAAAGCTTCATTTTCGAATTCGCCTCCATGATCACTTCGTATATTTTTAACCTTCAAATCTTTAGTGTTTTGAATTCTTTTGACAAACGTTTTAAAATGCTCAAAAGTATCACTTTTATTTTTTATAAAAATAGTCCATGTATATCTTGAGAAATCATCAACTATTACAAACACGTATCGATTATGAGTAATGGATTGAATTTGTGTTGGTCCAAATAAATCCATATGCAGTAATTCTTATGGTTGTAAAGTCGAAATATTTTTCTTAGATTTGAAAGATGATTTCGTTAATTTTCCTTTTTGACAATCATCACAAAGATTTTTTATTTTAAAGTTTGTCTTGGGTAAACCTCTTACTAATTCATTTTTGGAAAGTTTTCAAATAGTTTTAAAATTTATATGACAAAATCTTTTGTGCCATAACCAAGGATCATTATCTTTGGCTAGTAAACACGTACTTGTATTATGATTAATATTCATATTTAGAACGTAAATATTCCTATCTCTTTTTCCTTCAAAAACAAGATTTTGGTTTTGATAAAAAATACTACATTTATTTTCCGAAAAAGTTATTTTAAAGCCTTTGTCACAAAGTTGACTTATGCTAAGTAGATTATGTTTTACATTTTCAACTAATGAAACATTTGTTATAAAAGGTAAATTTGATATACCGTAATTGCTCACATCTCCTTTGCCAATGATATAGCCTTTTGAATTGTCTCCGAAGGTAACCGAGCCACCATCAAAGTATGTGATGTTTGTAAGCATATCTTTGTTTCCGGTCATGTGTTTTGAGCAACCACTGTCCAGTATCTATTTCTTCTTTTTAAGTGGGACCTGAAAATAAATACAAAATTATTGGTACCCACCTTTTAATAGGGTCCTAAAAAGTTAGAGCTTTGGAAGCCAAACCCAATTTGGTTTAGTATCCTTTTTATAAATATAGTTTTTATTATAGTGAACACTATTCATAAATGTTTTAATATATTTATTCCTAATTAAAATATTGTTAGTCTTTGGAACCCAAATTTTGACTATCTTGGTTTCTATTTTTGTTTTAATAGAATCAATATTCCTCTTAAAATTTGTATTTTTCTTTTTAGAAATTTTTGACTTCTTTTTATATCCTAATCCATGTTTATTTGAAGAAGATTGAGAATTTTCTAAAATCTTTGATAAATTTTCTCTTCCTTTGTTAAAGTTAGAAATATTTTTAGTGATACTATCTAATCTAGCTTGAAGACTATTATTTTCTAACTCATCTTGTCTAATCTTAGTTTTTAACTCATGATTTTCAGAAATAATTATATCATTCTTTGTCTTTTGAGTTTCAATTTCTTGACTTAAAAGTGATAATTGAGTTTCCGAATTTGAATGAGATTCTTGAACTTTTTCAAGTTCTTCTTCTAAAATTTTCTTTTCATCTTTTAACATATCCCTTTCAAATTCAGCTTTGTTTTGATTTTCACGAGTTTCTTTGAGTTTCTTTTTAAGAGTTTTTATTGTGTTCAAAAGTTTAGTGTTTGCTTCAATTAAATCATCGAAAGTTAAATTACTTGCTTCATATTCTTGAGCCATGAAGCATACATTTGCCTGTTCATTGTCGTTATCATTTTCACTTTCGGATGAAGATGAATCTGAATCATCCCATGTTACAGAGAATGCCTTCTTTTTGAATTTCTCTCTCTTGTTTTTGTTGTTGAGAGCCTTTTGATTCTCCTTCTTTTGCTCTGGGCAATCCTTGTGCATGTGACCTTTCTTGTGACAGTTGAAACATTCTATATTCGAGGATGTAGGTTTGTTCAAGAAATTCTTATTGAATCCATTTTTATTTCCTTTTCTATATCTTAAGAATTTCTTGAAATTTTTGGCTATAAATGCTAAATCCTCATCTTCGGACTCCGTTTCTTCCTTTTTTGCATGAAAAGCTACATTCTTTCTTTTTTGAGCTTGATCTTTCTTAGCTTGCATATTTACTTCATACGACATAAGATTTCCAATCAATTCCTCTGGTTTCATTATAGATAGATCATTTGCTTCCTCAATTGCTAGTACTTTTCTCTCCCATTCATCAGTGAGTGAATTTAAAACTTTAGACACAATGTCAAAATCCGTGTATTTTTTTCCTAGTCCGATTAAAGCATGATGAATGTCTTGAAATCTCGAGTACATGTCATTGATGGATTCATTTTGTCGCATTCTAAAGTTTTGGAATTGATTCTTCAGCATGGATATCTTTGTTTGTTTAACCTTGTTTGTGCCTTCATGTATGACTTTAAGTGTTTCGCATATCTGATATGCAGTAGTACATATGCTAACACGGTTGAATTCGTTTCTATCCAGGGCGCAAAATAGCATATTCATAGCTTTGGCATTTGCACTAGCTTCATTCTTTTAAGTTTGTGTCCATGTAGGATAATCGGTTGTGGGTACAACGAACTCTGCTTGAGTAGCATTCCAGGCTTCGAAACTTGTTGCTTGCATATAAATCCTCATCCTTGTAGCCCAATAGTTATAGTTTAGTCCATTGAATAGAGGAGGTCTTTGGGTAGATTGTCCTTCCGCAAATGTAGAACTATAGGCAGATGTTGTGCTTGTACTTGCGTTATTTTTCTTATTATCAATATGTCTAATAACGGTGTTGTGGTTATAGGACAATCTTGCTCTGATACCAATTGAAAGAGTCTATGCGGTAGGATATTGTAATATGGAATAACGGAATAGTCTAGGTAGATAAAGTAAGTAAAAGCAAGGAGACACCAGGATTTTATACTGGTTCGGACTTCTAGTCCTACGTCCAGTCCCTAAGCTTCACTTAGGAATTTCACTAACTAACACCCTCACTTAACCCGGAAGAATAGGTTTACAACTTACCCGAACAACCGAACGTGATTTCTTGCCTCAAACACCGAAGATGACTTCAACTCAATTACAAAAACAATATTCGACTTGTTGTGTTCTTATCAACACTAATGGGTCTAATGTAGTACAATATTCCTATAATCTTATCCTCAAGAGTATGCAATGTGTTTGTGAAGATTTAGGAAATGTGAATTGCTATGAATCAAAAGAATGCTAAAAACAAAGCAGTGATTCAAGCAATAGATTTGTGAGTGCTTTGAGAATTTCTAGATAATATGTTCAAGAAGATAGTAAGATTAAAGCAAGAGAATTCGGTGAATTGAAGATGTTAGAATTATGTATTTATACTTGTAAAAGAGGTGCATCTGTTGGCCAAGGTTGCAGACAAGAGATGCTTCCATTTCCATTGGTGAATGGTTGCAACTCTTGGGAGGAAGAAGGTGTCCATACATAGAAAATTCGCAGGTTCAAATTCAGTCGACTGAACAGAGAATTCAGTCAACTGAAAATATGAAGTAAAATTTTCAGGAACAAATTCAGTCGACTGAGCAGGGTGTTTCAGTCGGCTGAAACTGTACATGTTTTTATATGTGTAACAGGTTCAGTCGACTGGTCATCCATGTTCAGTCGACTGAACTATTAAGCTGTGCGCAGTGAATGTGTATTAAGAAATGAAATTTATAAAATGTGTTCTAGTGTTTGCGCAAGCCTCTTGAGGATAGATTTTAACAATAAATCTAAACTAAGACCTATATAAAAATCATACTTATGTTTATTCTTGGTCTTCATCGTTCTTTCTTTAGCTTTGCACATATCTCTTCCTTTTTGTTGAAGCACATTGTCATTGATCAAAATCTTAGCGTATCAACAGTTGCAAAATAAAGAGCTCTCATTCCCATGGACCAGAAATTACTGCCCCTTAATATGGTAACATAGTTGCAAAATAAAGAGCTCTCATTCCCATGGACCAGAAGTTACCGCTCCTTAATATGGTCGTTTGCACATAACTTATAGGTAAGGGTGGACGGGGTCAGTTTGGGTCTGTTTAATGTAATACAGTTTAGTTTTCGTCCATTTTAGTTAACTCATATTAAATATGAAATAAGATAATTACTTCCATCAACAATCAATTTACGAAGACAGCTATATGAAGCTTTTTCATTTAAAGCTTAAAACACACAATGTTATACTGAAATGAAAGATTAGTTCTTAATTGTATAAATATTTCAATTTGACATTTAGCTACAAGTGAGATTTTTTTAGTACATTAACCAAATATCAACGTTAATCAATGCATAATTATTAAGTAAAATGGTTAGAATAAGATTATAATTAGTATTTATCTAGAAAATGAAATGAAAAATATTATATTAAACTTATAACTTCTTCCTATATGATAACGATCATTTTTAATATAACATACGCTGAAAATAGAATATACATCGTTAGAATCAAAAATATGATAGGAGTTGCTTATACTTTTATCATAAGATTACCAGTGTAAATATTCGGTTCAGTCCAGTTTAATATGGTCGGTTCAATTATCCAAATCGCAACCGAACAGGTTCAATGCGGATCGGTTCGATTTGAGATATATGCTTTGATTACAATATTCGATGCGGGTTTCCACACCGTTTTTTGCAGTCCGATGTGAATAGTTTTCATATAGTTGTGTGGTTTATGCCCACCCCTACTTGTACCTACGTCTGAGCCTAGAGTGCTTAGAAGATAAATAGCATGAGCGAAGTAACTTGCGGAATGTATGAACAAAGTGAAGGCTATAAGGAAACATATTAGAAACAAAATGTATTTGACCGAGGAGGTCGATTAGCTTGTGTCCTCGTATATCACTTGAGACATGAAAACTTCTGATGTGTTACCTATTCATGTGCCTATTAGTGAGCTAAGTGCTATCGGTATAGATGCGAGTGTGCTTGATTCTAACATGTTGTTTGATATTACATTTAAAGCAAGCAATGTCTCATTTGGGCTCGCCTGTAAAAAGAAATATGTTGTAGGATCGGTGCATATTTCTTCAAAAAACACACACATCAATTTCGAAAACAAATTACACGTTTAAATTACTTTTTGAAATTTATAAATAGATCATCTTCCACCTAAGTGGTAAAAGCATTATATTTGAAACAATAACAATACAATTTCTTTTTAGTTCGTTATAAAAATAATTTTCTGAATGTTTCAAATATGAAATATGTATGTGTGTATTAGGTAGGATTAATGGCCTTCTCTGTTTAGCATCATTTCGTAGCCCTTTGATATTAGTCATAGGTTTGTATTTAAATATCTGTTTTCTTCTCTCTAGTCGCATGAATCAAATATTTAAATAGAAACTTGTGGTGACTAGAAATGGTGCTAAATAAAGGGGACTATTGATCCTAGCTCTTTGTATATTACTTTCTAAACTTTATAAATAGATCATCCTCTATCTATTTGGTAAAAGTCATGCCTTGAGCATTCAAGCAACCCATGCTTTAAGGCTGTCTTCATACCAGCAACGGTTGTGTGAGGAAATCGGAGATGCAATATAGAAGAAAGAGACGGTAGATAGACATGATTGCTAGGTCTGATGGCACCAACACCAAATCAATAATCTCTTTATCAAATGACATGAAGCTCTCTGTTTGCAGTTTGTTTGAATTTAGGGAGGATGCGAGCATTTATATCTCATCTATAATAGGAAACTAGCTTGATCATAAAATGTTGTTTAGTATTTATCTTTTATTTCATAATTATGCAAGTTTGCTCTATACTATAATGAAATGTTTGTATTCACTTTTTACTTGATTATCATTTTGATTTATTCAGTTTAGGTGGTTAAGTTACGTTGTCTATTTTAATTCATATATTTTATATCGGCATGCTTGATTCTTATGTTTGTAGTTTATGATATCTTGTACTAAGTTCTTACTTAGCAAGTTTAGTTTATTTTATCATGGCATGTGTGTGTGTGTGTGTCAATCTAATCTTATGGTTGAATTTTTGCTTTCAGATTTAGCTGTATCGGTATTTGGATGGATTTAGCAGAGTTTACTATCATGAATGGATTGTAGATATTAGTGAATTTTATTTTTTATTTGTTTTATCTTTATTTTATTTACATTATGGACTTTAATCATTAGGATTATGGAGTTTTGTTTTATTTTATTGTATGAAGGGAATTGCTACCTACCAGACATGTTGTTAGCACTATTTTTTAGTGCAGAGCAAAATAATAGAGCACTCTCCTTCTCGAATAGAAGATCAACCTTTTTCCCAAAAAAAATATTCACATACGCGCACATATATGTTATACATATAATATTAGTGTAACGACTGGAATTTCAGATACTTCGTATTTAAATATTTGAATATTGGATTAAATGTAATTGAAGGGGTTTTATAATCTTGTTAATCCCCTTTTAGTTATGGTAAACTTGTTTTATAAAATATTTACAAAAATAAACATTTTGAAGAAATTTCGATAATGTGACCGACAATCGTTTTATCGATAAACAACTTTTTACTTGCAGAAGCTGTTCAAAGTTTTTTACACGCACTAAAACACATAGGAAATCTTTAATATCATAATTTTTTTCATTTATAAAAAATAAAATGTTTATACTGTCATGCATGATGTGTGAGGGTAAAAAGGTAATTTGCTAAGGAAAATGAGTTATAAAGTAAAAAAACATGCAAGGCACATGGGGGACTCTTTTGGCTAGAAATAGGGAGGGTACAAGAGAGGGTTTAGATATGTTAATGCTCATAATTGAGAAAAGCTTCAAACAAATAAAAAGAATAAAAAATGGTGGAAGTGGATTACCACTAATCCACTTTGTTCTTCATTTCTCTAATTAGTTCAAAACTCTTTCAAACTTTACCAAACTTTCATCAACACCTTAAAACACCAAAGCAAGCAAGGATCTAAAGTCAAAAGTGGAAAAAGATGGAAGAAAATGGAGAGCTTGGGTTTGGTCGTGAGCAACGATGAAGGGCGGGGGTGTTGCTTTGGATTTTGGAGCTAAAGGTGGTGTATTTGTAAGTTTGAGTATGGTAGGAGGTGTTCTTGGCTTTATGAGGATTTGTTCTTGTGTTTGGCTTAGACCTAAATGAGTTATCTCACTATCGTATATGTATATATTGTGTGTGTGTGTGTGTGCAATTATAAAGTTGACTAATTAAAGTTATAAGTTTTTGACCCTCTTGCTTTTGAAAGAAAATGACAATTTTTTGTTGTATAACATCACTCATATTACCTTCTATAATAGGTAGCATTGCCTTGACTTGACGTTCAAATAGTTATTTGAATTGTGTGTTGAATTGAAGTGTGTTTGAAAGAGAATAGTCCCTATAAGTGCACTTTGATATCCCTTAACTTTAACTTGTGTAAGTGGAAGATTTATGAACTTAACTTGAGATAATTTGACATGTTCTCTACACATATTTTGGTGTATGTTACAGTAAATATTTTTTTTGTAAAGTTATAGAAATTGTGAACAAAGTTGTGAAAGTTAGAAGTGAAAAGGTCATTATGGATGCACTATGAAATTTCCTTGTGTTCGACGATTTTGAAGTCAACTTTGAAAGACATTTTAGGAACTTGTTTGCGTTTTTAGTAAGTATTATATGTGTACTTATTACTGGAAAAGGATAAAAGTTTAAAACATTTTTGGAACTGGTCAAACAAAGTGGCTAAAGTTAGAGTAAAAAGATCGCTAAACGAACACTTTAGTAAACAACTTGTTTTGGAGAATTTTTATAAATAAATTAAAAGATATTCTTGGGAGTTTCTTTCCATGGTTTTTAGTACCTAAGGATAGTACTTACTGTAAAAATTCAAGTCTTAAATCATTTTTTTAAACAGTTAGAACTGGTCACAAATTTTGTGTTTTCTTATGTTTTTTTATTAAAGGCTTTTAACGGCATTTATAAATGCTGTACCAAGTTGCTTGAGTGATATTTAAATTTGATATTTTTCTCTGATCCTATTACGGATGTTTTTTATCATATTTTTCAGCATTTTAAAGTTGGTTTGAAGTTTAAATATAATTTTGATAATTATTTATGAATTTTAAAGTTAATGGGTTTTAAGATATAAAATGTGCTTTTTATTTATTTTCATCAAATTATAAATTAGTTATGTTTAAGTAATATTTTACACACCTATTTATAAGTATATTTAAAATATTTATATATATAAGTTTGGAAAAATAAGTTGTATTTTGTAAAGGAATAAAGGAAGTTTTGGATTATAACACTTGCGTTATAATAAATGGTTTGGGAAGTTAATTAAAAGCATATTACCTTATTTTATAAATAGAAACATACTTGGATCTTTAAAAGAATGTTTTTAGGATAAGCATAGGTAAATGGTTTTTGGTTTGTAGCGACAATGTTTAAGTAACATTTGTCTTAAACCCTTTGTAATAAATTTGTGACCGTAATTAGACCTTTTAATGGATATTTTAAAGAAAATAAGAAGTATGGAATTTTTTGAAAAAAGATTAAAAAAAAGGTTTAAAGTAAATAATCTTGTTAAAGATTTGTCAATATACTTATACCGTTTGAGATAAGTATATGAATACTTTTTGAAGTATTGGAAGAGTACAAATGAATATTAGAAATTGATAAATGTGTTAGTCCGTGAGATGATGTTTTGATGACAACAGCCTTAAAATAAATTATAAAATATAAATCTAACAATATAAGTTTAGATATATGTATATGCAGGATTTAACCATGCAAGTACCAAGAATGAAGACTCTACAGTATAAAGATTCAAGATATCAAGATTGAATACTCATGAGTAACAAGAATATCAAGATTATCAAGAGTTCAAGATTTCAAGTAATTTACTTTTTTAATTAGGAATTTTGTTAAAACTCCTAGAAAAGCACTGACATCTTAAAATCCAATTTATTCGTGGAATGAAATCCACTTCGAGCCTGTTAAAGGGATGGAACCCTAAGTAGGATGGAACCTACGAAAAATCTAGTGGAACATTGTTTTGTATCCGCTAACTTTTATTCAAAATGATTTTTCAAAATTATATCTTATTTTCAAAATGATTTCAAAACCTTCCTTTTAAAAGAATCAAAAACATCTATCTTGATTTTAAATACTTTTAGCCTCAAAATAATCTTTAATTTCAAAGTCAAATTATCCTTGATTTTAAACTATATTTTAAATAAAATATATTTAACTTTTAAATATTTATACTTAGATTTAAATATAAAATTATAGTAAAATTATATATATATTATTCTCTATATTTACTTATGTATTTTAATTATAGTCAAGTATATTTATAAAGTTTGAAATAGTTTTAATATAAGATAAAGGTTATTTTTAAAGAAAATCAAAACACCAAAAATCCCTTTGGGATGTCAACATGCTCAAGTACCTCATGTGGACATGGTGTCAGTTGGTTTCAAAATTCCAATTTCAAAACAAGTGCCTACTCGCCATAACTCTTCACGAATGGACATAGTTGTTGTTCTTCTATAAATAGGGGTTGGTTTCAACGAATTTTAATACAATTTTTCTTCTTTTTTCACTCCTCTTCTTCTTCCACATTTCTATATACATTTTCTTACCATTACTCTACCGAAATCAACATTGAACCTAACTAGATCATTTCTGGTTTGATTCTCTATCACTATTTCAACAAGATCCTCAGTGCTATTCAGAGTTATAGGCTTTTTGTAATCAACTTAGCGAGAAAAGTGAGATTGTAGCCTTGGAAATCAATCAAGTGAGATAAGGTGTGATTGTAGCCTTGGGAAATCAATTGGGTGAACTTGTTGCCCGTGAAATCAAGTATCTCTACCCAGAGGATTGTGATTCTGGAGGGTGTAACTCGTTGCCTTAAAATCAAGGGTGTAATTGTACAATTGCTTTTGAAAGGTAATCCGTACTTGTGTGCGGGACTGGATGTAGGGTAACTCCGAACCAGTATAAAATCCGCTGTGTTCTTTTCTTTACTGCTTTTATTTTATTTCTGCATCTGTGTTTGTTTCTGTGATCATATCTGTGTCTGAATATTGCATACATTTGTGTTTAAATTAACAAAAACGCAAAAAAAAATTAATAATTCTCTAAAACACTATTCACCCCCCTCTAGTGTTTATCCTAGCCTTAAGATCCTTAATCCGCATTTCTTACATTTGGTATCAGAGCAAGGTTTTCAAAGTTTCATAATCTGATTTTTGAAAAAGTTTTCAAAATGGCTACCAACACCGGTACTGTTACTAACACTAGTATCCCTGTCACTAGTTCATTTGTAGAAGGTCAGTCTACTGTCAGGCCACCACATTTTAATGGCAGTAACTATGCATATTGGGCATGTAGGATGAAAATATATTTACAATCTATAGGATTAGACACTTGGAATATCACGCAAACTGAATATTCTGAACTCACAACTGATTTTGCACAGTGGGCCGCTGAGCAAAAGACTGTTGCACAAAATAATTCTAAAGCAATGAATATTCTGTTTTGTTCACTAGATAAAAAGGAATTTAATAGAGTGTCAGTTTATAAGTCTGCATAAGAAATCTGGAAAACTTTGCAAGTAACTCACGAAGGAACAAGCAAAGTTAAACAGACCAAAATTTCCATGCTCACAAATCAGTTTCAATTATTTAACATGAATCCTAACGAGTCTATTTCAGATATGTATAGTAGATTTCAGGATATTGTGCATTCTTTAATATCCTTGGGAATGGAATTTTCTGAAGAAGATCAAGTCAGAAAAATTTTAAATTCTCTTACTCCAGAATAGGTTCAAACGACACTTGCGATCGAAGAGGCAAATGACATCAGTACCTTAGGGATAGAAGAATTAATTGGAAATCTAATGTCATTTGAAGTTCAAATGATCGGGAGAAGAGAAAGCAAAGCATCTGAAAAGAAATCAATGGCATTCAGTGCACTGACCGATGGATCAGACTCAAACAGTGATAATGATGAAGATAGCCTTTATGACCAGAAATTTTAGAAAATTCATGAAATACAGAAAGATGAATAATCTCAAGAGAAACAACTATAAGAACTCTAGAAATCAGAATGTAATGCCAAATAATGTCAAATGTTTCAACTGTGATGAACCAGGACATATCAAAAGAGACTGTCCTTATCCAGATAGGCAAAATCCTCCTATGAACAATGATCCAACAAAGAAACGGAAGCGTGCATTTACTGCTACTCTAGATGACTCAGACTCATCCTCAAGTGATGATGATCAGAAGACAGATAATACAAACTTGTGTTTCAGGGAAGTTCACGACTTTGACGAACTCAGAGAAATGGACTCAAAAAAAGGTACGCATTTACAATATAATTGGTTGAAATTGCATGCTTAGAATTAGATACTTGATTGCTTGATTGATTGATTTTGAATTGGTGTGTTATTTGAATTTTAAATTTTTACTATTATTTTTATTATTATTTTATTATTATTTTTGTTATATTATTATTATTTTTATTATTTTCATAAGTACAATAATATATTGAAAATACTATAATTTTAATAATATTCTAGATATATATACATTAAATATAATAAGTACATATATATATATATATATATATATATATTAGAGTACATAGGAAAAATAAATCATAGAAATTCATAGGCACATGTCGACATGGTCCCTACCATGATGTCGACATGGGTACCAGAATTGGAAATTCAAAATTTGAATTCAAATGATTGAATTTCCCTCCATCTTTTCACTTCATTCAATTCTCTGAAATGGCATCTTTTGACCAGAGAACATGTCCTTTGAGAATCTATTTATTCGCCATCTTTTATCATATATTTTCACTCTCATTTTCAAATTCAAACTCTCTCTTCAAAACTTCAAGCTCTCTACTCTCTACTTTAATGGCTTCTTCAAGCAACCCCTCCACCATGAGAATTTCCAAAAAGATAAAAGAGCAACTCTTCAATGATCCGGAGGCAATAAAAGCATACATCAGTTATGCTAATTATGCCAAAGTCCATCCCGGAAAGTTTGCTATCTTTCAATATTTTTCTTCTTATGAAATTGATTCTCTTTTTTCAAACAATCAAATTCTTAATCTTGTTGATGTTTCTCAAAATGATTTTGTTTGCTATCCAAATCTTATCAAAATTTTCTATGCTAATTTAAACCGTGGATTTTACAATGGAAATGAGGATGAAATTTGGAGTAGTGTCAAAGGCACTAGAATGGTTTTGAATTGTGATCATTTGGGTACCATTCTCAATTACAAGAGTACGGGGATGGATCATTCTAGTTTTAAAATCGATGAAAATGATCGTGAGACATTTCATCACATTTTTGAAGGAAATGATGATTTTTAATTTAAAAATTGAAACTTTCGACCAAAAGCAAGAATTGTCAATCTTCTTTTGCAACATACTTTGACCCCAAGATCGGGGAATTTTAACAATCCTACTTAAAAAGTTTGCAAAGCACTTTTTGCTACTTTTGGAAATTATGACATTAAGTGGACGCAAGTTATTTTGGATGAACTTCGTCCTAAAAATCTTGAAATGGGTGAGAACACTTTGTATCATGAAATTTATCTCACTCGGATTTTTAACTATTTTGGAGTGGATTTCAAAGGCGAAGAATTTGTTTCTAGAAAAGTTTTCAATCATTCCAACATTTCGCTTATGAAAATTCCATTTGTTTTTCAACCTTATGAGACTCTTGCCGAAAAGGAAGAGTGTTTGGCTCATGAGGAAATGGAAGAAGAGGAAGAGGAAGAAGAAGAAGGGGATGAAATGGAAATTGAAGAAGAAGAAGAAGGTGAAACCTCTTTGGAAAACATCGACTATCCTCTTAATCCATACAACAAAACCCTTCTCAAAAACCAAAAGACGATTGTTGAGAATCAACGGATTCTTAAACGATCCGTTGGTAAAAAGTTGGACAAAATTTCATCCAAGATGAACAAGTTCATTTCCAAAGTCAGCAAGAAACTTGGACTTTCTTCATCGTCATCATCCTCTAATTAGTTCTACCTTTTTGTATCTTGTTTTATTTGTTTTAGTTTATTTTGATTTGAATGTTCGTGTACTTCTTTATGATTAATCGTTGTATCGTCTTAGTATGAAATGAAATGGAATTTCTTTTCTGTTATCTTGCCTATCTTATCTCCAGAATAAATGTTAGTATATTATATAAATATATATATGCACAATTATTCACAAAATCAAAATAAATCATCAAATTTCACTACACCATGTCGACATACCCCCTATGACCATGTCGACATGTACTGGTCAGAAATGACAATTCATTTTGAATTTGAAATTTGAATAACTACCATATGTCTATTCATTTCAAACGAATTTCTACACCTATAAATACCTATCTCTTCAGAATTCATCACTGAGTATTATTTCTTATCTTCTCTATCTCTCATTCTTCTCACAATTTCAAATATGGCTAATCCAATTCATAACTTATCTGAGAATCTTGAAGAAACTCTTAATTCATTCAAGAATATTCTCTCATTCATTCTTCGTAACCAGAAATACTTAGAATTGAGTCAAATGCAGATGATCAAGGAGCAAGAAAGGCATTTCGATGCGATACGATTGATGATTTCCTCTCTGCACAAGGATGATAACGAAGCACATCCTCCTGTATCTCTCACCAATGACAATGAAAATTGGGATGACATTAAAGCAGACCCTATCTTTGGAGAAGAAGGATGGGTGGAAGTTCCTCATAACATTTGATTTTATTTGGTTGCTTTCTTTGAATTGTTTGCTTTGATTGATTTGATTCCGTTTGCTTTGGCTTGGTTTGATATTGATTGATGTTTAGTGAGGATTGATGTTTGTTGTACAAAACATGTATAATTATACATTGATCTTTAATTCATTATTGTGTCTATCAATATAATTATCTCTTAATTCTATATTCCATTGTATAAGTTTATTAATGCAGATATTTTAGTCCAAGAATGAGGGTGGGTTATATAGTTTGGAGATGGTTTTTTTTGTTGATGACAAAGAGGGAGAAGTATAAAATAGAATAGTTAGGCACAGATTAAGGGGGGTTTATTAGGATAGAAGTAATATTTTATAAACAAAGGTTGTCATCATCAAAAAGGGGGAGATTGTTAGTCCGTAAGATGATGATTTTGACGACAACAACCTTAGAATAAATTATAAAATATAAATACAAACAATATAAGTTTAGATATATGTATATGCAGGATTTAACCATGTAGGTACCAAGAATGAAAACTGTACAGTATAAAGATTTAAGATATCAAGATTGAAGACTCATGAGTAACAAGAATATCAAGATTATCTAGAGTTCAAGATTTTAAGTAATTTACTTTTTATTTAGGAATTTTGTTAAAACTCCCAGAAAAGCACTGACATCTTAAAATCCAATTTATTCGTGAAATGGAATCCACTTAGAGCCTGTTAAAGGGATGGAACCCTAAGTAGGATGGAACCTACGAAAAATCTAGTGCAACATTATTTTGTATTCGCTAACTTTTTATTCAAAATGATTTTTCAAAATTATATCTTGTTTTCAAAATGATTCAAAACCTTCCTTTTAAAAGAATAAAAAACGTCTATCCTGATTTTAAATACTTTTAGCCTCGAAATAATCTTTAATTTCAAAGTCAAATTATCCTTGATTTTAAACTATCTTTTAAATATAATATATTTAACTTTTACATATTTATACTTTGAGTTAAATATAAAATTATAGTAAAATTCTATATATATTATTCTCTATATTTACTTATGTATTTTAATTATAGTCAAGTATATTTATAAAGTTTAAAATAGTTTTAATATAAGATAAAGGTTATTTTCAAAGAAAATCAAAACACCAAAAATCCTTTTGAGATGTCGACATGCTCAAGTACCCCATGTCGACATGGTGTCAGTTGGTTTCAAAATTAAAATTTCAAAAGAAGTGTCTATTCGCCACAACTATTCACGAATGGACGTGGCTGTTGTTCTTTTATAAATAGGGGTTGGTTTCAAAGAATTTTAATATAGTTTTTTTTGGTTTTTTCACTCCTCTTCTTCTTCCACATTTCTATATATTTTCTTACCATTACTCTACCGAAATCAATATTGAATCTAACTAGATCATTTTTGGTTTGATTCTCTATCACTATCTCAACAAGAACTTTAGTGCTATTCGGAGTTATAGGATTTTTGTAATCAACTTGGCGAGAAAAGGTGTGATTGTAGCCTTGGAAATCAATCAAGCGAGATAAGGTGTGATTGTAGCCTTGGGAAATCAATTGGGTGAACTTGTTGCCCGTGAAATCAAGTATCTCTACCCAGAGGATTGTGATTCTGGGGGGTGTACCTCGTTGCCTTGAAATCGAGGGTGTAATTGTACAATTGCTTTTGAAAGGAAATCCGTACTTGTGTGCGGGACTGGATGTAGGGTAACATCAAACCAGTATAAAATCCAGTGTGTTCTTTCCTTTACTGCTTTCATTTTATTTCTGCATCTTTGTTTGTTTCTATTATCATATCTGTGTTTGAATATTGCATACTTTTGTGTTTAAATTAACAAAAACTCAAAAAGATTTAATAATTCTCTAAAAGACTATTCACCCCCCTCTAGTGTTTATCCTAGCCTTAAGATCCTTGATTCGCATTTCTCACAAAATGGAGTTTTATTAGTAAAAGAAGCTTTACTGATAAAAGGGGTTCTAATTTATAAAAGAAGTAATTAAATAAAAAGGGGATTGGAAGTCGCTTATGCATCTTAATCGTACTTTGTGTGACTTAATTGTGCTTTGTGTGTTGACTCGCTTATGGAAAGTATTTAGTCGTTTACTTAGCACTAAAAGCTGACTAAGTAGACTTGTCGATATGTGAGAGTCAAGAATGAAGTGCCTAGGCAAGGATTTGATGTAACTAGTGCTCTAACATACCTGGGTTCACTCTTGATCGAGGGAGTGTTTTAAGTTGAGAAGTTCAGAAACATGATATGTATAGAAGACTTAATTTCCATATGTGATCGTTCTCATTATTGTTGAACTTGGCCAAATTTACTTGGGAAGTGTTTAAAAGCTTCACGGTGTCATACAATTTGAGAACTCATAGAGAGGAGCATCGATGTGAAACTTCTACAGCTTTAAGAACTTATATATATAAGAGAGGACTCCTCTTTATATCTTATTCGCTTACTTGTAAAAGAACCGGAATTGAGTTTACTGGTAATTCATCGATTTAGTTTTGAGGAGTACAGGATCAGTAAGTGTTTTACTTATCGAACATCACTTCAAAATTAATATACATGTTCTATATGCTGGAAGCGGTTGTGAACTGGAATGCTATAAAGTTGAACTGTCTATCTTGAGACTAAGTCCAATGGAGAGGTCAGTATTAGCATTCGTCGGACTACTTATGCTGGAATGTAGAGATTCGAGATCTGTTCGAGATGCTTGAATCCATGTAGATATTTTTGATCTGTTTGAGATGCTGGAATCTGTTTGGGGATTCATCTTATGTTCGGGTGATGAAGACTCGTGTGAGAGATGTCAAACGTGACCTCGACATCGGTAAATGACTAAAGACGGAGTAGGATGCACAATCTCGGGTTTAGCTAACCCATGAGCGTATATCAACTCCAAATCTAGAGTATGCTTATCAATATGTTGCGCACGAGAATGGTTGATAATTGGTTCCACTAGTTCACATGTTCAAGCGATGGGCCAGTTGTGTTTACCTTATGGTATATTTTATTTAGAGATATACGATGCTTGGAAGGTAGTTTTTGATCCTTGCCATGGAGATCCGCTTCAGTTTATTGGAGGCGTCTCCATGGAAAATCTATATGCGAACGTACCTTAGCAGTTTTAATTGTACCCTCAATATTATTATGGTGTAATAAATGTAAGCATCCAGCTACTTTCTAATTTATATTCTACACCCTAGACATTGTCTATTATAACACCTTATATACTTATTAGATGATGATTCTTTTGAGGGTACAACCATTATGACATTATGTGCGGCCTCAAAAATACTGTTATATGCTAGCTACATTTTTCTTGAGTTTCTCATAACAGAGTTATGCCAGACATGTGATTTTTTTCCCTAAATTCCTCATGCGCTCTTTCGAGCAGTTTGGGAAAGGCAGTTTTTCATTGATGTTCATTGAAGCTTGAGGAGACGAGTTGGATGTTTTACCTACCATATTATTCTTATTTCCATTGCGTTACTATTTTATATATTAGCATTTGTGAGGATGGATTGTTACAACTATCCATGCTAGTGATAGTATTTAGAATTGTAACCCTAAAATGTTATGTATCTTAGAGTGACCATTGGTGCTATCTTTTGATATTATATGTTATCGTTCCGCTATGAGATTCTGATATTATGTTCTGTTTTCTTTTTCTTATTTATTTTACCATAATAATCTATCTATCTGGCACTTGACTACTTGACACACGGATACCGTGGATGTATTGATGTCGACATTTAGAGGTCGAAGTGGATGGTTGTTATATGTGGTATCAGAGTAAGGTTAAGTGAGAACCTTAGCTTTGGTAGGGTATGTCTCAATAAGAGATAGGATGATGGAATATCCTAGTATGAGTTGCGTGCATTACATATATGAGAGTGTATTTGTATTTGTTATAAATGTATACCTTAAAGATATTCCGACGATGAAAATTAAAGATCTTGTATATGGTAACTTATATAAGTTGATAGTGTAGTTCAATTAATGTAGGGAATGATGATGTTTATTTTTTCCCTTCATTAATTAGTTTAGCCATATTCGATTAGTTTTCGAGCGTTATGATCATTTGTAGAATTATTAGCTTAATATCGCTCGACCAGTTTATGAGCATTGTTATCGTTTGTTGATTGATTAGTTGTGCTCTACCAGTTTATGAGTATTGACTATTGTTTGTTGACTTTTGATTTATGCTCAACTAGTTTATGAGTAGTTTTACCTTTTCACTACATGAGTTGCATAGACAGTATTTACAGATGCACTGAAATGAAGACCTTGTGAAATAAATTTCACAGTTTTACTATTAGGTGTTCGATGGTAAGGTTGGGTTAGAAATTAAATCTATTGAAATTTGTTTATTTTAATCTAAAAGAAAGATAAGATATTTTGTAAATAAATATTTATGAAAAGATTTTATAAAAAGAAGTAACTTTATATAGGTATAGTTTATAAAATATGATTTATAAACAAAGAGAATTTAAATTGATATTTTGAGAACTTAAATCCTAATATCTTTGAAAATGGTTTTCAAGATTTTAGAGAAAATAATAATAATGTTATCCTAAAGTAAACATTTGGCAAATTGGTTTGCGAAATTGAGATGATGGTACCGTAATATTACACGAAGTATTTGATACTACTTTGAAAATGATTTTGGTTAAGTCCGAAAGGTAGGATTTGGATGTATTGAACTCACTTTTGTAGCTTGAAAATAATTCTAGTGATGACTGTAGCATCATCGACGTTTATTTTTGGGTTTCAAAGGCGAGGATGCTACAAAGTGGTTTCGGTAAAAGCAGATTTTGGTTTAATCCCGAAAGTGTGATTTGATATACAAAAGATTTATGTATAAATTATTATTTCAATTGATTTGAAAAAAACCCGGTTTTGTTCTAAAGTTTTCCTTAAGGAATTTGATATAAAATATATAGTACTTCAAAAAAAGATTTTGAAATAAACTTTCTATATGGAAAACCTTAACATGTATGTTATGTTGGATGTACAAGTGGTAGTGGCATAACCCAAATAATTAAGAATATTTTCACATTTTCTCTTTATAGAAAAAGTGTGTTAATAAATAATTGGAACTCTATTAAGTTATTTTACGGACACATGTAGCCTATGCATTAGAACAATATAGTTTGTGCATCATATTATGGTATGTTGTTTGATAGTTTTTATTTGTTAAAATAAAATGGGATTTTCGAAGATTTTGGATATTTGGAAACTTCCAAATCGTCATAGAAACTTGGAGCTAGGTGATTTTGTGAATAGAAATAAATTTGATTTTTTGTGACTCTTGAATTGAGAAGGTAGTAAGTTAAAAGAAGTTTTAAATTGTTGAACTTATTTGTTAAGTAAAATAAATTTGTTGTTTGGTACATAGTTTTAGGATGTAGTGGAGTATTATACGATTATGAACTTAAGTTATAAAAAATTTAATAACTCGAAGTTATGTTTTTATGAAATGGTTCATAAATAATTTTTATATTAAATGGTATACTACTGTGTAAAGGAATATGCGAAAAATAATGATATTGGTGCAAAGAAACCAATAAAATAAGAGTTTAAGTTGTACTTAGATCATATTATTCGCATGATAGTTCTTGATCTAGCATTCGAGTACATGATTTCGAGGTGATTTACACCAGTCCGAACAAGGATTTTTCACTAAATGCTTGATACGAATTCTTGGAAAGATCCTAAAGTTTTCTATCATAACATAAGGGTATGTAAGAAGAACAGAAGTTTCTAATCAATGAACGTGATCGGAGTCCGCACTGGAGAGATCAAATGATCTATACTAATTTGAAAGTGAAATTTATGCGATCGAGCAAGTGATCAAATCAGATATTGCATACAGATGGATCATGTGCATTGGCTTTAGTATGATTGTATACTATGTTTTGTTGGCTTATAGAGAGTTTAGGGGACGCCCTTTGATTTTTTGTGAGCTAACATTAATAATCATCTAAGTAATAACCCAAGGCTATTGAGCGTAAGGTGCGCTTAGTAGATTGTTTATCATTCTTGTGCGATAGGAGGATTTTTGAACCTGAGCGAACCGTGGGCTTTGTTTGCTAGTAATTTTGAATACTGCATTAAGTGTCTCTATGTGATTTTCTCCTTCTGTTCCTAGAGTTGGAATTTCGAGGATTAAATGTTTTAAGTGAAGGAGAATGTAACGACCCGAAATTTTGGACACTTCGTATTTAAATATCTGAATTAACTAAATATTTGAATCTTGGATTAAATATGATTAAACTAATTCAATAATCTTGTTAACCTCCTTTTAATTAATAACTAATGACGGTAAACTTGTTCAATAAAAATAGTTATAAAAAGAAATACTTCGAAGAAATATGGATAATCTTATTGAAAATCGTTTTAATGATAAACAACTTTTTACTCGACAAAAGTTGTTCAATTTTTTTTTTACATAAACTAAAACACTTAGGAAATCATTAAGATGAATAAAAATATTTTTCCATTTATGGAAAATAAAATATTGATGTTGTCGTGCTGATGTATTGGATAGATATTTTTGTGTGAGGATAAAAGGGTAACTTGTTAGGGAAATGAGATGTAAAGTAAAAAAGATTGCAAGGCATATGATGGGGACTATTTTGGCCAGAAATGAGGAAGGTAAAGGAGATATTTTAAATGTGTTAACACTCATAATTCATAAAATCTTCAAAAAAATTAAAAGAATCAAAAAATGGTGGAAGTGGATTAGCACTAATCGACTTTGTTCTTCACTAATCTTATTCTAATTAGTTCAAATCTCTTCCAAACTTCACCAAACTTTCAGCAACACCTTAGAACACCTTAGGAAACAGGATTATAAAGTTAAAAGTGGAAAATGATGGAAGAAAAGGGGGAGATTGGGTTTAGCCATGAGCAATAATGAAGAGGGGGTGTTGCTTTGTGATTTTGGAGCTAAGGGTGGTGTCTTTGGATGTTTGAGTATGGTAGGAGGTATTCTAGGTGTTATGAGGGTTTATCCTTGCGTTAGGCTTGGATCTAAGTGAGATATCTCACTATCTTGTATGTATATATTATGTGTATATATGTATGTATGTGCAAATATAAAGTTAAAGTGACATTAACTAATTGAAGGTATACATTTTGAACCCTCTTGCTTTTAAAATCAAATGACAACTTTATATTGTATAATATAACTCCTATTACCTTCTATAACATGTGGCATAGCCCTAACTTGTTGTTTAAACGGTGATTTGGATTGTATGTTGAACTGAAGTACGTTTGAATGTGTTTGAAATGAGAATTATCGCTATAAGTGCACTTTGATATCCCTTAATCTTAACTTGTGTAAATGGAAGATTTATGAACTTAACTTGATATAATATGATTTGGTTTTTCTCTACATATATTTTGGTGTATAGTGTAGTAAATAAATGGTTTGAAAAGTTATAGAAATTGTCAAACAAAATTGTGAAAATTAGAAGCGAAAAGGTCGCTATGGATGCACTTTGAAAATTCCTTGTGTTCGGCGATTTTGAAGTCAACTTTTAAAGACATCCTAGGAGCATCTTTGCATTTTTAATAATTATTAAATGTGTACTTATTATTAGAAAAGTATTCAAGTTTAAAAGATTTTGGAATTGGTCAAACAAAGTGGCTAAATTTAGAGTAGAAAGATCATTAAACGAACACTTTAGTAAATAACTTATTTTCGGGAATTTTTATAAATAAATTAAAAGAAATTCTTAGGAGTTTCTTTCCTTGATATTTTAGTATCCTAAGGGTAGTACTTACTGTAAAAAATTCAAGTCTTAATTCATT
Source organism: Allium cepa (assembly GCA_030765085.1). Lineage (NCBI taxonomy): Eukaryota > Viridiplantae > Streptophyta > Magnoliopsida > Asparagales > Amaryllidaceae > Allium > Allium cepa. Next base: position 586,268,686 of record CM060940.1, read on the forward strand.
TGTTTAGGCGGTGAGAGTTGATCACAAACTTTGTGCTTTCTATGTTGTTTTTTGGCAAGGGCTTTTAACAGCATTTATAAATGATGTACTAAGTTGCTTGAGGTTTTAATTGTCTAAAAGTGATATTTAAATCTGGTATTTTTCTCTGATCTATTTAGGAATGTTTTCTTACATATTTTGCAACATTTTAAAGTTGGTTTAAAGTTTAATCATAATTTTAATAAATATTTTTGAATTTTAAAGTAAAGGGTTTTAAGATATAAAGCATGATTTTTATTTATTTTCATCAAATTATAAATTAGTTATGTTTAAGTAATATTTTACACAGATATTTAAAACTTGTTTATAAGTACATTTAAAGTATTTATATATAAGTTTAGAAAAATAAGTTAGGTATTTTATAAAGTAATAAAGGAAGTTTTGGATTATAGCACTTATGCTATAAAAATGGTTTAGGAAGTTTATTAGAAGTATATTACCTAGTTTAATAAATATAGACATACTTGGAAGTTTAAAAGAATGTTTTAAAGTTAAGCATAAGTAAAATGATTTTTGGTCTACAGTGACAATGTTTAAGTAACATTAGTCTTAAACCCTTCGTAATAGATTTGTGAATGTAATTAGACCTTTTAAATGGATATTTTAAAGGAAATAACAAGCATGAAATCTTTTGAAAAATGTTAAAAAGGTAAAGGTTTAAAGTAAGTAATCTTATTAAATATTTGTGACCGTTTGAAATAAGTATATGAATACTTTTTGAAGCACGGAAAGAGTACAAATAAATAGTAGAAATTGATAAACGGAATTTTATTAGATAAAAGAAGCTTTACTAATAAAAGAGGTTTTAATTTATAAAAGTATTAATTATATAAAAAAAGTGATTAGAAGTCTCTTCTGTGGCTTAATCATGCTTTATGTGACTTGATTGTGCTTTGTGTGTTTACTCGTTTATGGAAAGTATTTAGTCGTGTGCTGTTAGCAAAGCAGATTTCAGTTGACTTAGAAGATTCAAACAGGGATGAAATGACTTGAAAATTGTCAAGCACTCTTGATGGAGTAAAAAAACATCTCAGAAAAAATTTGATCAAAAATAGGCTAACCACACATGTCAGTACCGACTTGAAAGAGGTAAATCGACATGTTTTTGACAAGAGCGCTACAAAAGAATACAAGTCATTTCGAGCTGAGGAAAAAAGTCAATATCGACCTGTTATGGAAAAAGGCTGATATCGAGTTGTTTTAGGGGGCTGTGGGAATCAACTTGTTTTGGATGACCAAGGATCAATGAAACAGCATGAGGCAACTCAAAATCAAGTAACTGTGATATCCCGGAAATTTTAGCAATATCAATTTAATAATCTGTATTTAAAATTAAATTGATTTGATAAAATTTTAATAAAAATTTACTTGATTTGATAATCTAATTAAATAGATGTTAAATTGGTAAATTTTATCTTTTAAAAGTTAATAATTGTATTCCTATTTATAATGTATGTGTGTGTGTGTGTGTATATATATATATATATATATATTGTGAATAGATAAGTTTAATTTGAAGTTAAACAAACAAATAAAATCTTATTTTAAAATTCTAATATTCATTTGATAATTTGAAGATTTTTATTTTTATTTAATAAATAGCTAATTGGTTTAAAATACTTAAGGTAATTGTTTTAAATTGTACAATTGTATTTTAAATATAGTTTAAAAATTTTATAAGATAAACAAAAGTTTATTTTATTTCTTTTTGAAATATAGCTTAATAATTATAATTTGGAAATATATGAAAATTTAAGATACTCTTTATATATTAAACATTAATTCTTTTAATTAAGATAAATAAGACAAGTAATTTATGATTTCTTTTATAAATGATTTAAAGTTAATAAATAGGTTATTTTCTAGTAATAATAAATGTATAAATGTAGATATGTTTTAAAAGACAAAATTATTATTGTTAAATTAAATATGTTAATATAAATTAGTTTTAAAATTGGATTTTAAATGGATAAAAGCATTTGAATTTGAATTCATTTTGAAATTCAAATTAATAAATTTATATATGAATCTTGTAAATAAGTTTTCACTTTTATATAAATTATTTTATTTCATTTAAGAGAAATACTCATACATTTGTTTATGAAACTACTTTATATGTGTTTAATAAATAAAGAAGATTTCAATTACCTTTAAAATAAATGAAAACAAATAAATTAAATACACTTAAGACACATGTTATTAAACTAAGCTGTGTTTATGACAAGTGTTAGTTTTTTTACAAGTGTCTTTTATTTTGATTTTCTTTTAATTTTTTTAAAAAAATCATTCACACTTATATAAAACATGTTTTTCTTCACTCTCATTTTCTAATGTTCATTTTTTTTTCTAAGTTAAGAAAAAAATTCTCAGCCAAAAACAAATCTGTAACTACATTCCTCAAAATCAAATCTGTAACTCTTCTTTTCAAAACTTGCATGTTTAATCCTGCAATCCACCTCCTACAATTTGTTTTCAATCTCCAACCTATAATCCATTTTTCAATCATGCAACTGTAAATTCCATTTCCAAATACAAAGCATTTGCCTGCATGTTAAGTCTGCAATTCTCTGTACAAATTTTTCTCAGCAACATAATTCCTTTCATTTTCGTCAACTTGAAAATCAAACCTGCACCTGAAAATCTTTTCAAAAGCAAATGAAAGCCTCTGCATTTCTTTAAATTTGGGAATCAAGCTCAATGTAAAGCCTGCATGCAAGTTAAATCAAGATCAAGTCCCATTAACCTGCATGCAGATCTAAATGCAAGCAACTCAGTTCTTTTTAAAGCATGCAACTTCAAGTTTTCCAAATTTAAAGATTCTAATGTATATAGAAGCTAGCCTGCATGCAAAATTCAATCAGTAGGCAACTCAGTTCCTAAAGCATAAAACAAAAGCTCTGTTCTTCATGCTCTAGACAGGTGAGTAACTCTTTTTGAAATTTAAAAATAAACTGTTGCTTAAATAGGTATGTTTGTGTATATTATTTGATTTCATGTTGATTAGTTGCCTGTGCATATGCTTTTAAATGTATTATTGAATATATGTGTATATATATGTGAGATGTATGTGACTGTGCTTCCTCTGCTTCTAGCTTCAGGTCCTGTTTTTAAACAAAAAATTTTCTTTGCTCTAGTTAAATACTTTGTTAAGGTCCTGAAAAAAAATTGTTAAAGATGCCATAGTTTAGTTTTAAACTTATTAAGTAAAAACACAAAATTTGTAACTTACTTTGAAATTTTTTGAAAACATCAGAGAATGATTAATAAACTTGAAAACTCAAACATTATAAATTTTGAATTCAGTATTGTAAACTGAAAGCTTAAACAAATTAATGATTTTTAAAACTAAAATCATATTGTTTAGTCAGGAATTGGGGTTGCAGTACTCTTTTGAACAGAAATTGTGTTTTAAGCAAACTCTGGTGATCAAATTGATTGGAGAGTTTGGGGTTCATGGAGGTGGTAGTGGGATGATCAAGGGGTGTGGCAAAAATGCCAGAAAGATGTATAGGGCTTGGTGGAGGCGATGGGAGGTGGGCGAAGTTTGTAAACCTAATTTTATATGGACTTGGTATTTCAATAATCTTGAAGACTTGAATCGATCGAATGCGACAAATTTTGGGAAGATGGGAGATTGGCCACTGACGAGATGGTGACCGGAGTTTCTGCCATTCTGGTGGACTGAGGGTAGTGATGTTGGCGGTGACAGGTTTGGAAGGGAGATGGCCTTCTAATTCCAGGTTTTCAAATTGCGTTCCAGTTTGGGTTTAGGGCTCGATCTCGATGATGGGCCACTTCTGGTGATCTGAGTGTTGGAAAGGAGGTGCAAGGTTGAACTACACTTGTTTGGATCATCATGGATGGTCGGGGAGGAGTGGTTCGCTGGTGGAGGTGCACGAGTGCACAGAGTATCAGGAGAAGTGGGTTTGGGAAGTTGATGTTTTCTTCGGGTGATTTGATGATTTACTCGAAGTAGCAGATGTTTTTACTCGAAGTAATATAGGGAGGGTTTCGGGTATGTAAGTATTTACAGGTTTCAAAGGAAAACCTGTTTATTTCCAATCCAAATTTAGTTTAAATCTGAAGCAAGTTGTTAACAGAAATAAAACTTAAATTTAATGTCAGGATTTCAAACTGAGTTTGAATCCAGGTTTAAAAATTTAATTTAAACTTTATAAATTAAAATGTTTAACAACTATAAAAGAGTTTTAAATATTTGAAATTAAAGGTAAAACTTTAAAATTAGAATAGAAGATTTAATCCTAAGTTTAAATCTGGAAACAAGATTCAAATTAGAATCATGTTTTGAAAAGAAAAGAAGTTTTTAAATTTTGAAATATTTAAACAGCATTTGATGTTGGATCATATTTTAAATATGATTTGTATGGGTACAAATTTCCTTTAAACTCCTTTATAAATTAGAAATTATTTAGTAGAAATCTTAAAAAAGTTTTAAATTGTATTTTGAACTTTGTTTAAGTTAAGTTTGATTTCTTTTTAAATTTTAAATTTAAAATGTAATTTGAAAACAATTTTGAGTTAAATTGTTTAAGTTACTTTATTAATGATAAAGTAATCATGAATAAGAAATGTTTATTTTTTAAGATTTAATGATCTTTGTTTCATTAAAAAATTAATAATTTAAATAATTTAATTAATTAATTTTTTTAATTAATTAAAGATTTGAAATAAATTAATTAAGGTTAATTAAATTTGTAATTAATATTAATTAATTTAAGTTAATTTCTTAAGGAAGGTAATTAAAAGAATTTTTAATAAGTTAATGAAGGTCATTAACTTGTGATTATTTATTTATTAATTAATGTAATTAATTTTGATAATTAATTGGACTAATTAATTTAAATAATCAATTATGAGACTTAATTAAGTATGAATTACTTTATGGAAATAATTAAAGATATTAATTACTCTTTGTAATTAATTTGTTAATTGGATTAATTTAAATTAATTAATTAAGTTTAATTAATTTAGAATAATCATTTGATTGATAAGTAATCAATGAAGTGTAATTACTTAGAGAAATAATTAAGATAAATAAATTACTGGGGGTAATTAATTAAAGTATGAAAGAGTTTTGAATTAATTACTTTGTGTAATTAATGTGAAGATAATTTCTTTATGAAGTAATTAATAATTAATTACTTGGTGTAATTAATTTAAGCATTAATTGATTAAGTCATGTTGAAATGATTAAGTGATGTAATTAATTAAGGGTAATTAATTACTAATGAGATTAATCAAGATTGATTAATAAATATAATTAATTATTAAATGAAATTAATTTAGAAGTAATTAAGAAATTAAGAATAGTTAATTACTAAATGTGATTAATCAAAGGTGATTAATAATTGTGGATTAATTTAAATTTAATTAAGGATCATTAATTAATATAATTAATGATGTAATTAAGGATTAATTAATTAAGATTAATTAATCAATGATAAGTGATTAAGAAATTAATTAATTAATGTAATTAATTAAGGACTAATGTAATTAATTATAATTAATTAATTAATGAAGTAATTAAAGGTTATTTACTGATTTTGGTTAAGGATAATTAATTTGAAAAATTAATTAAAGATAATTACTTGAATGTAATTAAAGGATAGTAAATCAAGGGTGATTAATTAAGATTTAGGATAATGATTTAATTGATTGATAACGAATTAATGATTAAGTAAGCAAGTTTTAAAAGGAGGAAGTAATTAATTTAATTCATTTTAATTTAATTATGGATGGCGTGAATATAGATCTTTGCTTATGAATGGATGATATGGTTTACCCTGAATGGTTTGAATCTCAGGCATGAGATAAATAGTGTTGTGTGTTATGGATACATTGGTTGCATTGTGATGGTGATATGAGTTATCTATGGATGATGATAATGTAGATTATCAAGTTATGATGATAATATAGATTACTTGTTTATGATAATATTGTTGATTATCTATTATGATGATGTGAAGTATCTATCTGTGTGTATATAGATAATTAGATTTAATTATTTTAAACCTAAAACAACTTGGACCTAAAAGACACGCTTTGGATTTCGATGAGACCGGGATCGGGTTTCCATATTTGGGTATCTGAAAACCACATCGATTCCAAATAATGTTAGGTCGTTAATCTAAGTGGAGCTAGTGAAGACTCGAGGTGTAAGGGCTATACGTCAGTATAACTCTGTGGGTGATTCCGTAATGAGTTTGACGGAATAATGCTTATAGATTGGAGATGATGAATCAGAGTGCAAGGGCTATGGTCGTTGACTCTGAGGGTGATTCCAATAATGAGTGCAACGAGATAGTGCCTTCAGTTTCGTTCGAAACCGGAACGAACTTGTATGGATTGAATGCTTTCATAACATCGTCAGGCGGACGATGAGCATTCTAAGTGATGCGTCCTATAAAGGTAATCGTAGCCTTAAGCCTCATCAACCGGGAATGGCTAAAACAGGGGAGGAGCAGCAAGGCTTCGTGGGTAGCCCCCACTTAAGAGCAAGATTTACCCCTGTCTAGAAGTCCCTTTATATTCGGCTGTGTGGGGCAGTGGTTCGCGACAACTGCCGGGGTTGTCTTGTTCGGAACTGTTCAGTAAGGAACGGATCCGGCCTTGTGTTGCAGGGGAGTTAGGGTGGCTCCTCGGTACGGTGATCTAGGCCACGTACTGTGACGGGCGGTACCCCAGTAGCCCTGCCATTGCATGGAATCCAAAATCCAATAAGTGCCGTACGTATTAGTTGTGCCCAACTATGTTGGAACGTGAGATGTAAGCATTCCAGCTATTTCTGTATTTTACTTGAAAACCCTAGACACTATTATAATATCATCGGATTTCCTATCAAATGTTTTGGTTAGCGTAAGGTAAAAAAAATTCATGTTTATGTGTGGGAAGTCTTACGTGATACCTTTCTTTTCAAAGGTTTTTCAAAAGTTAAGCAACTTTAACCTGTTACTCACACCAGACCCATGTCTGACCCGGAGTTTATTTTTGTTTTTCATAAACTCTTGGGTACTCAAATTTTTACGAGTAGCCAAGGGATTCAGGTTAGGATTCGGGTTAGCTTTGACGAATATTGGAGGAGCAATGGAGCAGGAGGCTTCTGCGTTAGATATTAGTAGTCCGCTGTGTTTGGTATCTCTGAGTTATTTGTGATGTTGTATTAAGTTGTAAATACTAGACAGGTGTTTATAACTGTCTAGTACGTGTTGTAAATCTGTGTACTCTGATAGTGGTTGTAAACTATGTAAATATTTTATGTTATTAATATAATTTATTCGTTCCGCTGTTTAGATTCTGATGTGTTGTTTTCTTCTTCTTCTCTTTCTTTCTATTCTCTATCCCTTTCTTTCTTATTAGCGATGCGATTTCCTGGAGATAGGAAGTTGGGTCGTTACAGTGGTATCAGAGCATTAGGTTGAGTGAATACCTAGGCTCTGGAGTGGTGTCTATCTTGAGAGAGCGTATTTGTAGTTTGATATATATCTATATATATTTATTATTTTTACCTATCTATTGGGTTACCTGTTCAGGTCTTCCAATATAGGTTATAAAGGTAGATAAGGTAGTGGTGTGTGTAACACGATTACTACCATTGGTTGGAGTTTGAATGTTTGAGGTTGGAAGTGTATTTGTCGACACTGTAGACCTAATACCGTCTCGAGTGAGTTGTACAGTGGTGTAGAGATTTCATCGATCTCTGAAGGAAACCTGTTAAGGTTCAGAGTCTATCTTTGAAGATGGATGAGTGGAGTTTGGATCTGTTGGTTGGCAGAAGAGTGTGATGGTATTTTGATACCTCAGGAAATAATAACTGCGTGATGAGATGTAGTGAATATGGATATTTCCGAAGATGTTTTCATTGGAACGAATTAGGAAGTGTGTCTACTTCGGTGATGTGGCTGAGTTTAGCTGGTTGTTTGTGATTGGCTTTGAGGGCCGAGTTTCTCGAAGAGCTTTGGATAAGGAAGTTTTGGCATTGGAGTCAGCAGTGCAACTCGGAGTGTCTGTGTTGGCAGAAGTTGGCTGGCTGAATAGTTTCTGAAGGTGGAGTTCAGAAGCAGCAGAGTGGACCCAATACTTTATTGGATTGGCTAATTAAGGGTAAGCTGTTCTGTTTGGTAAAGAGAGAACGGTTTTCTTTGGGAATTGGTCTGGATTGATCGCAAAAGTGATTTGCGATAGTTTGAGTGTTCTTTTGAGGTATTGAAGAATTTTTGGTTGTCTTCTAAGAAGTCGGAGGTTTGTCCACTTCTGAAGATTGAGTTTTCTTATCAACCGGATTCCAGGAGTGCTACCGGTGGATCAGCTAGTAGAAGGAGGATTTCTCGAGATACGTTTGGTGAGACAGCTCAGGATTGGTGAAACATCTGAGTTTTCTTTGGATATGTTGAGCCATATTTCTGGGAAGTGATGTCCAGTGTGCTCATATTCTTCATCAGCAGTGTCTTCTGTGCTAGATCAGAGTTGTGCAGCGGAAGCAGTTTGGGAATGTTTCTGTTTTGTCTTTCCTGATAGAAGAAGTGAGTTTGTTCTTCTGATGTTTGAAGAGTGAAGTTGATAATCTTGGTCTTGATTGATCTTGAGAAGATCGTTGTGTTGGATTGTTTTTGGTCTAGATTATTTCTAGAGGAATCAGCAAGAGTTGAGCTGATCAGTTTGGATGTAGGCAGCCAGGATCATCCGAAGAGTTTTATGGATAAGAGACGAAGGAATGTAGATTCCGAAGTCGGAGTTTTGTTTTGGATCTCTTCTGTGTTTTAGTTGGATTGGTGTTGGTTTTCGAGAGTTGAATTGCCAATTTGGATAATTGGATTTATGAGTTTCACGTGTCCCTGAGGGAGTACGTGTATGAGTTATCTCTGGAAGTGGAACCAACTGTTCAAGAAGGTTTAGTGGTTGAGTCAGACTCATTTGTAGTCTGATATCTTGTCTAGTTCTATAGATCTAGATGAGAAGAAGCTCTGTAGCTTCGTAGTTTAGATTTTTTGTATTTGTAGGGCGAGTATCCCGATATATATATATACTTGGGAAAACTCGTGAGAATTTATCCAGAATTTTATCTGGATAATTAAATTTGATTGATTAGATAAATTAGTTGCTATGGTTGTTAGCTTATGATTGATGTATGTTTGTAATTTTAAATTTTAAATTTTAATGGGTTATTAAATTATTTTTGCTTTTAAATTTCGGGGACGAAATTCTTTTAAGGGGGGAGGAATGTGATATCCCGGAAATTTTAGCAATATCAATTTAATAATCTGTATTTAAAATTAAATTGATTTGATAAAATTTTAATAAAATTTTACTTGATTTGATAATCTAATTAAATAGATGTTAAATTGGTAAATTTTATCTTTTAAAATCTAATAATTGTATTCCTATTTATAATGTATGTGTATATATATATATATATATATATATATATATATATATATTGTGAATAGATAAATTTAATTTGAAGTTAAACAAACAAATAAAATCTTGTTTTAAAATTCTAATATTCATTTGATAATTTGAAGATTTTTATTTTTATTTAATAAATAACTAATTGGTTTAAAATACTTAAGGTAATTGTTTTAAATTATATAATTGTATTTTAAATATAGTTTAAATTTTTTATAAGATAAACAAAAGTTTATTTTATTTCTTTTTGAAATATCGCTTAATAATTATAATTTGGAAATATGTGAAAATTTAAGATACTCTTTATATATTAAACATTAATTCTTTTAATTAAGATAAATAAGACAAGTAATTTATGATTTCTTTTATAAATGATTTAAAGTTAATAAATAGGTTATTTTCTAGTAATAATAAATGTATAAATGTAGATATGTTTTAAAAGACAAAATTATTATTGTCAAATTAAATATGTTAATATAAATTAGTTTTAAAATTGGATTTTAAATGGATAAATAGCATTTGAATTTGAATTCATTTTGAAATTCAAATTAATAAATTTATATATGAATCTTGTAAATAAGTTTTCACTTTTATATAAATTATTTTATTTCATTTAAGAGAAATACTCATACATTTGTTTATGAAACTACTTTATATGTGTTTAATAAATAAAGAAGATTTCAATTACCTTTAAAATAAATGAAAACAAATAAATTAAATACACTTAAGACACATGTTATTAAACTAAGTTGTGTTTATGACAAGTGTTAGTTTTTTTTACAAGTGTATTTTATTTTGATTTTCTTTTCAATTTTTTTTAAAAATCATTCACACTTATATAAAACTTGTTTTTCTTCACTCTCATTTTCTAATGTTCATTTTTTTTTCTAAGTTAAGGAAAAAATTCTCAGCCAAAAACAAATCTGTAACTATATTCCTCAAAATCAAATCTGTAACTCTTCTTTTCAAAACTTGCATGTTTAATCCTGCAATCCACCTCCTACAATTTGTTTTCAATCTCCAACCTGTAATCCATTTTTCAATCATGCAACTGTAAATTCCATTTCCAAATACAAAGCATTTGCCTGCATGTTAAGTCTGCAATTCTCTGTATAAATTTTTCTCATCAACATAATTCCTTTCATTTTCATCAACTTGAAAATCAAACCTGCACCTAAAAATCTTTTCAAAAGCAAATGAAAGCCTCTGCATTTCTTTAAATTTGGGAATCAAGCTCAATGTAAAGCCTGCATGCAAGTTAAATCAAGATCAAGTCCCATTAACCTGCATGCAGATCTAAATGCAAGCAACTCAGTTCTTTTTAAAGCATGCAACTTCAAGTTTTCCAAATTTAAAGATTCTAATGTATATAGAAGCTAGCCTGCATGCAAAATTCAATCAGTAGGCAACTCAGTTCCTAAAGCATAAAACAAAAGCTCTGTTCTTCATGCTCTAGACAGGTGAGTAACTCTTTTTGAAATTTAAAAATAAACTGTTGCTTAAATAGGTATGTTTGTGTATATTATTTGATTTCATGTTGATTAGTTGCCTGTGCATATGCTTTTAAATGTATTGTTGAATATATGTGTGTATATATATGTGAGATGTATGTGACTGTGCTTCCTCTGCTTCTAGCTTCAGGTCATGTTTTTAAATAAAAAATTTTCTTTGCTCTAGTTAAATACTTTGTTAAGGTCCTGAAAAAAATTTGTTAAAGATGCCATAGTTTAGTTTTAAACTTTGTAATCTGATGTTGAGAAGATTGAAGAAGGATGCTCTTCTTATGCTAGAGCTGAATATAGTTTGCATTCGTCTCCAAGTATTTGGTAGCCCAATTACCTGTTCAAGCCCATCAACTTTAATCAATCTGTTTTCACTTTTGTAATAGCAATATAACAATATAAGTACTTGTAATATTTTAAGAGCTTTTTTGAATTAATAAAAGTGGCGTCCAACTTTATTCGTTTCTCTCTTTCTTTCTGAAAGATAACATGGTATCAGAGCATTAAATTGCTCGATCCAGAAATTAAAGGATTTAGGGATTTATCTCTAATCTGTTTTTCTAATCTCCTTGTTATTATTTTTTTTCGAGTTCAAGAATCATGACAGACAAAGTGGTAGATGTTGTCTCGATGATGCCTAAAATCACAAATCGCAAGTTGAATGGATCTAATTATCTTTATTGGAGTAAAACGATTCGTCTATATCTCCGAAGCATGGATAAAAATAAGCATCTGATTCGGGAATCACCTAGATCTGATTCGGCAGAGAAAGAAGATCAAAACTGGCTTAGAGATGATGCTCGCTTGTTTTTACAAATAAGAAATTCTGTGGATGATGAAGTAATTGGGTTGATCAATCATTGTGAAACTGTAAAAGAGTTAATGGAGTATTTAGAATTCTTATATTCAGGGAAAGGAAATTTGACAAAAATGTATGATGTTTGTAAATCGTTTTATCGAGCTGAAAAGAAAGATCAAACTCTTACAAACTATTTTATGTCCTTTAAACAAACGTATGAAGAATTTAATACACTTTTGCCAATGAGCACTGACATAAAGATCCAACAACAACAGCGTGAGCAAATGGTTGTAATGAGCTTCATGGCAGGATTACCATCTGAATTTGAGAGTGCAAAGTCTCAAATACTAGCCAATTCAGAAGTATCATCACTACAGGAGGTGTTTAGCCATATTCTTCGAACTGAAGTTTCATCTGTTACCTCTACATTACATGATAATGCACTTGTGTGTAACAATGCACAACCAGCAAGTGCACAAACATGCAGACCATCAGCTAATGTATCATGGAGACCACCTTCACCATCTTCACAAACATGGAGACCACAGAGACCATCTCCACCTGTTTGGAGACCACCATCAAATCCTTCAAGTAAAGTTTGTAAATATTGCAAAAAGACAGGGCATGTAGTATCTGAATGTAGAAAATTGCAATACAAACTTCAGTAGAATAATTTAAACCCAGACTCAGGAACTAAAACTGTTCTTATGACTTCAGATGAGTATGACAAGTACTCCAATTTTAAGAATTCTCTTCAGAATACTTCATCTGAACCTTCATCCTCTTCTACTGCTACAATGGCAAATACTGGTCAAGTTACTCACAAATGGATAATTGATTCTGGGGCAACCGATCACATGGTAGGTAATAATGATCTATTTACATTTTTAACAAGTAATAAACCATCTCATACAGTCACATTAGCATATGGATCCCAATCATCTATTCAAGGGGTAGGAGAAGTCATGACAAATTCATCTCTACCGTTGAAATCTGTTTTATACTTGCCTTCACTGTCATTTAATTTGCTATCAGTTAGTCAAATTACTCATCACCTAAAGTGCAGTGTTACTTTCTATCCAAATTATTGTGTGTTCCAAGATCTTATGACGAATCAAATTATTGGTAGAGGAAGCAAGTTTGATGGTTTATATACACTTGATATTCCAACAAATAATCATGCAGTATGCTCAGTTATGAGTCCTGTTTTCAAAACTCACTGTCAATTAGGTCACCCATCTCTCTCTTTGTTCAAGCAGCTCTGTCCTCAATACAACTCACTATCTACAATAAATTGTGAATCATGCCAGTATGCCAAGCATCATCGTAGCAGTTCTCATCCTAGATTAAATTAATGTGCAAGCAAGCCATTTGAATTGGTACACACAGATATTTGGGGACCATCATCAAGTATATCTAAACCTGGTTTTAGATATTTTGTAACTTTTGTTGATGATTACTCTAGAGTAACATGGTTGTTCTTAATGAAATCTCGTTCTGAATTGTTTTCTACATTTTGTAAATTTCATGCTGAAATCAAAACACATTTTAACACACCACTGTTAACTCTACGAAGTGATAATGCCAAGGAATATGTATCCACTGAATTTAATTCATATCTTTCTCAAAATGGTATTCTTCATGAAACTTCATGTATTGACACTCCATCACAAAATGGAGTTGCTGAGAGAAAAAATCTACATTTATTAGAAACCACTAGAGCTTTATTATTTCAAATGAATGTTCTAAAAATGTTTTGGGCAGATGCAGTTTCCACAGCATGTTTTCTGATTAATAGAATGCCATCCACAGTGCTTAACAATAAAATTCCCTATCAAGTATTATATCCTAATAATAAGTTACATCCTGTCAAGCCTAGAATCTTTGGATGTACTTATTTTGTTAGAAATGTCAACCCACATTTGAGTAAACTTGACCATAAGTCTCTAAAGTGTATATTTGTTGGGTATTCAAGACTGCAAAAAGGATACAGATGTTTTTGTCCAAGTCTACAGAAATATGTTGTGTCAATTGATGTTACCTTTATGGAGGAAGTGCCATTTTATCAGTCTCCTGATCACTCTAGAGATACAAATACACAAGAGGATGATGAGGAAATTCTTGTGTACTCTACTATACCTACTAACCAGTCTCAAACTCCTCAAGAGGGTGACACAAACCCTGTTCATCAAACCACTTTGATTGATCCAAGTCTGGAATTGCCTACTGCACTTCGAAAAGGAAAAAGGCAGTGTGCTTATCCTATCTCATCTTTTGTATCTTATAAAAGATTAAATCCCTCTTCAATCACTCTAGTGTCATCTTTGGATGCTGTTACAGTACCTAAAACTGTTAAAGAGGCTCTGGCTTTACCAAGCTGGTGTGAGGCAATGCTGGAAGAAATGAATGCACTAGAACAAAGCAAGACATGGGACCTTGTTCAACTACCACCAAACAAGAAGGCTATAGGCTGCAAATGGGTGTTCTCTTTTAAAATGAATGCAGATGGAACTGTGGCTAGATTAAAAGCTCGACTAGTCGCTAAAGGCTATGCTCAAACATATGGTATAGACTACTCTGAAACCTTCTCTCCTGTTGCTAAGATGACTTCTATAAGGCTTTTTATCTCTCTTGCTGCTATTTCAAACTGGAAACTCATCAGCTCGACATAAAAAATGCATTCTTACATGGCGATCTTTCTGAGGTGGTCTATATGGAGCAACCTCCTGGTTTTGTTGCTCAGGGGGAGATTGGACAGGTGTGTCTCCTCAAGAAAACTTTATATGGCCTCAAACAAAGTCCACGAGCCTGGTTTGGCAAGTTTAGTATGGCAGTTGAGAAATTCGGTCTAATTAGAAGCAAATCTGATCACTCAGTTTTTCACAAAAACAGTGACAAAGGAATAATACTTTTAGTGGTATATGTTGATGATATAGTGATTACTGGGAGTAATGATGATGGTATTCTTTCCGTTAAAGAATTTATTCACTCACAGTTCCATACCAAAGACTTGGGGGAACTCAGATATTTTCTTGGTGTTGAAACCATAAGAAATGGTAAAGAAATAATTCTATCTCAAAGGAAATATACGCTTGATCTACTGACAGAGACCGGTAAGCTTGCAGCAAAACCAAGTAGCACTCCTATGATACCAAATACTAACTTTAGTGGAGAGGGGGAGTTGTTCACAATCCAGAGAGGTATAGAAGGTTGGTAGGAAAGTTAAATCATTTAACTGTTACACGACCTGATATTGCACACTCAGTTAGTGTTGTTAGCCAGTTTATGGCATCTCCTAAAGTTCATCACTGGGCAGCACTTGAACAAATCTTATGTTATCTAAAAGGTACGGCTGGACAAGCACTGGTCTATGCAAATCATGGTCACATGAACATAGAGAGCTATTCTGATGTTGACTGGGCCGGATCTAAAGAAGACAGGAGATCAACTTCTGGATTTTGTGTGTTCATTGGAGGAAATCTGGTAGCATGGAAGAGTAAAAAGCAAGCAGTTGTCTCACGTTCAAGTGCAGAATCTGAGTATAGAGCTATGGCAAATAGTCTGTGTGAGATAATGTGGTTAAAACACTTGATGATTGAGTTTCAGTTGAAAGTGAATTTGCCAGCAAAGCTATTTTGTGACAATCAGGTAGCAATTCATATAGCATCTAACCCCGTATTCCATGAAAGAACCAAGCACATAGAAGTGGATTGTCATTTTATTAGAGAGAAAATTCAACAAGGAATCGTTGAAACAAAATTTGTGAGGACTAGAGAGCAGCTTGCAGATATATTTACCAAAGCATTGAATGGGAATAGAGTTGAGTACTTGTGTAGCAAGTTGGGAATGAAGAGCCTATATTCTCCAACTTGAGGGGGAGTGTAATCTAATGTTGAGAAGACTGAAGAAGGATGCTCTTCTTATGCTAGAGCTGAATATAGTTTGCATTCGTCTCCAAGTATTTGGTAGCCCAATTACCTGTTCAAGCCCATCTACTTTAATCAATCTGTTTTCACTTTTGTAACAGTAATATAACAATATAAGTACTTGTAATATTTTAAGAGCTTTTTTGAATTAATAAAAATGGCGTCCAACTTTATTCGTTTCTCTCTTTCTTTCTGAAAGATAACAAACTTATTAAGTAAAAACACAAAATTTGTAACTTACTCTGAAATTTTTTGAAAACATCAGAGAATGATTAATAAACTTGAAAACTCAAACATTATAAATTTTGAATTCAGTATTGTAAACTGAAAGATTAAACAAATTAATGATTTTTAAAACTAAAATCATATTGTTTAGTCAGGAATTGGGGTTGCAGTACTCTTTTGAACAGAAATTGAGTTTTAAGCAAACTCTGGTGATCAAATTGATTGGAGAGTTTGGGGTTCATGGAGGTGGTAGTGGGAAGATCAGGGGGTGTGGAAAAAATGCCAGAAAGATGTACAGGGCTTGGTGGAGGCGATGGGAGGTGGGCGAAGTTTGTAAGCCTAATTTTATCCGGACTTGGTATTTCAATCATCTTGAAGACTTGAGACGATCGAATGCTACAAATTTTGGGAAGATGGGAGATTGGCCACAGACGAGATGGTGATCGGAGTTTCTGCCATTCTGGTGGACTGAGGGTAGTGATGTCGGCGGTGACAGGTTTGGAAGGGAGATGGCCTTCTAATTCCAGGTTTTCAAATTGCGTTCCAGTTTGGGTATAGAGCTCGATCTCGATGATGGGCTACTTCTGGTGATCTGAGTGTTGGAAAGGAGGTGCAAGGTTGAACTACACTTGTGTGGATCATCATGGATGGTCGGGGAGGAGTGGTTCGCTGGTGGAGGTGCACGAGTGCACAGAGTATCAGGAGAAGTGGGTTTGGGAAGTTGATGTTTTCTTCGGGTGATTTGATGATTTACTCGAAGCAGCAGATGTTTTTACTAGAAGTAATATAGGGAGGGTTTCGGGTATGTAAGTATTTACAGGTTTCAAAGGAAAACCTGTTTATTTCCAATCCAAATTTAGTTTAAATCTGAAGCAAGTTGTTAACAGAAATAAAACTTAAATTTAAGGTCAGGATTTCAAACTGAGTTTGAATCCAGGTTTAAAATTTTAATTTAAACTTTATAAATTAAAATGTTTAACAACTATAAAAGAGTTTTAAATATTTGAAATTAAAGGTAAAACTTTAAAATTAGAATAAAAGATTCCTAAGTTTAAATCTGGAAACAAGATTCAAATTAGAATCATGTTTTGAAAAGAAAAGAAGTTTTTAAATTTTGAAATATTTAAACAGCATTTGATGTTGAATCATATTTTAAATATGATTTGTATGGGTACAAATTTCCTTTAAACTTCTTTATAAATAAGAAATTGTTTAGTAGAAATCTTAAAAAAAGTTTTAAATTGTATTTTGAACTTTATTTAAGTTAAGTTTGATTTCTTTTTAAATTTTAAATTTAAAATGTAATTTGAAAACAATTTTGAGTTAAATTGTTTAAGTTACTTTATTAATGATAAAGTAATCATGAATAAGAAATGTTTACTTTTTTAAGATTTAATGATCTTTGTTTCATTAAAAAATTAATAATTTAAATAATTTAATTAATTAATTTTTTTAATTAATTAAAGATTTGAAATAAATTAATTAAGGTTAATTAAATTTGTAATTAATATTAATTAATTTAAGTTAATTTCTTAAGGAAGGTAATTAAAAGAATTTGTTAATAAGTTAATGAAGGTCATTAACTTGTGATTATTTATTTATTAATTAATGTAATTAATTTTGATAATTAATTGGACTAATTAATTTAAATAATCAATTATGAGACTTAATTAAGTATGAATTACTTTATGGAAATAATTAAAGATATTAATTACTCTTTGTAATTAATTTGTTAATTGGATTAATTTAAATTAATTAATTAAGTTTAATTAATTTAGAATAATCATTTGATTGATAAGTAATCAATGAAGTGTAATTACTTAGAGAAATAATTAAGATAAATAAATTACTGGGGGTAATTAATTAAAGTATGAAAGAGTTTTGAATTAATTACTTTGTGTAATTAATGTGAAGATAATTTCTTTATGAAGTAATTAATAATTAATTACTTGGTGTAATTAATTTAAGCATTAATTGATTAAGTCATGTTGAAATGATTAAGTGATGTAATTAATTAAGGGTAATTAATTACTAATGAGATTAATCAAGATTGATTAATAAATATAATTAATTATTAAATGAAATTAATTTAGAAGTAATTAAGAAATTAAGAATAGTTAATTACTAAATGTGATTAATCAAAGGTGATTAATAATTGTGGATTAATTTAAATTTAATTAAGGATCATTAATTAATATAATTAATGATGTAATTAAGGATTAATTAATTAAGATTAATTAATCAATGATAAGTGATTAAGAAATTAATTAATTAATGTAATTAATTAAGGACTAATGTAATTAATTATAATTAATTAATTAATGAAGTAATTAAAGGTTATTTACTGATTTTGGTTAAGGATAATTAATTTGAAAAATTAATTAAAGATAATTACTTGAATGTAATTAAAGGATAGTAAATCAAGGGTGATTAATTAAGATTTAGGATAATGATTTAATTGATTGATAATGAATTAATGATTAAGTAAGCAAGTTTTAAAAGGAGGAAGTAATTAATTTAATTCATTTTAATTTAATTATGGATGGCGTGAATATAGATCTTTGCTTATGAATGGATGATATGGTTTACCCTGAATGGTTTGAATCTCGGGCATGAGATAAATAGTGTTGTGTGTTATGGATACATTGGTTGCATTGTGATGGTGATATGAGTTATCTATGGATGATGATAATGTAGATTATCAAGTTATGATGATAATATAGATTACTTGTTTATGATAATATTGTTGATTAACTATTATGATGATGTGAAGTATCTATCTGTGTGTATATAGATAATTAGATTTAATTATTTTAAACCTAAAACAACTTGGACCTAAAAGACACGCTTTGGATTTCGATGAGACCGGGATCGGGTTTCCATATTTGGGTATCTGAAAACCACATCGATTCCAAATAATGTTAGGTCGTTAATCTAAGTGGAGCTAGTGAAGACTCGAGGTGTAAGGGCTATACGTCAGTATAACTCTGTGGGTGATTCCGTAATGAGTTTGACGGAATAATGCTTATAGATTGGAGATGATGAATCAGAGTGCAAGGGCTATGGTCGTTGACTCTGAGGGTGATTCCAATAATGAGTGCAACGAGATAGTGCCTTCAGTTTCGTTCGAAACCGGAACGAACTTGTATGGATTGAATGCTTTCATAACATCGTCAGGCGGACGATGAGCATTCTAAGTGATGCGTCCTATAAAGGTAATCGTAGCCTTAAGCCTCATCAACCGGGAATGGCTAAAACAGGGGAAGAGCAGCAAGGCTTCGTGGGTAGCCCCCACTTGAGAGCAAGATTTACCCCTGTCTAGAAGTCCCTTTATATTCGGCTGTGTGGGGCAGTGGTTCGCGACAACTGCCGGGGTTGTCTTGTTCGGAACTGTTCAGTAAGGAACGGATCCGGCCTTGTGTTGCAGGGGAGTTAGGGTGGCTCCTCGGTACGGTGATCTAGGCCACGTACTGTGACGGGCGGTACCCCAGTAGCCCTGTCATTGCATGGAATCCAAAATCCAATAAGTGTCGTACGTATTAGTTGTGCCCAACTATGTTGGAACGTGAGATGTAAGCATTCCAGCTATTTCTGTATTTTACTTGAAAACCCTAGACACTATTATAATATCATCGGATTTCCTATCAAATGTTTTGGTTAGCGTAAGGTAAAAAAATTTCATGTTTATGTGTGGGAAGTCTTACGTGATACCTTTCTTTTCAAAGGTTTTTCAAAAGTTAAGCAACTTTAACCTGTTACTCACACCAGACCCATGTCTGACCCGGAGTTTATTTTTGTTTTTCATAAACTCTTGGGTACTCAAATTTTTACGAGTAGCCAAGGGATTCAGGTTAGGATTCGGGTTAGCTTTGACGAATATTGGAGGAGCAATGGAGCAGGAGGCTTCTGCGTTAGATATTAGTAGTCCGCTGTGTTTGGTATCTCTGAGTTATTTGTGATGTTGTATTAAGTTGTAAATACTAGACAGGTGTTTATAACTGTCTAGTACGTGTTGTAAATCTGTGTACTCTGATAGTGGTTGTAAACTATGTAAATATTTTATGTTATTAATATAATTTATTCGTTCCGCTGTTTAGATTCTGATGTGTTGTTTTCTTCTTCTTCTCTTTCTTTCTATTCTCTATCCCTTTCTTTCTTATTAGCGATGCGATTTCCTGGAGATAGGAAGTTGGGTCGTTACAGTAACATAAAGAATGCAAAAGAGTTTGATAAGTTCGGAGCAATACAAAAATGTCATCACTAACATAATCATATCCTCATCGTCATATTTGAACACCTCAGTAGGTCTCAAGAGTTTTCACACTCCTTTTGGCCGACATCTGGATTTTGCTCTAAGTGGACTTCTGATCCAACATGACCGATACCCCTGTAAATACAAGCCACAAAGTAACCAAAAAGGAATCTGAATTCTCTAGGAATGGAGACTCTGCTACTTCTTCACTCCTATTCTCTAATTGAAAAACACTTTAGAAACTCTATTGCAAATATGAGATCCACTAAATTTTGGTCAAATCTACGAAAAACTAGTTATAATCCAGAGAGAGAACAACAAATAAAGAATAAAGTAGATGTAATTTAGAGCTTACACCGAAATACAATAAAAATTATGTCTTTTTTTGCTGATTTTCTATTTATTTAGTCTGAAATGGTACTTTCAGTAATATCTGGATGTTGATCCAATTTTCGAATTAACATGCACTTAGCATTAAAAGTCGACTAAGTAGATGTAACGTCCCGTGAGTTTATCACTTTGAAAATAATATTTAATCTGAAAATATTAAATATAAGGTTTTATGACACAAATTATATTATTTTGAACAATGAATAATAATGGTAACCTTATTTTGAATAAGCAATTACAAAAATACGCTCTTTGGAAAAAATATCGATAAAGTGATTGAAAATAGTTTTATCGATAAACTATTTTTTAACCATTAGAAATTACGCACGAGTGTACATACATACACTAATTTATTCATATAAGTTAGAAAATGTAATAAAAAAAATCATTTTATTTTTGAAAATTAAATGTTTTTACGACATCATCAATGATATCATCACTATCAAATAATTGATTTTTGAATTTAAATTGAGTTTAAATAATTTAATAATTGTTTTAAAATCAAATGAGGCATGAAAAATAATAGATATATTATTTTCAAGCTTTATTTACAAATATATAGTTTAACTAAGAAGTGAAAATATGAACGGAAATCAGATTCGTAACACTAAAATCATATGCTATATGTGACATACATGTGCACATATACATATATATACATCCATGTACACATATATACACCTTAGAATTAATATTTACATTTACTAATTACAAATGATAAATAAAATAGATATCATTAAAGGAGGAAATCTAAGCTAATGATGACATATCTCCACCGTAGTACACATTCTCATCCAAGTGCATACCTTAAGAGCTAAGGGAAGGGATGGGCATGATGAAGAGGGGATGGGAATGTATGGCCATGCACATAGAGGAGGGAGTGGTGGTGGTGAGGTGGAAAGATGATTGATGTTTGGTGAAAATATCATGATATTTTGACTCAAACTTTTGCCTATAAATATAAGGCATACCTCTTCACTTTTGTTCACATTTCCTTCTCTAATTTCCTAAGATTCTTCATCTTCCTTCTCCTTTACATTAATGGCCTCCATAGCCTCTTAGGAAAATTCAAAAATAGCATCGAAGTTCTATCAAAATAAGTCGTTAAATATAGAGAGATAGACCACTTCGAGTTCGAGATCAAGTTAATGATCTTCTCCTTCTTCTCCTACCAAAGTCGTACCTATATAAGTATCCCACAACCCTTGCAAGTCCAAGGCAGAATCCCTAGGAGTCTTAGAGCAAGATTCATAAGCTTTGGTTCCGGAATAGCGGAGCTATAGTCGATTGAAAGTTATATCAAAAGGATATCAAGCGAGAAACTCTACTTATTTTTATTATAAATTATATAATGATATGATATGTTTGCTATGATTGTTTTCTATGGTTAATCATCATGTTTGGATATTTTGTTTAATTGTGGAAATAATTCACGTTAAATACACATCGATTTACACAAAGAAAATCACTTTGCTATATGAATTATAAAAGTGTTATAGAATGGTTCAACCTCTTTAAAATAATTTAAATGTTTTATAAACATTAAAATTCAATCCGGAGAAGTTTTAACAAAATACGAAATTGGAGTCAAAAATAGGCGCATCGCATAACGGCGGTTCGCGATTTCGTGCCGTAAAAGTTAAATCAATGTATGAAGTGAATATAGCTCAGAATAATTCGAAATAAGAATTTTCAAACTCTTATAACTATGTTTTTCAAACAAAGGAAGAAAATCAAGATTTCATTAAGTAATGTTTAAGATATGTCCAAACTAAGTTTTCAAAAACGTCGTGCTTTGGCAGTTCGGAAACCAAAATGGCAAAATCTTTAAAATGGATATTTTTAAATCTTTAAAAATATAAAATAAATTCCATAAATATATAAAAATGTTTTAAAAGGGATTTGAGTTATAAAAATGGATATATGTGGAATGAAGTTAATGTTTTGATCAAAGAAGCTTTTAAAAACACTATTCACATTACTTTTGATAGCTTTTGCAATTAAGATTTAAACTTTGGATTTTCTTCCCAAATATTTTGAAAATGTTTTTCAAATAATAAATCAAGAATTTTAAAGAGTTTAGAGTTGATCATATAGCTTGATCGCCTTAGCTTGGACAAACAGTGTTTGAGTTCCGCTCTAGCTATCTGGACTGGCCCGACCGGGCGAGGGAAAGGGGAGGGATAATAAATTTAATTTACTTGAACCATATTTTCCTAAGATAAATAGAGATTTGGAGATTTTTGAAAGTTAAACAAAATTTTAAATAATAAGTTCTTAGTGATATATGAAACATACTTATTAAACTCTATATTAAATTCCAGTGAGGGAGCTCGTACTATCCGTATGAATTAAAAGGTGATTTCACCATTATTCGACAAACAGTACAGGTTGAATACAGAAATCAGTATGGAGTATAATTAATATAATTCCTATGGATCCTATTTACTCAATACTAACTAGATTTTAATTTACCATCTTAGATAACATGGTTTTAACCCATTTAAAAGATGTGTTTTGAAAAGAGGTTCAATAATTCCATATATACTGAAAAATGAACGTTTAAAGGTGTATATCTCTAGAGGATATTTTATCTGGGTAAAATATATTGATAAATTGAATATAATCACCCACATACTTAACATCTTTTATCGATAAATTGGTTTAGAGGAAT
This sequence comes from Allium cepa, assembly GCA_030765085.1. NCBI lineage: Eukaryota > Viridiplantae > Streptophyta > Magnoliopsida > Asparagales > Amaryllidaceae > Allium > Allium cepa. Next base: position 586,291,916 of record CM060940.1, read on the forward strand.
CGGGGTCAGATTTGGGTGATTCCTATCCGAAAACCACTTCAGACCAATATACGTTCGAAAGTAATAATGTGTTAAAGATTATGATTTTGATGACGGGGATCTTCATAATGTAGGGCTGCTTATCATGAACCCCTGTGGTAATTACCTTATCATCATATATATAGTAGTAGTGTTTCCTTCAATTTGAAATCTTCGATGCAAGGACTACTCACTAGTAATCCTAGTCAAACGTGATGTAGTAGTAGAAGTGCTTTCGGTTTGTCCTGTTCCTGGATAACTTGTATGGACGAATGTGTGACATTGCATTTCTAAGACCATGTACATTGATCTCTATAAATGTACATTTGTTTGTGGAAATCGACAATGTGTTGTTAGAAAGGAAAATGTGGCATTCAAAGAGGGATTTGATCTGTGAAAGGTAAAACGTTGCCTTATGCCTCGCACATCAGGCATGATAAAAACATGATAGATGCAGTAGGGCTAAGTGGATTGCTCCAATTAGGATATGATCATCACCTTTCTAAATCACCCTCTATATTTCGAGTATGTTGTGTATGCTTTGGGATCTCGGTAAAGGCCAGTAACGACCGGGGTGATGTCATATTCTATAAACAAATCATTTATGTTTCTTCATCTTTTAGAAAACTCTGTGAGCCAATACTGCAATAGTTTTTTTCTAAATAGATAAAGCGCTTCTTAGTGCGTTGCCATTGCAGTTGGTTGCAAATATTAAGTATCATGTCCATTAGCCAACAAAACAATAGTTTTAAAAACAATATTTTGGCTAGATTTTTTAATCTACAAACAAACGGTTAGACCTGTCAAAATATGACCCATTCCATTTATCCTACTTCTAAATGGGTTGGATCAACCCATTTATGTATTTTATTAAATGGGTTGGGTTGATCCATTTTTAAAAAGTTTATAAGTGGGTAACCCATTTACCCATTTATTAAAAACATTAAATTTTAATATCAATTTGAAAAATAATAATTTTGAACATACAATGTAATTTTTAATGAAGACTGACAGTTGTATTTAGAAAATAACTGACCATCGCTTTCTCATATTTGAACTTCATCTAGTACAGAAGCCGCTATTTTTTTGTTCAGACTGCAATAACTTCTTCGTACTAACTCGGAATTAGACGAGACTTCGATCGACTAACTCCTAAAACACTTAGATACTTGATCTTATGAACGCATACTGTACTTCTCCAAGGGTACTGATAGTTGTACTTAGAAAATAACAGGTTATCACATCCCCATATTTGAGCTCCGTCTAATACAGCCTTCACATTGGCTCGGAATCAAGCGAGACTTCGACTGATTAACTTCCACCTAAATTACGGACAGTATGTAACACTCGAATAATTTATCGTGTGAACGCACACTGTAGTTCTCCAAGGAGACTGACAGTTGTACTTAGAAAATAACAGGCTACTACAGCCCCATATATGAACTTCGCTTAGTGCAGAAGCCGCTATTTTTTTTGTTCAGACTGCAATAACTTCTTCATGTTGACTCGAAATCAGGCGAGACTTCGACCGATTAACTCCCACTTAAATTACGGACAGTATGTAACACTCAGATACTTCATCGTGTGAACACACACTGTAGTTTTTCAAGGGGACTGACAGTTGTGCTTAAAAAATATTAGGGAAAATAACAGGCTACTGCAGCCCCATATATGAACTCTGTCTAGCGCAGAAGCCGCTATTTTTTTATTCAGACTACAATAACTTCTTCATATCGACTCGAAATCAGGCGAGACTTCGATCGATTAATTTTCATTTAAATTACGGACAGTACGTATCACTCGGATACTTCATCGTGTGAACGTACATTATAGTTCTTCATGGGGACTGACAGTTGTACTTGAAAAATAGCAGACCACCGCATCCTCGTATTTGAAATTCACATAATATAGAAGCCGTTATTTTTTTGTTCAGACTGTAATAACTTCTTCATACTAACTCGGAATCAGGCGAGACTTCTATCAATGAACTCCCACCTAAATTACGGACAGTATGTAACACTCGGATACTACTGTAGTTCTCCAATGAGACTGACAGTTGTACTTAGAAAATAATAGGCTATCACATCTTCATATTTGAATTTTAATAAAAAATAGAATTTAAATTTTAAATATTATCGAAATTCAAAACATAAAAATTAGAATTATTTTATATTTATTTGGTTTTTATTAGTCAAATCAAATTTAAATCTTTAAATGGTTAACCTGCTTATTAAACGGGTTGGGTCATAAATGGGTTGGGTCATAAGTGGATAAAAAAGAATGGGTCATAAATGGGTTGGGTCAAACTCGACCCAATCCATTTTGACCCAACCCATTTGACAGTTCTACAAACGGTACACATTTTCACTGCAAGAAAGTGACACAAGTCTCTATTTTTGCTGTTGTTATAACAGAAGTCCCTGTAAAAATTAATACGTAAATTTTGTCCCTATTTTTCAAAAATAGAAAACACAAGACGCCTTGCACTTTTCTTACAGAAAATGCAAGGTAACCTGCACTTTTCCGACCTTGAATTTTTTTTTGACAATTTTAAATTTTTTGAAATTTTAAAAAGCGCAAGTTAACTTGCGTTTTCTATTGATTTTGAAATATTTTTTGAGAATTTGAAAATTTTGAAATTTATGAAAATTTTGAAAAGTGCAAGTTAAATTGCGCTTTCTATCAGGAAAGTGCAAGTTAGTTTGCGCTTTCTGATTTGAAATATTTTTTAAAATTTTGAAAAGCGCAAGCTAACTTGCGCTTTCTGATTTAGAAAAAACAGGGACCTAATTTACATACTTATTGCTACAAGGACCTTTCTTATAACAACATTAGAAATAGAGACCTTATGTGCAAAACCCTTTTCACTGAGCATTGACTACAACCTTAAATTGATGGTTAAGTTCAAGTATCAGATTAAAAAACAATATTGTTACTGGAAATGTTTTTTTATACTATAGGTCTTGTTAATGAGTTTCAGTAAAGCACTATCGAAAGTATCAACTAACATTACACCAAAAGAGATTGCTAATGATAGAGCTTCTAAGACTACTAAGCTATGTACCTAACTTTTGGTACTGTACATGGAGGTAAAGAACTATATTCGAGTGATATTACCATCCAAATTCTCAAGGATATCATTCACAACCCAAATCAAGGATGAAAAAAAAATGCAGACAAAATGAGAACAGAACTAGAATTTTGACATACTGTGCATTAGGTCCAGTAGAAATACAAAGGCAATCCTATCCCTGTCGTAATTTTTTATCTACCTGAAATATACTGAGGTCGACTTACCTCTTTCTACTGAAGTGAGATTTGAGCAAGAGCGAAGGGGTGAGTAAGAGTCCAAATGGAAGAGACCGTTGCATCAAACCTCCCTTCGTGCTTGCAGCCCAACTAGAGATTCGATTCCATAGTATAGTATTTGGTCTCACCCCAACATCGTACTTTACTATACTTCTACATATATTTTATCCCTAAAGTTAGCTAAGTTGGTAAAAACTCTAAGTGCCAAATTGGTGATGCAAGAGTCGATTATTAACGATGATATAATCCTTTTGAATAAGGTTAAAGTATAAAATGTGGGGTCGGTGTATTCTTTCTCAAGTTCACAAACATTGGTTGATTTACTTGGGTATTCAATATGCATATGTGAACATACATATATAAAATGTTTTTCTTATTTCTTCTCTTGGCTTTTGTCATTTCTCTTCCATCCATAAATAACCTTGCAGCCATTGTGAACACTGAGAGTAAGGAAGCAAATCCTTACATGATGTTGAATTATTAGGTGTCTCCCCTATTTATGACTAAACTACTGCTAGCGCCACGCCCCAACCCCCCCCCCCCCCAAAACCAAAACCCCCCACCAGCACCAAAAAAAAAAAACCAAACTCAAATCCCCATAAAAAATAAAAAAAAACCACCCAAATTAAATTAGGCTAAGTTGTGTTATTGAAAGACAAGCTAAGCTTAATTAAATAGGTGGAAAAGAATAAAATTGATGAAGCCATTTTAGAGATTGTTGATGTTGTAGACGTAGTTCAAAACGTCTATTTGATGAAGGTTTGTCTAAGTGAGAATAAAGAAGCTATTGGGTGCAACTAAGTCGTTTTCATGATACCTCTATGCGATGCTTTAGTCTGAAATTTTTTGAAGTCGGACATTTACATTTTAAATTTGCTGTGATATGCTTTGTTGTTTTATATTTATTTGTCCAGTTATATTGATCAATTGAAGAAAAATGGTCACCCATCAGTTATTTATGAGCAATACAAACACAATTATCTGAACAAAATGCTAACCATATATGTTCACATGATGATTAAAATGTGTTCTGTTACAGGTAACAATGATCTTAAATGAAGTTCTAAGGCTATACCCTCCAGTAACATTCCTCACTCGTCGAACCTACAAAACAATGAAGCTGGGAGACATCACATATCCTGAAGGTGTATCCCTACTTCTACCTGTACTTTTCATTCACCATGACCCAGAATATTGGGGAGAAGATGCCCATGAATTCAACCCCGAAAGATTCACACAAGGAATTTCAAAGGCATCAAAAGATCTAGTTGCTTTCTTCCCTTTTGGCTGGGGTCCTCGCATTTGTATAGGCCAGGCTTTTGCTCTAATTGAAGCTAAAATGGGCTTAAGCATGATTCTTCAAAACTTCGAATTCAAGCTTTCGCCTTCCTACTCTCATGCTCCTTATACTGTTCTCGCTCTTCACCCTCAACATGGCGCTCCCCTCATAATGCACAAAATATAATATACTATGGCTTACATTCACTGTTTCGTTTGAATAATGTACTTGTCGACTACTATCTGAAAAATGTATAAACTCCTGTAGTACATTACAAACATTATAAAGGTTGGTATGCAGACTGGGCGTGTACATGGTCATTACATGAACTATCTACTACTGTTCTAACACGATTCCTTTTACCTTCGATTTTAGACAGATTGAACCAAAAGCAATGAAGGGGAGTGACATTGGCATCAAGAACATACAAAGCGACCACCTTGAAAATCGAAGAAGCAAACATCGGTATAGGGCCAAATATCCACATCAGCAACATTAGTTGCTGAAAGAGGCTATGCGGTAGGATAGTGTAATATGGAATAACGGAATAGTCTAGGTAGATAAAGTAAGTAAAAGCAAGGAGACACTAGGATTTTATACTGGTTCGGACCTCTAGTCCTACGTCCAGTCCCTAAGCTTCACTTAGGAATTTCACTAACTAACACCCTCACTTAACCCGGAGGAATAGGTTTACAACTTACCCGAACAACCGAACGAGATTTCTTGCCTCAAACACCGAAGAGGACTTCAAGTCAATTACAAAAACATTTTCGACTTGTTGTGTTCTTATCAACACTAATGAGTCTAATGTAGTATAATATTCCTATAATCTTATCCTCAAGAGTATGCAATGTGTTTGTGAAGATTTAGGAAATTTGAATTGCTATGAATCAAAAGAATGTTAAAAACAAAGCAGTGATTCAAGCAATAGATTTGTGAGTGCTTTGAGAATTTCTAGATAATATGTTCAAGAAGATAGTAAGATTAAAGCAAGAGAATTCGGTGAATTGAAGATGTTAGAATTATGTATTTATACTTGTAAAAGAGGTGCATCTGTTGGCTAAGGTTGCAGACAAGAGATGCTTCCATTTCCATTGGTGAATGGTTGCAACTCTGGGGAGGAAGAAGGTGTCCATTCATAGAAAATTCGCAGGTTCAAATTCAGTCGACTGAACAGAAATTCATTCAACTGAAAATATGAAGTAAAATTTTCAGGAACAAATTCAGTCGACTGAGCAGGGTGTTTCAGTCGACTGAAACTGTACATGTTTGTATATGTGTAACAGGTTCAGTCGACTGGTCATCCCTGTTCAGTCGACTGAACTATTAAGCTGTGCACAGTGAATGTGTATTAAGAAATGAAATTTATAAAATGTGTTCTAGTGTTTGTGCAAGCCTCTTGAGGATAGATTTTAACAATAAATCTAAACTAAGACCTATATAAAAATCATACTTATGTTTATTCTTGGTCTTCATCGTTCTTTCTTTAGCTTTGCACACATCTCTTCCTTTTTGTTGAAGCATGTTGTCATTGATCAAAATCTTAGCGTATCAACATTCTCCCCCTTTTTGATTGATGACAATACTCATGTGTGTAGAAATTATTTTCCCCCCCTGAATATATGCACTTTCTTTTCTACAAAAACAAGGTTAGTAACATAGATTTCTCCCCCTTTGTCATCGAAAAAAAGAAGCAATAACCACAGAAGTATATTGTCAAATCAATCACTGATATCCAAGTCTATCGTTTAAGAATGTAGCATAGAATATAGCATAAAAATGTAGCATGAGAAATAAAATATAGAATGTTTCGTGAACATAAAATGTAGCATGAATGAAACATAAAAGGCTATTTATACAAGCCTTGTGATATTTAAAAGAATAAAAAGACACAAAAGAGTTTATTCATCTTTGTCCCAATCATATGAGGCTTCTCTCCCTCCCCTTGGTTCACGGATAACGGGTCCACCTGTGGGAGTTCTATAACTTCCTCCTTGACCACCACTAGTGCCACTCATGCTGCTGGTTGTGTGTTCTTCGGAAGATGTCCATGTGAAAGTAGGTGCAGGACGCTTACCGCGTGATGTTGAAGCAGTAGTGGAAGTTGAGCATGAGATGGCATCCTATAATTTATTGAAGAATCCTTTAATTTTATCAAGTTTGTGATCTACCTTTTTGAGGCGATTATCAAGAATTTGTTGATTTCTTGATAAAATTCCTAACGATTGATTGGTAGTAAAACTTGGCTCAATGATATGAATTTCATCTTCTTGGTCGAAGGGTTCTTCATGTGGAGCTTGTGGAGGTTGTTGCGCTTGTGGAGGTTGTTGTTGTTCTTGATGCCTAGCTTCCCATTCCGTAAGAGATATGATCCGAGGAGGTCTATCCGGGAGTTGCATAAGGCTTATCGTTCGTTGGTTAATTTGATAGACCATTGTATTTTCGGACTCGGGTAATGGCGTATCAACATTGAGAAGAAGTCTCATGATATATTCTCCAAAATATATAGTTCGCATTTTGCCATTATTAAATGTGAGAAATTCATCAAGGATTAGTTGGAGCCAATTGACATGAATATTGCCCCAAATAGCGTATAGAGCTCGATAATTGATTGGGTAGACAAGTTCATATGAACCCGTTTGTGGAATAATAGTTCTCATAAGAGCTTTGTGAATGATTCTAGCTCTAGGTCGTAGGGAAGTGGACTTAATATCTCGAATGTTAGCATTATCATCCAGAAATTGATGATTTATGTTATCACGAATTTATGGATTGAATTCTTCCTCATCAAGCTTTCTCCCTACATTAGGTGATCCTAAGATGTGTGCCATTCGATCTAAGGAGAACCAAACTTTCTTCCCACACACCATACTCCAAACACTATCATTTGCATTTCTTAGAGTTTGGTGTCCAAGATTAAGATTTGCATAAAATAATTTGACCATGATATGGTTTATTGCATGGTCATTTCTTTTCAAATCCAAAAGAGAAGTTAAACCTGCCCGATCCGTTAATGCTTGAATGTTGTATGTCTGAAGGCTTTGAAAATCAACGAAGGAGTGCTCGAAAATGCGAGAATTCTTCATTTTATTCCACCTTGTTACAGCTACGCCATCGTAGAGCCATTTGTGCAATTTGAGCATCAATTGGCTCGGAGGATGAAGAAGAAGAAGTTCTTGATCTATTTGGGGCCATTTGGTTTGAGATTTGAGAGTAATTTGTGAATTAGGGGCTAGGGTTTTGGAAAACAATGGGAAGAGAGAACTTTTGAAAGGTAAAAAGTGAAGATAAAAGGGTAAAAACTGGTTGATAAAAAGGAGAAAAGTTGCCTGGGAATTGGCGTTCATGTAACGATCCTGAATTTTTATTTAATTTAAATTAATAATTAAATGAAATTTTGAATAAAAATTTATTAAATTAATTATAAATAGTGATGTGAGTTTCCCCGAGTTCAAATATATTCTATATAAATCATTTAAATTTTTGAATATTGTATATATATGTATATATATGAATATATATATATATATATATGTATATTTGGGTATATATGAGTCAATTTGAAATTATAAAATCTTGTGTGTATATATATATATTTTGATTTGAATTTAAATCTCAAATAAATGGTTTAATAATAATAAATACAAGGCAATAAATAAGAAGTAAATAAAATATAAGATATAATAATATAAAGTAAATATATATATATATATATATATATAAATATCTTAATCTCATATTAATAAATCAATACAAAATAATACTAATGGAGTAGTCTACAAAAGTAATAAGAGTAAAATAAAAATAGAAGTTCACTTATTTTGTAAAATAAAATAATTCATACTTAAGCTATGAATAAAAAAATAAGAACATTGATATATAAAATATAATCAATAAGGATTCAAAACAAATAAATAAGCAAAGTATGAATCAAAACAAAGTAGAACATAGAAACAAATTTATTAAATCTAACAACATGTTATTCATTAAAATTACAAAGCAATATATATACTCAGCTGAAAATAAGAAGTAAGTAAAAACATTAACTAATAACTTAACAACATAATTAAAATAGAAACTTATTTACATTATAAAGTGCTAATTTATAACCAATATATTCAAGTGTGAACAATAAAAAGACAAGTATCTAAAAGCAAATAACAAACAAATAAAAACATATCAAGTACATAAGCAAAATAAAAGTATATATTTTTACATAAATAAACAAATGCATAAGAAAGAACAAAATAGAATATATTGGTACCTATATAAGTTAAAGTTATAACCAAAGACAAAACAAATCAAACATAATAAATACAAACAAATATAAATAGTTTTAGTATGTAGCTTGCAAAAGAAAGAAATCAAATAGAATACAAAGCAGGTTACAAAGCTAAATAAATAGACATATAATAACAAAATATGAAACCAGGTTAAGTAATAAAGCAAGCCAAGGCAAGTGGAATCTTATCTGTAAAGTTTAATATGCAAGACAAGTTCATTCTTTCAAAAGCAAAACAAATAAAGTATAAAAAAGAAATGTAGCAACAAAGGTGTCAGACCTTATTTTATACAAGTATGGTAAAGAGTAGTAATGCAAGCATGCCTAGTATTGTACAAACACTATTTTATCACCCTGTAGTTTTCCTATAAATCTACTTCTCCTTCCCTTCAGCTCGTTCCTGCAAAGCTAAGAATAAACTGAAGTAAAAACCCTTTCAAACATAAACAAATTTCAACTTAAATAATACAATCAACTCGAGCCAGAGATCAAAGAAGATGTGCTCTGTGCCCTGTTCAAAAAGATGCAGCTCTGTTTAATTTCTTTTGCCAGGTGAGTAACATCACCTTTCTAATCTAAAAATGAATATGGTTACATTTTCTATGAGAATTATTTTTGTGATATATATGTATGTTTCTCTGCATATATGGATGGATGTTATACACTTGTTGAAATCTCTGGAATAAAATCTCTGGAACAAACTGTTCCAGTTTTCAAGTTGAAGTTGATTCAAAGTTTATTATTATTATTATTTCCTGATAACTTTTAAAATTTCAAACATGATAAGTTGAAACTTAAACACCATCTAGATTTTGAAAACAAGTTTAAGTAGTTTAGTTTGAAAATTTCCTGTAAGTAAGAAAAATACAGGTTATTGTTATACATGATCTGTTCTAATATTTTTTTAAATATCAGACTTTGATTCAAATATCATTTTCACCTGATTTACTTGATGATTGGGTTTAATGGTAAAACAAGAATTGTTTGTTATTGTATATATTCAAGATTTAAATTTTATTTAAATCAAATAAACTTGTTTATAACCCTGGGAAGAAAGAAACTGAGCAAAGCTTAAATTAGTCAGAAATTGAACTTCTTAATTCTCGAATTCAGGTTTATAAACTGAATTCTTATGGTAAAATATGATTTTTGATATACATTTTGTAATTTTTAGTGTGATAATCGATTGGGAATTTCGAAATATATGTTTTGGGCGTTTTTAGCAATCGCCGTTGATCGACGTGATGGAGCCGGTCGATGTTTGGGCTGGAGGTGGTCTGAGGCATGGGGATCTTGGCAAAATTGGTGCGGTAATTTTATCATCACCGTGGTGGTTGGGAATGGCGATTATAGGGTTCAGTGGCGTTCCGGTTCAAGTCGAAGTTTTGGGATTCGTTCTCATTCCTCAGTGCATCGAGTCGCTCGTGCCTTCGGGAAATGGTGGTTGGGTGGACGACGCGTTCATGGCAGGAGGTGGTGGCTCTCCGGTGGTCGGAGTTGCGAGCGGGGTGCGTTGACAGGTTTTAGGTGTTCCTGTATTTCTCGTTTCCAGGTTTCATTTGGGGTGCTGTATCGAGCTTGAACGCTCGAATTTGTTTTGATGCTTTTATCATCGATCTGATGATCGAGATCGGTTTGAGTGACGATCATCGATGAGGGGAGGTGGTTGAAGTAGGTCGGAGGTGGGCGTAGTCACGGTGCATGTGCACCGTGCACTGTGATTTCCGTTGAGATTTTGGGTTGAGGCAGACAGGGTACTCGAATTTTTTTCTCGAAGTGGCGTCTGTGTCTCGCTCGGAGTAGTTTAGGGTTTGACTCGAAGCAAAATTTGTTTGCCTCGGGTCATTTGAAACGTTACAGGCTTTTAAATTAAACAGATTTTTGAAGATTTGAAACCAGGTTTTAATATAAAGTTTAAAACTAGAATTTGAAAGATGGATCCAAATTTACTTTTGTATCCTAGTTTGAATTAGAGAATGTTTTATAAAAATTTGTTTTTAACTACTTTAAAAAAAAGGGGTTAAAGCATTAATTTAAAAATGTTTTGAATTTAAATGATTGATTTAAACTCTAGTATGAATTTCTGTATAAAGGTAAATGTTTTATAACCTTTGATTTTAAAAGAGTTTTAACTTGGTTAAGATTGTAGAATTAAATTTGTAGTCATTTCAAATTCTTTCAATATGAAATAGAATTTAAAAGTGAATTTGAAACAACATGTTTTAGAATGTATTTGAGTGTGATAATTAAATCATTACTAAAACGATGTTTTATCTTAAAGATAATTAAGGTTTAATGATTTATAATCCATCTAATTTTTAAGGTAATTAAATAGTTAAATTAATAAGTTAATTAATTTATGATTTGAATTAATTAAGTTATTAAGGGATGTTTATTAATTTAGAATTAATTAATCTTGTAATTAATTTAAAGTAAATAAATTGTTGTAACCAATTAAGAGGACTAATTGATATTGATTACTTATTTTAGAAAGTAATTAAGACGGATTACTTTAAAATAGTAATTAGAGTTTAAATTAATAATGTTTAAGTGATTGATAAACTTGTTATTAACTACTTAAGTTAATTTGAATGATTAATTATGAAATTGGTTTAAAGATTAATTTAATTAATATGATTGATTAAGAATAATTTAATTAATTAAAGTGTTTGATAAATTAGTTTATATCAAATGATTTGAATTAAGAAACCAGAATGGGATGATAAATTCATAAGTAATTTAATTTTATTTACTTGGAAATAAATTGAATTAATTAGGATTAAAACAATTAATTAATCCTGCTTATAAATGATTATTAAATGCTTGACCTTACTTATGAATGATTGTATTGTATGAGATATCTTGAATTGATTGTCCTATCTGATCTGTGATATTTTGTTCTATGGATCGAGCTGTGTATGATTCATTCATTTATTTATATTTGTATATTATCTGTGAATGGACGATGAGCGTTATAATTATATCGCTTATCAACTATATTCCTGTATCCTGATCTGTGATGATTGTATGCTGTTGCACTACTGTGTATAACCCCTGGACCACACCATACACACACAAATATGGATTTCACGAGGAAATCGATTAAGTCGCAGATTTTTGAAATAGTTATATTTGAAATTTTAAATTCAAATGTTTTGGAAATGAAATCGGAATAAATGTGAAAAGCTTTTAGAATGAAATTTCAAAATAAAATTTATTATTTTTAAATTACTTGATTAAGTTTTGGAATTTAAATAATTTGATTTAAATTTAAATTCAATACTTGAAATTGAATTCTATGGTTTGAAATTAGGGATTAAAGATGTTATATTGGTTATATAAGGATTAAACCACTTTTAAGTATTGCTTTTGGGAATTTGAATTTAACCCAAGGACTTCAACTCGTATAAATGAATCAGATTTCCAAAATGAAAACTGTTGTTTTCAAATGATAAACACTTTTAGATAAGAACTGAGATTCCAGTTAATTAGGGGAATTTCAAGATTGAATAGAGAAATGATTTTCCTAAGTTATGAATGAATTCTTTTTGAAAACTATGAATTAAATCTGTTTATTTTTAACAGATTTAAATTGATGATTTGTTTAAATCAAATTGAAATGAAATTGTTTTGAAGGCTATAAGTTAAATCTTTGATTTAAAGATTTAACGAGTTAATCAAATTGAAATAAAAATTGATTTGGAAAAATCTGTGAATGAATCTTTTGTTTAAAAGATTAAAATTGTTTAAACCGTTAAAGGTTGTGAAAATGAATCTTTTTGTTTAAAGATTGAAAATGGTAATTTGTTAAGCCATTTGAAGAAAAGTTTTGAATTATTAAGTTGTGACTTAATTGAAATCCCATTATCCATTTGTTTTTGAACTATTTCGCTCACTATTCGGTTTAGCCGGGAAAGGACCTTTGTGTCATATATCCCATTCCGAATATGTGATATGTCATTATGGATAGCATTTGAAGACCGGTGTTGAAGACCGGGTATTTGCGAGAGTGATAGGATGACCTATCGATTGTCTCTGCACTGGGTAGCTCCTGGTATAGAGATTCCCTAAGTGATGGGAAATCCGATCGGGATTGTGAATATCCGGGTTGCAAGGACTTCTTTGTAAGTGCCTTCGGTTCTGTTCGATCCCGGAACAGACTTGTATGGATTGTATGTCTGACATTACAAGTTGAGATATAAAGCCGATTTCATTCAACTATATTTCTGTTGGTGGCGGAGAATTTATTCTTTTAGCTTAACACCCTTCTCTGAGACGTACGAGCTCAGAGGTTATGTAGTTGAAGTTATCAGCGATATATTCCCAATTTGGTAATGTGATATGCTGAGTGATGCTGAAATGATCATTGTGTTGATTATTGTGATAGGATCGTTTATTTGATCGTCTATCTTAGTGATCATTGTGTTGATCATTTGTTGACCCAAAGCATGGCTTTTGTATAAAGTATGTTTTTGTGGACGTGACTTCGTCGAGCCTCACACCCCGGAAATGGTCAAAACAGGAAAGATGCGGCAAGGTTATGAGGGGTAGCACCCTTTAGGGTATGTACATTTCCTTCTGGATAGAGGTGGTATCATGGTATGGAGCCCAGATATTTAACCTATGTGGTTACTACGAATTTATTACTTTGTGGTTGTTGATTATCGGGATCCCGTGAGAAAAGTCGTTTACGATCGGGGAATGGCGTGCTCGTGTCAGTAGTTACCCAGTTAGGGTTAACCCGGCCTTGTGTTGGCAGAGTTCCGGTTTGGTTCTCGGGGATGTCTTTCCAGAGGCATTCTCATGTGGCAATGGGAAGTTCCTTGGCCTGACCATTTGTTGGAAATCCAAAGAAACAATACGAAACTTGTACGGTTTTAGTTGTAGAACCTGCCATCTAATATGGTAGCTATAGTAGGCATAATATAATGGTACCTATGCTGGCTAAGATTTATATTCTACTTTCGAAATGAATTTTCTACACTATGCACTAGTAATAATATCAAATGTTCTTTTTAAATGCGTATCAAGCATGTTTGACTATCATAAGGAGAAATCTTCTCCAAGTCTGCGTTTGCATTGTGTGTGTGGCAGGAGGTCTTATGGTAGTCTCATCTTTTAAAAGCATTGCGAATTGAATTTAGAAATATTTCTTTGAATGTTTTAAAAGATAAACTGTTTTTGTTGCTCACACCAGTCCCACGACTGATCCGGAGTTTATTGTTTTCCTTCCTAAACTCTGGGTGCTCATTATTTTCTACACGAGCAGTCTAGAGTTGGGTTTTTCAGATAGTTAGATATAATGGATTATCTGGAGTTAGTTCAGTCTTTGGACCACACCAGTCTTGCTGAGCTTTGGGCTATGTTATTGGGGGTTAGAGCTATTGCTGGATTAGTTCTTGGAGATGGAGTTGCAATTCTCGGAGTTCTCTTTTGAAGACTATATTAGAGTTATATGGTTCTGCTGCTAGATGTTATCTATTTTTCTTTTCCGCTGCTATTTTATTGTATCATGTCTCTGATGTATATTGATATCTATTGGATCATCTGTTGTATCAGATATTGTATCAAAGCTGTATATCAATGTATTATTCTTTTATTCCGCTGTGTTGTTTATTTAATGATTGTTATAAGCTCCGGCGAATCGGATTTGAACGGTCGAATCTATGACATTCGAATACGATTTGAGGTATGGATGTCGATTTTCGAGCGGGCAAAATTCGTCTCGTTACAGTTCAGTTGACTGAAAAAGTCTGTTCAGTCGACTGAATTTTTGGCCGAAATTTTCTGTGTTAAATTCAGTCGACTGAACAGAAGTTTTAGTCGACTGAACTATTGTATATTTGTTTTCTGCCTAGTGTTCAGTCGACTGAGCTGGGAGGTTCAGTCGACTGTACCTTGAGTTTTTAGAATTCTAATTTTTTTTAAATAATTTTCAATAAATGATTACAATAATATAGATATAATATGATATAATAACATGATTTGGCCACCGAAATAATCATTTCTTTGGAGATGGACTATTTTTCTTTTTGCGTCCTTCATTCTCCATATAGTTTATATCTCATGAATTTGGACTATACTGAGGAGTCTTTGGTGACATCCAAGGATTCACGGGATCGGCTGGTGTACGGTATGACGAAGATGGATCATACGAACTAACTGGCCGAGGTAGAGGCTCGGTCACTTCGTTTTTCTTTGAGCCACAAAAACGTAAACCGATTTGTTCTAGGAAGCTTAATCGTCTCGCCGTTACTTTTTGTTCGAAATATAATTCTCGTTGAAGATCTATTTGTTGTTGTTGAAAGTGATGAATCTCATCAATTTTTCTTTTCGTATCTGGTGAGATAAAAAGACCACGTTTATCCTTCTTCGATTCCGGTGTGTATCCAGTTTGATAGTTGTCCCATTTATAGATTGGCTCATGCTTTGGTGTTGGAGTAGGAAGTTTTGGTGATGTTGGTGAGTTATCGACTGAAGAGGTGATGTTGATTGGGGAGTATGAGTTGTTTGAGGACATTTTTATATCAACTTTTCAATCTTTTGCTAGTGAAAATGAGTTGTGAAAATGAAAATAAGTTACATGTGTATTTATAGGATGAATATTCTAAAAATATTGTGGTGATAATTCGTCAAAGTTTTTTAACCAAACAAAGATTCAATGGTTAAAATAAATCAGTTAGAAATGTATGGATTAGAGATAATCCTTATATTATTATTTATAATGTATCATTATTTTGAAAATGCAAATTGAAAGTCATAGTTTTCTTCATTCAGTCGACTGAACATATAGATTTAGTCGACTGAATTGTAAAAAATTTTTGATAACTTTCTATAAAATTTCTTTAAAATAGATTATTCCTAATTCTCGTCGTAACTTTATAAAGGAGTTTTCTAATAAAGGTTTAGTAAATATATCGGCAATTTGATTTTCGGTAGAAATATGTTCTAAATTTATGATTCCTTTTTCGATATTGTCTCGTAGAAAATGGTGACGAATGTCTATATGTTTTGTACGAGAGTGATTAACCGGATTTTTAGATAAAATTATTGTACTTGTATTATCACAATATATTGTAGAGTTTGTTAAATTTATATTAAAATCTTTAAGTGTTTGTTGCATGTAGATAACTTGAGTACATGCTAAGGCGGCTGATATATATTCCGCTTCACACGTGGAAAGAGAAACACAATTTTGTTTCTTACTAAACCAAGATACAAGTGATTTTCCAATGAAATGACATGTACCACTTGTACTTTTTCCATCTGTTCGAGATCCACCAAAATCAGCATCACTGAATGATACTAACTCAAATGGACACTCTTTTGGATAGAAAAGACCAAAATCTTTAGAATTATTAAGATATCGCATAATTCGTTTTACCGCTCTTAAATGTGATTCTTTTGGATTAGATTGAAAACGTGCACCTAAACATACACTCATCATTATGTATGGTCTACTAGCGGTTAAGTAAAGTAAGGAACCTATCATGCTTCTAAATAATTTTTGATCTATACTTTTGCCATTTTCATCTCGATCGAGATGAGTAGAGGTACTCATAGGAGTAGGTTTAGCAGAAGTGTTCTCCATTCCGAAACGTTTAATTAGATTAGCACAATATTTTTCTTGGTTTATAAAAATTCCATTTGTTAATTGTTTAATTTGAAGTCCGAGAAAATATGATAATTCTTCCATATGAGACATTTCGAACTCCTTAGTCATTATATTTGAAAATTCTTTACATAAATTTTCATTTGTCGAACCAAATATAATATCATCTACGTATACTTGAATTATTAAAATATCTTTAGTAGTATTTTTAATAAAAAGAGTTTGATCAACTTTTCCAATTTGAAATCCCGAATTTAGTAAGTAACTTTTAAGTCTTTCATACCAAGCACGAGGTGCTTGTTTAAGACCATATAGTGCTTTCTTTAATTTATATACATGATCTGGATATTTTTCATGTATAAATAAAGGAAGTTGTTCTACGTATACATTTACTTTTATAAAACCATTTAAAAATGCACTTTTAAGGTTTCCTTTTTGAAAATCATCACAAAGATTTTTTATTTTAAAGTTTATCTTGGTTAAACCTCTTACTAATTCATTTTTGGAAAGTTTTCAAATAGTTCTAAAATTTATATGACAAAATCTTTTGTGCCATAACCAAGGATCATTATCTTTGGCTAGTAAACACATACTTGTATTATGATTAATATTCATATTTAGAACGTAAATATTCCTATATCTTTTTCCTTCAAAAACAAGATTTTGGTTTTGATAAAAAATACTACATTTATTTTCTGAAAAAGTTATTTTAAAGCCTTTGTCACAAAGTTGACTTATGCTAAGTAGATTATGTTTTACATTTTCAACTAATGAAACATTTGTTATAAAAGGTAAATTTGATGTATCGTAATTGCTCACATCTCCATTGCCAATGATATAGCCTTTTGAATTGTCTCCGAAGGTAACCGAGCCACCATCAAAGTATGTGATGTTTGTAAGCATATCTTTGTTTCCGGTCATGTGTTTTGAGCAACCACTGTCCAGTATCAATTTCTTCTTTTTAAGTGGGACCTAAAAGTAAATACAAAATTATTGGTACCCACCTTTTAATAGGGTCCTAAAAAGTTAGAGCTTAGGAAGCCAAACCCAATTTGGTTTAGTATCCTTTTTATAAATATAGTTTTTATTATAGTGAACAATATTCATAAATGTTTTAATATATTTATTCCTAATTAAAATATTGTTAGTCTTTGAAACCCAAATTTTGACTATCTTGGTTTCTATTTTTGTTTTAATAGAATCAATATTCCTCTTAAAATTTGTATTTTTCTTTTTAGAAATTTTTGACTTCTTTTTATATCCTAATCCATGTTTATTTGAAGAAGATTGAGAATTTTCTAAAATCTTTGATAAATTTTCTCTTCCTTTGTTAAAGTTAGAAATATTTTTAGTGATACTATCTAATCTAGCTTGAAGACTATTATTTTCTAACTCATCTTAGTTTTTAACTCATGATTTTCAGAAATAATTATATCATTCTTTGTCTTTTGAGTTTCAATTTCTTGACTTAAAAGTGATAATTGAGTTTCCAAATTTGAATGAGATTCTTGAACTTTTTCAAGTTCTTCTTCTAAAATTTTCTTTTCATCTTTTAACATATCCCTTTCAAATTCAGCTTTGTTTTGATTTTCACGAGTTTCTTTTTAAGAGTTTTTATTGTGTTCAAAAGTTCAGTGTTTGCTTCAATTAAATCATCGAAAGTTAAATTACTTGCTTTAGATTCTTGAGCCATGAAGCATACATTTGCCTGTTCATTGTCGTTATCATTTTCACTTTCGGATGAAGATGAATCTGAATCATCCCATGTTACAGAGAATGCCTTCTTTTTGAATTTCTCTCTCTTGTTTTTGTTGTTGAGAGCCTTTTGATTCTCCTTCTTTTGCTCTGGGCAATCCTTGTGCATGTGACCTTTCTTGTGACAGTTGAAACATTCTATATTCGAGGATGTAGGTTTGTTCAAGAAATTCTTATTGAATCCATTTTTATTTCCTTTTCTATATCTTAAGAATTTCTTGAAATTTTTGGCTATAAATGCTAAATCCTCATCTTCGGACTCCGTTTCTTCCTTTTTTGCATGAAAAGCTACATTCGTTTTTTCTTGAGCTTGATCTTTCCTAGCTTGCATATTTACTTCATACGACATAAGATTTCCAATCAATTCCACCGGTTTCATTATAGATAGATCATTTGCTTCCTCAATTGCTAGTACTTTTCTCTCCCATTCATCAGTGACTGAATTTAGAACTTTAGACACAATGTCAAAATCCGTGTATTTTTCTCCTAGTCCGATTAAAGCATGATGAATGTCTTGAAATCTCGAGTACATGTCATTGATGGATTCATTTTGTTGCATTCTAAAGTTTTGGAATTGATTCTTCAGCATGGATATCTTTGTTTGTTTAACCTTGTTTGTGCCTTCATGTATGACTTTAAGTGTTTCCCATATCTGATATGCAGTAGTACATATGCTAACACGGTTGAATTCGTTTCTATCCAGGGCGCAAAATAGCATATTCATAGCTTTGGCATTTGCACTAGCTTCATTCTTTTGAGTTTGTGTCCATGTAGGATAATCGATTGTGGGTACAACGAACTCTGCTTGAGTAGCATTCCAGGCTTCGAAACTTGTTGCTTGCATATAAATCCTCATCCTTGTAGCCCAATAATTATAGTTTAGTCCATTGAATAGAGGAGGTCTTTGGGTAGATTGTCCTTCCGCAAATGTAGAACTATAGGAAGATGTTGTGCTTGTACTTGCGTTATTTTTCTTATTATCAATATGTCCAATAACGGTGTTATGGTTATAGGAAAACCTTGCTCTGATACCAATTGAAAGAGTCTATGCGGTAGGATATTGTAATATGGAATAACGGAATAGTCTAGGTAGATAAAGTAAGTAAAAGCAAGGAGACACCAGGATTTTATACTGGTTCGGACCTCTAGTCCTACGTCCGGTCCCTAAGCTTCACTTAGGAATTTCA
Organism: Allium cepa; assembly: GCA_030765085.1. NCBI lineage: Eukaryota > Viridiplantae > Streptophyta > Magnoliopsida > Asparagales > Amaryllidaceae > Allium > Allium cepa. Next base: position 586,311,358 of record CM060940.1, read on the forward strand.
CTAACTAACACCCTCACTTAACCCGGAGGAATAGGTTTACAACTTACCCGAACAACCGAACGGGATTTCTTGCCTCAAACACCGAAGAGGACTTCAACTCAATTACAAAAACAATATTCGACTTGTTGTGTTCTTATCAACACTAATGAGTCTAATGTAGTACAATATTCCTATAATCTTATCCTCAAGAGTATGCAATGTGTTTGTGAAGATTTAGGAAATGTGAATTGCTATGAATCAAAAGAATGTTAAAAACAAAACAGTGATTCAAGAAATAGATTTGTCAGTGCTTTGAGAATTTCTAGTTAATATGTTCAAGAAGATAGTAAGGTAAAGAAAGAGAATTCGGTGAATTGAAGATGTTAGAATTATGTATTTATACTTGTAAAAGAGGTGCATCTGTTGGCTAAGGTTGCAGACAAGAGATGCTTCCATTTCCATTGGTGAATGGTTGCAACTCTTGGGAGGAAGAAGGTGTCCATTCATAGAAAATTCGCAGGTTCAAATTCAGTTGACTGAACAGAGAATTCATTCAACTGAAAATATGAAGTAAAATTTTCAGGAACAAATTCAGTCGACTGAGCAGGGTGTTTCAGTCGACTGAAACTGTACATGTTTGTATATGTGTAACAGGTTCAGTCGACTGGTCATCCATGTTCAGTCGACTTAACTATTAAGCTGTGCACAGTGAATGTGTATTAAGAAATGAAATTTATAAAATGTGTTCTAGTGTTTGTGCAAGCCTCTTGAGGATAGATTTTAATAATAAATCTAAACTAAGACCTATATAAAAATCATACTTATGTTTATTCTTGGTCTTCATCGTTCTTTCTTTAGCTTTGCACATATCTCTTCCTTTTTGTTGAAGCACATTGTCATTGATCAAAATCTTAGCGTATCAACAGTTGCAAAATAAAGAGCTCTCATTCCCATGGACCAGAAATTACTGCCCCTTAATATGGTAACATAGTTGCAAAATAAAGAGCTCTCATTCCCATGGACCAGAAGTTACCGCTCCTTAATATGGTCGTTTGCACATAACTTATAGGTAAGGGTGGACGGGGTCAGTTTGGTTCGGTTTAATGTAATACAGTTTAGTTTTGGTCCGTTTTAGTTTGAACTCATATTAAATATGAAATAATATAATTACTTCCATCAACAATCAATTTACGAAGACAGCTATATAAAGGTTTTTCATTTAAAGCTTAAAACACACAATGTTATACTGAAATGAAAGATTAGTTCTTAATTGTATAAATATTTCAATTTGACATTTAGCTACAAGTGAGATTTTTTTAGTACATTAACCAAATATCAACGTTAATCAATGCATAATCATTAAGTAAAATGGTTAGAATAAGATTATAATTAGTATTTATCCAGAAAATGAAATGAAAAATATTATATTAAACTTATAACTTCTTCCGATATGATAACAATCATTTTTAATATAACATACGCTGAAAATAGAATATACATCGTTAGACTAAAAAATATGATAGGAGTTGCTTATACTTTTATCATAAGATTACCAGTGTAAATATTCGGTTCAGTCCAGTTTAATATGGTCGGTTCAATTATCCAAATCGCAACCGAACAGGTTCAATGCGGATCGGTTCGATTTGAGATATATGCTTTGATTAGAAGATTCGATGCGGGTTTCCACACCTTTTTTGCAGTCCGATGTGAATAGTTTTCATATAGTTGTGTGGTTTATGCCCACCCCTACTTGTACCTACGTCTGAGCCTAGAGTGCTTAGAAGATAAATAGCATGAGCGAAGTAACTTGCGGAATGTACGAACAAAGTGAAGGCTATAAGGAAACATATTAGAAACGAAATGTATTTGACCAAGGAGGTCGATTAGCTTGTGTCCTCGTATATCACTTGAGACATGAAAACTTCTGATGTGTTACGAATTCATGTGCCTATTAGTGAGCTAAGTGCTATCGGTATAGATGCGAGTGTGCTTGATTCTAACATGTTGTTTGATATTACATTTAAAGCAAGCAATGTCTCATTTGGGCTCGCCTGTAAAAAGAAATATGTTGTAGGATCCGTGCATATTTCTTCAAAAAACACACACATCAATTTCGAAAACAAATTACATGTTTAAATTACTTTTTGAAATTTATAAATAGATCATCTTCCACCTAAGTGGTAAAAGCATTATATTTGAAACAATAACAATACAATTTCTTTTTAGTTCGTTATAAAAATAATTTTCTGAATGTTTCAAATATGAAATATGTATGTGTGTATTAGGTAGGATTAATGGCCTTCTCTGTTTAGCATCATTTCGTAGCCCTTTGATATTAGTCATAGGTTTGTATTTAAATATCTGTTTTCTTCTCTCTAGTCACATGGATCAAATATTTAAATAGAAACTTGTGGTGACTAGAAATGGTGCTAAATAAAGGGCACTATTGATCCTAGCTCTTTATATATTACTTTCTAAACTTTATAAATAGATCATCCTCTATCTATTTGGTAAAAGTCATACCTTGAGCATTCAAGCAACCTATGCTTTAAGGATGTCTTCATACCAGCAACGGTTGTGTGAGGAAATCGGAGATGCAATATAGAAGAAAGAGACGGTAGATAGACATGATTGCTAGGTCTGATGGCACCAACACCAAATCAATAATCTCTTTATCAAATGACATGAAGCTCTCTGTTTGCAATTTGTTTGAAATTAGGGAGGATGCGAGCATTTATATCTCATCTATAATAGGAAACTAGCTTGATCATAAAATGTTGTTTAGTATTTATCTTTTATTTCATAATTATGCAAGTTTGCTCTATACTATAATGAAATGTTTGTATTCACTTTTTACTTGATTATCATTTTGATTTATTCAGTTTAGGTGGTTAAGTTACGTTGTCTATTTTAATTCATATATTTTATATCGGCATGCTTGATTCTTATGTTTGTAGTTTATGATATCTTGTACTAAGTTCTTACTTAGCAAGTTTAATTTATTTTATCATGGCATGTGTGTGTTTGTGTGCGTGTGTGTCAATCTAATCTTATGGTTGAATTTTTGCTTTCAGATTTAGCTGTATCGGTATTTGGATGGATTTAGCAGAGTTTACTATCATGAATGGATTGCAGATATTAGTGAATTTTATTTTTTATTTGTTTTATCTTTATTTTATTTACATTATGGACTTTAATCATTAGGATTATGGAGTTTTTTTTTATTTTATTGTATGAAGGGAATTGCTACCTAGTAGACATGTTGTTAGCACTATTTTTTAGTGTAGAGCAAAATAATAGAGCACTCTCCTTCTCGAATAGAAGATCAACCTTTTTCCCAAAAAAATATTCACATACGCGCACATATATATTATACATATAATATTAGTGTAACGACTGGAATTTCAGATACTTCGTATTTAAATATTTGAATCTTGGATTAAATGTAATTGAAGGGGTTTTATAATCTTGTTAATCCCCTTTTAGTTATGGTAAACTTGTTTTATAAAATATTTACAAAAATAAACATTTTGAAGAAATTTCGATAATGTGACCGACAATCGTTTTATCGATAAACAACTTTTTACTTGCAGAAGCTGTTCAAATTTTTTTACACGCACTAAAACACATAGGAAATCTTTAATATCATAATTTTTTTTCATTTATAAAAAATAAAATGTTTATACTGTCATGCATGATGTGTGAGGTTAAAAAGGTAATTTGCTAAGGAAAATGAGTTATAAAGTAAAAAACATGCAAGGCACATGGGGGACTCTTTTGGCTAGAAATAGGGAGGGTACAAGAGAGGGTTTAGATATGTTAATGCTCATAATTCAGAAAAGCTTCAAACAAATAAAAAGAATAAAAAATGGTGGAAGTGGGTTACCACTAATCCACTTTGTTCTTCATTTCTCTAATTAGTTCAAAACTCTTCCAAACTTTACCAAACTTTCATCAACACCTTAAGACACCAAAGCAAGCAAGGATCTAAAGTCAAAAGTGGAAAAAGATGGATTTGGTCGTGAGCAACGATGAAGAGCGGGGGTGTTGCTTTGGATTTTGGAGCTAAAGGTGGTGTATTTGTAAGTTTGAGTATGGTAGGAGGTGTTCTTGGCTTTATGAGGATTTGTTCTTGTGTTTGGCTTAGACCTAAATGAGTTATCTCACTATCGTATATGTATATATTGTGTATGTGTGTGTGTGCAAATATAAAGTTGACTAATTAAAGTTATAAGTTTTTGACCCTCTTTCTTTTGAAAGAAAATGAAAATATTTTGTTGTATAACATCACTCATATTACCTTCTATAATAGGTAGCATGGCCTTGACTTGACGTTCAAATAGTTATTTGAATTGTGTGTTGAATTGAAGTGTGTTTGAAAGAGAATAGTCCCTATAAGTGCACTTTGATATCCCTTAACTTTAACTTGTGTAAGTGGAAGATTTATGAACTTAACTTGAGATAATTTGACATGTTCTCTACACATATTTTGGCGTATGTTACAGTAAATAATTTTTTTGTAAACTTATGGAAATTGTGAACAAAGTTGTGAAAGTTAGAAGTGAAAAGGTCATTATGGATGCACTATGAAATTTCCTTGTGTTCGACGATTTTGAAGTCAACTTTGAAAGACATTTTAGGAACTTGTTTGTGTTTTTAGTAAGTATTATATGTGTACTTATTACTGGAAAAGGATAAAAGTTTAAAACATTTTTGGAACTGGTCAAACAAAGTGGCTAAAGTTAGAGTAAAAAGATCGCTAAACGAACACTTTAGTAAACAACTTGTTTTGGAGAATTTTTATAAATAAATTAAAAGATATTCTTGGGAGTTTCTTTCCATGGTTTTTAGTACCTAAGGATAGTACTTACTGTAAAAATTCAAGTCTTAAATCATTTTTTTAAACAGTTAGAACTGGTCACAAATTTTGTGTTTTCTTATGTTTTTTTATTAAAGGCTTTTAACGGCATTTATAAATGTTGTACCAAGTTGCTTGAGTGATATTTAAATTTGATATTTTTCTCTGATCCTATTACGGATTTTTTTAACATATTTTTCAGCATTTTAAAGTTGGTTTGAAGTTTAAATATAATTTTGATAATTATTTATGAATTTTAAAGTTAATGGGTTTTAAGATATAAAATGTGCTTTTTATTTATTTTCATCAAATTATAAATTAGTTATGCTTAAGTAATATTTTACACAGATATTTAAAACCTATTTATAAGTATATTTAAAATATTTATATATATAAGTTTGGAAAAATAAATTGTATTTTGTAAAGGAATAAAGGAAGTTTTGGATTATAACACTTGCGTTATAATAAATGGTTTGGGAAGTTAATTAAAAGCATATTACCTTATTTTATAAATAGAAACATACTTGGATCTTCAAAAGAATGTTTTTAGGATAAGCATACGTAAATGGTTTTTGGTTTGTAGCGACAATGTTTAAGTAACATTTGTCTTAAACCCTTTGTAATAAATTTGTGACCGTAATTAGAGCTTTTAATGGATATTTTAAAGAAAATAAGAAGTATGGAATTTTTTGAAAAAAGATTAAAAAAAGGTTTAAAGTAAATAATCTTGTTAAATATTTGTCAATATACTTATACCGTTTGAGATAAGTATATGAATACTTTTTGAAGTATTGAAAGAGTACAAATGAATATTAGAAATTGATAAATGTGTTAGTCCGTGAGATGATGGTTTTGATGACAACAGCGTTAAAATAAATTATAAAATATAAATCTAACAATATAAGTTTAGATATATGTATATGCAGGATTTAACCATGCAAGTACCAAGAATGAAGACTGTATAGTATAAAGATTCAAGATATCAAGATTGAAGACTCATGAGTAACAAGAATATCAAGATTATCAAGAGTTCAAGATTTCAAGTATTTTAATTTTTAATTAGGAATTTTGTTAAAACTCCTAGAAAAGCACTGGAACCTTATAATCCAATTTATTCGTGGAATGGAATCCATTTCGAGCCTGTTAAAGGGATGGAACCCTAAGTAGGATGGAACCTACGAAAAATCTAGTGGAACACTGTTTTGTATCCGCTAACTTTTATTCAAAATGATTTTTCAAAATTATATCTTATTTTCAAAATGATTTCAAAACCTTCCTTTTAAAAGAATCAAAAACATCTATCTTGATTTTAAATACTTTAAGCCTCAAAATAATCTTTAATTTCAAAGTCAAATTATCCATGATTTTAAACTATATTTTAAATAAAATATATTTAACTTTTAAATATTTATACTTAGATTTAAATATAAAATTATAGTAAAATTATATATATATATATATATATTATTCTCTATATTTACTTATGTATTTTAATTATAGTTAAGTATATTTATAAAGTTTGAAATAGTTTTAATATAAGATAAAGGTTATTTTTAAAGAAAATCAAAACACCAAAAATCCCTTTGGGATGTCGACATGCTCAAGTATCTCATGTGGACATGGTGTCAGTTGGTTTCAAAATTCAAATTTCAAAAGAAGTGCCTACTCGCCAAAACTCTTCACGAATGGACATAGCTTTTGTTCTTCTATAAATAGGGGTTGGTTTCAATGAATTTTAATACAATTTTTCTGGTTTTTTCACTCCTCTTCTTCTTCCACATTTCTATATACATTTTCTTACCATTACTCTACCGAAATCAACATTGAATCTAACTAGATCATTTCTGGTTTGATTCTCTATCACTATTTCAACAAGATCCTCGGTGCTATTCAGAGTTATAGGCTTTTTGTAATCAACTTAGCGAGAAAAGGTGTGATTGTAGCCTTGGAAATCAATCAAGCGAGATAAGGTGTGATTGTAACCTTGGGAAATCAATTGGGTGAACTTGTTGCCCGTGAAATCAAGTATCTCTACCCAGAGGATTGTGATTCTGGAGGGTGTACCTCGTAGCCTTAAAATCGAGGGTGTAATTGTACAATTGCTTTTGAAAGGAAATCCATACTTGTGTGCGGGACTGGATGTAGGGTAACTCCGAACCAGTATAAAATCCGATGTGTTCTTTTCTTTACTGCTTTTATTTTATTTCTGCATCTGTGTTTGTTTCTGTGATCATATCTGTGTCTGAATATTGCATACATTTGTGTTTAAATTAACAAAAACTCAAAAAGATTTAATAATTCTCTAAAACACTATTCACCCCCCCTCTAGTGTTTATCCTAGCCTTAAGATCCTTAATCCGCATTTCTCACATTTGGTATCAGAGCAAGGTTTTCAAAGTTTCATAATCTGATTTTTGAAAAAGTTTTCAAAATGGCTACCAACACTGGTACTGTTACTAACACTGGTATCCCTGTCACTAGTTCATTTGTAGAAGGTCATTCTACTGTCAGGCCACCACATTTTAATGGCAGTAACTATGCATATTGGGCATGTAGGATGAAAATATATTTATAATCTATAGGATTAGACACTTGGAATATCACGCAAACTGAATATTATGAACTCACAACTGATTTTGCACAGTGGGCCGCTGAGCAAAAGACTGTTGCACAAAATAATTCTAAAGCAATGAATATTCTGTTTTGTTCACTAGATAAAATTGAATTTAATAGAGTGTCAGTTTATAAGTCTGTATAAGAAATCTGGAAAACTTTGCAAGTAACTCACGAAGGAACAAGCAAAGTTAAACAGACCAAAATTTCCATGCTCACAAATCAGTTTCAATTATTTAAAATGAATCCTAACGAGTCTATTTCAGATATGTATAGTAGATTTCAGGATATTGTGCATTCTTTAATATCCTTGGGAATGGAATTTTCTGAAGAAGATCAAGTCAGAAAAATTTTAAATTCTCTTGCTCCATAATAGGTTCAAACGACACTTGCGATCGAAGAGGCAAATGACATCAGTACCTTAGGGATAGAAGAATTAATTGGAAATCTAATGTCATTTGAAGTTCAAATGATCGGGAGAAGAGAAAGCAAAGCATCTGAAAAGAAATCAATGGCATTCAGTGCACTGACCGATGGATCAGACTCAAACAATGATAATGATGAAGATAGCCTTTATGACCAGAAATTTTAGGAAATTCATGAAATACAGAAAGATGAATAATCTCAAGAGAAACAACTATAAGAACTCTAGAAATCAGAATGTAATGCCAAATAATGTCAAATGTTTCAACTGTGATGAGCCAGGACATATCAAAAGAGACTGTCCTTATCCAGATAGGCAAAATCCTCCTATGAACAATGATCCAGCAAAGAAACGGAAGCGTGCATTTACTGCTACTCTAGATGACTCAGACTCATCCTCAAGTGATGATGATCAGAAGACAGATAATACAAACTTGTGTTTCAGGGAAGTTCACGACTTTGACGAACTCAGAGAAATGGACTCAAAAAAGGTACGCATTTACAATATAATTGGTTGAAATTGCATGCTTAGAATTAGATGCTTGATTGATTGATTTTGAATTGGTGTGTTATTTGAATTTTAAAATTTTACTATTATTTTATTATTTTTATTATTATTTTATTATTATTTTTATTATTTTCATAAGTACAATAATATATTGAAAATACTATAATTTTAATAATATTCTAGATATATATACATTAAATATAATAAGTATATATATATTAGAGTACATAGGAAAAATAAATCATAGAAATTCATAGGCACATGTCGACATGGTCCCTACCATGATGTCGACATGGGTACCAGAATTGGAAATTCAAAATTTGAATTCAAATGATTGAATTTCCCTCCATCTTTTCACTTCATTCAATTCTCCGAAAAGGCATCTTAACATGTCCTTTGAAAATCTATTTATTCTCTATCTTTTATCATATATTTTCACTCTCATTTTCAAATTCAAACTCTCTCTTCAAAACTTCAAGCTCTCTACTCTCTACTTTAATGGCTTCTTCAAGCAACCCCTCCACCATGAGAATTTCCAAAAAGATAAAAGAGCAACTCTTCAATGATCCGGAGGCAATAAAAGCATACATCAATTATGCTAATTATGCCAAAGTCCATCCCGGAAAGTTTGCTATCTTTCAATATTTTTCTTCTTATGAAATTGATTCTCTTTTTTCAAACAATCAAATTCTTAGTCTTGTTGATGCTTCTCAAAATGATTTTGTTTGCTATCCAAATCTTATCAAAAATTTCTATGCTAATTTAAACCGTGGATTTTACAATGGAAATGAGGATGAAATTTGGAGTAGTGTCAAAGGCACAAGAATGGTTTTGAATTGTGATCATTTGGGTACTATTCTCAATTACAAGAGTACGGGGATGGATCTTTCTAGTTTTAAAATCGATGAAAATGATCGTGAGACATTTCATCACATTTTTTAAGGAAATGATGATTTTGAATTTAAAAATTGAAACTTTTGACCAAAAGCAAGAATTGTCAATCTTCTTTTGCAACATACTTTGACCCCAAGATCGGGGAATTTTAACAATCCTACTTCAAAAGTTTGCAAAGCACTTTTTGCTATTTTTGGAAATTATGACATTAAGTGGGCGTAAGTTATTTTGGATGAACTTCGTCCTAAAAATCTTGAAATGGGTGAGAACACTTTGTATCATGGAATTTATCTCACTCGGATTTTTAACTATTTTGGAGTGGATTTCAAAGGCGAAGAATTTGTTTCTAGAAAAGTTTTCAATCATTCCAACATTTCGCTTATGAAAATTCCATTTGTTTTTCAACCTTATGAGACTCTTGCCGAAAAGGAAGAGTGTTTGGCTCATGAGGAAATGGAAGAAGAGGAAGAGGAAGAAGAAGAAGGGGATGAAATGGAAATTGAAGAAGAAGAAGAAGGTGAAACCTCTTTGGAAAACATCAACTATCCTCTTAATCCATACAACAAAACCCTTCTCAAAAACCAAAAGAAGATTGTTGAGAATCAACGGATTCTTAAACGATACGTTGGTAAGAAGTTGGACAAAATTTCATCCAAGATGAACAAGTTCATTTCCAAAGTCAGCAAGAAACTTGGAATTTCTTCATCGTCATCATCCTCTAATTAGTTCTACCTTTTTGTATCTTGTTGTATTTGTTTTAGTTTATTTTGATTTGAATGTTCGTGTACTTCTTTATGATTAATCGTTGTATCGTCTTAGTATGAAATGAAATGGAATTTCTTTTCTGTTATCTTGCCTATCTTATCTCCAGAATAAATGTTAGTATATTATATAAATATATATGCACAATTATTCACAAAATCAAAATAAATCATCAAATTTCACTACACCATGTCGACATACCCCCTATGACCATGTCGACGTGTACTGGTCAGAAATGACAATTCATTTTGAATTTGAAATTTGAATAACTACCATATGTCTATTCATTTCAAACGAATTTCTACACCTATAAATACCTATCTCTTCCAGAATTCATCACAGAGTATTATTTCTTATCTTCTCTATCTCTCATTCTTCTCACAATTTCAAATATGGCTAATCCAATTCATAACTTATCTGAGAATCTTGAAGAAACTCTTAATTCATTCAAGAATATTCTCTCATTCATTCTTCGTAACCAGAGATACTTAGAATTGAGTCAAATGCAGATGATCAAGGAGCAAGAAAGGCATTTCGATGCGATACGATGGATGATTTCCTCCCTGCACAAGGATGATAACGAAGCATATCCTCCTGTATCTCTCACAAATGACAATGAAAATTGGGATGCCATTAAAGCAGACCCTATCTTTGGAGAAGATGGATGGGTGGAAGTTCCTCATAATATTTGATTTTATTTGGTTGCTTTCTTTGAATTGTTTGCTTTGATTGATTTGATTTCGTTTGCTTTGGCTTGGTTTGATATTGATTGATGTTTAGTGAGGATTGATGTTTGTTGTACAAAACATGTATAATTATACATTGATCTTTAATTCATTATTGTGTCTATCGATATAATTATCTCTTATTTCTATATTCCATTGTATAAGTTTATTAATGCAGGTATTTTAGTCCAAGAATGAGGGTGGGTTATATAGTTTGGAGATGGTTTTTTTTGTTGATGTCGAAGAGGGAGAAGTATAAAATAGAATAGTTAGGCACAGATTAAGGGGGATTTATTAGGATAGAAGTAATATTTTATAAACAAAGGTTGTCATCATCAAAAGGGGGGAGATTGTTAGTCCGTGAGATGATGATTTTGATGACAACAACCTTAGAATAAATTATAAAATATAAATACAAACAATATAAGTTTAGATATATGTATATGCAGGATTTAACCATGCAAGTACCAAGAATGAAGACTGTACAGTATAAAGATTCAAGATATCAAGATTGAAGACTCATGAGTAACAAGAATATCAAGATTATCAAGAGTTCAAGATTTTAAGTAATTTACTTTTTAATTAGGAATTTTGTTAAAACTCCTAGAAAAGCACTGACATCTTAAAATCCAATTTATTCACGGAATGGAATCCACTTAGAGCCTGTTAAAGGGATGGAACCTACGAAAAATCTAGTGCAACATTGTTTTGTATTCGCTAACTTTTTATTCAACATGATTTTGCAAAATTATATCTTTTTTTCAAAATGATTCAAAACCTTCCTTTTAAAAGAATAAAAAACGTCTATCCTGATTTTAAATACTTTTAGCCTCGAAATAATCTTTAATTTCAAAGTCAAATTATCCTTGATTTTAAACTATATTTTAAACAAAATATATTTAACTTTTAAATATTTATACTTAGATTTAAATATAAAATTATAGTAAAATTATATATATATATATATATATATATATATATTATTCTCTATATTTACTTATATATTTTAATTATAGTCAAGTATATTTATAAAGTTTAAAATAGTTTTAATATAAGATAAAGGTTATTTTCAAAGAAAATCAAAACACCAAAAATCCTTTTGAGATGTCGACATGCTCAAGTACCCCATGTCGACATGGTGTCAGTTGGTTTCAAAATTAAAATTTCAAAAGAAGTGTCTATTCGCCACAACTATTCACGAATGGACGTGGCTGTTGTTCTTTTATAAATAGGGGTTGGTTTCAAAGAATTTTAATATAGTTTTTTTTGGTTTTTTCACTCCTCTTCTTCTTCCACATTTCCATATATTTTCTTACCATTACTCTACCGAAATCAATATTGAATCTAACTAGATCATTTTTGGTTTGATTCTCTATCACTATCTCAACAAGAACTTTAGTGCTATTCGGAGTTATAGGATTTTTGTAATCAACTTGGCGAGAAAAGGTGTGATTGTAGCCTTGGAAATCAATCAAGCGAGATAAGGTGTGATTGTAGCCTTGGGAAATCAATTGGGTGAACTTGTTGCCCGTGAAATCAAGTATCTCTACCCAGAGGATTGTGATTCTGGGGGGTGTACCTCGTTGCCTTGAAATCGAGGGTGTAATTGTACAATTGCTTTTGAAAGGAAATCCGTACTTGTGTGCGGGACTGGATGTAGGGTAACATCGAACCAATATAAAATCCAGTGTGTTCTTTCCTTTACTGCTTTCATTTTATTTCTGCATCTATGTTTGTTTCTATTATCATATCTGTGTTTGAATATTGCATACATTTGTGTTTAAATTAACAAAAACTCAAAAAGATTTAATAATTCTCTAAAAGACTATTCACCCCCCTCTAGTGTTTATCCTAGCCTTAAGATCCTTGATTCGCATTTCTCACAAAATGGAGTTTTATTAGTAAAAGAAGCTTTACTGATAAAAGGGGTTCTAATTTATAAAAGAAGTAATTAAATAAAAAGGGGATTGGAAGTCGCTTATGCATCTTAATCGTACTTTGTGTGACTTAATTGTGCTTTGTGTGTTGACTCGCTTATGGAAAGTATTTAGTCGTTTACTTAGCACTAAAAGCTGACTAAGTAGACTTGTCGATATGTGAGAGTCAAGAATGAAGTGCCTAGGCAAGGATTTGATGTAACTAGTGCTCTAACATACCTGGGTTCACTCTTGATTGAGGGAGTGTTTTAAGTTAAGAAGTTCAGAAACATGATATGTATAGAAGACTTAATTTCCATATGTGATCATTCTCATTATTGTTGAACTTGGCCAAATTTACTTGGGAAGTGCCTAAAAGCTTCATGGTGTCATACAATTTGAGAACTCATAGAGAGGAGCATCGATGTGAAACTTCTACAGCTTTAAGAACTTATATATATAAGAGAGGACTCCTCTTTATATCTTATTCGCTTACTTGTAAAAGAACCGGAATTGAGTTTACTGGTAATTCATCGATTTAGTTTTGAGGAGTACAGGATCAGTAAGTGTTTTACTTATCGAACATCACTTCAAAATTAATATACATGTTTTATATGCTGGAAGCGGTTGTGAACTGGAATGCTATAAAGTTGAACTGTCTATCTTGAGACTAAGTCCAATGGAGAGGTCAGTATTAGCATTCGTCGGACTACTTATGCTGGAATGTGGAGATTCGAGATCTGTTCGAGATGCTTGAATCCATGTAGATATTTTTGATCTGTTTGAGATGCTGGAATCTGTTTGGGGATTCATCTTATGTTCGGGTGATGAAGACTCGTGTGAGAGATGTCAAACGTGACCTCGACATCGGTAAATGACTAAAGACAGAGTAGGATGCACAATCTCGGGTTTACCTAACCCATGAGCGTATATCAACTCCAAATCTAGAGTATGCTTATCAATATGTTGCGCACGAGAATGGTTGATAATTGGTTCCACTGGTTCATATGTTCAAGCGATGGGCCAGTTGTGTTTACCTTATGGTATATTTTATTTAGAGATATACGATGCTTGGAAGGTAGTTTTTGATCCTTGCCATGGAGATCCGCTTCAGTTTATTGGAGGCGTCTCCATGGAAAATCTATATGCGAACGTACCTTAGCGGTTTTAATTGTACCCTCAATATTATTATGGTGTAATAAATGTAAGCATCCAGCTACTTTCTAATTTATATTCTACACCCTAGACATTGTCTATTATAACACCTTATATACTTATTAGATGATGATTCTTTTGAGGGTACAACCATTATGACATTATGTGCGGCCTCAAAAATACTGTTATATGCTAGCTACATTTTTCTTGAGTTTCTCATAACAGAGTTATGCCAGACATGTGATTTTTTTCCCTAAATTCCTCATGCGCTCTTTCGAGCAGTTTGGGAAAGGAAGTTTTTCATTAATGTTCATTGAAGCTTGAGGAGACGAGTTGGATGTTTTACCTACCATATTATTCTTATTTCCATTGCGTTACTATTTTATATATTAGCATTTGTGAGGATGGATTGTTACAACTATCCATGCCAGTGATAGCATTTAGAATTGTAACCCTAAAATGTTATGTATCTTAGAGTGACCATTGGTACTATCTTTTGATATTATATGTTATCATTCCGCTATGAGATTCTGATATTATGTTCTGTTTTCTTTTTCTTATTTATTTTACCATAATAATCTATCTATCTGGCACTTGACTACTTGACACACGGATATCGTGGATGTATTGATGTCGACATTTAGAGGTCGAAGTGGATGGTTGTTATATGTGGTATCAGAGTAAGGTTAAGTGAGAACCTTAGCTTTGGTAGGGTATGTCTCAATAAGAGATAGGATGATGGAATGTCCTAGTATGAGTTGCGTGCATTACATATATGAGAGTGTATTTGTATTTGTTATAAATGTATACCTTAAAGATATTCCGACGATGAAAATTAAAGATCTTGTATATGGTAACTTATATAAGTTGATAGTGTAGTTCAATTAATGTAGGGAATGATGATGTTTATTTTTTTCCCTTCATTAATTAGTTTAGCCATATTCGATTAGTTTCCGAGCGTTATGATCATTTGTAGAATTATTAGCTTAATATCGCTCGACCAGTTTATGAGCATTGTTATCGTTTGTTGATTGATTAGTTGTGCTCTACCAGTTTATGAGTATTGACTATTGTTTGTTGACTTTTGATTTATGCTCAACTAGTTTATGAGTAGTTTTACCTTTTCACTACATGAGTTGCATAGACAGTATTTGCAGATGCACTGAAATGAAGACCTTGTGAAATAAATTTCACAGTTTTACTATAAGGTGTTCGATGATAAGGTTGGGTTAGAAATTAAATCTATTGAAAGTTGTTTATTTTAATCTAAAAGAAAGATAAGATATTTTATAAATAAATATTTATGAAAAGATTTTATACAAAAAAAGTAACTTTATATAGGTATAGTTTATAAAATATGATTTATAAACAAAGAGAATTTAAATTGATATTTTGAGAACTTAAATCCTAATATCTTTGAAAATGGTTTTCAAGATTTTAGAGAAAATAATAATAATGTTATCCTAAAGTAAACATTTGGCAAATTGGTTTACGAAATTGAGATGATGGTACAGTAATATTACATGAAGTATTTGATACTACTTTGAAAATGATTTTGGTTAAGTCCGAAAGGTAGGATTTGGATGTATTGAACTCACTTCTGTAGCTTGAAAATAATTCTAGTGATGACTGTAGCATCATCGACGTTTATTTTTGGGTTTCAAAGGCGAGGACGCTACAAAGTGGTTTCGGTAAAAGCAGATTTTGGTTTAATCCCGAAAGTGCGATTTGATATACAAAAGATTTATGTATAAATTATTATTTCAATTGATTTGAAAAAAACCCGATTTTGTTCTAAAATTTTCCTTAAGGAATTTGATATAAAATATATAGTACTTTAAATAAATATTTTGAAATAAACTTTCTATATGGAAAAGCTTAGCATGTATGCTATGTTGGATGTACAAGTGGTAGTGGCATAACGCAAATAATTAAGAATATTTTCACATTTTCTCTTTATAGAAAAAGTGTGTTAATAAATAATTGGAACTCTATTAAGTTATTTTACAGACACATGTATCCTATGCATTAGAACAATATAGTTTGTGCATCATATTATGGTATGTTGTGTGATAGTTTTTATTTGTTAAAATAAAATGGGATTTTCGAAGATTTTGGATATTTGGAAACTTCCAGATCGTCATAGAAACTTGGAGCTAGGTGATTTTGTGAATAGAAATAAATTTGATTTTTTGTGACTCTTGAATTGAGAAGGTAGTAAGTTAAAAGAAGTTTTAAATTGTTGAACTTATTTGTTAAGTAAAATAAATTTGATGTTTGGTACATAGTTTTAGGATGTAGTGGAGTATTATACGATTATGAACTTAAGTTATAAAAAATTTAATAACTCGAAGTTATGTTTTTATGAAATGGTTCATAAATAATTTTTATATTAAATGGTATACTACTGTGTAAAGGAATATGTGAAAAATAATGATATTGGTGCAAAGAAACCAATAAAATAAGCGTTTAAGTTGTACTTAGATCATATTATTCGCATGATAGTTCTTGATATAGCATTCGAGTACATGGTTTCGAGGTGATTTACACCAGTCCGAACAAGGATTTTTCACTCAATGTTTGATACGAATTCTTGGGAAGATCCTAAAGTTTTCTATCATAACATAAGGGTATGTAAGAAGAACAGAAGTTTCTAATCAATGAACGTGATCGGAGTCCGCACTGGAGAGATCAAATGATCTATACTAATTTGAAAGTGAAATTTATGCGATCGAGCAAGTGATCAAATCAGATATTGCATACAGATGGATCATGTGCATTGGCTTTAGTATGATTGTATACTATGTTAAAGATATGTCCAAACTAAGTTTTCAAAAACGTCGTGCTTTGGCAGTTCGGAAACCAAAATGGCAAAATCTTTAAAATGGATATTTTTAAATCTTTAAAAATATAAAATAAATTCCATAAATATATCGAAATGTTTTAAAAGGGATTTGAGTTATAAAAATGGATATATGTGGAATGAAGTTAATGTTTTGATCAAAGAAGCTTTTAAAAACACTATGCACATTACTTTTGATAACTTTTGAAATTAAGATTTAAACTTTGGATTTTCTTCCCAAATATTTTGCAAATGTTTTTCAAATAATAAATCAAGAATTTTAAAGAGTTTAGAGTTGATCATATAGCTTGATCGCCTTAGCTTGGACAAACAGTGTTTGAGTTCCGCTCTAGCTCTCTGGACTGGCCCGACCGGGGGAGGGAAAGGGGGGGATAATAAATTTAATTTACTTGAACCATATTTTCCTAAGATAAATAGAGATTTGGAGATTTTTGAAAGTTAAAAAAAAATTTAAATAATAAGTTTTTAGTGATATATGAAACATACTTATTAAACTCTATATTAAATTCCAGTGAGGGAGCTCGTACTATCCGTGTGGATTAAAAGGCGATTTCACCATTATTCGACAAACGGTACAGGTTGAATACAGAAATCAGTATGGAGTATAATTAATATAATTCCTATGGATCCTATTTACTCAATACTAAGTAGCTTTTAATTTACCATCTTAGATAACATGGTTTTAACCCATTTAAAAGATGTGTTTTGAAAAGAGGTTTAATAATTCTATATATACTTAAAAATGAACGTTTAAAGGTGTATATCTCTAGAGGATATTTTATCTGGGTAAAATATATTGATAAATTGAATATAATCACCCACATACTTAACATCTTTTATCGATAAATTGGTTTAGAGGAATCGGGGTCAGATTTCGGTGATTCCTATCCGAAAACCACTTCAAACCAATGTACGTTCGAAAGTAATAATGTGTTAAAGATTATGATTTTGATGACGGAGATCTTCATAATGTAGGGCTGCTTATCATGAACCCCTGTGGTAATTACCTTATCATCATATATATAGTAGTAGTGTTTCCTTCAATTTGAAATCTTCGATGCAAGGACTACTCACTAGTAATCCTAGTCATGATTCTCAAATGTGATGTAGTAGTAGAAGTGCTTTCGGTTTGTCCTGTTCCTGAATAACTTGTATGGACGAATGTGTGACATTGCATTTCTAAGACCATGTACATTGATCTCTATAAATGTACATTTGTTTGTGGAAATCGACAATGTGTTGTTAGAAAGGAAAATGTGGCATTCAAAGAGGGATTTGATCTGTGAAAGGTAAAACGTTGCCTTATGCCTCGCACATCAGGCATGATAAAAACATGATAGATGCAGCAGGGCTAAGTGGATTGCTCCAATTAGGATATGATCATCACCTTTCTAAATCACCCTCTATATTTCAAGTATGTTGTGTATGCTTTGGGATCTCGGTAAAGGCCAGTAACGACCGGGGTGATGTCATATTCTATATTATCTATGTTAAAAGTTGGCTGGTTCTATGTTGGTAGAGGTTGGAGTCTTAGGTGCATCCTTCTAGAGATGTACCGTCGGAAGGTAGCCCCTTACCTTGTCACTGTATGGAATTCATTCTCTAATACAAGCCTTTACGGTTTTAGTTGTAGAACCTAGCATGCTGGAATTTAATTAATGTAACAATTTCTACTATGATTAATATGTTGTTTGATAGGGTTTTCAAAGAATGTCATTAAAAATAACAACCCTAATTTTATGTAACAAATGTTTTGGTTATCATAAGGCAAAAACCTGTCCGTGTTTATGTGCAGCGTGATCTTAGGAGATACCATTTGATTTCAAAAGTATCTATTCTTTTGAGTTTTCTTACACAAGTCTCTTGGCAATCTTTGTTTGAGGCTGAGGGTTCTCATGTGGGAGTAGGAGCTACTGTTGTGGTCAGAAGTTTGTCTACATATGGAGTTGAGTTCCATATTGTTTGGTTCCAGAAGCGAATTTGGTAGTTAGCCTAGTAATAGAGTTGACGTAGCAGCTCAAAATATCTTTGGAATTTGGATTGGTTAGATCTTGTTTTTGAGTTGGATTCTGTTATAAGGATGTGCGACTGAGTCAGATGAGTCACTCATATTTTTATGGATTTGACGAACAAAGTTTCCGGGTATATTAGATAAGTTGTACTTGTGTTCATCAGCAGCACTCTCATCTATTTAAGAATCAGAGTTGTGTAGCGGAAGCGAGGTAGCAGCTGTACAAGGAAGGAAGCGAGTTCAGTTTGCTATTGCTTGAGTAGTAGAGCTTGTGTTCTGGATTTCGACGGATTTTGGAAGATTTTTTCTGTTAGGTAGGATCCAGAAACTGGTTTGTTTGGTCTAGTTGTTTCTGGAAGTATCAGCATAGGTTGAGCTGATCAGGAAGAAGATGGGCAGCCCAGGATTGTCTGTTGGGTATTGCAGATATGGGATAAGGAATTTGGAATTCGAAGTAGGAGACTTTATTGTTGTTAAGATTTCTCTGGTTAAGAGAGCTGTAATTGGGGGAGATTGGTTGGTTAGTGCTGTGGCATTTGAGATTTCTTATCTGTGTTCTGATAAGATAAGATCTATTGTCTATAAGATTGAATTGCCAGTTTGGGTAGCTGGAATTCATGGTGTATCACGTATCTCTGAGGAAGTACGTGTACGATTCATTGTTCGTTGATGAATCTGTAGTTCAGTTGGATTTGGAAGTCGTGCAAGATTTGAGTATAGTCTGGTGTTCTGTTCAGATTGATGGATCTAGAGATGAGAGGAGCTCTGGATTTTGGTGGTGTGGTTTGTTTAACTTCTGTAGAGCGAGTCTCCCGGTGATTTATACTTGGGAAACTCGAGATAGTGTTGGTAAGATTCTGATTTAAGTAAGAATAATAAGTTAGGTTTGTTTGTTTGATTGATTGCTATGGTTGTTAATAACTGGTTGTTAGGAGTATTTTGCTGTTTGAAATTAAAATCTGTACTGAGTTATTAAATTATCTTTGCTTTTAAATTTCGGGGACGAAATTCTTTTAAGGGGGAGGATTGTAACGACCCGGAATTTTGGGCAATAACAATTTAATAATCTGTATTAATAATTAAATTGATTTGATAACTTTTCTTTGTAATTTTAATTTAAATTGGTAAATTTAAATCTTTTTAAGGTTAACAAATATTTAATCTGATATTTGTGATCAATATCTTTCTATCAATTCAAAATTTATTAGATTTGTTTTTCAAAGCTAACGAAATTTTATTATATTTATAATATATATATTTGATATATATTGTGAATAGAAATATCTTTTGTTTTAAATAAAGGTTGAATTTTCAAATTGTAATATATATGTAAGTATATGTTATAATTTGGATTGTTTTGAAATTTAATTTAATCTATTGATAATTTATATATGTTTGATATTGTAATTTAAAGCTTTATTATAATTAATATTTTTCAAAAGTAAATTTAAGATTTATTCAATTGTTTTAAAAGCATAAGATAATTGTTATTTATTAATAAGATAGTTCAAAAAGGTTTTAAACAAAGTTTTGTTTTGTCTTTCTTTTAAAGTATTTAAAATATGATGGTTTGAAAAGAATTTAAACAAGCTTTGTATTGTTTGTTTTAAAATGCTCAAATTAAAATGGTTAAATGATAAAAAAATAAAAGTTCTAGATTTTAAATAACATGTATAAGATGTATATTTATATTTGAATTATAATTAGTTTTAGAATATTTCCTTTAAAGGGTAAATTTATTTATATATATGTAAGTATTTATCTACTTAGTAAATTAAATATGTAAGTTTTATTCACATTTAAATTAATAAAAAAATTAATAAATAAATGCTTAAGTACAAATGTAAACATATTAACTTGTTTGAGACATATGTAAAGCAATTAAAC
The DNA here is from genome assembly GCA_030765085.1 of Allium cepa. Taxonomy (NCBI): domain Eukaryota; kingdom Viridiplantae; phylum Streptophyta; class Magnoliopsida; order Asparagales; family Amaryllidaceae; genus Allium; species Allium cepa. Next base: position 586,331,952 of record CM060940.1, read on the forward strand.
AAATTTAATAACATGTGTTGATAAATTAAGCTATATAGTGACAAGTTTCTTTATTTCGAAATTCATTTTCTTTAATTCTAATAAATATAACACTTCCATTTCTTTATTCTCATTTATTAACTCAAACTAGAAAGTTTTTCAAAAACCAGAAAACTATTTTATCAAAACCAGAAATTTACTGCAAATCTGAAATTTAAATAAAAATCAAAACCTGAAACATGAGATTCAAAATCAAAGGGCAAAAAGCAAAAGCAAAATCTGCAAACTTCACACCTGCAAATCAAAATGAAGTTCAAAACCAACCTGCAAGCAAAACAAAATACCGCAAGTCCAAATCTTCTGTAAATTCAAAGGAAAAATGAAGATCAACCTGCAACTTCAACATGAAAATTGATGTTCTCATCAACCTACAACTTCAAATTTTCAAACCTGCAAATTTAAAGGCTGCAATGCATAAGGAGTTTTCAACATGAAAAATAAACATAAACCTGCTCTGCAAATTTCATAATCAAGTGAGTAAATGTTTTTTAAAAAACAGTTGATCTGAATTTTACTACCATGCATGTGTTAATCTATATTGATGTTATATGAAAAATTTGTTTTAAATTGGAATGCATGTTGAATTAAAATATTTAATTGCCTGTAAAATTTAAAATGGATACTGTGTTTATTAAAAACAGTTCAAATCCTTCAAAATCTCAATAACTTGATTTTAAACACGAATTGGACTGTGATTTGTTAATGGAAGTTGTTTGTAATCAAGTGATTTATCATCTAAAAATAGTTATAGGGTTTTAAATGAATTAGTTATTCATATTTTTTTCAAATTTACAGTGAAAATCAAAATTTGGGCAAAAATTTATGATTTCAAATTCTAGTTTTGAATGTATAATTGAATTACAATAGGAAAGTTATGATTTTTAGAGTTTGTATCATAATTTTTAATTGAGTATTTAAGTTGAATTTTTGGTTTGAATGATTTGGGGATTTTTATGAAATGCGGATTGTATACATAATAATTTGGGTTGAAACTTGGATTGTAGCTTGTTCTTAAGTTGTAGATTTTAGGAAAAATGCAAAATAATTTTTCAAATGAGTAAATCAAGAGAATTTGAATGGAATAGGGTTTTAGTGTTTTGTTGTTTCAGTCGAACTGCTATGGCAATTGCGAATTGAATGATGGTCCGGAAGTAATCGCTTCTTGGAGGAACGATGCTCGGGATGTGGCGACTCGATGGTGAGAACGACAAAGGTTGTAGGGCGTCGTGGCGATGGCCGTGGGGGAATTTTGGGTTTGGATATGCGTCGAGTGCTTCTACAGATTCGTGCTCGAGAGTGATTTTCGATTCAAGTGCATAATTCTTCGATCTGGGTTCGAGATCGCGCTCGCTAGTGATTTTGTGACCGTAGTTGGTCGTCGCGCAGATCGTCAGTGGCCGAAGGAGTCGTGCAACGTGCACCGTGTTTGGACTGTGCACTGGGAAGTTTTTGTTTGGGAAGATGAGTTGAAGCCCGAGAAATCTCGCGTGATTGCATCGGGGTCGACTCGGGGTAGTTGAGGGCTGGGTATGCTTCGAGACTTGCTCGAGGTTTTGGTGGGTTCCTCTCGGGTTTGACCCGATTCTACTTTTCTGGTGTTAATTTAAAACAATTTTTATAAAAGGGAAATTTACTTACAAATTTTAAGGCTTGTTCTTTGATGTAATTTTTAATCAAATCCCTAAAGTATTAATTGAATTTAATTTAAATTTCAAATTGTTTAGGATGAATTCTTTTGGGAAAAGAATCAATTTAATTAAACTATGAATTTTAATTTAAAAAGAAGTGTTTTCAATTTAAAATATCGCATCAAAGTTTTAAAGCAAAGTTTTAAGTAATGTTTTGATAACAAAGTTTCCAAATTTATTTTGAAAATAAATTAGTTTAAATTAGATAATTTATAATGTTTTAGATTTGAAATTGTTTTCTAAATGCTTATTTTCAAATAAAGTAATAGTTATGATTTTGACAACCAAATAGGATAATTTGTTTAAGTTGTCAAATTTGATTAATTTCAAATAATTTATTTATGGAAATAAATAAGGTTAAATTATTTAGAAAATTAACTTAAGAATACTTAAATTAATATGATTTGTTAATAAGTAAAAATTAATTAAGATTAATGATTTTCTTAATTAATTAAAGATTTAAAAATATAAGAAGTTAGTAAATTAATTATTTAATTTATTTTAAATAATTAGTTAATTGTTTTTATATCACTTAATTATGGATTAATTAAGTGTGATTACTTAATGAAGTTAATTAATTATGAAGTAATCAATGGTTAATATTTGAATATAATTAAGAATGGAAGTAACTACTATGGAAGTAATTAATGGTAATTACTCATGGAGTATTTTAATAGAAGTGATTATTGGTTAATCACTTGATGATATCAATTAAAGAATTGATTAATAAAATTGTTTGAAATTAATTAATTATGAAGTAATTAGTTAATTAAAGGATTAAGGATTATTTAATAATGGAATTAATTATTTGTTAAGGTAACTAATTAAGAATGTAATCAAGAGTTATTAATGAAGTAAGTAGAGATAATTACTTGTTAAGTAATTAAGAATTACTTAATTATTTTAGTTAATTAATTAATGTGATTAATTAATTAATGAATGAGTTTAACTTAAGATTAATTACTAAGTGTAATTAATTAAAATTGTAGTTAATTAATAAAGTAATTAATTTAGGGATTTATTTATTAATTTAATTGTTTAATAATTACTTAATGAAGTAACTAAAGATTAATTAATTAGAATAATTAATCAAAGGTTAATATAATTAATTAAGAAGTTAATTAATTAAGATAAGTAATTACAAATTGTTAATTACTAATTATGATTAATGAGTTGATTAATTACAAGTTAATTATTTAATTAAAGAGAATTATTAGTTAATGAGGATCATTAATTAATATAATTAATAATATTAATCAAGGTTGATTAATGTAAGTGATTTAATTTAAGTGTGATTAATTAATTGAGGTTTAATGCAAATAATTATTGTTGATTAATGGAAGTAAATGTATGATCATTAATTATTGTAATTAATGATAGTAATTAAAGGTTAATTACTCCATATGGTTAAGGATAACTACTTAAATGTAATTAAGTATAATTAATCAAGGAAGATTAATTTGGGAAGATCATTAGAGATGATTAATTTATTTGGAATAATAAATAAATGAAGAAGGATTTAGGATAATCCAATTGATTATGAGTTAATAAATTTTGATTTGGATGATTGATTAATATTGGTTGATATTGGTTGATTGATGGGTTGATACTGGATGATTTGGATATCTATGATATGTGATATGCTACCGTGTGAGATGAATGTTTGATGTGAATTATCTATTGTGATAATGTGATTCATCTATCTGTTTATATATCATCCTTAATATGATTTTAAAATGTTTGAACCCTTAAGTACAACTTGGACATTAAAAGAGCGTTTGGTTTCGGTGAGACCGGGATCGGATTTTCATATTTGGGATCCAAAAATCACATCAATTCCAATTAAACGTTAGGTCGCGATTCCAAGTGGAGCTCTGTGAAGACTCGAGGTATAAGAGCTATACGTCGGTATAACTCTGTGGGTGATTCCGTAATGAGTTGACGGAATAGTGCTTATAGATTCGATATGGTGATTTAGAGTGCAAGGGCTATGGTCGTTGACTCTGAGGGTGATTCCAAAATGAGTGCAACGAGATAGTGCCTTCGGTTTCGTTCGAACCCGGAACGAACTTGTATGGATTGAATGCTTTCAGAACATCGTCAGGTGGACGATGAGCATTCTAAGATAGATGTATTCTATAAAGGTAATCGTAGCCTCAAGCCTCATCAACCGGGAATGGCTAAAACATGGGAGGTGCATTAAGGCTTTGTGGGTAGCCCCCACTTGAGAGTGAGATTTACCCCTGTCTAGAGGTCCCTTTTTATTTCGGCTTAGTAAGTGGTTGGTCGCGCCAACTACGGGGTGGTCTTGTTCGGAACTTCCCAGTAAGGGATGTTTCCGGCATTGTGTTGCAGGGGAGTTAGGGTGGCTCCTCGGTACGGTGATCTAGGCCACGTACTGTGACGGGCGGTACCCCAGTAGCCCTGCCATTGATGGAAACCCATTCTTCCTACGAGACCCTACGGTTTTGTTTGTATTACCCACTTTTGTGGCTAGTAGCTGGAATTTAATGAATGTAACAATTTCGTCTATTTCTTATTTACTTGGAAACCCTAGACACTATTGTAATATCACTGGATTTCCTATGAAATGTTTTGGTTAGCGTAAGGTAAAAACTTTTCCATGTTTATGTGTGGGAAGTCTTACGTGATACATTTTCTTTTCAAAGGTTTTTCTAAAGTTAAGCAATTTTAACCCGTTTACTCACACCAGACCCCTGTCTGACCCGAGTGTTTATTTTCTGTTTTATTAAACTCTTGGGTACTCATATTATGTATGAGTAGTTAAGTGAATAAGGTTAGCTTGACGAATTCTGGAGGAGATATGGAGCAGGAGGCTTCGACGTGTAGATATATATTGATTCCGTTGTGTTTGTTGTATCTGTTTCTGTTATTCTTGAGTTGTATAGTTAGACAGATGATTATAACTGTCTAATATGTATTGTTTAAGTTGTGTACTCTGATGTAATATGATATTATGTAATATCTTATGTGATATATTATATTTCATTCGTTCTGCTGTGAATTCTCTGATGTTGTTGTCTTTCTTCTTTCTCTTTCTTTTCTTCTTCCATCCCTTTCTTTCTTCAAGATGATGCGACTTTCTGGAGTAAGGAAGTTGGGTCGTCTCATTTGGTATCGGAGCATTAGGTTGAGTGAATACCTAGACTCTGTAGTGGTTTCTTCCTTGAGAGAGCGTACTTGTAAATTTTTTTATATATAACTATATATATATATATATATATTTGTATCTACCTGATCTGTTGGGTTATCTGTTCGGATTTTCCAACAAAGTTTTAGAGGTAGATGGAGTAGTGGTGTGTGTGTGTGTAACACGACTACCACTGATGGAAGAGGTCCATATATTTGAGGTTGGAGGTTTTTGTTGAGACTGTAGACCTAATACCGTCTCGAGTGAGATTTGTAGTTTGGAGTAAGGATTTCTCTGTTATCCGAAGGAAATCTTTTCAAAAGATTCGGAGTTTATCTTTGAAGTGTAAGTTTGGATTTCGCTCGGGTAAGCGAATTTTTCTTGAGTATTGGATCTGTCGGAAGTGCAGAAGTAAGAGATGATATCTTGGTAACTGTGAGATGAGATGTTGTATCTATGGATATTTTCCGAAGATGTTTTCTCTTGAAGCAGTTTTAGAAGTGGTTGAGGAGCAGCCTTTACCTGCCGCAGAGAAGACTCGTCTGTGTAGAAGTTATCTGGTTCTTTAGCTTGGAGGTTGTCTGTTTTGGAATATGAGACTAAGGTCTAGGAGTTGTTTCGCTTCGGCATGGTCTCATTTGTCATTCATTAAGGAGAGCGAGATGTTGATGCTTAGTTTGGAGCCCGAATCTCTTGAGAGGTTGTCTGCCATCTCAAAGGCCCGTTGTGTGGTTTGTTGATAGTTTTGGTTTTCGAAGAGTTCTTGGATTAGAAGTCTTTGGTTAGCTGTGGTAGCTGTTTCAGCTCGACGTGTTCGGTGTGCTGATGAGAAGGTCTTTTGGCTTCGCTGTATCATCGAGGTAGAATTTGATGGCAGCGGTGTGGCCGTTTCTCCGATGGCTCAGGAATCTTTATGGTTCTTTTGTCAGCAGTCCGGGCAGGTAGTGAGTTTTCTGAAGGGTTAACCTTGTTTAGAAAAGCTTAAGGCTGTTCTAATTGGTAAAGAGAGGACGGTTTCTTTGGAATCCAGACTAGGTAGGATCGCAAAAGTGACTTGCGATTAGTTTGGGAATTTTTCTTGGCAATCTTTTGGTTGAGGCTGAGGGTTCTCATGTGGGAGTAGGAGCTACTGTTGTGGTCAGAAGTTTGTCTGCATCTGGAGTTGAGTTCCATATTGTTTGGTTCCAGAAGCGAATTCGGTAGTTAGCCTAGTAGTAGAGTTGATGTAGTAGCTCAGAATATCTTTGGAATTTGGATTGGTTAGATCTTGTTTTTGAGTTGGATTCTGTTATAAGGATATGGGACTGAGTCAGATGATTCACTTAGATTTTTATGGATTTGACGAACAAAGTTTTCGGGTATATTGGATAAGTTGTACTTGTGTTCATCAGCAGCACTCTCATCTATTTAAGAATCAGAGTTGTGCAGCGGAAGCGAGGTAGCATCTGTACAAGGAAGGAAGCGAGTTCAGTTTGCTATTGCTTGAGTAGTAGAGCTTGTGTTCTGGATTTCGACGGATTTTGGAAGATTTTTTCTGTTAGATAGGATCCAGAAACTGGTTTGTTTGGTCTAGTTGTTTCGGGAAGTATCAGCATAGGTTGAGCTGATCAGGAAGAAGATGGGCAACCCAGGATTGTCTGTTGGGTATTGCAGATATAGGATAAGGAATTTGGAATTCGAAGTTAGAGACTTCATTGTTGTTAAGATTTCTCTGGTTAAGAGAGCTGTAATTGGGTAAGATTGGTTGGTTAGTGCTGTGGCATTTGAGATTTCTTATCTGTGTTCTGATAAGATAAGATTTGTTGTCTATAAGATTGAATTGCCAGTTTGGGTAGCTGGAATTCATGGTGTATCACGTATCTCTGAGGAAGTACGTGTATGATTCATTATTGGTTGATGAATCTGTAGTTCAGTTGGATTTGGAAGTTGTGCAAGATTTGAGTATAGTCTGGTGTTCTGTTCAGATTGATGGATCTAGAGATGAGAGGAGCTCTGGATTTTGGTGGTGTGGTTTGTTTAGCTTCTGTAGAGCGAGTCTCCCGGTGATTTATACTTGGGAAACTCGAGATAGTGTTAGTAAGATTCTGATTTGTGTCAGAATAATTAGTTAGGTTTGTTTGATTGATTGATTGCTATGGTTGTTAATAACTGGTTGTTAGGAGTGCTTTGCTGTTTGAAATTAAAATCTGTACTGTGTTATTAAATTATCTTTGCTTTTGAATTTCGAGGACGAAATTCTTTTAAGGGGGAGGATTGTAACGACCCGGAATTTTGGGCAATAACAATTTAATAATCTGTATTAATAATTAAATTGATTTGATAACTTTTCTCTGTAATTTTAATTTAAATTGGTAAATTTAAATCTTTTTAAGGTTAATAAATATTTAATCTGATATTTGTGATCAATATCTTTCTATCAATTCAAAATTTATTAGATTTGTTTTTCAAAGCTAATGAAATTTTATTCTATTTATAATATATATATTTGATATATATTGTGAATAGAAATATCTTTTGTTTTAAATAAAGGTTGAATTTTCAAATTGTAATATATATGTAAGTATATGTTATAATTTGGATTGTTTTGAAATTTAATTTAATCTATTGATAATTTATATATGTTTGATATTGTAATTTAAAGCTTTATTACAATTAATATTTTTCAAAAGTAAATTTAAGATTTATTCAATTGTTTTCAAAGTATAAGACAATTGTTATTTATTAATAAGATAGTTTAAAAAGGTTTTAAACAAAGTTTTATTTTGTCTTTCTTTTAAATTATTTAAAATATGATGGTTTGAAAAGAATTTAATCAAGCTTTGTTTTGTTTGTTTTAAAATGCTCAAATTAAAATGGTTAAATGATAAAAAAAATAAAAGTTCTAGATTTTAAATAACATGTATAAGATGTATATTTATATTTGAATTATAATTAGTTTTAGAATATTTCCTTTAAAAAGTAAATTTATTTATATATATGCAAGTATTTATCTACTTAGTAAATTAAATAAGTAAGTTATATTTACATTTAAATTAAGAAAAAAATTAATAAAAAAAAGCTTAAGTACAAATGTAAACATATTAACTTGTTTGAGACATATGTAAAGCAATTAAACAAATTTAATAACATGTGTTGATAAATTAAGCTATATAGTGACAAGTGTCTTTATTTTGAAATTCATTTTCTTTAATTCTAATAAATATAACACTTCCATTTCTTTATTCTCATTTCTTAACTCAAACTAGAAAGTTTTTCAAAAACCAGAAAACTATTTTATCAAAACCAGAAATTTACTGCAAATCTGAAATTTAAACAAAAATCGAAACCTGAAACATGAGATTCAAAATCAAAGGGAAAAGAGCAAAAGCAAAATCTGCAAACTTCACACCTGCAAATCAAAATGAAGTTCAAAACCAACCTGCAAGCAAAATAAAATACTGCAAATCCAAATCTTGTGTAAATTCAAAGGAAGAATGAAGATCAACCTGCAACTTCAACATGCAAATTGAAGATCTCATCAACCTACAACTTCAAATTTTCAAACTTGCAAATTTAAGGGCTGCAATGCATAAGGAGTTTTCAACATGAAAAATAAAAATAAACCTGCTCTGCAAATTTCATAATCAAGTGAGTAAATGTTTTTTAAAAATAGTTGATCTGAATTCTTACTACCATGCATGTGTTAATCTATATTGATGTTATATGAAAAATTCGTTTTAAATTGGAATGCATGTTGAATTAAAATATTTAATTGCCTGTAAAATTTAAAATGGATACTGTGTTTATTAAAAACAGTTCAAATCCTTCAAAATCTCAATAACTTGATTTTAAACACGAATTGGACTGTGATTTGTTAATGGATGTTGTTTGTAATCAAGTGATTTATCATCTAAAAACAGTTATAGGGTTTTAAATGAATTAGTTATTCATATTTTTTTCAAATTTACAGTGAAAATCAAAATTTGGGCAAAAATTTATGATTTCAAATTCTAGTTTTGAATGTATAATTGAATTACAATAGGAAAGTTACGATTTTTAGAGTTTGTATCATAATTTTTAATTGAGTATTTAAGTTGAATTTTTGGTTTGAATGATTTGGGGATTTTTTATGAAATGCGGATTGTATACGTAATAGTTTGGGTTGAAACTTGGATTGTAGCTTGTTCTTAAGTTGTAGATTTTAGGAAAAATGCAAAATAATTTTTCAAATGAGTAAATCAAGAGAATTTGAATGGAATAGGGTTTTAGTGTTTTGTTGTTTCGGTCGAACTGCTATGGCAATTGCGAATTGAATGATGGTCCGAAAGTAATCGCTTCTTGGAGGAACAATGCTCGAGATGTGGCGAATCGGTGGTGAGAACGGCAAAGGTTGTAGGGCGTCGTGGCGATGGCCGTGGGGGAATTTTGGGTTTGGATATGCGTCGAGTGCTTCTGCAGATTCGTGCTCGAGAGTGATTTTCGATTCAAGTTCATAATTCTTCGATCTGGGTTCGGGATCGCGCTCGCTAGTGATTTTGTGACCGTAGTTGGTCGTTGCGCAGATCGTCAGTGGCCGGAGGAGTCGTGCAACGTGCACCGTGTTTGGACTGTGCACTGGGAAGTTTTGGTTTGGGAAGATGAGTTGAAGCCCGAGAAATCTCGCGTGATTGCATCGGGGTCGACTCGGGGTAGTTGAGGTCTGGGTATGCTTCGAGACTTGCTCGGGGTTTTGGTGGGTTCCTCTCGGATTTGACCCGATTCTTCTTTTCTGGTGTTAATCTAAAACAGTTTTTATAAAAGGGAAATTTACTTACAAATTTTAAGGCTTCTTCTTTGAAGTAATTGTTAATCAAACCCCTAAAGTATTAATTGAATTTAATTTAAATTTTAAATTGTTTAGGATGAATTCTTTTGGGAAAAGAATTAACTTAATTAAATTATGAATTTTAATTTAAAAAGAAGTGTTTTTAATTTAAAATATCGCATCAAAGTTTTAAAGCAAAGTTTTAAGTAATGTTTTGATAACAAAGTTTCCAAAATTATTTTGAAACTAAATTAGTTTAAATTAGATAATTTATAATGTTTTAGATTTGAAATTGTTTTCTAAATGCTTATTTTCATATAAAGTTATAGTTATGATTTTGACAACCAAATAGGATAATTTGTTTAAGTTGTTAAATTTGATTAATTTCAAATAATTTATTTATGGAAATAAATAAGGTTAAATTATTTGGAAAATTAACTTAAGAATACTTAAATTAATATGATTTGTTAATAAGTAAGAATTAATTAAGATTAATGATTTTCTTAATTAATTAAAGATTTAAAAATATAAGAAGTTAGTAAATTAATTATTTAATTTATTTTAAATAATTAGTTAATTGTTTTTATATCACTTAATTATGGATTAATTAAGTGTGATTACTTAATGAAGTCAATTAATTATGAAGTAATCAATGGTTAATATTTGAATATAATTAAGAATGGAAGTAATTAATTATAGAAGTAATTAATGGTAATTACTCTTGGAGTATTTTAATAGAAGTGATTATTGGTTAATCACTTGATGATATCAATTAAAGAGTTGATTAATAAAATTGTTTGAAATTAATTAATTACGAAGTAATTAATTAATTAAAGGATTAAGGATTATTTAATAATGAAATTAATTATTTGTTAAGGTAATTAATTAAGAAAGTAATCAAGAGTTATTAATGAAGTAATTAAAGATAATTACTTGTTAAGTAATTAAGAGTTAATTACTTAATTATTTTAGTTAATTAATTAATGCGATTAATTAATTAATGAATGAGTTTAACTTAAGATTAATTACTAAGTGTAATTAATTAAAATTGTAACTAAATAATAAAGTAATTAATTTAGGGATTTATTTATTAATTTAATTGTTTAATAATTACTTAATGAAGTAATTAAAGATTAATTAATTAGAATAATTAATCAAAGGTTAATATAATTAATTAAGAAGTTAATTAATTAAGATAAGTAATTACAAATTGTTAATTACTAATTATGATTAATGAGTTGATTAATTACAAGTTAATTATTTAATCAAAGAGAATTATTAGTTAATGAGGATCATTAATTAATATAATTAATGATATTAATCAAGGTTGATTAATGTAAGTGATTTAATTTAAGTGTGATTAATTAATTATAATTAATTGAGGTTTAATGCAATTAATTATTGTTAATTAATGGAAGTAAATGTATGATCATTAATTATTGTAATTAATGATAGTAATTAAAGGTTAATTACTGCATATGGTTAAGGATAATTACTTAAATGTAATTAAGTATAATTAATCAAGGAAGATTAATTTGGGAAGATCATTAGAGATGATTAATTTATTTGGAATAATAAATAAATGAAGAAGGATTTAGGATAATCCAATTGATTATGAGTTAATCAATTTTGATTTGGATGATTGATTAATATTGGTTGATATTGGTTGATTGATGGGTTGATACTGGATGATTTGGATATCTATGATATGTGATATGTTGCTGTGTGAGATGAATATTTGATGTGAATTATCTATTGTGATAATGTGATTCATCTATCTATTTATATATCATCCTGAATATGAGTTTAAAATGTTTAAACCCTTAAGTACAACTTGGACATTAAAATGGCGTTTGGTTTCGGTGAGACCGGGATCGGGTTTCCATATTTGGGATCCGAAAACCACATTGATTCCAATTAAACGTTAGGTCGTGATTCCAAGTGGAGCTCTGTGAAGACTCGAGGTATAAGAGCTATACGTCAGTATAACTCTGTGGGTGATTTCGTAACGAGTTGACGGAATAGTGCTTATAGATTCGAGATGGTGATTTTGAGTGCAAGGGCTATGGTCGTTGACTTTGAGGGTGATTCCAAAATGAGTGCAACGAGATAGTGCCTTCGGTTTCGTTCGAACCAGGAATGGACTTGTATGGATTGAATGTTTTCAGAACATCGTCAGGTGGACGATGAGCATTCTAAGATAGATGTGTTCTGTAAAGGTAATCATAGCCTCAAGCCTCATCAACCGGGAATGGCTAAAACATGGGAGCTGCAGCAATGCTTCATGGGTAGCCCCCACTTGAGAGTGAGATTTACCCCTGTCTAGAGGTCCCTTTTTATTTCGGCTTAGTGTGTGGTTGGTCGCACCAACTACGGGGTGGTCTTGTTCGGGACTGTCCAGTAAGGGATGGTTCCGGCCTTGTGTTGTAGGGGAGTTAGGGTAGCTCCTCGGTACGGTGATCTAGGCCACGTACTGTGACGGGCGGTACCCCAGTAGCCCTGCCATTGATGGAAACCCATTCTTCCTACGAGACCCTACGGTTTTGTTTGTATTACCCACTTTTGTGGCTAGTAGCTAGAATTTAATGAATGTAACAATTTCGGCTATTTCTTATTTACTTGAAAACCCTAGACACTATTATAATATCACTGGATTTCCTATCAAATGTTTTGGTTAGTGTAAGGTTAAAACTTTTCCATGTTTATGTGTGGGAAGTCTTACGTGATACCTTTTCTTTTCAAAGGTTTTTCTAAAGTTAAGCAATTTTAACCCGTCTACTCACACCAGACCCCTGTCTGACCCGAGTGTTTATTTTCTGTTTTATTAAACTCTTGGGTACTCGTATTATGTATGAGTAGTCAAGTGAATCAGGTTAGCTTGACAAATTCTGGAGGAGATATGGAGCAGGAGGCTTCGACGTGTAGATATATATTGATTCCGCTGTGTTTGTTGTATCTGTTTCTGTTGTACTTGAGTTGTATAGTTAGACAGATGATTATAACTGTCTAATATGTATTTTTTAAGTTGTGTACTCTGATGTAATATGATATTATGTAATATCTTATGTGATATATTATATTTCATTCGTTCCGCTGTGAGTTCTCTGATGTTGTTGTCTTTCTTCTTTCTGTTTCTTTTCTTCTTCTATCCCTTTCTTTCTTCAAGATGATGCGACCTTCTAGAGTAAGGAAGTTGGGTCGTTTCAGGAAGTATCCAAAAGCTTCACAATTTCATATGATTTGAGAGCCCTTGGGGAGAAGCATTAGTGTGAAACGTCTCTAGCTTAAAGAACTTATATATATGAGATCCTTTAAGGAGGACTCTTCTTTATATATTGTCCGCTTACTTATATAAGTGCCAGAATCGAGTTTATCGAGAATTGGTCGATTTAGTTTTGAAGGGACGTGGATCGATGAGTGTTTTACTTATCGAATACTACTTCAAAACTGATGCATGAGTTCTATTTTTTGAAATCGATTATGAAGTGGAATGCTGTAGAGTTGAACCGTCTAGCCCGAGGTTAAGTCCAAAGGAAATGTTGGCATTTGTCGGACGACTTATGCTAGAATCTATGTGGAGATTCGAAATCTGTTCGAGGCTCGAATCCATGTAGAGATTTATGGTATGATTGAGATGTTGGAATCCTTTTAGGGATTCTTTTTTTTTTCAACTGATGAAGACTCGCGTGAAAAATGTCGAATGTTTCCTTGATGTGAAAGATAGAGTAGGATGTATAATCTCGGATTTAGCTAACCCATGAGGGTATATCAACTCTGAATCTCGAGTATGCTTTTCGATATGTTGCGCATGAGAGTTATTGATACTTGGTTCCATGTAGTTTACAAGTTCAGGTGTTGGGCCAGTTGTATATACCGTATGGTTATATTCTATCTAGAGGCATAGGACATTTGGAAGGTAGTTTCTGATCAGTGTAATGAGATCCGCTTTTGTTTACTAGTGGTGTCTCTATGGAAAATCCATATACGAATGTACCTTAACGGTTTTGATTGTACCCTCAATATTGTTGTGGTGTGATCAATATAAGCATCATAAATATTTTGTGATTTATATTCTACACCCTAGATATTATTTGTTATATCGCCTCATGCACTTATTAGATGGTAGTTCTTTTGAGGGGATAAATGTTATAACATTTCGTATGGTCATAAAAGTATTGTTATATGCTAGCTACATGTTTCTTGAGTTTCTCATACCAGACTTATGTTTGGCACGTGATTTCTGTTTTCCCTAAATTTCTTGTGTGCTTTCTAGAGTAGTCTGGGAAAGACAAGTTTTCGTTGATGTTCATTGAAGCTCGAGGAGACGAGTTGGATGTTTCTTCTACCATAGTATTCTTATTTTCGCTACATTCCTATTGTATATACCATCATTTATAAGGATATCTTGTTATAACTGTCCAGAATGATAATTGTATCTAAGATTGTAACTCTGAAATGCTATGTATCTTAGAGTGATAGTTTGTACTGTCTTTTGATATTGTACGTTATCATTCCACCGTGAGATTCTTATATTGTGTTCTTTTCTTTCTTGTTTTGTTTTTTTCTTTTTTATTTTACCCTAACAACCTGTCTTTTCGGCACTTGGACACTCGACACACGAATTCGTTGGTTGTATTAGTGTCGACATTTGGAGTCGAAAATGCTGGTTATTACAATTATATAATGAATATATAAAACCGTATATATATATATATATATATATATATATATTCATGTAGTGCAAATTCTAGGAAATATAATGTATAGTTATAAATCTTAATAACCATGTTTGTGTTTGTATTTGTGTATGTACACACACGTGTGTATGTAGTATAATATCTTTTTGCACAAGTTATCCAATGCATGTACCTTTACCTACGCATTATATGTTCACATGTACATATCAACACTTAAATTTGGTTGGGTGGTGTTGTGTATGAATCTTTATATCTATATTTATATTAACACACTACAACAAAACATGTTATTAATAACGCCATTCAATAGCGCCTTATTCAAAAGCGTTATTGATTACATTTAATTATTTATTTTCCTTACTAGGTTAACACATACTCAGTTCACGTAACGCCCCAAAACAAAATTACCCCTCCCAAAATTTTCATTTCCCTCTCAAAGCACTTAATCGTTCTCGTCTTCCTCCCAAAACCCTAAATTTTCGTCTCCCTCCTCATCGCTCGCCATTGCTCTTAAGCTGTTCCGATCTTCACTCATCGCTCGCCATCGCCACCTCCGATCTCCGCTCATCCCTCTTCAGCTGTTCCCAAGTCTAAGTGTCCAGAACCCCCAAATTATCTGCTTGGATTTCTAGGTTATGTTTATTAACTGTTTTAATTCGACTTTATCATTTGGTTATGATTATATTTGCGTTCAAATTCGTTAGGAATTGCTTTTATTAATTCAACCACCAGTACTAGTGTTATCGCTGTGTTTGATCAAGTCTCACTCTTTTCGTTTTGAACATTATTTGTTTGTCTGAATTTTGCGTCTATATTGATCGTATTTTATTAAGAGCAACATTTACAATATCCAGAAATCTGCAAGATTCAAGCATTCTTTTTTTACTTCACAGGTTATGGTGGTGGATGGTGAGATTGCTGAGGATGATGAAATGGTTTGGGATTTTAATGTGTTGGAAAATGAGAAGAAGGTTTCTGTTGAAAAGTTTCGGAGCTGGGTCTTGAGTTGTGCGCCTGGTATTTTGAATTGTTTGTCAAAGTTTGTTATTGAGAGGATAAAAGCTTTTGGTATTGAACCTTCTCCAGAGGTAATGCATTTTTATTTTATTTTCTTACAAACTCTGTAGACAATGCAAAGCAGGACACTACTTCTTCAGGCTTTGCATCCGCTATATCATTAGTCATTATTATACCACTTGGTGGATGCCATAGCTGAGGAGCTATACTTGCAGTGACAGTAGCCTACGATATATAAATGAACCAAAAAATATTTAGCAACTTTAATTAAGTGATATGATACAAATCTATGACCTTAGCATGCACTATTGTAATTAAGGATAATCTTTACTTACCTTTCCACTTGAGTTGCGATCATTACGAGTCCACTTCCATAGTAAATGGATGGCGTTGGATATGAGTCAAGTGTGTAATCTACTGAAGCCCGACTAATGATATTGAATGCAATTGTTTTGCAATGAGTTTTCTCCATTTTTTTAAAAAGGGAAAGTGAACAAGGTTACCACGTTTTCTATTGGAGGTATCTTAATCTTTTTTTCTATTTGAATTTTCTGTAGTGATAATTAGTTTAATGCTATAAATGATGTTTTAAGTTTGAACAGGTGTAGAAAATATAGAATCATTTAACAGGTGCATTTAAGCTGCTGATGGCCATGGCAGCTGTTGATTACTTCCTAAATCAGCAGGTATCTTATTTTCTTTATATTTTTGGCATAATTTTATCTAGTGATATAGTCAACCACTATTAATAGGGACCTTACTACCCAAAAGCTAATAATCAAGCCGTCAAACGTATCAAACTTAGACATTAGCATCTAATCATGCTCCTCTGACTGGTTATCAGCAGTTCTATAATTTTAGTATAATGAAAAGTGTACTTTGACCATCAAGATTCTACTTATATTCATGATGTACCCATTCGATATTTTGGCATATGAGTATTTTCAAGACATGCTTAGAAAACATTTTTTTTAAAATACATAAAATCATTCCTGCTAAACTACAATTGTGTAAAATAACATCAAGTTCTAGATATTTAATATTACCTTGAAATTTCTATGCTTTATGTATAGTCAACTGGCATATTTATTCGTTGGTAAGTTTAAAACTAAAAGAGCTAGAAGATATGTAAAACTTCGGCTCCAGCGACATCTTTGAACATATAGATTGTATAATACCAAGCACGTAGCAGCCTTGATTATTTATATGACGATTTTGTCTTCTCTGTAGTGGGCAGCTATCTTTTAGATTGCCTGAAAACAATTAGACAAAAAAGAAGAGAATTTGGTAAACTATATAATTCCAAACTGAAACATGCATTGTGAAAATATTCGCATGTGATCGAATTTGGTTGGAGTAATGACTCTGGCATAGAAATTAGGATTCGCATGTCATAGATTGTGGAGACTAAACCTATGATATGTTTTGTGAATGAATATAGATGTTAACACAGGTGCGTTTACAACAAATAATCTCAATTTGGTAAAATCTGAATTATAAATTTTAACACATGTGCGTTTACATCAATCATAGATCTTGTCACTATGGTATAAGGTCTAATTGATATTGATGAGGCATAGTTGAATAGCATAAAAATTGGGAAGATTCCTAAATTTTATGCTATTTAGCTCTTGCCTTATCAATATCATAGGTAATTTGAAGATTGTGGACTTTGGTTAAGCGCCTTTACTGGGCTGGATGTGTTGCTTCACCCTACGTGTGGGACTCTGGCTCATGCTGTGATGGCGCAAAGATAACCTAAATTCTCATCATGCAAAGGTAACTAATAATATTATTTATTTGAGACTTTGAACTGAAAAGTTAACAATCCAGATTAGTTAGTGCATTTCGATAATCTGTCTTTGGATGACTATACCTTCATTATCTGGTATTTGATTATTGCACTTCATTCAATTGTGTTTTATGTTTCTACTCTGGTATTTGATTATTGCACTTCATTATCCAGCAGTTGTGAGTGTCAGTGATTCTTTCTCTATGAAGTTTGTAATGGGGTAAACTGCAGAATCTGCCTGTTGCTGATGAATAGCTCGATAGAATGCCTCTTTTGATCGATGCAATCATTCCCCTAACTGTAAGTCTCATATTTTACAGTTCTAGTATTATCTATGTATAATTTCATTACTTGTATTACTCGCTTACGTACTAATTTAATCTGTTAGCATGTAGTGACTTTACATTGCATTGAAGTGGTGCACACAACATACAAAATCTGCACATAATGTCATGCCTGAGTGATTGTCAATGCAAATTGTCATGACGAATAATAAAGTAAGTATAACAAGTGTACTTAATTTGTACATTTATGTTTAGTGCTAGTTACTTCCAGAGGAAGGGGTAAACAAGTAGAGTCAGTCCTGTTTTAGATATATTTTTGGCTGTCCCAGAGGATTTAAGTACAGTATTTTATTTATTTTTCAGTAGCATAGTCCTAAATCTAGCAACTAATTTGAGTCTTGACAATAGCGACACAAATATGCCTATACATTCACTTGTGCCTCTCCAGAGCACATAGCCCAGTACTGCAAATGTTTTCAAGTATTTGAGAAGTAGAGGTGTAATATGAGACCAAACATTGGACTATCCCTGATTTCCTTTGAGGAAATATATCAATACATTCATTCATAAATTCTGGTAACCTCACTTTGAGGAAAACTCACACACTAGAACTTTACGATTAATTTCCAGCTTTCTGTAGTAATTAGAACAGATATCAAAATTGTAAATTTTAAGTTAGCTATTTATTTGAGGTTGTTTGTCATCATAGATTAACTCTTCACTTATGGCACATACATCAAAGTATGAAAGTAAGATGCATTTTATTTTAACAAAAATATATGGCCAGTAGCAACTGTGAATAAAGAAATGCACTGGGCACTGTTGAAGTGGTTTGGAGAAGTGGTGAAGAAGTTGTCATAGGATGGAGTATTGGGGGCGTGCACTGTAAAGGAGGAAGTGGAATTGTATGGTAGTATGTATGGTGATATGCAAGTGAAATGGTGCAGAGCATAGAGGCAGCAGGGGGTTGATGAATGCAGTGAAAGTTGGAGGAAGTTTCAGAAGTACTTGTTAGCAGAGGAAAAGTGGCTCATTAGTTGATGGATGCAGTGAAAAGGAGGGTGACAATCGGGTAGAAGGAAGCAAGGGAATGTTAGCAGAGGAAGAATAAATTTTTGTTGGTGCAGATTGGAGATGAAGAGGCAGTGGAAAATTGCAGAAAGAAGATGCCTTGACAGTTTGATGAAGAGGATGGTATTGAGGTGGTAATATCACTGTGCAGTGAAGTTAGGTGATGGTAGATGTGTTGACAGTTTGCACGGCAACAGACATATGTGAATTGAAATGGAAGTAGATGCAGATGAAGGCAGTATGACAATGGTAGATGACTGTAGGTGAGGGGAGTGATGCAAATGTATTGACAGAGGAGAATATGGCAGAGAAGTAGTAATGCAACAATGTATTGTTTTTTTTATTGTAAATGTAAATGTAGTGCAAGTTATAAACTTGTAAGAAAAATGAAATGCAAGTTGAAAAAGGGAATAAAATATTGTCATTTTTGTTTGATTTAGTTGAAAAAGAGTATGTTTTTTTACTATGATTTAGTTTGATTGCTATTTTTAAAATGTAATATATAGGCATAGCTCTTGAAAAGTGTATCTACGATTTTTATAGCGGCATATATGAGCTATTATAGCGGCTATAATGAGCTATTGAATTAACGTACCATAGCGGCTAATTTGCGTTATAAAACTAAGCTCAACCATAGCGGCATATTTTGTGTTATAAATATTCAACAGTTTTTTATAACATGTCGATATACAGCGCTTATCAAACCGCTATGGTTGTGATTAATAGCGGCTATATGCCGCTATAAAAGACACTTTTTGTTGTAGTGACATAATATAATTTAAATACATTTTAGGGATTAATAATTTTTTTTAAATAACATAACTTTAACTATTATCTTTTAAATATATTAAATGTGATTTAAGAGACCAATTAATTTACACCAACACACTATAAGATCTAATGTTTTAAAATAATTGATGTTTTTTTGAATTTGACCCAAATTATTTATTGTCCAATGCACTCAAACCAACATGCATACGAAGAACAAGTGAGGCAACTTAAAGTGTATTTTAGTTCGTTGAAAACAATTATTGCAACTTCATGGAGGGATATGAAACGCGGAAACAGATTATGTGGTCGGAAATGAGACATGGTGGAGAACGACTGCTTACAAATATAGGAAATTTAGATATAGTCTTCCTCTAAACTTTAGGTAGATGAATGTTATGTTTGATTGCTTCCTAGGAATTTTTTTTGCAAATATTATGTTTTTGAATCACCTCAAGAAGATTTTAACACACAACTATATGCTGACTCCCTTAATAGGCTTGAGCTGGATATAAGATTTTTTAGCCCACCATCCACAAATTAATGACGGCTAACTGATGCTACTTTATTACACAGAACCAAAATTAGGCCGGAATTTCAATCTTGTATGTGATATAAGAGAGCCAAAGAAAGTCAGGGGACATCAGAACTTTCCAGTGACAAAGTTAAGTAGAAACTTAACGCAATGATTATGTTTTTTCTTTGTTTAGTGCATCCTCTTTTTAGTTCAATTTTTGCATTTTTCTAAACCTTTTTATAGTTTCTAAATTTTGGCAAATATTTACATTAATTTGTAACTTAATATCAATTTAAATTTAATTAACAACATTAATTTAAATATACTTAAAACAAATTAAAAACCTCTGATAATAATATATATGTCAATAAAAAAAAAATACAATGATCATTCTTCTTTCCCAATACCTTTTTCAAAATACCTCTTTGAAGTGCTCCTTTTTGCTTGGTGGAGAATTTAGTTCTATCAACAAAACTACTTAGTCATCAAAATCGGTACTTTTAAATATCCACATGTGTAAAAGAGTTGAATTTATACAGACGTAAGCATCAATTTAATATTGGATTTTTTTTTGATTTGACTTCCTTTTGCAAACTAATTACACAAATAGCCCTATTTACAAACTAATATCATTTGTAACCCTGTTTTGAATAACATATTGATTCACTGGCCAAAACACACTGATGCCTTTTCAAATAGCGCTAGTTGTTTTATTTTATTTTATGTGGGATGGATTTGGCGGCTTTTGAAAAGTCGCTAAATCGTACGCCTTTATGGGCGAATTTTGAAAAGCCGCATGCTAGTGTCTTTTCAAAAGTTGTCTATTTACTAAACTTAAAACCCACATCCTCCTCTCCTCTTTCATTCTAAACCTTACCGAACCTTTCTAATAAAAAACCTTAACCAATCTCCATTTTTTCATTCTGAAATCTCCTACTGGTTGCATCGAATTCAATAAAAAGTAGCGACTTGGAAGATCTAGTTCAAGAAACCAACATCTCATCAATCCGGGTATGTTAAGGTGTGAATTTGTAAACTATAGATTTTTGGTAGGTTTGTATTTGAAAATGAAATATCGTTGTATCCGTTATTTTTCTAGAATTACTCCTAATTTTATTTCAACTATATGCTATTATGATGGTGAATTGGTTATTGATGATTAAATGTATGGAAAATATTTTAATGGTTTGTACAAACCGGCTAATAACTTACGAAAATTGAAAGTTTCGGTGTACAGAGCAACTAAGATAAATTTGGAGGAGTATGATATTGATATGGTCTGCAATTAGCCAACTAATTTCGAGTCTAAAGAAACTAAAATTACAGACGATGATGATGTTGAATTAATGTATTTTGTGGTACAAAAATCAATAAAGTTGTATATTAGGAAAGTAGAAGGTCGGTAATAGAACAAGCTATACTGGCACATGTAATTAATATCAATATTGAAGATTATTCTTGGTTGTTGGAGACCATGAATACTTTGGAAGGACTACCGTCGCCCAATTATAGTAATCTGCTTATGAACGTAGCGCAATATGGGTAGTAACAAAATATTATTCAGACATACTCTTTTTATGACTACCCATCCAAGTGTACAATTTAGATATCCATATCCGAGTCAGGATAGTTTTGCATGCATGAGTCACAGGTAACACATAGTTGTGATGACATACAAATCGTAAATTATTTTATGTAATAAATATGATAAATAATTTAATTTTCTTATGCAGGATTGTTTCGCAACAACATCGGACCTAAAATATTGATGGACCATTGAATAGCCGTATGTCTTCTCCTCTACAGCCTACAACTTCTGATTTATACCGTGTGAGCCAGAAGTAAGTTGCAGTTTGTAATTATATGAATATTGTTGAATTCTATAACCATATTAAAAACATTGTATATTCCTATTGTAGCTCTCAGGCATGCGAAATCGATATACAATCGATACACACGTGCTCACTCAAACCATACAGAAGGGCGGATTGTTATTGGGGTAAATAAGAAAAAGTAGAGAAAGAAAATAAACAAAACAGGATCTTACAGCGGAATGAAAAAATATAATCAAATAACAGTTCATGAAGCTGTTTACAAAATATTTGATTATACTTATACAACACAGAATCAGAGTTATACATATTAGAGATAAATAAATAACAATGCAGCGGAACAGTGTGATGAAGTGGAATCATATAGTAAATAATAATAAAATCTTCGTCTTCGTCCTCTAGAAATAAGGTCTTCAAATCCTCAAATGCTCAGGCTGACCCGAGCGAATTGAAAAGACAAAACACTCGAGTCAGAACTAAAAGATCTTATGTAAGTTAAATCAATGGTAAATAATATGAGTGGAACGACGTCAGAGATGTTTATGGGGTTTGACATCTCCTATCCAGTGTCTAACGTGAGCGTAGTAACTTAAGAGATACTCGGGATTCACATCTCTTAAGGATCCGTTAAACTATCTACTATGTAGTACAATATGCTATTATAATATGTCTACAGTAAAGTAAAAGTATTAAAATAGCGTCAAGGAGTTACATATTCCCCCTTAACACATTTTATAATGTCAATAGTCTATACGGTACTGCAACTCTCAGTAAACTGGAGCCGCCAGAGGATACCCCATAGGTACGATATAAAACAACCTCGTAGAAGGCACGCTGGGGTAGGTGACACGGCACAACTAGGCAATGCCAAGGTAGATATACCAATATACTTCTAGACTATTGGTAACGTATAGTCGCAACTACCACCCAACTCGAAACACACTCCCGGGTTAAAGTCAGAGGTGGCTACCGAATAAATCAAAAGTCAGAATATAGTATCGATGGAGTGTGTCCGATCGGAGGAATGACCTCACTTGGCCCGTCAATTACTCCTGTTTTAGCCACCTTAAGCCAACTCATAGGAGTCGGGTCCATGTATATACCTCGTATAGGATCGTCGCCACCATCCTACTTCATTCTGGAATCTCCACTGCGTACACAGTTGTCAAAGTGGTTTTCGGTATTGGCAGGGAGTATGACAATATCTGATCCCGGTCTCTTTAACAACCAATCGGTTATTACACATCGGATGGTTCTTTTACATTTCCAAAATCATTTCATAATTGATCAAAATATCATATTCCATTCAAATCATATCACTTTCGAAATCATTACTTACCTTTCGAAATCATATTCACCTTTGAAACCATAGTTCGAAATTATATTTCCTTTCAAAAGTTGTATTTCCAAAATAGGTTAAATTCTCATTCCAAAATGTCATATTAAACCAAATATGTTATTTAAATCCCAACTTAGGTTATAACATCATTAACCATATTCCCTTAAAAATCAAGAATTTTGAATATAAACCCATCCCTTTTACTTAGTTTGGAATTTAGAAGAAAGTAGTCTTAAACAGTTATAAATAGTTAATATAGATTTAAAATAGATTAAATATAATTAAAATATATTAAATAGCTTTAAAATAGATTAATGAAATATAAAATAAGTTAAAACGAGTTAATTATTTTAAATAAATTAAATGGTTTAAAATAGGTTAAAATGATTTAATAAAATTAATACAGGTTAAAACAGTTTAATACTTTGAAATATTAATAATTATAAATTTGAAATAATATATCTTTTAAAACAATTTATATTAAAATATGAATTTGGAATTTTTATCAAATTAAACTACTCATTTCATTTCAACACATTTGGACCATTTTCAAATTTCCAAATCGACAAACCAAATTTCGATAAACAAATCGAATTTCATATCGTTTCAATCCATATTTAATGTAACGACCCAGTATTTTCAACCCTTCGCATCCGCACATTGTCGGACTTGAATTGTTCAAAATACTGCGTTGTAGAATAAATTTGGCAAAACTCAGAATATACAATAAATAGATCACAGAATCACATACACAGATATCAGAATCTCGCAGCGGAAATTAAAAATTTAGTGGTTCATGAAGCCACTGATATAACTTCAACAAAACAGAACTTACATTGTCTATAATCCTCAATACAAATTCTAAGACATAAATAGAGATAGAGTCTTCAAAGTCTTGAATTCCAGAAAAGATAAAGGCTGAAACAACTTCCAGCAGCGCGAATGATCTACTGAGTGTCCTAGCTACGGAGAAGAAATTGAAGCTGCAACTCAGGCTGACCCGAGCGTAAAAATAAAACATAACACTCGAGTCAGGACATACATACTTATATAATGTAAGCTAATTCAAGTGTACTGTAATATAGAGCAAGTAACTTAAAGGATGCTTGGGACCGCCCATCCTCTAAGGATCCGTCAAACTATTTACTATGTAGTATATTGCGCTATTATACTAGTGTCTATTTATAAAATAAACTTACTTTTTAATAGCGTTAAGGGGTTACCCATATAGCCCTTAACACGTAATAGTCCCAGTAGTCCATCCAATATCATAGTCCCTCCTGATCGGGAAGCCACTAGAGGATACCACACGGGCTACGGGAGAAAACCAAACTCGTACAAGGCGCGATAGGGTAGGTGACACGGCACAACTAGGCAATGCCAGGGTAGATATACCAATTGCTATCCAGGCTGATGGTAACGCGCAGCGCGCAGCTGCCGCCCACCTCGAACTAACTCCCCCAAAATCAAAATATAGAAGTGGCCACTGAATCAATCCAAGATCATAGTATAATATCGAAGAGGAGCGTCCGATCAGAGGAATGACCTCATTGGCCTGGAATTGCTCCTGTTTTAGCCACCTTATGCCAACTCACGGGAGTCGGGTCCACGTATTTACCTTACAGGAAACGCCACCACCGACCTACTTCATTCTGGAATCTCCACCGCGTACACGGTTGGTCAAAGTGGTTTTCGGTATCGACAGAGAGTATGTCCATATCCGATCCCGGTCTCTTTGCCAACCCATCGTTATTATAACCCGTGGTCATTTAAAAACAATTTATACTTTAAAACCAGTATAAACATTTCCATTTCAAAACTATAAATACGATATCATTTAAAACCCAAAACAACATGATATCGTTATATTCAAATATAATTCTTTTCCAAAACCATACTGCTTAAAATTTATAATATCTGGAAACCAAATATTTGAATTATACCTTTAAACCATAATATATTGGAAATTTTTCTTTAAAAAAAAACATAACTCCCAAAACACAAATGGTTTGGATATAAATGGTTTAACTTTATGGTTACTTTGTAAAGAAGATAATTTACATAGCTTTACAAATATATTTCTTTATTTTAAACCATAATTTAAATATCACTTCATGTTCCCAAGACCATTTCAATTCCTATATATATATCCAATTGGAGTATTAATATTCAAAACTAAGGTTGGATATTTTTTCTTTCAACAAATTAGTGTTTATTATTTCGTCTTGAATATTCCCATAAATTCCATAGATAAAACTCCAAAATTATGCCATTAAATAATTTCAAAATTTACTTAACACTAGAATGTTCATCTTAAATTTATTAAGAAAAATCCAGTTATAAATCTCATATCTTAAAGGTCTCCAAAACTTAAACATAAATATAATTTATCAAATTCCTTAAATTTCAAAACAATCAAATTCCAGATTCTATAGCACTTAGGAAATGCTACCTAAAGTTACGGGTAAAACTAGTCCAATTTCAAAAGACAGCATTTAAATGCTTTAGTAGATTGTTTAACTTAATAAATATTTCCAAATATAACTTATATATATATTTCTTAACTGAAATCTTATCCTTTCAAAAATCCAGAATTTCCAAAATAAGTTATATTCCAAAATTTTATTCAAATATTTATTTATTTATTTATTAACATTTATAACTCATTCAAAATCAATATAAAATCCTTTAAAGATATTAAATCAAATATTTAACTTCCAAAATAATTTTAAATATTTCAGAAAATATTATAAGGACCACGGGCCTGTATATAGTTTTCTAGCCTAGGTCAAGTGATACGGATTTATATCATTTCAATCCGAAATTTACAAACCCCGGGTTCTATCATTTCAAACCCGCAATCCCAAGTTAACAGTTAAACAGTTAACATAATAATAGCACAGTAATCATCATTTAGGCCTATCATTTCAGCCCACAACAATCTAAATTTAACAGGGAACTTGCAGTGGTGATTTAAGCAGTAAATAAACAATAATATAATATAACTGCAGAAATAATACAACAGATAATAACTGATGAGGTGTCAATTTAAATGGGATTCATCATTCTACGTTATACTACAGACAGATAATATT
The DNA here is from genome assembly GCA_030765085.1 of Allium cepa. NCBI lineage: Eukaryota > Viridiplantae > Streptophyta > Magnoliopsida > Asparagales > Amaryllidaceae > Allium > Allium cepa. Next base: position 586,358,025 of record CM060940.1, read on the forward strand.
TAAATAAAATTTTTACACATACACTTGCGATAATTCACAAAATATATGTACATATGTCTGGTGAGAAATACTCACCTTAAACGCTGCAGTGGATCTAAATCAAACACGGTATCTACTTCGGAAAAAAAAACGGAAAGCACGATCAAACTTCGGCGGATGCAAAGCCTTGACTTAAATCTATAAGATCCAAATACCAAGTATGCGAATTTAAAAATTACGGTCAAAGCAAAATTTCAGAACAACTGGAACGAATAGAATAAAAGAAATTTAGTTCAACTTGCTCGACTACTACAACCCGCTAACCGTCTCAACATATCCTAGGCCCATACTTCAACCGTACGCATGCATAAAATAAATTGAATAAATTGCAAAATAAATTGCAAATTTAATACAATTGATTGAATAAAAGATGTTATGCACCCAAACAAAACAAATACATGTTTAGACATTATTAAATTATTTCTCACATTTTTAATCATATTTATCATGATCAATTATTTTCATTCTCATATATATTTATTTAAATAAAATGACAATATTGGCAACAAACACAATACTGTTCAAATTATTCGATTTAATCAAATGTAGCCACTAACTACATTCGAATTCATTAAATAATACTTTATTTCACATACATGTTCATCATGTTTAGGCAAATTATTTCTTCTTTTACTTTTATTATTAAACATTAAAAGGTGATTATTGGTATACATCACCAATATCCTTTTATTAACCATAATAAATACAATCCATTGATATTTATCCACCCAAATTCTCAAATAAGTAGTTAAATTTATTTTTAACCATCTTAAATTTATTTCAACCATTAAAAATTGAAATAAATGTCATTTTATTATATTCACCCAAGATTTATTCATACAATATTGTTTATTTGAATTAAACAACATTTCATATCATTTTCTCCTTATCAATTTATCTTCTCCATTATTAAATTGTAATTCTTTTTTTTCTTTTTTTTCTTTTTTTTTTCTATGCCTTCCTCTTCAAACTGCACTTATCCAAATCCACAATACCACTAACTACATCATAACTACACTAATTCCATAGTCTAGCTTCCTACAATCAATTTATATCATTTCTTCCAGCCTACTACTAACAAAGTTCTATATGTATTTATAAATGGCACGGCATGATGGGGAAGTAGCCGAGCAAGGAAATCAGAGAACACAAGAAGGAGGAAGGAAAATTGGAAGAAGCAAAGAAATAAACAATGTAAATTATTTACCTGATAGAAGCTTGTACCAGAGAGGGACAAACAAGGAGATATGAAAACTTATGTGAATGAGGCAAAGTATTTATAGATAAACTTGCGAAATAAAAAGGGGAGATAAATAGGCAGGTTTGAAAACGTAAGAAATAAATGCAAGCGTTGATTTTTTGAGTGCATGCGTTTAGGCAAGAGATTTATTTCCAGTTCTTCTTGTTTGAACGCTACACGAAAATTGTGATAAATGCATGCGTTGATTTCTCTTTCCAGTTTTATGTTTGAACGATATCACTCTTTTGGATTTTTTTTTTAGATAGCTTGCGTGATTTATACCAGTTATAATCTAAATTTAAAGCATGCGTTACTGCAAATTTGAACAGATTTGATTGAGGAAGCAAAACTTGAGCTCTTGCGTGATTTATGGTAAGCAATGAAAAAGCTTTTAACTGAAAAGGCAAAAGTAATAAATGCTTACATAAATATTTACTTGATCAATGGTTCGAAAAATTTATTTATTGCAAAACAAACGCAGTGGAAACAGAGAGATATAATGGGTATGCGAAAATTTGCAAAGATAGGCAAGATTAAATTTTGAATGCATTTAATTTAGGTGAGAGGAAAAATGGCAATTGGAAGAGTTGATATTTTTGTGGATAAGGCTGCGTGAATAAATGAATACAGTGACATGCTCAAGAAACAAATGGTAAGAGGCAAATGTCAAAATGTTAAAAGAATAAAATTTTGTGTCACGCGCAAAGGAAGGCAAATTTGATTTCCATATTCTTCTAATCAATTAATTCCCCTTTAATTGCCTTTAATTGATTTCAATTGATTACCTTATCCCTTTTAATTACCCTCCTTAATTGATTTCAATTAATTACCATATTACCAATTAATTATCCTCCTTTAATTACATACTCAAATTTGGTTACTAACTTAATTAGTTAATTAACCCTTTTTGTTAATTATCAATCCTGCGACGTCTCACATTAATCCGTCCGCTTTGTAGGCACTGGTAGCCGGACTGGTTACACGGGCAGATTTCTCCTACAAAATGGGGATTAACCTCGTGTCCTCATGCCATTAACCAAAAGAATTAACTTATTTATCTTTCATCAATTTTATTAATTTGCATTAATTATTCAATAAATTAATTCTGGTCAACTACTGAAATTTTACAATTAATTTCTCTATTAATTGTCATAAATTTCTTTTTGAAATATCTATTAATTGTCATTAACTCCATTTTAAAATATCCGTATGTGCCTTTATTCAAGTTTTGAATTGCTAACTAGGAATAAGGTAGATTTATCAAATAAATTGATTGTAAGTTTCATTGTTTTAAATTGCTTAATAATGTTCACTGTTAACATAATTAATATGTCAAAATTGAGAATATTCCACCAACATGATTTGCATGTCATAACCTACCAAATTAACATAATTAATTAACTACTTTAATATGTTACAAATTTTCTCCTTTTCATTATTTTTAGGGAATGGGTATAACAACAGATATTATGATAATATCCAAAACATTTAGTTACCACTCACTTCATTATACATTATAAAAATTTCCTCTTTTTTTTTTCTTCTTAAATTTAGTTACAAAAATCATATTAAATTAACGAGTTTAATTCTCTAAATTAAATATTTAAACAATATTGGTAAACACAATTTATATAAATTATATTTCTAAAAACAAAAAAATTAAAAGAAATAAATAGCTAAAACTAGGGCTGTTACACTCTCCCCCACTTAAGAACTTTTCGTCCTCGAAAAGGAACAAAAGAAAAGAAACAAAGGAAGATAAGCTAGATAAACAAGAACTTTAAACGAATAGTTCCGGATTTGAAGCACGAAGAAGATCTTCTAGAATCGGTTTTACTCTTTTCAGTTCGACCGTCGGTCTATGGGTGGTAAGCGGTGCTCAGGCCCCGATGAGTAACAAAGATTTTTAAAGATTATAGAAAAGATTTCTAAATAGACTGGTATAAGCAATAGCCTCCTCATTCTGTAGCAGATAGGGAAACCAAGGACACTTAAAGATAGTTTGAAAACAAATAAGATAATAAATTTGCAATCATAATGCTTTGAAATCATTAAATTTATAAATATTATCATTTGGAAATCATGCTACTAAAATCATAATACCTTTAAAATAATCTTCATTTATACCTTTTAAATTCAATGCCAAACAATATTCATTTCAAGGTTGAAATATTCCTAAGTTCATTTATAAAAAAAATTTTCCAAAACATTTTATTTTTAGAAACAGCAGCACTCATAATATGCTATAGTAGATATAATAGTATTCCTAATCAGTTTATTATGTACTTAACTCTGAATTTTAACAAATAACCTAACACTTTATTAAAAATACTTATCTTATAAATAAGATATTCCTTCAATAAGTTACCCTTGAATTTCCATTTGAAAACCAATTCTCAATTATCAAAATTTAGTGATATTAGAATACGTCTTAACTATTTATTTAGACATCAATTAAACTATGATTTGAAGATATATAATCCTTACTCCAAAAATATCCCTTTCAAATATATTTTCCTTATTCAAAGATACCTTGTTTATTACACAAACATATTCATTTCAGGAAATAACCTTTTATTAAAATCTCTTGGTTAGATTTACGGCTCCATATTAAATTAATTTGATTATTAAGACATTTGAATAAAATTCCTTAAATTCCTTTTCCTTATTTATCCCCATTAATCTTTTATAACTAAAATTTAAGTGTATAATATTTATTATAACCACTCAAATTTTATTCATAAAATCCTTTTATATTGTATATTATCCAATTACATGTTAACTTTTGAAAATCAAGGTAAGTTATATTAAATGAAATTGGGTGTTATACAAATAAAACTTTCAATTTAATTATATCCAATTGGAACCTTTTTATTCAAATTTTTGTTATTATATTTATTTTCCTTCCTCAAGATAAACTTTAAGAATTAAATTCCTGATTCCCTTCAAACCATTTAGAGATAACTAAATATATATACCTAATATGTCAAATCAAATTTAAATTATATATCTATATATATTAAGTCATACTTTAGAAATTCAAATCAATTAAAATCTCAAGGAAACACTGTAGCCAGACTACAGAATGGTCTTTTCACTTCGAAACTCGAAAATGAATGTCGATGATGCTGCAGTCATCACCAAAATTATTTTCCAGTGACAAAGAGAAAAGCACTAATTTTAAAATTTCTTTGGAAACAAATTTCTATACAAAAATACTTATTACATCCTTTTAAAATTTAAACACAAGGTTTGAAATCATCAGAAATTTAATTCTCAAGTTTTAGTTTTAAATTCATTTCTGTTTCCAAATTAATTTATAACCATTGTTTTATATTCACTTATTTATTAGACAAACACATGGCTTACAACACCATAAATAAAATCAAAACTATTATCTCTTGACAACTAGTTAAATTAATTATAAAATTTTGAAAATTATACTCATATATATAATATTAGATTTTAATTTCAAATATAGGAATAAACTTCTCAAACCAGGATAGAGACTCAAATGTGATGAACTCAAATCAAATAGAATTCAAGATAAATTGAAATCAGAAGATCAGAATAAGGAAACTGGGTAAGTCTATATAAGTCGTGGACAACCTTGACCTAGTCATCCGTGACTTAAAGAGCCATATCGATGTGTTGGGGTAAATCTACATTTGATCCGAAGAGATAGAATTTGGAATAACCAAAGATACTAGCATATAAACCGAGGATAAATATAAATCTCCGGTGAATCAATGCTAATGGTAAAGGAGTTTCACCCCTTTATTAGAATAATGGCGAGACCGCCAATTTACAATAAAGATCATCCGAAGTGGAGTTATGAGATACTCCAGAATCTAAAGCAGATGAAAAAGTGAGGGATACGAATGAGCTTTGGAACCGTAGGGAATGTTCCAAAATTCGAAAAGAGAGTGGTTCAATCTCGAATGAACGTGATTCTGTAAATCAAATTTACCATACATTCTAAGTTTTGCCTAGAACCAAAGCTCTGATACCAAATGTAACGACCCAGTATTTTCAACCCTTCGCATCCGCACATTGTCGGACTTGAATTGTTCAAAATACTGCGTTGTAGAATAAATTTGGCAAAACTCAGAATATACAATAAATAGATCACAGAATCACATACACAGATATCAGAATCTCGCAGCGGAAATTAAAAATTTAGTGGTTCATGAAGCCACTGATATAACTTCAACAAAACAGAACTTACATTGTCTATAATCCTCAATACAAATTCTAAGACATAAATAGAGATAGAGTCTTCAAAGTCTTGAATTCCAGAAAAGATAAAGGCTGAAACAACTTCCAGCAGCGCGAATGATCTACTGAGTGTCCTAGCTACGGAGAAGAAATTGAAGCTGCAACTCAGGCTGACCCGAGCGTAAAAATAAAACATAACACTCGAGTCAGGACATACATACTTATATAATGTAAGCTAATTCAAGTGTACTGTAATATAGAGCAAGTAACTTAAAGGATGCTTGGGACCGCCCATCCTCTAAGGATCCGTCAAACTATTTACTATGTAGTATATTGCGCTATTATACTAGTGTCTATTTATAAAATAAACTTACTTTTTAATAGCGTTAAGGGGTTACCCATATAGCCCTTAACACGTAATAGTCCCAGTAGTCCATCCAATATCATAGTCCCTCCTGATCGGGAAGCCACTAGAGGATACCACACGGGCTACGGGAGAAAACCAAACTCGTACAAGGCGCGATAGGGTAGGTGACACGGCACAACTAGGCAATGCCAGGGTAGATATACCAATTGCTATCCAGGCTGATGGTAACGCGCAGCGCGCAGCTGCCGCCCACCTCGAACTAACTCCCCCAAAATCAAAATATAGAAGTGGCCACTGAATCAATCCAAGATCATAGTATAATATCGAAGAGGAGCGTCCGATCAGAGGAATGACCTCATTGGCCTGGAATTGCTCCTGTTTTAGCCACCTTATGCCAACTCACGGGAGTCGGGTCCACGTATTTACCTTACAGGAAACGCCACCACCGACCTACTTCATTCTGGAATCTCCACCGCGTACACGGTTGGTCAAAGTGGTTTTCGGTATCGACAGAGAGTATGTCCATATCCGATCCCGGTCTCTTTGCCAACCCATCGTTATTATAACCCGTGGTCATTTAAAAACAATTTATACTTTAAAACCAGTATAAACATTTCCATTTCAAAACTATAAATACGATATCATTTAAAACCCAAAACAACATGATATCGTTATATTCAAATATAATTCTTTTCCAAAACCATACTGCTTAAAATTTATAATATCTGGAAACCAAATATTTGAATTATACCTTTAAACCATAATATATTGGAAATTTTTCTTTAAAAAAAAACATAACTCCCAAAACACAAATGGTTTGGATATAAATGGTTTAACTTTATGGTTACTTTGTAAAGAAGATAATTTACATAGCTTTACAAATATATTTCTTTATTTTAAACCATAATTTAAATATCACTTCATGTTCCCAAGACCATTTCAATTCCTATATATATATCCAATTGGAGTATTAATATTCAAAACTAAGGTTGGATATTTTTTCTTTCAACAAATTAGTGTTTATTATTTCGTCTTGAATATTCCCATAAATTCCATAGATAAAACTCCAAAATTATGCCATTAAATAATTTCAAAATTTACTTAACACTAGAATGTTCATCTTAAATTTATTAAGAAAAATCCAGTTATAAATCTCATATCTTAAAGGTCTCCAAAACTTAAACATAAATATAATTTATCAAATTCCTTAAATTTCAAAACAATCAAATTCCAGATTCTATAGCACTTAGGAAATGCTACCTAAAGTTACGGGTAAAACTAGTCCAATTTCAAAAGACAGCATTTAAATGCTTTAGTAGATTGTTTAACTTAATAAATATTTCCAAATATAACTTATATATATATTTCTTAACTGAAATCTTATCCTTTCAAAAATCCAGAATTTCCAAAATAAGTTATATTCCAAAATTTTATTCAAATATTTATTTATTTATTTATTAACATTTATAACTCATTCAAAATCAATATAAAATCCTTTAAAGATATTAAATCAAATATTTAACTTCCAAAATAATTTTAAATATTTCAGAAAATATTATAAGGACCACGGGCCTGTATATAGTTTTCTAGCCTAGGTCAAGTGATACGGATTTATATCATTTCAATCCGAAATTTACAAACCCCGGGTTCTATCATTTCAAACCCGCAATCCCAAGTTAACAGTTAAACAGTTAACATAATAATAGCACAGTAATCATCATTTAGGCCTATCATTTCAGCCCACAACAATCTAAATTTAACAGGGAACTTGCAGTGGTGATTTAAGCAGTAAATAAACAATAATATAATATAACTGCAGAAATAATACAACAGATAATAACTGATGAGGTGTCAATTTAAATGGGATTCATCATTCTACGTTATACTACAGACAGATAATATTTAAATAAAATTTTTACACATACACTTGCGATAATTCACAAAATATATGTACATATGTCTGGTGAGAAATACTCACCTTAAACGCTGCAGTGGATCTAAATCAAACACGGTATCTACTTCGGAAAAAAAAACGGAAAGCACGATCAAACTTCGGCGGATGCAAAGCCTTGACTTAAATCTATAAGATCCAAATACCAAGTATGCGAATTTAAAAATTACGGTCAAAGCAAAATTTCAGAACAACTGGAACGAATAGAATAAAAGAAATTTAGTTCAACTTGCTCGACTACTACAACCCGCTAACCGTCTCAACATATCCTAGGCCCATACTTCAACCGTACGCATGCATAAAATAAATTGAATAAATTGCAAAATAAATTGCAAATTTAATACAATTGATTGAATAAAAGATGTTATGCACCCAAACAAAACAAATACATGTTTAGACATTATTAAATTATTTCTCACATTTTTAATCATATTTATCATGATCAATTATTTTCATTCTCATATATATTTATTTAAATAAAATGACAATATTGGCAACAAACACAATACTGTTCAAATTATTCGATTTAATCAAATGTAGCCACTAACTACATTCGAATTCATTAAATAATACTTTATTTCACATACATGTTCATCATGTTTAGGCAAATTATTTCTTCTTTTACTTTTATTATTAAACATTAAAAGGTGATTATTGGTATACATCACCAATATCCTTTTATTAACCATAATAAATACAATCCATTGATATTTATCCACCCAAATTCTCAAATAAGTAGTTAAATTTATTTTTAACCATCTTAAATTTATTTCAACCATTAAAAATTGAAATAAATGTCATTTTATTATATTCACCCAAGATTTATTCATACAATATTGTTTATTTGAATTAAACAACATTTCATATCATTTTCTCCTTATCAATTTATCTTCTCCATTATTAAATTGTAATTCTTTTTTTTCTTTTTTTTCTTTTTTTTTCTATGCCTTCCTCTTCAAACTGCACTTATCCAAATCCACAATACCACTAACTACATCATAACTACACTAATTCCATAGTCTAGCTTCCTACAATCAATTTATATCATTTCTTCCAGCCTACTACTAACAAAGTTCTATATGTATTTATAAATGGCACGGCATGATGGGGAAGTAGCCGAGCAAGGAAATCAGAGAACACAAGAAGGAGGAAGGAAAATTGGAAGAAGCAAAGAAATAAACAATGTAAATTATTTACCTGATAGAAGCTTGTACCAGAGAGGGACAAACAAGGAGATATGAAAACTTATGTGAATGAGGCAAAGTATTTATAGATAAACTTGCGAAATAAAAAGGGGAGATAAATAGGCAGGTTTGAAAACGTAAGAAATAAATGCAAGCGTTGATTTTTTGAGTGCATGCGTTTAGGCAAGAGATTTATTTCCAGTTCTTCTTGTTTGAACGCTACACGAAAATTGTGATAAATGCATGCGTTGATTTCTCTTTCCAGTTTTATGTTTGAACGATATCACTCTTTTGGATTTTTTTTTTAGATAGCTTGCGTGATTTATACCAGTTATAATCTAAATTTAAAGCATGCGTTACTGCAAATTTGAACAGATTTGATTGAGGAAGCAAAACTTGAGCTCTTGCGTGATTTATGGTAAGCAATGAAAAAGCTTTTAACTGAAAAGGCAAAAGTAATAAATGCTTACATAAATATTTACTTGATCAATGGTTCGAAAAATTTATTTATTGCAAAACAAACGCAGTGGAAACAGAGAGATATAATGGGTATGCGAAAATTTGCAAAGATAGGCAAGATTAAATTTTGAATGCATTTAATTTAGGTGAGAGGAAAAATGGCAATTGGAAGAGTTGATATTTTTGTGGATAAGGCTGCGTGAATAAATGAATACAGTGACATGCTCAAGAAACAAATGGTAAGAGGCAAATGTCAAAATGTTAAAAGAATAAAATTTTGTGTCACGCGCAAAGGAAGGCAAATTTGATTTCCATATTCTTCTAATCAATTAATTCCCCTTTAATTGCCTTTAATTGATTTCAATTGATTACCTTATCCCTTTTAATTACCCTCCTTAATTGATTTCAATTAATTACCATATTACCAATTAATTATCCTCCTTTAATTACATACTCAAATTTGGTTACTAACTTAATTAGTTAATTAACCCTTTTTGTTAATTATCAATCCTGCGACGTCTCACATTAATCCGTCCGCTTTGTAGGCACTGGTAGCCGGACTGGTTACACGGGCAGATTTCTCCTACAAAATGGGGATTAACCTCGTGTCCTCATGCCATTAACCAAAAGAATTAACTTATTTATCTTTCATCAATTTTATTAATTTGCATTAATTATTCAATAAATTAATTCTGGTCAACTACTGAAATTTTACAATTAATTTCTCTATTAATTGTCATAAATTTCTTTTTGAAATATCTATTAATTGTCATTAACTCCATTTTAAAATATCCGTATGTGCCTTTATTCAAGTTTTGAATTGCTAACTAGGAATAAGGTAGATTTATCAAATAAATTGATTGTAAGTTTCATTGTTTTAAATTGCTTAACAATGTTCACTGCTAACATAATTAATATGTCAAAATTGAGAATATTCCACCAACATGATTTGCATGTCATAACCTACCAAATTAACATAATTAATTAACTACTTTAATATGTTACAAATTTTCTCCTTTTCATTATTTTTAGGGAATGGGTATAACAACAGATATTATGATAATATCCAAAACATTTAGTTACCACTCACTTCATTATACATTATAAAAATTTCCTCTTTTTTTTTTCTTCTTAAATTTAGTTACAAAAATCATATTAAATTAACGAGTTTAATTCTCTAAATTAAATATTTAAACAATATTGGTAAACACAATTTATATAAATTATATTTCTAAAAACAAAAAAATTAAAAGAAATAAATAGCTAAAACTAGGGCTGTTACATTTAAAATATCAATACGGATTACTCCAATTTCAAAATGTTTCGAAGTTATTTTCAAACAAATTCACTAACTCAATTTTGATAGAATTTCATTTATGAAAAAGTTTAATTTTAAACTTCCAATTTAATTTCTTAAATCAATTCCCTTTTTAAACCAGCTCACATTTCAACACAAAATTTGATTTCCAATAATACTTCAATTTATATAAATCAAATTTCCATTTCAAAATATCATTTAATTACATTCAAAAATCAAGGATTTTAAAATCATTTAATTTAATCAATCCGGTGTTCGTATATAATTCTCTACCCTAGGGTTAAGTGATACAGATATTTATCATTTCAATCCGCAAATTTAAATTTTACGATTACATATCATTTCAAACCACAATCTCGAATTAATATAAAATCTATAGAATCGATCGAGTCTAACATTTCAACCAATAACGATTTTTCCCTATTCTATAGATCATTCAGTTATGTATCATTTCAACTCATAGTGAACTTGCAGTTTATAATGATATAAAAATACAAATCCATTCATCCAATATCAACAATCAACATCTGTTACAAATATCATCCAAATCAATCAATAAATATCAATATTGAACTGATAATCAATAACAGGTATTTAACTGGCAATTTATATTCAATAATAAATTAAATAACGATTTAATTCAAATAAATTCAAATTAACTGAGATGATGATTCAAAATGTACCAAATAGTCATAAATAAATTCCAAATCACATCACAAATTTAATTTAACTAACATAAGGAATTTTAGAAGTTGTGAGTGGGTTAAACACTCACCTTTGAATTTAAATTGAATTTAAATGCAATTTAAATCCAAAAATTCAAACAACCTTTGGATTCGTCCAAACAAGTGTCAGACTATCTGGAATTTTGATATGATCCCAGCGGATCGAACCGCGCGTGAATTGGACTTCGTATGCAAAAGTTATGTAATTTAGAACATTGAAAATCAAAATTAAGTAAGTAAATAAATAAAAAGACGTACACTTCAATTACTAGGCTACGTAAGCATCAACCTATCTCTACCTTGTATCCCTTGCCCGCATTCGAAAAATCGATGCCCCTCAGCCACCGTGAATCGCCACGATCGCCGAACGCCTACGCTACACGCGACCACGTCACTGTCGTCCCCAAGTGTCGCGCCACCTCGTTGAGCCTCACGCTCCTCCATGACATCACCGACCGAATCCATAAAGCCTAGCCGCCACCGGAAATTATAAGCCCTAATCCAATTGTTGCGAGCAATCCGATCATACGAACCACAAGCACCAATGAGCTGCGTGCGACTGTCTCCACATCCCAGTAACATTCAATCGACGATCGGTTGCAGTCGATCGTACCGAAATGAATGGCCAAGAATTGATCATCGAATTCTAGGCACATTTAAATCCAGATCGAAAAACGAATCACATAATTGACTTGTGCTCGTCGAGAGCTTCATATCGATATATAATTCGATATATATTAAGCGGTTTAAAATTTGGAATCTAATTTGAAATTGAATTTGAAATTTGGGAATTAGGTTTTGTCTGCCATTGGAATGAGGAGTTGAGAAGAAATGTATGTACATACAAATGAGAATAGAAATAACTAGAGTTTATAATGAGGTATTTGTAGGCATGGCTGAAAATAGAAAGAATGGATAAGATTTGATTGAATGATAAACGATGCGAAAAGCCCGTTCTGCCTTCGAAATGAAAATTGGTCAACCCATATATCAAAATAGATGTTTTTGAATAATATAAACTCAACGGAACAGGTTTTAAGTCCGAATTCCATGGTCTGAAGAAGTTACGTTAAAATCAGCTTATTTCAAATTGATTTCAATGGAATTGAATTTAATTGATTTCTAGGCGTTTCGAGTCCGTACGATCAAATGACAAGTCCGATCATTACGAAACTTGAAATCCAATAATAATTCACCGTTACAGATCCGATGAAACTTGTTTCGTCGAAATTCGAGTCAGTGGCCTAAATGGCTATTTTTCAGGTTAGTTAAATAAATTAAAATTAAATCAATTAATCACTTTTCGATTCAATATTCAAAAAAAAAATTACAATTTCGATCACTCTAGATTACTTAGTGATTTATAGTCCTTTAAAAAAATTCCCATATCAATTTGCTGTGGAATATTTCTGTGATGCCCCACCTCTATACTCACGCTAGCCAAGGACACTACGAGGTAATATCATCAACTAGCACGAAGAATAAGGCTGTTGAGGAGCGACCATCCGTGTAATTGCTTTGTGCGAGCACTGATATGTCAGATAGTATAACATGCATTTCAATTCAAGAGGAAATCTGACATACCACTACAATCTTAAAGCTACTACACAATGACTATATATAATCTTCGAAAACAAATATAGAAATAAACATAACACAAATCGGTCACAGATTTCCATATCACAAAGGCGGAAATAGATATGAATAACACATAGAAGTGTACATCAGAGTAGTGGTCAAACAAGATCCACAATATCATAAAAGAATAGATATAAGTGCTACACAAAAGAATATGTATACGTCAAGGAGTCTCTATCTCGAATGTATATTGACAAAAACAACTAAACTAAGTAGTTAGACAAAAGTCAGATGATGGTCCCAGATAAGGAGTCAAGTAGAAGCACCTATAACATCTCGGGCTGACCCAAGTATTATTAACAAGAAAATAATAAACAGATCAGTCTAGCTATAAATATCAGATAAAACGAGATAGGATAAGAGATATGACAAAAACGTATGATAACAATAACGCCATACTGCGAAAAGTATACATTAAACAACAACAAAAATCATACAATATCTCAAGAAATCTCAAAGCACTAAAAAGAATGTCATATTCTTTATTTTATTCACCAAACCACAAATATTGACAAATATCCATCAATGCCAATAACAAAATTGATGAAACATAAATTCTAGAAATCATCAACTAGAAATCCAGAAATCATAAATGGGGGAGGCCTATCACAAAACGGGAGCATGAAAACTCACAAACACATGTATCACAAACGAAACGCTATTCTATGGTTGCTAACCATCAATTTTGAGCCGAGGCTCCACAAACGGCCCGAAGACCATGGGTAGCTACCCTACCAATTAGAGCCGAAGCTCCACAGAAATGAGATTTAGTCTCCCTCGCAGGCAAATAGACATCGCACATTACTAGTCTAAACCACAAAAATGATCGTCATCGATCATCAAAAAGTGTCAATTACACTAAGCTAGTAAATAAATGAGTTTAGCTTCATGTCCCATAACCACTGGCTTAACTTAAATATTTACGAACAGATTGTAGATTTCCACTCGAAAATTGTCACAAGAGTTTCAATCGAACAAGTCTAAGAATCAACCGACAAAGTAAACGCAAGCGTTTCATACCACTTGTTTTGCTAAGTCGTTTAATTGGATTTCTCGAACGAATGAGATAAAGGTTTGTATATATACTAATAGATTAGAAAACGATTTTATAAACGAGCTTTGTATTAAAAATAGAGTTGAAATCATTTTTGAGAAAGAGTTTGAATATTTACTACTTGTATAGAAACCTTTATATTTCAAAGTGACAAACCATAGAAGTGATTGTAGAAACAATCAATTACCAAAATTCACATACGAAGACGTGAGTTAAATCCAAAGAAATCGATACCAAATCCATCAAAATGAATATTCCTAAAAATCCAAAGAAAGAAGTCATCAAAGTCAATAATAATTTATAACAACTAACCGAATCAACAAAAATTGACTAAAATTGGAAATTCACTCAAAAACAGCCAAAATAGGCAAAATTAACAGTTCCAGACATCTGGTAAGCGTTTTCAGACGTCTGGCCTTATGTTCTGGAAAATATATGCTTTTCTCCTTTCTCTTTTTAATTCCTAGGCCATTTCAGACATTTGAAATTTTCAACCATACGTCTGGATTTGGTTTTAGACGTTTGGATTTTATTTCAGTCGTCTGCATTTTATTTCTGCCTTTTCCAGACATCTGGATTTTCAACTAGACGTCTGGATTTGGTTTCAGACGTTTGAAATTTTCTGCTAGGCAAAAAATAGCCTCGACCAAAAATGGCAAATCCAAACCGAAATACGATCGAACGGGGGATGAATGCTAAGGATTTATGCCAATCGACAACCCTGCACTATAGGCTCTTTGATATGCCACAAATAACATGTTCAAACATCCAAGATATGATCTTTAATGATTTGACTTCAAAACACCAAAATTGGAAAATGCACCAAATCAATTCAAATCAAAAGAAAATGAACAGAATAGATGTTAGAAATTCATATCTAACAACAATGAAAGTTATAGACGTAGATGTGAGTTCAAAAACTCGCCTTTTTGCTCAAAAACAAGCAAGGAGAAGCTTGAAAACAAAGGAAGATCAACCACTCTTCAATCTCAACTCTAAAAGCTCCAATCTAAGATCATAAGCAATATTTCCTAATTTAGGTTATAGGAAATTTATGAAATTGGGGAGAGATTGAGATGGAGAAGAAGAAGAGGATGCTTACCTAAGCTTCTCTTTGATTTTGGTGCTAGAACTTGAATTTGCAAAAGAAACCAGGGCTTAGGATTTTAGTTTCCAATATCTTCCCCCATTTTTGCTAAAGCTTGAAGTGTTAGGAAAATAATAGAATGAATGAAGAGGAGAGGGGGTGGAGCTAGGATGTAAGATGAGTTGGGTTAGTGGGATGAAACCCAAACCCAAACCCAAAGCCCTAAGTGAAAACATCAAAATTCTGCTCAACTCCAAACATGTCAATGTTTATACAAAAAAAGACCGCAAACGCCATTTTGAACTCAATGGAAGTGGTCTCGATTCTAATTCGACTTTTTGCAAAGAGTATTATTTCAGACTTCAATCCGACTAAAGATGCTATATTTAAATAAAATATTTTAAATATACAATCATAAAATATGCGGGTTGTTACAGACTCCCCTTCTTAAAGAAATTACGTCCTCGCAATACTTAAGAAGAAAATAAAGAGTAACAACCATAAAATCATATCAACACAAAAGAAAATTTGAAATAAGAAGTTCACCTCTAAGGAGCATGAGAGAGTAAGTCCGGATGTGTTCGCTCGATGAATTCTCTAGATTTCCAAGAGCAATCTTTAGGATTTGAGGACCACTGGACTTTCACAAGAGGGACATATTTATTACAAAGACATTTAACCTCTGTAGCAATGATACAATAGGATGTTGCTCATAAGTCAAATTAGATGAAACTTCAACTTCTTCAATAACACCAGGCTCAAGAATAGAATCGGAATCTCGAAGGCATTTCCGTAATTGAGAAACGTGAAACACGTCATGAATAGTAGAAAATTGAGCCGATAATAAAAGGCGATAAGCCACAGAACCAAAACGTTTGGTGATGGGAAACAGACCAATATATCGAGGCACTAATTTTTCCGATCGATTGAAATGCACAACACCCTTCATAGGTGAAACACGAATAAACACCAAATCTCCCATAGAAAATTCTAATTTCCTTCTTCGGTTATCGGCATAGGATTTTTGTCTACTTTGAGTTTCTTTCATCCTATGACGAATAAGGTCAATCTTTTTTGTGTAATCACAAACAAAATCTAGACCTAAAACCAGCTTCTCACCGGCCTCAAGCCAACAAGAAGGAGATTGGCATGGCCTTCCATAGAATGCCTCAAAAGTTGCCATACCAGTACTAGATCGGAAGCCATTATTATAGGAAAACTCAACAAGAGAAATATGATCTTCCCAACTTCCACCAAAATCAATAACACATGCACAAAGAAGATCTTCAAGAGTTTGATTCACATGCTCGGTTTGTCCATCGGACTGAGGATGATAAGCGGTGCTAAAATTAAGCTTCGTTCCTAAAGCTTTTTGAAGACCCTTCCAAAATCCACTAGTAAACAATGGATCACGGTCGCTAATAATACAAGTAGAAACTCCATGTAATTTAACAATTTCTTTAATAAAGAGCTTGGCCAAAAGAGGTATGGTCCGATTGGACCGAATGGAAATAAAATGGGTGGATTTTGTAAGTCTATCAACTATCACCCATAAGCTATCATGACTCGAACGAGAAAGGGGAAGACCGTCAATAAAATCCTTGGAAATTTGGTCCCACTTCCAAATTGGAATGTCCAAAGGTTGCAATAACCCGCCGGGCCTTTGATGCTCGGCCTTAACAAGTTGGCAAGTCATGCAACGCTTTACAAAGTTAGCAATATCGGATTTCATTCCATCCCAATAATAAAGTCGCTTCATATCCGCATACATTTTACTAATACCGTGATGAATGGTGAATTTAGAACAATGAGAATCTTCTAAAATGTCTTTACGAAGATCACTAATATTTGGCATGATGAGTCTACCAAATTTTCGAATACCGCCACAAGCATCAATATCAAAGTCTTTCAATTCTTCAATATTGATTATATCCCTACAACTTTGGCTAAGAAGGGCCAATTCAGGATCTAGCTTTTGAGCTTCAAGAATGCGGTCTAAAAGAGAAGGATGTGCCTCAACGCTACACAAAACAAGAGATGAACATAAATCGGATTCATGTTCTCGAATCTCACAGGTGGACAAAGTCTCGAGATCATTCCATTCGGATATCATCATGGAAACAACCGCTTGTTGCTTACGACTAAGAGCATTAGCGACACGATTTCCCTTTCTGGGAGTATAAAGAATATCAAGATCATAAGATGCAAGAAACTCAAGCCAACGTTGTTGACGCAAATTAAGTTCCTTTTGAGAAAATAAATACTTCAAAGATTTATAATCGGTATAGAGAACAAATTTCTCTCCCAAAAGATAATGACGCCAAATTCTAAGGGCGAAAAAAACAGCCACGTGCTCTAAATCATAAGTGGCATATCTAGTCTCGGCAGGCTTTAATTTCCTAGAAGCATAAGCAATAACACGTTCCCTTTGCATAAGAACAGCTCCCAAACCAACACGCCTAGCAACGGTATAAACTATAAAGTCTTGTTTTCCTTTGGGAATCACAAGAATAGGAGCATCGGAAAGGAGTTCTTTTCATTTCTGAAAAGAAGCTTCACATTTGTCTGACCAAATATATTTAATTCCCTTCTTTGTCAAACTAGTAAGAGACACGGAAATTTTAAAAAAGTCTTTTATAAAACGACGGTAATAACCCGCCAATCCAAGAAATCTACGGATTTCCGCCACACTCTCCGGTCTTTTCCAATATTTAATCGCTTCAATCTTTGAAGAATCCATAAAAATTCCGGATTTGGAAATAATACGACCCAGAAATTTCACACGAGATTGCCAAAAGTGGTATTTATAAAATTTTGCTTTCAATTGACTGCTCCTATGAGTTTCCAACACAATCCAAAGATGCTTTTCATGCTCTTCCTCGGTTTTAGAATAAACAAGAATATCATATATAAAGATGAGAACAAATCGATCGAGCAAGTCTTTGAAAACTCGATTCATAAGATAAACGAAATAAGCTGGAGCATTCGTTAAACCAAATGGCATAACAAGCCATTCATAAGATCCATAACGTGTACGGAATGATGTCAAAGGAATGCTATCCTTTGCAATACGAAGCTGATGAAAACCGGTTGCTAAGTCTAACCGTGAAAAGACTCCAGCACCATTAAGTTGATCAAATTGATCATCAATCCAAGGTAAAAGATATTTATTCTTAATGGTAAGATCATTAAGCTTGCGGTAGTCAACGCAAAGCCTAAGTGTACCATCGGATTTCTTCACAAAAATAGCTGAAACTCCCCAAGGAGAGGAACTAGAACGAATAAATTAATTCTCTTCCAATTTGGATAATTGTTTACGCATCTCCTCATTTTCTTTATTGGACATACGATAAGGAGGACGAGTGATAGGTAGAGCTTCAGGGATTAGATTAACTCTGAACTCAATTGCTCGCTTAGGTGGTAATCCCAAAACGGGCTCAAATATATTGGAAAATTCACGAACAATGTGAATGAGAGAAATGACATCTTCCTCATCATCATTATCATCATTATGAGGGTTTAGAGAATACAATGATGCTGCCAATTTAAAATCTGAATCTTTAAGAGCAATAGAAATATGCTTAATAGGTTGAGGGTGTCGAAGATGAATAGTCCGCTCAGGACATAGGATATGGGCTTCATAACGGTTAAGCCAATCCATTCACAAAATCATTCCGAAGCATAAGTAACGCATGACATGCAAATAGGCTCGGAAAGAAAAACCACATAAAATAATCTCGACATCTTTATAAAGCAAACTGAGTGTTGCGGATCCACTAACCGAATTCACAATTCTCAAAGAAGTCATCAAAGACATAACACTTAAAGAAAAAGTATCGACAAGTTCTTTTGATATAAAAGAATGGGATGCACCCGTATCAAAAAGAACTCGAATAGGATGATCACGAAACATAATAATTCCATTAAGGATAGAATGAGAAATACCTTGACCACGAAAAGTGTTACTAGAAGCTTGCACAACATTTAGCTTTCCCTCCTTCTTGCTTTGAAGTTTGGGACATGCAGATATATAATGACCCGAATTTTTGCAATAGGGACAAACAAGGGGCTTTGAACACTTATTTGCATAATGGTCCTTAAAACCACAATTGTAGCATTGCCCACCACTAGAGGTAGAAGTCTTTGCTACCGAAGTTGCTTGTTTCCCTTTCTTGTTGGGATAATGACCTTTGAGCTTATTAGGTCTCTTCTTGTGGTTGTTGAAGTTCGATTTGGCACTCCCAGCTTCAACATCACTCACTCTATCTGCCTCTTCAAGTCGAAGAGCGATATCAATAAGTTGGTCGAAAGAAACTTCCAATTTCAGAAGTAAAGGCTTTTTGAGATTCTTATTCAAGCCATAGATAAACCTCTGATTTTTCTTCAATGGGGTATTTATATACTCAACCCTATATTTAGAGAGGAATTCTAAAGATGCGACATAATCTGTCACAGAAGATTCACCTTGAATAAGGTCAATATAACGACGGGCCAGAGTCACTTTTCAGCTTTTGGTACAAACTTCGATTCAAATCTTTCCCGGAATTGCTCCCAAGTAAGATCCGTTTCAATAATTTCAAAAATCAGAAGCTCATACCAATCTAATGCTCTTCCTTGGAGCATACTAGAAGCCACTTGGACAGGATGAAGATCAATAAGATTCATGCGAGAAAAGATACGATCGCATGTTCTAAACCAAGCTTGAACTTCTATAACGCTCTCGGAACCCTTGAACGGCTTTCCACCCAAATTGGTATAATCACTGCACAAGCGTGCAAACCTATATTTAGGGTGAGTAGGCTCTGGTATGGGTCCGACAGCTTGAACGTTCTTTACAAGATCTAGAAGCTGTTAGGAAGACATAAATACTCCATCCTGAGGAGTAGCACTGGATTGACTGATGTTGGGACGACCTAGTCTAACCATTTCTCTTCTTTAAGAAAGAAAGAAGAAGAAAAAGGTTATTCACAAAATGAATATCAAACAATCATGATTGATAAAATAAGGCATCATAAAAGAAAATAGGATAGAACAGGTCATATGACTCAGATAAATCCTAAAGCACGATTCCTAAGAAGGACTTAGGATGATGATCCTTGCTAGATTATTCTACATTATTTCGAAGTTTGGCTCTTATACCAAGCTGTGACGCCCCACCTCTATACTCATGCTAGCCAAGGACACTACGAGGTAATGTCATCAACTAGCACGAAGAATAAGGCTGTTGAGGAGCGACCATCCATTTAATTGCTTTGTGTGAGCACCGATATGTCAGATAGTATAACATGCATTTCAATTCAAGAGGAAATCCGACATACCGATACAAACTCAAAGCTATTACACAGTGGCTATATATAATCTTCGGAAACAAATATAGAAATAAACATAACACAAATAGGACACATATATCCATATCACAAAGGTAGAAATAGATATTGATATAACACATAGAAGTGTACAACAGAATAGTGGTCAAACAAGATCTATAATATCACAAAAGAATAGATACAAGTGCTACAAAAAAATATGTATATATCAAGGAGTCTCTATCTCGAATGTATATTGACAAAAACTACTAAATTAGGTAGTTAGACAAAAGATGGTCCCAAATAAGGAGTCAAGCAGAAGCACCTGTAACATCTCGATCTGACTCGAGTATTATTTAATAAGAAAATAATAAGCGGATCAGTCTAGCCATAAATATCAGATAAAACGATATAAGATAAGAGATATGATAAAAACGTATGATAACAATGATGTCATACTGCGACAAGTATACATCAGACAACAATAAAAATCATACAATATCTCAAGAAATCTCAAAGCACTAAAAAGAATGTCATATTCTTTATTTTATTCACCAAACGAAAAATATTGACAAATATCCATCAATGCCAATCACAAAATTGGTGAAACATAAATTCTAGAAATCATCAACTAGAAATCCAGAAATCACAAAAGGGGGAGGCCTATCACAAAATGGGAGCATGAAAACTCATTAACACGTGTATCACAAACGGAACGCTATTCCATGGTTGCTAACCATCAATTTTGAGTCGAGGCTCCACAAATGGCCTGAAGACCATGGGTCGCTACCCCACCAATTTGAGCCGAAGCTCCACAGAAACGGGGTTTAATCTCCCTCGCGGACAAAGAGATATCACACATTGCTAGTCTAAACCACAAAAATGATCGTCATCGATCATCAAGAAGTGTCAATTACACTAAGCTAGTAATGAGTTTAGCTTCATGTCCCATAACCACTGGCTTAACTTAAATATTCACCAACAGATTGTAGATTTCAACTCGAAAATTGTTACAAGAGTTTCAATCGAACAAGTCTAAGAATCAACCGACAAAGTAAACGCAAGAGTTTCATACCACTTGTTTTGCTAAGTCGTTTAATTGGATTTCTCGAATGAATGAGGTAAAGGTTTGTATATATACTAATAGATTAGAAAACAATTTTATAAACGAGTTTTGTATTAAAAATAGAGTTGAAATCATCTTTGAGAAAGAGTTTGAATATTTACTACTAGTATAGAAACCTTTGTATTTCAAAGTGACAAACCATAGAAATGATTGCAGAAACAATCCATCACCAAAATTCACATATGAAGACGTGAATTAAATCCAAAGAAATCGATACCAAATCCATCAAAATGGATATTCTCAAAAATCCGAAGAAAGAAGTCATCAAAGTCAATAATAATTGATAACAACTAACCGAATCAACAAAAATCGATCAAAATTGGAAATTCACTCAAAAACGGTCAAAATAGGCAAAATTAACAGTTCCAGACGTCTGGTAGGTGTTTTCAGACGTCTGGCCCTATGTTCTGGAAAATATATGCTTTTCTCCTTTCTCTTTTTAATTCCTGAGCCATTTCAGACGTTTGAAATTTTCAACCAGAAGTTTGAATTTGGTTTCAGACGTCTGGATTTTGTTTCTGCCTTTTCCAGACCCCTTTTCAGACGTTTGGATTTTGTAACCAGACGTCTGGATTTGGTTTCAGACGTCTAAAATTAATTTCAGACGTCTGAAATTTTCTGCTAGGAAAAAAAATAGCCTAGACCAAAAATGGCAAATCCAAACCAAAATGCGATCGAACGAGTGATGGATGCTAGGGATTTATGCCAATCGACAACCCTGCACTATAGGCTCTTCGATACGCCACAAAGAACATGTTCAAACATCCAAGATAGGATCATTAAAGGTTTGACTTCAAAACACCAAAATTGGATAATTCACCAAATCAATTCAAATCAAAAGCAAATGAACATGAATAGATGTTAGGAATTCATACCTAACTACAATGAAAGTTATAGACGTAAAGGTGAGTAAAACTCACCTTTTTACTCAAAAACAAGGAAGGAGAAGCTTGAAAATAAAGGAAGATCAACAACTCTTCAATTTCAACTCTAAAAGCTCCAATCTAAGATCATAAGCAAATATTTCCTAAGTTAGGTTATAGGAAATTTCTGAAATTGGAGAGAGATTGAGATGAAGAAGAGGATGCTTACCTAAGCTTCTCTTTGATTTTGGAGCTATAACTTGAATTTGCAAAAGAAACTAGGGCTTAGGATTTTAGTTTCCAATCTCTTCCTCCATTTTTGCTAAAGCTTGAAGTGTTAGGAAAATAATAGAATGAATGAAGAGAAGAGATGGTGGAGTTAGGATATAAGATGAGTTGGGTTAGTGGGCTGAAACCCAAACCCAAACCCAAACCCAAAGCCCTAAGTTAAAACATCAAAATTCTACTCAACTCCAAACATATCAATGTTTATACTCAAAAAGGTCGCAAACGCCATTTTGAACTCAATGAAGGTGGTTTCGAGTTCTAATTCGACTATTTGCAAAAAAGTAGCATTTCAGACTTCAATCCGACTAACGATGCTATATTTAAATAAAATATTTTAAATATACAATCGTAAAATATATGGGTTGTTACAATTTCACAATTAAAAAGTTTTAATTTTAATTTCAATATATTTAGAGATTATAATTTAATTTTCCATAATTTCATTTAATTGAACTTTCATCCTATTATTCAATCCATTATTATCAAGTGGATGAAATTAACATTGGTTCATGATCTATTTCACTTAAGTTTATTTGTCAACTAATTATTATAATTTCTTACATAATATTGAATTTATTCAATTACCATTAATTATATTATTTCATTAGTTAGTTCAATATTCACATTTGTTTCTTATATTAAATTCATAACCAAGCATAACATTTTCATTATTTCAATTATTTGAAATTTCATTCAAATTGTTAATCGTCAACGTAGATTAACATTATTACCTTTAATTCTAATTATTATTTCATTATTAAATTATAAATTTTTATTTCTTTCAATATTAACTCATAAAATCTTATTAAATTAACAAGTTTAATTATTGGAAATTTACACATCGTTACACGAACATTCAACCAACGACTGAATTAGGGTTTCTTAATGCAGTTGATAAGGATATGGATATAGATGCTGATGAATGTGTGCAAGTCGATGGCGATGCTGCGATCGATAGCATGACTGTTGTATCAAGACCAGCAAATGATACAACATGGATAGATAACGAGCAAGTCAACAATGATTACTATGATTTTGGAGATGAAGACCAAGGATGTGGGGATAGTGATGAACTTGACATCAAGATACCTTTGGATGATTTGTGCAATGCATAGTTGATGACTAGATCCATCATTGCAAATCTACAATTCAACATTGAAATATTCTAATCTTCTAGTGTTCAAAATGGTTTCAAAGTTGGTATGGCGTTTTGAGAAAAGTAAAATTTCTGCAACAATTAAGCGAATGGTCAATATTACATGTAGTTTCTTTTAAGCCAATTAGGTCAAATAAAGCAAAATATACCGCCATTTGCAACATCGATTTTTGTGCATGGAAAATACATGCTATAGATTCAAAAAAATAACAATATTGATGGTGGGTTATTAGAAAATATCCAAGTGACCTTGCTTGCTTTAACCCAACAGTTAACTCCAATCACAGGCTAGCTACATCTACCTTTTTGGTTTCAAAGATCATGCTTTTTGTGAAAGCGGATTTAAGCATAACAGCTGGATGGTTCAGGTTTTAATGTTGGAACAACTTTTTATTAAAATCGGTTATTTGAAAGCATAGAGAGCATTAAGTAAGGCAATAAAACGTATATATAGCGATTGGGAAAAGTCATATTCCAACCTACGACAATACTTTGCGAAATTCCTAAGACGAATCTATGTAATGTTGGACACGTTACAACCGTTGAGTATGGAGTTTTTAATCATGATTTCTGGGCTTTTGCGCCATATATCGAGGGATTTGTACATTTTCAACTTTTCTTTGCATTGATGGCACACATCTATATGGCAAATACAAATGTACCTTACTTGTTGCAACCGCGGTGGATGCAAATGATCAGCTTTATCCTTTGGCTTATGCTATTGTTGAGTCAAAATCATGTGATAGTTGGGGTTGGTTTTTTTGGTTGCATGTGAAGGTTCATTCATAGTGTTAACAATCGTCGATTTACTTTCATTTCCGATAGAATGAAAGGAATACTGATAGAATTCAAGGGAAAATGAGACAAGAAATCGAGAGCATTCGACATGTAGATTAACTCTGAAATAGAAAGCAAAGATAGTTGAGAGAGCAAATGAAGCAAGAAATTTAAGAATTATCCGATTCAGCCAAGTCAAGTGGCTAGTATTTCACTACTTTGGCGACGAATATAAAGTAACAATCGATCGTAACACTTGTTATTGTACATGCAACATCCCTTTACTTCAGAAGTCGCCTTGTACGCATGTGATGGCTGCTTGTTCGTCAGTTGCTATCGTTGCCGGTAAAGCTCATCATGACTTCGCCTTAACTTGGTACACGGTTTAGAATTACCTTGCAGCTTACACGTCAAAATTTCAATCCGTTCACGATAAATGTTACTGGAGTGCACAAGAAGGAAGGACCGTTGGTTCTTTCACTGACAGCACGTTGACCACCCGAAAGGCCTAGGTCTACTAGAATTAAAGGCACTATGGCCGAGATACAAGCTTCAAAGATGAGTAGGTGCAGCAGATGTGGAGCGCACGGACATAAGATGAGTCATTGTACTATAACAACTTAGCTTTTATTACTGTTGGTGTTGATATTATTAGCATTGGTGTTGGTGGTAGATATGTTTGTTTTATAACAAGTGTTGTTTGTGTTGGTATTACATGCATTTGTATAACAACTTGTGTTCTTTCCCTTGTTTCTGTTGGTATTAGATGTGTTTGTTTAACCATTTTACCGAACACCACATTACCAATGTGTAGCGATAAAATAGCCTTCAGTTGCTTCTTTCGGCTCTTCAAATGCTTGTTTCGGTTTGTTGCAAACTTCTTCCCCTTCCTACACTGATTTGCTTCAACATTTGATTGAGTACCGAGTACAAATCCGTTATGTGCTAATTGTGGTGAAAATTGGATTTCGGGTATAAATTCAACGTCATCAACGTTTACAGTCGAATCAACCTCCAGGTGGCCACTGCGTTTCATTAGAGTCTCATCATCAATTTTCCATTGATCCATTGCATCTATAGATAATAAGCACTTCTATATAGAAATGTGATAAACTTCAAAATCAAGTATAATTGTTGACTATTAACTTTGATTATGCCGCAAATCTTCATAAATTACTCAATGGATTAGAAACGATGAACTGTAGTAGGGATTCGTAGATTTGGTTTTGGGTTTTTTTTTGTTTTGAATTTTGTAAAATGAAGAATGAGATGTGAGAGAGAGGAGGGGTCTATGTAATAAAATGGATGTTTTAGGGAAGGATGAAAGTTTCTAGGTTTTTTTGTTGAAACCTATACGTGTTGGGGCGACTTCTTAAAAGTCGCCAATAGGCGCCTTTTCAAAAGTCGTCCATTGGCGACTTTTAAGAATTCGCCCCAGTTTTCCAGGTTTCAAACAAAAACCTGGAAACTTTCATCCCTCACTACAGCCTACACAACATACACAATCCGGTACATCAAAAAACAAACCATTCAATCAATGCACACATATATCACAGCCTCTGTTACATCAACACATCAAATTACAACAGTCGATACATTCGACCTAACGTTGGCCAAACTAATAAATCTATAATAACTAACCTACTTTCATAGATTGCAGAGTTCTTGAGGAGTTCTTTTAGGCTCATCCAATTAATTCTCCACCTCCTCACTTGCGTACCTTCAATAGGTTGTGAAGGCCCGGGAGCAAATTCTGCTTGCGAAGGTTGAGAGGATGAAATACCTTATCAATGTTTACGTCTTTGGTATCGTCGAGTCGAGAGAGGAGTAGCAAACTCTATTGTTGGAGCTTCAATGAGTGCGAGAGGAGGAGGAGGCGGTTTGGACCGTGATAACTTGTTCTTCCCCAAGATTGATTCCAAAATGCACTTCACACTAAAGCATTTCCCTTGTGAATGCTTCGGCACTTCTTCCGATAGCTTATCTACCAACTCCATTGCACGGTAAATGCCATCCACCTGCCAAAACATAGTAATTAAAACATATATAAACTAACTACACTAACTTAACCAACGACTTTACATACCCGCACTCCTCTCAAGAGGAGCTCTAGGGGTGTACGGGTCTATGGCAATAGAATGTTCTTTGGCGTAAAGAACATAGCAGCGCGTGATGTTCCAGTACTAAGTATAATATTATTTGGTCGTTAACGTGAGGTCTTGTTCCTATTGCGTGTGCATATGACGATGGTTCCATGTCTCAATCACCATGTCTTACTCCCTAGACGTATTATTAATCCTGTAGTGCGGAGCTTTCACTGGCAAATGCTGTGTCATACCAAATTGTCGCATCACTATGTCAGGAAGATGATGCGCTACATCACCAAAGAAAATGAGTAGAACCTATGTTGTCCACAACTGAATGGACACGATGCATATGTTTGGAAGATCTCCAAGCACATTTGCATATGGGGTCCATGTCACGGCATCATAATCAAGTACATCCAACACGTTGCGGTAGAACGTAACATCGCACCTTGGAGATTCGCTGTGCTCTTCGGTCCTACCCACCTACGAAAAGATAAACGCTTGAACTATTGGATCGAAAAATGTGTGTAAAGTCAACTAACGTGATTTACATACCTAGCACCATACGGTAGAGATAAATCGACATTCGTGCTCTTCATCGATATTCTTCCAACTCGAATGTATGTCCAACACCATAACCGCAAACATGTATACACATAATTTCACTGCATAGGAACATACGAATAAATTCATATGGAGGGTTATATTGCTAATACCTGTACTAGACTGAGACAACCACCTATGGATATGTTCTCTAACAAAGCAACTACGTCAGCTTCATGCATGTGTACGATAGGATTGCACTACCCCAGGAATATTGGCGGCACACATCGAATTCCTCTAAAAATGGAAGCCATTTGAGCCAGATACGGGTCTTCGAATGATTGTACATCAGGCATGAAGTGATGATATGTAGTATAATGGCTCGAGCATGCTACTCAATCTGAATGTCTGAGGCATCTGTTAGAATGTCATCGACGACCTCGTCCCTAAACTATATAGTAACTATCATCTCGTTACCCCCACCACTGTTTAGTAGAAGGAGATATACCTAAGAGACACCCACACAACTTCATGTAACCTACCGGCTCTGGATTGCTCAACAAAGCACCATCTATGGGCAAGCCAAGCAAGACAACAACATCATCCAATGCGATGGTTATCTCCCCTACCCGTAGGTGAAATGAATCAGCCTTCATCTATCCATCAATGTTGTGATCAGATGATGATCCAATTGAGTATACCCCAGCCAAAAGATAAGTGAGAAGCCGGCTCTATCAATCAGCTCTAGCACGGTAGGATGAGAAGAAGTCACTCTCTTCAATTTAGACAAGTGATCAATACTCCCGTTAGGAGTATCACGGTGTAAAAAAACAACAAAATATAGCTGCTATGTATAACCAATCTATATTTCTACTACACATGAAACTGTATTACTCGCGTCTAAGCGTCATTGCTCGTTCGATGACGTTCTTGCAAATACAATATGCTACCATCTATCAGGCCCGGCAACATCTCGGAGCAATCTACACATCATATAAATATTTGATAATCACAAATTCTATTTCTATTATAAACCTAAAAAGGTTAAACACGTACTTAAACAGTGGAAAAACAACGATTTTTTTGCATTCTACGCTTACACAACTACAAAACATTAATTTTTTCATACTTATCAAAACCCTAATTTGTTAATAATGGAGATTGATTGTACGATCTATACCTGTGGAAGATTTATGTAATGAAGAGCAAGCAATGCTTTGAATTGGTGAAGAAATTTACAAAAATAACACAAATAAGAAGAATTTTGGTGTAATGGAAAATTGGTTTTAGTTTTTTGATAGTTTGAGAAAAATGATAAAGTGAAGAGAAAGAAGGACGCTGGTTTTGTTTATTATCTGAAAACGTATGGACGGCTTTTGAAAAGCCGTCCACCGACGACTTGTCAAAAGTTGTTCACTGGCGACTTTTCAAAAGCCGCCTATATGTTTTCGTATGAAAAAAATACACTGGCGCATTTTCAAAAAACGTTAGTGTGTTTTGCTGCACTGTTCAAATTATAAATGATATTAGTTTCTAAATAGGGTTATTTTTGTATTTAGTTTGAAAAGGAAGCCAAAGAAAGATTGAAAAAATTCATTACATATTTCAACCTTTGTCCTTTCGACTCATACGACCGCAGCATCGGCGCATGCAGGTCCAGCTCTAATAACCATGCCTGCATTATCCAATTTGTAAGTTTCTGCTGCTTGTCCTCTTCCCCGTTTGAATTCTCAATCATGTCTGTCGCCCAGTAAGTTCGACATAATATGCAGCAAAAAGTCAAAACTGTCTTAAAAAAAGGCCTTGTAAACGTCTAAACAAATAAAAATCCCTCTTTGGAAGAGAACGATAAATCGAAAACTCAATGGAAAAGTTTAGCCTAATATATGCAACAATAGGTGTTTCCCTACTACTCTGCCTGATAAAATTTCTGATTTGGTCATGGTGGAAACCATGGCGGCTTGATCGTGCACTCAGAGCTCAAGGTCTCAAAGGAACCACTTACAGATTCTTATTGGGCGATCTCAAAGAAAATACGAGAATTAATAAGGAAGCAAGGTCCAAACCTATGTCAGTGAATTCTCATAGCATCATCCCTCGTGTTGCGCCTTTACTTCTTGATGCTATCAATAAATATGGTAATTTTGCTTTTTAGACTTGCATTTTTTATTTTTACTTTTGATTGTTTTCGCTGATTCATTATGTATGTTTGCTATGCCGTTTGGTCAATTGCTGTTTGATATGTTTTTTGTACTCATTTTTAGTTGACATTTATCAGTTGCCAGTTAAATGATCAACTAACAAAAATCACTTGGTGCTTAACAATGCGACACTTAAAAATGTACCAACGGTAAAGTGAACTGATCTTACATACGCACACACATATAGTTAAACTCAATTGACGAATTACTGAATGGTCATATAGGCTCTGGTAATTGCTCTGATAATTGCTTTGCCAATTTTCAATGGATGCATAAACAATATATGTTAAACTAACAATTGCTTTGACAATTGACCCATGAATGCAATTGCTCTAACCGCAAATTAAGTTACAGGAGTTTACTATTTAAGGATTAAAACATAGATTTTATATTTAGTTGACCATTTGAGCAATTTCAGCTGCTACGGTATTTGCTAAAACTAACACAAGTCATAAGCATGGAGAAATATGAGATTAATTAGACTAGGTAAATTTTCACTACGAATAATTATTGATCATTTCTAGTACTTTATTCCAAATGAGTTTTGGGTATTTTTTTTTAAAGCATATTCAATGAGAATTGGAATTTTTCATTACTTATGGCAAATGGTTACAAAACATGTTGGCATAAATATGATAGTATACTACTTAATGCAGACAACAGTTTGGTAAATCAGTGTTCATATATTCAGTTGACTTTATACATCACATATGATGTCATTGGCTATTGCATTTCAAGACCAATAAATGTAATTTTTGGTGTTACTAGAGTCCGATATCCATTTTTATGTTAGGACTCCAAGAGTGAAACAGTCATTTCTTACATAAAAAAGCCTAGTGATGTTAATGGTGAAACATTAGCTTCTTAAGTTTATCTCCTTTTGTGGTATTTTTATTAAATATATAAGACTCATTGCGAAATATTAAGCAACTTGTAATATAGCTTCTGAGTGAATATGTACATGATGTACATACAAATTCCATGTTTAGATGTTACAAAAAAAGTTATTTCTGATTCTAGTGAAGCAAAATAAATAAATAAATAATCTTAATGTGTAATAGTTCATCATCCACTGTTCTAAGTCCTTGATAGTATATTACTTGAGGTTCAGAATACAACGCCGCTTGTTGAGAACCTATTGTCATGGTTTAGACATGTATTAATCACTGATTCATGGTTTATTCATGAGATATTGTGTTCATAGAGTTCTGAATTGGAATGTAGGTACGATTTCCTTTACATGGTTTGGTACCATCCCAAGAGTTGCTCTAAAAGACCCTGAGTTGATAAGAGAAGTTTTATCCAACAAATTTGGACACTTTGGTAAACCAAAGATTGGCCCATTTGGTCGATTGCTAGCATCAGGATTAGCAAGTTATGATGGTGAAAAATGGGCAAAGCATCGCAGGATTATCAACCCTGTTTTCCATGTGGAAAAATTGAAGGTAATTGATTTTCGTAAATACCGCCTCAAACAATCATAAGCGACGATGATCCATTTTTCTTACTTTCAATTTAAGTTTCATATTACTACTTCCAAGATCTCATTAATTTACAGTTAAAAATACTCTGTTTATTTGTCTCTCTATTTATTCAATCCATCTATGCTACTTATTGACTTTGGGGTGTCACAGAAGTTTGTTGGCATAGCGGCAGTGAGAGCATTTTATTATTATATTATATGCCTTTTATATCCTTTTGGTTGTTCATAAAATACTTTAAGAATTCTTCTTTGTAAGAGATATGGATCGGAAAACATATTTTTATCCTATCCATAGCCTGAAGTACTTGCGGAATAGGGTTTTAAGACCAACGATACACTAGAGGGAGAGAGGTTTGAATAGTTTATAAATACATTTGCTAATTGATTTCAAAGTTTTACGTTTGTATGATGTATATGTGTATTAAATATGCTACTCGATCAAAGTATACAACTGATATAATTCCAAATCAATACATAGATAAGTTATAAGCATATAATCACTTGTCAAACCAGAGAGTTGTGAATATTATATGTGGTAAAAATAAAGTAAGATAAAGATAATGCGAACAATGAGACACATTGATTTTATACTAGTTTGGGTTTTTCAATCATACATCTAGTCCCGTAACAATCTCTAACGATCTTGCTACCACTCACATAAATGGGTTCTAATACAACAGATATTTTTCCTGAGAATTGAACGCATTGGTTGCCCATAACTATTCCCAGGGAATACAAACGCAAGAACAAAACTTTCTTTCAAGAAGTATAAACGGCAATTCACATTTCATAGTTCCATATCACAAAGGTTCTACAACTTCCATGGTGGATTTTGAAATATTTGTGAAGCGTGGGATAGAAAATGGATCAGAAAACGGATTGGAAATGAACCATTTGATGGATTTTAATTTGAAACTCAGAGATGGAGTGGCAGAAATTTGCAAAACATTATGACTAGAATTGAAGCACAAGAAACCATAATGTTTTCACAAAAATGAGGGTTTGGAGTATGTGTCCAAAATCTCAAAAATATTCTTTATTTACAAGGATGAATAGAAGCGTTCTTTTGTAAAAATGACTGTCAGTAATGTAACCGGTAGAAATATGACCATTCGAAAGCGACAGTTATAATTTCAAAAAGATTCAAAAAATGTTCGTTCAAACCAAACAGACATCCTATTGACAAAGTTGTATGTTTTATTGACATTATTGTATAACAACTGAGCCGACTTTTCAGTTTTCAAAATTTAAATCAAATATTTTGAAAGATAATATTTTTACTGAAAGTCATTTTGAAAGTATATAAAATTATATTTGAAAAGATGTCACAATCATCCACAAAAATGCTAATATTTTCAAAACAAAAATTGAAGTATCCTTTTGTAAATGGACGGTGTACGTTGACAAGGGCATGAGGTTTGTCGTCAGACCTGGACCATTTTGAATTTCTGGATTTTCAATTTTGAATTTGAAATTGATTGCTTTGAAAATATATTTTGTTAGAATACATTGTGAAAATATAATTTTGTGTGCACTATTGTAAGGTCTTTGACAAATGATCTAAGACTTAACACTTGGATACTCAGTATAATTTTCTCTTTGTAATACACTTGTGATTTTAAGTTTCTTGTATCTTACAATGAAGCACGTGATAGATTGTCTATTTTTTCAGCATATACTAAGTAAACATGTAGTAGCACAATTTGTATGCTTACTATTATCAAAACACGTCAACTAGGGTTCTAACAACATCTCATTTTTGATGATGACAAAAGTGCAAGCTTATAGCTAAAATAAAATATAAGAACTTCGCCTTACTCTAAGCACACCTTGTAACACTTTGCATACAAATATCATGTACATTTTCCTCTATTATCAGCAAAAAGAAAGAAGTATGAACTGGACTTTCAAGTTCAATTGCAAAGTACAACGCATAACTACATAGAGTATGATTTACACACACACACACGCATGCGTACATAGTTTCATGAGAATAACAGTACCAAAATTTTGAAATGAAGCATGAAAAACGATAGAAAAACATGAGAATCATAGTGATATAACTACTCATATGCTTGGCATCTATCAATAGCTATGCATCACTATTTTCTTGTCTGCACTACGTACAAGAATATAACATATACACAATGATGCTCACGTTATGTTTTATCTTGAATGTTAGTCTTTCGGGAACCAATCACATAAAGAGTTTGAATTTGAATATCCCTTAAATAATCATGCATAATTTTAATGAAAAATTAAGTGTACGCATCTCTTTTTAATGCTTTATATCCTATTGGAACCCATGTTTTCAAACTTTTTACTGCCATATGAATGTTGTTCGTGAGATTTTTTATCTTACAACACCAAACAAATTTATGAAACAATTATGGTGTAGTATGCTTCCGTAGTTAGAAATCAACAAATTCAAGTAGTATTAAATTGGCATTATGGGTAGTAATTATAGTGTTGTATGCTCACATAATTAAGTAATTGCACTTCAACTGTTTGTTAAAATGTCAAGTCCAATTTATAATCAATTGAATTAAATCTTAAAAGAATCCAGTGTTGGAAATAAGAAATAAAAGCACAGAAAAAGTAAAGGACACAAGAATTTACATGGTTCGAATTTTGATGAATTATACGTCCACGGATCAATGCTTTTCTTATATTCTTTTTGGTACGAGCTTTTAATGGCAGAAGTACAAGTACTTTTAATATAAAATTCGAAGGAATTGTCAAAAAGTCCATTTCTCTACTATAGTACTATTTTATTTATAGTACTATGACATCACACGGATTATTAATTTTATAATCCAACATTTCTTCTCTACCGTTCGATCCTTCCACTTGTCATTCATTACGTTGCTTGTTGATTTGTGCACAGAGTGCTAACAT
Source organism: Allium cepa (assembly GCA_030765085.1). NCBI lineage: Eukaryota > Viridiplantae > Streptophyta > Magnoliopsida > Asparagales > Amaryllidaceae > Allium > Allium cepa. The sequence continues at coordinate 586,392,033 of CM060940.1, forward strand.
GGTCGAGAATATGGACAATTTCTTTAGATGAGAAGATTAGGCTGAAGGTGGAAATTTTGAATTTGAAGTTAGGTGGAAAGTTCGAATTTTGACATGAGGGGCTAACTTTTGGATTTGACCTGGAGGTTGTGCTTGGCTTGTGGGCCTTCAAGCATTTGTTAGTCTGTTGGTTACTGCGTGATTTACTTGAAACGTTGTAGTTGGCATTGGGTACTGCAACATTACTTTTGATAGATGCTGCATAGTAAGTCTTGGGACGTTGATCCAGTCCTTTTTGAATGGCGGCGCAGCCGCGCAGCCCCTCCCAAAGTGTCAGCGTATTCCCTTCCATTGTGTCAAAGCAGTCCCTTCCACTATGTTAGATCAGTCCCTTCCAAATGTTGGTGCAAGGTGTCGGTGCAGTCCCTTCCAAGATGTCAGAGTAGTCTATCATATTCTTTTGGAAGACACTTCCCTACTACGACTGGTTCAGTTATGATTCATGCTAAATTTCACTTTAACTTCGTTTGCGCATCTCATTTGGCTAGGTTGAAGTAGTTTGCTACCATCATATTAGGTTAGCTTCTTATTTCAGATTTGTCTATGCGAGTGCGCAGTGCACGGACTTGTTGCTTTGTGAAGACGTGACCTCTAAACTTGCTTTTGGTTGTTTGCTTTTACTGGATTAGGGCAGTTTGGTCTATAGAGGTAATGTAGTTTGCTTTTGATTCGGGTCGGTCTTTGCAGCATATTTCATTTCACTTCGATGTTGCGTCGCTAATTATGTATGGACTATGGACTGTTCAGTCACGTTTAAGATGGTTTGTTGAACTTCATACGCGATAATCTGCATCATTTTTTCTTAGTGAAGATGTGTTCTGTCTTGTCTCCATATTATCTTATGCAGCCGGTTAGCTTTACACACTTCTGCGCAACTCATATTATCTTATGTAGCCGGTTAGCGGTTTGTTTGCATGTGCGTGGTTTTTTTCTTTTCCTTTTTCTTTTTTGTTTTTTTGTTTTTTGTTTTGTTTTTGTTACTGTTGTGTAAAGATTAACTACTCACCAGTGCATCGCTTTGTCTCATGTGTTAATACCATTGAAGTTTTAATTTATAGGTGTTGCTTTTAGTTTCCCAACCACCATCTCATTTGTAACTATATTTTGTAGTTATTTCAATCACCCCATAATCATTCCTATTTCTTCCATGTTTATCTTATTTTTGTCATTTTTCCAGAGACCGACATTTCACCTCGTATAATATGATTGATCTAATCACCAAAGTTTATTAAAGTTTCTTTCTAATCTGTTTGTTATTTTATTTTTATATAAATGACATTTTTATTTCATTTTATCCAGGCTGGTGTTAATTCTGTTTGTTATGCCATGCATCTCTTCGTTTTCCCGTATTATCGATCCTACTATTTACACCTTTTTTTCCCCTGTTGGTTGTTTGAATTTTTATCTTTTTATCTTTTTTTAGTGTTATTATCTCTAGTTTATGTAGTAAAATTTGATGACATATGCGCATTCGTTATGCTAAGTTAAGCCATTTAGATTCCAGTCTCCATTTTAACCAGTTAAATTCAAAATAGGTGCGCTCCATTTAAATTGTTACATTTAATCATAGACCCACTCTTTGATTCCAGATTTGGCAAGACTTCTCAGATATTTTTAACTTTATTTTAGTTAAATTGATTTTGTTTCGGTAAAGTTCCGATAATGTGGAATTAGTTGATTGTTTATTTGCATTTCTTACTTGTGAAGTAAGATTCATTTTTTCAACTAGATAAAAAGTAAAAGATAATCCTCCCGATATGAATTTCTAATATTTGATTAAGAATGCCTTCAACTTTTGCGTCCTAGAAGTTTTGTCAAACATATATATAAAATACAAAAACAAAAATATTTGTTGTATGTTAATAAGTTTATCTTAACATGCAAAATTTGAATAACTTGTTTGTTTTTAAGAGGTATGTGTATTGATTTCATATTGTGGAATAACCAAGCCTATTTATCCAATTTTTCTAAAACTTCAACTTGTTTGTCTTAAAAGGTCAAATTTGATCGAATAATTAGTTCAAATTTGGTGCTGCACAAAATTGGATTTCTCTAATTTAATTTTTGATTTTTTTTGTTCTGCGAAGAAACGTTTAGAATGAGAAAGTATAACTTTACCTTAAAATACAAATTTCTCTGTAATAATCAATACTTCATGAAGATTGAAAGTTTGATTATTTCCAACCGGCACATGCATTTCTGGTGCCAAAGTAGCAGTGCTATGGTTTATGCTGTTTGGGCAGTCGTCTGAAAAAGGCTAAGCATAAACATTTTATTTCAGATTTGAATTGTATTGTGGTGTTCATTTCAAGATGCTTAAAATTCATGCTACTAACTAAAAATGCCTCGTTTCTATAATATATACGACTCAATGCAAGATACCATGATCTCGATTTCTTTGTGCTATCAGTAGTAAATTCAGAATCTACTTTGTCTTGACAAGTACTTTTTTAATAAATGGCTGCACTATTCGCCATTCAAATTTAGAGATGGGGATCTCCATTTGAATATGCTTAAATTAAAATTCATCCTGCAAACTTAAATGTCTCTTACCTATAATTTACAATGGCTAAATGCTAGAAATGGGAATCTCCATTTCTTTGTGCTTACCTGTAAAAGTCATAATCTACTTTCCCTTGTTAATTACTTTTCTAATAATGGCTATATTATTCACCATTTAGTGTGATTTTTAGGATGCAGGAAAGTTAAGCTATCAATCAATACATTTTCCCTGTATTTAATAAATGATACGCAATCATATTGAACTAGATTAATCCGAATGTCGACAATGAAAATTGAGATGATTTTTATACATAGACTATAGATTTGAGCAATCAACCTACATTGTAATGTCAGCATTATAGTTTTGTAATATAATGAATTAACATACTTTTGCAGCGCATGTTTCCAGCCTTTTCAACTTGTTGCCATGAACTTATAAGCAGATGGGAAACACTGGTTGGTCCGAAGGGAGAGCGTGAAATAGATGTTTGGCCAGAACTCCAAAACTTTACTGGAGATGTAATCTCTCGTACAGCATTTGGTAGCAGCTTTGAAGAAGGAAGACGTATATTTCAACTCCAAGGCGAGCAAGCTGAGCTACTCATGCAGTCGTTTCAGTATTTGCAAATCCCAGGTTACAGGTCTGTTTCGTTGTACCTTACGTGTGCGAGAAACTCGTGTTTCAAATTAGCTAGGCATCTGATCTCTCATTTTTACTTTAGAGCAGGAAGTTGTTTAAAAATTCCTCCTCTCCTTTCAATTACAAAAAACATTTTACGTGATTGTTTCTTTGAGTATCAGTAGTCCTTTTGTCTTTATATTCATTGTAGTTATAGTGTAATTTTTTACGGTACAAATAGTTGACTTGTCAAGTGTTTTTATGGAGTTACGACAAAATAACTAAACAGGATAGCCTGAATACTGAAAATTTCGAAATCCATCCTTATCAATGTTGACATAGAACCTTGGAGTAAACTAGTTGAAAATTAGTTGGTGATTTTTGGCTGTCTTCTCTTCTATAGAGGTTTCAAAATTCAAACAAATTTGGACGAATACGACTTCTTAATAATCACACAGGAATGATCGTTTCTTGTATATTTCAAATACCTGTTGGCATTGGGGTCCCCAATGAACATAACGTAGACAGGCTAGTAAGCACAATTGAACTTTTTCCCTTTCAATGTGTAGATATAACTATATTTATCATTTTTCATCTATTTACTTTGTATGGAACAAAAATTTATTTGCTTAAGAGCAGATGAAGTGATAGTAAGCAGTTTGGTTCTTACTGTAAAATCATCTTTCAAATGCATATGAATGGCCCATATTGAATTATAGAAGTTACCTTCTCAATTATAAATACTGAATTTGGATTATTGAAATAGATTTGACTTTCCACTTTCAATCTTATATGCAGGTTTGTTCCTAACCAAAGAAACAAGCGAATGAAAGCAATAGATAACGAGATAAGGTCACTTCTAAGGGGCATAATTGAAAAAAGAGAAAAAGCTAAGAGAAATGATGATGCAAAAAATGATGATTTACTTGGTGTTCTTCTAGAATACAATTCAGATAAAGATGGAAAATCCCAGAATTTGACAATGAGTACTGAAGAAGTTATTGAAGAATGCAAATTGTTCTATTTTGCAGGGGAAGAGACCACCTCAGTTTTGCTGACGTGGACAATGATTGTATTGAGTATGTATCCTAGCTGGCAGAGTCGGGCAAGAGAAGAAGTTAGAGAAGTTTTTGGAGGGAAAAAACCGGATATTGATGGCTTGAACCGCTTGAAGACTGTGAGTACTTGTTGTTGTTGTTGTTGTTGTTGTTGTTGTTTTATTAATATTTTCTCCAAAACTTGATTTCTTGGATCTAAAAAAAAGTCTAATAAACAAATCATATATGTTTCTTCATCTTTTAGAAAACTCTGCGAGCCAACACTGCAATAGATTTTTCTAAATAGATAAAGCTCTTCTTGATGTGTTGCCATTGCAGTTGATTGCAACAATTATATCTCCATTAGTCAACAAAACAATAATTAAAAAAAAATCTTTTAGCAAGATCTTTTAATCTAAAAAAGCGCACATTTTCACTAAGCATTGACTACAGCCTTAAATTGATGGTTAAGTTCAGGTAATGAGTTAAAAAAAAAGTTACTGGAAATGTTATTATCCTATAGGCCTCGTTAATGAGTTAAATGGCTCATCAAATGGTTAATTATTGTTGAATTTCAGTAAAACACTATTGGAAAGTATCAACTAACAGTACACCATAAGGGATTGCTAATGATAGAGCTTCCAAGCCTATTAAGCCATGTACCTAACCCTTGCTACTGTGACTGGAGGGAAAGAACTATATTCGAGTGACATTACTATCCAAATTCTCAAGGATATCATTCACAACCCAAATCAAGGATGAAAAAGAAAAGAAAAGAAAAATGCAGACAAAACGAGAATATAATTAGAATTTTAACATATTGTGCATTAGTTCCAGTAGGAATATTAAGGCAATCCTATCTCTGTTGTAATTTTTTTATCTATCTGAAATATATTGAAGTCAAGTTACCTCTTTCTAGTGAAGTGAGATCTGAGCAAAAGCGAAGGGTTGAGTAAAAGTCCAAATGAAGGAGACCATTGTATCAAAACTCCCCACATGCTTGCGTCCCAACTAGAGATTTGATTCCATAATTTAGTATTTGATCTCACCCCAACATTGTACATTAATATACTTCTACATATATTAATACCTCCAAAGTTAGCTCAGTTGGTCGAAACTCTAAATGTCAAACTGGTGATGCAAGAGTCGATTATTAACGACGATATAAATCCTTTTGAATAAGGTTAAAGTATAAAATGTGAGGTTGGTGTAGTCTTTCTCAGGTTTACAAACATTGCTCGATTTACTTGAGTATTCAATATACATATGTGAACATCCATATATAAAATGTTTTTCTTATTTCTTCGTCTTCTTTTAATTTCTTCCCTCAGCTTTCTATACATAAATAACCTTACCTTGTAGCCATTGTGAACACTGAGAGTAAGGAAGCAAATCTTTACACGATATTGAATTATTAGGTGTCTCCCCTATTTAGGACTAAACTACTGCTAGCACCGCGCCCCACCCCCCACCCCATGCCCCCCTCGCCCCACCCACCCCCATTAAATTAGGCTAAGTTATGTTATTGAAAAGACAAGCCAAGCCTAACTTCATAGGTGGAGAAGAATAAAATTGATGAAGCCATTTTAGAAATTGTTGATGTTGTTGACATAGCTCAAAACCTCTATTTGATGAAAGGTTAGGCTTAAGTGAGAATAAAGAACTTATTTGGTACAACTAAATCGTCTTCATGTTACCTCTGTGATGCTTTAGTTTGAGAGTTTATGAAGCTGAACATTTGCATTTTTAATTTGTCTTAATTTGCTTTGTTGTTTTATTTTGATCTGTCCAGTTATATTGATCAATTGAAAAAATGCTCACCCATCAGTTATTCATGAGCAATGTAAATGCATTTATCGGTTTTTAGGAGCAAAATGCTAACCGAATATGTGCACATGATGATTAAAATGTGTTCTGTTACAGGTAACAATGATTTTAAATGAAGTTCTAAGGCTATACCCTCCAGCAATATTCCTCACTCGTCGAACCTACAAAACAATGAAGCTGGGAGAGATCACATATCCCGAAGGTGTATCCCTACTTTTACCTATACTTTTCATTCACCATGACCCAGAATATTGGGGCGAAGATGCTCATGAATTCAACCCTGAAAGATTCGCACAAGGAATTTCTAAGGCATCAAAAGATAAAGTTGCTTTCTTCCCTTTTGGCTGGGGTCCTCGCATTTGTATAGGCCAGGCTTTTGCTCTAATTGAAGCTAAAATGGGCTTAAGCATGATTCTTCAAAACTTCGAATTCAAGCTTTCACCTTCCTACTCACATGCTCCTTATACTGTTCTCACTCTTCACCCTCAGTACGGCGCTCCCCTCATAATGCACAAAATATAATATACTATGGTTTTTATACACTCATAATGTACTTGGCGACTACTATCTAAAAAATGTATAAACTCTTGTGCTTGTAGTATACATTACAAATATTATAAAGGTTGGTATACAGACTGAGCATGTACATGGTTATTACATGAGCTATCTACCACTGTTCCAACACAATTCCTTTTATCTTCGATTTTAGACAGATTGAACCGAAAGCAATGAAGAGGAGTGACATTGGTATCGAGAACATGCAAAGCGGCCACCATGAAAACTGAAGAAACAAACATGGGTATAGGGCCAAATATCCACATCAGCAATGTAGTTGCAAAATAAAGAGCTCTCATTCCCATGGACCAGAAATTACTGCCCCTTAATACAGCAGTTTGTACATAACTTACAGGTACGTCCGAGTCCAAAGTGCTCAACAGATAGGTAGCGTGTACGAAATACCTTGCGGAATGTATGAACAAAGTGAAGGCTATAAGGAAACATACTAGAAGCGAAATGTATTTGACCGAGGAGGTCGATTGGCTTGTGTCCCCGTATATCACTTGAGACATGAAAACTTTTGATGTGCTACCAATCCATGTGCCTATTAGTGAGCTAAGTGCTATCGATACGGATGCAAGTGTGCTTGATTCTGACATGTTGTTCGATATTACGTTTAGAGCAAGAGAAATTTCGTCAGGGCTCGCCTGTAAGATTAAATACGTTGTAGGATCAGTGCATATTTTTCAAAAGGTGCACACACATCACTTTCAAAAACAAATTATAGATTTAATGTACTTTCTAAACTTTATAAATAGATCATCTTCCACCTATGTGGTAAAAGTATTATATTTGGAACAACGACAATACAATTTCTTTTTAGTTCTAAAAGAGAGAGATTTCTTTTAAAAAATAAAATTCTAATTTTGACATATGTATGTATGTATATGTGTATCTGTGTGTATATTATATTATATATGTATAGTATGTACGTATGTATGTATGGGATGATGATGTAATTTCATACCTTGAGCATTCGAGCAACCCAAGCTTTGAGGTTGTTGTTTTCATAACCAACAACAGTTGTGTGAGGAAATCGGAGAATGCGATAGAGAAGAAAGAGATGGTAGACAAACATGATTGCTAGGCCTGATGGCACCAACACCAAATCCAAAGTCTCTTTATCAAATGACATGACGCTTTCTGGTTGAGGTTTGTTTGAATTTAGGGAGGATGCGAGCATTTATATATCATTTTAAATGCAATTGCTTGCTTCTCTGTTATGGAGACTGAGTTGTTGAATTGCTTTTTTAAGGAAGATGGGCATGTTGATGATGATAAATGGACCAATTGTTTGCGGCAGAAGAATCTTGCAAGCAAATTGTAGCTTACGTTTTTGCTATGGGAAGCGTTTGCTTGTACTCAAGTTTGATTGCAGATTTAAATCGTTTTGTTTTCTTGTAATACAACTTACTTTGCATCTAAGGGTTCGCTAATAGCCTAACCTCATTTTGCAAAATGACTGGACTAACACATCACGAGATGTATTTTCGTATAATTTTTATATTGACATGAAAGTAAAATTCGTGAGGCCCATGCTGACGGTGGAATTCACTCGCTACACATTTCGTGGCTTTATAAAAAAAAAAAAAAAAATCAACACATAAAATTTTTCTATGTCCAGATGAACGAAAGAGGCACCATAAAGGGATCAAAAAGAGCAAAGATTTTTATTATTACGAGCGTTACAGCACATGCTTTATGTTTGACGATGATATGCGTTTCACATGTGAATTGTTTTTATACAAATTCTATATGTTTAGCACATTAAAGAGAAAATGATGCACACAAATATTTAATCGTATTTTTGTGTTTAAATTATGCGCAGTAGAAAGTGTAATTGTTAGATTATATTCTTAAGTGATGTTAAGATTTGCTAATACCCGTAGAAGGTCTTTTTTGTAGTTCATGCAGATATAGAAAAAATGTGATGTCAAACGTATTACAACTATTATAAAAATAAAGATATATGTGTTTAACACATCAAAAAGAAAAATGATTTATACAAATATTTAATCGTATTTTTGTATTGAAATCATGTGCAGTTGGAACTTTAATTATTAGATCATATTTTTTAGTCATGTTATATTTGTTAACATATGTAGAGAGTTGTCTTTGGTAATTCACACAAATATCCAAAAAGTATGACATCAAAAGTATTACAACTATTATTAAAAGATATGTTTAACACATCAAAGAGAAATGATTTACGTCAATATTTAATAGTTTATTTGTGTTGAAATCATGTTCAGTAGAAATATTAATTGTTAGATCCTATTTTTAAATGATATGAAGATTTGTTAATATCTGTAGATGAGCTTTTTTGATACTTTACGTTGATACAAAAAAGTGCGACATCAAATGTATTGCAATTGTTAGTCACGAGCATTACGGTACACGCTTCATGCATGAGTTGTTTTTCTACAAATTGTATATGTTTCAACACATTCAAAAAAAGGTACATATATTTAATCATATTTTGTGTTTAAATCATGTGTAATTTGTTTGAATTTTTATTTCTAAGTTCTAATCTAATCAGGAAAATATAGTCAAGGACAAAATTTCTTAGAATTTTAGCCAAAGGACCGGCCTTCAACATTTTAGCGTGAATGACAACTTTTGAATTTCAATCCGGATGTAGGACAAGAAATTAGTGATCGGGACAAACAAGCAAATCTGTCTGGAGCGACATCAAGCTTAGACAGCGTTGTCAACAAGGACGGTTACTGCGATGGCTTTGGCTGTGAGGGTGGTTGGTTCGACGGTGGAACGACTAGGGTTTTGAAGTAACTCAATAATCATCTGATGATGGAAAATTGATGGCTTTGGTGGCAGGGACGCCGTGATGAAGTGGTGTTTTGGAAGAAACAACAATTCGAGAAAGAAAAAGAGCAAGTCGAGGAAGAAGAAGAGTAAGCCATGGAAGAATTATGGGGGAATAAGTAGTATCAGCTATTAGATATCGGTTTTCCAGTTTGTAAGTTTCATTTTCGAAGATATTTGTTCGTTTTAAGTTTGTGATTTTTGTTGTATAACAAAATTATTATACTGTAATAAATTCACATTTTGAAGCGAATATTTTTAATTGTTATTTTATTTTTTTGCATTCATATTGGCTTGATTAATAATGTATTGTTGCATTAAGTTTAGTGAGGATCAGTTTTTAGGTATTATTTTTTGTTTTTTTTAGTATCATTTTTTAGAATGCAGTGTGGAAGTTTTTTTACCATTTTATTGTTTGATTATATAAAAAAAATGAAGTCGTTACATAGTAAATATGATGATCATTGAGCTAATTAGTGTTTCGTTAGTATCAAATATTTAATGAATTTTGTTTGAGTATCATTTTTACTATTAATTTGAGAATCAGTTTTTAGATATCAGTTTTAGTGACAGTATGTATCATTTTTTATAAGAACTTCTTTATTTTTTACCTAGAGATGAACCATTGTCGTGCTCGCCATTGTGCACATTACCTTAGTTGAATGAAATTCATGCTTATGCTGGAGTGGAGCCACTCGATCTGGCTTGCATCAGAGAATGGAGATGCTTAAGTCGAAGCATCATTATATGAGATAACGATGCAATTTAATGAGCTCGATAGATGTTCATTACTGGTGGTCTATTTATGCTTTAAATATGACGATGAACTGAATTTCTACAATGATGACTATTTAATGATTGATCAATAATGAACTATAAACTTAGATAATGGTAATCGAATTTGATAAATTTGAGAACTAGGAGATTATGAGTGGTTTATTTGAGTATCACCTATTAGGTATCGGTTTTAGTTGTCCGTAACAGTTTTTAGGTATCAGTTTTTAGGTAGCAAGTTTTAGGTATCGGTTTTTAGTTACCGATAGCAGCATTTTTTAGGTATAAGTTTTTAAGTTAAGAGTTTTCGGTAGCATGTGATAGTGGCAGGTGGTGTTGGGGGTGGCGGCGAGGCTGATGGTGCAGGCGATGGTGGTGGGTGGTGGTGCGACGAGTGGTAGTTGATAATTTGACGGTTTGTCCTTATGACTAATTTTGGAACAATGTTTGTCCTTGAGGCAATTAGAGAAAAAGATAGGCTGGAGAACATGAAGTTTACTTTTAGATTAAATGACAAATGCTAATTATAACTAGCATTATATTTAACTTTTACACCATGCAAAATGCTAGTTATATCTAGCATTATATTCAGTTTTACATTTTACAAATGCTAGTTATAACTAGCATTGTCCTTCAACTTAAAAAACAAATTTATTGTCATTCAATCCAATTTTTTTTCTAAGTTTGTCCTTCTGCCTATTTTTCTATTATCTTTATCACTAGTTTTGTGAGAATGTCTGTTTCCTGTGGCTAAAATATTGAGTTGTGTCCTTTAGGATAAAAAATACAAATTTTTGTCTTTTATACAAAAAACCCATTTTATTTTTGTAGTTGAATTTTTATTTCTATTATTAACTAATAAAGAATGAATTTGTAAAGGATATTTATTTGTTGGATTATATTTTTAAGTTATTAAGATTTGATAATATTTGTAGAAGGCATTTTGCATTTGTAAAAAAGAGTATTTATTAGATCCTATTTTCAAGTGATATTAAAGTTTGTTAATATTTGTAGAGTGACATTTTGAATTTGTAAAGTAAGTTTAATTGTTAGATCCTAATTGTAAGGGATTTGATCATACTATAGAAGGGCATTTTTAGTAGTTCCCGCTGACTCCAAAAAAGTATGACACCAAATGAATTACAACTATTATTAAAGATTATTATTTTTTAATCAGGTATTTGGGTGATAATACGTAGTTTTAATACAAGTCTTAGATAGTATATAAGATACTATAAGTCAATATATGTCCAGTAGGTTTAAATAACGTCCATGTATGATTCGAACATGTGGCCTCAAGGACCAAAGTCGAAGCATCTAAACACCGGAACAGTTGTGTAGTGAAGTTAGACAAAAGAGAATGCATTATTGTGTTAGAAAAGGATGTTTAATAACTTTGTTGTTGATAATTAGCGTTTATTTTTTTCAAAAAGATATAATTAGATTTAAGTTTGTTAATCAAATTTAAATTGTTATTATATTTAAGATTGGTAGTAATGAAAAAGATCAGTAAATACGAAACGCCTCAGAATAATGAATATAACTTTGAATTAAACATTTTCTTTTTATAATATTCAATAATCAAAAATAAACTTCAGGAAATCAGTTGAATTTATAACATATATTCGAAAGCAGAGTATGTATTGTTCGTACTCAATTGATATGGAATATTTACCTACTCCAGTTCCCATTGAAACCAGTTGCGGTACAATACAACAAGTTCGAATTATAAATACAGCATCCAAATACAATAATTTAAACATAAAATACAATCATTTCCTAATGTAGTGCAACAACAATGAGTTCACTTATTGCGTTATCTCTAATGGTTGTCATGGAATTTCTAGCATTTGTTTGAACTGGTTCTTTATCATTTTTATGGAATTTTCGAATATTGTAGTATTTTTTAGTATGTTCTTTTGAATTTAGATCAACACCATTGTCAAATGACATAAATTTGTTGTATTTTTGTATAAATTGTGAATTGCCATTGTAGCAGTATGTTGATTAAAAATTTAGCCAACCTCAAAGTTACAAAAGTTATGTAGATCTTAAATCATCGATAGTGGACTAAAGATGTTTTAGGAGTGGGTAATTAAGAGATGCTTAGAATAAGAAAGCAAAACACACAAATTTTAGAGTGGTTCGATCGAGTGATCTATGTCCATTATGGTTCTTCATGTTTTATTACTTGATTTTTGGTTACAAAGCTTGAAATATCTACAACAATGTCGTTATACAAGTTTATAGCTTGAAATTGCTATGAATGGAGAAAATTCGATCCTTGTGGTCATGCTTGTTAAGGCCCTTAAATAGGCAGGGTGATCTGAAGACTCGGATTTAATGCATTTTAAATGTGATCCAGATGATCTAGTTTGATGCCTTGCGATTCAAGTATTTATAAAGGCATTGATGCTAGACGATCCATATCTACTATTTTAAGTACTCTCATTCGTGGGTGTACTATGGTAGGGGAGGTGTTGAGGAATAGTGTCATTGACCATAGCTTTAGTCAGAGGTGGTCGTTGCTACAACTTCTTTTGTCATAAGGAGTGTCATAACTGTTCTTTTGTCAGATGCATTGTTGTAGTTGCGTAGGAGTTAGAACTTCAAAGGCTATTTAGCTTCACATGCAACGAAATGGATGGTTGTTGACATGTTGGGAACATTTGGAATATCTAACTGGTTACTTCAGCCTTCTTGCAGGAACTAAGTAGACCAGACTTTGGATTAAGCCCGACACCTGATAGTTTCGATGCGAATTGTGTCACATCCACGTTAGAAACCATTTTTTTGGACATTGAATATCTGCATTCGCGAATACATACATATATCAAATATATATCCTATTTGGCGACGATCAATAAATCAAAAAAAACACACACACAGACACACACACACACACACATATATATAAATTTTCGGTTTAAACATTGTTTTCTTCTTCTTCAATCCCATTGATTATAGAAGTTTGGAAAATAAATAAATACGATGATACAAATAGTTTTGAGTAGTAAATATGTATTAAATGTATATAATATAAACTAATAACCTAATAAAACAATAAATATATATATTTCATTATACTGAAATATACATAATATAAATTATATTCTTGATGAAAATCAGACGAATAATTTTGGATGCGAATGCATTTATATCTACATATGTATCTGGTTTTTTTGCAGATGTCGAATACTTTTTCGCCTTTTCGAATATAAATGGTTGTAGATAAATTCCTTATTTTTTAGGTTTGCATTGACATGCTTACTTTGGATGATAGGTGTTGGTTTGATATAAACGATGAACATAGATCACTAGCCGGTGGCTCGGGAGGATGGTGTGGCTTGAGACCGAGAAGCTCAGTGTAACATCTTGATTTTAATAATAAAAATAATTAACTAAAAATGGCATTTTGGTAATTTTACATAAAGCTAAAAAATTGAAATTTTACAAATAAAGTATGACTTTTTCACCGTGTCAATTAGATTTTTTGTGACGACCACTCTACACCACCAGCAGCCAATAATATCTATATAGTGCACTGCAATGGTGCCCGACTGATGTAAGACGATCATCAAGGTTGTAAGGTAAAGTAAATCAATCACAGAACCTTGTCATATATCTCATAGCACAATGAATAAAATATATTAGCAAACATCTCAAATATAAAACAGGAAAGACGGTAATAACTGAATGAATCAAAGGAATTAGAGTACTCAGATCCATACATCTGTACAATATAAGTAATAGAGTTTATACAACTGGTACTAAACTCAAAAATAAATTGTCTCTAGATAATAATGACACTAGCAAGCTCCATAGTGCTATGCAACGGAATAGCAAATCACAATAAGTAAATGTAGTAATATGAGAGTATGACCTCTTACCCGTCGTTTGTCTAGCTCCACGCGCTCACTAGACCTAATTTCCCTAATTAACCCATTTAAGAGCATCTAAAATAATAGGAAGCAAAACATAAAATTCAGATTCAGAGAACAGACTAGTGTGAGCAGTAGAAAATCTCAAATACTCAAAGTCGATATACTAGGATAAATGGTATGGAAAATCATACGTGACCTGCCTTGCATCCATAAAGTAATGGGTATTTAGATATCTACATCGATGATATCTACGTCGTGTGACATCCCTAAGGTGATATACAATCAAAGTAAACATAGCATTTATCATTCATTCACATTCACTCACTCAGTGCGTTGGATATATGGTAATCATATGACCTCCCCATGTGCTCAAGGACTACTCAATGTCCCGGCTTCTCGGTACTCAAATCCATGCCACTTAGTAGGTTGGGAACTAGAATGCATACCCTGTAACAGTCCAAGGTAAGTGGAACTAAACATCCTATGATCCATGGCTCCCCATGTGCCCAATTAAGCGTCCTTACATGCCCATGCTTCAAGAGTACACTCAAACCCTATGAATATGAATGATCCATTTGCACACATCATCCGTAGTAGAGCACATCCTAAAGTTGTTCTTACAAATTCCGTCTGAAGTCGTCGCGGTTTGGAACGATTCTCGATAATCATTGTAAGTTGTAGAGTATCATCGTTTGTCCTATAAAGTTCCTAAAACAATTCCTTCAATCCAATTCATATCCCTCTACCCTACGTCTTAAAGTATAGTCATCCACCGTCGAAGCCATCATTTCCCATCATGGAATCATCATCGTCGAATCACGCGTCTTCATTGAAAATCATCACCAAACAACATGGTTTAGTACCAACCTGAGCCTTAGCTCAAAAGATAAAGGTGGAAATCGAAGCAAGCTTGCGTATGGAGACCTGAAGCAAACATATAAGTGGCTTGAAGCAATTGACTTTGGGACTTGAAGCAAGAATGTGAATTACTCGAAGTCGCCTTACAATTTTCCTCACCTTTCCATCACCACCGAACTGTGAATCCCAATCCATCATCACCGATCCATCCCATCATTAACCTCACACTTCAACACCAATAAACAATGTTTCACCATGTTAAGCCCTTCTCCACCGAACTATCATCACCAACCTTGAGCCCCATGGATTAGTGGTCACCGATCCAGCACTTAGCAGAATCCTTCCCCTTCATCAACTAGTCCATACTCCAAGTAAACACACTCCTAGCTCAAAGCAAGCCCGATCCATCCTTTCCTCGACTCGGTATTAGATTAACACTTTGCCAATCTTAACTTCCCACTTACAACTCGAAACGAACTGTGTGTGAGTCTAAACGAACCTTCCTAAACCTCGAATCAAGCTAGCCAAGACTTGGAAAAATTTACTACTGATCCAAAGCCTTTGAATCTCCACAAATCCATCTTTAATTGATCATAATGTGAGCACATAAACTCCA
Source organism: Allium cepa (assembly GCA_030765085.1). Classification (NCBI taxonomy): domain Eukaryota; kingdom Viridiplantae; phylum Streptophyta; class Magnoliopsida; order Asparagales; family Amaryllidaceae; genus Allium; species Allium cepa. The sequence continues at coordinate 586,407,570 of CM060940.1, forward strand.
AATGACTTAAAACTTGAAACATAGTTTTAGGGTGCCTTACTTGACCTACCCTATGAATCGCAAGTCATTTAGATGACTTGACCTTCATGGGACATCACCGATCCAACACTTATTCCTAGAACTAAATTGTCATTTAATTGACATTTTTAATGAAAAACATCATATAGTCAAGCAATCATTATATATAATATATCCTAACAAGCATACATCCAGACATGTCAAATGAAGCCTAAATCTAAGGATATAAACTATAAGAGCAAGGGAGATCCATAAGAATATGAATTTCATAAATCTTTTACAAATCATTTGAAATTAACATACATAATTAGTTAAAGTTTAAAACACGTTTTAGGATCCAAGAAACATTTTAAAGTATCATTTTAAGGTGTATAATGACTAATTAGTAAGTGAGAGGTCCTAACCACTTACCTAAATCAAAGCAGGTCCATAGATGCACAAATCCAAGATGAACAACTGCTCCAAGTGGTCTCTAACGACAAATCTCGAAATCCAAATGCTAATGTCACTAATCTCTTCTTAATGACAAGATTTGGATAACTAAAGCAATGTTTTGAGTGGTTTACGGCTAGAGAATGTTAATGGTGGCTCTTTAACTATTTTGGAAAGTGTGAAAGTGAGAAGGATAAATCCTATCAACCATAATAATGCTAATCCCGAAATGAGCTTTGGGCCTAGGCATTAACTCACTAATTGCCCATTAAGCTGTTCAAAATCAAGTAAAACTTCAAACAGTCATAACTCTTTAATGGTAAGTTCGTTTTCCTATTATGACCACTCTACATAAAGGGAAATCATCACCCTGATCTAATGGAAGTGGCTTCAGATCTTAATTTGGCTTCTGTCAAAAGTTATATACCATACAAGATTTCAAAGTTAAAATTGTTCGATAAAAATCCTATGAATGGAAAATGTCTCTAGTAGCCATTCCCCAAAGTTATAGAATCATATGATCCTACATGAAAACATAAAAATATTTGTGATTCTCTAATATGTAAAATACACGCAGTTATATTTTTTTTAGCCCAAAGTCATATATAAAATGTTAGAAATGAACATAGAATAAAGGAGATACAGATCACTTACCATAGTGCGTGTTTCGAGTCGTAATGGGTTGAGGCCTAAGTGGGCTGAGGGGCGGTTTTGGATTTTGGGCATAGATTGAAAGGGTATGAAACCTTGTTTGTTCTATGTTCATTTCTTCTCAGCCTATAGTCATCGCTTAACCTAAACTCTAAAACCCCATTATTTTATCATTCTTCTTCAATCCAAAATCAAATTCCTCTAAATAATTAGAAAATTAAATAGAAAGAAGGAGAGAATCAAATCCAAACATTAGAAAACGAAATATAGAAGGGGAGAAGCCAAATCCAGTTGAATCATAGAAGTAAATTTATGGATTTCTTCAAAGGTATCGAATAAAAGTGAACGAGTTTATCTATGAAAGGAATATGTTGTTGAATTAATATCTAAATTATGTTTATATATCTATTTAGGATAAAATATGATTTAGAAATTGAATTGATGTTTTTAATTGATAATTCATTTGAATTAGATAAGTTTGAAAATCCTACATCACTAATTTGACAGTGATTTTGATATCAATTGGGGGAAGGGTTAATTTTGAATTAATTTGACATATGTATAATTTATCCTAGGTCTTATGGAAATGGTTTATAAAATGTAACAACCAGCGATTTTAATGACTGGATATTTAAATGATGAATTTAAATATTAAATCAATAATTAACGAAACACCTATTGTACTTGACTTTTAGAGACAAGTGAATTGGGAATCGAGGCATCCACCATTGAGACTATAAAATAAGAAGAATGAGTATAAACTTAGCTACGTTTGGAGTCGATAAGCTTTTGAAGTGAATAGTGATTATTTATGAATGAAATGAATTTGGGTTAAGGCCCATTAGCTTGTCTACAAGTTAGCTAAACCCTTCATTATTTTCATTTCAGTTTTCATTCCGCGATGTATTTTTTCCTTTTCCCTAATTACTTTAATAATTACCTCCTTAAGCCTACTCCTAGATCCATTAATTCTTTCTTAAATAAATTCTTATAAATCCCAATAAAATCACTATAATTCTTCTCTCCTCATTCCTCACAAAACCCAATATTGGATTAAATTGAATCAAAGTATGGAATAACATCTCGAATTTCAAAAGAGCAAAAGTATGGGTTTGGGTGATTAGAGCTTATAACGACCCAAAAATTTTAACGTTTCGAATGAGGATATTTAATTTATTTAAATATTCAAATTTGATTCAAAATGGCTCCCGTTCCTCCTGTTCCTCCTGTTCCTCCCGTTCCTCCCGTTCCCTTTCCTCCCACCCCTCTCACCCCTTCCTCTGGCCATCCACCTGCTCAACCTGGCTCCAATTTCGACCAACATTCTGCCCCTACTTCGTCGACCTCTGCCCATAACACCTATGTCATCTTCAGCCCCAAACACGATACTCTTCGATTCATCAAACCCACCTCACCTAGTCCCCACGGTCTCCAAGTCAATCCCCAAAAAAACGTATGCCCAGGTGGCCGCCACCCCCCTTGCCCCCCGCTACCTAACCCTCCGATCATTAAGCGTCACAAATTTCTTCCCATCTTCAGATCGACCCGTTTGACAATTGAATTCCTGAAGTCAAAACGGCGATGTTTTCGGTGCGTTGGAAATGATCACGTGGCCAAAAAGTGCAGAGAAACAAAGATTTGCTTTTTCTATGGATTTTCGGCCACTCGCAACTGTCGTGTCCCAAGAAAAAATTAATTATATGCAACGCTTCGATAACTCCACATATCATACCAAATCGCCAGAATGCTCAAATCGCTCAATCTGTTGGGACCACACTCTCTGATCCTCCTGCCAAACGTATTAATGCGTAGCCTAAATGGGCCCCATCCGCTGATCCAATTGGCAAACGTAAATTTCAAATTGCGCAGCCTAGGCGGACCCCACCATCTAAGCCAATTAACAATCGCAATTATACTCCTCAATCTGATCAACTTTCCTCCCAAAAAACTCCCACAAATTTCTCTCCTCTTCCTTGCTTCCCTGTGGATAACCTCTCAAATTATTTCACGGCCACAATTATAGATGGTTTCTGGACGATTAAAACTCTTTCAATCACCCTTGCAGCCCACCTCCAGATACAAGAATGGCCGATATGGCTGCTGTCAGACAATTGTTTTCTGGTCTTTTGCCCTTTGGTCATTGCCCGAGAACAAGCATTAAGGCTCAGGTCGATCACAAAAATTAACAGTGCTGGATCGGTCCTTATTGAACCATGATCCGATTTCATACCGCCGTCTGTTCCAAGCTTAGAACCCCCATCACGGGCTCGGGTGTAGGGTTTTCCCGAATTATTGCGCAACAATTTTGAGGCGGTGAGTTCCGCCTTGAACTCCATTGGCAGAACTGTATCCCTAGACGAATGCAACTGGGCGCACTTTGATTACAGATTTCTTTATATCCAAATTCAGTTCTTTGAAGGAATAACCACCCCATGCAGTTTTGTTACTCGCCTCAACAACTCAGTCCATTTGCTCACTGTCGACCGTTGTAATCACGAACACCCTAATAGGCACCCGGAAACTTTCATCTTAGGCATTAACTTTGAAACGGAATGGCAATGCTTCAATGAACCCCTCATAATCTCTTCTGATCAATCGGACTCAGAAGCCCCTTTTGATGCCATGAATTTTGAGGCTGTCATGTCTCTGCCTAACCTCCTCTCCCCCCACAGCTACATATCCAAGATGACTCCCCGAAGCTAATGAGTCCACCCAATGCTAGTGATATGCCAAATCCTGAACCTCATTGAGTCCCCCTGGCTGATCACGACCTCTCCACCCCTATCCACTTACAACTTCCACAACCACAAGATGAATCGCCTCCTTCGACCATGTCACATCCGCCGCCCTATGTCTCCACTTCAGCTCCTCCACATCTGGACTCGCTCTCCCCTGCCCTTGTTTGACAGAGCAATAGGCTTAACCATGGCGTGGCCGCTTCAGGGAGCTCCGGTAGTTTTCTTAAACAGGTCGTTTTTTCATCAGCTAACTCTAAATTAAATAAAAAAATAAGTCGTTGCATGGGCATTAATTTATCCAATGAACACCACATTTCCATGCAAAGATTAGAATCCGAGCGTATATCCTTATCCCAATGAAAATTGTCACATGGAATGTTAGGGGTTTGGGTGACCCCTCTAAATTCCACACAATCAATCTTCTTCTGGCCCCCCCAAAGAATTGACATCCTTCTACTGCAAGAAACCAAACTTACAGATCCGTCCCCTTCACTAATTAGACTTTTGGGTGGGCCCTATCTGTCTGGTTCGACCCATGTAGGCTTCATTGGCTCAAGTGGTGGCATAATCACTATGTGGAACGAGTCCAATTGGAACATGTGTCAATCCATCCAACACACTGCAGCTTTACGTATAATCCTTTGTCACATTCACTTCAACTTATTGTATCTCATCTCTAATGTCTATGGCCCTCAAGCTCTATAGAACGAGAAGCTCTTTGGTCTAACTGCCCGAAAACTGCCTCTCTTTTTAATAGCCTTGGATTATTGGAGGCGACTTCAACACAACCAGATCCCCCTCTGATAGACACTCGGGTACCTATTCATATGACTCAGTTGCTTTCAGTTACTTTATCAATTCCTACGCGCTCATTGACCCACCCATCAGTAACTGGCTCTTCACTTGGTCAAATCGCCGATCAATTCCATCTCTAGCTAAGCTAGATCGCTTCGTATTCAATCCCTCTTAGGATGACCTTCACCCACTATCGCTTATCACTGGCCTTGCCTCGACCCTATCTGACCACTGCCCTCTTCTCCTAGATTCTGGATCCACACCAACCCCCCATAAACAATTCAGATTTGAGCGCCTATGGCTCCTTGAACCTTCTTCTGATGACTTCGTCAGATTTGCTTAGTCCCAACCATCTCAGTGTTAATCTGCTACTGCCAAAGTAGTTTCCAAACTTCGCTCGCTCAGAAAGCTCATTAGACCTTGGGCCAAATCTATCTGGGATTCGATCCGCATCCGTATTGCGGAAACCCAGGATAAAATCTTGCACTTCAACATTCTAGAGGAATCCCGACCCCTATCTGATCCACAATCTGCTCGCCTCAAGGAGTTAGAAGTAGATCTTGAAAGGCTTATCAAACAAGAAGAGATAGGTTGGAAGCAACGATCAAAATCCAAATGGATTGAGGACGGGGACAAGAATACGGCCTATTTCCATCGTATCGCCAATAGCCACCGCAGATCGTCTTTCATCGTGGAAATCATCCACAATAATTTCATCTTCACCAACCAATCTGATATCCTTAGTCTCTTCACAGAATACTATCGCAAACTCTTTGGCAAAACTTCTTCTCAGCTTCCCATTATTGACTAGAATCTCCTCTATCCCAACCCTGATCCTATCCCTGTCGATTCCCCCTTTACTGAGGATGAAATCTGGTCGGCTGTGATAGATATGGCCGAGGATAAATCCCCTGGTCCAGATGGATTTGGACCTCTTTTTTTCAAACACTTTTAGGCAACAGTCAAATCCGATATTATTGATATGTGTTTGGAATTTCAATCTAACCCCACCCTGATCGCTAGGCTAAACTATGCTAGCATCATCCTCATACCCAAATCCCCGGGCTCCACCACTCTTCCTTCATTTCTCCCAATCAGTCTACTCAACACAACCTTCAAAATTATCACCAAACTCCTTGCTAAGCGTCTTCAACATGTTATTGGTGCTCTGGTCGGTATTGAACAGTTGGCGTTCATTCTGGGCCAAAATATCCTAGACTGTGTTGCTGCCACCCAAGAGGTTATCTCATTCTGTCACCACTTCTCCACCCCAGGGGCCCTCCTCAAACTAGACTTCTCCAAAGCATTCGATTATGTCAACTGGTATTTCTTGATTGAACTTATGAAATATAGAGGCTTTTCAGATAATTGGTGCAATTGGATAAAACGTATTCTTGATACAAGTCTTTCGACAATCTCTATCAATGGTACTGTAAGCGGACACATTAAATCTGCCAGAGGTTTGAGACAAGGCGATCCCTTCTAGCCACTCCTTTTTGTGCTCATCTCAGATGTCTTCAATCGCATGGTTCAACTCACCAAATCCAATAACCTCCTTGCCGGCATCAAGCTACCCAATTCTGAACTGTCAGTCTCCAACTTGCAATTTGCTGATGACACCATACTACTCATCTCCCCTAATCCAGATCACCTCCACTGCCTCAAAGTCCTCTTATATAGTTTCGAACTCATCTCTGGCCTCTCCATCAACTTCTATAAGAGTTCTGTCATCATGCTCAGTGGTGCTCATCATCTTGGCCCCTATACTACATCTCTGATCAACTGTAAGCTTGATCATTTTCCCATTACCTACCTTGGTATCCCTCTCCACCCCATCAAACTTGCCCGAAAAGACTGGTACCCGCTTACCTCCAAGATCGAATCTCGCCTATCATTATGGAAAGCAAACTCCCTATCTACCGCTGGCTGTCTAATCCTCGTCAAATCAGTGCTATCTGCCCTTCCCATATACTGGATGTCATTTCATGTATTACTGAAATGGATTATTAATAAAATTGATTCTTGTAGGCGTGCTTTCCTATGGAATGGTTTTAAAGGAAAATGCTTAATCAATTGGAAGTCAATCTACCTACGATCACGGTAGCTGGGGCTAGTTAATCTTCGCTCCTTCAACCACGCTCTCTTATCCAAATGGATATAGTGTATCATCACTCCTGGGCACTTCATCTTGAATGATTGGTTCTTGCAGTATCATTACTACTCCAACCCACATTTGGTTCTCCATTCTAGGGAGGCATTACAAAACTCATTCCTCGAGTTAAATCTCTATTCCATGTATCCATTGGCAATGACCATAATGGCCTTTTCTGGCTCGATATCTGGCATAACCAACTCCCCCTTGCACACTCCCTCACTCATCTATTTCCCCATATCTCCCATCCATTCAGATCGGTTGCTGATCTTTCCACATTCAGCCTATCCAGCATCTGCCCTCCTACTCTCTTTGACCTTAGCACACTGTCCAACCTTAACTCGGCCTCTAACATACTCCTCTCCACTCAACTCACTGATTCCCCAGATCTCTATGCCTGGGCTCTAAATCCAATGAAAGCCTTTTCGGTTGCTGCTTGCTATTCATACCTCAATCATATGGGTAGGACATTCACTTTTGCATGACTTTGGAAATGCAGACTACCTCCTCGCATCCTTTTTTCCAATGGTGTCTTATCCACGTCCGTATCAACACTAAGGATAGGCTCAGATGATGGAACACCCAGATTGACCCTCGTTGTGGTGCTCCATGCAAGATGAATCCATTGCTCACCTTTTTTTCGAATGTGACTTCTCTTACTACATCTTTGCCTCGACCAATGCCAACCTTATTGGCTTCATTCCAACCACACATTCGTTCTTTGATTGTTGGCAATCCAACAACACGAATGAAACTCTTGACTCTTTCACTGACATCTGGAAGGAAAGAAACACTTTTGTCTTCAGTAAACCTAAAAACAGCGTTCTTGGTATTTGTAACAAAATATCATATTTGTTTGCTCTTTGGACAGGATCGGTGCATAGGTGTTCCTTCACCTGGCGTCTTCCTTCCAACAACAGTGACGCTTCAGACTGACTGCTAATGTTCGAAGTTCCTTTTGCTCCACTCGGTGGATCCTTTTGCTGCATTCTCAGGGCCTTCTATCCAGGCCGTGATTAGCTAGAACCTCACTTTGTCTGTTTTTACTACAACTCTATTTCTATTACTGTATATATAACTCGCTACAATGGTCCTTTTTGGGTTTTTTCTATAGATGATTACTCATACTGGCTACCGATCAGGCTTGTTGATCGGCCATGACCCCTATTTGCTATAATATAATTTATCTAATCGGCTGTGTAACAATGCGCTACACACCCGTTTCTTCAAAAAAAAATTATTCAAATTTGATTCAAATTTATTAAACAATAAGAAAATCAATTGTCAATGAAACGACTTAATTTTTAATGACATATTTTTAAAAGAATTTACTGGATTTTTCCATAACTTTTAATTTGGAAAATATTTAAATTATCATGTCACGTATTTTTCAACAAACGTTGGTGTTTCTGAAATTTCGTAGAATAAAATAATAGTGTATTTTATCTTGTTTGGTGATCGTGTCGCATTATTGTATTTTTATTTCTATCTTTCGCGGTTCGTACGCGAATGGAATACTGTGTAGCAAAGTGCTAGAAATTATAACGTATATTAAACCTACACTTAGACTATTTTCCACCTTATTCACTTTTCCCTCTTTACTTTTTGTTTTTTTCTCTTCTTATTTTATAGTATACACTCTAAACTGGCCTCTCCTTCAAAATTCAAAATCAAAAGCCTCGCTTCACCAAAAAGAAAGAAATATATCCATTGAACTCATGGAGGCAAGAGCTTTAAACATACAAGTTTGGGAAGGTGTGTCTATCGTTAGAGATAATCTACGTGAAGGAGGAGAACTAGGGTTTCGTTTGGAAGTCGATGTAGGTGACGTTAGGCTTCGATGTTGGTGGCAATGGATTTCTCATGAGAAGGAGCACAGATGGCTACCGTTTGGGCATGTGCTGTCATGGGAGGCAAAATGCGACATTTTGATTATCGTATGCAAAGGTTGTAGGTCAAAAAATTAGGGGAGGAGGTCAAGTTCTACATGGGTGTGTGTGTTGTAGAGCTCTCGTAGCGTGAAGCATGTAGGAACTGTTGGCGTTTGATTTCGTTGAGTGTGGAAGGAGGGGTGGCATGCGTGCATGGTGAGAGATTCATGCGTGTATAGTAGCAAGGGTTTTGTGGAAGAAGGCATTAGAGTAGGTAATTATGTTAATGAATTTAATTATGTATTTAATGAATATTTTTATTCCAAAATCTTATAAAATCAATAACTACGTCACATGTAGTCCAATCTAGATGCAGTCTTTTGCATTGCGCTTGTAGAATTGTTATCTGCGCATTGGAATTCATTTCTTCAAGTTTAAAGGAAGCTGAATTTTGAGCTAAAATCAAAGATCGTACTGGAATGGTAAGCATCAGCTAGAATTCTGGTGAGTTAACCCACCTTCGAATGAAAAGTATAGAATATATGTGTTATTATAAATTATTGATGGTGTGGTTTGGTTAAATTCCTGTTTTGTAAAATGGATGACACATTAAATGGGATACGAAGAATTTTGTCAAGGAATCTGTATTCCTCACCATTGTTGATTTTCATTTAAGTTATATACTTATTACATAAATTGTTGAATGCCAAAGTTTGATAGTTTGACCATATTGGATGTGACACTGATGTGTACTAAAAGTTGAACACTTTAAGTCATAGATCTATGCAAGCACTTGCTAAGTGCTATGGCAGCCCTATCCCTTATTACAGTATTTTGACATACTATGGTAAGATGTTTTGACTGAAATTGGTTTTGATTCGAAAATGATTTTTAAATGTGGTTTTTGGGAATTTATATGACATTTATTTAGAAATAGGTTTTCAACTTCTCTGTTTTACTTTAATCTTTTTATTAGTCTTTTCTAACAAATGTAAAAATATTTTAAAAGTATTTTGAGAAGTATTTATTTTATAGAAAGGTTAATATAATATTTACTATGAAGGAAAAGGGGGAATTTATCTTCTGTATTAAAGTGATTCTATTTCTAATAAGATAGAAATATTTTAGAATAACTATTTTTGAAACGATTTATATAAAATGTTGTATAGAAATATAAATTTATAAATAGTATTTTATAAACAAAATAATAGATTTTAAAATGATATTTAATAAAAAGGAAACTAATATCATTTGATAAATTGGAAAATAGATCACATTTATAGATTTATAGTAATTTATGGAATGGTCGTTTTATGGAAAGTATTTATTTAGATTTTGGAACCGAAATTTGAAATAAATATAAAGGAGATTTATAAAAGAAATTTGATAAATATAATAGAGATTTGTAAAAGTAGCTTTATAAATACATTTGGAGATTTATAGAAAAAATGTTATAAGTATAATAAAGATTTATAAAAGGAGTTTTATAAAATTTGGAGATTTATAATTTTTTTATAAATATAATAGAGATTTATGAAAAGTGGTTGATAAATAGAATGGAGATCTATAGATAAATCTTGTAAATACAAAAGAGATTTATAAAAAAGGAATTTTGTAAAGGAAATGAGATTTGATTTCCATAAAAAATCTTTCTGACTTATGGTGATACGGAAAGTATTCTTTTCATATTTAATACCAAATTCCAGCGTAGGGAAACTCGTCCCTATCTTGGCAACTGAGAATGTATGTCGAGGCAAGGAAAGTATGCTAACTTGTCCGACTACCTTGTCGATCGAGGAATAATACAAGTTAGAAATCGAAAAGTGGGGGTAAGTATATTTGATTTAGTTTCCATACGACCTGTTTACTTACACAAGAAGGAAAATATTTTTGGTTTATTGTTATTAACGTTTTAAGTGACATTTGTTTTAATCCAAATAAGTATGTTTTTGGAAGTGAAATATTTTTTAAATTTTGTGCATTTTTATATTTTGTAGAAGTATTTTGATACAAGTATTTACAAAGTGGTTTTAATTAATGAAAAGATTAATTTAAGACATTTAATGGTTTCTTATGTGTTTAATCAGGTTTGATTTCCATGTGAAATTAAACCTTTGATTGGATCGTTAGCTTATTCGATAGTTAAATAACCGACTATTAATTCTTAGCTAGTTTTGAAAACTATCGATTGTTGGTTCGAAGAGATCGGGATTCAATAATATGAGTTATCTGAAAATCACTTTGAACCAACATAAGCATTAAAATTAGAAATATCTTGAAGATGATCGAAGACGAATTTCTTTGAAGTGTAACAGTTACTTGCTACTAATCCTGTGGTTGATTCCTAAATTGATGTAGTAGAAGTAGTGCCTTCAGTTTTTTCATATCCTAAACAACTTGTATGGATGAATGCTAACATTGCATTATTGCCTGGAGTGCAGTGTCAGCATTCCAAGTGGGATCTGCTAAAAAGGTAAAACGTAGCCTCAAGCCTCAAACCCGGTAAAGACTAAAACATGGGAGATGCGGCAGGGCTATGTGGTTCGCTATCATTAGGGTATGGTAATCACCCGATCTACATTAATATTGACCCATTTATGTATGCTAGTGATTCGGTATGGTTGTTAGTCGGCAATCAGGATAATGACACATTCGATACTATCTAGAAAGGGGTAGGCCGGTCATGTGTTAGCGGGGACCCATGTGAGGCCTTTGATACATTTTACTAAAAGGGTAATATGACAGGCGGATCCCAGTAGCCTTATCATTGTATGAAATCCATTTTCCAATACATTCCTTAAGGACTTACTTATATACTAAATATGTTGGAATGTAATTAATGTAACTATTTCAGCTATATTATATATTTGTTTTAAGCCCTGGACACTATTATAATATCACTGGATTTCTGATAAAATGGCTTGGGTACCGTAAGGTAAAAACTCATAAGTATTTATGTGTGGTATTGTCTTATGAGATACCGTTATTTTTGAAAGGTTTTATAACATTAAAATTCCTTATGATTAGTGTTTCTCACCCTAGTTTCCTAGATTAATCCGAGCATTATTTTCTTATAATGCTCGGGTCAGCCCGAGCATATTTTCAAATTTAGTTATGAATGCTTTGGAGCTTTAGGAGATGAGCTAGATGCCTCCAATACCTATTCACATATTTTATTTCTACTGTATTGCTTGTTTTTATAATTATCAGCATTTGTGGGGACAAACTGTTATAACTGTTCAGACCGATGATAGGTTAGTTTACTTTGATTAATGTATGCATATTGCAATTTTCTTTTGTAAAGGTCGTTTATACATTATATATTACTCGTCATGGATGTGAAATTCCATTCTGTCATTTCCTTTTGTCACCCTAATAGTCTATCTTTCTGACACTTGGATGCTCGACATATGAATACCGTGGATGTATTATTGTCGAGTTTCAAGGGTCGAAAAGACAGATCATTACATCACGGTATCAGAGCTTAGGTTGAGCGAACACGTAGGGCTTGGTGGGGTAAACTAATTATAGATAGGGTTGGTAATGCCCAAAACGAATGACTCATTAGAGATAAGGTAAGTGATCCTTAGAATGAGTTTGAGTGTCTTACATATATAATAGCGCGTATTTGTTAGTGCTATAAAAATGTTTTATATTGTGTTGATTAATCTATTGAGTAGTTTATGAATTTTGATCGATACAACTGTATCAATAAATGTTTCCAAACACTTGAATAAGGCAAACCAACATAGTATTGTTTATTAAATTGGTAAATAAAATAATTTTACCAAGGATTGTATTTTATATATAAAAGGAAACTTTTTAATTTTTTTTGATATAGTTATGCATGATGTGTTTGTTTATTAAGAAAGGGTAATATTTAATTATTATCATTTATTGTTTGATTAATCATGCTCGTCCAGTTTAGGAGCATTGACTATGGTTTCTTGATTGATTATTTATGTTCAGCTAGTTTATAAGCACTTATTGATTTGATTTAGATTAAATACGCACACTTGTGAATTAAATTTCACAATTTGACTATATGGCTTTCGGTTATATATATATATATATATATACATATTTATGAAAAGAAAGTGAAATTATAGGAGTACGGTTTATAAACATGATTTATAGATCAAATGGATTAAAACTGAGAATTTGAGAACTTAAATCCCAATGTTTTTGAAATTTGTTTTCAAAGCTTTAGGGAATACAATAAAAGTATTATTTGAATGTATTTTTGATTAGAACTATTTTAAACGAATTTTAAAGGAGCTAGAAAGTATTAAACTCACTTCTGTCGTTGGAAAATAATTTTGGCGATGACTGCAGCATCATCGGTATCCATTTTCGAGTTTCAAAGTGGGAGAATGCTACCATACCAATTTGCTATTGATCGTTTTGGTAAAACAAATTTTGGTTGAATATCAAAAGTATGATTTGATGTACAAAAGGAGATATGCATATTATCAAATTGATTTGAAATAAAACCTGGTGTTTATTTCTTAAGTTCTCTACCAAGTTACTCTATGGACGAATGTATCCTATGCATTAAGGCATTTTGGTTGTGCATCTTCTTATGATGGGTTGTCAATAGTTTTCATTTGTTGAAATGAAATGGAAATTTCGACGATTTTGGAACATCGAAAACTTCCGAATTAATTGAGAACTCGAAGCTAGTGTTTGCGAAAATATAAAAATAGAGTTTTTAACTCTAGAATGGAAAGATGGTAAGCTAAAACATGTTTTAAATTTTTTGAACATCCTAATTAAGTAAAATAAATCTGATATTGAATATATACTTTTAGGATGTAGTGGAGTATTATGCGAATATGAACTTAAGTCTTGAATGTTTATAAACATAAGTAATATATTGTGAAATGGTTCATAAATGACTTTTGTATTGAATAAAATATGCTATTGGTGTAAATTAATGTGATTTAAAATGAAAAGTAATTGGTGTAGTTAAGAAATCAATGTAATAAATGTGTAAGTTGTACGTAGATTATTTTATTCGCATGGCAGCTCTCTGTTTAGGATTCAATTATATGATTTCAAGGTGATTTACACCAGGCTAAGTTTGAATTTTCACTTGATTCTTGATGGAAAACACTTGATATGGATTTTTAATATGATTCTGAAGTTTTCTATCATTATATGACTATATAAGAAGAATAGAAGTTTCTAATCAAAGAACTTGATCGGAGTCCATACTAGGGAAGTTGAGTGAGCGATACTAATTCAGAAGTGAAGTATATGTGATCGAGCAAGTGACTAGATTGATATTGCGTATAGATGGAATACATACATCATATGGGCTTTAATATATTGTATGCTTCTTACATTAGAAATGCAAGTTATTTGGTTTGACATAACATGCTTAAGTGAGGTGATTTCTATATCTGGTTTAGCAGGTTAGATTCGTGAGATATATTGGATGAGTCATTATATTGTTTCATCAGTTGTGTTTAACTCTCTTTTGGGTTATGTAAGCGAAATTCAAATAAAAGGAAGAAGAGGTTAGCTTGCTGCTTTTGATTTCATAAGTAGAGTTTGATTGCTCGACAAATTGGCACACATTTATGCTTAACTGGCGTGTTTGCTACGTGACATTCACAATCTGTAAAGTATATCATAAGTATATATTGTTGTTATGTTGTCCCCAAACATGAGAGGTCCCACATATTGGCCTATGTTGATGCTGTGATTTTTTCGGACCTAGCCGTGGAAAGGAGGTGCTACCGAAATTTTCTGTAACATATGAGACTTCAAAGTTTTAATAACTCATTTCAACTAATTGATTCTGAAAGCCTAAGGGTTATGAAGTATTTTCTTCCTTTTGGAATTTTGAGAACGAAATTCTTTTAATAGAGGAAGAATATAACGACTCGAAATTTATAACGTTTCAAATGAAAATATTTAATTTATTTAAATATTCAAATTTATTAAATAATAAGAAAATTAGTTAATAAAACGACTTGATTTTTAGTGACATATTTTTAAATGAATTTATTGGATTTTTCCATAGATTTTAATTTGAAAATATTTAAATTATCGTTTGACGTATTTTTTGACAAACATTGGTATTTTTGAAATTTCACAGAATAAGATAAATAATGTATTTTATTGCTGTTTAGTGATTTGTGCCGCATTGTTGTGCACGATCGCATTTTTATTTATGTCGTTCGTAATTCGTATGCAAATGGGGTGTTGTGTAGCGAAGTGCTAGAAATCATAACATAAATTTAACCCTACAAAGGCTATTTTCCACCTTTTTCACTTTCCCTCTTCTTCTATCAAGTGTATGCTGATGAGAAGTTAGTTTTCTCTAATTAATGTATGTACATAAAGGTTTTCTTTTTGGTAAAGATCATTTGAGATATTATATGTTATCGTTCTGCATGTGAGATTATGATATAGGATTCTTTTCTTTCTTGTTTTGTTTTCTTTCCTTTTTATTTTACCTAAAAATTCATTTTTCTAGCACCTGGATGCTCGGCATGTGAATACCGTCAGTGTTTTAGTGTCGACATTCAGGTGTCGAAAAGGTGGGTCGTCACACTTGCTAGCTGAAGATTAAGCGAGAACCTTGACTTTGGTGGTTATAAGTTATTGAGAGATAGGGTAATGGAATGCCTTATTGTGAGTTGAGTGTACATATATGAGAGTGCGTATATGTTATTGTTATTAAAATGTTTTGCATTGTTTTGATTGTTTGTAAAGTGCTTTATGGATTCTGATCAATATGTATTACTAGCATTATTGACAAGGATCTTTTAACATTTGGATAGGGAAAACCGACACAGTATTGTTTTTTAAATTGGTAAATGAAATAATTTTACATTGGATTATATTTTATATATAAAATGAATAATTATCATAAATTGATATAGTTATTTTATGATGTGTTTTTTGTTAGGGAATGATAATATTCGATTATTATCATTTGTTGTTCGATTAGTTGTGCTCGAGAGTTTACAAGCAATTTTACCTTTTTACTACATGGGATTCATTGTGTGGGTTGGGCAGATAATAATTTATGGGAACATTAGAACGAACAACTTGTGAATTAAGTTTCCCAGTTTGACTTCAAGGCGTTCGATGATAATATTGTGTTAAAATTTGATTTTAACGAAAGTTGTTTATTATGATCTTAAAAAAAAAAAATTTGTGTGATACTTTTATATAAGAAAGTGAGTTACATAAATATGATCTGTAAATGAAAAGGATTTAAACTAAAAATTTGAGGACTTAAATCCCAGTGTTTTTGAAGTTGGTTTTCTAAGATTTTGGAAAATAATACTAGTATTGTTTGAAAGTAAATATTTGGGAAATTGGTTTATGGAATTGATATCATGGTATTTAGTGATATTTATGAAGTATTTGATACCATTTTGGAAATGATTTTGGTTAAGTCCGAAAGGCATGGTTTGGATGTAATGAACTCACTTCTGTCGCTAGAAAATGATTTTGATGATGACTACAACATCGTCGTCGTTTATTTTTGAGTTCTAAAGTAGGGGAATCTACAGAAGCGGTTTGCTATAAAGTTGTTTTAGTAAAACAGATTTTGATTTAAATATCAAAAGTATAACTTATACCAAAGTTATAAGTATATATATTTCAAAATCATTTGAAATAAGGTCGGGTATTTAGTTCTTAAATTTTCAGTTAACATATTTTATGGACTCGTATATCCTATGCATTAGGGTAAGTTTGGTTTTGAATTTTGTTTAATTTTTTGATCAGTGATTTTATTTTGTTAAAATGAAATGGAATTTTCGATGATATAGCATAGGCAAAACTTCAAATTTTGCATAAGAAATTGAAGCTAAGTGTTTTGTGAAAATATAAAGATGAGTTTATACAACACTTGAACTTCGGAGATAGTAGAATTCAAACAAGTTTTAAATTGATTGAATATCCATGGTAAGTAAAATGAATGGGATATTTTTTTATATGGTTGAAGGATATAGTGGAGTTTTGTACAAACATGAACTTAAGTTATATAATATTTAATAACTTGAAGTAAAATTTTATGAAATGATGCATAAGTAATTTTAGTATTAACTGAGAAATACTAAGTGATAAATGAATGTGAATTAAAGTGAAAAGTAATTGGGCCAATTAAGGAACCAATTGGTATGGAGTACGTAAGTTGTATGTAGATTGTTTTATTCGCATACCAGTTCTTGATTTATGATTTAAGTACATGGATTTCATGGAGATTTACACCAGTCCGACTTAGGATTCTTCACTCGATTCTTGACGTAAAATAGCTGATATAGATTTTTGATATGATCCTAAAGTTTTCTATCATAGTATAGGACTATGTGTGGAGGGTAGAGGTTTTTAATTAAGGAACTGGATTGTAGTCCGCATTAGAGAGCTCAGGTGGGATATACTAGTTTGGAAGTTAAATTTATGTGATCGAGTAAGTGATCGAATTTGATATTGCGTACGGATGATATATGTATATCTTATGGGCTTTAAAATACTTGTGTGCTATGTATGTCGGCAAGTGGAGAGTTTAGGGAATGACTCTTCGAATTGCTTACGTAGCATGAGTTATCGATTCAGAAATACCTGAGGCTGTTGAGTGTAAGGTAATGCTTAGTGGATTGTTTGTCATCCTTGTGCAATGAGAAGGTTTTTAAACCTAGGTGAACCATGAGTTTTGGTTGCTAGTAATCACGGTACTATATAGTATCGTTATGTGATTATTTCTATGGTTGCCAGTGATTGCAACACCGTTAGTTATTGATATGTGATTGTTGCTTTGTGGTTTATGTTGGAATTTTGGGGGAAAAATTCTTTTAAAGGGGAAGAATGTAACCACCTAAATTTTTTGAATGTTTTATAATTAAATATTGGAATTATTCAATAATTAAATCTTGGATTTATTTCGGATAAAAATGATTTCGAAAGCTTATTTAAATTCTGTTTAAATAAGAATGATATGGAAAGCTTTCAATTTAGAATTAAAATCAATTTAAATTGTTTTAATGATAATTCATTTTAATTAACGTGTGAAATTACCATTCCCTGGTACTGTCTCTGATTTTGACAGAACTAGTGCCATCGGATCCAGAGCAATAAATTGTTGTATGCCATCGAGCTTCGTGACGATTGGACGTATTGTATGGTCGTACGAGCTTGAAATGCATAGCAATTTGTTTCAGGAATTAAATATAATATAATTTGATTTGAAAAGTTAACTTCTATATATGATGGAATTAGGTCTTGATACTAGTTCCATTGTGTTCAAAATGAGGGTAATTAGCTAGGAATGCCAGTGAGCACGCTCGTTTGGAGTTGGAGATTTTGGAGGGTGAATAGTGTTTGAAAATCTTCTATATAAGGACCTCATTTTCTTTGTTTTCTAAAAATATGACCCTAACCCTAGTCATATCCATTGGCCATGGTTGATCGGCGCGTCTAGGGTTGTTTCAGGCGATGGTCCCAACTAGAGAAATGTGGGCGAGGGTGAGTGAAGTGAGATGACCGGTTGGATTGGGCTAACTCAAAGCGAGGCATCAACGATTAGGATTCAACGATTGCAGCTAGGGTTTGCGTTTTCATCGTCAAAATTGGTCGTAGGTTGGCAGCGTTGAAGGAAAGTTGTAGAGATTGGTGAAGACTTCACACTACTGGAGCTTGGTAGGGGTGGCATCATCTATGGCGGCATCAAGAGGGAGTTGAACATCGATGGTGATGTTGGGTACATTCTTGCAGTGGAGGCGATGAGGAGGGACGTGACTGGTGGCATAAGGGACTTCAGTGTTGGGGCTACCTTCAATGATAGAGCAACGATAGTTGGAGGCGTAAGGCGATGACGGTTTACAAATGAATGATGACGAGGTGTTGGTTATCGCGTACGGCCAGGAACGAGATGAAGGGAGAAGGTAATTTAGGTTAATTACTTTAATTAGTTTAGTTAATTATCATTTAATTATATCTAAGTTCTAAAGATCGTATCTTGCTTATACGAGGTCCGATCGAGGCTCCGTTCTCATCGTTGTGTTCGTATCGAGATTATCTACGCAATGGAGTTAGATTCGTCGAGTTTGGAACTTAGTGGAATTTTAGTCGGCATTTGATTTTGGACTATTCGGAAACGTGGAAGCGTTAACTAGAGCTTGAATGAGTTTTACTCACAAATTGATTATATAATATTGTATATATAATTGTTGTTGTATTGAAAATATAAACTATATAACGAATATTGCAAGCTGCTACTCTTGGACCTTGCCTTGTTTTATAAAGCAAGTGATAATATTATTTGGAGTATAATCTCCGTTTGATCATCTATAATATGTATTATGGCCCAGAATACTTATTTACATGTTTGATATTGCCTTGTGAAAAGTGATAGTGCATCATATATGTTAGAAACGGTATAGTCATTAAAAATGTGCTCTGAAATCCCTGATATTTTAACATATGTTAAATTGGATAATTTGGTAAATTATGGAAAAATATATGTATATATATTGCGTTATTCTACAAATGTTTAGGTGTGTTTGACATAAATGGAATTGTTTTGGACATTTGTGGTAATTTGGAAATGGAAAGTGTTATGATTTCAAAGGTGTTATGATTGCGAAAGGGTTATAATTTTTAAAGTGTCATGATTCTAGAAATGAATATTATTTAATGTGAATAATGATATCGAATCAATATGGTTTTGAAATGAATATTATATTTTGAAATGAAGTATGAACTACTTGAAATGAAATGACCATGGTGTGAAATAAGCATTCGGTTGTTAAAGAGACCGGGATCGGATATTTTCATACTCTCTGCCAATACCGAAAACCACTTTAACAACTGTGTACATGGTGTGTAACACCCAGTATTTTCAAAAATTTGCATCCGCATATGTCGGACTTGAATTGCTCAAAATACCGCGTTGTAAATAAAATTTGGAAAAATCTCAGAATATACAGTAAATTAAAATCACAGATCACAGACACGGAGTAATAATAGTGCAGCGGAAGTAAAAGAGATAGTAGTTCATGAAGCTGCTATATAAATATATCAGAGTTACATAAGATACAACAGAAGAAATAGAGTACAACCGAAGTCTTAATGCATAGAAGTCTACTAATACAAGAGCTGAAAAGGAACAACATACTGAAAAAGATAGAACTAGACAAGCAGATAATCTCTACCGATTCCAATCTCTAGAAAGTGGAATCCTAAATCAGTGAATACTCAGGCTGACCCGAGCGTAAATAAAAATACAAACACTCGAGTCAGGACATACATACTTATATAATGCAAACCAACTCAAGTGAACTGTAGTAAAGGTACAAGTAACTTAAAGGATGCTTGGGATCGCCCATCCTCTAAGGATCCGTTAAACTATTTACTATGTAGTAATATTACGCTATTATAATAAGGTCTAATAGTAAAATAAACTTACTTTAAAATAGCGTTAAGGAGTGACCCAATATTCCCCTTAACACAAATAATGCCAATAGTCTACACAGTACATGCATATCTCTTGATCGGAAGATTATGAGAAGATACTGCATAGGTACAACACAAATAGAAACTCGTAGTAAAGGCTCGATATGGTAGGTGACACAGCACATAAGGCAATGCCAGGGTAGATATACCAATTACGACACTCGGGCTGGTGGTAACGCAGTAGCCATATACGCCCACCTCGAAACACATTCCCCAAAAATCGGAGGGGCACCCAAACAATCACAAAAGCAATAGAATGGTATGGAAGAAATGCGTCCGACCAGAGGAGCTACCCCTTTTGGCTCGAGACCGCTCCTGTTTCTGCCACCTTATACCAACTCACGGTAGTTGGGTCCACGTAATATACCTCAAGAATGTCACCACCATCCTACTTCATTCTGGAATCTCCACCGCGTACACGGTTGTTAAAGTGGTTTTCGGTATCGACAGAGAGTATGCCCATATCCGATCCCGATCTCTTTGCCAACCTATCGTTATTATAACCCGTGATTATAACTTAAAATAATATTTTATACTTCAAAATAAAATATCATTTCAATCCAAGTCTTTATCAAAATAAAGATTAAATCACTTCCAAAGCATTTCAATATATCAACATACCATATCCTTCAAATTCAGATATTTATCAAAATAAATATCAAGTCACTTCTAACCATTTCACTATATTAAATTATCATATCCTTTCAAAAATTCCTTTCAAATCATTTTAATACATAAATATCATATCTTTCAGAACTTCATTTTCAAATCATTTTAATATCATATCTTTTAGAACTTCATTTTCAAATCATTTTAATATCATATCTTTCAGAACTTCATTTTCAAATCATTTTAATATCAAAATATCATATCTTTCAGAACTTCATTTTTCAAATCATTTTAATTTCAAAATATCATATCTTTTAGAACTTCATTTTCAAATCATTTTAATATCAAAATATCATATCTTTTAGAACTTTATTTTCAAATCATCATATAAGTTCAAATCCAAATATTCAACTTGAAATACCTTCTAAATTCAAGATAACATTCATTTATTATCCTTTCAAATCACCTTTAAAAAGATTTATTTTCCAATTAAATTAATTTATTTAAACCATTTAAAAGTGGAGTTATTATACTTTCAAATTAAGTATTCAATTTCCAAAAACAATAAACTTTAATTTAAACCATTTAAACATTATAAAAATCATTTTTTAACATTCAAAAATGTTTATTATCATACCTTTAACATATGATTTTTATAAAATAAATTTCTTATAAATAAATCAAATTTTTCAATAAATTTACTTAACAAATACAAGTGCATAATTTCCATTCCTTCACATATGTAATTTATTAACACATACATTTTTAAATTTCCATTTCATAAATTAAACTAAATTTCCAATTGATTTCATTTAACTAAAACCTTTAATTAAACCAAATTTCACATTTCCAAGTCAAGTTGTATTTAAAAATTACACATTTAAGCATTCATTTATTTAACCATTTAATTCATAGAAAAATCAACAATACTTTAATAAATCACTTAAATTCAAACTTAAATAAAATTATAATATTTACCATTTTCCAAATTAAATTAAATTTCCATTTTATTTATATAACTTAAATATCATTTTTAACAAAAACTTTAAATTTCCAAACTTAAGTTATATTTCCAAAATTCAATTTAACCATTTATTTATTTAACATTTCCACTTATAGAAAAATCATAAATCCTTTATTTAAAACATTTAAAAATCTATTTAAATCAAATTATCATAAATTTACATTTTAAATCACCTAAAATTTTATTTGTATAACTTAAAGGTCATTTTAAAAGCCAAAGTCCAAATTTCCAGATTTAAGTTATATTTTAAAAGTTCAATTTAATCATTCATTAATTACATTTTTAACTCATAGAAAAATCATAATTTCTTTATTTTAAAACATTTCAAAATCTATTTAAATCAAATTTCATAAATTTATATTTTAAAATACTTAAAAACATCCAAAACACTTTAAAAAAATAACCACGGGCCTGTATATAGTTTTCTAACCTAGGTCAAGTGATACAGATATATATCATTTCAATCCGCAGTTTAAAAAGAAAAATACGGGTTCCATCATTTCAAACCCACAATCCCAAGTTAAAACAAAATAAATAAAAATCGTTCAGGCCTATCTTTCAGCCCATAATGATTTTTCACTATTCTAAAGTCCGTTCGGGTATGTATCATTTCAACCCATAGTGAACTAATCTACATGGAACATGCAGTATGATAAACAGATATAAATGAACAATTAACAATATATAACAGTAACAGATGTGATGACATGTAAATTAATAGGTTTAACATCATATATAAATAATCACAGGCAGTTATAACATCATATACAATTCTACGCATTCAATTGTTGTCGCTTCACAATTGCATAAGTATGAATGTCAGGTGAGATATACTCACCTCTAAATACTGGAGATAACAAAACCAATGATACAACAGAATCAAAAGCACGATGACAAGACTACGAACTTAAGTGGAGAACAAATCCAAGCAACAAATCTTGTGACGCCCCACCTCTATACCCACGCTAGCCAAGGACACTACAGGGTAATGCCGTCAACTAACACGGAGAATAAGGCTGGATAGGAGCGACCATCTATAGCCTTGCTCTAACTATCTATTGAATACATCGACAATAATCATACAAAGCTATTCGACATATCCAATGAATACTTAAAACAAAACCATAGGTGGTTGGAGGATCTATCAGAACAGAATATAACAACTCAAAAGTAATATACATCACAGAACAGTAGATCATCATATACACATATACTGATACATAATAGAGTATACAGAATAATACATGTCAAGTGGTATAACAAACCACAATATACATATGAGTCAAAAGAATACATATATCAGAGTTACAAATAAAGGGCTACACAAAAAGCTTAACAAAAAGGAACAAGCTGAATAGTCCATGCGGAAGCAAAATAGGCTAAGTCCAAAAGCACCTAACCTGAAACATCTCGGTCTGACCCGAGTATAAAATACACGGGTCAGTCTAGCTAAACAAATCAGTTAGATAAACTGAACAACAATAAACCTGCAAGGTTACAAGGTATAAAAAATATCTCTGAAAGAGATAACACAATCATCTAATCAAAAGATGAATCATATGATAACAAAACAAGCCTCATATCATCGGCAACACAACAGTCAAAGGATAAGAATATCCCAAAGCAAGCCAAAAAGGCAATAACAAATACCAATAAAGGTAACACAAGTTTCACAAGGTAATCGCTACATATCATGCGGCTCATAAAGACCAACACCGAAGGGCGATACCTAGGGAGTATACATATGAATGAAACATCAGAAAATTTGCACGTGCTCAGTACTGTATAAACAAGGATCCATGAGCCTGAAGACTCCAAACCCAATATCACTCATGCGGCTCATAACGACCAACATCGGAAGCGATACTATAGGGCAACAAATCCGAAGGCACAAACCCGAAGGCAACATACCCGAAGGCAACAAACCTGAAGGAGACAGTCTGAAGACACTATCACAAAGGCAACAAACCGTAGTGGTGAAGGTCCGGAGGCCCAGTACTGGACACCACTAACTGGCGGAATGTGTCACAACTCTCGAAAAGGAATCCGAAAAGTGGTAACGTGAGTCCCATAACCACTCGTTCGCACTAAACGGTTTACTATCCGTCAGTCACTTTCACACTCAAAGCAGTACAAAGTTTACATCATATCATCGGTAAACCAAACCCGAAGGTCAAAACGATCAATTGAATAGGTCGGGAATTAATCGGAAGGATAAAAGCACAGATTCATGGTCCGTGTTTTGCCCAACCATTTAATCACCCTTCCACTTCACTCGAAGTGTGAAATTGTGCGTGTGTTTTAAATAGAATTTATAAAATGGAGAAGCGAACTTTTAATACGATTTGAAGAAATCATTTATAAAAACCCGTGAATGAAGTCAAAAAGAAATCATCAAGGTCAAATATGCATAAACAACTAATTGGAATCAATATGCATGGATCAAATTTGGAAAAAACTATGAGAACACGACAAATTGGAAAAAGACACTAGATTCAGACGTCTAAAAGAAGTGGTTCAGACGTCTGAATCTGGAAATTAATATGTTTTCTAGAACAGAATTCAGACGTCTGAATCCAAACTTCCAGACGTTTGAAATAGGCATTAATTTGCCTATTTCCCTTCTGGTTGAAAATTAGCCAATTCAGACGTCTGGAATATAATTTCAGACGTCTGAATCTGAGGATGAAAATCTTCCCCAGAACAATAGTCAGATGTCTGAAATTAGGGTTTCAGTCGTCTGAAACATGATAGTCAGGCATTTCCTGAACCTAGGCCATCTATGGCCAAACAAATCGAAAGCAATCAGATGCGTGTTGATTATGGGCTTACGTCAAACGACTACCCAACCTTAACGACACACCCAAACACTCCGAACAACATAAACATCAACCATATAAGGTTTTACATTGATTTGGCTTCAAAAATCATAATTTGGAAATTTCACCAAAGCAAACCAAATCGAAAGCAAATGAACATATGAATAATTGTTAGGAATTCATACCTAACATCAATGACATCAAAAGAAGTAGACGTGAGTTCAAAACTCACCTTTTAATTCAAAACAAGAATAGAGAAGCTCAATAGCAAAGAAAACAACCAACCACTCTCCACTTCAACTCTACTAGCTTCAATCTAAGAATAAAACAAATATTTTCCTAAGTTTAGGTTTAGGAATTTCTGAGATTGAAGAGAGAAAGAGATAGAGAAGAAGAAGAAGAGGCTTACCTATGTCTTCTCTTTGATTTTGGAGCAAGAAATCAAGTATACAAGAAGAAACTAGGGCTTGCAAATTTCTATTTCCTCTTCCCCTCCACCATTTTCAGTTTTCTTAAGTTAAAGAAATGAAATGAGGGTGAATGGATGAAGAGTTAATGAGCTAGGGGGGTTAAGAGGAGATTGGGGCTGAACCCAAACTCAAGCCCAAGTAGAAAAAGAGTCAAAATTCAACTTACTCCAAACATATCGAAGCTTATACTCAAAAAGATCGCAAACGCCATTTTGGAATCAATGGAAATGGTATCGAGTTCCAATTCGGCCGTTTTCAAAAAGTAACATTTCGGACCTAAATTCGACTAACGACGCTATATTTAAATAAAACATTTAAATATATAATCGTTAAATATGCGGGTTGTTACAGATCTCCCCTCCTTACAAAATTGTGTCCCCGCAATTCCTAGAGACAATACTTGTAACAACTAAATACATACAACATTCAAAAGAAAAGAAAATAAGCTTGAGATGAAAAGATAAACTCACTGTTGCCAAGAAAAGATAGAAAACCCGAATAGGATCGCTCAATAAACTCTCTGGTTTCCCAAGTACAGTCATTGGGATTAGCGGACCATTGAACTTTAACGAGCGGCACGTCCTTGTTCCAAAGGTGTCGCACCTCCGTGTCAAGAACGCGAATAGGCTGCTGTACAATAGATAAGCCCGGTGAGATCTCAAGCTCAAGCAAATCAGGAGAATCAATAACAGAATCTGATTCCCGAAGACACTTCCGAAGTTGCGAGACGTGAAACACGTCATGAATGCCAGATAAATGAGAAGGAAGTGAAACTCTATAAGCCACAGGGCCAATACGTTCAGTAATAAAAAATGGTCCTATATAGCGAAGACCCAATTTCCTAGTCGTACTGAAACGCACAACCCCTTTCAAAGGAGAAACACGAATAAAAATAAGATCACCAAGCGAGAACTCGAGAGGCTTCCTACGGTTGTCAGCGTAGGATTTCTGGCGACTCTATGCCTCTTTCATTCTCAACCGGATAAGATCAATCTTCTCGGAAGAATCACGAACAAAATCTGGACCAAGAATAAGCTTCTCCCCAGATTCCAACCAACAAGAAGGTGATCGACATGGCCTTCTGTACAAGGCTTCGAAAGGAGCCATACCAATACTAGATTGAAAACTATTGTTGTAGGAGAACTCTACAAGAGGTAGGTGATCCTCCCAACTACCACCGAAATCAAAAATACCAATACGGAGAAGATCCTCCAAGATACGATTCACCCGTTCAGTCTGTCCGTCAGACTGCGGATGATAAGTTGTACTAAAATTAAGCTTTGTCCCCAAAGCTTGCTGAAGACTCTGCCAAAAATGACCCATGAATAAAGGATCACGATTACTCACAATAGAACTAGGAACACCGTGAAGTCTCATGATTTCCTTGACATACAGCTTAGCCAAAAGCGAAGCAGTCCTATTAGACTTAATAGGGACAAAATGAGCAGACTTGGTGAGGCAATCAACAATAACCCAAATGCTAGAATGGCCCGATCTCGAACGAGGTAGGCCGTCAATGAAATCCATAGAAATCTGATCCCATTTCCACAATGGAATCTCTAGAGGCTAAAGAAGACCAGAAGGATGCTGATGTTCGGCCTTAAAACGCTGACAAGTTATGCAATTATTCACATAACTCGCCACATCTCGTTTCATGCCTTCCCAATAATAAAGATGATGCATATCGGCATACATCTTACTACTACCAGGATGAATGGTATACTTAGAACGGCGACAGTCATCCAGAATGTCATGCCTAAGTGCAAAATCAGAAGGCACAAAAAGACGGTTCTTCTTGCGAAGACACCCATGAGAATCAATGCTGAAATCCCGCAACGCCTCATCACAGGATCCAGACTCACAAAGCTGAATAAGATGCAATAAATCAGGGTCACGCCGCTGGGCATCGGCAATACGATCCAACAAAATAGGTCGAGCTCCCAAACTAAATAATAGAATAGGAGTATTAGAAGATGAACCTCGATCACGAATTTCACAAAAAGATAGAGTCTCAAGAATATTCCATTCGGCAAGCATCATAGAAATAACCGCCGAATGTTTGCGACTAAGCGCATCAGCAACACGATTACCCTTACCAGGGGTATACTGGATATCAAAGTCATAGGAGGCAAGAAACTCGAGCCAACGCTGTTCCTTCTGAGTGAACAAATACTTCAAGGATTTATGATCGGTATAAAGAATGAAGCGCTCGCCCAATAAATAGTGTCGCCAAATCTTCAAGGCAAAGACAATGGCGGCTAACTCAAGATCATGAGTGGCATAGCGAACTTCATTCGGACGCAGTTTCCTAGAAGCATAAGCAACTACCCGATCCTTCTGCATAAGAACAACACCGAGACCACTACCACAAGCATTGGTGTAGACAACAAGATCATGATTCCCTTCGGGAACCGCAAGAATAGGAGCATTAGTGAGAAGTTCCTTTAATGTCTGAAAGGAAGCTTCACACTTGTCGGACCAAATAAAATGAATGCCTTTCCGAGTAAGGCAGGTGAGAGGAAGCACAACACGGGAAAAATCCTTAGTGAACCAACGGTAATAACCCGCCAATCCAAGGAAACTACGAATCTCATGCACATTCTCAGGCCTCTTCCAATTTTGCATGGCTTCAATCTTTGAGGGATCGACATAAATGCCATCAGAAGATCCAACATGGCCTAAGAACTTAACCTTATTCTCCCAAAAATGGCACCTGGAGAATTTGGCTTTAAGCTGATGATGACGGAGAGTACTCAAGACAATTCTCAAGTGATTAGCATGCTCAGCTTCAGACTTAGAATAAATAAGGATATCATCAATGAACACAAGGACGAACTTATCGAGATATTCCCAGAATACTCGATTCATGAGATCAACAAAGAAAGCAGGAGCGTTCGTCAAACTGAACGGCATAACGAGCCACTCAAAAAAACCATAACGAGTGCGGAAAGCGGTAAGAGGTATGCTATCCTCCGCGACTCGTAACTGATGAAAACCTGTGGCAAGGTCTAGTTGAGAAAAGACCTTAGCACCACTCAATAGATCGAACATATCATCGATCCTAGACAATGGATGCATATTCCTGATGGTTAACTCGTTAAGTTTACGATAGTCAATGCAAAGCCTAAGAGTTCCATCGGACTTCTTCACGAAGACGACCGCGGATCCCCACGGAGAAAAACTGGACTGAATCAACTGCTTGGACTCAAGCTCTAAAAGCTGCTTCTTGAGTTCCTCATTCTCCCTTGTAGACATCCTCGTGGGAGGACGACTAACTGGCTGCGTGCCTGGAATGAGATCAATGCGGAACTCAATTGCCCGCTTAGGTGGCAAACCCAAAACAGGCTCAAAAACATCAGAAAAGTCACAAGCAATAGGAATACGAGATATATCATCATCATCTCGCGAGTCAAGAGAAATAAAGCCATTTCGAAATCATCCACATCCCGAAGAATAAGAGATAGCTGAATAGGCGAATCCGGATGTCGAAGATATATAATTCTCTCCGAACAAATAATCCTGGCATCATATCTTACTAGCCAGTCCATACCCAAAATCAAATCAAATCCCAGATAAGAAATAACGTGCAGACTCGCACGAAAAGAAAAGCCACATAAAACAATCTCAACATCATCACAAAGCAGGCTAAGGGTCGCGGACCCCCCAATAGGATTCGCAATCCTTAAAGAAGTAACCAAACAAGAAACATCCAAAGATAAATCATCAACGAGCTTTTTCGATATGAAAGAATGTGATGCACTCGTATCGAAAAGAACTCGAATACTATGATCATGAAATAAAATAGAACCTTCCAAAATAGGTGGAGATATACCTTTGGGTTGAGAGGGACCTTCAGAAGCCTTGGCAGCATAAAGCTTGCTAGACTTGGCACCAGCCGGAACAGTAAGGCAAGCTGAAACATGATGTCCTTCCTTCTTGCAATAGCGGCAGAAGAGAGGCTTAGGACAAGCTCGAATAATATGATCAAGAGAACCATAATTGAAACACTTCCGAATGAAAGGTGTTCCAGAAGACTGAGGCTGAGAACTAGAACTACCAGTCTTCTTCTTCTTAGAAGGAAAAGACTTCTTCGGAAATGGAAACGGCCTCTTGTTGGGGTTCTTGGAAACCTCAACATCAACATCACTATTCCACTCCTTCTCGACGGTCTCGAGATGAAGCGCCGAATCAACCAACTCCTCAAAAGAAAGCTTAAGCTGGAGCAACAAAGACTTCTTAAGATATTTCTTAAGACCAGAAACAAACTTCAAATTCTTCTTATAAGAAGTGCTAATGAATTCAAGACCATACTTAGATAAAGCCTCGAATGATGCAACTTACTCAGAAACAGAAGATTTCCCTTGCTTCAACTCAAGGAAGCGACGGGTCAATAAAACTTTTTCAGATTCAGGAACGAACTTGAGTTCAAATCGCTCCCGAAACTGAGTCCAAGAGAGAGTTGTAACAAACAGGGATTTTCGTTCTTCGATAATCCGACATCGACACTCACTTTATCGACTGCCGAGAAATCGAAGGCCGAAAACTCGGAATGTTATGGGTTTTAAAAAAAGAATTTACGAAAAGAAAAAGAAAGAAGAGAGAAGATAGAAAATAGAGGGAAAAGAAGATAGACAATTTTTAGAAACAGAGAATTTTAAAATAGAAAGATAGAATAGAAGAATTTTAAAAATAGAAAAAGAGAATTTGAAAATAGAACGGACAGAAAGGAAACAAAAAGAACAACATCAGAATCTCACAATTCGCAGCGGAACAACATATAATAATGAATGAATAATCTTTAAACAAAGAACTATATCAGTTATTACATTCCATTACATTTCATTACATCATATCATCAGAGTGTACAACAACATACAACAACAAACAGTGCAGCGGAAAAGAAATACTATATAAACTAGTAATACGCCATGCCATCCAGCTTGCCTCCAGCAACTCCAGAATATCCAGAATATCCTGATAAACCTAACTCTTAACTGCCCGTGTGGAAATTGGTGGGCACCCAGAGTTTAGGAAGGAAAACAATAAACTCCGAGTCAGTCATGTGACTGGTGTGAGAACTCAAAACAGTTTATTTAACTTTAAAATCAAAATAGAGGAATATTTTTAATCAATTCGCAATGCTTTTAAAAATGAGACTACCATAAGGCCTCCCGCACACACACACATGCAAACGCAGAATCGGAGGAGATTTCTCCTTATGATAGTCAAAGATGCTTGATACGCATTTAAAATAACATTTGATATTATTATTAGTGCATAATGTATAACAAATCATTTCGAAAATAAAGATATAAATCTTAGCCGACATAGACATTTCGAACTATGCCTACTATAGCTACTATCCAAACAGTGGTGACCACCATAAGTGAATAGCAGGTTCTACAACTAATACCGTACAAGTTTCGTATTGGGAATTGGATTTCCAACAAATGGTCAGGCCAAGGAACTTCCCATTGCCACTGAGAATGCCTCTGGATGGACATCCCCGAGAACCAAACCGGATCTCAACCAACACAAGGCCGGGTTACTCCTAACTGAGTAACAACTGACCGAATATGCCATCCCCCGGTCCTTTGGGACCTTTTTCCGAGAGCGCTCTCTAATCAATTCACACAATCATAACAAAGTGTTTTCAACATGAGTAAGTATCTGGGCTCCATACCATGATACCACCCTTTTCCAGAAGGAAATGGACACATCCTAAAGGGTGCTACCCCTCATAACCTTGCTGCTTCTTTCCTGTTTTGACCATTTCCGGGATGTGAGGCTCGACGAATTCACGTCCACAAAAACATACTTTATACAAAAGCCATGCTTTGGGTCAACAAATGATCAACACAATGATCACTAAGATAGACGATCAAATAAATGATCCTATCACAATAATCAACACAATGATCATTTCAGCATCACTCAGCATGTCACATTACCAAATTGGGAATATATCGCTGATAACTTCAACTATATAACCTTTGAGCTCGTACGTCTCAAAGAAGGGTGTTAAGCAAAGAATAAATTCTCCGCCACCAACAGAAATATATTTGAAAGAAATCGGCTTTATATCTCAACTTGTAATGTCAGGCATACAATCCATACAAGTCTGTTCCGGGCTCGAACAGAACCGAAGGCACTTACAAAGAAGTCCTTGCAATCCGGATATTCACAATCCTGATCGGATTCACCATCACATATGGAGAACTCAATACCGGAGCAACTCGGTGCAGAGTCAATCGATAGTTCATCCTATCGCTTTCGCAAATACGGGTCTTCAACACCGATCTTCAATGCAATTCACAACGACGTATCACATATTCGGAGTGGGTTATACGACCCCATGGTCCTTTCCCGGTTAACCCGAATAGTGAGCGCTTATTCAAAAATAAGTGTGCATTCAAATTCAAACAATTCACATCAAATACCCATTCAAAGGGAAATATTGATAGTCGGCTATTGAACTATCAATGGATATGCATACATCACCAGATTCCAAATAATTTTCCAAATTATTTACATTTTCAAAATATCTTTACAAGATATAAAATTCCAACACTTCAAAAATAAATCAATATTTATTTTTAACCAATTTCACTTTTCACATATAAATTCCATAATGAATTTATATTTCAAAATATTCGTGCATATACGATTTCAATTATTCATTTTCAATTTATCTTCAAAAAGATAAATTCTAAATATTCACTTCACATTGGAAAACATTTCCATACTTATTTATTCATAAGTAATTCACAAATCTCTTTTATTTTCAACACTTAGAAAATATTCAATATACTTAAACCGAATTAAGTATATATTTCATTCTTTAAGGAAATTATTCACTTAAACATATTTACTTGGGCCAAAACGAATGTTACGTAAAACATCGTTACGACAACCCAAAATCACTAGTATAGGGATTCGAATTTAAAATAGATATATAAATCCCAATACTATTAAAAACATTTCCTTTCGGAAATTATTTACTATAACAACAGTGTTATAGTCCACCATTTCCTTTTATTTCTCGAAAACGTCTATTTCAACAATGAATGTTGAAATCTATGGTTTCGAATTTCAACACCTTTAAAACATCGTTAGATCGTTTTAATTCTGTTTAAAATATCACATTCTAAAACATTTTCTTTAACATGTTATTCACTATTCAAAAACGTGAATATGCTATGTTAACAAATTTCATCCTTTTTATACTTTTTAACCTAAAGGATTATTCACAGTTTAAAACGTGAATATAACTCCATTTATAAGTTATAACAATTAACTTATCAAAATAAGTCGTTTGCGAATTCATAAAACAACGTTTATAAATTCCATTTCTATTTATTTATAAAAACTTCTTTTTTATAAATTCCTTTATTAACATATTTCAGTTTATAACTCAATTATAACTAAATGTTTATATTATAAGTTAAATACTTATAAAACGATTATTTTACAAAATCGTTCATTTAACTTCCCAAATTATTAATCTTAACTTATAAGATTTTTTATTTATCCAAAATTTATTCTTTCGATAACTTTATAAATTTTATAAACCTATTGCTTATAAAATTTCATTTATAACTTCACAGTTTATAATTTCATAAATTTCATTCATTTAGGAAATTCATTTTCACTACATTCAAACACTTATAAAAACTCGTTTTATAATGTCCATAATTCAATTTATAAATATCCATTTATAAATCTCTTAATATAAATCAGTTTATATTATTATTCTAAAACGTCTTTAAATTCCTCTATAATTTCATCATTTCGATTTATAAAATAATCAAATTTTATAAATCCTATATTTAAACTTTTATCATATATTCAAAAATCCAATCTAAATTATTTTATAAAATCATTAGTTCATATTTCTTAAAAATCAACTTTTAATCGTATTTCTAAAAATCAGCTTTTTTACTATATTTCACAAAAACCATAATTTTTATAACTTTAAAAATTGTAACGTTATTTATTTATAATGGATCAATTCCAAAAATATAGTATATTTTCAAAATCACTTTTAAAAATCATTTTAAAATCCCAAAATCTGGGTCCAATGATGCTACACACCAAATAGTCAATCACGACTAACAACGATATCATATATCGATATGATAATCCATCAAATATCAAAATATCTGAAATAAAATAAATACTGTTGAGGAATCCAGTTGGATCCCTCCAACCTGTTTCCTGCATCCAAAAACATTAGCACAATACCAATTTCGCTCCAGTACGAAATTATCGCGGTATATGTTCTTAATAAATATTATCCGCTTAATAACGGCGTAATAGGGTCTCATCCGCTAAACAAAAAATGCGGGAAATCAACAACTGCAATATATACATATGCCAATATATATATATTGATATTATATATAATACCAATTTCACTGTTTATGAAATATTCGCGGTATATGTTTATATTAAATAACATCCGCTTACTAACGGCGAATAATGTCTATTTTAACAATCAATAATTTACAGTCATCATTCAAACATGCATTCAAATATTTTAAATCTAACTATTTAAAATAAAATCGAAATCTATTCGATTGAGTGAGAAATTCTCACCTTGGTTTTAATTTTCGTTTAAGCTTTTATTTCGAATAAAATTAAACGCGCGTTTAATTTTACCCGAAATTCTCACTAACTCCAAACGACTCCAAACCAACTCCATCGCGTAGTGCTCGTCCATACGATTCCAACGCAACTGGATTTGCATTTTTTCGACCTCGTATGAAAAAGTTATTGATTTTATAAGATTATACATGTTTTTATAACTAAATTTCAACATAACTTTAAAAACTTATAACCTAACTCAACTACAGCCGTTAGATCTCAATCCAAGGCCTCTCCCTTTTCTTCCCCACTCACGCAAAAGCTTCCAGGAACCAACGTAGCCGCCGAACCCATATGTAGAACTAGGGTTACATAATACTGCAAACACACTCGACTAGAACTCGATCGGGGAACTCCATTGCGAAGAGCACGACGCAAACTACCCACGCCTACCACCATGGCCAACTCGGCCCCACCCCTTACTCTCGAAGTGCGTGCGAAACTGTAGAGAACGGCCACATCTTGCTCCTCCATCGTCGCTCCAAACGCGATCTCAACCGTACGGATCTAAAGCTCTTGATGTGCTCTACAAGTTTGTAGTTGATCACTTCTCCTAAATGTTTGTAGATTGGGAGAGATTGAGGGTTGAAATCGGGCAATTTCTGGCCTTTGAAATCAGGGGTGGCGGCTGCATATTATTATTAGGGTTTTGCATTTTTTTTTTTTTTTTTTTTTTTGTGTGTGTGTGGTGTATTTATAGAAAACCAAGCGTAAACACTATTCATCCCGGGAATTCCGAACTCCGATTTAGACGACGTAACCAGCGTACCTAGGGTTTATCCCGCGTTCCGGACACAATGGAACAGGTTTCGGAAGCTAATTCGGAAGTATGTGCGAGTTATGGCTGAAAACGTTCAATTTAAATTAAACCGATTTAAGTCGATTTCTAGGCGTTTTAATTTGTACCGGACAAACGGTAAATCCAATTGACTTGAAATTTGAAACCTTACAATAATATCACATTACGGATCCGATGAAACTGGTTTCGTCGAAATCCGAGACTTTTTGAAAAATGGCTATTTTGACTCGCCAAATTTAAATTAAAAATAAATCGATGCGTTTCGAGCTGCCACGATCAAACGATAACTCCGATTGACACGAAAATTGAAATCCGGTAATAAATAACTATTACGGATCCAATGAAACTGGTTTCGTTCAATTCTGAGACTGTTCAAAAATTGGCTATTTTACAGTCGATTATTAAATATTAAAATATTCAATTTTCACAAATTAACTTTTAATTCGATTTTAAAAGTTCTAAAATATTTCTATAACTCCAGTATGATTAAATAAAATTTTCCAAATTATTTACAATCATTTTTAACTCAATTTTTAATTATTTCCATAATTTAACATATTAAATTATCGATTTAATTATTCAATTAAATCCAATGATTCAAATAAAAATTTATTTGACTTATAAATTCACTTTTTAATATTTAAAATTAATTAAATATTCAAATTTTAATTAAATAAAATTCTGGGTCGTTACAAGAGTAGACTCATCAATCTCGGCTATAAGAAGCTCATACCAATCAAGAGCACGCTCTTGTAATAAGCTAGAAGTTACAAGAACTCTATCATGGTCAGAAAGATCCATGCGAGAGAAGATACACTTGCACGTGCGAAACCAAGCTTGGATTTCAAGAACAGACTCGGAGCCTTTAAACGGCTTTCCCCCAAGATGAGCGAAATCACTGCACTGACGTGCAAAGGCAGACTTGCGAGGTGGAGACACTCGAGGAGGAACTGGAGGCTGAGTGCTCCTAAACAATTCCAAAAACCGATCGGCAGACATATAAACGCCATCCGGATATGAACCACTAGATCGCCCAGCATCCGAACGTCGTCCCCTGCCTCTTCCAGCCATACGCTGAAAGTATGATAAGAGCAAGATTAGTCACAAGGTAGATACTTCATTACGGAATACTACGGAATAAAATGCATTCCTAGACGTATTCCCCAAATTCTATCTAACCTTTGATAGAAGAAGGAATAGAAAGGCACGATGATTCAAAGATTTGTATCACTTATACACTTTGATGTACCGTAATATGTGCATCTATTCTGTGTTTATCATATTTTGTCCTGAACTTAGCTCTGATGCCACGCTCTAACGCCCCACCTCTATACCCACGCTAGCCAAGGACACTACAGGGTAATGCCGTCAATTAACACGGAGAATAAGGCTGGATAGGAGAGACCATCTATAGCCTTGCTCTAACTATCTATTGAATACATCGACAATAATCATACAAAGCTGTTCGACATATCCAATGAATACTTAAAACAAAACCATAGGTGGTTGGAGGATCTATCAGAACAGAATATAACAACTCAAAAGTAATATACATCACAGAACAGTAGATCATCATATACACATATATTGATACATAATAGAGTATACAGAATAATACATGTCAAGTGGTATAACAAACCACAATATACAGATGAGTCAAAAGAATACATATATCAGAGTTACAAATAAAGGACTACACAAAAAGCTTAACAAAAAGGAACAAGCTGAATAGTCCATGCGGAAGCAAAATAGGCTAAGTCCAAAAGCACCTAACCTGAAACATCTCGGTCTGACCCGAGTATAAAATACACGGGTCAGTCTAGCTAAACAAATCAGATAGATAAACTGAACAACAATAAACCTGTAAGGTTACAAGGTATAACAAATATCTCTGAAAGAGATAACACAATCATCTAATCAAAAGATGAATCATATGATAATAAAACAAGCCTCATATCATCGGCAACACAACAGTCAAAGGATAAGAATATCCCAAAGCAAGCCAAAAAGGCAATAACAAATACCAATGAAGGT
The DNA here is from genome assembly GCA_030765085.1 of Allium cepa. Classification (NCBI taxonomy): domain Eukaryota; kingdom Viridiplantae; phylum Streptophyta; class Magnoliopsida; order Asparagales; family Amaryllidaceae; genus Allium; species Allium cepa. Next base: position 586,444,106 of record CM060940.1, read on the forward strand.
AACACAAGTTCCACAAGGTAATCGCTACATATCATGCGGCTCATAAAGACCAACACCGAAGGGCGAAACCTAGGAATATACATATGAATGAAACATCAGAAAATTTGCACGTGCTCGGTACTGTATAAACAAGGATCCATGAGCCCGAAGACTCCAAACCCAATATCACCCATGCGGCTCATAACGACCAACATCGGAAGCGATACTATAGGGCAACAAACCCGAAGGCACAAACCCGAAGGCAACATACCCGAAGGCAACAAACCTGAAGGAGACAGTCCGAAGACACTATCACAAAGGCAACAAACCGTAGTGGTGAAGGTCCGGAGGCCCAGTACTGGACACCACTAACTGGCGGAATATGTCACAACTCTCGAAAAGGAATCCGAAAGTGGTAACGTGAGTCCCATAACCACTCGTTCGCACTAAATGGTTTACTATCCGTCAGTCACTTTCACACTCAAAGCAGTACAAAGTTCACCTCATATCATCGGTAAACTAAACCCGAAGGTCAAAACGATCAATTGAATAGGTCGGGAATTAGGGTTTCAGACGTCTAAAACATGATAGTCAGACATTTCCTGAACCTAGGCCATCTATGGCCAAACAAATCGAAAGCAATCGGATGCATGTTGATTATGGGCTTAGGTCAAATGACTACCCAACCTTAACGACACACCCAAACACTCCAAACAACATAAACATCAACCATATAAGGTTTTACATAGATTTGGCTTCAAAAATCATAATTTGGCAATTTCACCAAAGCAAACCAAATCGAAAGCAAATGAACATATGAATAATTGTTAGGAATTCATACCTAACATCAATGACATCAAAAGAAGTAGATGTGAGTTCAAAACTCTCCTTTTAATTCAGAACAAGAATAGAGAAGCTCAATAGCAAAGAAAACAACCAACCACTCTCCACTTCAACTCTGCTAGCTTCAATCTAAGACTAAAACAAATATTTTCCTAAGTTTAGGTTTAGGAATTTCTGAGATTGAAGAGAGAAAGAGATAGATAAGAAGAAGAGGAGGCTTACCTATGTCTTCTCTTTGATTTTGGAGCAAGAAATCAAGTTTACAAGAAGAAACTAGGGCTTGCAAATTTCTATTTCCTCTTCCCCTCCACCATTTTCAGTTTTCTTAAGTTAAGGAAATGAAATGAGGGTGAATGGATGAAGAGTTAATGAGATAGGGGGTTAAGAGGAGATTGGGGCTGAACCCAAACTCAATCCCAAGTAGAAAAAGAGTCAAAATTCAACTTACTCCAAACATATCGAAGCTTATACTCAAAAAGATCGTAAACGCCATTTTGGAATCAATGGAAATGGTATCAAGATCCAATTCGGCCGTTTGCAAAAAGTAACATTTCGGACCTAAATCCGACTAACGACGCTGTATTTAAATAAAACATTTAAATATATAATCGTTAAATATGCGGGTTGTTACAAATCTTGTGTTATAACCTAAACAAAATCAAGACAAACCACAAATTCAATATACTTTGAAATGAAAAGAGATTTGAATGTCAAATCTTTTACATTGCTTTCTACACTTGCTAGCACGCCTTAGGGAATGTTTTGGTTCAGGTGTGGACATGGTTTGGGTCCGGTTTGGACCAAGGGGTGCACGGCTATAAGCTAGAAATGATGAGGAAGTTACAACATAGGCATGTGAAGAGTTTTATGCAATATGGTGGAGTTGTGGTTCATCTTTGGCTCGGTCTACAAGGTCCTAGGCTCAGCCATGACTTGCTACAGGTTTGGAAAGAGAAGATTGTGATGTGTAGTGGTGGTAGTAAGGTGGTGGTGGTGGCTATATGTGGTGGTGGTGAAAAATGAAGTGGTGAAGCCAGTTGGCTTAAACTAGCATAGTTTTTGGGGAATTAACATAGTTTTTGTGGAGTTTCTCTTCATAGATGGTGCGGCCATGCTTCAGACCTGAGGAGTAGGTGGTGATGATGGTAGGGAAGAGATGTAGGAGGTGGTGGCCGTGGCTACGGAGTGGAGACCGTGCAAAAGAATCCAAGAAAACAAGGCAAAACCATGAAAAAGAGAAGAAAAAAAAGTAGAAAAAGTGAAAAAGAAGAAGAGCCATCACCAGATCCTTTTGGCCGTGAAAATAAAGTGAAAAAAAGAAGTTTTTCACGTGAATTAAAAGTAAGAAACTCACGGCTATGACAATAGAAAGTACAGCCAAAACATCAAGGGCACTTGAAAAGTCAAGAAAATGAAAGGACTTAGGAGAAGAAAGGTAACAAGTTTTAAAGTTAAGTCTCTTAGAATTTCCTTTTCTATTTAATAAAATAAAACCAAACAAAATTAAGTAAATGAATTATAGAACTGAAAACAAAACAAAATAAAATAAAAATAAATAAATAAATTTAGGAAAGTAGAGAAAGAATTAAAGAAATTACTTAAAATTTGAAAACAGGGTTCAAAATTTACAAATAAATCATCACAAGCTTAAGAAAAATATACACTTCATTTAAAAATATTATAAAACAAACTTTTGAAATAAAATACTTCATTTATCATTTCTAAAAGGAAATAAATAAATAAATTGGAGAAAATAGAAAAAGAACTAAAGAAATTGTTTAAAAATTGGAAACCGGACATGAAAATTTACAAATACCATTGGCTCTAGAAAATTTCTATTTCACTTTAAAACAAATAAAATGTCAAATAAATAAATAAATGAGGGAAAAAATAAAGTGGGAATGAGAATAAAATAATCTTGAAAAAAACAGAAAAATAAATAAAGAATTCCTTAAATTAATTGAAGCTGGAAATTAGAAATTGTAAACAAAAATACAACTGACACTGAAAAATGTCAATTACACTTTTTTTTTAAGTTTTAAAACCAAAAATATATACAATACATGTTATTTACCCATATAAATATAAATTAGAACATTACATGACCAATAAAATATTATTTATATAAATTAAAATAAACAGTTTTGTTAAATACAGCAGTTTACACACAACAGTTTAAAGGGCATAACTTTCACATTATAAATTAGATTTCAACGAAATGAAAAGCCGTATTCTTAAAATTTTATTTAGTTTCATAATAAAAGTTAAAATTCAAATTTTCATCCTTTCAAATTTTAAATTTAAAAGTCAAAGTTTGACCATATTGACCAAAATTCACTTTTTAAAATGTCCTATTTAATCATGTTTAGAATTCTAATTCACATCAAAATCAAAGTTTATATTTGAAATAACAAAATTATCTAAATAAAATAAATTTAAATCAAAATTCAATTAAAATAATTACAAAATACAGGGTTGTTACACTCTTCCCCACTTAAAACTTTTCGCACCCGAATAGGAATGAGGTACGGAAAAACACAGAAAAGATAGAAATGAAATAAGATTAAGGCAATGTGACAAGAAGATTGAGATTTATACCTGATAACTGTTGTTATAGGTAAGTTTAACAAGGTGGAGATGATCTTTCCAAGTTCCTCTAGAATCAAGAACACAAGCACGAAAAAGGTGGAATCAAATTGAGTACCAAAGATTAACAAAGATTATAGAAAGATTTCTAAACTGAAAGATTATAGAAAGATGTCTATACCAGTCTGTAGCAAGATAAGGATAATAAGGACAACCAAAAGATAGTTTGAAAAAAAAAATAAGGAAATAAGTTTGAAACTACGGAAATTTCAACTTAAATAGAAAATAAATTTTTACACAAGTTAAATAAATCTTAACTATCTCAAATTTCATTATCTTATCATCCAATTACCTTAAATTAACAATTTTAAAACCATGGGTTTGAAAAAATAATCATTTATTATACTCATAATGTACTTAATAAATTTAATTCTTCTCTATTCCTAATTAAAATTAAAATTATTCCTCTCAATATATTTATCATTTATGTTAAATATACTTACACTTATTATAACTGCTTTGTTTTATTCTTAGTTCTTTTAACATTATTTTATTGTAAGTTATTCAATTACCCTTTATTATATTTACCTCGGTTAATCATTTTATAACTAAAATTTAAGTGTATAACATTCACTATAACCAGTAAAATTTTATTTAAAAAATCTTTTTATATTGTATATTATCGAGTTACATTGTTAACTTCTAAAATTAAGGTATGTTATACTTGAATGCAATTGTATTATACAAATAAAGCTTCCTAATTCAATCATTTCAAGTTTGAATCATTTATTCAAAATTTTGATTTTCTTTTTATAGTAGAAGTTATTCTTTAAAATAAAATTTAAGAATTAAATTTCCGATTTCTTCAAACCATTTAGAGATAAATAAATGTATGTACATAATTTATCAAATCATATTTAAATCATATATCTACATATATTATAAATCAAGTCATATTTTAGAAATTCAAATCAATTTGATTTTCCAAAACAAAGCTATAGCAAGACTACAGAGCGATCTCTTCACTTCGAAACTCGAAAATGAATGTCGATGGTGTCGCGGTCATCATCGAAGTTATTTTCCAGCTACAAAAGAGAAGAGCACTAATTTTTAAACTTTAAAATCTTTTGGAAACATATTCTTATTCGAAAATACATTAAATAATATACTTTAAAACTTAAACACAAGGTTTGAAACAATTGGAAATTAAATTCTCAAATTTCTTGTTTTAACTTCACTTTAGTTCCCAAATCAATTTATAAACAACTATTTATAAATTCATTTATAGAACAATAAATGATAAATCAATTATTATCATTTCAAATAATCAATTTAAATTAATTTTATTAAGTTCCATAAATTTACTTATATATCAAAATTTATTTCATTAACCAATTTTAAAATAATATTGTGTCAGTTTGTTCTGTCAAAGTGTTTTAGAAATCCTATCGATAGCATTGATCAGACGAATCGATCGAAAACCCAAATCAACAACTCAAACAACACAATATATAAAATAAAACAGAGACTTACAAGTACAATTCAAAATGTTTGGAAGAATAGATTGGAAAAAAAGACAAGATGATAAAATAACAGAGTAGGGAGATGGGTATGCTTAAGTAAATCGGGGGCGACCTTAACCGGGTCAACGGTGACTTAAAAAATAAGATCAATGTAGATTTTTTTCTGGGGTAAATCTACATTCGATCTCAAAGATAGAGTTTGGAATAACAAAAGATATTAGCATCTAAACCAAAGATAGATATAAATCTCTGGTGAATTGATGCTAATTGTAAAGAAGTTTCAGCCATTTACAAATCACTTTGAAATTGGCGAGACCGCCGACTCACTAAAAAGATCATACGAAGCGGAGTTATGGAATACTCCAGAATCAAAAGAAGATGAATAGTGAGGGACATGAATGGATTTTGAAGCTGTAGGGAATGTTCCAAAATTCAAAGGAAATTCGAATCAAAGAGGAAAGATTTAAACTTGAACGAAAGTGGTTCTGTAAATAATTTACCTTATTTTCTAAGTTTTGCCTCAAAGCCAAAGCTCTGATACCAAATGTAACAACCAGGTATTTTCAACCACATCCGCACATATCGGACTTGAATTGCTCAAAATACTGCGTTGTAAATAAAATTGGGCAAAATCTTAGAATATACAGTAAATCAAAATCACAGATCACAGACACAGAGTAATAATAGTGCAGCGGAAGTAAAAGAGATAGTAGTTCATGAAGCTACTATGTAAATATATTAGAGTTACATAAGATACAACAGAAGAAATAGATACTTATACAATGTAAACTAACTCAAGTGAACTATAGTAAAGGTACAAGTAACTTAAAGGATGCTTGGGACCGCCCATCCTCTAAGGATCCGTTAAACTATTTACTATTTAGTAATATTGCGCTATTATAATAATGTAACAACCATGTATTGTGTGATTATGTTAATTGTATATTTAAATTATTCTAAATTAAATTCCTAATTTAAAAACTTATTTTTATTCATTAAAATGAATAATTTTTTTATTTTAAATACAAATTTTTATTTTTATGTAAATTAGAATTCAAACATGAATAAATTGAATATTTTCCAAAAATGTGGATTTTTGGTCAATCTGGTCAAACTTTGACTTTTAAATTTAAAATTTAAATATTTGAATTTTATCTTTTTATCTTTTATTATGAAATAGATAATATTTCAAGAACACTGCTTTTCATTTCGTTGAAAGCCCATTTATATTGTGAAAGTTATGCTTTTTAAAATATTATGTGTAAATTGTTTTATTTAACAAAATTGTTTATTTTAATTTATATAAATAAAAAATTTATTTGTCATATCTTGTTCTAAATTTGAATATATGTGTAATATGACATGCTATGTATTTATTTTTATTTTCAAAACATTATTAAAGTGTTGTTATAATTTTCCAATGTTCATTGTATTTTGTTTACAATTTTCAAATGTTAGTTTCAATATATTAGCTATTTTCTTAATTATTTTCTATTTTCATTAAATTTTATTTTTATTTTATTTTTCACTTTATTTGTTCAGCTTTTTATTTTTTTATTTACTGAAATTTTATTTGTCAATTTGATTTAAAAGAAAAACAAATACCAAGAGGCAAAACCTTTCATATCCGGTGACTTTTCAATTCTTGTCTCTTCATTTTCTTTTGGTTTTTCCTTTCCTTGCTTTGGCCGTGTCTCTTTTCCTCCTACAGCCGTGTTTCTCATTTTTTATTCATGTGAAAAGTTTTCTTTCTCACCTCCTAAAACTCACGGCAAAAGAAAAGAAAAGGAAAAAAAATGCTAATGGTTTCTCTTCTCACTTTTTCTCTTCTCTTCATTGATTTTGTGCTTTGCCTCTTCATGTTTGCTTGACCTCAACTCTCTCCTTGCGGACCACCATCCTCTTTCCCATCACCAGCAACAACAACCATCCCTCTCCTCTGTCCATAACAGGCTGTGACCTCCATATGATCATAGCACCACAAACTTTGCAAAAATTTCCACAAAACACTACATACCCAAGCCTATCTTCACTATCTCCTCAATATCTTGCCTTGGCCACCCCCTAGCTCCACCACCACCTGCCTACATCATCTCTAACCATCAGCTACTCCACTAACTTGACATGTACAAGCATGGCCGGGCATAATATTGACCATGGCCGAGCTAAATGTTGAAGCAAACTTGCCTATATTGCTTTATTCCTTGTATTCTTCAAGTTGTATCACCTACCTCCTCATATCATCTCCTACCACTTCACATTTTTGTGCTTTCCATGCCTTTGTGATGTCAAACCAGATCCTTTTCCACCTGAAAACATGTGTGGTCGAGCCCTAAGCATGTATGTCCGAGCATACATGGAGTTGTGGTCAAGCAAAAATGGTTGAAAAGCTTGGTAATGTCATTTGTTGCTTTTACTTTCCTATTGTTTCAGTTAATCTTTGTATTTTATATATATATATATATATATATATATATATATATATGTTTATATTGTTTTGTTTACTTGTTGTGTGCAAGATCATATCTTAGCTCTCTCATTTGAATCAAAGTCATGCCAAATCATGCTTGTCGTGCCCTTGGAATCATGCTTGTGTGTTGTTTTGGTCTCTAGCTTCGTAAAAGGTGAGTCTTGCTCACTCTGACATATTTACTTATGAAATAGTAAATTGATGGCAAGTGTTTAGTAATATAAATTGTTTATGCAAGTTAATGATTATCATATGATATGCTATGCCATGTTATTACCATGTTAAAACTGTTAATTATCACCTGACATTTGATATATGACATTATATTGTGACATTGACATTGTTTATATTGTTTATGCATATATTCACACTGCAAGTTCCCTGTTAGAATAGAATCACTATAGGTTGAAATGACACATACCCGAATGGACATTAGAATAGGAAAAAATCATTATGGGCTGAAATGATAGGCCTGAGTGATTTTTATTGTATTTATTTTACTTGGGATTGCGGGTTTGAAACGATAGAACCCGGGTTTTCTTTTTAAATTGCGGATTGAAATGATATAGATATGTATCACTTGACCTAGGTTAGAAAATTATATACAGACCCCGTGGTATATTTTTAAATGATTTTTATTGAAATATATATTTTTAAAAGTATGAATTTTGATTTAAAAATATATATTTTACGGTTTTAAGAAAGTTAAATATTAAGTTTTGAATTTGTGAATTTAAGTATGTAAATTTGAAGTAAATGTGATTTTTGACTTTAAATTTTATTCTAAAAATGTAAGTAAATATTTGAAATTAAATTTAAAGTTTTGAAATGATATTTGAAGAAAAATGTTAAGTTTTGTTGAAATTTATAAGTTAAGAAACAGTGAAATTTTGACTTAACGAATGAAAGTGAGTTTTAATTGGATATTTAACTATAAAATTTTGTTATGATGAATCATATGTTAATTTGATTTAAATGTGAAATTTTGAAGTCTAGAAATATGATTTAAAAGATTAAAATAGAAAATTTTTGAAGTTTATGTTTCTGAAGTTATAATTAATTCTGTAATTTTATTAGTAGCAATTCTAAAATGCTGTAGTTTTATGACAGCACTTTAAAATGCTGTTGTTTTGAATTTAACTATGTTTGAAGTAACTAAATATCTATTACGGCATTTTATAAATGCCATTGTTCCTAAACTAAACAATTTTGGAAAGTTTAAGCTACGATAGCACTTTATAAATGCCGTCGTTGCTATATTTTGACAATGTTTGAAATATTATAGATTTTAATACTATTTGAGTCATATTTTAAAGTGTTAAATGATTTAACTTTTAGAATTGATTATTTATGAAATTTAAGAACTTCAAATATGTATTTAATATTTAAATTTAAATTTTTAATGAATTTAAATTGAATTTGAATTTAAATAAGGTTTACTTGGTTATGTGTTAATTTGAATGAAATGAGATTAATGAATTTTTGAATGGAATTTTGAAATGTATTTTGTAATGATATTTGAAATAATAAATAAGTGACATAATTGATTTTTAAAATGATACTTAAATTTGAATATTTGAAATTGAATTCAAATAATGATTTGATAATGAGGTTTTGAAAGTACGTGATATTTTGATGATTTAAATGGTTTGGAAATGATTTGATCTTTATTTTGAGAAAGAATATGAATTTGGAATGTTATTTGATTTTGATAAATTAATATTTGAAGTTTATATTTGTATGAAAAGATATTTGGTTTACTTGTAATTTGAGTTTATTTAAATGATATTGGATTTATGAAATGAATATTTCAAAACTAAGTAGTAATGAAGGTAAATTTGAGATATATGAAATTATAAAATTTAGTTTTGAAATGTGGGATATTAAAGCTTTGAAGTATATTAAAAATTTAATAGTTTATTTTGTGGATCAAATCTATATTTAAATTGATAAGATTTGAAATGTTTTGTAAGGAAACTGAATTGTATTGAAACTGATGGTTTTATTTGAATTAAATTAGAAATTTAAAATTTTGGTTTAATTGAATAAATCTGTAAAATGTAAAGAATTAAAGAAATGTTCCATGATTTCAAATGTATGATTTCAAAATGTTATGATTTTCAAAGTGTAATAATTTAACTGTGGTCAGAAATCCAGTTCAGATTGTGGACCGAGATGAGAAGCAACTCAAAAACAAAGTGGTGAAACTCGTTAAGATGCAATGGAGTGAGGATCCCAGAGATTGTACCTGGGAAACTCTCGATAGTTTTAGGAGTGCTTATCCGGATTTATGTTCGGATAACTAGTGTTATTTGTTAGCATAGACTGTTTGTTTGTTTGCTATTGTATGAATGATATGTATGTTTGGATGGTAATATAAAAGCTTTTGAATTTATTGTTGTTTAAATTTCGAGGACGAAATTCTTTTAAGGGGAGAGGAATGTAACGACCCGGAATTTTGACGATATATTTTAATAAATATTTAATCTAAATTAAATTAAAAATAAACTTGTCAATATTTAAATTGATGAGATCTTGGATATTTAACAGTTATATATTTTTGTAAAAGGAAATTTTGATTTGAAATTTAAAATTAAATACTTCAAAACCATTTAAAACAAAATCGGTTTTATTCAATAGAATCAAATCAAAGTCTTTATATTTGTGATATTCGATAAAATACATATGAATACAATTTTAGTTTTTAAAATGATAAGTTTTAAATTAAACAAACATGAAAATATTAAACATAAATATGGAAGTGCAAAACAATATAAGTGTAAACATTCAAAATTAGTATAAAACACAATCATATATTATAAATGTAATTAAAGTAACATAAAAATACAAAATATAAATTATAATTTGCAATATATAAATACAAGTATTTTTAGTCAAACAATGATCTTCAACATTCACATCGTACAACACAACATCCTTAAATCAAATGTTAAAAACATCATTTGAACAAGTATGAAATTTCATATAAAATATAACTAACAAAATAAATAAACAAAAATGTTAACAATAACTTTTAGGAAATCATATCAGGAAGTTTGAAAAACATATAACCTGTATATGCAAGTGGAATAATGCAAAGGAACAAGACAGGTTATACTTAACAAATGAAAACATTCAGGCATAAGAAAACAAAGTCCATTTCAATATAAAATAAGTTTCACTTTAAATAAAAAAGAAAATAAAACCTGTAGCTTACTAAACAGGTTTGGCCGAAATAATGATAATATTTTGTACAACACAAAGTAAGAAACATAAATATCTTTGTACTAAATAGCAACTGTCAGTAACCATTAATTAATTGCTAGCATAATTAATAACATAAGAATTTATTAGCATAACATATTGTTTAAACAAGTACACACAGCCGAGATCAATATCTTTCCATTTTGCAGTAAAATTTAATACCAATGTCTTGTTGGTCAAACATTGTGGCTGGCCAGTTATCACTTGTTTGTGTTCAAATATATATATATATATATATATATATATATATATATATTCACCTATAACTTTCAGTTTATCCATTAACATTGAACAACTTAAACTAAAAAGAAGAAAAGAAAAACTGAAAACAAACAAAGAAAATAGAAACAGAAAAGAAGAAACAAAGAGGGGAGTTTCAGGAAAGCTTCACCTGCAAGTGTCTTCTTCAACATCTTCTGTTCAAATATTTTAAGTGAGTAAACGAATTGATTTCAACTTTAGTTTATATATTTGCTTATTAATGATATGTGTTGATGTAGTTTAAAAACACTGTTCTGTGTATGTTGTTTACACTGGAAGTTTGCATGATTGTTTTGATTACTTCAAGCTTTGTACAAAATAAAGCAAATAAATTTACAAAACTTGTTTATATAGCCATTTGAATGTGTAGTGAGATAATTTAAGTTTGTTTAGTTTAAACAAAGCCTGCAAAACATGTTTGAAGTTTAAACAGCATGATGTAAGTCTGTATTCAAACTACAGGTTAGAAAGAAAAATCAAATTTTTAAATTCAAGTGTTTAAATTTGTAAATTCAATCGTATATTTTGTTTTCATAAACATAATTATGAATTTTAACATAAAAATTTTGATTTAAAGGCAAAGATTCCCAGAGCAGTTTTTAAAAGAAGTTTTACTGGTTTTTGGTCAAATTTGGAAGATTGATGAAATTTTAATTCCTGGGATTTGGCATGGAGCAAGGTTAAAGTGATATCAACACTAGAAAAATAGTAAATTATTTTTCGAATGCAAGTGTTTTGAGTTTGAATCTCAAATAGGGTTTAAGCCCATTTTTTTTTCGAGGCTCTGTAAAAATTAGATTTCGGTTACAATAGGCAACCGAGTGTAGTACGATTTTTGGAGGAGCTAGGTCGAGGTGTAGGCGACGTCCTGGTGAATTTTCATCACCTCCGGTGATGTGTGGTGGCTGCATGCGTGATTCGTTCATCAGTGATGTATGTTTGTGCTACAGGTCGAATTTTTCATTTCGACTTGTAATTGAATTTTGGGCTTCAAATTCGCTTAAGTGGATCATTTGTGGTGTGTGGGAACTGTAGAGAGTCGCCGCAGGCAAGGTGAGCCACCGTGCACGTGCACGGTGGCGTGGGCGTGCCGGTGAGAATGGGTGGTTTTGTATTCGAGTGACACTCGAATGGATTCTCGGGTTTAAGGGTAGTGTGACTCGAGTGGGGAACGTGCGTTTGCGTGAGTACTACTGCAGTTAAATTTTTAGCTTAACTTAAAAAAAAATGAAATGTGCATATAAACTGGGGAGAAGAAGAAAGGGGGAGGGAGAGAGACACGGGGAAGGTAAGGGAAAAACACGAGACTGACACGAGGAAAAGGAAAGATGTTTCGGGTCCTTTATCAAATGGACGTACAGCATAAAATTTGGTTTAGCATTGTATAACAAAGTTAGTAATTGATTAGTTAGATTAATATTAATCTATAGGTTTATTAAAGTAAGTAAGTAAAACAGATGATTAATAATAAGTAATTAGCATGTTAATCAATTTATACTTGAAAATTTAAAGTGATAACTTTAAATTTGTTAATTAAAATAAATTATATGTTAAAGAACTTTTAAAACTTAATAACGTTAGCTAATTACTGGAAGTTAATTAATGAAAATTAACTTAAGTGATTAATCAGGAATTATACTATTAAATTGATAATTAAATTAATTTATGATAATTAAATAATTAATTCATTTTTAAAAGGTAAATTATTAATTGATAATTAAGAATCAACTAATTATTTGAGTAATTGAGTAATAGTTAATGAATAAAAAATTAATTAGTTTAAATGATTAATTAAAGATTAGATAGTTAATAAATTAATTATTAACGAATAACTAATCAATTAATTGATCGTTAATAAGCTAATAAATCGGTAATTAAGCAAATTTAAATAGTTTATTCTTAAGTAAATAATTTAGTTAAGTAAAACCAAACTGTTTGGTATGCATTGATAATTATGTTGATTGACTTTGATATCTGTTGATGATTATTCTGTGATATGTTATGATATATTATGGATATCTGTGATAACTGTATATGATTTATCTGTTATATCTGTTATGTTAATTCTGATATTAAATTGAACTGTTAAGTTAAATAGACAATTTGGCCCTTAAAATGGCGTTTGGATCCGATGAGACCGGGATCGGAAGAATCAATTTTGATTCTCCGAAAACCACATCGATCCAAATTAAACGATAGGTCGTAACTTATCAAATAGAGATCGAGATGGAGTTTCAGAATGCAAGGGTTATCGTCGTTAACTCTGAGGGTGATTCCAAAATGAGTGTAACGAGATAATGCCTTCGGTTTCGTTCGAACCCGGAACGAACTTGTATGGATTGAATGCTTTCAACACATCGTCAGGCGGACGATGAGCATTCTAAGAATATGTTCAATAAAGGTAATCGTAGCCTCAAGCCTCATCAACCGGGAATGGCTAAAACAGGGGAGATGCAGCAAGGTTAGGTGGGTCATGCCCAAGCAGGACAAGATTTTCCCCTGTCTAGATGTCCCTTTTTATTTCGGCTTTGTGAGCAGTTGTTGGCCACAACTGCGGGGTTATCTTGTTCGGGACTGTTCAGTAAGGAATGGTTCCGGCCTTGTGTTGCAGGGGATGAAGGGAGTAATCCTCGGTACGGTGATCTAGGCCCCGTACTGTGACGGGCAGTACCCCAGTAGCCCTGCAATTGTTGGAAATCCATTTACCCTACGAGACCCTACGGTTTTGATTTGTATTACCCACTTTCGTGGCTAGTTGCTGGAATTTAATAGATGTAACAATTTCGGCTATTTTCTATTTACTTGAAAACCCTAGACACTATTATAATATCACATAATTTCCTATAAAATGTTTTGGTTAGCGTAAGGTAAAAACTTACCCGTATTTATTTGTGGGGAGTCTTACGTGATACCTTTATTTTCAAATGATTTTCAAAGTTAAGCAATTTTAACCTGTTTACTCATACCAGACCCATGTCTGACCCGGAGTTTATATTTTGTGTTTTCATAAACTCTTGGGTACTCAAATTTTTACGAGTAGCCAAGTGATAGGTATTAGAAGTGTTGATTCTCTGGAGGAGCTATTTTGGGGAGAAGACCAGACGTATGTATCTATATATGTAGTTCCGCTGTGTAGTTAGTAATGCTGTATTTTGGATGTATGTATGGTCATGTATGTATATGATAGTCCTGTTATATGATATTGTACGACTCTGATGTATGTATAACTATGTAATAGATATGTGATGTATTATATTTTGTTCCATTCCGCTGTGAGATTCTGATGTTGTTGTTCTTTCTTTCTATTCTTTTCTATTTCTATCCCTTTCTTTCTTAATGATGAAACGTCTTTCTGGGATTGAGAAAGGCGTGTCGTCACAGGACCCAACTCCCATGTGTTGGCATAAGGTGGCTAAAACAAGAGCGATCTCGGGCCAAAAAGGATAGCTCCTCTGGTCGGACACACTTCTTCGATACTATACCCTCACTTGTGGTTGATTTGATGGTCATCCTCCGATTTTGATATGGGAGTGTGTTTCGAGGTGGGCATATGTGGCTGCTGCGTTACCACCAGCCCGTGTACGTAAATGGTATATCTACCCTGGCATTGCCTTGTGTGCCGTGTCACCTACCATATCGAGCTTTACTACGAGTTTGGTTTTCTCCCGTATCTCATGAGTATCTTCTCGTAGTCTCTCGATCAGGAGATATGCAGATATTGGATGGACTACTGGGACTATTACATGTCTGGGGCTATATGGGTAACCCCGCGATGCTATTTTAAAGTAGGTTTATTTTACTGATAGACATTATTATAATAGCGCAATATTACTATATAGTAAATAGTTTAACGGATCCTTAGAGGATGGGCGATCCCAAGCATCCTTTAAGTTACTGATGCATTTTGTTACTGTTGACTTGAGTTGATTTACAGTTCATAAGTATTTATGTCCTGACTCGAGTGTTTTGTGTTTTGCTTTACGCTCGAGTCAGATTAAGTGATTCAGCATTCAAGACTCACTTTCGAAGTTTGAGCTTTTCTTGAAGATCCAGCCATATATTCTGCTTTCAATATTCAGTGATTTCAGTGATTTGTTCTGATTTGTACCTGATGTATCTTGTTACTCTTCTGTTGTATTTTGTTTAACTCTGATGTATCTTATTTTTATATAGTAGCTTCATGAACTACTATCCCTTTTACTTCCGCTGCATTATTATTTACTCTGTGTCTGTGATCTGTGACTATTTATTTACTGTATAATCTAAGATTTGCCAAATTTTATTTAAAACGCGGTATTTTGAGCAATTCAAGTCCGACATCTGTGGATGCGAATGGTTGAAAATATGGGATTGTTACATTTGGTATCAAGCTTTGGTAGCTCTAGGCAAAACTCAATATATATGGTAAATGTATTTACACAATCATTTTCATTCCAGTTTGAATCTCTTTCTTTTTGAGTCGATTCCTTTGAATTTTGGAACGTCCCCTGTGGTTCCAAAATCCATTCGTTCCCTCAGTATTTATCTTCTTTTGATTCTGGAGTATCCCATAACTCCACTTCAAAAGATCTTTATAATGAGTCGGCGGTCTTGCCAACCTCAAATTTATTTGTAAAGGGGGAACTCCTTTACGACAACACCGATTCACCAGAGATTTTATATCCTCGGTTTAGATGTTAGTATCCCTTATAATTTCGAACTATATATCTTGAGATCGAATGTTGATTTACCCAGAAATCCACATCTATCTTATTCTTTAAGTCACGGTTGACCCGGTTAAGGTTCCCCGCGATTTATTTAAGCTTATTCATCTCCCTATTTTGTTATTTAATCATCTCATCTTTTTTTCCAACTTATCTTCAAATCATTCTTGAAGAATATTTGTAAACTAATATTTAAAATGTTTTATATATTGTGTTGTTTGAGTTGTTGATGTTGATTTGGGTTTCCGATCGATTCATCTAATCAACGCTATCGATAAGATTTCCAAAACACTTGAACAGAGCAAACTCCTCCTTTGTCATTTTCAAACCCATCCACCTCCACATCGCCACCCCACTGCCTCGCCGAGCTTTGTTGTGCCGCCACCAACTAACGCTCCACCTCACCTCCGATCCACCTCTCCTCCTTTCCCACGTGAACAAGCCGCTTCATGTATGTCTTTATATATTATACGTTTTATATATTATAAGTTTATATACGATAAGTTTATATATTATAAAAAAGGGTAAGTGCAGAGTTGTTTGCATATGTTTGGTGATTAGTAGCCTCATATATGAAATTGTTTTTCATGTGTGTATATATATATATATTCTGCATATGTTGTTTAATCAGTAGCCATATATATTTGTTTAAAGTTATATCTATGAGATGTCCAAGGAATTTATTTAAATCTATGATTTTATTTTAAAACAGATTTTGAAGTAACTTATATTTATGTATTGTTGTAAGTATTTCATAAAACATTGATTTTAAATATGGGTGTTTTAAGTAATAATCACTTTTGAAATATAATATATAGACACACACACACACATGTATATATATATTATGTTAATATATGCCCTATTTAATATAGATTTAAAAATTATGTATAGATTTTATTCAATATGTGTTTTAATTGAATTTTGTTTTTATTAGAGAATTTTTTTATTAAGTATATTGTTTCTTAAATCTCTAGTGTGCTTTGAATTTTGTTTCCATTGAATCCAGCTCATCTTGCCTTGCTATTGCTGTGCATTGTCCAGGAATGGTCGACGCAGCAGCTTTTGGCTTTGTCGTTGTTCCGTGTGATGCATCTGTGTCCGTGTATATATCTGTGTATGTTGCTTCTTATCCCTATTGTTTCTCTAACATCGACAGGTGAGCAATCGCTTACGATTAATATTATTATAGTTAGTAAATTTGATTTCACTTGAAAGGACAATTGAAATATGCTGTTAAATTTGAATTGCTAGTAATTTAAATTTTAAATATGATATGCCATTATCTGTAATTATTCACATGTGACATATGACGCCATATCATTTTGTGTATATTTTATTCAATGTGTTACTGATGATTTATGTCGTCGTCGATATGTTATATTTTATCATATTTATTTTCATTCTGCAAGTTCCCTATTAGTTTAGAATTTCCTGTAGGTTGAAATGATACATACCGTAACGATCTTATAGAACAAGGAAAAATCGTTATGGGTTGAAATGATGAACCCAAGAAATTTTCATTAATTTTGAATTTAGGGATTACGGGTTGAAATGATATTCACCCGTAAAAAATTTAAATTGCGAATTAAAAAGATAAATATCTGTTTCACTTGACCATAGGGTAGAAAATTATAACTGTTGGTCTATACTTGAAAAAAAATGATTCCAAAATTTGGAAGGAAATATATGGATTTTATTGAATGTTGACTTTTAAAATATAATATATAAATGCTATCTTTATTTGTATAAAATTTAGATTTTAAAATAATATGTTTTGGGAAATTTTAATTTATAAGTTATTCTAAAAATATGATTTTAAGATTTTTCTTATAATTTTATATAAAATAAGATTTAACACAAAGTACATTTAATAATAAGATTTAATTTAATAAAAAATTAATTTAATTAGTATATAATATGTTCAAGTATTTATTTAAAGTTATAATAATATTTAAAAATAGATTTTTATAACTTTAATAATAAAGGTTGGGAAGATAAATTAATGTTGACTTGGAATTTAAATTGACAATAATTGAATATAGTTAGGAATTGATTTGAACTTACTGATTTCGAGGTTTTTGAAAGATATGATTTATAACTTGATTTGATAAAAAGTAATTAAATGAATATTCTCAACTTTAAACAAAATTGAGACTGAATATTTAATATTGATTTAAAATTTTAAATTGAGATTTTATTTAACTGTTATTAAAATGATTAAGTGAATAATTTCCAATTTGAATAAAATTTAAAGTTAAATGTTGAAATATAAATGAAACTTATATGAAAATGTTTGAATACTTAAATCTTGAATCTTATTGGAATAGAAATGATAGTTTAAACCTAGATTTGAAATCGATAAATTGGAATGGTTTATTAAGAATTTGAATTGAATCTTTAACCTTTTAAATTGAAACTGTTGAATAGGGATTGATTTAAATTGAATTTTGGAACCTAAGCTGTTTAAATAGATTTGTGAAATTGGAGGAAACTATTTTATTATATGAAGTATTTTCAATAGATATAAACTATTTTAATATAAAATTATTTTAATATATAAACTATTTTAATTTATAGCTATTCTAATTTATATACTATTTTCAATATCTAAACTGTTTAAGTCAGAAGTGTTATGATTTCAAAGGTGTTATGACTACGAAAGGGTTATAATTTTTAAAGTGTCATGATTCTGGAAATGAATATTATTTAATGTGAATAATGATATCGAATTAATATGGTTTTGAAATGAATATGATATTTTGAAATGAAGTATGAACTATTTGAAACGAAATGATCACGGTGTGAAATAAGCGTCTGGTTGTTAACGAGACTAGGATCAGATATTGTCATACTCTCTGCCAATACCGAAAACCACTTTAACAACTGTGTACGTGGTGGAGATTCCAGAATGAAGTAGGATGGTTTGGCGACGATTCTATATGGTATTTACGTAGCCCGACTGCCGTGAGTCAGCTTGATGTGGCTAAAACAGGAGCCATGCCGGGCCAAGTGAGGTCATTCCTCCTATCGGACGCATTTCTTTGATACTATTCTATTACTTTGTGGTTTGATTGCGTACACCTTTTATTTGGGAGTGTGTTACAAGGTGGGTGGTAGTAGCTTCTATGGGTTACCATCAGTTCGGATACGCAAACGGTATGTCTACCATGGCATTGCCTCGCATGCCTTGTCACATGCCCTATCGCGCCTTCAACGAGTTTGGTTTGTACCGTACCTATGGGGTACCCTCTGATAGCCCTTCAGTTTACGGTGGAATTACGGTACTGTGTAGACTATGGGAATATATAAAAATGTGTTAATGGGATATGGGTAACGCCTTAATGCTATTTTAATAATTTACTTTACTATCGACATAGTATAATAGCGTATATTACTGCATAGTAGATAGTTCCATAGATCCTCAGAGGATGGAAATCCCAAACATCCTTTAAGTTACTTGTATTTCAGTTGACATTTCACTTGAGTTGAATTTATTAATATCAGAATGTTAATCCTGACTTAGGTATTTTGTGTTTTGCTTTACGCTCGGGTCAGACTGAGTTATACAGCATTTGAGACTCACCTTTGGAGATTGGAGCTTTGTGCAAAGATCTATCTATCCAACTTTCAGTTATTTATTTTGTTCCATTCATTTATGTTCATACTCGTCTGTTGCTTATGTATTAGAGATTCATTTGTATTTAAAATTCTATTGTATTTTGTTTCAGACTCTGATGTTTTATAGTAGCTTCATGAACTACTATATATCTATTCCGCTGCTTATTGTTATATTACTCTGTGACTATGATTCTATGATTGATTTATTTACTGTATATACTAAGTTTTACCAAATATAAATTAACAATATGTTTTTTTGAACAATTCAAGTCTGACATGTGCGGATGCGAATGGTTCGAAATACCAGGTCGTTACATAATGTGTTTGTTTTATGAAATGATGTTATTTAATTTTTATCATTTATTGTTGACTAGTTGAATTTTGTCTGTTTATAAGCATAGGCTAATCATTATTGATTGAATTTATGGACTAAACACTTGCTTGATAATGGTGTATTAAAGAGAATGAAGTGAATAACTAGGATATTTAGTTATGAAATTGAAATGTATGGTTGTGAATATTCTTATTGTTGATTGATAGTTTTAACTGCTTAAAATCGAATATCTAGATATTTTGGATAACCGAAACCTTCTGAATTAATATATGAGTTGAAACTTAGTAATTGTGATGAATTTTGCAGTTGAATTTGATAACCTTAATTTGAAAGCAAGTGAAACAAGGTTTCATTTGTTATATCTATGCTTACTAAATGAATGGAATTGTTGTATGAATTCTCGGCATGCATGTCATAATATACAAATGTGAACTTTAAGCCTTGGAATATTTAAAATTGAAATTGTGATTAAAAAATGCTGCAGTTGTGAACTTAGTTAACCAATTTATGAAATGTATCATAAATAAATTTGGGAATTAAACTTGAATACTAATTGGATAAAAAAATATGAATTAAAATGAAATGAATGTAAATGAAGTCGTGACTTGTAAAATTGTTTATGAAATAAACGAAAGTTGCAAGAAATAGTGTACCTAAAGTTGTGATAACTTTAAGCTCGAATAATATTTTATAAAAGAAGTTAAGCTTTTATAAATTGGTTATGAACTGAAGGAAACTTCTTATGAAATGACTTGAAAATAAATGTAGTACTAAATGAGAAATATTACATGTTAAATTGAATGTAATTTAAAATTGAAGAGAAATATAAGCAATATATGAATATATTAATGTTTTGTGTTGATTAGAGAAATTCTGTGAAACAAATATTAAAGTATGAAGTAATATTTGTGTTAGTTAATGAGATTTATAATGAAGTTAAACTAAAAATGAAATTGTGGTGAAATAAGTTGGAATAGATACGTAAGTTGTACGTATATTGTTTTATTCGCATAATTAATTTGATCTAGATTTGAGTACACAAGTTCGAGGTGAATTACACCATTTCGTGTTAGGTTTCATTGATTGTTGATGGCGAATATTTGATATGGATTTTTTTATTCAATTCTAGAATTATCTATCATAGTATATGGCTTTGCAAGGAGAATGATGGTTCCTAGTCAAGAAACCATATCGAAGTCCGCATTTGGGAAGTCGATTGGACAATACTAGTTTGAAAGCAAACTTGTGTGATCGAGCGAGAGATTGAATGTGATCTTGCGAAATGATGACATATGTACATGTTATGTTCTAATATTATTGATATGCTTCGACACTGAAATTTAAAGTTGTTGGGTTGGATATCTTTGTAATTTAAATTGGAATTTTTCTTTTATGCAAAACTACTATTAATTTAAAACGATTTTACAAAATGATTTTCTTTTATTTTTCTTATACAAACTATTTTCTTTTATTTTCATTATACAAACTATTTTATTCTATTTTATATAAAAACTATTTTACAAACTGTTTTACGAACTAAAACTATTTCACAAAACGATTTTATATACAAAACTATTCTAAATTCAAAACTTTTATAAAGCAAAGATGTTCAATCCCATGTGGCTCCTCATGCAGCACAATTGATTTTGAAAAAATTTTGATTCTTGTATAAGACGAACTTTATATAAGTATAAGGTGATTTTGAAAACTATTGATTTTGGAAGATTTTTCATCCGAAGAGATAAATCATACATATAACGAAATTCATATAAGAATGATTTGATATATTCGAGACTATTAACTTTAGAAAGTACTATATCTGAAAATGAAATCTTGCATATAATAGAGTATATAATAGTGCGATATTTGAAGCTATGATTCTGAAAGTGTACTATATATGGTATGATATATTTCGAAGTAAATGATATGGGAAGTACCTACCATCGGATCCCTTTGGTGGGTCCTTTCGGATCTCTTTGGTGAGTCATTTATTGGATCCCTTTGGTGGGTCACTTGTTATATTCATTTGATATTGTTGGATAGCACAAATCGAGGGGCAGGATGCCTACAGCTACAAGATATTCCACTGGGATAGTCGTGTAACCATTGCATAGCTGCGATCTAACGACCATGGCATAAGTCGAGGGGCTGGATGCTTACAGTTACAAGTGATTCCAATGGGATAGCGGCGTAACCATTACGTAAGTCCGATCCATGGGAGAATGTACTTTCCATATCTATTTTTAATGTTTTAAGTATTTTCACTAGGTGTTGAAATAGGTCTACTACATACTTGGAGAAGTCTAGCCCTGTGCCTGATCAACGCATGGCTAGAGTTTGCAAGAACAAAGACAAACTTGTTAAAACATCGAGTTATAAAAGTATTTTGATAAATATAAAGGATATTTTGGTCATTTTTTCTTTTTCTTTTCTAAATACTTGTAGGTGTTTAAAATATTGTTTATTTATGTACAACTTGGTTTAGTAGTTAATTATCAATGTTGTAAATATTGTGAGAAGCTATTAATTCAATAAGACGTATTTAAGTTAATGATTGCTGATTTATAAATGATGTTCGAAAAGTATTTTAGATTTAAAACAAATAAGATTTGTAAATAATGGATTTAAGGTTTCCAATAACCCTTTTTAAATATAAGTTATGATGTAAATAATTATTTTCAAATAGTTTACATATATTTATATTTTATAAAGATGTTATTTAAGATTTTTAAAAATGGTATTTATAAGTGAAGCAAAGAATTGTACGGATGAAATTTTTGAAAAAGTGTTATAGTATAAAAGATAATTGATTTGTAAATGAAATTTTCAAATGAATATTTCAAGTAAAATTTATGTAAGTTTCTTTGAATGTATAATTTTAAAGATATTAAATGATTTGGGAAATTTATTTTAGTAATATGCCTGAAAAAAAATTGGAATTGTTATTTGGAAGTATGTTTTGGAATATTCACTTGATTTCGAAGCACTAATAGTTGTATGCGATATATTTGTTTGATAAAAGTGAAATTTTAAAAATAAGCGATTTCAAAATAAGATTTATAAATAAAATGATTTTAATTGGAAATTTGAGAAGTTAAGTTTCGGGGTTGAAATTTATTTTCAGGTGATTATTGGAATATAACACCAGTATTATTTGGAAGTATTTTGGATAAATGTTCTCAAATGTGATTTCGAAAAAAAATGTTTTAAAATAATTTGTAAAAGGAAATAAATTGTGTACTTCCCTTTTTTGTCGTTAGAAAATAATTTCGGTGATTAGTGCACGCATCATCGACATTCATATTCGAGTTTCAAAGTAGAAAGGCCACTGTAGTAGTTTTCCTACACCTTTGTTTTGATAAACAAATCATAATTTTAATTTAAAAATGTGATTGGATATATAAAGCTATGAGTGTATATATATATATATATTATTTTATATGATTTGAAATCCACCGGTCATTATTTCTTAAGTTTCTATAAATTATAGAATTCAGTTATGGTAATGAATGAAATCTTGACTATACTGATAATTGGAAACTTCTAAAATGAGAAATAAAAAAATTAGATGCTAAGTGATTAATGAAATATATAAGAAATTGGAAATTTGTAACTTGTGTATCGGAAGATATGAGATATTGAACATTTTGTTAACTAAAATGAATAAGATAAACTTGTGTAACATTTAATTACATTCTATAAACATATGTATAGCTTACCTGAAATGTTTAAAATGTTGAAATGTTAAATAGGAATATGTAATAGGAATATGTAATAGAATATTTTACAAGTGAAACTTGAGTAATGGAAGTGTTTAATGAAATTATTTCTGTAAATAAGTATTTTAATGTACAAGAAATGATATAAGTGTAAGAATAATGTGAAATAAACTGCAATAAAATGTATGTAATACTTAAATAATGAATTCATTGATTATTTTGGATAATAAATATGAAAAATTTGTGTAAGTACTTGAAAGAAAAAGAAAAAGGACATTGTATGAATGAATGGAAATAAATAAAAAGGTAAATAATGATGTGAAAAGAAATCAATTGAATAAACTAAAATAATGTGTTGAAACTTTGGTTATTTTGGCTTATGGGATGTTTGGAAAAGGATACTTCTAGTTGTTTAAGGTTGTATGGGTAGTCTATTTAGAAATTATCCAAGGCTGTTGATCGTAGGGTACACTTGACAATTTATTTATCACCTTGCACGATTAAAAGTTTTTGAACTAAACAAACCATTGGTTTTGGTTACTATAGATATATGATGGGCTCTTTGGTTGCATAAATGGTTGTATTGTTCGTTTGACTACGTTTTATATTGATTTATTTTGCTGCAAATTGAAACAACTTAAATATCTCTCTTATACATTATTCTCACTATTTTTGGTTATATAAGTGAAATACGGGTTTCTGGAAGCAATAGCCACTTCTTTTGGTTTCATAAATAAGCTTTGCTTTGGGTTGTTTTATTTGGAAATATGATATATATATATATAGTTATTATTGATATTATCATTTTTCCAGACCTCTCCATAGAAAGGAGACTTTGACGAAAATTTTCTGTGTGACTTAGAATTTTTTTGTGAAAGTAACATATTTTCAAACTTTTATTTACTTGATTATATAGGATTTAATTGGTTATAAATTGTATATTTTATATAAAATACTTAATTATGTAAATTAATTGTTTATAAATTGAATACTTTGAATAAAATATATTAATCCCCTAATTCCTCATTTTCCCTTTTAGAGGACGAAAAGTTTTGAGTGGGGGAGCGTGTAACGACCCATATTTTTGGGTAACTAAAATATTAAATTGAATAATATTTTGAAATATTAATATTGTCCGAAGTTAAAATTTATGATTATTAATGATAAAACAATTAGAATGTAATATTGTAATGTTGATTTAATGTAATTGTTAACCATTTTAATCCAATTTCAATCAATGGATACAATTGTAAGGTTATTTGGTTATAATTGTAAATAATAAAATAAATTTAATGATGCATTTAATGATGAGATTTTATGTAATTGATTGGAATAGGTTAATATAGAATATAAAATCATTTTGTCATGATCCTTGGTTGTAAATGATAAGATAATGGATGTGAACTATTATTATAAACGATGGTTGTAATTATCTTCTCATTAATTTGTCTACTTGAATATTAAATGGGTAATTAATGGAATTAATGCAATTGAATGTTGGACTTATATGTTGTTAATTGAAATTGAATATAATCAGTGATTTGTAAGTAGTCATAACATTTGTAGTAGATAATAAACTATAAGTATTATTAAATTACTTAAAAGTGAAAATTGTTCGTTTATCATCTCATTATTTAATATGTTTGGAATTAATTTGGAAATCAATGAAAATTTATGTAATTAATTATTGCAGTTAATATGGTAAAAGACGTTAACAGTAAAATAATGAATCTAATAAAATTTAAACTTATGTTAATAAATTAATAGGGTATTGTTGATTGAATAGTATATAACATAGGTTTGAATGTAATTGGATGAGAATTGGATGCTAGTTAATGGAATTAAACCTATATAAGGGAAACAAATTAATATTGCATTAATTGATATTACGTCTTTTAATTAAGACAAAGTGTAATGATCTGTAACTTTTGACTACTCTAAAATGGCAGTATTTTGAATTTAAATAAAAATCAAATAATTTTTTTTTGAATTTTTGATGTTGAGTGTTTTATTTGACCAAATTTAATAGAAAAAAATTTCTGTGAAATTTCAAATTTTGGTCAAACTTAGTCAAAATTTGACTTTTGGTTGAAAATTTTAAATTTGAAATTTGAAATTTTGTTCTTTTTATATGATACTAGGCTGAATTCTAATCTTCCGTCTACTTTTCATTTTGTCAAAATCAAATTCCTATTGCTCTAAAAATTTGAATTACTGTGAAAAATTAACATGAATTGGTAGTGTTTAGTTGTGTTTTATTTGGCTAAGGCATATTAGATTTGTTTGGTATAGTGGGCCTTGGTTAACGAGAGATTCTAGTCACTCATGTGACCATTCCTTTGCCTATGACCTTATGTTTCTTATCTAATAATATCTACATACATAATTTTTCTCCTGAGAACTTTCTCTTCATACTTCTTCTTTCTCGTCAAAATCTACAGAGAACCCTAGATCAAAAACCTTGCAAATCAAAAATCCTTTCCTCCACTCCTTCAACCCTTCCTTCCTCCCTTATATCCTCCGCCCTCTCCACCATCTCCAAGGCCTCTCCTTCCACCTTCCCTCTCCTTTTCTTTCTTGTTTTTCCGTTCTTCTCCCCTTCTCTATTTTCCCTCTTTCTTCCCTTTATTTCCATGGCTTCTATATTCTACTAAACTACTCCAAATCAAATAAATATTTTTAGGACCATGTATAATTTCAATGGCAACAACTTTGTTGTTGAACCCTCCTAATTCCGAGTATTTCTATATCAAAAACTCCATTTTTCAAGTACTTTCTCGGGTCCTATTTTGGACGAAAATACCCCATATTGTATCGATCATATCTCCTTCAGGAATGAGCCAAATTATGTGATTATTTTTTTCAAACCATTTAATTTTTTAGTGGCTTCAACTTTTTTTAAGATTAGTTCTTCGAATTCCTTAATTTGCTAGGTTAAAAACTCAAATCTTTTTGAAGTATTTTTGAACTCAGATTTTCAACTCAGAAAACACCTCCATTTGTCCTGACCATAACTTCCTCAAGATGGAATATTTACGAGTGATACTCTTTTAGAAAGTGGAGAGAAAAGAATTTGCAACAACTTTCTAGCTAGTCACTTTTACAGATTCTACAATATTCTAGTTCGAATATTTTCTTTAGAATGACCTAGTTTCATGTTTGTCCGTAGTTTGGATCTTGAGTTTTTTTGAAGTTGGTAGTAGTTGGAACTTGTTTATTGATTCGTGCTCATGTCTAAGCTTTGCTGGATTTACTTTGCATTTGGATCTTTGGTAGGAATCTCCATATTGCTCCATTTTATCATCACCTTTGTAGCCACTAAACTCGCAACTACTAGATTTTCTTATGTTAGTCAAATTGAATTTATTATGTAATTATAAATTGATTGGTTCTTGTTTGTTATATTTTAAATTGTCATTCCAGTTAAATCTGACTTTTATTGAATTTGATTGCCATTTAATTTAGTATTGAAATTTAAACTGCCAGTTAAATACCTGTTAACGATAAGTAGTAAATTGTTGGTAGTTATTGGTTAATTTCAATGATGATTGTGTTGTGTGTTCAATTATTGATATTTGGGTGATTGGATGAACGTTATTGTTTGAAATTTTGGATGATTGGATGTTATTTATGTCTATATCTCAATTATCCTGTGTTGAAATGATACATATCCGAACGATCTTATAGATCAGGGAAAAATCGTTATGGGTTGAAATGATAAACCCAAGCAATTTTCATTGATTTGAAAATGTTCATTTTTCGATACTGGTTAAAATGACATATACCCATAAAATTTCTTGATTTTAGATTTTTATTTGGAATTGAATTGAGAGGTTTACGTTAATTAAAACTTCGGATTTGTTTTAATTAGATAATGAAGATTGATAAATTTTAAATAATTATATTCACGTTGTACCCTTGATAGGAAATGAAAACCCGTAACATCTATGAAACCAAATTACACTAATAATTATATTTTACTTATTTTGATCTGACTTACATAAGATCTTTTAGTTCTGACTCGAGTGTTTTGTCTTTTTATTACACTCAGGTCAGTCTGAACTTTTCAAGGTATTAAAGACTATTTTTTGGTGGACGAAGACGAAGATTCAATATATTGTTGCTATTTATTATTCTACTGCATTCTGTATTCCACTGCATTATTTGTTTATTTTTGATGTATGTATAACTCTAATTTGAATTATAAAGTGTAATCAAATGTTATTTTGTAAAACAGCTTCATGAACTGTTTATTTGATTATTATATTTTGTCATTCTGCCACGAGATTCTATGTTTTGTTTTCTTTCTTTCTTCTATTTTCTTCTTTACCCCATTGACAATTCTTTCTTTTGAATGGTTTGAATTAGACATATGTGGTTTATTGTTGATTTAAACTGTCCAAAAAGGTGGGTCGTTACAGGTGGCGTGGAACTTTCGTTCCTTGCTTAATACCGTAGGAATAGTGCTTGGGGCTATCCTTATCTGTAATTTAAATAACATTTTTGATACTTTTTATATTATTTTGAAATAATAAAGCTTCAGTAAGATAAGTATATGAATGTTTTGGTAAATGTTCTGAAAAGAGATTTAACAAATAAAGATTTGTTTTTGTGTCTTAGTGATTGCTACGGGAAGTTAAATATCTAAATTATTATTATTTGTTTATTTGATAGTTAAATAACTGATTATCAAAGAATTAGCCGGTTTTGACTTAGGAAGTAAATAAAAGCAATGCGTGTTCATAGAGCTTGAGTTCCCTTGAGAGAACTCACTCTGATGAAACGTCTACAGCTTTAAGGGATATATTAGAGATCCTCTTGGGAATCTAGTATGGTCCGCTTACTTTTGAAAGAAATTGGAATGAGCCAACTAGTAATTATCGGTAGTTGGTTCGAAGAGATCGAGGTCAGATATGTTATCCATATTTCACTTCGAACTAATATAAGCATTCGAATAGAAGACGTCATAAAGATGACTGAAAATGGAGCTCTTTGAAGTGCAAGGACTACTTGCTAGTACTCCTAAGGGTGAATCCAAAATGGGTCTAGTAGAGGTAGTGCCTACGGTTTCGTCCAAACCCAGAATGAACTTGTAGGGGTGAATGCTGGAATTGCATCTCTGCTTGGAGGGCAGTGTTAGAATCCCAAGCGAGAACTTCTAAAGGAAGGTAAATCATTACTTCACAAGGCCCATACACTGGAAATGGCTAAATAGAGTAAATGCAGTAGCACTATGTGGGTCGCTCCCATAGGGTGTGTCATCACCTTTCTAGATTATCGTGTTATGGATTTGGTTGTGCATGAAAACTCTCTATAAAGGTTGGGAATGACCGAGGTGATGACATACTCGGTACTATCTAGTAAGAGGTAGGTTGGTTTTGTGTTAGCAGAGGTCGAAAGATTTTTGATCTCACAGTACATTTTATCTAGAGGTATATAGATTTTAGGAAGGTATTCGCTTACCATTCCATTTGATGGAAATTCATTCTCCAATAAGCGACTTTAGTTTTTGATTGTACACTTGTTATTACTGTCATGTACACACATTATAGCTACTTGATATATTTACTTTAAACCCTTAGACATTATTATGATATCACTTGATTTTATAATAAAAATGTTTTAATTATCGTAAGGTAAAAACCCGTCCTTGTTTATGGGTGGCGAGGTCTTACGAGATGCCTTTGATTTTGAAGGATTTTACAAGTTAAATAAATAAAATTCCTTATGATTTGAGTTTGTCATGCCGGTTTTACCAAACTGACTCGGGTATTTTTTTTTGGTATAATGCTCGGGTCGGACGGAGCATGTTTTCGGATTAGCTTTGGATGCTTTGGAATTCAAGAGACTAACTAGAGGCCAAGACATATCTACGTATTTCTTCATATTCCGCTGCATGGATTTGTGGTATTTATCAGGAATTTATGGACATATGTTATAACTATCCAGGTAGATGATAGGCTAGAACTCTGATGGATGTATGTACATAAAAGTTTTCTTTTGTAAAGATCATTGTTATATTATAAATTATTCATTGCGATGTGAGCTTTTATGTTGTTTAGTTTCTTCTTGTCTTCTTTCTTCTTCTTTCCCCTAACCATCTGTCTTTTCGACACATGGTTGTTCGATACTTGAATACCGTGAATGTATTGGTATCGACTTCTGAGGGTTGAAAAGGCTGGTCGGTACAATTATAAAATGTTATAATATAACATAAATTTTTAAAATGTTAGAAAAGGTAATGAAAATTTTAAATTATTTGAAACTTTTTGAATATTAATTTCGAAATTTAATGTTTATTAATAAGATTAATAAAATAAATTGAATAAATGAGTTGATGAATTTGTACTTATATGCATGTATTATATATGTTGATATATGTTATATTATTTTAAAAGTGTTTAAGATAACGTAAGTACACATGTATATATGTAAGATAAATTTTGAAACTGATATAGTTTAATTAAAATTGTTTACTTAAACAAGTTAATTGAATAAACATATATATATATATATATATATATATATATATAAGATACATGTGTTACACTATAAAGGTTATAGTATGCACTATAAAGATCATAGTAGATATGTCCGGTATAAAAGTTGCATTGGAATACTAATTTAAAATTAATTAAAAAGTTAATTAATTAAAATTAATTAAATACGATATAATTAATAAAATATTATACATAAGACTATTATATATAAGCAATATGAAACATAAAACTTATATGATATGATTATATAAACTAAAGATGGAACATTAAAGAAATCCTAAATTAACTTAAGAAATAAATACATACGTAAATATACAAACACGGTGATTTTTGATGTATTCGGCACTTGAATCATGATAGTATTTCATAAGAACTACATTATTCCATAAGTCGATATCACTCGATATAATATATTGAAGATTATGAATCTTTAATATAAAATTGTCCTCTATCATTTTCAAATTAATAGTTTCTTGCATGCTCCTTAATTTTTGAGCTTTCCTCAATCTAGGGATGTTACGTGTAGTACTATTAATATATTGAATAGACGAGATAAGATAACTTCACGTATTTGTTGAGCTTTCCTCAAGGTACGTGTATTATACTTAGGCAGTCACGAAATGACAGGTTCGGGTGGGTAGTCTCACTTTACTTGTTAAGATTTCATCAAGGTAAAGGCGGGACTATGACAAGGTACCAAGAGTTAGGAGTTGTATATGATATAACCGATGAAGAATTATTCATCGTATGCAGACCTAAGATTTGTTGAGCTTTCCTCAAGGTCAGAATTCCATGGCATATGAGTCCTAACACCCACTATTGAAGTTAAAAGACTTCTACGTTTCTCTTAGGGTTCGATGAAATATCAAAGACTAGTAGGGGCCTCATTAGAAAAATGAAATGATAACATTTAATCTTTCTAATATTGTAAGAACATATGTTGTATAATGTTATAATAATCTACAATGATAAATTTGTGCATTAAAAGATGATTGATAAATGTTTATCAATTAAGATATAGAAGTAAAATGAATTAAAAATTGACAAATGGAAATATGACGTACTTACCAATAAATGATTATTGCATGTGAACGTTTCATACCCATGCAAGCGCCCAGTTTTACAACTACTTAATACTTTCGTGATTTGGTCGCATGCATGTTTATTTGGTTGAGACCATGTTCGGCATTCTATGAGTTTTGAACTCTAAAATCAATATAGACTATGGATATTTTATTCATATACAATCACATATAAACGTTATAAGATGAACGGTCATATTTTGTAATGTACAATGTTTTGATGAAATTAGATCATCCAAAAAATCAAATAGAACTTAGTTTGTGAATGAGTATTCAATTTGATTGTTTACAAAAGGATCGTATCATCTTAAATGTAACACTAGACCAAAACTACAATATAAATCTAAAAAATCGATCACCGAAATGTCAGTTTGATTAGTTTATGCAAAAGCAACATATATGATGTCCTTAAAAGTAAAGGATAGCTTTTGTAAAGAGTTCATTATGATATTGTAGTAAGGGTTTTTTTTAAAATGGTTTGACCATTTAGAAAGATTAACGAATGTACAAGAGTAGGTATGATTTAAGGTATAGTTGGGATGAAGAAAGAGAATGATCACTTTTTCTTCATATAAAAATATCGGAGATAAGAATTGCAATCATCTAATTCTACTCAATATTAATTCCCTTATTTAATAAGTACTATGGATGGAATAACGACGAAATCACCTTTTGAATTCCACGAATAGTACGAGTTCTCTCTTCGAGCTTTAACACCAAGTATAAGCAGAGTCTATATTTGGAAAATTTAATCCTTTATGCTTAACACATTTCTAACATTTCGACCTTATCTATCCCTTGTCCGGAAGAGGCCAGGTGAGCCTGGGCACCAGTTGCTCCAGAGCATCTCCTTAGTTTAAGCACCTCACCTAGATCTCATGAATAGAAAAATCCAATCTACTCGTCGGTTTTTAGAGCCAAGATTAAATCTCTTGATTTTTGACAATTTTTCTTTAAATCATTTATTTAAACATTTTTAAATAAATTATAAAACATCCAAATCATCATTAAAACTCTTAATTATTTATATGAAAATATTTATAAAAGATTTGGGAAATATTGTTAAGTTTAAAAGCATATTTCAAAAGTTATAGAAAAATGCTACGCAAAGTGCTTTTTAAGCTATATTGATCAAAACGACTTTTCTATCATTTGGAAATTCATTTTTATAACTCAAATCACTTTTAAAATATTTTTGGAATTTATTTCATATTTGTAAACAATTTCAT
Organism: Allium cepa; assembly: GCA_030765085.1. Lineage (NCBI taxonomy): Eukaryota > Viridiplantae > Streptophyta > Magnoliopsida > Asparagales > Amaryllidaceae > Allium > Allium cepa. The sequence continues at coordinate 586,476,220 of CM060940.1, forward strand.
AATATCAATTTAAAAGTAATCTCTTAATGAATTCCGAACTGCAAAACCGCGATTTTCCAAAAATTTGTTTTATTCATATATCAAAATCTACTTATCGAAATCTTGATTTTCTTTCTTTGTTTGAAAACTATGGAAATAATAGTTTGAAAAATTATTATCTCGTAGAATTTCTACCTATATTCCATTTTATATGTCCGATTTACTTTTACAGCGCGAAATCGTGAATTATCGTTACGTGACATGCCAATTTTTGACTCAATTTTCAATATTACTTCAAAATTTGCCAAAACACTTTTAAGTGTTCATAAAACATTTCTAAATCATATTAAACCATTTTTAAGGGGTTTAAATATTCCATATGCACCATTTCATTCAGTAAAGGAAAGTGATTTCCTTTGTACTTATCGACATGTATTAACGTGACTTGCATATAAATTCAGCTACCATATTAAACAACCATCATTAATAATCATATCCAAGCATATATTTCATCCAATAACATATATAATTATAATTTTTGAGTTTTTTTCCTTCATTTTCTTTCGAGCTAATATAAAATTGGTTATCGCTTCCCTATCATGAAATCTAAGCTCACGATCACTAGCATTATTGCCTTTACATGGCTCGGCCTATGCTTTGGATGCAAGGTGCAGCTCGGTTGGATTTGTTTGGTGGTGTGTTCGGCCTTGCTTTAGGATGTGATGGTCGTGGGCACGGAAGAGGTAGAGGAGGATTTTTTGCCTTAGTTTAAAGTGGATTTGATAATATATGTATATAATACTAATTTAATTTCTTTTTGGAATAAATTTTCTTCATAACTTTGTTAACATGAAAAGACATTAGAATAGCTCGAAGAAGGAGGAAGAAGAAGTATAAAATGGCTTAGGAATTTATGAAAGAGGGCAGTGTATTTATAGGATTTTTAGAAAACCAAAATATCATAATATGAATGGACGAAACTACCCTTGCCATCCCCTCCTAGCCCCCCTCTACACAGGACGGCAGCGCCCCACCCCTATGTGATGGATGATGTGGAGGTGGTGGTGGTGATTATGGTGATGCAAGGTGGATTTTATATGAAAAGATGCGAACTTAGATATTTTCTGTATTTACCATATGTAAATATATTTCTACTTTTCTACTATTTTTATGTATATGTATATGTTAATTATGAGTGTGCATGTCACAAGATGTACGAATCATATAAATAACTTTGTATAACTTATGTATGTCAAATCGTTACAAATTTTAATTCCGATTTTCGGTCATATTTTCACTTGTTAATTAATGTACATATATTTATAAACAAAATTTGAAAATCAGTTTCTTATTATTATAAATTAATTCAAATGATCTCATTTGAATTATAAAACCATGCAAGTTAGTATTAACATTTATTTATAAAATCGCTATTATATCGATAAAGCGATACGAATTTTCTTATAATTTCGAATCAAATATATATATTTTTATAAAACTATTACGAATGATTTGTTAACACTTTGTAGCTATTCAAATGATTATCACCATTTAAAAATAATTGTTTGAATAATTATAATAATCAGTAAATCTCAATTAAATTTAATTAACTAATATTAAATTTAAGGGAATCACGGATGATGTCAAAAAAAATATTTTCAAAATTGATTTTATTTTTTATTCTTGCTCAATTATAAAAATAAATGTATGTATCCAGCTCCATGTATGATGTTTTACGAGTACAGACCAGGTTATCGGCAAAACAGTTTTCTACCATTTTATCAATTTAAATCCCTAGGAAAATATTTTTGTAAATATCTATTCTAAATAAGATTACTATTTTTTATTATCATTCAAACAACATTATTTGTGTTATCAACCTTTTATTTGAATAATTTTAAAAACAAATAAAATTTATCAAAGTGACAAATTTGTGGATCGTTACATACTTCCCCCCTTAAAAGAATTTCGTCTCGAAATTACAACGCAAAACCCAAAGGTGTTTGTCCAAAATATTTATTTTTAAACTTACACCTGTACGATGTATATAAATCATCGGTACACATTACCTAATTCGATCTTCTATCCGAATTACTTCTAAACTAGTATTGATCTCCAGATCCTCTAGTGCGGACTCTGACCAGGCTTTTTGATCAGAACTTTATTTTTCCTTGCATAGCTCTCAACTATGATAGAAAACTCGGGTATCTAAACTTAAACCCTTATCAATGTTCATCGTCAAGAATCGAGTGATAAACCCTTTTTCAGATCGATGTAAACACCTCAAAGTTCTGCGCTCAAATTTTAGATTAAATCATGCGACGAAATAATCCATACACTTCATATGAATTTAATGATCTTTCAAAAAATTTAATGAAAACATTTCATAAAACTTCCATTCTTGATTTAAAATTTTATAAAGATACTTCTTTATAACCATTTTACATCTTTATTTCCTAATGTTTCTACTTAAAACACATTTCTTTTCAAAAGATAAATATTTTTTTATTATAACACATCTCTAAACATATCTTAATGGTTTTAAAAAACTCATTTTTCAAAATAATTCATTAAATTGATAAATTACCATAAACTTCCTTTGTTAGTCAAAACTTAATATTTCTCTTAACATATATATTGTAATTTCTCTTATCTTTGATTTTCTCTAGAATATTTATTGAAAGATTCTACTTTCAAGTATTTTAATCATTTCATAATACCATTTCCTCTTATAAAAGAAAATCCTTCATTTAAATTTTCTTACTTCTTTCCTCAAAATTTCTCATTTAAAGATTTATATAAATGTGATGTTGGTACAAAGTATCATATTATAAATTTCCATACTTTTACATTCATCATTTCAATTTAAACTTGGGTCAAGACCTCCTAATACTGATACGGTACCAAATACTGATCATAACAACATTTCACCTCCAGCCACCCTACTATATATAGATTAGATAAATAGAGCTACCCTTAATTTCCATACCCAACATTTCCCTCATTCTTCTGAATCTGAAGCTGATGGCGCGCTCCAATGCCCAAAATCTATTAAAACTTCCCCAACTCCTTCATCGCTTTCCAGTTCATCATAGGCCTCATTGCCATCTTCATTCGGTTGCATTTCACCCTCAACATTGGGTGGCCATGATTGGCTCCATGGAACATATCCCATACTAACTGGTACTCCTGGGACCACTTCTCCCTCTTCTATCTCTTCCAGGCTTTGTACATCAACTTCCCACGGGTTTTCGAATACTTCAACTTCATCTACTTCTGCTACTTCTTCATCGTTACCCTCCATCTCTTACCAATGAATCTATGAACTGGATGATTCTTCTTGCCAAATAATATGCTCTCCATCCAAATCCTATAACATGTTGTTGCATTCGCTAGATATTATGGCATTTGGGTCTTCATAGGTTTTGATTCTTCCTCAATGGGTTCTGAATCTTCTTCCATGGGATCTGATTCTTTTTCCATGGGTTCAGATTCTGCTATGGGTTCTAGTTTGGAGCTAGCAAGATCTGATTCCATATTCATTTCGAGACTTACATGGTTTCATCATCACTAGAAATTATAATTATCTCTGAGGTCATAGGTAGTATGAGCATTCCTTCCATTGGATATTCATCTTCACTTCTTCGAATGTACGGGGAATGCTCTTCCTCAATCGGGAGCAAATCATTGCTAGATGGATATTTCGATTGTTCCTCTTCATTGCTAGAGAGGATAATGACGTAGTCCTTCTCACCCCAATTTTCCCTTAAGGTCTCTCCTTTAGAGTACTTTCCTCTATATGGTTTCTACAATGTAAACAACGTTCCCTTATATATAGGTACTAGGCAATTTTCTTAATCTAACTTATTCTCATGTTGAGTTAATTATATTTCATTAGTTAGGAATATCCTATTTTAGGTAGAGAGGTTTTCTAACCACTTAGTATTACCTTCCTCAAGCCAAAGTTCGACGAATACCTGGAAAATAATCCAAGTCTTTGTTCAATCCACTTTTAAAGATACCTTTTCCTACTTAAAATTCTTTGTATGACAAAATGTTTTATCTTTCCATAAATTCTTTGAAATTTCACCCAACTTTATTGATATTACTTTCAAGAATCCTTTCCATAAAATCATTATACTTGACTAAAATTTCTTATATATATATAGACATTTCTCAAAAAGATGTATAATTTAACTTAGCATTATTTTTTATATATCATTAACAAATATGCGCTCACATATAATACTCTCAAACTAATTCTAGAGTATTACTAGTCCTATCTCTAACGAGTTGTTCATATTTGAGTATTACTAAGCCTATCTCTGATGAGTCTTTTTCCCTTACCAAAACCTAAGTTTTCACTCAACCTAAGCTCTGATACCAAATGAGACCATCTAGGCTTATCAACCATCATGGATACACCTCCCAACCTAGGCTTTTCAACCACCAGCAGTGGATACAACCACTATGGCACACATTGGTACCTCGAATCTGATTTTATAGCCATCCTTGCAACTAACAACCAACCCTTTCATACGTAGAGACGTATAGTGGTAAGAGTCTCTTGCTCTCCACCAAAAAGAAAGTGAGAACCCACTATCATGCTGCATGCTCCAACAGGAGGAGCTTATCCCAACACGAGGGGTAAGAGCCAGATCAGACCCGATTCCAGTTCCTTCCAACCAATCATCGAAAAAAGAAATGTTAAGTAAATAGGGAATTATTCTTTTGATTTATTACTTCATTTTTATCAAAAATATCTTCCAGAGATATATATCTTGTAAAAAAAATTCTTTTCGGTAAATACAGAATCATTAAACCTCTCTTATCAAATCCTTTGGTTATTTAAAAACCTTTTAAATCTTGGAATAATTCTAAATCATTTCATTTTTAACTTAGGAAAATATTTCCAAATCGTTTGATTTAAATCTTAAAAAAATTCTTAAGTTAAAAATCAAAATTATGATTGAGTCAAAACCATGTTATCTAGGATGTTAATCCAAAATCAGCAAATATTAAGGGAGCTAACTCTATAGAATTCATCTAACTCTTCTCAATATCAATTTCTGTATTCAACAAGTACTATGAGCGGAATAACGGTGAAATCACCTATTAAATTCCATTAATAGTACGAGTTCCCTTTTCGGGCTTCAACACCAAGTATAAGAAGATTATTTTCATAACATTCAAATTGTTTAAATTTGGAAAATTTAATCTTTTATACTAAACGCGATTCTGACATTTCGACCTTATTCGTCTCTCGCCCAAGAGAGGCCAGGTGAGCAAGGGCGCTGGTAGCTCCTGAACATCTCCTTAGTTTAAGCACCTCACCTATATCTCACAAATAGAAAAATCCAATCTATTTGTCGGCTTTTAGAGCCAAGATTAAATCACTTGATTTTTGACAGCTTTTCTTTAAATCGTTTATGTGAACATTTTTAAATAAATTTTAAAACTTCCAAATAATCATAAAACTATTAATTATTTATTTGAAACATTTATAAATGATTTGGGAAAGAATCATTAAGTTTAAAACCATATTTCAAAAGTTACAGAAAAGTGCTGCGAAAAGTGCTTTTTAAGCTATATTGATCAAAACGACTTTTCAATCATTTGGAAATTTATTTTTATAGCTAAAATCACTTTTAATTTTTTTTAAATATATTTAGAATCTATTTTATATTTTTAAACAATTTTAAAATATCAATTTAAAAGAAATCACTTTATGGATTACAAACTGCAAAATAACGATTTTTCTATAAACTTGTTTTATTCATCTTTCAAAATCTACTTATCGAAATCTCGATTTTCTTTCTTTGTTAAAAACTAGGATATAATAGTTTGGAAAACTCTTCTCTCAAAGAATTTTGAGCTATATTCCATTCTATATGTCAGCTTGACTTTTGCAGTGCAAAATCGCGAACTACCGTTACGCGATGCACTATTTTTGACTGAATTTTCAATATTTATTTAAACTTTTCAAAAACACTTTTAAATGTTTATAAAATATTTATAAATCATATTAAACCATTTTTAGGAGGTTTAAACATTCTATATACACCATTTCATTCAATAAAGGAAAGTGATTTTCTTTGTGCTTATTGACGTGAATTAACTTGAGTTGCATATATATTCAACAACCATATTAAACAACCATAATTAACATCATATCCAAACATATGTATCATATAATAACATATATAATTATAGTTTAGGAGTTTCTCACCTTCATCTTCCCTTCGAGCTAATATAAACTTGGCTATAGCTTCGTTATCACAAAATCTAAGCTCATGATCACTAGCACTATTGCCTTTAAATGGCTCGGCCTAGACTTTGGATGCAAGAAGGAGCTCATGACCTTAGGTTTGCTCGGTGGCAGGTTCGGTCTTGCATTTGGGAAGTGATGGCCATGGGTAAGGAAGAGGTAAAGAAGGAATTTTTGCCTTGGTTTGAAGTGGATTTGATAATATATGTATATTATAATAATTTAATTTCATTTTGGAATAATTTTTCTTCATAACTTTGTTAACATAAGAAGCCATTAGATTAGCTTGAAGTAGGAGGAAGAAGAAATAGAAAATGGCTTAGGAATTTATGAAAGAAGGTGGTGTATTTATAGAATTTTTAGAAAACCAAAATATCATAATATGAATGAACGAAATTACACCTTCCATCCCCTCCTAGCCTCTTCTACATGCACGACGGCTCCCCCACCCCCCATGTGAAGGATGATGTGGAGGTGGTGGTGGTGATGATGGTGATGTAAGGTGGATTCAATGTGAGAAGATGTTTTCTTTTTTAAACTTAGATATTTTCTGTATTTCCTATATGTAAATATATTTCTATTTTTCTACCATCGTTATATGCATATGTATATGTTAATATATATGTATGCATGTCATAAAGATGTACGAGTCATATAAACAATGTTATATAACTTATATATATCGAATCGTTATGAATTTTAATTCTGATTTCCAGTCATATTTTCACTTATTAATTAACGTACATATATTTGTAAACAAAATTTGAAAACCAATTTCTTATTATTATAAATTAATTAAAATGATCTTATTTTAATTATAAAACCATACTAATTAATACTAATAATTATTTACAAAAATCGCTATTATATCGATAAAGCGATACGAATTTTCTTATATTTTCAAATCAAATATGTATTTTTATAAAACTATTCCAACTAGTTTGTTACCACTTTGTATCTATTAAATTGAATTATCTTCATTTAAAAATAATTATTTAAATAATTGCAATAATCATTAAATCTCAATCAAATTTAATTAATTAAATATTAAATATAAGGGCATCATTGATGATGTCAGAAACATGTTTTATTTTCAAAAATAAAATAATTGATTTTATTTCATATTTTTGCTCAATTATAAAAATAAGTATACGTATCTAGCTCCATGCACGATGCTTTACGATTATAGAGCTGGTTATCGATAAAACAGTTTTCGGTCATTTTATCAATTTAAACCTCGAGGAAAATATTTTTTTACATGTCTATTCAAAATAAGATTACTATTATTTATTATCACTCAGAACAATATTATTTATATTATCAAACTTTTATATAAATAATTTTGAAAATAAATAAAATTTATCAAAGTTATAAATTTGCAGGTCGTTACAAAACTAATTGCAAAATTGGAATAAGATTCCATAATTGACCCCAAATCCAAGTAGGCGATTGATAGAGTTGGGCTATGCCCTAGGAGCAATTATGAATTTATTACATATATCTAACTCGTAGATCAATCTTGTTTGAAATAAAGGTGTTTTCTTTTTATTATATCATTGATATAATGTGATTATATTAATTAATTAATTTAATTAGAAGTATATTTAATACACAATCCATAGATAGTTTGTGTTGAGATTTGGTTTTTGATTCATGACACGAAGCTATCACTACGACATACAGATTTGATGACTGCTACGACAAAAAGAGAATAAGTACTACAAGGAGACGAGACTTTCAAACCGGTGCATCAATTATATTATTTTGTTTTTAAGTCTTAGGTCAATATTGTAAAAATCTCTCACCGGTTACGTATATATCAGCTTATATATTTAATCATTCTATTTACCAAATATTTTATACATATATAAGCATATAATTAAATTCTAAAAGTGTTTTAAAGTTATAGAAATTAATATACCTATGTAAACTGTGCATATTGCATAGATTTCACCAGGTCAGTCGACTGACCTAGAGGTTCAGTCGACTAACACTAGAAAATTTATGCAACATGCACAGATGCATAGATATACGAATTTATATTTAAAAATTATTTTGAATATTCAGTCGACTGAATTTCTACAACGGCTACTTTTCAAAAAGACACGACTTTTTGTGAAGAGTTAAGAACCTCTAACGAAAAGATTTGAACACAACACTTCAATCAAAACTCTTCACCAATAGTCGCTGCTTTCTAACCTTTATAAATACAAACTCCAACTTGATTTCGAATGACTTAATCACAATTGAATTTTCTTATCTTCCTTATCTAATTCTCTGAAATCTATTCTATCATACTTTCAATTATTCTGCATTAAAAGTAATACTATACCTTTCTATTCTTCATATACTTCAAATATATATATTTATACTCGAGGATAAGATCATAGGAAGGGTGTACTATAAGTGACAAATTCGTGTTTTCAGAACACACAAAAGTCAAAACTATTTTCTGTATTTGTTGAAGTCATGTTCTGCTGCTCAGGCGAGTGATGGCCTCTTTGGCTTTTGAGGCGAAATCATGTTCGGCTGCTCAGGGGTGTACAGACCTGTTCCTCCAGACTAAGTAAGGGTTGTTATTTTAGTTAAATTCCAGAAGGAGTCTGAGACTGGACGTAGGACGGTGCTCCGAACCAGTATAAAAATCTCTGGTGTCATTTTACTATAGTGCTTTTATATTCTGCACTATTTACGGTATTACTATCATCACTATACTCTGTATTATCATATATCCATATTACACGATCTATAGCACACTTTCATTTGGTATCAGAGCAAGGTCATCATATAACCGTAACGCAGTTATCTAATAATCTAATAATATGGACACTAACACTGGCACCAGCACTAGCTTCATTGAGGGACAATCCACTGCACGTCCACCACTATTTAATGGCATGAATTATAACTATTAGGCCACATGAATGAGAATATATATGTAAGCAAATGGATTTGATTCATGGAATATAACTCAAATAGAATATACTATTCCTACCGAAGAATATTCTACTTGGTCAAACACACAGAAACTAGATGCAGCTAATGCAAAAGCCATGAATATGTTGTTTTGCATCTTAGATAAACATGATTTTAACTATGTTAGCATGTGAAATACTGCATATGAAATTTGGCGTACACTCAAAGTTACACACGAAGGAACTAACAAGGTCAAACAAAGCAAAATATCCATGCTCAAAAGTCAGTTTTAAAACTTTAAGATGAAAGAAAATGAATCCATAAATGATATGTATTCAAGATTTCAAGATATCTATCATTCGTTAGTAGCATTAGGAGAAAAATATTCAGATTTTGATATTGTATCCAAAATCCTTAACTCTTTAATGGAAGAATGGGAAAGAAAAGTTCTCGCTGTTGAAGAAGCGAACGATATTTCCAAAATAACCTCGAAAGAGTTAATAGGAAATCTAATGTCCTATGAAGTAAATTTGTAGGCTAAATGAGTTCAAGCTTAAGATAAAAAGAATATAGCATTCCATGCAGAACAAGAAGAATTAGATTCAGACAAAGACGACCTAGCCTTTATTGCCAAAAACTTTAAGAAATTCTTGAAATATAGAAAAGGAAACAGAAATAATGGCAAGAAAAACTCAAACAGCAATAAACAACTGTCTTTATCAGTTATGGAGTGTTTTAACTATCACAAAAAGGGGCATATGCAGAAGGACTGTCCAGATCAAAAGAAATAATATCGAAATAAAAGGAAAAATTCAAAAGAAAAGCCTTTTTAGTTACATGGGATGATTCAGATTCCTTCTCTTCTTCTGGAAGTGAAAGTGACAGCGATAATGAACAAGCTAACGTATGCTTTATGGCCAAAGATAATGAGGTTAGTGATTTAACTTTTGATGACATGATAGAGATAAATTCTGAATTATTATATACTTTAAAAAGTCTCAAAAGAAAATACAAAGAAGCTGTAGAAACGTAACAACCCTAGATTTTTTTGCATATAATTTAAATTTGACTTTATTTTACTTTGAAATTATTTTAAACTTTTTTATTTCAAATATTTCATTTTAAAATATAAATTTTGATTATTATATGAATTATAATTTCAAACTGGTATAAATTGAATATTTTCCTGAAAAATGGATTTATGGTCAAAACTGGTCAAACTTTGACTTTTAAATTTTAAATTTAAATGTTTGAATTCTTAAATTTTATCTTTTATTTTGAAAATAGATTTAATATCATGAACATTGATTTTTGTTTCGTTGAAATTTGATTTAAATTGTAAAAGTTATACTGTTTTCAATATTGTGTATATTGAGTTATTTAACAATATTCTTTGTTTTAATTTATATAAATGACATTTTATTTGATATATCTTATTCTAATTTGTTTATTTATGTTATATTATATATACATTTACTTTTAAATATTTTAAAGTGATAATAAAAAATTTCCAAAGCTTATTGAATTTATTTTCTAATTTCTAGCCTAGTTTCCATTTTCTTTGCTATTTTCTTAAGTTAATTATATATAATTAAAATTTATGTATTTATTTTATGCATTCACTATTATTTTCTGTGTTGTACTTTATTTTTATTCATTTTGCATGTATTTAAATAAAGATAAAAATTTTCCAAAGTGTATTGAATCTATTTCTAATTTTGAAAGCCTAGTTTGCAATATTTAAGCTATTTTCTTATTCTATTTAATTAAAAATTATTTATTTATTTTATATATTTATTTTCATTTCTGAGTTGTTATCTTTATTTATCATTTTTTATATGTATTTATAAATTAAAAATATATAGTGGAAATTCGAAGAGTTTTGTGACTCTTTAGTTGCTTGAGACCCTTTGTTTTCCCGCCTTTTCATTTTCTCACCTCTTACATTCATTTTCTTTTGACTGACTCCATCATTTCTTCAGCTGCATATTTTCATTTTTCTTTCATGTAAACAAACTTCTCAATCACCAAACAATTCGGCCATTATCCCTTGGAAAGCTTGGTAAAATTTCCATCTCCTTTCATATTTTTCTTGTTCACCTTGATTTTGCTCTTGCCTTCAACCTTCTATGGCTCAGGTCACTCCACCCCAGCACCTTGGCCACCTCCACCACCACCTGAACCATCCACCACCTCCTCTAGCCTAACCCCAAGTCCAAACCGTGGCCTCCCATGATGTTGATCCACCCAAAAATCCATAAAACTCCACCTATATCCCATAGCCGAGCACATCTATGATCACCACCTCCAAACCACCACCTACGCCAGCCATACACCACCACGACCTACTGTTCTAGACCTAACACACCTTGCCACATCACCACCCGATTCCTAAAGCATGGCCATGCCCTCCTTGGCCTTGGCCGAGCCTTGTAGTTGCATAGAATCCTTGTTATTGCCTTGTAATGTTAGATTTTGCATCACCAAATGTTGCACCACTTTCCCTAGGATAGGCCGACTCCTTTAAGTCCACAACCAGACCTTAGAGCAAGCCTTGGTCATGTATTTTCCAGCCATGGCTGAGCCTATGCTAGATGGAGGCAAGTGCAATGATTTTGGATTTGTTTTGTGCTTGAATTTATAAGTTTTTTAAAAGTTTGTGTAGTGTTTATTAATGTATATTTGAATTGTTTTGCCTCATGTATTCAAGGCATTTAGTCTTGTCTCTCTCACACTCAAATCATTATCGTGCGCTCGTGCTTTTGTGGATCTCTATTGTGTGTAGTTGTTTGTCATCTCCAGCTTATACAAGTGAGTATTTCTCACCAAACATTTTGTACTTATGTAATTAGTAGATTGACACCCTGTGAATCTGTATAACTATATTATCATGTTATAACTGCCTATGCTATGATCATATGATGTTCACCCCTGTTTATACACATGTTATATCATTTGTTACTATTATATGATGCTATTCTATTTATTTATATCTGTTTATCACACTGCAAGTTCCCGGTAGATTAGAATCAATATGGGTTGAAATGATACATACCCGAACGGACTTTAGAATAACGAAAAATCGTTATGGGCTGAAATGAAAGGCCTGAACGGTTTTTATTTATTTATTTATTTAAACTTGGGGTTGCGGGTTTGAAATGATAGAACCTGGATTTTACTTTTTAAACTGCGGATTGAAATGATACATATCTGTATCACTTGGCCTAGGTTAGAAAACTATATACAGGCCCGTGGTTATTTTATAAAGTGTTTTGGATATTTTTTAAGTATTTTAAAATTATAAATTTATGAAATTTGATTTAAGTAGATTTTGAAATGTTTTAAAATAAAGAAATTATGATTTTTCTATGAGTTAAAAATATAATTAATGAATGGTTAAATTGGATTATTGAAATATAACTTAAGTTTGAAAATTTGGAATTTTGGTTAAAAATGATATTTAAGTTATGTAAATAAAATGGAAATTTATTCTTATTTTGAAAATGGTAAATATGATAATTTGATTTGAATTTGAATTTGTATGATAATAAAGTATTATTGATTTTTCTATGAATTAAAATGGTTAAGTAAATGAATGCTTAAAAGTGAAATTTTAAAATACAACTTGATTTGAAAATGTGGAATTTGGTTTTGTTTAAAAGTTTAAGTTAATTAAATAAATTGGAAATTTATTTTAATTTGTGAAATGGAAATTTGAAAATGTAAGTGTTGATAAGGTGTCAAATGTAAAAAGGGGAAAATTGTACAATTGAATTTGTTAAGTGAAATTATTGAAAAATTTGGGTTTTCTGTAAAGGTTTGCTTTATAAAAATCATTAATTAAAAGAGTATTTTAATGAACATTTTTGAATGTTAAAATATGATTTTTATAATGTTTAAATGGTTTAAATTTAAATGTTTTCAAGTATAACTTATAGTAGCTTTTTTCTGAATGTTGTGAAAGGTTGAATTTTCAATGTTTATGGTTTTAACTTAGTAAATGAACTCAGAATGGTTTAAAACTTTAGAAATTAAATACTTGATTTGAAAGTATATAAACTTCACTTTTAAATGGTTTAAATGAATTATTTTGATTGAAATATAAGCTATTTAAAAGGTGATTTGGAATGATAATAAATGAATGATGTCTTTGAATTTAAAAGGTATTTAAAGTTGAATATTTGGATTTGAACTTATTAAAATGATTTGAAAATGAAGTTTTGAAAGATATGATATTTTGATATTAAAATGATTTGAAAATGAAGTTTCGAAAGATATGATATTTTGATATTAAAATGATTTGGAAACGAAGTTCTAACAAATATAATATTTTGATATTAAAATGATTTAGAAATGAAGCTTTGAATGGATATGATATTTTAATATATTAAAATGATTTGAAAGGAAGTTTTGAATGGATATGATATTTTAATATATTAAAATGATTTGAAGGGATTTTTGAAAGGATATGATAATTTAATATATTGAAATGGTTAGAAATGACTTGATATTTATTTTGATAAATATTTGAATTTGAAATATATGGTATGTTGATATATAGAAATGGTTTGGAAATGATTTAATCTTTAGTTTGATAAAGATTTGGATTGAAATGATATATTTTTTTGAAGTATAAAATATTATTTTTAAGTTATAACCATGGGTTATAATAACGATTGGTTGGTAAAGAGACCGGGATCGAATATGGGCATACTCTCTGTCGATACCGAAAACCACTTTGACAACCGTGTACGCGGTGGAGATTCCAGAATGAAGTAGGATGGTGATGACGTTCTTGAGGTATATTACGTGGACCCAACTCCCGTGAGTTGGCATAAAGTGGCTAAAACAGGAGTGATCTCGGGCCAAAAGGGGTAGCTCCATTGGTCGGACACATTTCTTCGATACCATTCTATTACTTTTGTGATTGTTTGGGTGCCCCTCCGATTTTGGGAATGTGCTCCGAGGTGGGTGTATGTGGCTGCTACGTTACCACCAGCCCGTGTGCGTAATTGGTATATCTACCCTGGCATTGCCTTGTGTGCCGTGTCACTTACGATATCGAGCCTTTACTACGAGTTTCTATTTCTGTTGTACCTATACAGTGTCTTCTCGTAGTCTCCCGATCAGGAGATATGCAGGTACTGTATAGACTATTGGCATTATTTGTGTTAAGGGGAATATTGGGTCACTCCTTAACGCTATTTAAAAGTAAGTTTATTTTACTATTAGACATTATTATAATAGCGCGATATTACTACATAGTAAATAGTTAGATGGATCCTTAGAGGATGGGCGGTCCAAGCATCCTTTAAGTTACTTGTATTTTTGCTACAGTTCACTTGAGTTGGTTTACATTGTATAAGTATGTATGTCCTGACTCGTGTGTTTGCATTTTTATTTACGCTCGGGTCAGGCTGAGTATTCATAGATTTGGATTTCCACTTTCTGAAGATTGGAATCGCTGGAGATTACCTGCTTGTCTAGTTTTATCTTTTCAGTCTGTTGGTCCTTTTCAGCTCTTGTATTAGTAGACTTCTATGTATTGAAACTTCTTTTGTACTTTATTTCTTCTGTTGTATCTTATGTAACTCTGATATATTTACATAGTAGCTTCATGAACTACTATTTATTTTACTTCCGTTGCACTATTATTACTCTGTGTCTGTGATCTGTGATTTTTATTTACTGTATATTCTAAGATTTGCCAAATTTTATTTACAACGCGGTATTTTGAGCAATTCAAGTCCGACATGTGCGAATGCGAATGGTTGAAAATACCTGGTTGTTACAAGAAAATCAAAACAAGGCAGAATTTGAAAGAGATGCTTAAAGACGAGAAGAAAATATTGGAAGAAGAACTTGAGAAAACTCAAGAATCTCTTTCAAATATTAATTCTCAACTTATATTATTGAGTCAAGAAATTGAAACTCAAAAAGAAAAGAATAATTGTCTTGTTTTTGAAAATCATGTCTTAAAAACTAATATTAAAATGGTAGAACTAGAAATTTCAAGTCTAAATACCAAACTAGAAGGAATCACTAAAAATGTTTCAAAATTTAATAAAGGAAGAGAAAATTTATCTAGAATTATTGAGAATTCACAATTTGTTAATAATAAAAATGGCTTAGGATATAAGAAGAAAGTCAAGAATTCACAATTTAGTAATTTAAACAAAGTTAAGTATGATAAAACACCCACATCTTCAAAAAACTAGTTTCTAAAACTATAAATATATAGGTACCTAAAACTAATAACAAGTTAATAAAGAAAAAAAAATATTAGTTCATTTATAGAAGATGTTCTTAATAATAAAAATTATATTTATAAAGAGATACTAAACCCACTTGGGTTTGGTTTGCTAAGACCTAACTCTTAGGACCCTATTAAAAATGTGGGTACCAACGTTATCTCATATTTTTTGCAGGTCCCACTCAAGAAAAGAGGAAAATGGATACTCAATTTTGGTTGCTCAAAACACATGACAGGAGACAAAGATATGCTGATAAATATTACATACTCAGATGGAGGTTCTGTCACTTTTGGAGATAATTCCAAGGGATATTGTAACGATCCCGGTTTTGAGTTAAATTTAGAATGGTAATTTAAATAAATTTTTGAATTAAATTGTGAATTCAATGGTGAGTTAATTTGAATTTTTCCAAATTTAATAATAAGTTATGTTTGTTTACATAAATATGGATATAAATAGAAATTTTGGTTATGGAAATTCAAGAATAAATATTATGGAAATAAATTGGATTTAAAAATCTATATTAAAAAAAACTAATAGAAATTTGTTTTCTAATCTTAATATATATATATATATATAATGATTTGGAAATTATGATTTAAAATTAATATATTTTTATCTTTTGAAAATTAATGAGTTAAGCAAGAGATAAGTACGTAACATTAATAAGTAAAAGATAAAAAAACATGAATCATAAGTATTAATAACATAGGGTTTAAAACAAATTGTATAAAATTATTTAAAAGTGGGTTTTAAACATAAAATGTTTATATTTTAACAAATGTAGGATTAAGAGAAATTGTATTAACAAGTGTTATAAAATAGACAAGTGGCAAAGTCATTTATTTTCTTTTGAAAATTTAATTACATAAACATATATGTATGAGATAATTAGATGAACCAGGCTTTTCTCAAGCCTGAAACAAACTGAAACAAATTTGAAAAACAAAAAAACAAGATCAAAACAAAAACCTAAAACAGAAAACCAAGATCAAAGCGAAAGAAGAGAAACCAAATTTCAATATTCTTTCATCTTCGTATTTCACAGACATGAAATGAAAAAAAACAAAAGAGAATCAAAAGATCAAACAAAATCAAAACCAAACTACAAAACCTGGAAACCAGAAAACAAAAATCTAAATCAAACCAAACGTCGGCCTCGAAATGAAAACAGAAAAAAATATAAAAGGAAGATCTAAAACGAAACCTGATTCAATGTTCAGAGCAAAGATCTCAAACCTGATCAAGAGCAAGTCAGATCAACTCAGCTAAATCAAGCCATTAATCCTAGATCAAGTCAAAGTACATCAAGCTTCGACATCAAAAATCCAGATTCAGATATCAATTCAGTTTTCAATTCTAGGTTCAAATTGGTTCCTCTGTTCAAATCTTTCTGGTGAAAAAACCTTTTTAATCTACCATTTTATCTGGATATTGGATAATACTTGAAAGTGTGATGGTTTTATTTTAGAAAAATGGTTGAATTCCTTTGTATCTATGGTATGCATGCATGTATATGTGATGTATTTGTCTCTGTTGAAAATTATAGACACCGATCCTTTTAATAAATGCAAATGCTTATTATCTAATCAACTTTAAGCTATGATTTCTAAATTAAAAATGTTTGTAACAATGAAATACCATTTTTAAAAATAAATTTAAGTATTTAAATTAGGTAATTATCTCAAAAATAACAAATTACAGTGTTGATCACATATATGTCAAAAATAAAATGTTTGGATTTCAAGTTTGGATCATGGGATCAGATTCGTGTCGCCAAACGATGAATTTTAATATAAATTTCTAGATTTTTAGATTCATATATAATAGGTATTTGTGTGACGAAAGGAAAATCTGTTTCCATCGATTCTCGTCGACTCACGATGATTCAAAGGCCGTGATCCTTGGTGAAGATAGCTGGAGCATCGGGGAAATTAGGAAAAAATGTAGATTTAATTTATAAAGTGTTGTGGCGAGAAGTTCGTCAATCTTGGGTTTTATGGGGTTGTTTACTTGTCAAAGTTTTAGGAGGTACTTCGTCAACGTGGAGAGATCGGACAAGGTCGTACCTAGGGGATCGAAGCTCGAAGGTGTGATGATGCTCTGGATGCAATTTCAGGGATTCAGGTGAGCTGGGTCGACGAGGCGAAAGCGATTTTGGGTGAACATGGTGGTTTTTGGAAGTGGCTAGACAACTTGATTTCAAATTTGTCGTCGAATCGTGGTGCTGGGTGGTCTTGTAGATAGAGGTGGTTGTCGATGACTTATTGACAGTTGTAGGATTGACCAGAGGTGGTCGGAGCGATGTGCAACGTGCACGTGCATGTTTTTGTGTCTGATGGTATTCGAGATTGGGAAGATGACCATGGCTCGGGTTATAGCTTGAGAATTGTCGTGATTGTCTCGGGAAGAATAGAGGAGGAGTTTCCTCGAAGTAGATCTCGAGTATTAGAAGCTTGGGCTTGGGTTTTGTTAACGTATTTTTGAAATTTTAAAAAGGGAAACATGTTTTCAGATTTTAAAATTTTGAAACAAAATCTGTACCGGGTTTAAAGTTATAAAACAATATTATACCAAGGTTTAAAACTAAGGATATGAACAAGATTTCAAGAAAAAAATGTTAAGGTTAAATGTTTTAAAATTGTTTTGAAAGTTAAATGATTTTGAGATAACTTATTGATGATAATGAATAAATTTCTAAGTATTTTCAAATGGAGTTTAATAATGCTTGAATTAAACAAGTGTTTGAAATAAGTATATTATAAACTTTAATTAAAAAATGATTTCGAATAAATTTATTTCAATTTAAATAAGTTGTAATAATATAATTAAGTGATTAATTACGGTATATGGGTTATCTTAATTATGTAAGGTTTTTAGTAATTGAAAATATAATCACTTAGTTAATTCAAGTATAATTACTTAATATAAGTAATTAAAAGTTATTTAATGGAAATAATTAAGGAATGATTAATTACTTAATTACTTAAAAGGATTTAATTGATGTGATTCATTAATTAAGTGATTAATTTAAAGATTTATTAAGTAACTAAGGATGAATATTTAATAATTAAAGGTTGATTAAGATGATTAAAAGTTAATTAATTTGTAATTGCTTAATACAATTAAGGGATAATCACTTATTATAATTAATTACGGATAATTAATTAAGGGTCAGTTAATTAATGTAGTTAATTAGTTAAAGGATAATTAAATGATTAAAGGTTGGTTGACTTATTAATTAAGGTTGATTAATTTATAATTAAGGGTTAATTAATTTATTATTAAAGGATAATTAATAAATGATTAAAGGATAATTATTAAAATGGTTTGTAATTAATTAATGTTAATTAACCAGGATTAGTAAGTTATTCATAAGTAATTAATCTGATTTAAATTAATCAAGTAATTAATTGATTTTACTTATGGATGTTTAAATTGTATGGAATACTTTGAATTGTTTGATAGTCCTGATGTGTGATGCTTTGTGCTATAAATTGTTTTGGGGTGAGCTGTGATAAATGTAATTTATTTATCTGTGATGAATTTATATTATTTATCCGTGAATTTGTGAATGAAGATAAGCGTTATAGGATTATACCACTTATCGGTATTGTTGTGCTTGAATCTAGAATGATTGATGATGTTGCACTATTGTGTGTAAAACCCCTGGACTACACCACACATACAAATATGGATTTCACAGGAAATCGGTTAAGTCATAGATATTTTAAATTAAAATATTATTTGTTATAAAAGTAGAATTTATGTAATAGGGTTGAATATGGAAAGCTTCTGGAAAGAAAGTTTGGAATTGAAAATTGGTTTGAATATAATATATCTTGTTTAAAGTTTTGGAATTATTTTGGAAACTATGGTTTGAAAGGTTTATACAAGTTATATAATGTGTGTGTGTATATATATGAATTTTAAACCATCTTTAAAGTATTTTGAAAGTATTATTTTCGGGATTTAGATTTAACCCAAGTTTATACTTTAAAGGCTATAACTTATGCGTATTTAATCGAATTTTTCCGTAATGAAAGGTATTTGTTTTCAAATGATAATGGCTTTCAAATAAAGTAAGGAGTTCCAGTTTTTGTAAAAGGGTTTCAAATCTGAAATGCAATTGTTTGCAAAGCTATGAATGAATCTTTGTTAAAGATTGGTGAACTTTGTTTTGAAATTGAAGAGGACCTTAAAGTGTATCTTTTGTATAAAAGATTTGGAATTGAAATAGTTTTGAAAGCTATTAATGAATCTTTGTGAAAGATTGGTGAACTTTATGAAGTGAATCTTTTTGTTTAAAGATTTGAAAATGGTAATTTGTTTAAACCGTTTGAAAGAAATGTTTTGGGCTTCAAGTTGTGACTTAACTAAGATTCCAATATCCGTACGTTTTTAAATATTGCACTCATTATTTGGTTTAGCCGGGGAAGGACTTTGTTCCATAAAGCCCATTTCGGATAATGATAAGACGTTATGGATAGCATTTGAAGACCAGCGGTGAAGACCGGATATTTTCGAAAACGAAAGGATTACATGTCGAATGTCTCTGCACCGACTGGTCCTCCGGTATAGAGATTTGATCACCCTTTGTGATGGGGAGTCCGAACGTGATTAGGTATTATCCGAATTTGCAAGGCCTTCATTGGAAGTGACTTCAGTTCTGTTCGAACTGGAACAGACTTATATGAATGTGTGTTTGACGTTACACTTTGAGATGTAAAGCTGGTTTCTATCAAATACATTTCTGTTTGGTGGCGGAGAATTTATTCTCTCAACTTAACACCCTTCTTCGAGACGTACGAGCTCAGAGGTTATGTAGTTGATGGTTACTAGTGATACATTCCCAATTTGGTAATGTGGCATACAAAGTGATGCTGATCATGTGTTGATAGAAACATGGCTTTTGTAAAAAGCGTAGCTTTGTGGACGAGACTTCGTCGAGCCTCACAACCCGGAAATGGTCGAAACAGGAATGTTGCGGCAAGGTTTTTAGGGGTCGCGCCCAAAGGGTATGTCCATTTCTTTCTGGATAAAAAGTGGTATCATGGTATGGAGCCTAGATATTTAACTGTGTGGTTGTTGCTGTTTGTTGGTGAATCTTGGGATAAAGGTCGGTAACGACCGAGGATGGCTTACTTGTAGGTGTTACCTAGTTACAGAGGTAATCCAGCCTTGTGTTGGTATAAATCCGGTTTGGTTCTTGGGGGGCGTCCCTCCAGAGGCGTTTCATTCGGTGGAGGAAGTTTCTTTGTCTGACCATTTGTTAGAAATCCAATCATCCAATACGCGCCTTGTACGGTTTTTGTTGTAGAACCTGCCATCTAGTATGGTAGCTATAGTACGCATACTATAATGGCGCGTATGCTGGCTAAGATTAATATTATACTTGCAAATGATTTATGCACTATGCATTAATAATAATATCAAATGCTTTTAGTGTATCAAGCATGTTTGACTATCATAAGGAGAAATCTCCCCCAAGTGTGCGATTGCATTGTGTGTGTGTCGGGAGGCCTTATGGTAGTTTCATTTTCCAAAAAGCATTGCGGACTTCTTTTTATTTCTTTTTAAAGATAAACTGTTTTTGTTTGTTCATACCAGTCCCATGACTGACCTGGAGTTTATTGTTCCCTTTCTAAACTCTGGTTGCCGACAATTTTCCACACGGGTAGTCTAGAGTTAGATTTTCAAATAATCATCTAGTAGATGTAGATTCGATAGCCTCCAACCTTCTATTTGAAAATAGTTGGAGTCGTTGTTTGGATTTTAGCTATCGCTTTGTGCTTCTCTTCAACATTCTGGACTGACCTTGCTTAATAAAGTGTGATATGGTTCAAGCTTGTGGTTTGGATATAATTGCTTTTGGATTGGAGTCCTTGAAGCTTTAGCAATGGAGATGCATTCTATTGGAGTTATCTTTCCGCTGTCGATGATTGCAAAGTCTAGACCATCTAGTTGTGTTATTTCCCGCTGTTGTCTTGTATCTCTGATATTTGTTGATATTCATTTGTATCATGTTGTATCAACTGTTGTGTATCAATGATATTATTCATTTTTCTTCTGCTGTGTTGTTATACTTAATGTGTTATAAGCTCCAGTAAATCAGATTCGAACGTTTGAATCTACGGCATTCGAATACGAGTGAAGTATGAATGTCGATTTTCGAACGTGAAAATCCGGGTCGTCACAAATATATCGTCAACAAAGGTGATGTGAGCAATTACGGTACATCTAATTTACCTCTTATTACAAACGTTTTATTAGTTAAGAGTCTAGAACATAATCTATTAAATATAAGTCAATTATGCGATAAAGGTTTCAAAATATCATTTTCTGAAAATAAATGTAGTATTCTTGATCAAAATCAAAACCTTATTTTCGAATGAAATAGAGATAAAAACATTTATGTTTTGAATATGAAAGTTAATCATAACTCAGATATGTGTTTAATAGCTAAAGCAAATGATCCTTGGATATGGCACAAACGATTCTGTCATATTAATTTCAAAAATATAAGTAAAGTTTCTAAAAATAATCTTGTAAAAGGATAACCAAAGATGAATTTTAAAGTTAATAATCCATGTGATTCATGTTAATTAGGTAAATTAACTAAATCCTCGTTTAAATCTAAGAAAGTCAATTCGACATTACAACCGCTTGAGTTACTTCATATGGATTTATTTGGACCTACCCAAATTCAATCCATAAATCATAGTAAAT
Organism: Allium cepa; assembly: GCA_030765085.1. Lineage (NCBI taxonomy): Eukaryota > Viridiplantae > Streptophyta > Magnoliopsida > Asparagales > Amaryllidaceae > Allium > Allium cepa. The sequence continues at coordinate 586,498,366 of CM060940.1, forward strand.
ACGTATTCGTAATATTGATGATTTTTCTAGATGTACATGGACTATCTTTGTGAAAAATAAAAGTGATACCTTTGAAAATTTCAAAACTTTTGTTGAACGAATTCAAATTTTAAAAGGTATTAAAATTAAAAATATTAGAAGTGATCACGAAGATGAATTTGAAAATATACAGTTTGATAACTATTGTAAGAAGAAAGGAATATTTCGTAAATTTTCATTTCCTAGAACTGCACAACAAAATGGAATTGTAGAATGAAAGAATCGAACTCTACAAGAATGTGTAAGAACTTTACTAAATGAAAGCATGTTACCAAAAAAAATTTAGGCTGAAGCTGTTGCAAATGCCTGTTATGTTTTGAATCGTGTTTCTATTAGACCTCTCGCCAAGAATACTCATTACGAACTCTTTAACGGTAGAAAACCAAACATATCTTATTTTAAAATATTTGGATCAAAATATTTTATATCAAATACCAAAGATCAGCTTGGTAAATTTGATTCAAAATGTGATGAAGGTGTATTTCTTGGATATTCGAATTGAAACAAAGCTTATCGAATTCTTAATAAACAAACTAATACTATCAAAGAGTCACTCCATGTATCTTTTGATGAGAACTCTAAACTTATTTCCAATATAATTAATGACAATGACTTATATTTAATAATAAAACAAATATAATAATAAACAATTCAAGAGATGATGACGATATCGTTTATAATTCTAGAGAAGATGAAAACATTGTTAATAATTTAGAAAACATAACTACTACTAATACAATAAAATCTCCTCGAAGAGTCTTACGAAATCATCCTACAGTAAATATAATTGGAGAAATAAAATTCAAATGTTCGAACCAAACATCAACTGAATTTAATGGGTAAATGTAGCTTTTCTCTCTACTATAGAACCTAAAAATACTAAGGAAGCATCATCTGATGAAAATTAAATTATTGTTGTGCAAGAAGAACTAAATCAGTTTAAACGAAATGAAGTTTGGGAACTAGTACCCAAACCGACCGATCAAACTGTTATACAACTAAATTTGTTTATAAAAATAAAGCAGACGAATTAGGAAATATAACTAGAAACAAAGAAAAACTAGCAGCATAGGGATATAATCAGGAAGAAGGAATAGACTACGAAGAAACGTTTGCTCCAGTCGCTAGACTAGAGGCAATAAGAATCTTATTAGCGTACGCATGTTTTAATAATTTTAAACTCTATCAAATGGATGTTAAAAGTGCATTTTTAAATGGCTATATTTATGTTAAACAACCTCCTTTATTTATTCATGAAAACTACCCAGATCATGTCTATAAACTTAAGAAAGCTTTATATGGTTTAAAACAAGCACCACGTGCTTGGTATGAACGTCTTAAAAGCAATCTAATTGACACAGGATTCGAAATAGGAAAAGTAGATCAAACTCTATTTATAAAACATTCTAAAAATGATATATTGATAGTTCAAATATATGTCAACGACATTATATTTGGCTCAACTAATAATGAATTATGTAATGAATTTTCTAAATAATGACTAGAGAATTTGAATTGTCCTCTATGGGAGAATTATCATATTTTCTAGGACTTTAAATAAAACAAGTTTCAAATGGAATATTTATTAATCAAGAAAAATACTGTAATAATCTTATCAAACATTTTGAAATGGAAAACACTTCTGCGAAACCAACACCTATGAGCACAACAGCACATCTTGATAAAGATGAAAATGGAAAAAGTGTAGACCAAAAACTATATCGTAGTATGATAGGATCACTACTTTATCTAATAGCAAGTAGCCAAGATATTATGATGAGTGTGTGTTTATGTGCACGATTTCAAGTTGACTAGAAAGAATCACATTTACGTGCCGTAAAATATATACTATGTTATCTTAGTAAAACTACAAATTTCGGACTTTTCTATCCGAAAGTTGCTCGTTTGAATTAGTATCATACAGCGATGCTGATTTTAGAGGATCGCGAATATATAGAAAAAGTACAAGCGGCACGTGTCACTTCATTGGTAAATCTTTAATATCATGGTTTAGCAAGAAACAAAACTGTGTCTCGCTATCAACTTGTGAAGCAAAATATATTTCTGTGGCACTAACTTGCACACAACTAATTTATATGGAACAAAAACTTAAAGATTTCAGAGTCAATCTATCAAAATCAACAATTTACTGCGACAATTCTAGTGCAATAAATAAATCCAAAAATCCAGTAAACCACTCAAGAACTAAACATATAGATATTAGACATCGTTTTTTACGCAATAATATAGAAAAAGAAATGGTTAATCTAAACTAGGTACCATTAGAAAATCAACTAGCCGATATTTTTACTAAGCCATTGTTAGAAAGTACTTTTATAAAATTACGTCGTGAACTTGGTATAATTTCAATTAAAGATATATAAATAAAATACAAAATTTTTGATAAAAACTCAAAAATAAAATTTTTACAAAAAAATTAAAATTCTGACCATGTTGAGACTTGAACCCATGACCTGCTATGAATAGCCCAAGTGTCTTAACCATCTGAGCTATTGATTATTTCTATCACAGTTTAGTATGGGGATTTTATTATATGGTGACATCAATATATACTAAAATTATGTGCAACATTTAACTTTATAAATATACTTTACTTCTTTATAAACATTATTTTACATAAAATAAAACAAACAACAGAAAAACCAACGAACTACCCAATTACTTGGCTAAATTCAATACAAGCCACATATTTCTTCCTCCTTTTGCTCTAAACTTAGGCTATAAATAGATATACATACTCAATTTTTCTTTCATAATACCAAACTGAATAAAAATAAAGCTTTCATTCATTTTCCTTTCCAAAACTATTTTTCAAGATTTCAACCTCCTCATTCACTGATTCTATCGAAATTCTTGCCTCAAACAATTCACCAAAGACTCCAGTTCATAAAAATTCACCATCTTCTACCTATCATACCGGATATACTTCGTATACAAAGAAAGGAAAGAAGACGATTGACATATCTTCAAACACGAAGCAAAAGTTAGATGATCTGCATCATTATCAACATGAGTCACTAATGCTTCAACATGAAATGTACTACAAACAAAAGATTAACTCCAGATGATTGGGAATTATTGAGCATATTGCTATGAAGTTTTGCGGAGCCTCTTCATATTCAATAGACGAACATGTTGTTTCGCCTATTAGATGGCCTTCGACTTCGTCCCCACCGTGACCACTGTTCCCACCAAATTCATGGGATTGCAATGAAGAATCGAATGCTCATCGCAAGCAACTAAAGGGCTACAAGACGCCTAGACCCTCAAAATAAACATAAGTTGTTGTTATCTTTTGTTTTATTTTCGAATAATTCTACTAAGTATGTATGTTTTTATTCTTGGAATGATTTATTTCTGTTTCAATCATCAATATGAAAAATAATTATTATTTAAAACGTTCACATATATAAATATGTTAACATATTTACTCCAGAAAAAAAATTCACTGTAAAAATTCACCCAAGTCATTCGATTGAACCAAAGGGTCAGTCGACTGACACAGAAGTAAAAAAATTTAAAAAATCATGGCCAGTCGACTGTCTTAGTGCCTCAGTCGACTGGACCAGAAAGAAAAAAAATTTGATTTTCAGCTTCAGTCGACTGACGCACTAAGGCAGTTGAATGAATCGTAAATCTGAGTACCTTTATTGCTTTTACCCACCCACTTTCCTCCTTTTAACCTCTACTTTACCTTCTTTCACCCTTCTTATCTCAGATTTCAAAGTTTTCCAAAACTCTAACCTTTCAAAAACTCCATTTTTATTCTCCAAAAATTCAAATTAATGGCACCTAAGCAAAAGGGACAAGCTTCTTCATCCTCTCAACCTCCGTCAAACGAGCAAATCTAAAGATGGCTATTTGATGACACCATAATTAGGAGGTGGAGAAGAATGCAAGATTCCTAGATCTTCGAAGGTTCTTTTGTCAAGTTCCGATTTCTCTCCCGACCATATCCAAGAATTAGCTCATATAAGCAATTTTGAATCGTTATTCAACAATGACGATAATAAGCACAAAATTAATCAAATAATGGTGAAACTATTCTACGCAAACCTAAACTTGGGCCACCAAACAGTTCAAAATCAACAAGATTGTGTATGGAGTCTAGTGTGTTGAATACTCGTCTTTTTCTCCTTAGATCGCATGGCTCATATTTTGCAAACCGAAAATGATGGTATGGAATTAGCCAATATTGATTGTGACTTGGTTGTTCATGACCATGTAAGTCTTTTGTTTTTAGAAGACGACATGCATCAACTAAAGTCCATGTCAATGAGACCAAAAGCAAGAATTATACATCACGCTTTAATGAAAACCATAATTCCAAGAACCGGGAGTTATGAATTGTCTATGAACATAACTTTAAAGCTTTATACGCTGTTTTCGAAAACATTAAAGTCAACTGGCTACGATTGATTCTTGAGGAATTTTTAAGCTTCGACAACGGTAGAATGAATGTCATCTACTACAGTGAATATATTATGCGACTTCTAAGGGCTTATGAGATTCCAGAACCAGACTCTCCTATTTTTACCGTTGGATATTTGAAATCTTGGACTTTAGCGTTAATGAAACTACTGGTTGCTCGACCACCTCCTATCATATCTTTCGAAGAATGGACTCAACGGCAATTATCTCAAGACCAACCACAAAAACATGGTGAACCATCTCATGGTCCATCTCGTCAAAGATCAACTCGTTATCAACAAGACGAAATTTTGATTCCGAATCCGGGCCTTCAACCACGTGAGTTGATTTCTATAATATGCCTAACCAACAAATTCTTCAATCCAATATCACCAAAATTGATAGGAAGCTTGATAAGGTCAAAGGAATTTTTACGAAATTATGGCAACCTATCTCATGTTCTTCCGGGACTTCCAAGGCTACTTTAAGCGATCCGGGTAAGCAAACCATCTTCACTTGGTCTTCTTCTTCCGACGATCAAGCAAGTAGTAGTGACGATGATGGAGATGGAGGTGATAGTGGTGGTTAGACATCATATAGTGGTAGGGGTAACCAACCATGGCTTAAAATGTTTTTTCTTTTTAATAAAACATTAGTATTCATTTCGTATGGCTTGTACTAATTGGCCGCTCTATTTATATTATTTCAAACACTCTTGTTTATGGAAGTTTAATGTATGAATGATTGTTTTCTTCGTAATATCTATGACATTATGACTTCATATTACTTATTCTTTTTTGTCGATGTCAAGGGGGGAGAAAAATATTATTGCTAACATTAAGAATGCAGGATATAGAGCGTCAAAGGGGAGTAAGTATTTATGTTATATATATATATAGTCGAAATCTATATCTATTTATAGATTGTCATCAATCAAAATGGGGGAGAATGTTGAGACTTGGTTTTTGATTCATGACACGAAGCTATCACTACTATATACAGATTTGACGACTGCTACAACAAAAAGAGAATATATACTACAAGGAGACGGGACTTTCAAACCGGTGCATCAATTATATTATTTTGTTTTTAAGTCTTAGGTCAATATTGTTAAAATCTCTCCTCGGTTACGTATATGTTAGCTTATATATTTAATCATTCTATTTTCTAAATATTTTATACATATATAAGCATATAATTAAATTATAAAAGTATTTTAAAGTTATAGAAATTAATATACCTATGTAAACTGTACATACTGCACAGATTTCACCAGGTCAGTCGACTGACCCAGAGGTTCAGTCGACTGACACTGGAAAATTTATGCATCATGCACAAGTGCATAGATATATGAATTTATATTTTAAAATTATTTTGAACATCCGGTCGACTGACCTAGAGGCTCGGTTGAATGAATTTCTACAGCGGCTACTTTTTGAAAAGACACGACTTTTTGTGAAGAGTTACGAACCTCTAATAAAAAGATTTGGACTCAACACTTCAATCGAAACTCTTCACCAACAGTCGCTGCTTTCTAACCTTTATAAATACAAACTCCAACTTGATTCCGAATGACTTAATCACAATCGAATTTTCTTATCTTTCTGATCTAATTCTTTGGAATCTATTTGCTATCACACTTTCAATTATTCTGCATTAAAAGCAATATTATACCTTTCTATTCTTCATATACTTCAAATATATATATTTATACTTAAGGAGAAGATCATAGGAAGGGTGTACTAAAGTGACAAATCCGTGTTGTTGGAACACATAAAAGTCAAAACTATTTTCTGTATTTGTTGAAGTCCTGTTCTGCTGCTCAAGCGAGTGAAGTCCTCTTCAGCTGTTGAGGCAAAATCCTGTTCTACTGCTCAGGTTCTTGTTCGGCTGCTCAAGGGCGTATAGACATGTTCCTCTGGGTTAAGTGCGGGTTATTGTTTTAGTAAAATTACAAAAGGAGTCTGGGATTGGACGTAGGACGGTGCTCCAAACTAGTATAAAAATCTTCGGTATCATTTTACTATACTGCTTTTATATTCCGCACTATTTACAATATTACTATCATCACTGTACTCTGTATTATCATATATACATATTACACGATCTATAGCACACTTTCAGTTTATTTTATGATAATAGTTACAAATTATTGTAATTATGATTAATTTATCATAATAAATTTAAATATTTCATTTTAAATATTCCTAATCAATATATATTGAGACAGGATATCGATACATCCATCGAGACTAGAGTATGTGCGCTCTTCAAATATTGGGGAGTGTATTACTCATAACTGTTAAGGGCACCAAGGGGTTACGTACTAATAGCTATTGGATAACTATGGAATGGCTCACTTGATAGTTTTCCAATGGTTAATATAACTAAGGTCACACAGAATATATCGATGTGACTAATGTACACTGTTCTCTCGACTTGAGAATACTGTTGACCTTCAATATGGAATCTCCACTTTGATTATATTTAAATCATGGCATGGATTCCATTGAACAACTATGGTTGGGTTGAGTGAAAGCATTGGAAGTGAAATGCTATTCAAGAGAGGATTCGTCTCCTCAGCTATATGAGGTTAGTATCACGGTCAACTGATGTCAACTTAAAGTCAAATCTCTGGCCAGAGCAGTTCGGTTAATAATAATTATTGTTATTGAACCAAAGACTTTGTGTTTGGATTATAAAATTGAATGCGGATGATACTGGAATTTTGAACATTACCAAATTCCATAAGTCTAAAGGTAATATAGTTTTGACAAAGAGAATTGGTGCAAATAATAAACATTATCGGATACTGGTTATAATAAGTAAAATTGGATTTTACAAAAAGATGTATAAGTGATAAATTTTGCCAAAATGACATGCCATTTGTTAAGTGATGTGTAAACATTAATATTCGAATAGTTTGATATTAATCGCTGAATGAATTTACACATTTGAGTCGCACAACCGTAATGATGAAGGCTTTGAAAAACGCGTGATTTAATTAATTTATAGAGTTATGTAAATTGATTAAATTAACCGATATTTAAGAAATATTATTTATTATTTATTTGATATTTGGAAGTTGTTTGTAATTATTTAATGGATTTATAAAAGTTATATTTGCACGCATTGATATACAATATCGAGATATTTTAAAGACAACTGGATGAAATGATTTATGGAAATTTTATGTCATTTGATGACATGATTTGTGGAAATTTTATGTCATTCGATGACATATCACAAAAAAAGAAAGGTCTGGAGAGAGAGAAATAATCAAGGGAATTAATTAGGAAAGTTTTAATTAAAGAATGGAAAAGGTTTTATTCTTTAAAATAAAACATATTCTCTAATTCATTCTGTACGTACAATTCATTTATTTCTCATTCATTCTTTCTCTTTCTCTCCTCCTAGCTTTTTATGGAAAAAAACAAAAATAAAATTTCCAAAAATCTTTCAACTTCAAATAAAACAAAACTAAAGTGGTTAATCCATCCCTTGCAAGGACAGGATGGCGATCTTGAAAATCTGAGGAGATATCAGTATTCAAGGTGTGATTTCTAGGCAACATCTTAAGGTGAATTCAATTTCAAGTTGTGATTCAAGGCTTTGGTAATAAGGTTTTTTCTTTTATAGATATGACATTTGATGTAATGTTTGATGAAAGATAAATATGATTATCATAGTTTGTATGTATATATTATTGCCTCGTTTAATTTGGAAATTGTTTAGTAGTTTGAATTGTTTATTGAATGAATTAATTGGGGTTTTAATTTAATAAACTAAAACTAAAATTTGTTTAAATACAATGTTTTAGAACTATGTTCTAAACACTCAATTTAAAGTCTAATTTTAGATTTCAAATTTTGTATGTTCAAATTATCAATTAGGTTCTTATTATGTTAAATTAAAATTAAATTTGTATATGTTTAAGTACAATATTTTATTATAGATCTATATTGTAAATATTCAATGCAAAATATAATCCTTTAGATCTAGAACTTTGTATGTTCAAGTTGTTTTAATTGGATTTAAAAAATTGAGCAACAATTTCTGTAAGAATAGTACAATGTTTTTTTGAGGCTTCATGTTTTAAATCATATAAAACAAAGGGTGCTTTTAGATTTGAAAGTTTATATATATATATATATATATATATATATATATATATATATATTGTGTTTGTATTGTATTAGAAATTAAAAAAGGAATATGTTTTGGCAATAAATCTAAATTTCATTTTGATTACTATAAATTTCTAATTTGTATTAATTAGAGAAATTTGATTGAATCTTACATACTCACTCTTGATGTTTTGATAATAAATCTTTTTTGAATTGATTGCTATAAATCTTTAATTTGTATTAATTATAAAGATTTGATTTAATCTTAAATACACATAATTAATTTTATATGTATGTTTATATATATAAATTTATTATATGTATTACATATTGTCAAAATATGAATTAGATTTCTTTCCAAAAAACCAATTTAAATGAGGCAATTATATGTATAAAGTTATTGTTGACTTTTTATATTTCTCGAAACCTATTAATTGTCATTTATATCTTGCATTACTTGAGTTAAGCAAATCGAAAGTTGAATCAATCATTGTTGTTACCTTTTATTTATTTCCTTTTTCTTATGTGATTAGCTATCCATTTATTTCTATTTATATGTATACACCTTGTCATCAATTGATAACATTAATATTTCTATATGTTGCAGTTACGTAATTTATACTATATATATATGATTATACTTACATTTATGTCATGTACATATTACTAATTAATGACATTCAACAATCACTTTAATTAAAGAGAGAGAAATGAAAGTTTTCTCTCTCCATATAAATAAAATATCCTCTTATTAATTAAATAAGATAAAAGAAGGAAATTAAAACTTTCATTCTCCAAATTGCATAACTTTTGGAGAATTAAATGAAAGGTTTCTTTCTCTAAATTTACTCTTATGAGTAATTGTTGGGTGTATTTGATACACTACACATTTAAGTTCAAATTAATTAAAACTTCTTTTGATCAATTTTTAAATAAATTAAGCTTTTATTTAAAAACTATTGGATATATATACATTTATACTTCATAGGCCTAAAGATTCAAAATGGTTAAAAAATTTGAAATTCACCCATTTCTTCCATTTCGGGCTGGCCTAGTTCCTTCAAACAATGCCTTCGTAACAATAATGCAATGCCAACATTCATCATATAAGTTCTTCGGGATATGAACAAATTAAAGGCACTACTTTTACTACATCAATTTCGAAATCACCCTCAGGATTAGTAGCAAGTAGCCCTTGCACTTCAAAGAACTCCATCTTCGATAATCTTTAAGATACCTCTAATTCGAACGCTTATGTTGGTTGAAGTGGTTTTCGGAAAACTCATACTTAGTTGATCCCAGTCTCTTTAAACCAATAATCTATAGTTTTCAAAACTTTCTAAGATTTGATAGTCGGATATTTAACTTTTGAATAAGCAAACAATCCAATTGGAGATTCAATTTCACATGGAACTCAAGCCCGATTAAGCACATAAGCAACCACTAAGCCTCTTTAGTTAAAATTTTCATTAAACCACTTTGTATATACTTTTATCATAATACATTACAAAAATAAACTTATGTATGCTACTCATACACTGTTCATTTATAATTATTCAATGTTTGGAAAATTCCATACACTCACAACGGTATAAGTATATTCACAAAACACTACACTTTCATACTTAGAAAATATGACAATGTACTTATCTCGATGGTATAGCTATATTCACAAAATTTAAGGAAAATTTCACTTCCAAAAACACGTACTTGGGTTTAAAAAATGTCACTTAAAACATAGATAATAATAAACTGAAAACACTTTCCTTTTTGCTATAAGTAATTAGGTCGTATGGAAATTAATCCAAATATACTTACCTCCACTTTTCGAATTCAAACTTATATTATCCCTCGATCAACACTATAGTCGGACAAGTTAGCATAATATCCTTGTCTCGACATACATTCTTAATTTTTAGGATAGGGACAAGTTTCCCTACCGTGGAATTTGGTGTTAAGTATGACAAGAATACTTTCCATACCACCATAAGTTAGAAAGATATTTATGGAAATCAAATATCATTATTTTACAAATTCCCTTTTTTTATAAATGTAACAACCTGTCTTTTCGACCCTGAATGTCAACACTAATACACCCATTGTACTCACGTCTTGAGCACCCAAGGCCAGAAAGACGAATTGTTTGGGTAAAGTAAAAAGAAAATGAAATAGAATAAGAAAGAAGAGAACACAATATCATAATCTCACATGCAGAACGATAACATATAATATCTCAAAAAAAATTACCCAAAAAAAAACCTTTACATACATACATCAATCAGAATAAACTAACCTCTTATAGGCGTGGACATTTATAACTACATGTCCTCACAAATGTTGATAGATACAAAACAAGAAATGCAGTGGAAAATAAGTACGGTAAGAAATCATCCAGCACCTCTCCAAGAGCTCTAATGAACCAGGCTAAATTTGGAAACATACTCGAGTTGACTTAAGAAAATAACACCCGGATCAGTCTGGTAAACCAGCATAAGAAATTCAAATCATATAGATTTATTACATCGTAGAACACTTTAAAATAAGGGTATCTCGTAAGACCACCCTACTAATAAACACAAGCGGGTTTTTATATTATGATAACCAAACCATTTCTATTATAAAATCCAATGATAATATAATAATGTCTAAGGTATGAAATATAAATAATCACATAACTGCAATGCAAGTGAGTGTACATCATAACAATAATAAGTATACAATCACAACCACCAAGGAACGTTCGCTAATTGCATAGAATTTCAACGTAGATCTCTTCGGGGAAGCCGAATCGGAACTACTGCGTAAGGATCAGAGATATCCTTCTGAAGCGTTGTATATCTATAGTGAAAACACCATAAAAAACCATAGCTGGTCTTGCTAAGACCTGATGCATCGCTCCTGCATGCATATCCCAATAAGTATCTCTAGAAATGGAGTCGCATACATATAACTTTTAAATCAATTTATAAAACAATCTATTATAACATAAATGCTATAATCTAAAAACTCATATTAAATCCCTTTACAAAAAATTAAACTTCCGTTTAAAAAAATAGATATTTACATATACTAATTTATTTATAAAACTAAGATATTTAATAAAATACTACAAATCATTTATAAAATATTATAATACAAAATCCTTTTAAAAATCTTTAATAACTTTTAAAACCATATATGTGTATGTGTGTATATATATATATTAAAAAAATGCTTTTAAAATAATTATGCTATATTTTAAAACCCTTTATTTAGAACACCACTTTAAAATTTGCTTTATAATTTAAAACCATCACTTTATAAATCCATAAATGATTTTCCAAAAATATATTTAAACATTGTTATTTTTCGATAATAAGTACACTAACAACACTTGTCAAATAAGTCCGAAGACACTAATTGGAGATTGTGTTTCCATCAATGGCAGGGTTACTAGGGTACCGCCCATCGAAGTACCTGGTCTAGATCAGAGTACCGCGGATCCACCCTGATCTCCTGCAACACAAGACCGGAGATACCCCTTACGGGATAGTCCGAGTAAGATCATCCCACGATTGGGATCAGCAACTGCGCATACAGCCGAATAAAAGGGATATCTACATAGGGATGACCTTATCCTAATTGGTTGCTAGCCACTTAGCCTTACTGCACCTCCCCTGTTTTAGCCTTCCCCGTTGACGAGGATTAAGGCTATGCGTTACTTTTTTAGCACATATTCATCGTCCTCCCGACGATGTTCTGATAGCATTCATCCATACAAGTCCGTTTCCGATCTGAACGGAACTGAAGGCACTGCTCCTACTACATCCATTTTAGAATCACCCTCAGGATTAGTAGCGATTAGCCATTGCACTTCATTGCTCCATCTTCGACTGTAAACTATTGTCTTCCTCACGAAAATATTCAAACTGGATCGAAGTTGTTTACGAAAAATTAATCCCAATCCCGGTCTCTTCGAAATGATCAGCGCATTGGCCAATATTGATAGCCGGTTATTTAACTATCAAATAACACAATCATCTAAACAATTGTTTTATTTCTACTAAAAGCACCAAGTCTTAATAACTTAGATTTTAAATAATTTAAATCACTTTATCCAGATATATATACTTTAAAACATTTAAAATAAAAACTACTTAAAAGACTTTATTCAAAATAATCGATATGAAATTCCATAATAATTTTCAAGTAAGACTTAGCTAAACTACCTTTAAAATAAAAGTTATTTATATAAAGGATAAATATTTAGTAACTGTCTTTTAAATCATAATACTAGTTTAACCTTTAAATACTTTACTTATATAATTAACTTAAAAAATATTTACTTCTAAAAATTTAAAACCATTAAATAATAATTTCTTTCTGAACATTCTTTTAAAACCAACTTTAAAACCTTTAACTTATACTTAAAATCTGCTTAAAAACATACTTGGCTTTTCACAAAATTTCACTTTCCATTCCAATATAATTGTCTAACCATTTATAAATCCTTCTTGATTTATCCCAATCTAATTTACGTCTCAACCCATAAATTCTTTCATCGCTTTAAAAATAAAACCACTTTTTATTTTTAAAACACATTTCCCATCTCCTTTTAATCACTTTCAAAAATATATACTTAAATTATTTACATTAAGGCTACTAAAATTACTTAAATAAAAATAATACTTAAGAAATTCTATAGGAGTTTCCGAGTAAAGCTTAAACCAAAATTTCCTTTTAAATAAAGTTATTATATTAAATATTTATGATAAAATTCCTTTTTTAAAATTATTATACTAATTCTAACTTTGAAAATAATTAACTACCATAACTAACTTAAATAAATCTTTACTTTTCACATAAAAATAATTAAAATAATCAATTTTCTAAAAAACGTTTTTAAACTTCTACTTTATACTTTGAAATCTTTTCTTCGAAAATATACTAAGTTTTCAGGGAAAAATATACTTTCCAACTTTATGGAAATAAAATCACCTTTTGTTTTTAAATGAATTGCACCTTTTCTCATAAATTCCACCGAAATCTATACTTTCAAATTTATCCATTGATAAATATTCCACTTCATTTATAACCCAGATTACAAATTTCCATTTCTCATTTTAAATCATAGTTTCCAAAACATTAAATCGATTTCAAACCAATTTCCTTGTTTAAATTCCCTTTTAAAATTTGTTACTCGATTTATCCAATTCCCAATAATTATTTACTTGAGAATTTTCTTTTCATTTCCCTTAAAAATCCAAACCTTTTTATATATTCTTTCTCATTTCTCAAATACTCATATATATATATATATATATATATATATATTTTTAGCCAAGCATAGCATTCAATGATTCCAATCCCCAATATAATCAATATAATCTATCAAAGATCATCAAATAAATCGCATCGCTTGAATATAAAATAATACCTTTTCTCCTTATATCTCTTATACACATACACACATTAATTTCTCTCTATGAATATGTAACTTTTTGTCAGCTTTCGAAAGAATTAAAAAATGTATCATTAGCCAAGATCAAACCCATGACCTTTCCAAATGAAGTTAACTCTCTTAACCAACCGCGTTAACATTTTTCATTTTTAAACTAGAAATTGAAAACCATTCGTCAATGGTGCGAATCTTTTAGACTTATAAATTCAATTTCTAAACCGTAACTCTTAATATAGCAAATTCATAATTTAAATTAGTTAGCTTGAATAAATATATGCAAGTTTTATGTATATAACACTGAATCACTCTTTTTTTTAAAATCCATTTTTAATTAGTTCAATTATCAACCGTATCAAAGTTGATGGTCTTTACAATTTCTCTTAGGGTTTTAAGGAATATAAAAATTTAGTGGGAGCCTTAGTAAAAAAAACAAAATGAATATATTTAACCTTTTTGATATTGTAATAACATATGCTATACAAACTAAAATTATCCACTACAATAAATTTATGCAACTAAACTACCTGATTAAATTGTTTATCAGTTAAAATATACAAATGAAATGAATAAGGGTTGACAAAGAAATATAAGATATACTTAATAGTAGAATATTTGGCATGTTGTTGAATGATTTTATCACACTAATGTGGAATGGATCTTAAGGCTATTATTACACTGGTGGTGGATAATGTATTCAAAAAGTTAACTTGTGAATTCAAGGTTTATCTACTTAGATCGGCATTCAAATCACAAACAAATGCAGATAATCATAAAGTAAAAGTAAGAGAAGTAAAGTAAATTACACTAGGAATTTGTATATTGGTTGAGAATCCTCATCAAACTTCCAGTCATCTACCTCACGCACAATATCAACTATATCAACTTACTTTCCATTAGTGGTAAGTAAACTTTACGATCTTGACTTTCCTCGAGTGACAAGATATATCTTTCCCTTTACAATCAATCGTTGATCGATAATTAGTTGCATCTTCACTATATATTCTTATAGATTTGGTACAATCTTATAAACCTGCAATAGTAATATAACATTAAATTATTTGAGTAATAGGATGAGATCGGAGGTAGAATGATTGAGGCTTCAAGTACAAACTCTTTAATATTGTGTGGTTTGCAAATCTTGAAGAATTGGTGTAACGACCCATCATTTTGAATCATTCAAATCAACAATAATCCATAAATATTAGACTTGAATTGCTCAAAACAACATATTCTTAATTTATATTTGGCAGAACTTAGCATATACAGTAAATAAATCAATCAAAGAACCACAGACACGGGGTAAATAACAATAAGCAATAGAAATAGGTAAAATGTAGTTCATGAGGCTACTATAGAACGTCAGAGTCTAAAGTAAAATACAACAAAAATCCAATACATAGAAGTCTCAAATACAAAAGCCAATGACATGTCTGAACATAAACAATTGGAACAAAACTAAAATAACTAAATAGCTGACTAGATAAAAGATAGAACTCCAAGCAAAGCTCCAAGCTCCAAAAGGTGAGTCTCAAATGCTGTGACAATCAGTCTGACCCGAGCATAAAGAAAAACACAAAACACTCGAGTCAGGATTAACATTCTTATGCAAGTAAATCAACTCAAGTGAAATATCCAAGTAAAAAGCAATATAACTTAAAGGATGTTTGGGATTCCCATCCTTTAAGGATCCATGGCACTATTTACATACATAGTACAATACGCTACATAGACAATGTCTATAGTAAAGTAAAGTATTAAAATAGCGTTAAGGCACAACCCATATCCCCTTTAACACATTTATATAAATGCCGTAGTCTTTACAGTACTGTAAACTCCACCAAACCGGTGGGCTACCAGGAAGCACTCCATAGGTATGATACAAACCAAACTCTTAATGGGCACAATAAGGCATGTGACAAGGCACGTGAGGCAATGTCAGGGTAGGATTCTACCATTTGCACTCCCAAACTGGTGGTAACACATATCAGCTACTACTGTCCACCTCAAGACACACACCCAAATCAAAGGTGCACCCAATCAAATCACAAAGTAATAGATATGGTATCGAAGAAACGTGCACGATAAGGGGAGCGACCCCATTTGACTCGTTATAACTCCTGTTTTAGCCACATCAAGCTGACTCGTGGGAGTCAGGGCTATGTCCATACCTCATATAGACATTCGCCAAACCATCCTACTTTGTTCTGGATTCTCCACTAAGTACATAGTTGTTAAAGTGGTTTTCGGTATTGGCAGAGAGGATGACAATATCTGATCTCGGTCTGTTTAGCAACCAAATACTTGTTTCACACTTGGTCATTTCATTCAAATAGTTCATACTTCATATCAAAATATCAAATTCATTTCAAAATCATATCACTTTCTAAATCATATTCACTTTTGAAATCATATCGCTTTCGAAATCATATTCATTTTCAAAATCATAACCACAAAATAGGTTAAACCATCATATCAAAGTATTCGCATTTGAATCCACTAAATCTAAATCATATCAGTTCCAAATTAAACTGTTTGAATATTGAAAGTAGTCTATATATTAGAATAGTTATACATTAAAAATAGTTTATTTTTAAAAATAGGTTATAGATTAAAATAGTTTATATATCAAAAATAGTTTAGATATTAAAATATATATTAAAATTGTTTATGAATTTAAAATAACATATATTAAAATAGTTTATACGTTAGTTTATATCGAAAATAGTTTCAAATTAGAATTTTTTCTTCCATTTTCACAGATCGATTCACACCAACTTTAGTTCCAAAATTCAATTTAAATCAATCACAGCTTAACAATTTCAATATTAAAGGTTAAAGGTTCAATTCAACTTCTCATTAAAACCATTTTAATTTATATCAATTTCAAATACAAGTTTGAACTACAAACTTAAACCACTTCCAATTCAATAGGTTTTCAAAGTTTAAATATTCAAACAATGTACAATAACTCAATTTGATAAATTTCATTTATATTTCAAAATTCAACTTTAATTGTATTCAAATTTGAAAATATTCACTTAATCATTTTTAATAACATTTAAATAAAATCTCTAATTATAAATTTAAATCAATATTAAATATTCAATTTCAATTTTATTTATATTTGAAAATATTCGTTTAACCACCTTTAATCAAAAATTCAGTTATCAAGTTATAAAATCATATCTTTAAAATATCAAAATTGATAAGTTCAAATCAGTTTATATTTAAATAAAATTCTTAAACAAATTAAATTACAAGTCCACTTTAACTTATCTTTCCAACCTTAGTTTATTAAAGTTATTACAAAATCCATTCTCAAAATATTAATAAAAATTTTAAGTAAAAATTTAAAAAATATTATGCTAATTAAATTAAATTATATTAAACTTTATTATCTTAAATCTTATTATTAAATCTATTTAAATCTTATTTTATATTTTAAAAATAATAAAAATATGAGTAAAATCTTAAAACTTACATTTTTACAAATTAACTTATAATTTTAAAATTTCCAAAACATATAATAGAAAAGTTAAAATTTACACATATTAAAACAAAATATTTATATTATATTTTAAAAATTAATTTTTATTAAACCCATATAATTCCTTTCAAAACTTTGGAAATCAATTTCCAAAAATAGACCAACGGTGTCCGTATGTAATTTTATATCATATGGTTAAGTGATACGGATATTTAACATTTCAATCCACAATAATTTAATATTTACATGTATTTATCATTTTAACCTGCAATCCCAAATTCAAAATCAATAAAATTGCTTGGGTTTATCATTTCAACCCATAGGGATTTCCTAAACTAACAGAGAACTTGCAGAGTGAGAACAATAAAATAATAATATAAAATGACATACATATGAGTGATAGGCATATATCATAATCAACAATTTATATATATATATATATATATATATATATAGTACAACAAGTTATTGGTGTCATATGTCAATTAACAGGTAAATAATTTAAAATATTAATATAGCATATAACAATTTAATTACTAAACAATTCAAATTTAACAACAAATTTCAATCGTCATTTCATGTGTGATAAAATTACTAACATAAGAATGTTAACCGTGATCAGTGATTTCTTACCTTTCATAGCTAGAGAAATTTGACAATGAAATGAGCTACGAATCCAAGCATAAATTTCAAAGCAAGCATGATGGACTTGAATCGATGGAAACAAAATATATTATTTTTAAAATAAAAAATTTACTCACATACTAAAAATAAAATCTTTATCTTATATCTTCAAAATCAACATTCAATTTAAGACAAATATTTTAAAATCAAAATATATATATTTTACATTTTAAAAATCAATATTTTATATACATACATACATACATACATATATATACAAGGAGAGGCTACTGCTTGTGGAATGGTGGCTGTGTGAGCTCAGGTGGTCGGAGAAAAGGTTGAAGCTTTTGTTGGCGTGTTACGGATCTGATGTGGGTTGAGACGTAGGGTTGGTGCTGTCGGAGCAGGGGTCTTCTCGGAGGTGTTCGGGTGAGGAGAAGGGAAGGCGGACAAATATTTGACAGCGGCTACGATTTCAACTTCGTCCAATAGAGGTTTTCGGTTGCAGGTGAAAGGGTTTTGCAGCGGCCATGGTGTTTGTTGTTGTCGAGAGGTGCAATGGGCGACGACTGTTTGGTAGGGTGGATACTGGCAGAACATGATGCCATAGGGGTTGGAGGAGTGGGTTTAAGCGCTATCAGGAGGGGTGGTAGAGGCTGCTTTGTGACTTGGGTGGCACAACGCATGGGTTGGCTGGAGAGGAGATTAGTAGGTGATGTGGTAGGAAGGACGTGGGTGGTTGACTGTGAGCGATGTTGGGTTGGAGGCAATTTGGGTGGAGAGGTTGGCAGATGGTGTGGCTGGACGTTGCAAGGTGATGCGGCACGGCTGGAGGAGTTTGCTGAAGTGGATGTGGGGGCTGCGAGGGAGGTCAGTGGCATTCGGCTATGTGGTGGCCAGAGGGTGTTTGGGTGGTGGAGAAATGATGGGCAGACGAGGTTGACAAGGCAGGGAGGGCTGTGTGGCGGAGATGGCTTGCGATACTCGGATGGGCTGCTAGATGATGGTTCGGTTAAGGCCAGCAGAGAGAAACACGGTGCAAGCTAATATACAAATGCAGGCTTAGTTCAGCAAAGAAATAGAAGGAGTAGCTAAAATATATCTCAACTTGTATAACTTAATATAAATTATAGTTGCTTTATTTTATATATGGATTAAAGAATGGCATAAGCGAATATGAAAAGGAAGATAAAAAAGGAAGGGATGAACAGTAGAGGAAAGGTTTCAGTATATACGAAATACATATATGAACTACATACTTTCTTTTATCAAAACCATGAAAGAAAAGGGAAGAAACCGAAAGTAAATAACCAACCATCATATAATAAATTGAAATAGGGTAAAGAAAAGTCAGAGGTTATTTCTAGAAATATTAAAAGCTAGCATCCATTAGCTTTAACTGATGGACAAATGAAAGGAAAGAGACAGCCCAAAAGGCCCAAAATGGATACCGATACGACTGATCATTTCGTATATTTCACCACGTACCGAACGTCGAAACATATAACTAAATATATTGCGGAGATCAGCATGATGAGATGAAAAGAATGACACACAAATATAAGTGATACGACTAATCTATCATAACTCGATATTCGCTGCCGAAAATGTTGCTAAAACACCAAAAATAATATAAACGGAGCTAGAGCATTCCAAATTTGGCGAAACAAAATATGACATCTAACTCAGAAAATGATTCACATTTTTCTTATATAAAAATGTTCAAGTTTCAAAAATATTTTATTTTCAACAAATTTAACTGATTTTAAATTTAAAATTTAAAATTACACAACATAACAAACTTATATATTTTCCAATAAAAGTCTGTCACTTGCTATGCTAAAATAGACGCATACCAAATATCAAATTTTCATTATTAAAATTTTATTGTTTAATTTCTAGAAAAATTTAGTTAATTACGTTATAAAAATCGTTAAAAATTACTGGGTTGTTACACTTTCTCCACTCAAAACTTTTCGTCCCCAAAAAGAAACAAGATAGGGGAATAGAAGCAACAGAAAGGAAAGTCGAATTACATAGCACCAGATATAACGATTAATTCAAAACCATATTGTTTGCGCCAAAAATGGTCACAAACCCCAGTATCGCGAAAGCACCTGTATATGAATACAAATCAGCAATATTCAACACAAATCTCAGATCTAAGCAATATCAAGCACAGTAATTCAGCAATAACAATCAGAAACACAGGATTTATTGTGGTTCGGCGATCTTGCCTACGTCCACTCTGAAGCTTATGATTTTATTGATTCACTTGATGATTTCAATCCGTTACAGCGGATTACAGTAATTTATCGCTTTGATGTTTGAATACAACGGTGATAAAATGATGTAGAATTGAATCCGGCAGAGTCTGGACGTCCAATGGCCGAAAGATCCCTTTTCTGTAGGCTTCAGGGGGCTATTTATAGGCGTAGGAGGCTGAGATCTCGCTCAAACTTTGGGAGACTTCTTCTGGCACGTGAGTGGGCCCACGCGACCGACCCCACCAAGTTTCGACTCGATCTGCGATCGATATGAAACGATTTCGTATCCGTCATAAATTGATCCAATCGAGCTGAAACTTGGCGGGAACATTCTTTACCTTGTACGTAAGCTACTGTGAAAATTTCATTGCATTTGGATCGGTGGATCTTGAGTTATGATCAATACAAGCTTGGGTTTTTCGTTGGCTGTTTGATTCGAATCCATGAATTCGAATCGATCCATTTCGAATCGATGACTCACGTGCTTCTGTGATGACGCGTCGCGCATTCCTCGCATCGATCCTTTTTTCGCTTCGAATTGACCGATTCGACTCCATGAGTTTCGCCTCGTTTGTATCGATGACCGTTGCATAGCTCGAATCCACCAATAACGTGTGCTTCGCATCGGTTTGCAAAGTGCCCACTTCGTATCGATGGAGGTGGCGTTATTCGCATCGATGGAAGTTGTCTCCATTCGATCGATACGAACAAGCGTACTTGGGATGGATACGAAGTGAGAACAACTGATGGATACGAACCAAGGTTCTCTGATGGATTCGACCAAATGCCTCCTTGATGGATACGAATTTGGCATTGAATGATTGATACGAAGCGTACTACCTGCTGATGGATAGGAAACCGATCGATATGAACGAAAGCTTGTGGACGGATACGAAGCAGATCGATGCGAGCCGTGGCGCGACGATGGATACGAGAACAATCGATTCGAAGCGTGGTACACTGATGGATACGAAAACGAGGTTAATTCCTTCAACTTGCATCGATCATAACTTGAGAATACGGACACGGATTGACTTGAAATTTGAGATGCTAACTTATATGGCTTTGCTTGTCATGTTCGGTCGATTGTGGCTTGATCCGGACTCGGACAAAATTCATCGATATCCATAGCGAAGCAATGTATAACCAATCTTTGAGATGAGCTGTCTTTGGTTTTCGATCAATCTTTTGGTATCGCGGCCTTGCCAAAAGGCGGGATAACATTTGCCCTCCAAAACATACCTTGTGATAGGATGGTGTGTTTTGTAATGCCATAAGCTGGATGTTCATATCCTATCAACAACCTGTAAAGAACTTGATAATTTCATATGACCTCGAATGACGATTGTACGAGATCGTATGCCATTTGAGGTGAAACGGGACCGTACGCAGTCGAATGCCGTTCGCGGCAAAATGTAAAGCGGGACCGTTCACGGTCAGGCGCCGTTCGAGGCGAATTATGACCGTTCGAGGTCGGGTGCCGTTCGAGGCGAATTGTGACCGTTCGAGTCGGGTGCCGTTCGAGGCGAATTGTGACCGTTCGAGGTCGGATGCCGTTCGAGGCGAATGAGTGTGCCCGGAGGGGACTTAGTGTTATCGATACCAGGTTCACGTTCGAGTGAGTTCCTGGATCGTTTGTCAAGGCGATTTATTGCCATCTCAGAGCATGCCTAAGGACCGTTCGCGACCCCGTACATGTGTAAGTAGCTTAGCATCTCAGAATTATCAAAATCAAATATTCATTAACCAGAAGAGTTTTAAAGCAAAAATGTTCGACAAAATCAAATCCAAACACAAGAAGAAAAACACAAAAGCAAAGCTATGACGTCAGAGTGCAAACACCTACATCGATATGATTTATAGTTGTATCAGAGCATGCCTGAGGATCGTTTGCGGTCCCGTACATGTGCGAACAACCTAGTTGTGTCAATGTGGGGTTTTCCATTCGTTCGTCATTATCTCAATCAATTGATAATAAGCCGACGTCTCGATCCTGAGCCGCCTTCAATTGGTGCAGGTGGTGGACGTTCCTGTTCCACCGTTGCGGCTCTCCTTCTCACATACTGTAATAGCAAACCATTCCGGATGTGCCCCTCAACTTCATCTTTCAAGTGTCGGTAGTCGTTTGTGCTGTGACCATTCAACTCATGGAATTAACAATACCTGTCCGACCTTCTCTCGTTGCTAGTTGGATCTCTCCTCGTTGTCTTTTGATAAGGGACTTGTCCCTTAGTGTCCTGGTAGATCTATTCCAAAGTCTCGTTCAACTCTGAGTATGTGGTAAACCTTGGCTCCCTCCACGGTCGCATTGATCTGTTATCGTTATCGTCAGCCTTTCGTTTTCCCTTGCTAGTTTCTGCATCTTTCTCAGGGGGACTTCCACCTTTGACTGCATAAACATCAATTCCCTCTCTTTCCTCTCTCTCGGCATTTGCATCCTCCAACCGTAAAAATCCTTCAGCCTCATGATAAAATTCCCCTAGATCCATAGGGGGATCTCTTGTCAGCGAATTTTTGAATTCTGTGCCGTCAGCTATGCCCGACACAGCTGCCATCAAGACCATGGATGGATCAGTCGATCCACCGATGCTGCAGCTGCATTGAATCGCGTCAGAGAACTTCTCAAAGATTCCCCAGCTCTTTGTTTCAGTGCTGCCAAACTCATAACATTCTTGGGTCTCGAAATGTGGACCCTGAATTGCCTCATAAACCCTTTAGTCAAATCATTCCATGTCTCGATAGATCCACTCTCCAATTGCCTAAACCATAACTCCGCATTATCTGCCAAGTACAAAGGAAAGCACCGGGCCATAACCTCCTCTGATGCCCCCAAGCACCTCCATATGCCTCATATATTTTGTTAGATGAACTGTAGGGTCTGTCCGTCCATTATACATATCCAACGATGGTAGCTTAAAGTATGGTGGGTTCCTAGCTCACCTGATTGTTGTGGTAA
This sequence comes from Allium cepa, assembly GCA_030765085.1. Lineage (NCBI taxonomy): Eukaryota > Viridiplantae > Streptophyta > Magnoliopsida > Asparagales > Amaryllidaceae > Allium > Allium cepa. The sequence goes on from CM060940.1 coordinate 586,521,737, forward strand.
AAGGACTCCTATTCACATCCTCCAAGTCCTTGTTTACCAAACCACCTCTCATAGCTCTTCTGACCATCTCCGCAAATTTGTCGTTGTCTCCAAGCTGTAGTCCTTGTCCATTGCCTTCGGCCTGCCCCCTAGTTCACGAGGGAATTCTGGAATCTATTCCCCTGGCTGGCTTCCGTTCCTCTTCCAATGTCGTGTTGTTCGAATCCACCTGATGCTATTCTTGGTATGGGGTCGACGTGCTCTGGGTGAGTGCCCCCTAGCTCTGGCGCTGCGCCAGATGGTCCTGCTCCGTTCTGAACTCCAGTTGCTCCTTGATTCTACGCCCCAAGTTGCCCAATCTATTGAAACAAATTCTGGATCATTTCTTCTTGTCTCCTCATCATTATCTCCATCTCATCCCTGGTGATGAAGACTGAAGCTTGGTTTGCTCCTGAGAAAGCCTCTTGACTCCCTTCGTGCTGACTCCTCTCTGGTCACTGCCTTCTACTCTATTGCCTTGTCGTGATTTTTCGGATCTAAATCTCCAAACTCTCTGATTCAACTCTTAATTGATAGAACTCCTGAATTAGCCTTCTCAGTGAAAGCACCAAAACACCCAATAGTTGATTATTTCATAGTCACATATCTCAGATGAACAATAAGTACTAAAATCACTCAGCAAATTCATGATAAAGCAGTAAATGACACAGGATTTATAGTGGTTCGGCGATCTTGCCTACGTCCACTCTGAAGCTTATGATTTTATTGATTCACCTGATGATTTCAATCCGTTACAGTGGATTACAGTAGGTTATCGCTCTGATGTTTGAATACAACGGTGATAAAATAATGTAGAATTGAATCCGACAGAGTTTGGACGTCCAATGGCCGAAAGATCCCTTTTCTGTAGGCTTCAGAGGGCTATTTATAGGCGTAGGAGGCTGAGATCTCGCTCAAACTTTGGGAGACTTCTTCTGCCACGTGAGTGGGCCCACGCGACCGACCCTACCAAGTTTCGACTCGATCTGCGATCGATACGAAACGATTTCGTATCCATCATAAATTGATCCAATCGAGCTGAAACTTGGCAGGAACATTCTTTACCTTGTACGTAAGCTCCTATGAAAATTTCATTACATTTGGTTCGGTGGATCTTGAGTTATGATCGATACAAGCTTGGGTTTTTCGTTGGTTATTTGATTCGAATCCATGAATTCGAATCGATCCATTTCGAATCGATGACTTACGTGCTTCTGTGATGACGCGTCGCGCATTCCTCGCATTGATCCTTTTTTTGCTCTGAACTGACCGATTCGACTCCATGAGTTTCGCCTCGTTTGTATCGATGACCGTTTCATAGCTCGAATCCACCAATAATGTGTGCTTCGCATCGGTTTGCAGCGTGCCCACTTCGTATCGATGGAGGTGGCGTTATTTGCATCGATGGAAGTTGACTCCATTTGGTCGATACGAACAAGCGTATTTGGGATGGATACGAAGTGAGAACAACTGATGGATACAAACCAAGGTTCTCTGATGGATTCGACCAAATGCCTCCTTGATGGATACGAATTTGGCATTGAATGACCGATACGAAGCGTACTACCTGCTGATGGATACGAAACCGATCGATATGAACGATAGCTTGTGGATGGATATGAAGCAGATCGATGTGAGCCGTGGCGCGACGATGGATACGAGAACAATCGATTCGAAGCGTGGTACACTGATGGATACGAAAACGAGGTTAATTTCTTCAACTTGCATCGATCATAACTTTAGCATACGGACACGGATTGACTTGAAATTTGAGATGCTGACTTACATGGCTTTGCTTGTCATGTCTGGTCGATTGTGGCCCGATCCGGACTCGGACAAAATTCATCGATATCCATAGCGAAGCAATGTATAACTAATCTTTGAGATGAGCTGTCTTTGGTTTTCGATCAATCTTTTGGTATTGCGGCCTTACCAAAAGGCGGGATAACACATATAAATTTCATTTTGGACAACTTATTACTCACGTTTATATTGTATATTATTCAATTACATGTTCTCATTAATTCAAACTTTTCCAAGTAAGTTTTATTAATGTTTCTGTGTGTAATTGAGCACTATACAAATTTAACTTTTATTTACCACATTACTATTAAGAACAATTTGTTTTGAACCTTTTATTATTTAATTTATCTCTTGTACAACCTTCAATTTCATAATCACATTACATTTTAACTTTTTGAATATTTCTGGTTATATATATATATATATTAGAATGCAATAGAGTATTATACAGATTTATTTTATCCTAGTTCAACTATATCAAATTGTTTCAATTCAATTTCTCATTTTAAACACTCCAATTATTCAAATAATTTGCTTTATTTCAATAATTAAAAACCATCATTTATCATAAAACTTGGGATTTAATTTCAGGTTTCACTTCAAACCATTTTGAAATAAATATATACATATATATTTTTTGCATCAAATCATACTCAAGAAATTCAAATCAAATCTTGTTTTTGAAAAATTATTTTCGAAATTGGCATACAAAAATACATTTGAGTTTTAGTCTCAAAAGAAATACAAAGATATGAACTGATTTGTTTAGTGAGCAATCACATTCATAATAAACAAAATCTTGATGAAATTGGTTCATCCAAGATGAGCAAGTAAACCATAATGGAAGATCATATGTTTAGTATGATTAATACAATAAGGATTTTATTGTGGTAGAAGCGACAGAAGCCAAGAAATGGTACAGAAATCTAGAAACTTGATCATTGCAATGTCAGTTTGATCATTTTATTTTAATGCAACTTATATGATATCCTTAAATGTTAAGGATGTTCGAATGGTAAATAGTTCGGTGTGGTCTTGCACTAAGGGTTTCCTTAGAATGGCGTGACCATTAATATAAGTAAAGCGAATGTACGAGAATGGATTTAACTTAGGCATAGTTGGGATGAACAGTGTGAATGGTCGCCTCTACTTCATGAAGATTATTAGATATGAGAATTGTATAAAATACTAGTAAATACTCGGTATGGAATAAAAAATTTGGTTTGTATTCCAAGTGTTTTTTATAGAAAATTATTTTCTGTAAAATTACTTCTGTAACTTTAAGATGTTTGATCTAAAACTCTCAATTACAAACTAGTTATAGTAGATGCAATAAACAACTCGTAATAAGTGATTTAATGGAGTTTCATATTCTTTCATGTGTTGTCATTGTAATGGTGGAAATATTTGGAGTGTGCCATATAACGCTTATTAGTGGATGCATCCAGATACAAAAGATTATTTCTATATATATCCAAATATTATTTATGAAATAATAACTATTTATCAGTGTTGGTTGAAAATAAATATAGTTTTGTTTTTGTTATAAATATTATGAATATTTGTTATAAAATAAATCTTAATGGTGTTTGTTTTCATAACATTAATGGTGCAGTAGCAATATAAAACATGAAATTATTTAACTTTTTAAAAATTATTTTGAAATTATAAAGCAGGCCATTTCTGTGAGAAAGAACTATCTAATCATATGATTATGAATCAAATGACATTAGTGAATTATATCTCAAGCGACTAAGGGAAAAGAATCCATTTAGTGGAGGTGACAAATGAGTTGATGAATACTTTAAATGGACACATAGAGATGCATTCAGCCGAGGTCTAATGATACTAAAAAATCCACTTAATTAAATTCAGTGATGAATAATCACAAACATGAACATGCGTATTTGAAATACAACTAATTTATGTATGATTAGTTCATAGAATATAATACAGAAGTAGAAAACATATTATGCCTAGAAAAGAAAATAATTCGATTTGATAGAATATGTAAAGTATATTGGAAAGAGGTTCCAAAAGTACCTAAAATGAATATAATTCAATCTTAAAAGCCATTCCTCCCTATGATACATAATATTGTATTTAGAAGGAGTTATTGGACATTGTTGAATAAAGTATGATCAGTTACAAGTATAATTGAGTTAACTTCCTTCTATAAGGATGTAGTAAAGAGTAATTACATGTGTTAATTTTAATTTCTTATAAGTTATAGTTACAAGACCATAATCATATAAGATATGAACTGATAAGAAACTCCGATCTTAAATAGCTTAAGATGTGTGATTGTCTCATTTATATTACGAACATAAGTTTCATAAAATCAGAACGGAATCGGTTTTATTTAAGAATTGGATATGACCCATACACTGTAGCATGGAAACTGATTATATAAAATTAAATGAAATTAACCAAGCCTAAAACAGACATAACTCATTAGAATTTCTAATAATAATTATCGCACATTAAAAGAAATTATGAGTTTCTTATCGATGTTGAAAAAGGAAGTTTCTCAGTTGTCAATAAGTGTAACGACCCAAATTTTAATCATATTTATTAAAGATATTTAAATTATTTTAAATATTAAGATATAAATTATTTTTCATAGTTAATCAAGTTTTAAGTGATAAATAATAATAATAAATTTATTTTGGAAAAATATTCACGAAAATATTTCTTTCGGAAAGAAATACCGATAAAATGGCCGGAAACGTTTTATCGATAAACAACTCTATAATCGCAAAATCTCATGCACAGAGATGGATACGTACACTTATTTTTAGTTCTGAACAAGATTATGAAATAAAATTATATATCTTAATTTTGGGAAAATAAAAGAATTTATGACATCATCAGTGATGCCCTTATATTTAATAATTGATTTATTAAATTTAAATTGAGATTTAATGATTTAATAATTATTATAATTATTCAAATAATTTTTTTAAATGATGATAACTCATTTTAAATAGCTATAAAGTGATAATAAATCATTTTTAATAATTTTATGAAGATATATACTTGATTTGAAAATATAAGAAAATTTGTATCGCTTTATCGATATGATAGCAATTTTTGTAAATATTTGTTAGTATTAATTTATATGGATTTATAAATAAAAAAATCGATCATTTTAATTAGTTAAGAATGATAAAAATATTATTTTCAAATTTACATTTATATGTAATTTAAAAAATAAGTGAAAACGCGACCGAAAATCTGTTTTTCGATTTTTAACAGTTTAACGAACAAAAGTTGTTCGAAGTCATTGCAGTGTGTTTATATGTATTTTGCACATATATAACATACACATGCATGCACTAACACTTACATATACATATGTATACATACATAATACATGCATGCATACGTACATACATACATACATATACATACATATATATATATATATATATGTATGTATATATATGTATGTATGTATTACACTTAAAATATCTAAGATATTTTAAGTTTTCTTCTCACTTAAGCTTTCATAAAGTCAACTAAGGACATGCACATGGACACACACACATGGGGGTGTGATATAAGGGTACAGGCAGCCATGTGAAGTGATGGATGGTGAAAGTAGCACATGGGTGATGGAGGAAGAGTGAAGTGAGGTGGGATATTTTCCTAATCTTACCTATAAATACGCATCAATTTTTCCTGTTTTCATTCCTCCTTAACTCTCTGCAAAACGAATGTAATGTTATAATTATTTTTTCAAACCATTCAAAACTTCATTGGCTACAACTTTCTTTTTGATCACTTCTTCCCATTCTAAACTTAGCAATGCTCAAAAGCCACTTCTTTCCATTGCATTTTCGAGCCCAGAATTTTAAGTCCGAGAATGCCCTCTCTTCTTTTGATCATATCTTCCTCGTAAAAAACCTAGGTTAAGTGTTTCTTTTTTTTAAATTGTAGAGAAAAGAATTTTAAAAAACATTTATTTTGAAAACTTTTCAAAATTCTTTGCGTAACACGTCCAAAATTCGGTTAGAAGTTACCCATTTTCGGGTGTGATTTCCGTAAATCCGAGAATGCCTCTTTTCATTTGACCATATCTCATTCAGAGCTAATCCAAATTGTATGGTTCTTTTTTTGAAACCATATAGAAAAGAATTTCCTACAATATTCATTTGAATATATTTCCAAATTCAGAGAGTATTATGTCAAAAAACCCAAGATAAAATGACCTAGGTCTAGTTTTTGGTAAATTCAATAAGAATCCAAAGTCCTACACCTCATTTTCCATGCTTGGCTGAGCACCACCTTTTGTCATGAAATGGCTGAGCACGCTAAGAGGTAAGGGTGTTGGAGTTCGTGAGCTCGGACCGCGAGTTAGTGAAGCTATAGCCCTTTTTTCGACAGAAAATCAATGTGAGAAAACTCCTAAACTATAGTTACATATATTATTAGACGGGATATATATTTGGATATGATTCTTAATAATGGTTGTTTATCATGTTTTAATATGATAATATGGATGTTTAATATTGTTGTTTGATTGTATTAACAAGTCACATTTAATACACCTTGAAAATCACAAATAAAAACACTTTTCTTTAATTAATGAAATAGTGTATATGGAATGTATAAACCTCTTAAAAAAATTTAAAATGATTTAGGAATCTTTTATAAACATTTAAAAGTGTTTCGAAGAAGTTTGAAAATAAAATGGAAAATTGGTAAAAGTAGGCGCATCGATCGCGTCGTAATAGTTTAAGTCTATTTATAGAAAGGATTCAGAGTCGGATTTCTTTGAAATAAGAATTTTCCAAACTCTTATAATTATAGTTTTCAAATGAAAGAAAAAGATCGAGATTTGGTTTAATAAATTTTAAATTATGAGTAAAAAAAGTTTTTAATCGCGGTTTTGCAGTTCGGAATCCATAAAGGGGTTTCTTTAAAAATGATATTTTAAAATTGTTTAAAAATATGAAATAAATTCTATAAATGTTTTAAAATGTTTTAAAAGTGATTTGAGTTATAAAAATTAATTTCCAAATGATAAAAAGCTGTTTTAATCAATATAGCTTAAAAGGTACTTTCTATCGTGCTATACTATAACTTTTGAAACATAGTTTTAAACACAACTGTTCTTTTCCAAATTTTTTGTAAATATTTTCAAATGATTAATAAAATATTTTAAAGATGATTTAAAGGATTTATGGAATGGTTAAATATTAAAAGATTTAGAGTCGGTCAAATTACTCGACCGTCATATGGGTGTCAGAGTGGTAGTGTCTAGGCTTGGATTTGAAAAACCAGTTTCCTGCTCTTTCTGGCTATCTGGACTGACCCGACGGATGGGATAGTTAATTTGATTTACTCAAAAAAAATTCCAAAGTATAAAGGCTATAATTTCCTAAATATAAATAACTTGGATTTTATGGGGATAATCTTCTTATACTTGGTATTAAAGCCCGAAGAGGGAACTCATACTATTTATGGAATTTAAAAGTTGGTTTCACCGTTATTCCGTCCATAGTACTTGTTGAATATGGGAATTGATATTGAGTATAATTAGATGATTTCTATAGATTCTGCTCACTTAATATTTACTAGTTTTGGATTAATATCCTAGATAACATGGTTTTAACTCAATCAAAATTTTGATTTTGAATTAAGAAATCTTTGTTAAGATTTAAAAGAAATGATTTGGAATTTAAAAAAGTTTTAACTAACCAAAGGGTTTGATAAGAGAGCTTTAATATTTCCATATATACCGAAAAGAATGTTTTAAATATATATATATCTCCATAAGATATTTGATGAAAATAATTAATCAATTAAAGAATAATTCCCAATTTACTAAACATCTTTTTATCGATGATTGGTTTGAAGGAATCAGGGTCGGATTTGAGTGATTCTTATCCAAAAACCACTTCGAAACAATGTATGCGTTTGAAAAATAAAGACCGGATAAATATAATGAAGGATGAAGACCGGAGATCTTCGGGGTGGAAGGACTGCTTATTGATAATTCTGGTTGGCTTCCAAATAACTAAAGTAGCAGTGGTCCCTTCATTTCTGAAACACTTCAGGTTGCAAGGACTTCTTGCTACTAATCCTAAGGGAAATCTCCGACAGGATGTGGTAGAAGAGTGCCTTTGATTTGTTCTGTTTCCAGACAACTTGTATGGATGAATGTCTGACGTTGCATGTAATTACATTGATTGATCTCTATGAACGTATCATCCGATTGGTGGCGGAGAAGGCAACTTCTCTTAGCTTAACACCCTTTCCTGAGACATATGAGCTCCAAAGTTATACGCTTATAGAAGTTAGTTGTGTGATTAAGGAACTGCAATGTGGCATTCAAAATGGAATGTGCTATGTGAAAAGTAATCGCAACCTCATGCCTCATCAACCGAAAATGGCTTAAACATGGCATGCCGTAAGGTTATGTAGGTCGCTCCCATAAGGGTATGGTCATCACCCTTCTAGATATATTTATTCCCGCTACGACGTCGGGTTTTAAATTAATGTTGTGTATGTTGTAGCCACAGATAGGTCGGTTATGACTAGGGTGATGTCATATTCAGTTCTATCCACCACCAGGTAGGTCTGTAGGTAGGCCGGTCTTGCCAGGTGCAGAGGTTTCAAAGACATCGATCATCGGTTCATCCTTCTAGAGGTATACTATACGGAAGGTAGTTCCTTACCAGCCATTGTATGGAAATCCATTATCTAATAGGTACCTTTGGACTTGATTGTAGAACCTACTTTGTAGCTAGTATGCTAGAATTTAATAATGTAACAATTTCGGCTAAGATTCATAAGTTTATTTGATAAGTATTTTCAAAATAATGTCATTAGAAATAATATCAAATGATTTTACATAGAAAATATTTTTGGTTATCATAAGGTAAAAACCCGTTCCGTGTTTATGTGCGGTATGGTCTTTTGAGATACCTTTATTTTCAAAAATGCTTATTTTGAGTTTCTCATACCAGTTCCATGAGTGACCCGAAGTTTAATTTTCTTATCCCTTAAACTTTGGGTGCCCTAATTTCCTCGGACAGCCTAGTAGTCAAGTTTGTTAGAAGAAATCTGGATGGAGCTTGAAGCATGGAGTTAGAAGATTCTTCGGTATGCTATTACTTTATTTCCACCACACTTTTGTACTATTGTATTCCGCATTTATAAGGATAGATATTTATCACTGTCTATGTTTAATTCTGATAAATGTATTTAGAATTTCCATTGTAAAGATATATATATATATATTGAAATAATATGTTATTCTAGTCGTATGAAATTATGTTCTGTCTTTATTTTTTTCTTACCCTTGATAATCCGCCTGAAAGGCACATGGATTTGCGGCACGTGAATACTGAGGATGTATTAATATCCATTTTCAAGGGTCGAAGAACAAGGTCGTCACAATAAGCCAAAAAGAGTATTGACTCTACTATATGGCACTATGCGCAATCCGAAATAAATTCCAAGTACAATATCAAAATATAATTTTAATAGTTGCACCAAAAGGGATATGATCCATTGATCATAAATGTGTCTTCAAGAAGGAGATCTGTACTATTGGAACATAGTAAGCAACGTGATAATAATAACGTCATAAATTTCAATTTTTGAAATTAGCATAATTGATAGATTCATCAGTCAATGTGCTTGGATTCTACTCAGAAAATTATCACCCAATATGATTTTGAATTTCGGTACATGTTTGTTAAAATAGAAATTCTAAATAATGATTTAGGTTAGACTGTTTGCACATGATAACTAAATGTCACGATGTCGGTAGGAGTGATAACTGAGTTCGTGAGTGATAGATAAGATCCAAGGACTGATACGACAGTGTTGTTCGATAAGCATCAGAATAGAACAAATATTTTGATAGAGAAATCAAATAGTTTGACTTTTAGTCAAAATACAGAGGAAGCATGTATCTGTGCGACAATATATTTTGATAGAGAAAACAAATAGTTTGACGTGCTCTGGGTGAGTGCCCCCTAGCTCTGGCGCTGCGCCAGATGGTCCTGCTCCGTTCTGAACTCCAGTTGCTCCTTGATTCTGCGCCCCAAGTTGCCCAATCTGTTGAAACAAATTCTGGATCATTTCTTCTTGTCTCCTCATCATTATCTCCATCTCATCGCTGGTGATGAAGACTGAAGCTTGGTTTGCTCCTGAGAAAGCCTCTTGACTCCCTTCGTGCTGACTCCTCTCTAGTCACTGCCTTCTACTCGATTGCCTTGTCGTGATTTTTCGGATCTAAATCTCCAAACTCTCTGATTCAACTCTTAATTGATAGAACTCCTGAATTAGCCTTCTCAGTGAAAGCACCAAAACACCCAATAGTTGATTATTTCACAGTCACATATCTCAGATGAACAATAAGTATTAAAATCACTCAGCAAATTCACGATAAAGCAGTAAATGACATAGGATTTGTAGTGGTTCGGCGATCTTGCCTACGTCCACTCTGAAGTTTATGATTTTATTGATTCACTTGATGATTTCAATCCGTTACAGCGGATTACAGTAGGTTATCGCTCTGATGTTTGAATACAACGGTGATAAAATGATGTAGAATTGAATCCGACAGAGTCTGGACGTCCAATGGCCGAAAGATCCCTTTTCTGTAGGCTTCAGAGGGCTATTTATAGGTGTAGGAGGCTGAGATCTCGCTCAAACTTTGGGAGACTTCTTCTGCCACGTGAGTGGGCCCACGCGACCGACCCCACCAAGTTTCGAATCGATCTGCGATCGATACGAAACGATTTCGTATCCATCATAAATTGATCCAATCGAGCTGAAACTTGGCAGGAACATTTTTTACCTTGTACGTAAGCTCCTATGAAAATTTCATTACATTTGGTTCGGTGGATCTTGAGTTATGATCGATACAAGCTTGGGTTTTTCGTTGGTTGTTTGATTCGAATCCATGAATTCGAATCGATCCATTTCGGATCGATGACTCACGTGCTTCTGTGATGACGCGTCGCGCATTCCTCGCATCGATCCTTTTTTTGCTCTGAATTGACCGATTCGACTCCATGAGTTTCGCCTCGTTTGTATCGATTACCGTTTCATAGCTCGAATCCACCAATAACGTGTGCTTCGCATCGGTTTGCAGCGTGCCCACTTCGTATCGATGGAGGTGGCGTTATTTGCATCGATGGAAGTTGTCTCCATTCGGTCGATACGAACAAGCGTATTTGGGATGGATACGAAGTGAGAACAACTGATGGATATGAACCAAGGTTCTCTGATGGATTCGACCAAATGCCTCCTTGATGGATACGAATTTGGCATTGAATGACCGATACGAAGCGTACTACCTGCTGATGGATACGAAACCGATCGATATGAACGAAAGCTTGTGGATGGATATGAAGCAGATCGATGTGAGCCGTGGCGCGACGATGGATACGAGAACAATCGATTCGAAGCGTGGTACACTGATGGAGACGAAAACGAGGTTAATTTCTTCAACTTGCATCGATCATAACTTGAGCATACGGACACGGATTGACTTGAAATTTGAGAAGCTGACTTATATGGCTTTGCTTGTCATGTCTGGTCGATTGTGGCCCGATCCGGACTCGGACAAAATTCATCGATATCCATAGTGAAGCAATGTATAACTAATCTTTGAGATGAGCTGTCTTTGGTTTTCGATCAATCTTTTAGTATTGCGGCCTTGCCAAAAGGCGGGATAACACATATAAATTTCATTTTGGACATCTTATTACTCACATTTATATTGTATATTATTCAATTACATGTTCTTATTAATTCAAACTTTTCCAAGTAAGTTTTATTAATGTTTCTGTGTGTAATTGAGCACTATACAAATTTAACTTTTATTTACCACATTACTATTAAGAAAAATTTATTTTGAACCTTTTATTATTTAACTTATCTCTTGTACAACCTTCAATTACATAATCACATTACATTTTAACCTTTTGAATATTTCTGGTTATATATATATATGTGTGTGTGTGTGTGTGTGTGTGTGTGTGTGTGTGTGTTTGTGTGTATTAGAATGCAACAGAGTATTATACAGATTTATTTTATCCTAGTTCAACTATATCAAATTGTTTCAATTCAATTTCTCATTTTAAACACTCCAATTATTCAAATAATTTGCTTCATTTCAATAATTGAAAACCATCATTTATCATAAAACTTGGGAGTTAAATTTTAGGTTTCACTTCAAACCATTTTGAAATAAATTTATACATATATATTTTTTGCATCAAGTCATACTCAAGAAATTCAAATCAAATCTTGTTTTTGAAAAATTATTTTCGAAATTGGCATACAAAAATACATTTGAGTTTATTCTCAAAAGAAATACAAAGATATGAACTGATTTGTTTAGTGAGTAATCACATTCATAATAAACAAAATCTTGATGAAATTGGTTCATCCAAAATGAGCAAGTAAACCATAATGGAAGATCGTATATTTAGTATGATTGAATACAATAAGGATTTTATTGTGGTAGAAGCGACAGAAGCCAAGAAATGGTACAGAAATCTAGAAACTTGATCATTGCAATGTCAGTTTGATCATTTTATTTTAATGCAACTTATATGATATCCTTAAATGTTAAGGATGTTCGAATGGTAAATAGTTCGGTGTGGTCTTGCACTAAGGGTTTCCTTAGAATGGCGTGACCATTAATATAAGTAAAGCGAATGTACGAGAATGGATTTAACTTAGGCATAGTTGGGACGAAGAGTGTGAATGGTCGCCTCTACTTCATGAAGATTATTAGATATGAGAATTGTATAAAATACTAGTAAATACTCGGTATGGAATAAAAAATTTGGTTTGTATTCCAAGTGTTTTTTATAGAAAATTATTTTCTGTAAAATTACTTCTGTAACTTTAAGATGTTTGATCTAAAACTCTCAATTACAAACTAGTTATAGTAGATGCAATAAACAACTCGTAATAAGTGATTTAATGGAGTTTCATATTCTTTCATGTGTTGTCATTGTAATGGTGGAAATATTTGGAGTGTGCCATATAACGCTTATTAGTGGATGCATCCAGATACAAAAGATTATTTCTATATATATCCAAATATTATTTATGAAATAATAACTATTTATCAGTGTTGGTTGAAAATAAATATAGTTTTGTTTTTGTTATAAATATTATGAATATTTGTTATAAAATAAATCTTAATGGTGTTTGTTTTCATAACATTAATGGTGCAGTAGCAATATAAAACATGAAATTATTTAACTTTTTAAAAATTATTTTGAAATTATAAAGCAGGCCATTTCTGTGAGAAAGAACTATCTAATCATATGATTATGAATCAAATGACATTAGTGAATTATATCTCAAGCGACTAAGGGAAAAGAATCCATTTAGTGGAGGTGACAAATGAGTTGATGAATACTTTAAATGGACACGTAGAGATGCATTCAGCCGAGGTCTAATGATACTAAAAAATCCACTTAATTAAATTCAGTGATGAATAATCACAAACATGAACATGCGTATTTGAAATACAACTAATTTATGTATGATTAGTTCATAGAATATAATACAGAAGTAGAAAACATATTATGCCTAGAAAAGAAAATAATTCGATTTGATAGAATATGTAAAGTATATTGGAAAGAGGTTCCAAAAGTACCTAAAATGAATATAATTCAATCTTAAAAGCCATTCCTCCCTATGATACATAATATTGTATTTAGAAGGAGTTATTGGACATTGTTGAATAAAGTATGATCAGTTACAAGTATAATTGAGTTAACTTCCTTCTATAAGGATGTAGTAAAGAGTAATTACATGTGTTAATTTTAATTTCTTATAAGTTATAGTTACAAGACCATAATCATATAAGATATGAACTGATAAGAAACTCCGATCTTAAATAGCTTAAGATGTGTGATTGTCTCATTTATATTACGAACATAAGTTTCATAAAATCAGAACGGAATCGGTTTTATTTAAGAATTGGATATGACCCATACACTGTAGCATGGAAACTGATTATATAAAATTAAATGAAATTAACCAAGCCTAAAACAGACATAACTCATTAGAATTTCTAATAATAATTATCGCACATTAAAAGAAATTATGAGTTTCTTATCGATGTTGAAAAAGGAAGTTTCTCAGTTGTCCATAAGTGTAACGACCCAAATTTTAATCATATTTATTAAAGATATTTAAATTATTTTAAATATTAAGATATAAATTATTTTTCATAGTTAATCAAGTTTTAAGTGATAAATAATAATAATAAATTTATTTTGGAAAAATATTCACGAAAATATTTCTTTCGGAAAGAAATACCGATAAAATGGCCGGAAACGTTTTATCGATAAACAACTCTATAATCGCAAAATCTCATGCACAGAGATGGATACGTACACTTATTTTTATTTTTGAACAAGATTATGAAATAAAATTATATATCTTAATTTTGGGAAAATAAAAGAATTTATGACATCATCAGTGATGCCCTTATATTTAATAATTGATTTATTAAATTTAAATTGAGATTTAATGATTTAATAATTATTATAATTATTCAAATAATTTTTTTAAATGATGATAACTCATTTTAAATAGCTATAAAGTGATAATAAATCATTTTTAATAATTTTATGAAGATATATACTTGATTTGAAAATATAAGAAAATTTGTATCGCTTTATCGATATGATAGCAATTTTTGTAAATATTTGTTAGTATTAATTTATACGGATTTATAAATAAAAAAATCGATCATTTTAATTAGTTAAGAATGATAAAAATATTATTTTCAAATTTACATTTATATGTAATTTAAAAAATAAGTGAAAATGCGACCGAAAATCTGTTTTTCGATTTTTAACAGTTTAACGAACAAAAGTTGTTCGAAGTCATTGCAGTGTGTTTATATGTATTTTGCACATATATAACATACACATGCATGCACTAACACTTACATATACATATGTATACATACATAATACATGCATGCATACGTACATACATACATACATATACATACATATATATATATATATATATATATATATATATATATGTATATATATGTATGTATGTATTACACTTAAAATATCTAAGATATTTTAAGTTTTCTTCTCACTTAAGCTTTCATAAAGTCAACTAAGGACATGCACATGGACACACACACATGGGGGTGTGATATAAGGGTACAGGCAGCCATGTGAAGTGATGGATGGTGAAAGTAGCACATGGGTGATGGAGGAAGAGTGAAGTGAGGTGGGATATTTTCCTAATCTTACCTATAAATACGCATCAATTTTTCCTGTTTTCATTCCTCCTTAACTCTCTGCAAAACGAATGTAATGTTATAATTATTTTTTCAAACCATTCAAAACTTCATTGGCTACAACTTTCTTTTTGATCACTTCTTCCCATTCTAAACTTAGCAATGCTCAAAAGCCACTTCTTTCCATTGCATTTTCGAGCCCAGAATTTTAAGTCCGAGAATGCCCTCTCTTCTTTTGATCATATCTTCCTCGTAAAAAACCTAGGTTAAGTGTTTCTTTTTTTTAAATTGTAGAGAAAAGAATTTTAAAAAACATTTATTTTGAAAACTTTTCAAAATTCTTTGCGTAACACGTCCAAAATTCGGTTAGAAGTTACCCATTTTCGGGTGTGATTTCCGTAAATCCGAGAATGCCTCTTTTCATTTGACCATATCTAATTCAGAGCTAATCCAAATTGTATGGTTCTTTTTTTGAAACCATATAGAAAAGAATTTCCTACAATATTCATTTGAATATATTTCCAAATTCAGAGAGTATTATGTCAAAAAACCCAAGATAAAATGACCTAGGTCTAGTTTTTGGTAAATTCAATAAGAATCCAAAGTCCTACACCTCATTTTCCATGCTTGGCTGAGCACCACCTTTTGTCATGAAATGGCTGAGCACGCTAAGAGGTAAGGGTGTTGGAGTTCGTGAGCTCGGACCGCGAGTTAGTGAAGCTATAGCCCTTTTTTCGACAGAAAATCAATGTGAGAAAACTCCTAAACTATAGTTACATATATTATTAGACGGGATATATATTTGGATATGATTCTTAATAATGGTTGTTTATCATGTTTTAATATGATAATATGGATGTTTAATATTGTTGTTTGATTGTATTAACAAGTCACATTTAATACACCTTGAAAATCACAAATAAAAACACTTTTCTTTAATTAATGAAATAGTGTATATGGAATGTATAAACCTCTTAAAAAAATTTAAAATGATTTAGGAATCTTTTATAAACATTTAAAAGTGTTTCGAAGAAGTTTGAAAATAAAATGGAAAATTGGTAAAAGTAGGCGCATCGATCGCGTCGTAATAGTTTAAGTCTATTTATAGAAAGGATTCAGAGTCGGATTTCTTTGAAATAAGAATTTTCCAAACTCTTATAATTATAGTTTTCAAATGAAAGAAAAAGATCGAGATTTGGTTTAATAAATTTTAAATTATGAGTAAAAAAAGTTTTTAATCGCGGTTTTGCAGTTCGGAATCCATAAAGGGGTTTCTTTAAAAATGATATTTTAAAATTGTTTAAAAATATGAAATAAATTCTATAAATGTTTTAAAATGTTTTAAAAGTGATTTGAGTTATAAAAATTAATTTCCAAATGATAAAAAGCTGTTTTAATCAATATAGCTTAAAAGGTACTTTCTATCGTGCTATACTATAACTTTTGAAACATAGTTTTAAACACAACTGTTCTTTTCCAAATTTTTTGTAAATATTTTCAAATGATTAATAAAATATTTTAAAGATGATTTAAAGGATTTATGGAATGGTTAAATATTAAAAGATTTAGAGTCGGTCAAATTACTCGACCGTCATATGGGTGTCAGAGTGGTAGTGTCTAGGCTTGGATTTGAAAAACCAGTTTCCTGCTCTTTCTGGCTATCTGGACTGACCCGACGGATGGGATAGTTAATTTGATTTACTCAAAAAAAATTCCAAAGTATAAAGGCTATAATTTCCTAAATATAAATAACTTGGATTTTATGGGGATAATCTTCTTATACTTGGTATTAAAGCCCGAAGAGGGAACTCATACTATTTATGGAATTTAAAAGTTGGTTTCACCGTTATTCCGTCCATAGTACTTGTTGAATATGGGAATTGATATTGAGTATAATTAGATGATTTCTATAGATTCTGCTCACTTAATATTTACTAGTTTTGGATTAATATCCTAGATAACATGGTTTTAACTCAATCAAAATTTTGATTTTGAATTAAGAAATCTTTGTTAAGATTTAAAAGAAATGATTTGGAATTTAAAAAAGTTTTAACTAACCAAAGGGTTTGATAAGAGAGCTTTAATATTTCCATACATACCGAAAAGAATGTTTTAAATATATATATATCTCCATAAGATATTTGATGAAAATAATTAATCAATTAAAGAATAATTCCCAATTTACTAAACATCTTTTTATCGATGATTGGTTTGAAGGAATCAGGGTCGGATTTGAGTGATTCTTATCCAAAAACCACTTCGAAACAATGTATGCGTTTGAAAAATAAAGACCGGATAAAGATAATGAAGGATGAAGACCGGAGATCTTCGGGGTGGAAGGACTGCTTATTGATAATTCTGGTTGGCTTCCAAATAACTAAAGTAGCAGTGGTCCCTTCATTTCTGAAACACTTCAGGTTGCAAGGACTTCTTGCTACTAATCCTAAGGGAAATCTCCGACAGGATGTGGTAGAAGAGTGCCTTTGATTTGTTCTGTTTCCAGACAACTTGTATGGATGAATGTCTGACGTTGCATGTAATTACATTGATTGATCTCTATGAACGTATCATCCGATTGGTGGCGGAGAAGGCAACTTCTCTTAGCTTAACACTCTTTCCTGAGACATATGAGCTCCAAAGTTATACGCTTATAGAAGTTAGTTGTGTGATTAAGGAACTGCAATGTGGCATTCAAAATGGAATGTGCTATGTGAAAAGTAATCGCAACCTCATGCCTCATCAACCGAAAATGGCTTAAACATGGCATGCCGTAAGGTTATGTAGGTCGCTCCCATAAGGGTATGGTCATCACCCTTCTAGATATATTTATTCCCGCTACGACGTCGGGTTTTAAATTAATGTTGTGTATGTTGTAGCCACAGATAGGTCGGTTATGACTAGGGTGATGTCATATTCAGTTCTATCCACCACCAGGTAGGTCTGTAGGTAGGCCGGTCTTGCCAGGTGCAGAGGTTTCAAAGACATCGATCATCGGTTCATCCTTCTAGAGGTATACTATACGGAAGGTAGTTCCTTACCAGCCATTGTATGGAAATCCATTATCTAATAGGTACCTTTGGACTTGATTGTAGAACCTACTTTGTAGCTAGTATGCTAGAATTTAATAATGTAACAATTTCGGCTAAGATTCATAAGTTTATTTGATAAGTATTTTCAAAATAATGTCATTAGAAATAATATCAAATGATTTTACATAGAAAATATTTTTGGTTATCATAAGGTAAAAACCCGTTCCGTGTTTATGTGCGGTATGGTCTTTTGAGATACCTTTATTTTCAAAAATGCTTATTTTGAGTTTCTCATACCAGTTCCATGAGTGACCCGAAGTTTAATTTTCTTATCCCTTAAACTTTGGGTACCCTAATTTCCTCGGACAGCCTAGTAGTCAAGTTTGTTAGAAGAAATCTGGATGGAGCTTGAAGCATGGAGTTAGAAGATTCTTCGGTATGCTATTACTTTATTTCCACCACACTTTTGTACTATTGTATTCCGCATTTATAAGGATAGATATTTATCACTGTCTATGTTTAATTCTGATAAATGTATTTAGAATTTCCATTGTAAAGATATATATATATATTGAAATAATATGTTATTCTAGTCGTATGAAATTATGTTCTGTCTTTATTTTTTTCTTACCCTTGATAATCCGCCTGAAAGGCACATGGATTTGCGGCACGTGAATACTGAGGATGTATTAATATCCATTTTCAAGGGTCGAAGAACAAGGTCGTCACAATAAGCCAAAAAGAGTATTGACTCTACTATATGGCACTATGCGCAATCCGAAATAAATTCCAAGTACAATATCAAAATATAATTTTAATAGTTGCACCAAAAGGGATATGATCCATTGATCATAAATGTGTCTTCAAGAAGGAGATCTGTACTGTTGGAACATAGTAAGCAACGTGATAATAATAACGTCATAAATTTCAATTTTTGAAATTAGCATAATTGATAGATTCATCAGTCAATGTGCTTGGATTCTACTCAGAAAATTATCACCCAATATGATTTTGAATTTCGGTACATGTTTGTTAAAATAGAAATTCTAAATAATGATTTAGGTTAGATTGTTTGCACATGATAACTAAATGTCACGATGTCGGTAGGAGTGATAACTGAGTTCGTGAGTGATGGATAAGATCCAAGGACTGATACGACAGTGTTGTTCGATAAGCATCAGAATAGAACAAATATTTTGATAGAGAAATCAAATAGTTTGACTTTTAGTCAAAATACAGAGGAAGCGTGTATCTGTGCGACAATATATTTTGATAGAGAAAACAAATAGTTTGACGTGCTCTGGGTGAGTGCCCCCTAGCTCTGGCGCTGCGCCAGATGGTCCTGCTCCGTTCTGAACTCCAGTTGCTCCTTGATTCTGCGCCCCAAGTTGCCCAATCTGTTGAAACAAATTCTGGATCATTTCTTCTTGTCTCCTCATCATTATCTCCATCTCATCGCTGGTGATGAAGACTGAAGCTTGGTTTGCTCCTGAGAAAGCCTCTTGACTCCCTTCGTGCTGACTCCTTTCTGGTCACTGCCTTCTACTCGATTGCCTTGTCGTGATTTTTCGGATCTAAATCTCCAAACTCTCTGATTCAACTCTTAATTGATAGAACTCCTGAATTAGCCTTCTCAGTGAAAGCACCAAAACACCCTATAGTTGATTATTTCACAGTCACATATCTCAGATGAACAGTAAGTATTAAAATCACTCAGCAAATTCACGATAAAGCAGTAAATGACATAGGATTTGTAGTGGTTCGGCGATCTTGCCTACGTCCACTCTGAAGTTTATGATTTTATTGATTCACTTGATGATTTCAATCCGTTACAGCGGATTACAGTAGGTTATCGCTCTGATGTTTGAATACAACGGTGATAAAATGATGTAGAATTGAATCCGACAGAGTCTGGACGTCCAATGGCCGAAAGATCCCTTTTCTGTAGGCTTCAGAGGGCTATTTATAGGTGTAGGAGGCTGAGATCTCGCTCAAACTTTGGGAGACTTCTTCTGCCACGTGAGTGGGCCCACGCGACCGACCCCACCAAGTTTCGACTCGATCTGCGATCGATACGAAACGATTTCGTATCCATCATAAATTGATCCAATCGAGCTGAAACTTGGCAGGAACATTTTTTACCTTGTACGTAAGCTCCTATGAAAATTTCATTACATTTGGTTCGGTGGATCTTGAGTTATGATCGATACAAGCTTGGGTTTTTCGTTGGTTGTTTGATTCGAATCCATGAATTCGAATCGATCCATTTCGGATCGATGACTCACGTGCTTCTGTGATGACGCGTCGCGCATTCCTCGCATCGATCCTTTTTTTGCTCTGAATTGACCGATTCGACTCCATGAGTTTCGCCTCGTTTGTATCGATTACCGTTTCATAGCTCGAATCCACCAATAACGTGTGCTTCGCATCGGTTTGCAGCGTGCCCACTTCGTATCGATGGAGGTGGCGTTATTTGCATCGATGGAAGTTGTCTCCATTCGGTCGATACGAACAAGCGTATTTGGGATGGATACGAAGTGAGAACAACTGATGGATATGAACCAAGGTTCTCTGATGGATTCGACCAAATGCCTCCTTGATGGATACGAATTTGGCATTGAATGACCGATACGAAGCGTACTACCTGCTGATGGATACGAAACCGATCGATATGAACGAAAGCTTGTGGATGGATATGAAGCAGATCGATGTGAGCCGTGGCGCGACGATGGATACGAGAACAATCGATTCGAAGCGTGGTACACTGATGGAGACGAAAACGAGGTTAATTTCTTCAACTTGCATCGATCATAACTTGAGCATACGGACACGGATTGACTTGAAATTTGAGAAGCTGACTTATATGGCTTTGCTTGTCATGTCTGGTCGATTGTGGCCCGATCCGGACTCGGACAAAATTCATCGATATCCATAGCGAAGCAATGTATAACTAATCTTTGAGATGAGCTGTCTTTGGTTTTCGATCAATCTTTTAGTATTGCGGCCTTGCCAAAAGGCGGGATAACACATATAAATTTCATTTTGGACATCTTATTACTCACATTTATATTGTATATTATTCAATTACATGTTCTTATTAATTCAAACTTTTCCAAGTAAGTTTTATTAATGTTTCTGTGTGTAATTGAGCACTATACAAATTTAACTTTTATTTACCACATTACTATTAAGAAAAATTTATTTTGAACCTTTTATTATTTAACTTATCTCTTGTACAACCTTCAATTACATAATCACATTACATTTTAACCTTTTGAATATTTCTGGTTATATATATATATGTGTGTGTGTGTGTGTGTGTGTGTGTGTGTGTGTGTTTGTGTGTATTAGAATGCAACAGAGTATTATACATATTTATTTTATCCTAGTTCAACTATATCAAATTGTTTCAATTCAATTTCTCATTTTAAACACTCCAATTATTCAAATAATTTGCTTCATTTCAATAATTGAAAACCATCATTTATCATAAAACTTGGGAGTTAAATTTTAGGTTTCACTTCAAACCATTTTGAAATAAATTTATACATATATATTTTTTGCATCAAGTCATACTCAAGAAATTCAAATCAAATCTTGTTTTTGAAAAATTATTTTCGAAATTGGCATACAAAAATACATTTGAGTTTATTCTCAAAAGAAATACAAAGATATGAACTGATTTGTTTAGTGAGTAATCACATTCATAATAAACAAAATCTTGATGAAATTGGTTCATCCAAAATGAGCAAGTAAACCATAATGGAAGATCGTATATTTAGTATGATTGAATACAATAAGGATTTTATTGTGGTAGAAGCGACAGAAGCCAAGAAATGGTACAGAAATCTAGAAACTTGATCATTGCAATGTCAGTTTGATCATTTTATTTTAATGCAACTTATATGATATCCTTAAATGTTAAGGATGTTCGAATGGTAAATAGTTCGGTGTGGTCTTGCACTAAGGGTTTCCTTAGAATGGCGTGACCATTAATATAAGTAAAGCGAATGTACGAGAATGGATTTAACTTAGGCATAGTTGGGACGAAGAGTGTGAATGGTCGCCTCTACTTCATGAAGATTATTAGATATGAGAATTGTATAAAATACTAGTAAATACTCGGTATGGAATAAAAAATTTGGTTTGTATTCCAAGTGTTTTTTATAGAAAATTATTTTCTGTAAAATTACTTCTTTAACTTTAAGATGTTTGATCTAAAACTCTCAACTAGAAACTAGTAATAGTAGATGCAAACAACTCGTAATAAGTGATTTAATGGAGTTTCATATTCTTTCGTGTGTTGTCATTGTAATGGTGGAAATATTTGGAGTGTGCCATATAACGCTTATCAGTGGATGCATCCAGATACAAAAGATTATTTCTATATATATACCAAATATTATTTATGAAATAATAACTATTTATCAGTGTTGGTTGAAAATAAATATAGTTTTTTTTTGTTATAAATATTATGAATATTTGTTATAAAATAGATCTTAATGGTGTTTGTTTTCATAACATTAATGGTGCAGTAGCAATATAAAACATGAAATTATTTAAATTTTTAAAAATTATTTTGAAACTATAAAGTAGGCCATTTCTGTGAGAAAGAACTATCTAATCATATGATTATGAATCAAATGACATTAGTGAATTATATCTCAAGCGACTAAGGGAAAAGAATCCATTTAGTGGAGGTGACAAATGAGTTGATGAACACTCGAAATGGACACATATAGATGCATTCAGCCGAGGTCTAATGATACTAAAAATCCACTTAATTAAATTCAGCGATGAATAATCACAAACATGAACATGTGTATTTGAAATACAACTAATTTATGTATGATTAGTTCATAGAATATAATAAGTAGAAAACATAATATACCTAGAAAAGAAAATAATTCGATTTGATAGAATAGGTAAAGTATATTGGAAAGAGGTTCCAAAAGTACCTAAAATGAATATAATTCAATCATAAAAGCCATTCCTCCCTATGATACATAATATTGTATTTATAAGGAGTTATTGGACATTGTTGAATAAAGTATGATTAGTAACAAGTATAATTGAGTTAACTTCTTTCTATAAGGATGTAGTAAAGAGTAATTACACGTGTTAATTTTAATTTCTTCTAAGTATAATTACAAGACCATAATCACATAAGATATGAACTGATAAGAAACTCCGATCTTAAATAGCTTAAGATGTGTGATTGTCTCATTTATATTACGAACATAAGTTTCACAAAATCAGAACGGAATCGGTTTTATTTAAGAATTGGATATGACCCATACACTGTAGCATGGAAACTGATTATATAAAATTAAATGAAATTAACCAAGCCTAAAACAGACATAACTCATTAGAATTTCTAATAATAATTATCGCACATTAAAAGAAATTATGAGTTTCTTATCGATGTTGAAAAAGGAAGTTTCTCAGTTGTCGATAAGTGTAACGACCTAAATTTTAATCATATTCATTAAAGATATTTAAATTATTTTAAATATTAAGATATAAATTATTTTTCATAGTTAATCAAGTTTTAAGTGATAAATAATAATAATAAATTTATTTTGGAAAAATATTCACAAAAATATTTCTTTCGGAAAGAAATACCGATAAAATGGCCGGAAACGTTTTATCGATAAACAACTCTATAATCGCAAAACCTCATGCACAGAGATGGATACGTACACTTATTTTTAGTTTTGAACAAGATTATGAAATAAAATTATATATCTTAATTTTGAGAAAATAAAAGAATTTATGACATCATCAGTGATGCCCTTATATTTAATAATTGATTTATTAAATTTAAATTGAGATTTAATGATTTAATAATTATTATAATTATTCAAATAATTTTTTTAAATGATGATAATTCATTTTAAATAGCTATAAAGTGATAATAAATCATTTGTAATAATTTTATGAAGATATATACTTGATTTGAAAATATAAGAAAATTTGTATCGCTTTATCGATATGATAGCAATTTTTGTAAATATTTGTTAGTATTAATTTATATGGATTTATAAATAAAAAAATCGATTATTTTAATTAGTTAAAAATGATAAAAAAATTATTTTCAAATTTACATTTATATGTATTTTAAAAAATAAGTGAAAATGGGACCGAAATTCGGTTTTTCGATTTTTAACAGTTTAACGAACAAAAGTTGTTCGAACTCATTGCAATGTGTTTATATGTATTTTGCACATATATAACATACACATGCATGCACTAACACTTACATATACATATGTATACATACATAATACATGCATACATACATACATATACATATATATATATATGTACATATATATATATGTATGTATGTATGTATGTATTACACTTAAAATATCTAAGATATTTTAAGTTTTCTTCTCACTTAAGCTTTCATAAAGTCAACTAAGGACATGCACATGGACACACACACATGGGGGTGTGATATAAGTGTATAGGCAGCTATGCGAAGTGATGGATGGTGAAAGTAGAACATGGGTGATGGAGGAAGAGTGAAGTGAGGTGGGATATTTTCCTAATCTTACCTATAAATACGCATCAATTTTTCCTGTTTTCATTCCTCCATAACTCTCTGCAAAACGAATGTAATGTTATAATTCTTTTTTCAAACCATTCAAAACTTAATTGGCCCCAACTTTCTTTTTGATCACTTCTTCCCATTCTAAACTTAGCAATGCTCAAAAGCCACTTCTTTCCATTGCATTTTCGAGCCCAGAATTTTAAGTCCGAGAATGCCCTCTCTTCTTTTGATCATATCTTCCTCGTAAAAAACCTAGGTAAAGTGTTTCTTTTTTTTAAATTGTAGAGAAAAGAATTTTAAAAAACATTTATTTTGAAAACTTTTCAAAATTCTTTGCGTAACACGTCCAAAATTCAGCTAGAAGTTAACCATTTTCGGGTGTGATTTTCGTAAATCCGAGAATGCCTCTTTTCATTTGACCATATCTCATTCAGAGCTAATCCAAATTGTATGATTCTTTTTTTGAATCCATATAGAAAATAATTTCCTACAATATTCATTTGAATATATTTCCAAATTCAGAGAGTATTATGTCCAAAAACCCAAGATAAAATGACCCAGGTCTAGTATTTGGTAAATTCAATAAGAATCCAAAGTCCTACACCTCATTTTCCATGCTTGGCTGAGCACCACCTTTTGTCATGAAATGGCTAAGCACACTAAGAGGCAAGGGTGTTGGAGTTCGTGAGCTCGGACCGCGAGTTAGTGAAGCTATAGCCCTTTTTTCGGTAAAAAATCAATGTGAGAAAACTCCTAAACTATAGTTACATATATTATTAGACGGGATATATATTTGGATATGATTCTTAATAATGGTTGTTTATCATGTTTTAATATGATAATATGGATGTTTAATATTGTTGTTTGATTTTATTAACAAGCCACATTTAATACACCTTGAAAATCACAAATAAAAACACTTTTCTTTAATTAATGAAATAGTGTATATGGAATGTATAAACCTCTTAAAAAAATTTAAAATGATTTAGGAATCTTTTATAAACATTTAAAAGTGTTTCGAAGAAGTTTGAAAATAAAATGGAAAATTGGTAAAAGTAGGCGCATCGATCGCGTCGTAATAGTTTAAGTCTATTTATAGAAAGGATTCAGAGTCGGATTTCTTTGAAATAAGAATTTTCCAAACTCTTATAATTATAGTTTTCAAATGAAAGAAAAAGATCGAGATTTGGTTTAATAAATTTTAAATTATGAGTAAAAAAAGTTTTTAATCGCGGTTTTGCAGTTCGGAATCCATAAAGGGGTTTCTTTAAAAATGATATTTTATAATTGTTTAAAAGTATGAAATAAATTCTATAAATGTTTTAAAATGTTTTAAAAGTGATTTGAGTTATAAAAATTAATTTCCAAATGATAAAAAGCTGTTTTAATCAATATAGCTTAAAAGGCACTTTCTATCGTACTTTACTATAACTTTTGAAACATAGTTTTAAACACAACTGTTCTTTTCCAAAAATTTTGTAAATATTTTCAAATGATTAATAAAATATTTTAAAGATGATTTAAAGGATTTATGGAATGGCTAAATATTAAAAGATTTAGAGTCGATCAAATTACTCGACCGTCATATGGGTGTCAGAGTGGTAGTGTCTAGGCTTGGATTTGAAAAACCAGTTTCCTGCTCTTTCTGGCTATCTGGACTGACCCGACGGATGGGATAGTTAATTTGATTTACTCAAAAAAAAATCCAAAGTATAAAGGCTATAATTTCCTAAATATAAATAACTTGGATTTTATGGGGATAATCTTCTTATACTTGGTATTAAAGCCCGAAGAGGGAACTCATACTATATGGAATTTAAAAGTTGGTTTCACCGTTATTCCGTCCATAGTACTTGTTGAATATGGGAATTGATATTGAGTATAATTAGATGATTTCTATAGATTCTGCTCACTTAATATTTACTAGTTTTGGATTAATATCCTAGATAACATGGTTTTAACTCAATCAAAATTTTGATTTTGAATTAAGAAATCTTTGTTAAGATTTAAAAGAAATGAATAGGAATTTATAAAAGTTTTAACTAACCAAAGGGTTCGATAAGAGAGCTTTAATATTTCCATACATACCGAAAAGAATGTTTTAAATATATATATATATCTCCATAAGATATTTGATGAAAATAATTAATCAATTAAAGAATAATTCCCAATTTACTAAACATCTTTTTATCGATGATTGGTTTGAAGGAATCAGGGTCGGATTTGAGTGATTCTTATCCAAAAACCACTTCGAAACAATGTATGCGTTTGAAAAATAAAGACCGGATAAAGATAATGAAGGATGAAGACCGGAGATCTTCGGGGTGGAAGGACTGCTTATTGATAATTCTGGTTGGCTTCCAAATAACTAAAGTAGCAGTGGTCCCTTCATTTCTGAAACACTTCAGTTTGCAAGGACTTCTCGCTTCTAATCCTATGGGAAATCTCCGACAGGATGTGGTAGAAGAGTGCCTCTGATTTGTTCTGTTTCCAGACAACTTGTATGGACGAATGTCTGACGTTGCATTTGTAATTACATTGATTGATCTCTATGAATGTATCATCCGATTGGTGGCGGAGAAGGCAACTTCTCTTAGCTTAACACCCTTTCCTGAGACATATGAGCTCCAAAGTTATACGCTTATAGAAATTAGTTGTATGATTAAGGAACTGCAATGTGGCATTCAAAATGGAATGTGCTATGTGAAAAGTAATCTCTACCTCATGCCTCATCAACCGGAAATGGCTTAGACATGGCATGCCATAAGGCTATGTAGGTCGCACCCATAAGGGTATGTTCATCACCCTTCTAGATATATTTATTCCCGCTACGACGTCGGGTTTTAAATTAATTTTGTGTATATTGTAGCCATATATAGGTCGGTTATGACTAGGGTGATGTCATATTCAGTTCTATCCACCACCAGGTAGGTCTGTAGGTAGGCCGGTCTTGCCAGGTGCAGAGGTTTCAAAGACATCGATCATCGGTTCATCCTTCTAGAGGTATACTATACGGAAGGTAGTTCCTTACCAGCCATTGTATGGAAATCCATTATCTAATAGGTACCTTTGGACTTGATTGTAGAACCTACTTTGTAGATAGTATGCTAAAATTTAATAATGTAACAATTTCGGCTAAGATTCATAAGTTTATTTGATAAGTATTTTCAAAATAATGTCATTAGAAATAATATCAAATGATTTTACATAGAAAATATTTTTGGTTATCATAAGGTAAAAACCTGTTCCGTGTTTATGTGCGGTATGGTCTTTTGAGATACCTTTATTTTCAAAAATGCTTATTTTGAGTTTCTCATACCAGTTCCATGAGTGACCCGAAGTTTATTTTTCTTATCCCTTAAACTTTGGGTGCCCTAATTTCCTCGGACAACCTAGTAGTCAAGTTTGTTAGAAGAAATCTGGATGGAGCTTGAAGCATGGAGTTAGAAGATTCTTCGGTATGTTATTACCTTATTTCCACCACACTTTTGTACTATTGTATTCCGCATTTATAAGGATAGATATTTATCACTGTCTATGTTTAACTCTGATAAATGTATTTAGAATTTCCATTGTAAAGATATATATATATATATTGAAATAATATGTTATTCTAGTCGTATGAAATTATGTTCTGTCTTTATTTTTTTCTTACCCTTGATAATCCGCCTGAAAGGCACATGGATTTGCGGCACGTGAATACTGAGGATGTATTAATATCCATTTTCAAGGGTCGAAGAACAGGGTCATCACAATAAGCCAAAAAGAGTATTGACTCTACTATATGGCACTATGCACAATCCGAAATAAATTCCAAGTACGATATCAAAATATAATTTTAATAGTTGCACCAAAAGGGATATGATCCATCGATCATAAATGTGTCTTCAAGAAGGAGATCTGTACTGTTGGAACATAGTAAGCAACGTGATAATAATAACGTTATAAATTTCAATTTTTGAAATTAGCATAATTGATAGATTCATCAGTCAATGTGCTTGGATTCTACTCAGAAAATTATCACCCAATATGATTTTGAATTTCGGTACATGTTTGTTAAAATAGAAATTCTAAATAATGATTTAGGTTAGATTGTTTGCACATGATAACTAAATGTCACGATGTCGGTAGGAGTGATAACTGAGTTCGTGAGTGATGGATAAGATCCAAGCACTGATACGACAATGTTGTTCGATAAGCATCAGAATCGAACAAATATTTTGATAGAGAAATCAAATAGTTTGACTTTTAGTCAAAATACAGAGGAAGCGTGTATCTGTAAGACAATATAAAGAGATACTAAAATATTTTTAAAACTGTAAGTAAGGCTGTTGGGATTGTCCTAAATGATACACACACACATATTAAAATGTTTAATATAGAACATATGAGATGGATTTCGTATACATCGGCAATATAACTTGTCACATATGTAATATTATCTACTATATCAAATTCTCTTATTTAATTAATACATTAACCGAGTATCAAATCCAATTAAAATAGCTAAATGGTAGTTATGAGTGTTCCCGAGTATTTATGAAATACTAGTTAATTGTTTATAGAAACAATAAACTCCATATGAAAGAGGGTTAAGACTCGAATTTCATAAGTGATATCGAATATAGTGTGTCAATCCTAAATTCATGTTCAAGGAAATTTGAGTTCGAAATGTTCCAAATGAGCAGTAGTTGTCGATTCAACTAAAGTGCTAGGTACACCAACTTGAATAGCACTGCAATGAAAGCGATTTAAATATATTGCATAAATTTGTAACTAAGCTATGAGTGATTCCAAATGTTGAGAATCCCATGACATTGTTTTATGAAAACCATGCCACGTACATACTGTAAATGAAACTAGGGGTCAAAGAAAATCTTGATACATACTTCATAAGTTCCACATGGTAAAGATATTTTATCAACGATGGAGAGATAATAGTCGAGAGAGTAGATAGTGGTAAAATATTGCAGATCTATTCAATAAGGTATTTTCTCATCGATTTTGAATAGATCGTAGGAATGTGACTAAGATTTCATAATTAACCCCAAGTGTAAGTGAGAGATTGAAAGAGCAAGTTGCATACCTAGGGCAATTATGTAATTTGTTATGTATATATATATATATATATATATATATCTAACTCTATATTCTTATTAGTACCAACGGCGTTTATTTTCCTTTAAATATTTTTTATGTTATGAAATATTTAATTAAACAATTAGTTTAAAGTATATAATAAGAAAATTCTTAAATAAAATGTTATGTGATTGTACTTGCAGTCATGAGTGACTAATTACAAAATAAAATGATATTTTGTTTTAAATATTCATGGTCATGATGTTTTTAGAAAAATATATTGATTCATCAATTGAGACAAGAGTGTGTAACACTCCTCAAATATTGAAAAGTGTATCTGTGACGACCGCCCATAACTCCTGCATTAAACAAGGGAAAAGTGCGCTGTAAAGTGTGCCAGGCCGCCATGGACGATCATCAAGGTAAGGTAAACACAGAATAGTCTATCGTATTACTCACAGCACATGGATAAAATACAATAGAAAAGTATACATAGTGAAGCTCTATAGAACAGAATCCCATCATATAAACTCATAATAGTTTGGTACAACAATCTGAAAAGTCAATACATCAAGCCTCACTACATAACACTCAGAGAATCATACAAACAGCGGAACATCCAGTACATATAGTAAGAAAACAATATGCAAAAGCCTCCAGCTCGTCTTCGTCATCAACAGCGTTGGTCACTAAGAACAGCACCTGTCACCTGCTACCTAGTCTGCCCATCCCAAAACGGATGAACAGCCCAAGGTAATAAGAGTTGAACATAAAACCTTGAGTCAGACAAAAGTCCTAGTGAGCAATAAATCAACTATCAAACATACCAAAAGTGCATAAAGGGTAAAAAGGAATAGGAAACCAACCATCCCACTCCACCTCTTTCTACAGTGATAGCCCCCAGACCCACTAAGCAGAAATAAACATAGCAAAACAGACATTTAAAGTAAAACAATTATCACTCGGGTCAAGGTCGATGTTTTCCAAGCACAAACCCCCAAGGCCTAAACCAAGATCAGATAAGCACCCACAAAACATCGCTCTTGAGACCGAGTGACGATACAACCAAAGCATCCAAACATCCATGACTCTGGCTATCATTGTTATCATTGCCTCGATATCACCGTTAATTGAATGACCGGCTCATTCTTTCATCCGTCCGTCAAGGGCTAATGGTAACCCCGGTTCTAGACAGAACTCCGTACGTCATCGTGACCCGTGCCTAGGACTATCGAATCTGCCCAGAGTACTAGACCATCAACTATTAGTCTTGGGACTATCGAATCTGCCCAACGTACTCTTGCTTTGAGTCTGCCAGAACCTTCAACAACGATGAGATCTCAGCCTTCTAGTCATCCTCCTCGACGACGATTCTCATACTAGCTCAAGCGCCTCTCGAGCCAACCATTATCCACGAACTCGAACCATATCACGAGTTAACAACATGCTTGGGATGATCCCGTTTGGATTAAACCAAGGCTATCTCACATCATGCTTTGCCTCATCGCATCATAGCAGAGTCCCATCTCAACATCATCATCAAATCTATCCATATGAGCTTTAGCATCCGCTTCATATGCCACGAGCAGCTTTCCTTATTCAAGAGCCTTTCCACTTAGCTTTTGAATCATCTTCGACCAACTTGTCCAAATCAAATCATCAATTAAATAATTTATAACAATCAATCAGATCAATCATTAATCCAAGTAATCAATCATTCAAACAAGATCTAAATAAACAGTTATAACAATAATGGAAATTTCGTAAATAAAGAGTCCAAATCTAACAAGCATGAATTCTAAGTAATATCTTGATGAATGAACTAGCATAGGTTATCATGTAGTAAAATGGATATCAAAACTTTATGAACGATGGATCTACATGTAGACTTAAGGAAAATGCATGAAATTACTATCTTTAACACACAAACAAGTCACCGATCCAATATACTCCTTTGGGTCCGTGTGAGAGATAACCACCACTCACCGAATCACCTAAACACTTCAAAAGCAACTAGCTTCAGATCTGGACAGCAAAGGATCTAGCTTGATCCGACAAGATTTCCCCTTCAAACGATGAAATCTCCCTTTGTTGGATGTAGATCTTCAACTTTGGCTCTTGGATCTTCGATTTAGATGGATGGAAGCACAAGATTAAAGTGGAGAAAAGAAGTGAAGAAGTGTTGTAGTCGAGCCCTCAAAATAGCAGTACTTCGTCGCTTCAAAATCCGGATCCCAAAAATGAAGATAGGCACTTCTATTTATAGGCCAAACCCTTAAGTCGTTCGCCCCCCTTAAGTCGGTCACGACTTAACAAGGCCCCACGACTTACAACTCATCAACCCCAAGGCCTACCGACTCAAGCCTCTACGCGACCTAACTTAGACACGACCTAACGACTCAAGCCAGCATGCGACTTACGACCTAACTACACACACGGCTTAGCGACCTACGACTTAACACATGCGCGACCTAACACATACGCGCGTTCCTACCTAAGTCCTAAGTCGTTTGGACGACTCAACGACTCAACGACTTACGACTCAACAACTCAACTACACTGCCGACCTAACACAAGAGACGACCTAGCGACCTAACTACATAGCCGACCCAACGACTTATCCTATTACCTTAAGTCATTCGAACGACCTAACTAAACATAGCGACTTGTCGTAGGTCGCTTACGACCTAACTTCAACACAGTGCTAACCACTTGGTCGCTACCCTCCTTAAGTCGCTAACTTCCTTAAGTCGCTTCACCGACCTATCTCTCTTAGGTCGGTAACTCGTTCAACCACTATCCATTAAGTCGCTCACTCCTATAAGTCGGTCACTCCTAAGTCGGTCTCATCCCTTAAGTCGGTCAAATCCTATAGGTCGGCAAACACCTTAAGCCGTTAACCCTTAAGTCGGCAACCACTACCACTAACTCCTCTAAGTCGTCTAATCTCTTAAGTCGCTCACCTCCTTAAGCTGTTCACTTTCCTTAGGTCGCTCCATCCCCTAAGTTGCTCCACCGACTTATGCTACGACACGACCTAACTCTGGACGACTCATCTCTGGACGACTTAAGCTCCAAATGACTTATCACCACTAACAACCTAATGACAATAGTTCTACGATTCTTCGATCCGTAAAAATACGGGTCGTTACATTCTCTCCCTCTTAGGAATTTCGCCCCCGAAATTCCAAACAAACAAGAACAACCAAAACTATTCTGTATGCCTACCATCCATAGCAATCAACAACCCATGCATCCAATTACTAGCCTAGCATGCAGAATTCTAAGACTAGAACAAGTTACAAATTCATGAGATGTCACGACACCTTAGGGCCATACCTCGAAGAGTTCAGGATGAGCTGCCTTCATCCTCTCTTCCTCCTCCCATGTACAGTCGTTAACATCATCACTCCATTGTACCTTGAGCAACCTGACTACCTTCCTCCTAAGCTGTTTCGTGTTAGTTTCCACAACACGAAGCGGCTTACGAGGTCTTCTAACAACTGGATCAACTTCCAAATCTTCATAGCTATCAGCAGAAACCACTGTACTTGGGTCGTGCACATACTTCCGTAGATACGATACATGAAAAACATTGTGCACACCCGACATCTTTTCTGGTAACTCCAATTTATATGCGAGCTTTCCAATTCGCTCGATGATCGGGAATGGTCCAACAAATCTCGGAGTCAATTTCCCTTTCTTCCCGAATCGAATAACATTCTTTAGTGGAGAAATCTTCACAAAAATCATATCACCTACGTCGAATTCCAAATCCTTACGACGCTTATCGGCATAACTTTTCTGACGGTCTTGGGCTGCCTTCATTCGTCGCCGAATGATCTCTATACAATCCGTAGTCTGTCGGATCATTTCTGGCCCAAGTATTAACTTTTCTCCCGTTTCCACCCAACATGTCAGAGAGTTACACGGTCTTCCATACAACGCCTCATATGGTGCCATACCAATACTTGACTGGTAACTGTTATTGTATGAAAATTCCACCAAATGGAGATGATCTTCCCATGATCCTCCGAAGTCCAAAACACATGCTCTGAGGAGATCTTCCAAAACTCGGTTGACTCTCTCGGTCTGACCATCTTTTTGAGGGTGATAAGCTGTACTCAAACACAACTCAGTTCCCAAAACTTCCCGGAAGCTCTTCCAAAATCCACTAGTGAACAATGGGTCTCGATCGCTCACTATACTTTTCGGAATACCATGGAATCGAACTATCCACTTAACATACAACTCGGCCAATTTCGATGCAGTCCTGGTTGATCGAACAGGAATGAATCTTGCACTCTTAGTCAAACGATCTACGATGACCCAAATCCCTTCATTTCCTGCTCTGGTTCTAGGTAGCCCATCGATAAAATCCATCGATATTTGCTTCCACTTCCATGTAGGAACTTCTAACGGCTGAAGCAATCCACTTGGCTTCGTCGGTTCGGCTTTTACCAACTGGCAGTTCATACATTTGGAAATAAAATTTCCAACATCCTTCTTCATACCTTCCCAGTAATAGGTTCTCTTCATATCCCGATACATCTTATTTCCACCTGGATGAATTGTCAGCTTCGAGTGATGACTTTTCTTCAGAACTTCATCTCTCAATTCATCTATATCGGAAACAACTAGTCGTCCTTGCTTCCGAAGCCAACCCTCTCGATCGACCTCGAATCCTTTATCCTTCTCTGGATCCAATCCAGATTCCAAATCACGGATAATCTTGACAAGCTTATCGTCTCTCTTTTGGCTCTCGCCAATCCTTTCCACAAGAGTAGGTCTTATCGATAAGTTTGCCAACATCTCAGGTTCCAATTCACATCTAGGCCTGAAGTAAAATCCAGCTAAATACTCGAGACTCTTCCATTCCGAAAACATGGCTCCCAATCCTGCATGTCTTCGACTTAACACATCTGCCACTGCGTTACCTTTTCCCGGAGTATAGGCTATACCAAAATCATATGATGCTAAAAACTCTAGCCATCGTTGCTGCCGGAGATTCAAATCCTTTTGGGAGAAAAGATACTTCAACGACTTATGATCTGTGAACAACTCAAATCGAACTCCCAATAGGTAATGTCTCCACATCTTCAGAGCAAATACAATCGCCGCTAATTCCAAATCATGAGTCGGATAATTCCTTTCATGCGGCTTCAGTTGTCGACTTGCATACGCAACAACTTTATCCTTCTGCATTAGCACTGCTCCAAGTCCAGTACTACATGCATCAGTGTAAACCACCATCTCATCATTTCCACTTGGAATAGTCAAAACAGGAGCACTTGTTAATCGCTCTTTCAAGATTCCGAAAGCTTGCTCACACTTAGCGTCCCATCTGAATACTTGATTCTTTTTCGTCAATCCTGTTAATGGTGCAGCTATCTTGGAAAAGTCTTTGATAAACCGACGATAGTATCCTGCTAATCCAAGAAAACTTGTCACATCAGATGCATTCTTAGGTCTAACCCAATCCTGGATCGCTGCCACCTTGGCGGGATCAACTGCTATTCCATTTCCAGAGATAACATGGCCTAAGAACCTCACTTCGCTCTTCCAGAAGTGACACTACGAAAACTTAGCCCTTGGCTGTTGTTTCCGCAAGATTTCCAAAACAATACGCAAGTGCGTCTTGTGCTCTTTTTCAGTTCTGGAATAAATCAAAATATCATCCACGAACACAAGTACAAACTTGTTCAACTGATCCCTGAACACTCTATTCATAAGATCCACAAAATATGCTGGTGCATTGGTCAATCCAAACGGCATTACCAGCCACTCATAGAAACCGTATGGTGTCCTAAAAGCAGTCTTCGGCACACTATCCTTTGCCGCTCTCAACTGGTGAAATCCCGTTGCCAAATCCATCTGAGAAAACACCTTGGCTTCATGAAGCTGATCAAATAAGTCATCTATTCTCGGCAATGGATACTTGTTCTTCTTAGTCACTTTATTCAGCTCACGATAATCCACACACAATCTCAACGATCCATCCGCTTTGGTTGCAAACACAACTGGTGCACCCCATTCGGACACACTACGCCGAATGAATCCTTTCTGTAAAAGGTCATCAACTTGCACCTTCAACTCTTGTTGTTCCCTAGGCGTCATCCGCCTAAGAGGCATCACAACAGGTCTGGCTCCCTCAACTAGATCGATACGAAACTTGATCTCTCTATGCGGCGGTAACCCTTTGACCTCGTCAAAGACATCCTCAAATCCATTCACAATAGGCACCGATGACAGTCCATCCCGTGGAACAACTAGCGAATACATGAAGCTCATGAAGACGCCTTCTTCATGCTTACATCGTATCACAACCCTTCGCCCCTCCACATTCTCGACTGTCACCTCCAGCCTCTTACAATCAACCCTTGTCGCATACTTCCTAAGCCAGTCCATATCCAAAATAATTCCGAACCCCGCAAAGTTCAGAACAAAACAATCACAAACAAAAGAGCAATCATGACTCGACACAACCAGACCACGACATACCATACACAAACAAGACGAACCCCCAACTGGATTAGTCACAACCAATGGTCTATCCACGATATCCGGTTCCAAACCCAACCGGCCTACAAGTTCACTACAAACAAAGGAGTGCGACGCCCCAGTATCGAACAACACTCTAACTGGAACACCACAAATGGAAAGAGTACCTTGAACCACCACACTCTTTCCTTTCCCTTCCTTAGGAGGAGCTTTCGAAGACGATGGAACAGCCCCCAAAGCATAAGCTTGCACAATCTGCTTGTCCTTCCTCGGTTCCGGACAATTCTTCCTAATATGCCCCAGCTTATCACAGTTGTGGCACTTCACCGGCACTCTCGGATTCTTACAATCTCTGGAGAGATGACCCTTCTGCTGACAGTTGTAGCAGGTCACTTCACCCTTCGGCTTCTTCTTGCCATCCTTACCCTTCTGCTGCTGCTGCTTTCTCTTCTTGTTTCCACCCTGCTGTGGTTTAGATTCCTCCTTAGTCACAGCAACAACAGATCCTTCCTTAGGAAACAGATTCTCGTGCCTGAGAGCTTTCTCCACAAGCTTCCCAAACGGATCGTCTAAATGATCCACCAACTGTCTCCCAAGATAAGTGTCCAAACCTGTCACAAACTTCTCATTCTTCTGATATGGGGATTCAATATATGACCGAGCATACTTGGATAAGGCTTCAAACTCCGAAACATACTCAAGAACTGGTCTTCCACCTTGCTTGAGTTCCACAAATTTCTTGAATAGAACAGATTTCTGAGCTGTAGAAATGAACTTAGCTTCAAATCTGGCTTGGAATTGCACCCAAGTAATCTCTTCCTCCGGAGTATCAATGGTGATAAAATTCCACCAATCAGAAGCTCTCCCTTGAAGCTGTCTTGATGCGAGCTTCCTTTTGGTTGCATCCTCAATTCCCAAATCACCAAAGATCCTTCTACAAGCATCAATCCACCTCTGAACTTCAATGGTTGATTCTGTCCCCAAGAAAACCTTTCCTCCAAGAGCAGTATAGTCTTTACACAACTTAGCAAAATCCACTGGTCTTGGGGCTTGAACCTGAACTCCAACATCTACTGATGGCCCTGGAGCTGGTATTCTTCTCATGATCGAAGTCATCATAGCCTCGAACATAGAAGCATAATCAGCAGCCCCCTCAGCATCACGGCCTTCCCTAGCAGCTGGTCTCCCCTTCGACTCATTCTTAATATCTATAAGAAAATGATTAATAGACCCTGAGAGACAACTGCATAAGAAGTTCAAATCCTTCTAAGCTACTATATTATATATAGTAATCATCCATAAAAATACAATTACGTCTCTCATATGTAGTTATGTCAGCGAGCATTGGCTAAAATCGATTAACCAAAGCTCTGATACCAAATGTGACGACCGCCCATAATTCCTGCATTAAACAAGGGAAAAGTGCGTTGTAAAGTGTGCCAGGCCGCCATGGACGATCATCAAGGTAAGGTAAACACAGAATAGTCTATCGTATTACTCACAGCGCATGGATAAAATACAATAGAAAAGTATACATAGTGAAGCTCTATAGAACAGAATCCCATCATATAAACTCATAATAGTTTGGTACAACAATCTGAAAAGTCAATACATCAAGCCTCACTACATAACACTCAGAGAATCATACAAACATCGGAACATCCAGTACATATAGTAAGAAAACAATATGCAAAAGCCTCCAGCTCGTCTTCGTCATCAACATCGTTGGTCACTAAGAACTGCATCTGTCACCTGCCACCTAGTCTGCCCATCCCAAAACGGATGAACAGCCCAAGGTAATAAGAGTTGAACATAAAACCTTGAGTCAGACAAAAGTTCTAGTGAGCAGTAAATCAACTATCAAACATACCAAAAGAGCATAAAGGGTAAAAAGGAATAGGAACCCAACCATCCCACTCCACCTCTTTCTACAGTGATAGCCCCCAGACCCACTAAGCAGAAATAAACATAGCAAAGCAGACATTTAAAGTAAAACAATTATCACTCGGGTAAAGGTCGATGTTTTCCAAGCACAAACCCCCAAGGCCTAAACCAAGATCAGATAAGCACCCACAAAACATCGCTCTTGAGACCGAGTGACGATACAACCAAAGCATCCAAACATCCATGACTCTGGCTATCACTGTTATCATTGCCTCGATATCACCGTTAATTGAATGACCGGCTCATTCTTTCATCCGTCCGTCAAGGGCTAATGGTAACCCCGGTTCTAGACAGAACTCCGCACGTCGTCGTGACCCGTGCCTAGGACTATCGAATCTGCCCAGAGTACTAGACCATCAACTATTAGTCTTGGGACTATCGAATCTGCTCAACGTACTCTTGCTTTGAGTCTGCTAGAACCTTCAACAACGATGAGATCTCAGCCTTTTAGTCATCCTCCTCGACGACTATTCTCATACTAGCTCAAGCGCCTCTCGAGCCAACCATTATCCACAAACTCGAACCATATCACCGAGCTATCAACATGCTTGGGATGATCCCGTCTGGATTAAACCAAGGCTATCTCACATCATGCTTTGCTTCATCGCATCATAGCAAAGTCCCATCTCAACATCATGCTTTGCCTCATCGCATCATAGCAAAGTCCCATCTCAACATCGTCATAAAATCTATCCATATGAGCTTTATCATCCGCTTCATATGCCACGAGCAGCTTTCCTTATTCAAGAGCCTTTCCACTTAGCTTTTGAATCATCTTCGACCAACTTGTCCAAATCAAATCATCAATCAACTAATTTATAACAATCAATCAGATCAATCATTAATCCAAGTAATCAATCATTCAAACAAGATCTAAATAAACAGTTATAACAATAATGACAATTTCGTAAATAAAGAGTCCAAATCTAACAAGCATGAATTCTAAGTAATATCTTGATAAATGAACTAGCATAGGATATCATGTAGTAAAATGGATATCAAAACTTAATGAACGATGGATCTACATGCAGACTTAAGGAAAATGCATGAAATCACTATCTTTACCACACAAATAAGCCACCAATCCAATATACTCCCTTGGGTCCGTGCGAGAGATAACCACCACTCACCGAATCACCTAAACACTTCAAAAGCAACTAACTTCAGATCTGGACAGCAAAGGATCTAGCTTGATCCGACAAGATTTCCCCTTCAAACGATGAAATCTCCCTTTGTTGGATGTAGATCTTCAACTTTGGCTCTTGGATCTTCGACTTATATGGATGGAAGCACAAGATTAAAGTGGAGAAAAGAAGTGAAGAAGTGTTGTAGTCGATCCCTCAAAAAAGCAGCACTTCGTCGCTTCAAAATCCGGATCCCAAAAATGAAGATAGGCACTTCTATTTATAGGCCAAACCCTTAAGTCGTTCGCCCCCCTTAAGTTGGTCACGACTTAACAAGGCCCCACGACTTACGACTCATCAACCCCAAAGCCTACCGACTCAAGCCTCTACGCGACCTAACTTAGACACGACCTAACGACTCAAGCCAGCATGCGACTTACGACCTAACTACACACACGGCTTAGCGACCTACGACTTAACACATGCGCGACCTAACACATACGCGCGTTCCTACCTAAGTCCTAAGCCGTTTGGACGACTCGACGACTTACGACTCAACGACTCAACTACACTGCCGACCTAACACAAGAGACGACCTAGCGACCTAACTACATAGCCGACCCAACGACTTATCCTATTACCTTAAGTCGTTCGAACGACCTAACTAAACATAGCAACTTATCATAGGTCGCTTACAACCTAACTTCAACACAGCGCTAACCACTAGGTCGCTACCCTCCTTAAGTCGCTAACTACCTTAATTCGCTTCACCGACCTATCTCTCTTAGGTCGGTAACTCGTTCAACCACTATCCATTAAGTCGCTCACTCCTATAAGTCGGTCACTCCTAAGTCGGTCTCATCCCTTAAGTCGGTCAAATCCTATAGGTCGGCAAACACCTTAAGCCGTTAACCCTTAAGTCGGCAACCACTACCACTAACTCCTATAAGTCGTCTAATCTCTTAAGTCGCTCACCTCCTTAAGCCGTTCACTTTCCTTAGGTCGCTCCATCCCTTAAGTCGCTCCACCGACTTATGCTACGACACGACCTAACTCTGGACGACTCATCTCTCGACGACTTAAGCTCCAAACCACTTATCACCACTAACAACCTAATGACAACAGTTCTACGACTCTTCGATCCGTAAAAATACGGGTCGTTACAGTATTACTCATGACTATTGGGGGCACCAAAGGGTAATGTAGCGACCCGTAATTTTGAACACTTCGTCTTTGAATATCTTAACTTTCAAAATATGGTTAAGTCTTGTAATAGTGATTTCATAACCTTGTTAAACTCCTTTTAATTAATACTAATGATAAGAAGTTTGTTTATGAAATTTGTTTACAAAAATAAATACTTTGAAGAAATATCGATAATGTGATCGAAAATTATTTTATCAATAAATAGCTTTTCATTCAATATAAGTTGCTCAAACTTTGGGTACATGTCTAAATTACGTATTAAGTCATTAATGACTAATAAAATTATTTTCACTAAATATGGTTAACTAAATCACTTTAGAAAGCTTCTAGAAGGAATTATATATTTTGATTGGTAGAAGATATTTGAGTGGAGATATTTCTTTTGGCTTGTGAGGTGGAAAGCAAGTCACGTAAGGGGTTAAAGTCTTTGGTTGGCTAGAAAATTTGAACGGGAGGGTGGGCTTACCCCTCTCACCCTCCCCTTGAACACCTATATAAGTGAACACATACGACATAGAACCCCTTTCACAAATTTTACCAACTTAAAACTAGGTCTTCATTCTCATTCTCTTCTTCATAAATTCAGAAACACAAACTCAAATCAACTCAAACTCTCTCCAACTCTAGCATAAAGCTCACGATTATATAGAAACACCTTCAATCAACTTGGAGCTAGAAGATTTGAATAGCAAGAGCTGTGAGCATTTGGAGGCCATTTGTGCTAGGTTAAGAGCAAAAAGGGTAAAGTTATGGAGTTTAGGAGCTTGCAAGGCTGAGGTAGGAAGTGAAAGCTTGTTGGAGGCTTGTGCTTGGTTGTTTACTTGTTGAAGGGTAAGAAATCTCACCATTTGAATGAATATACAGTTTATAATTTATTTGTTTATATTATAGTAACGTGCTTGACTATTTATCACAATATTTTTTGTGATTCTTGCTTTAAAAGCAAATGACATATGTAATTGATGTATTTGGACTCATATGACTTTGTATGACTTGTTGCGTACCCTTGACATGAAGCACATAGGGTTTGGTTTAATGATTGAATCGGACTTGGTTTTGGAGGTGGTTTTATAGCGAATAGTCGCTATAGAAGCA
The DNA here is from genome assembly GCA_030765085.1 of Allium cepa. Taxonomy (NCBI): domain Eukaryota; kingdom Viridiplantae; phylum Streptophyta; class Magnoliopsida; order Asparagales; family Amaryllidaceae; genus Allium; species Allium cepa. The sequence continues at coordinate 586,563,359 of CM060940.1, forward strand.
CTTAGAATTTTTTTTGTGTTAGACGATTTTTAGATTGTTTTATAAAGAGATCCCTAAGGGTTTCTCACCATGATTGTGATTTATATTGAGTATATTTTTTATTGTAAAAAACTTGTATGTTAAATTGGTTATAAGCATATAAAAATGGCAAAACTTTCTACTATATAAAAATACCCCAATTCACTGTCATTTACAGCATTCGACGATAGCATTTTTCTGTCTGCTATAGTAACACAAACCCCATTTTACAACATTTTGAAAATAATGTAGTTTCTATTTTGAACTTTAATTGTTTGAAAATGACTTTTAATTTAAGTACTTTTCTTCAATATTTTTACAAGACTTTTCTAACTTACATTAGAGTATTTTAAAAGTAATTTTAAATTCAAATATATTTTTAATAATTAATTATGAATTATTAAAATAGAGGGATTATTTTTAAATAAAATATTATAAAAAGGTTATTTTAAGTAATATTTTAAATAGATTTTTAAACCACAATTTTAAGTGTTTTAAAGTATATTTTAAGTATATATAGTTTTTAGAAACTTAGTTATTTATTTTATTGAAGTACTAAAAGGCTTATGTAATATAATATATTTTAAATTATTTTTAGAATTTTATTAAATATCTTAGCTTATAAATAAATTAGTATACATACATGTATATTTTTTAAAAGAGTTTTAAATCATGAAAAAATGTTTTTTAAAAAGGGTTTAGTAGTTACTTGAGTAGTTTAATTGTGTTTTGTTTTGTTTACCTGTTTATGGAAAATAATTAATACTATACTTAGCACTAAAATCCAAAAGTATAGACTTGTCTATCTATGAGAGTTTAGAATGATGTTCGAGTGGGGTTTAGAAGCAATAGTGCTCTAACCTATCAGCTTCACTCTTGAACGAGGGATAGTGAGTTGAGAAGGTGAGAAATATGATAAGCATACGAAACTAGATTTCCATAAGCGATCATTTTAGAACTAGATAATTGATTAGTCGACTATTGAACTTAACCAATTAACTTAGGAAGTCTATGAAAGCTTCACTGCTTCATACAGTTTAAGATCCCCGGTGGAGGACTCATTAGTATGAAACATCACTAGCTTTAAGAATTGTATATATACGAAATCCCCGGGGAGGACCCCTTTATATATAGTTCGCTTACTTCTAAAGGAACGGGTGTTGAGTTAACCGAAAATTCATCGATTTACTTTTGAAAAATCCTAGATCAGATATGTGTATTACTTACCAAATACCTATGAGTCTATGTTTTGGAAGCAGTTGTGAAGTGGAATGTTATAGAGTTGAACTGCCTATCCTAAGGTTAAGTTCAAAGGAGATGTCAGTATTAGCGTTCGTCAAGCGACTTGTGCTGGAATCCATGTGTAACGACCCAGAATTTCAGTCATTTGAAATTTGTATATTTAATTGATTTTAAATATTCATAAGTTAATTTTATAAGTTGAGTAACTAATATTTCGAATATAGGATTTAATTGTTAATTTAATATTTGAAATTGCTGAAATAATTAAAAATTGAATTTAATGTGAATAAAAATGATTTATAAAGTTGAATTAAGTTCTATTAGAATTAGAATGATGTTAGAAACTTTTGAAATTGAATTAAAAGTTAATTTCTAGAAATTGAATATTTAATATTTAATTAACGTGTAAAAATAGTCATTTTTCATACAGTCTCAAATTTTAACGAAAATAGTTTCATTGGATCCATAATGTTATATTATTGTAAGATTTCAAATTATGTGTCAATCGGATTTAAGGTTTTTCCGTGGCAAGCTAAAACGCGTATAAAATTGTTTAAGTGAATTTTAAATTTAAATAATTCGATTCAAAAACCTATCTTTCAAATACGATCGAATTGACTCTTGATATATGTTCCATTATGTTCGGAATAGGGGTAAAACATTATAAATGCCAGGCGGCACGCTTCATTTCGAGTTTGAAAATTTTTCAAGTGAATAGTGTTTTGGAATTTTCTATAAAAGGGCTTGATTTTTTCTAATTTTCACTAAACTCTAAAATAGCTAGGGCAGGCTGCCACTTATATTTCAATGGCCGAAATTAGCTTATCTTCTCCTCTCGATCTCTTCCAATCCATCAATCTATACGAAAAAACGTTCAACTACAAAGTTGAAGAGCACGTCAAGATCTTTTATATCAACGGTGGAGATCGAAAATCATGCAAAGGATCGTCGAAAAATCTCATTTGTAGTCCGCACGTTTCAACTCATACTGTGCACGAATGGCGTGACCGAGCTTGTCATCTCAGGGGCGGTGGTGGAGTGGAGCACGGGCTTTCATGTGGCGACGTTGGATCGACTTTCGATCGTCGATAGGTGGTGCGGCATCAAAATTTCGAACGGTGGTTATGGGTTAATTTCGTTCGGCTGTTGAACGAAGGGGGAGAAGGAAGTGATCGACGGCCCAGATGTAAAGATGCGAAATCAACAGCCAGATGTGAATGTATGGTTTTAAATAAAAAATAACATATAAATTGAAATTGAATTATATATTAATTCGTACAAACTTTGTAACATCATAACTTCTTCATATGAGGTCCGTTTTTGAAAAAACAAGTAGCATTGGGTCTGTATTGATGAGCACTACATTTCAAAGCTAGTTTGGAGTTGATTAAAGCTAATGTAAATTTTGAATAAAATTAAACGCCTGTTTAAATTTATTTGGAATAAAACATTGCAACTGCTATTGGAATCAATGTGAGTACAACTCACTCTTTCTGACTCACTGATATTTTTATATAAGTGAGAAATAAATTTTATTTATGCTGATTGATGATTGTTTGGATGATATATGATATATTGTATATATATTGATTGGTATTTGGATATATTCCTGCCTATTGGAGCAGATGAGACCCTCTACATCCCGTGTATGAGCGGATGACCCTTTGCGCGTGCGTCTACCTCGAAGCGGACATTGTACACATATTCTCATATGTATATTTGTTGCAGGTGATAGGTTGGAGGGATCCAAATGGATTCCTCACCAGTATTGGTTTTATTTACAAATATTGTTATATATGTTATTATCATGTGATATATGATGTTTTAGATGTCGTGATTGATGTATTTAGTGTTGTTGCAGCATTAGGCCTATTTTTGATAATTTAAAAATGTTAAAATGATGATTTTCAAATTTAAAAGGATTTTAAAAGTGATTTTGAATTCGTATGTTTTATTAATTTGAATTAAGGAATGAATTTTATTTTAAATAAGTAAAGGTCATAATTTTTATGTTATAAAAATTATGATTTTTGTGAAATATAATCAAAATGTGATTTTTGAAATATGAAGTTGATTAATTTGTAAAACAAGTTGAATTGAGATTTTTGGAATTTATTATAAACGGTATGTTTATAAGATTTATAAAGTTGATATTTTATAAATAAAAATAATGGGATTATAAAGGAGTTTGGTTAATGTTGAAATTAACTGAAGCAATTATAAAGGAATGATTTTGTAAATAAAGAGATTTATAAGTAATTTACTTATAATTTGGATTTTGGAATACAAATGACATATAAATGGAATTTGTTAATAAAGGAATTTAAAAAGTTGAAGTTTTTATTAAAATATATAAATGGAATTTATAAACATTGTTTTATAATTTCGAAATCAATTGAATTGGATAAGTTAAATATCGAAGTTTATTAAAGGTGATATATCCATATTTTTGGACAGTGGATAACCCTTTAATGATTATATAGAAGCAATGAATTTGGTAAAAGGATTATATTCACGATTTTGGACAGTGAATCATCCTTTAGTAAATGTTTAGAAATAATGAATGTGGTAAATGAAGTACATTCACGATTTTGAACAGTGAATAATCTTTTGAAATAAATAAATGTTTTAGGAAGTGATATTTTAAATGGAGTAAAATGGTTTGAAGATGTTTTTAAGTGTGTTAGGTATCGAAACCATAGATTTCAACATCCATTGTTGAAATGGATATTTTCGAGAAATAAGGAAATGATGGACAACTATAATACCGGTATTATAGTAAATGATTTTTGAAAGGAAATGTTTTGTATAGCATATAGGATTTATATATCTATCTAATTTTCAAATCCCTATACTGGTGATTTTGGGTTGTCGTAACGATGTTTTACGCAACATTCGTTTTGACCCAAATAAATATGATTAAGAGAATGTTTTCCTTAAATCATAAAATATATATTTAATCCTGATTTAAGTATATGTGATATTTTCTAAGTGTTGAAAATAAATAGAATTGTAAATTACTTATTTTTAAGTAAGTATATGGAAATGTTTTCCAATATTGAAATGATTTTGAGAATATATCTTTTTAAAGATAATTTGAAGTGAATTTTTGGAAAGTGATTTAATTAATAAAAGATTAATTAAAAGGGCCTAGTGATTGCATATGGTGCTAAATATTTGTTTGTTTGCTTTGATAGTTAAACAATCGACTATCAAATTTGGTCATTTTAGTTCCTCGACTTGACATGGGAACTATTCGGTCGTACACTTAGTACATAGCATTATGTATATGCTTGATTGTTGTTTGTGTTGAGGATGTTGATTCGTATAGTGCGGAGTATTACTCCAATCTATCGAGCTTCCTTCTTGGCCCGAAGGATAGCAAGTTGAAAGTTGAAGACATGATAAGTCTATGAGATTAGTTTCTGTGTGAGGTTGAGAAACGCTTTTGCGCTGTTGGTGGAAGAGACCAGGAGCGGTTTATCCGAAAACCACTTCGGACCAACGTATATGCAACGATTGTGCAAGCTGCTTGTGATGATATTGATATTTTAGATTTTCATAGTGAGGGATTGCTTGTTGCCCGTTTGGGATTAAAATCCCAACATACATCTAGTAGAAGTGGTCTTTTAATTATGAAATATTCAATGCAAGAACTATTCGCTACTAATCCTAGGGATTTTCTGACAGGATGTGGTAGGAAAGTACCTTCAGTTTGTCCTATTCCTGGACAACTTGTATGGATGTTTATTTGACATTGCATTTCTGAAGATTACGTACATTGGTTTTCATAAACAGACATCGGGTTTTTACAAAAGTACATCAGTGGTGGCAGAGAAGGCAACTTTCTTAGCTTAGCACCCTCCTTGAGACGTATGAGCTTAAGGGTTGTATTTTTGTGGAAGGCAATCAGTAGTCACTGGAAATGGCCATGTGGCATTCAAAGTGATGTGATATGTGATATGTGATTTGTGAAAGGTAATCGTTATCTTAGGCCTCATCAAGCGGAAATGACCGAAACAGCTTAGGTGCGGCAAAGCTAAGTGGGTCGCTCCCAAGTATAGTATAATCATCCTCTTCTAGATATATCTTTACACACTATGACATCGTGTATCTGATTATTATGGTTTGTATGCTATGAGGGCCCTCGATAAATGTCGATAACGACCGTAGGATGACATATTCGGTACCATCTAGTTATAGAGGTGTGCCGATCTTGTGCTAATAGAGGGAAGATGTTTTGTGCCTCAGGACATCCATCTAGAGGTGTACCCATTCGGAAGGTAATCCTTCACCTGGTCATTTGTATAGAAATCCAAACTCCACTACGTACCTGCCATTTTGATTGTATTACCCATTTTGGGCTATATGCTAGAATTTAATCAATGTAACAATTTCGGCTATGATAAATATTATTTATTTACTAGACACTAGTATAATATAAGAGAATTTGATATGAAATGTTTTAGTTATCGTAAGGTAAAAACATGTCTGTGTTTATGTGTGGGATTGTCTTATGAGATACTTTTGTTTTGATAAATGAAAAGTTTGGTAATTTAATAAATTCAGTTGAGTGTGTTTCTCACGCTAGTTTACCATACTGATCCGGGCGTTCTTCCCTTTCAATACTCGGGTCAGACCGAGTATATTTACAGGTTTAGATTGGTGCTTTTGAAGCTTCAGCAGTAGAGCTTGAGATCTTCATTTTCGTATACACATATCTGTTTTGATTATCCGATGTGCTTAGTTGTTGTAAATTATCAGCATTAGTGAGGACGGGTTATTATAACTGTCCAAGATGATAACTATTGTTTGATTGTTGAACTCTGATTGATGTATGTATATACAGTTTTTGTTTTGTAAAAATCATTGATATGATATTATATGTTTTCCGCTGCGATGTGAGATTCTGTATTGTTCTATTTGGTTCTATCTTCTCTCTTTCTTCTCTTCTCTTCTTCTCTCTTCTTTTCTTTCTCCTAACTTTCCGTCATTCTTTGTTTTTTGGGTGGGACATGTGTGATTTATTGTCAATTCAAAGGGTACAGATTTGCGGATCGTCACACCATGGAAGGATTTGTGTTCTGTTCAAGTAATGAAGACTCGTACGAGAGATGTCATGCATGACTTCACCATCAGAAATGACAGAAAACAGAGTAGGAGCATAGCCAGTAGGTTTAGCGAAACTGAAAGGGCATATCAACTTCATATCTAGAGATGTTTATCGATGTTGTTAGTAGGGGTTGATGATATTCGACATCACATCTTAAGACGTGGACCGACTATGTTTACCTTAATGGTATATTTTATCTAGAGATATATGTCCCTTATAAGGTAGTTTTTGACCCTTGTGAGGAGGTCCGCGTTAGCTTACTAGGGATGCCTCCATGGAAAATCCATATGCGAACTTACCTTAGCGGTTTTAGATGTACTTCTACTATTGTTGTGTTGTGATATGCAAGCAACATAGCTATATTCTGATTTATATCCAACACCCTAGACATTGTCTATTATTTCCCTTATTTTCTTATCAGATGGTTTGGTTTCTTTTGGGGGAAAAACTATTACGATGATTTGTACGGTCTAAAAAGTTGATGTTATATAGATGCATGTATCTTGAGTTTCTCGTAGTAGACTTATGTCTGACATGTGGTTTTTATTTTCCCTGAATTCCTCGTTTACTCTTTCGAGTAGGTTTAGTAAAGAAGTTTTACATTGGACACTTTAGAGCTTCAAGAGCGAGTTGGAGGCTTTCACTTTCTACCTATTTCTGTTTCCGATGCACTATTATTATGTATGTATCAGCATTGTGAGCATAGGCAGTTATAACTGTCCATGTTGATGATAGTACTTAGGTTTTGTAACTCTGAAATTACTCTGTATTTTGGAGTAACCCTTTGTATTGTCTTTTGGATAGTGCATTTTATCGTTCCACTGTATGATTATGATATGATGCACTTTCTTTCTTGTTCTGTTTCTTTTTCGTTTTACTTACCATAACAATTTATCTTTCTAACACTTGGGTGCTCGACACACGAATACCATAGATATATTATTGTCGACGTTCGAGGGTTAAAAAGTCATGTCATTACAGGTTACGTACTTGTAATTATTAAATAACCATGAAATGACTCATCCAAAATTTTCTTCTTGGTTGATAACAACTTGGTCAAACGAAAAATCTTAGAATGACGATGTTACACAATTTTATCGACTTGAGAATACCATAAAACTACAATGTGAATGCTTTTCTTTGACTATAGATAAGTCGTGGAATATCCAGAAAATAGTCAGGCCTGAGTTGAAGTATTGGAAGTGAATCACTATTCAATAGAGAATTCATCTCCGTGGTTGTATGAAATTGGTACCTTGGTCAACTATAGTGAACTCAAAGTTAAAATCTCAGGTCAGAGTAGTACGGTTAATATTAAATATTATTATTGAACAAAGGATTTTGCTTATGGACTAACTGAGTTGACTAAAAATGATATTGGAATTTTAACCAAAATCGAATTCCATAAATTCTAAAGTGATATAGTGTTGACGAAGAGAATGTGTATCAATAATCGTTGCTAAAAGTACCACTTAATAAAACTAAAATTTGATTTTACTAAAAAGATCTGTAAGTGATGAACTCGGCAAAACTGTCACACCATTAGCTAAGGTGGCGTGTGAAAGTTAATATTTGTATTGTTTAAAATTAATCAATGACTGAATTCACATCACTTAGTCCCACAACTGTATTCCTGAATTCTCCAAAAAACCACACAGTTTAATTAGTTTATAAAATGCTATAGACTGATTAAATTAGTTAATATTTGAGAAATAATAATTATTATTAATTTATTTGATGTTTTGGGATTGTTAGTAAATATTTGAATGCATATATAAAAGTTATGCTTGTGCGTATCGATGTACGATATCGGTATACTTTTAAATGCGGTTTAAATAAGAAATAGTTACTTGAAGAGTTTTGAAAATTTTACACCATAAAGTTGGCAACATAGGCTGGCCATTCAAGGGAGAGAAATGAGTGGAGTAATTGAAAATTAAAGAGAAATTAATTAGGGAAGTTTTAATTGAAAGAATTGAAAAGCTTCCATTTTCCCAATTAAAATATTGTGGAAATTAGGTTCGGTCCCTTATTTTCAGATTTGGTACGTGAAAAACCCTTCCCCCAAAACATGTTTTAAATTACACCTCTATTTTAATTTCAGCAAAATAAATCATTTTCGAAAATTAAGTAATCACATGTTTCTATGGTCATAATAATTTTTTTAAAGTTTTTTGGAAAAATTGCAAACATTTGCAGAGAGCTTTGCAAACACTTACAGAGTTCTCCACGAATATTTGCGATCCAAAAATTTGTATATCTTTCTACAAATATTTGTAGATTTCTATATAAATATTTGCCGAATTCTCTATAAATATTTTCAAGGTTATCTACAAATGTTCTAAAATTTAAAAAATAAGGTTTTTTTTATAACATATTTTTTAGAAGAGGCGGCTACGTATCTTGAAATATAAGGCGATGTTTTTATGAAAATTCCCTAAAACAATCTCCTTATTTAATTTCATTCGATTGTTTTCTTTCTCCTTTTCTCTCTTATCCATGATCAAAATTCTCTTTTCCCCTTTCTAAAAAATACAACACCAAAAAAAATTAAAAACATTAAATAAAATAAAGAGCTATGTGGTTCATCCATCTTTTCAAAGATTGAGTGCTGATTTTAGAAATATGAGGATAATTCAACGATTAAGATTGGAAAAACCCAAAACTGGTAGCCTGTGTATCAAACTGCAAAAAGCCATAAATGGCAATTTTCAACTGAGTTCGTCAGAAGCAGCTATGGGGTCGACGGGGATAATGGCTGGTGAGGTCAAACAGTATCGGGTACATGTTGTTGAAGATATAGCCTGAGGAGGAAGATATATGGGTGTATCAATGTGTGCTTGTGTGTGCATGTTGTGCACATACACAACTGATACATTGGGTTTCTGGGCTCAGTTGTTCATTTGTATTAGTTGAGTTGTGTGTTTGTACTAGGCTGTGTAGGCTTGTGTCAGGGTCGAGTTCATGTCAATTTGGGTCAGTTTGGGCTTATACATTATGGTTTGGTTGAGTCAGGTGGTTGTATGCCTAGCTGTGTTTATATAAATCTGTGTACAAGCATTGTTTTCCTGTGTGATCAATTGAATCTGCTTCTTTCTTTTTTGTCTAGTTCGGCTACAATTTCAGTAATTCATTTTTGCTTACATTTCTTTACAATTTCAGTTTACATTTTCCTTTTTTGTAGTTTCCTTTGTTTTCTTGTAACTTAGATATATAAATTCCATTTCTATCTGTTTTCTTTCCTACAAATGCTTGTTGTTCTTGATTTTTTGCCATTACATGTTCTGATATACTCAAACCCTAATAACTATCATCAAACTCCAAGATTTAATCTTCATTTCCATACAACTCCATATTCTTGCTTCATTCCAACCTCTTGCACATCAAAACTGCTACTGTCCTCCACACTAAAACATAAGATCACCATGAAACCAAGTTTTGACCTACCAGTACCTTCCAATTTGGTATCAGAGCCATTCATTGGGGTTGTTAAAAACCTCTATTCCGCTCGAAACCTAACCAGCAACACTTCCCAAAACTCCACCTCAATATCAAGATCAAGATCAAGAACAATCATGGGCAAGACAAGAAAAGGTAAATAATAGAACCAATTATTCTCTCAGGAATTTGGAGCATGCTACACAAGCATTAAACACAAAATTTGAAAGTATACACAAAGTACTCACCACTTTAGTCAAAGAATTTCAGCAGTTCAAGAATCAAATCCTAGTTATACCTCCACAACCATTTGCACACATTCAAGAACCACTTCTACCTACCTATTCACCACCTTTGTCCACGATCTTCAGCAAATCAAGATCCAGACTACACCAACCCCTCCAAACCTTGCTACAAATCATTAAGAACCCCTCCTTTCCAATCCATATACTGCAAATTCTTCAACTACTATCCCAGCAACCCCACATATGAATCGAAGAAACCACTTCCCAAACTCAAAAACTGCTGCTAATAATATTCTTCACATCATCAAACCTAATAATAACTAAAGAAATTCTTGGATGAATTAAAAGAGGAAATTAAATATGATGTATTGGCTTGTAAACCTATAGATTTTGGAGAAGCAGTTTCATTAACCAGATTATTTGAAGCAAAATAGCTCGACGATTAGAAGGATAACAAGGTAACAGTAAATGATGAAGCATCAATACACAAACCAGTTCTTGATAGCAGTGCAACAACAACTAAAAATCCTAATACCAAATTCCTATCACAAAAAATGCAAGGTAAAAGCAACCTTGAAAACTTGGTAAAAAGCAAGGATCCAACACCTGTCCTACCACCTCTTGTATACCATTAAGAACCTCTCCTTTCTAACCCATATACTACTAACATTACAGTTCCTAAGCCAACGGTTCATCATTCGGAAGCAAGAATTGTTATCCCTTCAGCTACTGAATTTGATGATGAGAGTGGTAAACTTGATTTTGAGACCAAACATGATATAGAAAATGGAAATGTTCTTTAGTTAAGTATAGGTAATGATGAGAGTGGTAAGCATAATGTAGAAGATAAGCATGTTGTTCCAGAAATTGGTAATGAATCAAATGGAAAACAATTTAATTATGATGAATTGGTTGGATAGGGAAAATTTGATGAAAATATATCTAAAGAAAAGGTAAATGAGGATAAGAATATAACTAATGAATATGACTGCCCAGCTCAAATCATTGAATGCGTTTTTGGTTCAAAATTGACCATAAATTTGATGAACAATACTCATTGTGCCTTTAAATGGCATGTGTGTTGCAGTAAGCGCTATAATGAAAAGACTATTTTCATGTTTGATCTCGGTGGTGGTTCATTCGCCGGTGTAGTGAAGTTAAAGTGTTCTTCAGTTTAGGATAGGTTGTTTATCAGGGGAAGGGAGTTGTAACAACCCGGAACTGGTAGCCTGTGCACTGAACTGCCGAAACACAGAAATGGAAATTTTCGACTAAGTTCGGTAGAGGCAACCATGGGGTCGATGGAGATAATGGCTAGTGAGGTCAGAAGGGTGTCAAGTGTGTGTATTGCTGAAGATATGGCCTAAGGAGGAAGATATATAGGTGTATTAGTCTGTGCATTTATGTGGATGTTGTGCATACGTACATATGATACATTGGGTTTTATGGGCTCAATTGTGTTTGTTTGTATTAGTTAAGTTGTGTGTTTGTACTGGGCTTGTTTAGGCTTGTGTCAGGTCAAACTCATGTCAATTTGGGTCAGTTTGGGCTTGTACATTGTGATTTGGTAGAGTCAGGTGGTTGTATGCCTGGCTGTGTATATATAAATCTATGTACAAGCATTGTTTTTGTGTGTGATTAATTGAATCTGCTTCTTTTTTTTTCTAATTCAGCTACAATTTCAGTAATTCATTTTTTCTTATATTACTTTATAATTTCAGTTTACATTTTCCTATTTTGTAATTTCCTTTCTTGTATTTTTTTATTGCATTTTTCTTGTTACTTATTCCATTTCTATTTATTTTTTTTCCTACAAATGCTTCTTGTTCTTGATTTTATGCCATTTACATGTTTTGACATACTCAAACCCTAATAACCATCATCAAACTCCAAGATTTGATCTTCATTTCCATACAACTCCATTTTCTTTCTTCATTCGTACCTCTTGCACATCAAAACTGCTACCATCCTCCACATTACAACAAAAGATCACCGTGAAACCAAGTTCTGACCCACTAGTACCTTCCAGAGATGTCACTTATTGGCTAGATCCATAAGGTAAACTTCTTTTATCACATTTATCTATATATAATAGGAATATTCTATTTTGAAATTACCGTTATACACTCTCTCTTTATAATTTTGGTTTTACCAATTCAAACTAATATGTATTCCCACTTTTGGTCCATGTGCTACAAGTTTGCCGATTTAAAATCCAACACATTCCCACTACTCATGTTCCTAAAAACAATACTCTTCTTCTATACTTCTAAATTGAATTACGGTTTCCTTTGATAAAAATTCAGCGACCTCTAAATGCTATTTGCTATCTCAGATCATAGTTCCTAATAGAACATCAGAAACTCAAAACTATGAAACATAAAGCATCAAAGACTATAAAGTATTAAAGACTCGGCCATTAACAAGTAGCCTCAATGAATGAGGCTTTCTCTATCTTCAACACAGAAAAGGATGGTTGTATTACCCCTTCGTTCATGGAACCAGTTATGATCCCTTGATGGTAACACAGCCAAAGTCCAAGCCAAATAGATTTTAACATAGAAAACGATAATTGCCATTGTTGACTTCAACAATTTCTACTGTATGTTAAAGAAACGTATGAAGCATAAATCTTTCAATCAATGACCGAGGGGTGCATTTAGGATTTTCGAAAGTGGACCACTACCATTGCTATTTTAGGTTTGTGGCATACTGGCATTATGGATAAAGTCAAGAAAGAATCTTAAGTATGTAGAGTTTAATGAATGCTTTAGAAATGTAGAGTTTAATAATCATCAAGATCGTGGCAAAGTTAATCATGACTGGGTTTTGATTTGAGAAAATTGGACTAACCATTAGTCCTAACAAATTGTTTATTCTTAAGTAAATAAATTATGAAGTTGCATGGGTTTGTGCTAATTTTGGCCACCATGGTCGGTGGCTAACCACCACGCATGCCTTAGCGGTTGATTGTTGACCGAAGTGTAAAACATTAAAATAAAAAAGCGATCGATGGCTGGAAGCACAAAGTCGGGTGCTTTAGTTGTATACAAATTTTATTATCATCCTTTGATGAATTGGATAGCCAAACTTACTTGACTGTGGTAGAGTGTATGAACAACTTGCTATTGTTTGTCCTTAACACGAGCAACATATGATATTATTTTGTTGCAACTTTTGAAGTCGGGTATAAAAGTTAATGATGAAAGCCAAAAAAGTAACAAGTAATACATATAGAAATCATAAAAATGAAAATGTATAAATTGATAAATTTGTAAGCAACAAATGGTAAAAGAAGCTCTCGCTATTTTTCTACGCTTAAGTTTTGTTATAAAGTAAATATTTGAAATCAAGCTGAGTTGGAAGAAGCATCATAGCAGTTATATCATGCGGAGAGAAGAGGTTTAAAATCTTTACTCAGATTTGTTATCAATTTGCAGACGGATTTATTAATTCCAAATCAAAGTAGAGGAATACCTAGCTTTGATGGAGGAAGCATAATTTATCAATAAAGTGGTGTTGATAGGAAAAGAAAAACAATAAAAATTGTGGTTTGTGTTACAATATATGTAAATCATAAAATGAATATGCTTTTATGTTCTTTTGTTTAGTCCCATATCGTGGAATAGGTTAAATCCTTTGCTCTGAAGCCTTTATATAAAGGAGGCTATGTAATGTAAATATAGGACTAATTCTTAAGAATGAATAATATATCTTTTGTCTCTCTTTCTAATGGCTTCCACTTCATTTTATAACACGTTATCAGCACGAAATTTTTCTCGAATGTATTGGATATTCTAATCCAGGAGATTAGATCCATTTTTTTACATCTCTTTCTCTTATTCGGTTACTGAAATCAGATCTATCTCTTCCTCTTATTCAACCATTGAAATCAGGTTTGAAATTTTCTAGATATGCTTTTCTAGATTTATTTTGCAATTAATTTAGATCCAGATTTAAGTATTCTTCACAATTCTATATCTATTTTCTCATTTTTTTTGGATTTGGATTTAAGTTTTAATATGTCTTATCTTTTCAAGATCTTATTTTGTCATAGATCTAAATTTATAGATCTTATTCCACTGTACATGTATTTTTGTCATTATATTTCAGATCCCATCCTATAATAGATCCGATTTTTTTGTTCTTATTTTTCTGATCTCATTATACTGTAGATCTCAAAATCACACCCAAATAATATACCTTTGAGATTTGTACATTGTTTAAAAATAAAATGTTGTGATTTTTTGAATTTGGATTTGAATTGATTTCAAACTTGCTTATTATTGCATTTTTTTTGAGTTCATTATTTTGAAAAGCAAGTTCTGAATTTGACAATTTCTGTTGTTGATTCAAATAAATTTATTGATCTTGATTACGTTTTGGTTTTTGATATAGATCTAAGTAATATATACATGTTTGATAAATGAAGTTTTCATTTTGAAAACTCTTTGATTTGGAATTTGATTTTGAAAATTATTTTGATATATATTGTTTATATTTCCAGAAGAAATATTTTATTATTTCTTAGAGAAACATATACAAGAATAATGCATATTTAGAAGATCATATTAGTTTAGATCCAATATTAATATTGATTTAATACACCTGAAGTGAATGGAAACATTAATGAAAATATATACGGTAAACTTAATTTCTATCATTTGAAATAAAAGTTGAGAACCTGCAGTCCCTGTAACGCTAAAAGCTTGATTTTCCATAAATTATTAAATTTCAAGTTTTCTTACAATAAAGAACCAGAAGTTTCAATAAAAGAGCAGAAACTTGAATTATAAAAAAAGGGATACACACACACACACACACATATATATATAAGAGTTATTTTAGAAATTTTGACTATTAAGAAATAAAGTTTCTCTTATGGTATTCATTTACTTTTATTATTGAGTATATTAAACTTAGTTTTGAGATTAAATTTTGCTAACTAAAGTTAGTTAGATTGATTTATTTGTTTGTAAAGAAATCAATTCGTTGTGATAATATTTTATATTTTATGCCACAATAATCGTAAATTGCATTCATTTTTTTCATAAATGCATTAAATGTTGTCGTCATGGTAATAAATTAAATTACCATATCATCATAAATGCACTGGCTACAGTAAATTAAATGATGTTGTATTTTTATGTTTGGAATAAGAATAGACATATGGTTTATTATATGGTGTATTCATTTTGGCAAACAATGCTCGATATAATGAAAGAAATAAGTTTGAACAACAACCTGATATTGTGCAAAGATTTTTTTTTCAACCAGAAGTTGTATAACTCAAAGTCCAAGGCTTGAAGTCTTGAATTATGAAAAGATTTTGTGATAAATTTTACAAGCTCGAATTCTTGTCAATATTTTTTTTTAGTTTTTCAAAATGTACAAGTCTTGAAATAAGAATAGACTTTTATTTTGTAACAATATGGTACAAAAAAAGGGAGAAGTTTACACAAAATTTAAGAACCTGAAGTTCATAACAAATTAATGAACTTGAAGTTCATAAATTAGAAGCCCGAAGCTCTATTGAAATTATGTAAAATGATAAGGTTGTACTTCCTGAAGAAGTTAAAGAAAATTAATAAATAATCATATGAGAAAATGATGCTACATTCAAGAGATTACAAAAATCTCCAAATGAGTTATACCTTACCTTATATCTTAACATTTACACTGTATTAACCAAATATCCTAAAGATATTATGTTATATGATATTTCAAACATCATTGGATGTGTATGTGTGTATTAATCTCTTGAAAAGATGTTTTAGAGATTTATTTATATTCATATTGCAAAATCTAACATCCCAGAAGAGATGTTAATAGGAATTTTATTTTTGTTACATTGCAATTCCTTAAAAGGAAATACTATATTCCCTGAAGGAATAATGATATAATTTTTTCTTGAGTAATAACAATAATTTATCCAAAAAAAATGATATTGTATACCAATGTTATACTCCAGAAGTAGTGGTTTTATCTCTTCGCATCTTACTTTCATTTCGTGCATCTAATTTTGTTATTGTATTTAAAGTTTGATATGTCATTTCAAAGACAGTTACAACAAAAATCTCCACTAGGGATGTTTTATGTTATTGTAAAGGTAGTAATTATGAAATTTCTACAAAAGAAACATTGTACATTGATATGACATTCCAATAGTTTATATATATATATCTAGAAGAGATAAATTCACTCCAGAAGTAGTGATAATAAAATATCCCTAAAAGAGACTAATAAATTAGGAAATGATAACATATCTCTAGAAGAGATTTGCTTATATATTTGGTAATTTTATTAAACCAAATAAATGCATAGAAATTTGATTATAAAGGATCCTAATTTAGTTTAGATTAGATCCTAAAAGTTTGAGAGCTATGCAACATGTATCATATATTTCGTTATAATTATATCAAACGTGAGAAATATTACACGTATAATCAATTCTTGAAGATAATCTTTAAATATTCTCCTGAAAAGATAGTCTATATTTCATATCATAATTTTCATGTAAGCTATACATACAGTCCTGAGGAAATCTGTATCTGTAACATTCCAAGTACCCAGAAGATACTAGTGCTGTAATTTTTTTACAGAACTCTCAATAGAGATGTATAGAAATGTCTATATGCAATTAAAAATTATTCCTTGATAAGTAATCATAATTAGTGTTCAAAACTGATATTTGAGATATAATTGAGGAATAAAACTTAACAACTTGAAGTTGTGTGTATATCTTGTTCGAACCAGAAGTTCGATATGGTTTCAAACCAAATGTTTTGAACATTATCATGCGGTTTTGAAAGGTTTGCATTGACATTGATTTATAAATAGAAATTAATAGTTTGGATCCTTTTAATAGTTTGTTCTAATAAATCACTAATTCAAATGAGAAAGAATATGAAAATTTTATAATATATATGTGATATGTGGACGCACCTATACGTTCATATATGTAAATATTTAGCTAACAATCTAAAGTTTGTTATAAGCTCATCTTATAGATTATGCCTAAATATTATTTAGTGATTTAAAATTCAATCAACATAAATGTTGAATGACCTGAAGTCATGTATGTATTCAAATGATCTACACAATAAGTAAATTCCTCCAATAGCTTAGATAATGAATGAGAACAAACTCTAATAATCAATATCAATTGAATGCATCTTATCAACGAATAAAAGAATTATCCTCCTATTTTTAATATGTATGATGTATTTGCTAGTAGCAATATCATAATGGATCAAAATAAGAATCCAAGATGATAATTATTCAATGTTCGTCAACATTGAGGGGGAGGATTAAAAGGGATACAAGTACATTTTGATTATCAAAATTAAATATTAGTTGCAAAATATTAAGTAACTTGAATAAATTATTGTTAATATCCGTAGTATACTTGCTCCAATATAAGTTAAAATCCCAGAAGAATTAAAAATGGTATAAATCACATCTGAAGTGTGATAGAGAAGTCATGTGGAAATATTTTTTGGAGTAGGTAATAAAGATGCAAATAATAGAGGTGAGTGTTCTTGAAAAAACACTTAAGGGTGCTCTTGAAGAGACCAATGGCATGATTGTCAAATTACCCTAGGAGTGGTTTAGGTATCTAAAACATGATAATTAAAGAGATCTCAATAAATCATGTCTAGAACTAACAAAAAAATAATCATCAAAGATAAATTTACAAGTAATAAAGCGCATATGTTTATAAAAAGATTAAATATCTTGAATTAAGGGAAACATGACTGGCCGTCATGAATCCTTTACCAATAGAGAAATATGGACATGTAGTCCGCAAAGTAGCGAAAGTACTTGAAATGCTTAATATACCCCGAAGGTATAAATATGGTTTGAATCATATTAAATGATGAAAGTATACAAATTCCTGAAGAATATAAATAACTTTTGTGGTTATAAAGAAGGCAAAGAACAAGGAGCATAAATTACAACCTACTTTTAAGTATTGCTGTAATGAAAATCTTGATATAATTCATGATGAGTAGATTACTTCCTATTTTTAAGTATCATTGTAATGAAGCTCTTAATATCCATTGAAGTGATAGTTGCGATAGCAAATACTTATTAAAGTATACAAATTTCTAAAGAATATATATTACTATTGTAGTTATAAAGAATGCAAAGTGTAGATTACAAATTTCTTCTAAGTATTGTTGTAATGAAAATCTTGATATACTTCAAGATGAGTAGATTACTTCCTGCTTTCTAGTAATGTTGTAATGAAATTTTTAAAATTCATGAAAGATATATAGTTGCAATACGCAAAACTAATTTGAAGCACAAAAATGAAAGCACATGAAGTGTTTTTCATAAAAGTAGCATACAAAATGCATAAAATGCAAACCATATTTGGAAGAAACAATCTTAGAAAATTTGATTGTATCGAAGGAAACTATTAATAAATTGTATTATTAATGAGATTCATATTTATAGATCAAAAAGTATCTATAACCAATTTGAGTTATCGAAAGATGAATATGAATTCAGAGGAAAATTTTAAACCAGGGGGAGCATCCATAAGTATTTTACAATGCACTCTTGTTCCTTAACTAAGATTTTTCCCACTGGGTTTTTATTAGTAAGGTTTTAATGAGGCATTATCTTGATCCAAAAGTATCCACTCTCCAGTAACATTTGAAAATAAGTTACAATATATTCTTTTCCCTTATTTAAGATTTTTCCCACTAGGTTTTTCTTACTAAGGTTTTAATGAGGCATTGTCTTGATCTAGAAGAATCAAACGTATTTTTAAGAAATAACATCTCAAATATGTTATTTAAGTTAAATTGTATTTTTATCCTTGACTAAGGTTTTTCCCATAGGGTTTTTCCTTTGTAAGGTTTATAATGAAGTATTGTATTGATCTAGAAGTATCAAACTCTATTTGATTCTATAAATTATCGAAATATGTAATACTATATTGTACTTTTTTCCCTTCACTAAGATTTTTCCCATAGGGTTTTTCTTACTAAGGTTTTAATGAGGCATTATTTTGATCCCGAAGTATCAAACTCTTGGAAGAAATATCATTTTGAGTATGGTATTTATGATTTCACAAATTGCACTCTTTTCCTCTTTCAAAGTTTTTCCCATTGGATTTTCCTTATAAAGGTTTTTAATGAGGCAACAAACAATATCTATATCGACTGAATCGATAAATGCAAGCAAGATAATAATAAAGGGGAGCAATCATCATACATGTTTCGAAATGAGAAATTTCAAGTTATCAGAGCATTTAAGATTTTGAAGACACTACAACAAAAAGTGTCTTTTATAGCGGCATATAGCCGCTATTAATCACAACCATAGCGGTTTGATAAGCGCTGTATATCGACATGTTATAAAAAACTGTTGAATATTTATAACACAAAATATGCCGCTATGGTTGAGCTTAGTTTTATAACGCAAATTCGCCGCTATGGTACGTTAATTCAATAGCTCATTATAGCTGCTATAATACAGCTAAATCTCAACGGAACTGGAAATCTTTATAACACCATTTTGCCGCTATAAAATATTTATTCAATACGGTCATTTCGCGCTATTAAATCAACATGTTATAGTGTGCTTGTTTACTAGTTGCATTTGCATTTCTAATTTAAAAAAAAATATACACAATTTCATTTGAAAAGAAAAAAATTGCATTGCATTTTTTCAATTTTGCATTTCAATTTACAATCCAATTTACAACTCAAATTTCTTTTACAAACTTGATTGGCAAAAAAAAACTGTCTGTGCATTTCCTTCAACCCCCCTCCTCTCTCTGTTACTGCTACTGCACAGCCTTCTCACCTGCACACCACCCTGATCACCACATCAACAATCCCAATCCCCAACCCTCCAATACAACTCACCACTTCACCATCTAGCACTTCATCACTTTCTGCTTCAACCAAGATAAATTCAACTAGCTTATATAACTGTCTTCACCTTACTGCCTTACTGACATTCTTACACAAACATCACTCAATCACCTCAATTCATACAAAACTGCCTGACAGCCTCCCTGCCTCATCAGCAATACAGTCATTACCAATCTGGTGCACCCACAACCCATCCACTACAGAGCATACCACACTTCTCACCCACCATAACTTTCCTACCACTTTTACATTTCACAGAACAAACTGTCAACACCCTCCACCATCAACAGTTCACATCAATCTTCTATTCCAACCATCAAAACAAGACCACCAAACATCAAATACACTGTTGCATTGCTTTCACTGACCACATAACTGTGCACAGCCTCCTACCTTCCAAAAACAGGGAACAAGTCAGAAGTACCCATCCTACACATCACCATCACCACCTCCTACACAAAACAAATCATACGTGCACACTGATATTGCATACTTGCACAGCCGTACTCCTCCAACCCATCTTCACATCCTACAGCAACAACCATCCACTTCCACACCCTGTTGAACAATTCTGTCAACTTCCTTCCTTCATCTATCTACCCCTTCTGCCAAAAACAGCATCCTCGCCATAGCTCCTTATTTCAAGCCTCTGTCTACAAACAACGTCAACTCACTGACCACCCACCTCATTTCTTCTAAAACCACCATTTCAAACCCAGAAAAAAAAAGAGGGAAAACTGCAACAAATTGCCGAGACCGCCTGCTAATCCATTCAACAACCACATCGCCTAGCTTCTCTCAGCAACTTCTCACTGCTATCATAGAAAACGAAGACCAATAATACACCCAGTCATTTCATTCATTTCAATAGAAGTAAAAAAATATTAAATTCATGTATTCATTTCATCATAATTTAAGCATTCAATTCAGGGACAATAACTGCACACTGCACATCTATGTGTTCCTACTAATATATAGAAAAATGATTGCAACATGTTCTTACTAAGCAAACCAAGTTTCAAAGCAAACCAGAATTATACTAAATTCAAGTTCTAAGCCAAATCTTGAAAAATCAATAGCTGAATTATATGCGAATTAATAAATTTCATATGCATATTTAGATTCAATCTTTACCAAATGTATGATAGGCAAGAGAAGAACTAAGAACAAATTCAAATGTCCTCAGGGCCATTGATAACCTGAAAATTAGACCAAAATGAAAATCAATAGCTGAACATTGACAGCAAGTTTGCAAGTTTTCTTACCTTATTAGCAAGGACAGCACCATAAGGGATTTCCAACTTCACTCCAGGTTTTGCAGTAATGGTTACATTACCCTTCAAACATAATAGATAAATGAATAAATAGTGAACGAATGATGCATATAAATGGGAAAAAAGATTACTACAAACTAATACCTTAAGAACTATGTTTGATCCAAACTAAACATCACCAGAAACCTTCAAGCTATCAAGTTCAACAATGCTAGGAATTGACTTAAAGCGGCTAAGGAAATTTCCAACCTGGTAACAAGGAAAAATCAATTATATTTGTTCAACTTTGATCATTGCCAAGCTTGACATTACCTTTTTAAACTCAGGACCAAGTTCAATTGAGGGATTTGCTGGATTAGTTCTGGCTTTGTTTCGGACCACAAAACCATCAACCAAGGTATAAAGATCAGACTGCAATATATAATGCAAATATACTTAAACAGACAGTCATTTATGTACTAATAATCCTACTAGAAACAGTCGTCGGAAACTTTAAGCTAACCTGCACTAGCAACAAGTCGGATGCAGCCTTCACTGGAAGAAACTTGGATTGAGGAAAATTAGTCCCAATAGCATTATCGAAAAACTGTGAAGAAACACTAAGCATGTTAGAATGTTATAGATTAATAAAAAAAACAAAAAACAAAAACAAAAACAAAAAACATAGGAATTTATAGCACAAATGTTACCTGAATTGCTGCTCCAGCTGCGGTCTCTAGTTGGAGTACTTTTATCCCATCAACTTCCTAATAATAAGAATTTGTTTTCATAATTATAGTCTGTAGATTCAGATTCTGCAAGTTACATTTTACAATTTCAGACTTGAAAACATCATTTGCAGAATTGCTGCAGACAGTGAAACAAGTTACATAAGCTGCATCATAAATGTCACATAAAAATGTTGGGGATACAAATTTATGAGTCGTGGTTAGATGCCTATAGCACGGCACAAAATTGGAAACCAATAAACAATTAATGATTTTGGCTTTCTTATAAAAATTAAATACAAACAAATGTCAAGTAGTATCCCAAGGAAGTATATAAAAAACCCAGTTCCTATCATGTTTGCTAAGAATAGGCTAATAAATGATAGGGAAATCGCTATCATTACAGCTTCACAAAGACAGGGTCAAAATACATCTTTTAAAACTTTTGACAGATTGAAGTCATGGGAACAACTTGCTTCATCCATAATATTATGATATGCGGACCAGAATATCGTTTTAGGTGGCTTACGATGTATTACCTAGTAAGCTAAGCTGCTTGGGGAACGAAAGGTGCATATGCTGTCTCTCTCTCTGCAGCAAGTCGCTGTGCTTTTTGAAATTCTTTCAAAACTGCTTCAAAATCTTTAGCAAGCTTCGCATCTGCAATCTTTTTACTTGCCTACGGAAACAGGAAAAAGAATAAAAAAATAGCTGTCGTGTAATTCAATATACTATCGAAACTAATGTCAATTACAAAGTGAACACACCAAAGAATTGAACAACATAAAATAGTTGCATTTTGAATCTTTAGAAAAGAAAGGAAAATAAAAAAAAATACATGCCAGATTTTTTGAAGTTGCCTTATCTACTCAAGCACAACTTTGGTTCTTTCAAAATAGAAAAACATTGCTGATAAACAAGAATTATCAAGGTACTAAAGCGAAGGTTAACTGAAATGAGGTTGGCATATAACTATATGTAATATTATGCACATGACAAATAAATGACCAGTATTATGAGGAAGTGTATGACACCTGTGACGACCCGTATTTTTGTTGGCAGTTGATTGGGTAATTAACTAAATTTTTATGGAAAATATTGATTTTTGTTAGTCGAACGAATAAAATTCTAACAATTAGAATATCTGGATATATACGTAAAGTAATTTAAAAAAAAATATTAGATATTGTTTTATAAAACTTTTGGGTACGATAACAATACACAAATAAAGGTATGCATGTATGTTATATGATATATGTATGAATTCAACCATGTATGTGTTGGATAGTGAAACTTCAAAAAAATAAAATAAATAATATTTTTGTTATGTAAACTTTAAAATGAACACCATAGGAAATTATAGAAATAAATATATATATAATTGGGATACAAGTAAGTAATAAAATGTGATAAGACAAAAAGAAATAAGATGAATCAGGTTGTACAGAATAATAAAAAAAAATGATGATAAGTAAGCTTATGATACAAGACAACCTGTATATGAAGTATACTCACAATATAAACTGAATGCAAGTTGACATAATAGAAATATGAACATGGACCTGTGAAATACATTTGTACAATACAAAATCTTTAACAAAGATTATAACAAGTGGCCGGAATCATGTATACAAAGAAGACAAGTATTCACATCATATTCAAACTTAACTTTGTACACAAATGCAAAATATCTTGGTACCAAATACAAGAATCAGCAAAGCATTAATTAGATGTAAACAAAATTGAAGACATGCATTTAATTAGCACCTCAAATTGTCAATTCAGTTATACAAATGTAATCTTGCAGCCGAAATAGGTAAGATCATTTCCATTTGTAGCATATCAAACATAAAAATCCAATCCTGGTCAAACAAATAAGACTGTCCCAGTTATACCTTTCTGTTCAAAGCTATCTATATATATGTACACCTCATAATATAATAGTTGGTAGACAATAACTTAGCAAACATAGTAAACTTAAGATAGCAAACCTGAGAAGAGAAGAAAAAAAAAATAAACAAAAGGGCAGATTCAGATGAAACCCAACAGTAACTCTCAGCTTTCAAGAGTTACAGGCTCTGTTCTTGGTTTGCAGGTGAGTAAACATAACATTTATAAGTTAAATTTAATTAAAACAGAAAATATGATTCATTTTACTATGTGGTGTGTATGTGATGATCTTTGTTATGGATATGAGTTTATATAAGGTTGCTCTGTGAATGTGGAATATGCGGTTCTTCTCTGTTTTTGATTATAGGGATGATTTCCATTCAAACTCAATTTATTTTTATTTAATCATTGTTAAGCTTTGTTTTTCTCAACAGAATAAGATGTTAAACCTAAATCAAGTTTTTAGAAGTTGATTTAACCATGTTTGCAAAACATACTTCTGGAAATCGAGTTTACAGACAAATCAAGTACTAAATGGATAAATTCGAATGTTGCCAAAAACTAATTCAAGTTTATATCTTGAATGCTTATAGGAATTCATGATTTTTAAAACTAAAATGAAGATTTTTAGTTTGGAATGTGAGGAGCAGTTTGAATTTGAAATGAATTTGCATTTTTCTCATTTTCAGGCAATTGAACCATTAATAAATGTTTAAATTTGTCTTGGAGCTAGTGTAAATACCTATGATGCTAGGAAAAATGTTGGATAATTTTTCAAATGTAAGAATTGGGAGAACGAATTCAACTTAGGGTTTGGGCTTCAAGTTTTGGGTCATGTCAAAATCATGCGAGTTGTTTTCTATGGATGATCGAGTGTCACGAGGTTCAAGGAAGAGGAAGAGGAACGTGTCAGCATGTTGTGGCCGAAGTTTAGGCGCCTCTAGGGGTCTATGCGACGGTGGCGAGGCGTTTGGTTGATGGGACGTGTTTGTAGCTTCTCAAACAAACTGTCTTATTTTGATTTCGAATTTGAGAAGGAGATTCGAGGTTAGTTTTCGTGTTTTTGTGTAGTTTATGACTTGTTGGAAGCGTTAGCATTCGTCGGAGCTCGGTCGTGTGGCTGTGCACGTGTACGGCGGTGTCAGAGACGTGGAGGCCTTGTGTCTCGAGTAGCTACGCGAGGAAGGAGTCGAGTTGCTCCGTGTTTTAGGTCGAGTCGAGAGTGAGTTGACTGGAGCTTTAATTCATACTTAAGATAAATTTAATACAACTGAAAAAAGAAAGAAAGGGAGAAGAAGAAGACGTTACAGGTGAACGTCTCGGTGATATGGGTGTTTGCTCGAAGTAACACGCAAGCTAATTAGGGATAGTTCTTGGGGATGTACCAAACTGCAATATTTTATAAAAGGGGAGAAGGTTAAACAAATTGTTTTAACAGGGTTTAAGCATTGTAAGATTGAATAAATGTTTGTCAAATTTAAGTTAAAACTTTATACAAGTTTGGACTATCTTAGTTAATGCTTAACAACATTATATATATATATATATATTTAATTAATTATTTTAATTAAGTAATTACTTCCAGTTAAGTATAAAATTAATGAACATTTAAAGTTTTGCAGCTTAGTAACAGATTGGATTTTAAAATTAAAGGAGACTTCTTTGAAAAGGGTTAGTCAAGAAGATTAATTATTCAATTTCTTAGTTTTAGAAAATAATTAAGAATAAATAAATTATAATTGTTATTAAAGTCTAGATTAACTAATGATTAATTAACTGGTAATTAAGGAACACCTAATTTGTAATTAAGTTGTGATAATCAACAGTTAAGGTTTTTAATTAATGGTTAAGGATAATTAATCTGCAATTATGATTTAATAATTGAGATTAAGAGTAATTAAGGGATAGCTTACTTAATTGAAATAAATTTGTTGATTGAGTGAAGGTAATCTCTTGTGGATTAATTTAATATAAATACTTGATGTGATTTAGTGAAATAATTCATAATTACATGATGTAATAAATAAAAAAGGAATTTCATAATAGGAAGAAATTAAAGGGTATTTACTTGGTAGAAGTAACTAAGGACAATTACTTGGGGAATTAATCAAGAAGGATTATTAATCTAGTAAGGGGCTAATTACTTAAGTAATTACAGAGAGGTAATTACTGTTTATGTTCATGAGTAATAAGGGTTGATTAATGAATGAAATAAATTAAGGATATAAATAATCAGGGAGGATTAACTAAGGTGAATGATTGTGGGTGGGCAACAATATGTGGTTATTTGCTAATGAGAAATTGCTAAGTAAAAGGTACCGTCTTATTCAAAAAAAATAAATAAATAAATAAAATAAAATAAAAATTGAATTGCATTGCACTTGAATAACGTGTGTCAAGATGAACTGAATTCGAAGAAACCGGAGTCGGGTATTAGTTAATACCCGGAAACCGCTTCGATTCCTTAAAATTGGTTTGTGAAATCAATAGGCTGGGATGGAATGATTTAAGTGCATTGGACCATTTAGTCTAAAGTCGGATACTTAGAAATTGATGTGCGAAATAAGAGAAATCTATAGCAACTTGTGAATTTGGAAATTGATATAAGTTACCCGGGTTTATATAAGTTGTATACTTTTGCATTTCATGTTAGCTGGGTTTACTCACGCTGGTTTCCAGCCTGACCCGGGTGTTACTTTGATGTAATGCTCGGGTCAGACCGAGTATTACAGATTTTCAGGTAGGTACGTTCTGGAGCTCAGGGGGCGAGCTGGATGGCTATTGTATAGAGTATTTCCGCTGTAATATATTATTGCGTATTTGAGACATGATTTGTATATGTCCAGTGTCTGTATATATATGAGTAACTCTGATGTATATTAAATGTAATTAACATATATAGTATTCTTCTGTAAACTGTTATTTATTATTATATTTTATCCGCTGCGAATGTGGGATGTTTTGTGTTTCTGTTCTTCTTCTTCTATCTCTTTCTTCTTTTTCATAACTATCTGGAATTTCCGGCTTCGAAAATTCCGAGTCGTTACATTTGGTATCAGAGCTGAAAGGTTAAGCGAGAACCTTGGCTCTGGTGGGGATTACTCATTTAATAGAGTCCGTAGTACTCTATAATGAGTTGAGTGTATATATATATATATATATGAGCACGTACTTGTTATTTTCTTATATAAAGGTTTTAAATGATTTTATATAAAAAATATTTTTTTTTTGATATATAAAGCGATATTTCCTTCTAATAAATATTAAGGTGATTGGTTGTAAAATCTTTAGAATTAAATTAATAAGCAATATAATACAACCAGATTGAAGTCTTGAATTAGAATTAAATGAAGTAATATAAAATACAACTAAATTAAAATTAAATTAATTAAAAGTGAAATCCTAGAATTAGAACTCAGAAATTAGAATTGTTGAAACTTTAAATAAACAAAGTTAATTTGGTTTAAAAAGGTTAAACCAATCCTTGAGAATTTAACTCGAATTTATATAATTCGAGATGATTTAAATTTGAAGTTGGAATTGAATTCATTCAAATTGAACCCGATTTGAATTAATTTGAATTGGGAATTGAAGATGTATAAGTTAAAAAAAAATTTAAATGGAAGATTTGGATAGACTTGTAATGATTGAAATTGAAGTGGATTCAATTGAATGGATATTAGTCCAAAGTAATTAGAATAACTTTGGAATTGTAATTAAAGTGGAATTGGTTTAAAATCAAAAAGGAATTTGAAATATAGATTGTGGATGTAAATTATAAATTGAAATAAACTTCATAATCAATGAGATTAAAAGTTGAAATAGATTTTCCGAGAATAATTGAAAATAAAGTAAGATGAAAATTCCAGAGTAATGTTTAAATATGAATTGGATGGATTGGGAGTTTGAAATTTTGGGAAAAATTAAAATTCCTTTGGGTTTGAAAGTGGTTTACAAGAGTTTTGAAGAAGGATAGTATTATTTCAAAAATATTTTTGTGTTTGAAATCTGGGAGATTTGAAAATAAAAAATATTTGGAAGTGTTTTTAGAGAGATAAAAGCATTGAACTCTTTTGGTCACTGGAAAATAACGTCGGTAATGACTGCAGCATCATCGATGTTCGTTTTCGAGTTTCTAGAAGAGAAATTTTGCAACCAAATTGTTTTAAATTGGAATTGTTTGTGAACTGGGTTTGGTTTTGAAATTCGAAGGGATAATTGAATTTGCCAAAGAATTTTGGATATAGTTGAATTCTAAGGTGGTATTGAAATTTTGGAAAATTGTTTAAACTCTGGAATCTGAATTTAAAATGTTTATGGAATAATAAAATATATTGGTTAAATAAAATGTATAATTCCGAGTGAAAAGCAAAATGTGAATGTAATTGATGATAAATAGAAATTGTAAAATTAAATTATAATTGAAGTTGTACGAGTTTAAAGAGCAAATAGAATTTGATTTGAAGTTGGAAGGAAATTGAGAATCAATTTAATTTGAATTGGGAATGAATCAAGTCCAATGGAAATTGGAGTTAATTAAATTGGGATTGGGTTAATTTAAATGGGATTGTTGGGAAAGTGAACAGTTTCGACTCTGTACCATTTTCAATATAAATTGTTTAAATATAAATAGTTTTAAATCTATTTTCTTATCTATTTACTATACAACTTTCTTTTATAAAAAACCCCAAACTATTTTATACTTGAATTTGCTACTACTTTTGGAACTATTTAACTATTTTACAACTGTTTATAAATTAATTACTAATTTTCAACTAAGTTACGAATTAATTACTAATTTACAACTATTTTGCAATTATTAAGATTTCTATAACTATTTAACTATTTTCCAACTATTTTATAATTAGTTAACTATCTTACAATTATTTTGCAAACTAATAATTATTTTTCAACTACTTACCTATTTTTTTTAAATCTTCAAGCTATTTTTCTGAACTGGTCGGAGTTCAAACTGTTATTAATTAAAGTACCAACTGAGGTAAGGATAGAAGTAATAATCCAAATGGGGATTAATGTAAAGGTGAATAAGGAAGTGAAATGGTTCTTTTGAACTGAAAGAATATTTTGAGAAATATGAAATGAATAAAGATGGAAATTGAATATTTCTATGGTTTTTGAAAGTGTTTGGAGTATAAAAGGTGTTTTATATAAGGAAGTAAGGATCCAAAGTTTTAAAATTTATATATATCTGAATATATATAAAGGATCTTATGAGGATTTTGGGAAAGGCTTTTGATTTTTGGGAAAAATCAACATTGAGTTTTGGAAAGTCTATTTTAAGAATTATCGATTTTGGGATAATCGATTTTGTGTAAAGGAGCTTTGTATGATATCATACTAGGTGTATGATTTGAGGATACTATATGTATAGTATAAAGTGTTTTGATGATTGCTCTAGGAAAAAAGGCGCTCCCTTGAAATGAACTTCTCAGGAGTGCCACTGGGTGGTGCTGCCTTGAGCCCAGGGGGGGGGGTTCTAAAGTTGATCCTGCGAGGAGTCCGGACAAAACTAGTTCCTGAGGATTATTGGGTAGCGTAAGTCGATGGCGTTGATGCCTACAGAGGCATTTGGGTTATGCTGTGACAACAATGTAACTCGATATCGCTGCGATCTACTGTGGGGACCATAGCGGAAATCGTGTGGAGGATGAGTGTCAACGGTCTACACTTGATTTTGCCGGGAAGGCAACGCAACATCGGTAGACTGCGATCTATGGTCAAGTGGAGTGGAGAAGTTTTATTTTTGGCAGCGAAATTCGATGGCGCTGATGCCTACAGTTATATGGGTTTTTGCTGTGATAGCTACGTAACCCCAGTTGTAGCTGCGATCTGTCGTGGGTTCCATGGTGTAATCGTGGGGCGCGGAGGCCTACAGTTATCTGTGGATTTTGTCGGGATGGCAACGTAATCATCGGGTTAACTGCGACCATGGATGGAGGTGATGATTTCCAGAGCGTCCTCACCAAAGATATTTCCTCTATTTTCAAAAACTATTTTCTGTATTTTCAATAAAATTATTTTCCAAGTATTTTCACTGGGTGTTGAAAACGGGTTTACCAAGTACTTATAGATTTTCAGTACTACGCCTGATCAACGTATGACTGAATTTCCGTGAGAACAAGGATGGACTGCTTGAGACATCGAGTTATAAGAAATATTTTATAAAAAGCTATTCTAATTATATTACTGGAATTTAAAGACATTTCTGAATTTTAAAATAAAGGGGATTTCAAACTGGAATTATAAAATAAAATTGGACTTGGGAAAATTTATATGAAGCGATTCTTTGTAATAAAATCGAATATTAAATTAAAAGTGGAAGTAAGCTAATTAGCTAAATAAATTATTTAATAGAGTATGTTAATAAAATTTAACTCGGTTAACTAAAATAGATTGTAAGTTGATAATGGAGCTGGAAATGAATTTGAATTGTAAATGGAATTCGACTTGGGTTTGATTATGGATTAAATAAGAAGAGATGGTGTAAAAATAAAATTGAGATGGATTGGAAAATGATAGTTTGAATTGCAAATAAAATTCAAGTGACTTGAATAATATTTAACGTAATTTGCAAGTAAATTTGATATAATGGAAGTTGTCGAATGAAATGAAGGTGAATTATAATAGAAATGGTTTGGGTTGCAAACAAAACCCTGGTGAGTAGAAATAAATTGAGAATGGACTTAAGTTATGAGAAAAATTAATTTAAAGTAAAATTACTTAAGTAAAAGTTTGGGTTGAATTTATTTGGAAAAATGGATGTTAATATAAGCATTGATGGTTGTCAAGCTCAGTGAAATAGTTTTTAAAATGGAAATGATGTGGAGATAAAATGGAATGGAAATGTATGGTTGGTAAATAAGTTAGAATAAAATGGATTTAAATTTTGAATGGGTGGAAATTAATTTAAAGTAGTTCAAAAATGATCAAAGACAATTTATCCGATTTTAAACATTTTAATAAATCTATCTACGCACCTTTTCGAGGACGAAAAGATTCAAAGGGGGGAGGAATGTGACGACCCGTATTTTTGTTGGCAGTTGATTGGGTAATTAACTAAATTTTTATGGAAAATATTGATTTTTGTTAGTCGAACGAATAAAATTCTAACAATTAGAATATCTGGATATATACGTAAAGTAATTTAAAAAAATATAATAGGTATTGTTTTATAAAACTTTTGGGTACGATAACAATACACAAATAAAGGTATGCATGTATGTTATATGATATATGTATGAATTCAACCATGTATGTGTTGGATAGTGAAACTTCAAAAAAATAAAAAAAATAATATTTTTGTTATGTAAACTTTAAAATGAACACCATAGGAAATTATAGAAATAAATATATATATAATTGGGATACAAGTAAGTAATAAAATGTGATAAGACAAAAAGAAATAAGATGAATCAGGTTGTACAGAATAATTAAAAAAAAATTGATGATAAGTAAGCTTATGATACAAGACAACCTGTATATGAAGTATACTCACAATATAAACTGAATGCAAGTTGACATAATAGAAATATGAACATGGACCTATGAAATACATTTGTACAATACAAAATCTTTAACAAAGATTATAACAAGTGGCCGGAATCATGTATACAAAGAAGACAAGTATTCACATCATATTCAAACCTAACTTTGTACACAAATGCAAAATATCTTGGTACCAAATACAAGAATCAGCAAAGCATTAATTAGATGTAAACAAAATTGAAGACATGCATTTAATTAGCACCTCAAATTGTCAATTCAGTTATACAAATGTAATCTTGCAGCCGAAATAGGTAAGATCATTTCCATTTGTAGCATATCAAACATAAAAATCCAATCCTGGTCAAACAAATAAGACTGTCCCAGTTATACCTTTCTGTTCAAAGCTATCTATATATATGTACACCTCATAATATAATAGTTGGTAGACAATAACTTAGCAAACATAGTAAACTTAAGATAGCAAACCTGAGAAGAGAAGAAAAAAAAAAAGGGCAGATTCAGATGAAACCCAACAGTAACTCTCAGCTTTCAAGAGTTACAGGCTCTGTTCTTGGTTTGCAGGTGAGTAAACATAACATTTATAAGTTAAATTTAATTAAAACAGAAAATATGATTCATTTTACTATGTGGTGTGTATGTGATGATCTTTGTTATGGATATGAGTTTATATAAGGTTGCTCTGTGAATGTGGAATATGCGGTTCTTCTCTGTTTTTGATTATAGGGATGATTTCCATTCAAACTCAATTTATTTTTATTTAATCATTGTTAAGCTTTGTTTTTCTCAACAGAATAAGATGTTAAACCTAAATCAAGTTTTTAGAAGTTGATTTAACCATGTTTGCAAAACATACTTCTGGAAATCGAGTCTACAGACAAATCAAGTACTAAATGGATAAATTCGAATGTTGCCAAAAACTAATTCAAGTTTATATCTTGAATGCTTATAGGAATTCATGATTTTTAAAACTAAAATGAAGATTTTTAGTTTGGAATGTGAGGAGCAGTTTGAATTTGAAATGAATTTGCATTTTTCTCATTTTCAGGCAATTGAACCATTAATAAATGTTTAAATTTGTCTTGGAGCTAGTGTGAATACCTATGATGCTAGGAAAAATGTTGGATAATTTTTCAAATGTAAGAATTGGGAGAACGAATTCAACTTAGGGTTTGGGCTTCAAGTTTTGGGTCATGTCAAAATCATGCGAGTTGTTTTCTATGGATGATCGAGTGTCACGAGGTTCAAGGAAGAGGAAGAGGAACGTGTCAGCATGTTGTGGCCGAAGTTTAGGCGCCTCTAGGGGTCTATGCGACGGTGGCGAGGCGTTTGGTTGATGGGACGTGTTTGTAGCTTCTCAAACAAACTGTCTTATTTTGATTTCGAATTTGAAAGGAGATTCGAGGTTAGTTTTCGTGTTTTTGTGTAGTTTATGACTTGTTGGAAGCGTTAGCATTCGTCGGAGCTCGGTCGTGTGGCTGTGCACGTGTACGGCGGTGTCAGAGACGTGGAGGCCATGTGTCTCGAGTAGCTACGCGAGGAAGGAGTCGAGTTGCTCCGTGTTTTAGGTCGAGTCGAGAGTGAGTTGACTGGAGCTTTAATTCATACTTAAGATAAATTTAATACAACTGAAAAAAGAAAGAAAGGGAGAAGAAGAAGACGTTACAGGTGAACGTCTCGGTGATATGGGTGTTTGCTCGAAGTAACACGCAAGCTAATTAGGGATAGTTCTTGGGGATGTACCAAACTGCAATATTTTATAAAAGGGGAGAAGGTTAAACAAATTGTTTTAACAAGGTTTAAGCATTGTAAGATTGAATAAATGTTTGTCAAATTTAAGTTAAAACTTTATACAAGTTTGGACTATCTTAGTTAATGCTTAACAACATTATATATATATATATATATATATATAATTAATTATTTTAATTAAGTAATTACTTCCAGTTAAGTATAAAATTAATGAACATTTAAAGTTTTGCAGCTTAGTAACAGATTGGATTTTAAAATTAAAGGAGACTTCTTTGAAAAGGGTTAGTCAAGAAGATTAATTATTCAATTTCTTAGTTTTAGAAAATAATTAAGAATAAATAAATTATAATTGTTATTAAAGTCTAGATTAACTAATGATTAATTAACTGGTAATTAAGGAACACCTAATTTGTAATTAAGTTGTGATAATCAACAGTTAAGGTTTTTAATTAATGGTTAAGGATAATTAATCTGCAATTATGATTTAATAATTGAGATTAAGAGTAATTAAGGGATAGCTTACTTAATTGAAATAAATTTGTTGATTGAGTGAAGGTAATCTCTTGTGGATTAATTTAATATAAATACTTGATGTGATTTAGTGAAATAATTCATAATTACAGGATGTAATAAATAAAAAAGGAATTTCATAATAGGAAGAAATTAAAGGGTATTTACGTGGTAGAAGTAATTAAGGACAATTACTTGGGGAATTAATCAAGAAGGATTATTAATCTAGTAAGGGGCTAATTACTTAAGTAATTACAGAGAGGTAATTACTGTTTATGTTCATGAGTAATAAGGGTTGATTAATGAATGAAATAAATTAAGGATATAAATAATCAGGGAGGATTAACTAAGGTGAATGATTGTGGGTGGGCAACGATATGTGGTTATTTGCTAATGAGAAATTGCTAAGTAAAAGGTACCGTCTTATTCAAAAAATAAAAAAAATAAAATAAAATAAAAATTGAATTGCATTGCACTTGAATAACGTGTGTCAAGATGAACTGAATTCGAAGAAACCGGAGTCGGGTATTAGTTAATACCCGGAAACCGCTTCGATTCCTTAAAATTGGTTTGTGAAATCAATAGGCTGGGATGGAATGATTTAAGTGCATTGGACCATTTAGTCTAAAGTCGGATACTTAGAAATTGATGTGCGAAATAAGAGAAATCTATAGCAACTTGTGAATTTGGAAATTGATATAAGTTACCCGGGTTTATATAAGTTGTATACTTTTGCATTTCATGTTAGCTGGGTTTACTCACGCTGGTTTCCAGCCTGACCCGGGTGTTACATTGATGTAATGCTCGGGTCAGACCGAGTATTACAGATTTTCAGGTAGGTACGTTCTGGAGCTCAGGAGGCGAGCTGGATGGCTATTGTATAGAGTATTTCCGCTGTAATATATTATTGCGTATTTGAGACATGATTTGTATATGTCCAGTGTCTGTATATATATGAGTAACTCTGATGTATATTAAATGTAATTAACAGATATAGTATTCTTCTATAAACTGTTATTTATTATTATATTTTATCCGCTGCGAATGTGAGATGTTTTGTGTTTCTGTTCTTCTTCTTCTATCTCTTTCTTCTTTTTCATAACTATCTGGAATTTCCGGCTTCGAAAATTCCGGGTCGTTACAACACCAATCTAGCATTTATGTTGTTAAATCTCATTTCTCAAAAATGGTTCAAGCAACGGCCAACTCGAAAAATATTTTGTAAAATTAATATATACCTAAATTTCAGTTTGGAGTTCGCTGGAGACTCATGTAGACCATGAATATGATGAACATTAACCCCCCTTTCATATGTAAATTAACATGATATTTGTTCAATAAAAAGTCCACGTGAAATTCCTATATTATGGTAAGACACATCTGCATTTCAGAGCCACTTTTAGGTATTTATGAGTCGCTTTGAAATGTGCATATTATATAATCATTTATTATGTCGATATACAAAACAGGAGTCATAATGTTGCTATATCAAACAGAAATCTAAATAACGAGGACTATCAAAGCATGTTTTTATCATCACGAAGCCTCATTTAGTAATGGGGAAAAAAATTGTGTTGATGGTCTGAAGTTGGCTCAGGAAGCACAAAAGTCATGTGCAATCCATTATTTATTAGTAGATGAAAATTTTGTTCCAGAAAACTCACGCTAACTTCTGTGTTGTGATCTGTTTCACTGGCTTACTTGAGCTTGGCAGAAGTATCTTTCACCAGTTATGTAATATGTAGCCTTGTCTTTCTCCTGCCGAATAAGGATACTAAATTGATTGGGGAACTCAATAACATTTATGATGGAAAAATAATTTGTCATGCTGACTAACCTTTGAACAGCAAAACAAAAACCTCGACTATGAGTGAAAATCTAACAGCGATTTTTACATATGTGGGAGCGATACTTGTTTATGATGTATGACTAATCTTTGAACAGCAAAACACAAACTTCTACAATGAGTGATAATCCAACATCATAACTTTTGCATACGTGTGAGCAATACTTGTTTATGATGTATGTTTATAATGTTCAGGACTTAGGAGCACTAAAGGTTACAAACCAGAAACTTCTAGTTACTTGAGGTGTAACAATTGATAAATCAATCACCAGCCTTTGGGCACTGCCGCAGAAGGGATAAGAAATCGACAAAATAATCACATCATTTTTCTTTTTCATTAGTATATCAATCCGTTATCCATCCTTTACAATGAATGTCATTCAAATGCTTAGGCGTAGTACAACCGCAATGACACATATACTACTGTATTACTGTTACACATAGTGTACGTGATACACAAACTATTATCATTGCAACTGCTAGTCAACACAGATAAATGAACACGTGTAAGAAACTCATTCTCTTTTAAGCCATCGTATAGTTACTATAAACAAAGTCTGTATTTGTCTGTTGCTTGTAACTCATTTACTCCTCCTGCTTTAACTCTCCAATACAACAACTTTTACGCTCCCTCATGTGCATGTGCATGTGCGTGTCAGTGCATGCACACGGTATGTGTTGAGATATTTAAATAAAGTAATACTGAGGAAGACTGCGTTTCTTTTGAAATTTCTGGCCTTCCTGTTGTTCATTGAGATAAGCACCAGCCATTATAAATTTACGTAGTCCAAGTTATAAAGAATTACTGAATTCACAATTACGATGTCCACATACAATTCAGTTACTGAAAACTATAAAGAACTATTGCATATCATCCTTAGCAATGTACAATCATATCAAATTCATATATAACCCACAAATTCAATGTATCTCATAGAAATCATCTACACTGCAACAGTGTACTCTTTATATATAATTTTATACGGCAAAACAGACGTGCATAAGTCAAAGTAAATAAATTCTTCAGTGTAATTCAGCATATCGCATTTAACATAAAGAACCCAAAAATTTGGACCACAAACAGTAAATGTACAATACAACAATCATCATCCAAAACCATGTATCATAATTCTAACAACTCTAACAAAAAAAGTTACGTCTATGTTTGGCTTTAAAACAAGAAAAAGTTTAATATATTAAAACCATTTTCCAAAATGATCGTTTCTACCATCTTCTCGTGGATTTTGAAACAGAAGTTGACAACGGAAAATATAAAGCACGCTAACCAAATGAACCCAGTAATCCTTATTAACAGATTCATGAGCTAACCAACAAAATTATCGATAGACACAGAGTTTTTTTAACATGATAGAGATTCTTACAGCTTTTCCCTAAGCACAGGCGTATCCTTGGGCGTTCCGAGCATATTGACAAGGCGCTGAAATGTTGCGACGGCGGTGCTAATCTGGAAAAGGCCAGCGGCGATGGCATGGGTAGGATCCTGCTTCCTGTTGACCCGACCCTTTAAGGGACGACCCGATTCCAGATCATGGAAACTCATTTCCGATAAATTATCCTCAGTTTGTTGAAATTATAGAGATGAGAAGGGAGACGAAAATTTAGGGTTTTGGGAGGAAGACGAGAACGATTAAGTGTTTTGAGAGGGAAATAAAAATTTTAGGAGGGGTAATTTTATTTTGGGGCGTTACGTGTGTAAAGCACTGAGTATGCGTTACGTCAACACAGAAGAGAACAAACCTAGTAAGAAAAATAAATAATTAAATGTAATCAATAACGCTTTAGAATAATGCGTTATTGAATGGCGTTATTGAATGGCGTGTTTTCTTGTAGTGAGACGCATATTCAAGGGGGAGTGTTACAATATATGTAAATCATAAAATGAATATGCTTTTATATTCTTTTGTTTAGTCCCACAAGTTAAATCCTTTACTTTGAAGTCTTTATATAAATGAGGCTGTGTAATGTAAAAATAGATCTAATTCTCAAGAATGAATAATATATCTTTTGCCTCTCTCTCTAATGGCTTCCACTTCATTTTATAACAGTTTGTTCTTTATTTGACTTTCTTTTTATCTTTTTTTTTATTCAAAAAATTGATCATTGTAATTGCCACATGTGCTTTTAAAATTTCATATGCATCATACTGTTACAAATAAAGCTAACTTCCCAAAAATAAAATAGTAGACATCGTATGTGATTCTTCACTTTTATGCTTTCCGTAGCTTCATATGACATGTGCTACAAGTTGTAATATATGTAATTCCTAATATATATAATAAAAATATTAATTAATGTGTTCACTACTTATCATAATCGTTGAAACTTGAAACATCATTTAAGAGTAGATTTTATGTAGGAGATTCAAGCATAATGACATACGTCTAGTTGGAAAGCAGCTTAAGCAGGCATCCAACAGGGGGGGTTAAACAACATAGATTGTTTAGCTTTTAAGCTTCAGGTGAGGTTTTAGTGACAGAAAGCTACAAATTCCGGAAAAAAACATTACCATTAGCATGAGAGGAATTTAACATTGATGCAACATTCAATTGTTTTCCTGTCGTGACATGTTCGTAGAAGAATTCTTTGTATGTCCTTAACGTTGTTTTGGTTTGTTCAGTTAATTAGGTTTTCATCTTTTTGCATATATATTGAGTAGATCGACTATCCATGTTTTTTTCAAAAATAATGAAGAAAATTTATGGACATGCTATGTTACCATCTAGCACGTCTATTGTGTCTAAAGC
This sequence comes from Allium cepa, assembly GCA_030765085.1. Classification (NCBI taxonomy): domain Eukaryota; kingdom Viridiplantae; phylum Streptophyta; class Magnoliopsida; order Asparagales; family Amaryllidaceae; genus Allium; species Allium cepa. The sequence continues at coordinate 586,601,576 of CM060940.1, forward strand.
TTCGCAGTTAGTTCTGTTCTTCGCACATTCATTCCTCCGGCCATTGATAATACAATTCCTCACAGATATTAGGGTTTCGACCGAGTCTAAATTCACATAATGATATTTATGTTCAACGAAAAAGGTGGGAAACAAGGGTGATGTAGGAAGCACTGAACTGAAGGCAATTTGAAGGTATTATTTAAGACCTTTTCGTTTAGTTCTGTTAATTTTAACTATGATTGGATATATTTGTATTTTAGAAGAACTACAACAGAAAAGATATATTGAAAGTTGAAAACAAGTGTGCAAGATCCATATTGAAAGCGATGACGGTGACTACTTGATTATATAATTCCTGCAATGATACGAAGATGCAATGATTTTGGATGACATGATACCACCAGTCTATATTGCAGCATCCAAGCCGTTTCTGGAATCATATGGAGAGAGTACGTGTTGGTTAAAAAAAAGGGATCACCACCCATCAAGATTTTGTTCTTTGTTCTTTTGAGCATTGAAGCGTTGTATGTTTTCTTATATTCCAGAACTATTATTTATCAAATTTTTCCCGACTTTCAAATTAGTTGAAATTTTGGTTTAATGTCAAAATTTGATGGGCTTTCTTTAGGGTTTTAATAGTTCAATGTCTTTGAAATAATTTTTCTCACAAAATAAGCCACATTAGGATAATATTTAATATAATTTAGTGATGTAAAATTAAAATCTACAACATTTACTAATTCACGCATGGTCATGTACCTAAAGAAGTTGGAGTTTTCTGACGTATCATATGTGAGCAAATTTGCCTAATACAGACCTACATGACAATTCATATTTGTACTTTTCGACAAATTTTAGAAGTGTGGACAAAAGAGCATAAGCCACAAACGATGTTTCGCTGTGGTGCAATTTCATTATTATATTTATTCCATTTGTAAAATGTAATATAAAATCTTCTTTATGTTAGCGCTATATAAGCTTCTAACGAGAGCTAAGTATGAATTAGTTAAGCATTACCCACGTAAATTATATAATAAATTGTTACCTTTTGTAGTGGTCTACTGATCTTCAAATTTTGCTAATTTTCTTAAATATTCTTTTATTTAACTTTCCACGTGCATTTTTCTTTGGAAAACAACTACTAAATAAGCATTTCCATTGTGAATCAATTACCGATTGTTAGACGGTAATGCAGCTTTGAAGGTTCATACCATTATATTTACTAAATGATTTGTTACTAAACATATATATATATATATATATATATATATATATATATGTATATATATGTATATATCACAACAAAGGTCATTGGTATTTGATTAAGAAGCTCGTCAAACGCTAACTTAACCTTTTCTATCGACCAGTGGCTATATTTACGTAGAGAATATAAAGAGTGAAACTTGTGGCTTCTGATGCTTAATTAAAAATATCGCTACTAATATGATATGTCAATCATTTAGTTTCACCATTCTATTAATTTATTATTTTTAAATATTTTTTCAACATTTGTTTTGTATGCTTCTGTGATATCATGCACACTTACATCATATAAACAAAACAAAACTAAAAGGAAGCCGCTTAATATTTTATGTACAACTCATATGTAGTTTGCAATAGATTGTTATTTCCTATTGATGTTGTTTATTTAGCTCTTCATAAAATACTATTCAATATTAGGTAATAGAGACTTCTCTGTTCTTTATAAATAGCTTATTAAGCTTATGTATGAACGCTGTATTTGTTAGTTTGTACCGCTAGATTATGTGAATTCACATGAAATTCATTATACATATTACTATCAATTTGTTAGAATATATTACCACAAAATCTACAAAATTATTATTTTAATTTGTTGTAGGTTTTGCTGTAAATAAGAAAATCAAAGCAATCAGCAAAATGAAAACTAAAACACTACTAAATTAGGTAAACCGAAAGATACAATTTTAGATTTTTACCGAATACTGAATAAGATACTTATAACTGAATCTACATCTTATTATGCTTATTGATCAACTTGGGTTGGTATTTGGTATGAAAATTGTTTGTATGAAGGAAATAATTGTTTCACCATTATGTTTTACCGAATACTGAATAAGATACTTATAACTGAATCTACATCTTATTATGCTTATTGATCAACTTGGGTTGGTATTTGGTATGAAAATTGTTTGTATGAAGGAAATAATTGTTTCACCATTATGCATGTATTACATTATGGGCTCGGTTATTTAGTTGTATTACATTATTACAATCTAAATGTTTAGATTGTGCATTTTAGAAAACATGAATAACGCAAAAATGAAAGAAATTCACTCACAAATTCCTACACAAAAGCAAGTTTCTTTGCTTCGATAGCTTCATCAACCACCACAACGTAAAAAGGTTTCATTTTAAAAATAGGCATTATTGAAACTTATTATGAAAATAAGTTTGTTATTCTTTTTTGCACGCACACATTTCCAAAATGAACATGTACAAAATACAAATTCGCAAATGCGCATTCTGAAAATGTACATATACAAAAACAAAAAACATGCATATTTTCATAATAAGTTTCCAACGAAGCCAATTATCGTAATAAGTTTATTTTGGAAGTTTATTTAGTTGCCAATATATTCTTCAACAGCAAACACTTCTTTTCCGATTATTTTGCACTATGAGGAAGTAAACTCATGTTTTTCTTTGCAAAAGTCCAACGAACGTGTCATTCGTACTGGTATATTTAGTTGTATTACTTTATAATAATTTTTTTTTGTGTATTATTTCCTTACAATGATTTGTAAGTGATATCATAATCTAAACATTAATCGGATGATGTGATTTAATTAATTCATTTAAAAAAAAAATTGAAACTGTACATATGTGTAAAATTATAATGTCAACTATAAATATGGCTTGATATATTTGTAATGATTTTCCAAGGTAATATATAACTTCAATGATGTAAATAATATTGATTTGAATCAATTTGAAATATGAAATACGTTAACATCTTGTTCAAAACTTAATGTATATGGTTTGGTTCTAAAATTTCATTTGATTATTTCCTTAAATTGAATTAAATTTGACTAACAAAATTAAATATTATATATATATATATATATATATATATATATATATATATATTAAAGGCATAAAGAAATATGTGAATTTTATGTTTATATTAATACAGTTTAATTTAATATGTATGTATATATGTATGTATACTTTGAATAATTGAAATTATTTTCAGCTTTATAATTGTATGTATATGTAATGACCCATGAATTTAGTCAAATTTTATTTGAATTTTCGAATTAAATATTTTAAAATTTAAAATAAATTTGAATTTAAAATAACGATTTTTGGATATTGAGTAATATATTTTTTCAAATTCAATAAAATAGAAAATTTTCTGAAATTTCAAATTTTGGTGAAATTTAGTCAAAATTTAACTTTTGGTTGATTTTTTGTTTTAAAATTTAAATTTATTCTTTTTTTATGATACTAGACTGAATTCTAATCTTTACTCCACATTTCGTTTCGTTAAAATCCGATTTCTACATCTTTAAATCTGTAATTTTCTGCGTAGAAACGAGCATTTATTTGTGTGTATTTTTCTATTTTCTTTTATCTTGGTTTTGGATTTTGGACTTGATTTATTGGGCTTGATCCATTGGGCTAGAATCTTAGAAGTCTCCTAAATGGACACATATCTATTCCTAAACGAACATGTCTATTTAGGAAGACATGTACGTACTTTTGTTTCCTGACTATCTCTTGCTCTTCTTTCTACAGAAATCATACTACGGTAAAATTCTCCTTCCTCTATCTCCATCTTCCAATTTCCTAAAGCTTAACCTAACTAAACCCTAGCCTCCTATTTCCCTAGCCACTCCCCCCTCCTCTCTCTCTCCCCTTAGCTTTGTCGCTGTCTACACCCTCTCAGCCTCCACCCACACGCCACCATCCCCTATCCTACCCACGGCTGTACCCATCCACCCACCCTTCACCTTCTTTCGACAATCCATACCTACACCCTCCACCCTCATCTCGACCACACCCTCCACCCGAGCGCGCACACACATACGCCACACACACACAGCCACACGCACCCACATGCCGAGCCACCAAACCTTGTACCCGCGTGCACCCATAGCCGAGCCCACCAAGCTAGGCCGAATCCTTTGCCTCCCTCTCTCTTCATTTAAAAAAATTTCAAAGTTATTGGATCTTGGATCTTAGATCGTTTGGATCGTGTTCATGCCTTTTGGATCGTTGTGTTTGATTTGTGGTCTCCATCTCCGTATCCGCTTCGTGTTCGTTCGTGTAGTTGTCGCCTTTGTTAGCCACGAATCACTCATGATTAATTTCTTATGATTAAGTGAATGGACACCAATTTTGAAATGTAAATTGAAATGTTGTAAAGTTAGTTCGGCTTAGTTAATATTATATGATATGATGTTCACCTATGACAAGATGTGATATGTGATATGATATAATCTGCTATGTTATGTTATTTGTTTATTTTATATCACACTGCAAGTTCCCTGACTATGGGTTGAAACGATACATACCCAAACGATCTTATAGATTAGAAAAAATCGTTATAGGTTAAAATGATAGACCCAAACGATTTTATTGATTTGAATTTGGGATACGGGTTGAAATGATATATCCTCGAAAATTTAATTATAATTTTAGGTTGAAATGATATCTAACCAACCACTTGATCATAGGGTAGAAAATTATATACAGACACCGTGGTCGGTTTTTAAATTATTTTCTAAATTATGAAGTATGTCTTGATTTAATAAATTTGATTTTTTTTTTAAATTTAATTTATTGATTTTATCTAAAAATTTATATTTGAAAAATAATAATATTTTATATGTTTCAAAGTTTAAATTATAAGCTAAATATGATTTAAAGGAAATTTTAAGATTTTAACTTATAATTTTATTTGTTTTTAAAATACATAACTTAAATAATTTAAAATTTAATATAATAAATATAGTTTATTTAGTATAATAAATATAGTGTTAATTTAATATAATAAATATAGATTTTATATAATAACTTTAATAAATAAATTTAAGAACTTAAGTGGAGAATAATTTGTAATTAAATTTTATTTAAAGGATTTAATTTAAGTTTTAAAGGCATGATTTTTGGAATGTAATAATTTGATTTAATATAAATTTCAAAATAAATGTTTTAAATCTAAAATGCAATTTAATTTAAAATATTTAGTATTGATTTTAAATTATAATTTAAGATTTAATATTTAAAGTTTTATATAAATGGCCATGGTGTGGAAAAGTATAACGGTTGGCTGATAAAGAGACTGGGGTCGGATATTGTCATACTCTCTATCAATTTTGAAACCACTTTAACAACTGTACACGCAGTGGAGAATCTAGAACGAAGTAGGATGGTTTGGTGGATGCTTCTGGTATGGGTAAGAAACGCAGACCTGACCCCCTGGTCAGCTTGATATGACTAAAACAGGAGCTATACCAGGCCAAGTGAGGTCGCTTCTTCGATCGAGCACACTTCTTCGAAAACAACCCTATTGCTTTGTTATTGATTTGGTGCGCTCCTTTAATTATAGGAGCGTGTCTCGAGGTAGGCGGTAGTAGCTGCTACGCATTACCACCAGTCTGGGAGTGCAAAACGGTAGAATTCTGTAACAACCCTAGATTTTTTTGAATATAATTTTAAATTTGATATTATTTTGTTTAAAATTATTTTAAATTTGTTTTTATTGTAAGATTTCATTTCTAAATATTTTTAAAGTGATAATAAAAAATTTCCAAAATATATTGCATTTATTTTCTATTTTAAAGCCTATTTTCCATTTTTCTGTTATTTTCTTCATTTAATTATATTTAATTAAAATTTATTTATTTATTTTTGTGCATACATTTTATTTTTGTGTTTTTATCTTTATTCATATGTATTTTTCAGATTTTTAAAATTGCAAACTGAAAATATGGATATATAAAGAGTTTTGTGACTTTTTATATACTTATAATTTTTGTATTCATACCTTTTCATTTTTCAACCAACACCTCTTCAATTTTGCTGCCATAACTCTCTACTATCAGCTGACTTCTCCATTTCATTTCACGCACAAGAAAACTTCTCAACTCGTAAAAAAAATTCGGCCTTCATCCTTGTGAAAATTTTGGTAAAAACTTTATTTTTTTTTCACTTTTTATGCTTGAATCATGTGATTTTGCACTTGCCTTCATACAACATTTGTTCAGCCTGCCACCTCCATCACCTTGGTCGCCTCCACCACCACCACCTCCAGTCCAACCCCAAAGCCATGTCGAGTCATCCTATGTTGAAGATCCACCACAAAAATGCACAAACTCCCCTTGAAACAACCATAGCCGAGCTTCATCAATGTTCCACCACCTCAAACTCCCCTTGGCCGCCACCTACATCACCACCACTAGCCTGTAGTTGACCTATGACCCTCTGCCACATCACCCCTGACCCACCTGAAGCCATGGCCGTGCCCATGTTTCCTTTGGCCTTGACCTATTTGCTTTGAAACATTGTGTGTTGCCTTAGTTTGTGTAGTTTCATGCACATATACTTTTGCACCATCATCTAATCCATGCTAGGCCGACCCTATGAAACCAAAACCAGATCCAAACTCACTCCTGAGCCATGTGTTTCTGACCTATAACTGAAACATAGGTGGTTGAAAGCAAGTGCAAATACTTTGGCTTTGTATTGTGCATTCATTTATAACATTATTTAATTATATGTTGGTTTGAAACTTAAGTTGTTTATATTTGTTTTGTTTGTTTGAATGTATTCAAGGCTATTAGCTTTGGCTCTTCCACACTCGAATCATTGTTCGTGCTATCGTGCTTTTGTGGATCTCAGTTTGTGCATTTGATTGTTATCTTCAGCTTATACCAGTGAGTTATTCTCACTAGACAGTTTTATACTTATATGACTAGTAAACCGATCACATTTGAATCTGTAAAATGCATCACCATGTTACACCTGCTATGTTATGATCATATGATGTTCACCCATGCTTAAACACCTGTTATATCATATGTTACTGTTATATATTGCTATTCTGTTATTTACATCAGTTTATCACACTGCAAGTTCCCTTTAGATTAGAATCACTATGGGTTGAAATGATACATACCGAACGGACTTTAGAATAGGGAAAAATCGTTATGGGCTAAAACAATAGGCCTGAATAATTTTCAATTATTTCATTTTACTTGGGACAACGGGTTTGAAATGATAAAACCGGGTTTTCTTTGTAAACTACGGATTGAAATGATATATTATCCGTATTCACTTTACCTAGGCTAGAAAATGATATGCAGACCCGTAGTTAAAATATATATTTCTAAATTTTTTTTAGTATTTTAGAAATGTAAATATTATAATATCTTGATTTAAAACTTGATTAAAAATGATTTTTGTAAATTATTATTGATTTTCTAAAATTTATTTTAATGGTAAAGTAGAAATTTGAATATAAGTTATTTTGGAAATTTTGATTTAATTATAAATGGAATTTAAATTAAATACGAAAATATGATAAATTTATGATATTTTGAATAAAAATGAATTTAAAATGATTTTTTATATTATATTAATGATTTTTGAATAAAGTTAAAAAGTTAAATAAATGAATGTTTAAGTTGAAATTTGAAATATAACTTAAATTGGAAATTTATGAATTTGGTTTAAAGTGAATTTTAAGTTAAGTAAATAAAATGAAATAAGTTATATTTGGAAATTTAAAATTAATTGTTAAGTTAAAATTTTAATTTAATGGATTTAAAATTGAATGTTTGAATTTAATATGTGAATTATTATTAAATATTGACTTTTGAATGGAAATTTAACTTTATAAAATCATGAATATATGAGTATTTAAATGATGGTTTTAAAAGTGAAAATGTATGATGTTATAAGTTTAAAATGACTTAAATAAAAAATTAATAGTTTGTCAAATTATATTGAATATTTGAAATTTAATTAACAGCATTTTGAAATGTTGTTATTTCTAATGTAAAGGATATTACAGCATTTGTAAATGTTGTAGTTGATATAAATGAACTAAAAGGCTAAATTGAATTAAATGCTATTATAGCACTTTGTAAGTGTTGTAATTGTTAAATTTAACTAAGTTTTATTTGAACTTAAGTAACCTTATCACAGCATTTTAAATGCTGTCTTTTGTTAAATTGAATTGTTTTAGGAGTAACTTTCCGTAGCATTTTCTAAATGCTGCGAAAGGTGAATTTTCACTGTTTTGATAAACTTAAGTGAATAAATGAACATTGAAAGTTTAAAATTTTGAAAATTTAATAATTTAATTATTAAATATAATAACTTCATTTTAATGATTTAAATGAAGTAATTTGTTTCGAAATATAAACTATTTTGAAATGTGAGTTGAAATGGTATTTTAAATTTGAATAAAATGAATGTGAATTTTGAAAAGATATGATATTTTGATATTTTGAAATGGATTTGAAATGATATTGAATTGTTAAACGATATTTGATTTTTGAAATATAAATACCATTTTAAATTATAACCACGGGTTAAAATAACGATTGGTTGTTAAAGAGACCGGGATCAGATATGGACATACTCTCTGTCGATACCGAAAACCACTTTAACAACTGTGTACGCGGTGGAGATTTCAGAATGAAGTAGGATGGTGGCGACGTTTCTGAGGTAATTACGTGGACTTGACTCCCGTGAGTTAGCTTAAGGTGGTTAAAACAGGAGCGATCTCGGGCCAAAAGAGGTAGCACCTATGGCCGGACACACTTCATTGATACCATTCTATTACTGTTGTGATTGATTGGGTGCACTCCTAGATTTTTGGAGTGTTGTTCGGGTTGGGCGTGGTGGCTGCTACGTTACCGCCAGCCCGTGTGCGTAATTGGTATGTCTACCCTGACATTGCCTTGTGTGCCGTGTCACCCACCATACCGAGCCTTTACTACGAGTTTGTTTTTCTCCCGTAGCCCGTGTGGTATCCTCTGATAGTCTCCCGATCTGGAGATATCATGATATTGGATGGACTACTGGGACTATTATGTGTGAAGGGTGATATGGGTAAGCCCCGAACGCTATTTTAAAGTAAGTTTATTTTACTGTAAACATTATTATAATAGCTCAATATTACTATATAGTAAATAGTTTGACGGATCCTTAGAGGATGGACGGTCCCAAGCATTCTTTAAGTTACTTGTATCTTTATTACAGTTCACTTGAGTTGGTTTGCATTATATAAATATATATTGTCCTGACTCGAGTGTTTTGTGTTTTTGCTTTACGCTCGGGTCAGCCTGAGTATTCACAGCTTTGGATTCTCTTTCTGGAGCTGATTTTCGTTGGAGATTCTACTTATCTACTTTTATATCTATTTCTGTTTCAGTTGTTCTAGTTTATCTTATGTATTAGTGAACTTCTATGTATTTGGGATTTCTATTATGTTGTTTCAGACTGTTATTATGTATTTGTTTTGAGACTTTGTTATAGTAGCTTCATGAACTACTATGTTATTTTTATATTCCGCTGTGAGTTATTCTGATTGTTCTGTATCTGTGATTCTGTGTTTTTGATTTCATTTGCTCCAAATTTATTTACAATCTGTTATTTTGCATCATTTAAGTCCAACATGTGTGGATTATTGTCGATTTGAATGGTACGAAATAGCGGGTTGTCACATTTGGTATCTGAGCTTTGGTTTTTTTGGAAAACCATTGCCTCTGTGGAGCAAAAAAACTCATTAGAGATAGGGTATTTCTACCCTAGAATGAGTGAAATCAATCTCAGAATCATATCTTTGTGAGAGACTTATTTTCAAAGTATAAAATGATTTTTCAAAATGTTTTCAAAAGATTTTTTCAAAGATTATTTTGTATAAAAATTTTCTTGTTTTAAAGGATTTAAAATGTTTTCTAACTTCCTTTCTTTTGTATCTACCTTGTTAGATTTTTCTTTCTATAGGATATTCATCCAAGTGAATTCTTTTGTCTTATCTTAATATATCTTTGGCTTTTCTTTATCTTGTCCTAAATTCATTCTTGATATTTTTCAGGATGAATCGAGGAAATGCCAGAGGTAGGGGTCGTGGTATTGCCCCAGCTCCTCAACCTGTTGCTTCTATCAGGTTCATTGTTCTTTGTAAGGAATTCTCTCAACTTGGTGGAACCCCGTTCACCGGTTCAGAGGGTATCATTGAGGCTCAGCAGTGGTTGTAGAGTCTAGAAAGGATATTTACTGGTCTTGATATTACTGATGCCCAGAAGCGTCCGTCGTCAGCTTGGCAGTTGCGTGATTCTGCTTTAGATTGGTGAGAGTCCGTTACGGCTAACACCGTCGAGGCTGATATTACTTGGGAGCAGTTTAGGTATCCTTTGTGTTATCTTGATTTTTGTTCCTATTTTTTTCCTTTTCTTTTGAATCTATCTTAAGCTTGTTCTGTATCTCTTTTTCAGGGAGGCTTTTGTGGAAAAATGGATGCCCGAAGCCAGGAAATCTCAGTTTTATCGTGAATTTATGGATCTTAAGCAGGGTAGCATGTCTTTTGCTGAGTATGAGAGGAAGTTCAATGAACATTCCAAGTTCGGTCCTAGCCTGATTGATACTCCTCTCAAGAAGAATGAGAAATTCATTGCTGGTGCTCGTCCAGAGTATTATAGTCGCCTCATTTCTCATGTTCATGGTTCTTTCACCCAGCTTATGGATATGGCTATTCGCTATGAGAACCCCACATCTAAAGGTGCTGCTGGTTCTGGTGCTCCTCCATCTCAGTTTTCCTCTGCTAATTCCAAGAAGCGTAAGCCTAATTTCCATCAGCAGAAGAACAATTGGAAAAAGCATCCTAGTTTGGGATCTTCATCATTTGCTCCTGCTCAGAGTCAACCAGTTGATCTCTCCTCCATCATTTGCTTTAGGTGTGATCAGAAGGGACACTATGCCAATAGCTGTCCTACCTTAGCTGGTGCTGCTATTCCTCCACCTGCTCAGTTGGTTAGGCATGATCTCTGCAAAATCTGTCTCCAGCCTGGTTACTTTAAGAAGGATTTCCCTACCCAGCAGAGCGGTACGCCTTCTGGTATATTTGTTGTCACTTCTGCATCATCTCCTGTTCCTCCGCCTGCTCCTACTCGTAGTGATGACCAAGGTACTCTCCAAGGTTTATTTACTTTATTCCATTATCATGTTCATGTTTTGTTTGATGCTGGAGCTTCCCACAGTTTTATTTCTGTTGATTTGTGTGATAAGTTAGAGCATCTCCTATCTCCTGAGTATGCTTCTTTTCCATTATGTGTTTCAAATCCTATTGGGGGCCCTGCTAACCTTAATTGGATTTGTAAGCAAGTGAAACTTCTCCATCCTAATCATCGTTTTTGTGGTGATTTTTATGTTCTGGGCTCCGATGCTTTTAATTTATTGCTTGGTCAGGATTGGTTAGTGAATCATGATGCTCATATATCTTGTAAAGCACGGTCTGTTCACCTTGTTGATGATCAAGGAAATTCCTTGATTATTCAGTGCCGCATGCCTCAGGATTTTATTGGCAACTTTATTTTTTCTCTGGATTCTTCTCCCAGTGATCTTGATTCGACTCCTGTGGTTAGACTATATCCCGATGTATTTGGTGAAGTCGCTTCTTTACCTCCGAAGCGGGAAATCAATTTTCAGATTGATCTTATTCCTGGTGCTCAACCTGTTGTTATTCCTCTTGGAAGAATGGCACCCAGCGAGAAGGTTGAGATGGGAAAGCAAATTGAGGACTTGTCTTCCAAGAGTCTGATTAGGCCTAGTTTTTTTGAATGGGGAGCCGCGGTGGTTTTTTTCACCAAGTCTGATGGTTCTCTTCAGATGTGTGTTGATTATAGGGAGCTGAACAAGCTCACTATGAAAAACAGATATCCAATGCCTCGTATCAATGATATGTTTGATCAGCTTTATGGTGCCACTGTTTTCTCACAGCTTGATCTTGCCACTGGTTTTCATCATCTCAGGGTTGCTGAGGATAGCATTTCTAAGACTGCTTTCCGCACTGAGAATGGGTTCTATGAATGGTTAGTCATGCCTTTTGATTTGACTAATGCTCATGCTTTCTTTGTTGATTTGATGAATCGTGTCTTTCGTGATGTGCTTAATAAATTTATGCTAGTCTTTGTAGATGATATCCTTGTCTTCTCTAAGACTAAGGATGAGCATAAGTCACATTTGAAATATGTTCTAGAGACTCTAAGAAATCATCAACTGAAGGCTAAATTTTCTAAATGCCATTTCTGGAAGGATGAAGTCCGATTTCTCGGGCATATTGTTTCTGGTAATGGAGTTTCTGTTGATCCAGTCAAAATTGGTGCGATCAATGTAAGTTTTTCTTTCCTCTCTTTTCCTTTAACATTTAATAATTCCATCTTTTCGGGTGTCCTGATGCTCTCCCTATTCTGTTGCAGGAGTGGGAAACTCCAAAGACTCCATCTGATATTCGTAGTTTTCTGGGCCTTGCCGGTTACTACCGGAGATTCATCGATAATTTTACTCGGATTGCTGCACCTCTCACAGCTTTGACTCGTAAGAATGCCAAGTTTGTCTGAAGTGATCAGTGTAAAGCTACATTCAATGAGTTAAAGAGCAAGCTAACTTCCGCACCAGTTCTTACCGTTCCGAACGGAAGTGATGGATTGACGGTATACATTGATGCTAGTCGTGAGGGTTTGGGTGTTGTTCTCATGCAGTATGGTAAGGTCATTGCCTATGCCAGCCGTTAGTTGAAAACCCATTAGGCAAATTATGCTGCTCATGATTTAGAGTTGCTTGCTGTTGTCTTTGCTTTGAAGCTTTGGAGGCATCATCTTCTTGGAACCAAGTTTGAGCTTTTCACCGATCATCAGTCTCTGAGATATATCTTTTCCAGAAGGATTTGAATCAGAGGCAAGTTTGTTGGCTTGAGTTTCTGGCTTCTTAGGACCTCGATATTAGCTATGCTCCCGTAAAGCTAATGTTGTGGCCGATGCTCTAAGTCGGAAGAAGGATTTGTTGTGTCAGCTTGTTGTTTCTTCTTCTCCTCTTCTGGATGTATCATGGCTAAGTAGGATGAGGATGAGATGCTTAGATTGATAAAGGAGAGTGTTCATAGTAGGGTTGGTGGTGGTAGTAGTAGTGGCAGTGGAGCTCAAATTGATGATAGAGGGATTTTGAGGATTAATGGCAGGATTTGTGTCTCGAATGTTGATGGTTTGAGGCAAGAGTTGCTTCAGCAGAATCACCGATCCAGGCTTTCTATTCATCCTGGTGTGTCGAAGATTTATCAGGATATGAAGAAGCTTTATTGTTGGAAGGGGAAGAAGAGGGATATCTCTATCTTTGTTAGTCAGTGTGCGACTTGTCAGCAAGTCAAAGCCGATCACCAAAAGACCCCTGGTTTGTTGCAGCCCCTTGAGATTCCCAATTGGAAGTGGGAACAGGTTTCCATGGATTTCATTGATGGTTTACTGAGGACTCGGAGGGGTAATGAGAGTATCTGAGTTATTGTTGATAGACTGACCAAGTCCGCTCATTTTATTCCGGTCAAGTCTACTCGTTCTGCTTCTATCTTATCTGAGATCTACATGAGAGAGATCATTCGTCTCCATGGTGTTTCTTTCAGTATTGTTTGTGATCATGACTCTATCTTTACCAGTCAGTTCTGAAAAGCTTTTCAGGAATCTCTGGGTACTCGTCTGAATCTGAGCACTGCTTATCATCCACAGACCGACGGTCAAACGGAAAGAGTGAATCAGATTCTCGAGGATCTTCCTCGTGCTTGTGTGCTTGATTATGGAGGATCTTGGGAAGATCATCTCCATCTTGTTGAATTTACCTACAATAATAGCTATCTGGTATAATCTTATCTTCTGTTTTTCAGTCTATTCTTAATCTTTTTATCTATCTCATTCCATATTCACATTCAGACCAGTCTCAAAATGTCTCCGTTTGCTGCTCTATATGGACGACCTTGTAGATCTCTATCTTGCTGGATTGAATACGGTAATCGTTTGGCTCTTGGTCCTGATGTGATATTGGAAGCTTGTAAGAGAGTTGAGGAGATTAAGAAGAGGTTGAGAGCCGCTCAGGATAGGCAGAAGTATGCTAATAGGCGTAGGCGGAATTTGGAATTTGTTATTGGTGATCAGGTGTTCCTTAAGGTTTCTCCCTAGAGGAATGTCATTCGCTTTGGTCGTAGAGGGAAGCTTTCTCCTAGGTTCATTGGTCCTTTCCACATTGTGGAAAGAGTTGGTTCTTTGGCTTATCGTCTGGATTTGCCCGAGAAGCTTTCTGGAGTGCATGATGTATTCCATGTCTCGCATCTTCGCCGACTCTTCATGATCCATCTCTTATTGTCCAGCCTTCTACTCTTGATAGTTTGGATATTGAGCCTAATCTGACTGTCGTGAGGAAGCCACTTCGTATTGTCGACAAAGGTACGAAGCAGCTCAGAAGGAAATCTGTTAATCTGGTCAAAGTACAATGGAGTACTGACGATCGAGATTGTACCTGGAAAATGGAGGAGAGCATTCGTGCTTCGAATCCGGAATTGTTAGTTTCAGGTACTGTTTTTTTCTATCTTGTTTCTCTTTATTTTCCTTGCCCGTTCTTTTCGAGGACGAAAAGATTTTAGTGGGGGAGAGTGTACCAACCCTAGATTTTTTTAATATAATTTTAAATTTGACTTTATTTTGTTTGAAATTATTTTAAATTTGTTTTTATTGTAAGATTTCATTTCTAAATATTTTTAAAGTGATAATAAAAAATTTCCAGAATTTATTGCATTTATTTTCTATTTTTAAAGCCTAGTTTCCATTTTTCTGCTATTTTCTTCATTTAATTATATTTAATTAAAAGTTATTTATTTATTTTTGTGCATGCATTTTATTTTTGTGTTTCTATCTTTATTTATATGTATTTTTCAGATTTTTAAAATTGCAAAATGAAAATATGGATATATGAAGAGTTTTGTGACTTTTTATATACTTAGACCTTTTGTATTCATACCTTTTCATTTTTCAACCAACACCTCTTCAATTTTGCTGCCATAACTCCCTACTATCAGCCGACTTCTCCATTTCATTTCACACACAAGAAAAACTTCTCAACTCATAAAAAAATTTCGGCCTTCATCCTTGTGAAAATATTGGTAAAAAACTTTATTTTTTTCACTTTTTATGCTTGAATCATGTGATTTTGCACTTGCCTTCATACTACTTTTGTTCGGCCTGCCACCTCCATCACCTTGGCTGCCTCCACCACCACCACAACCAGTCACCACCACCTCCAGTCCAACCCCAAAGCCATGCCGAGCCATCCTATGTTGAAGATCCACTACAAAAATGCACAAACTCCACTTGAAACAACCATAGCCGAGCTTCATCAATGTTCCACCACCTTAAACTCCCCTTGGCCGCCACCTACATCACCACCACCAGCCTGTAGTTGAGCTGTGACCCTCTGCCACATCACCTCTAACCCACCTGAAGCCATGGCCATGCCCATGTTGCCTTTGGCCGTGACCTATTTGCTTTGAAACATTGTGTGTTGCCTTAGCTTGTGTAGTTTCATGCACACATACTTTTGCACCATCATCTAATCCATGCTAGGCTGACCCTATGAACCCAAAACCAGATCGAAACCCACTCCCTAGCCGTGTGTTTCTAACCTATAGCTGAAACATAGATGGTTGAAAGCAAGTGCAAATACTTTGGCTTTGTATTGTGCATTCATTTATAACATTATTTAATTATATATGTTGGTTTGAAACTTAAGTTGTTTATATTTGTTTTGTTTGTTTGAATGTATTCAAGGCTATTAGCTTTGGCTCTTCCACACTCGAATCATTTTCGTGCTATCGTGCTTTTGTGGATCTCAGTTTGTGCATTTGATTGTTGTCTTCATCTTATACCGGTGAGTTATTCTCACCAGACAGTTTTATACTTATATGACTAGTAAACCGATCACATTTGAATCTGTAAAACGCATCACCATGTTTCACCTGCTATGTTATGATCATATGATGTTCACCCATGCTTAAACACCTGTTATATCATATGTTACTGTTATATATTGCTACTCTGTTATTTACATCAGTTTATCACACTTCAAGTTCCCTTTAGATTAGAATCACTATGAGTTGAAATGATACATACCCAAACGGACTTTAGAATATGGGAAAATCATTATGGGCTGAAATGATAGGCCTGAACAATTTTCAATTATTTCATTTACTTTGGACCGCGGGTTTGAAATGATAAAACGGGTTTTCTTTGTAAATTACGGATTGAAATGATATATTATCCGTATTCACTTTACCTAGGCTAGAAAATGATATAAAGACCCGTGGTTAAAATATATCTTTCTAAAAAAATTTTAGTACTTTAGAAATGTAAATATTATATTATCTTGATTTAAAACTTTATTAAAAATGATTTTTGTAAAGTATTATTGATTTTCCAAAATTTATAAGTGAAATAAATTAATGGTAAAGTAGAAATTTGAAATATAAGTTATTTTGGAAATTTTGATTTAATTATAAATGGAATTCAAATTAAACATGAAAATATGATAAATTTATGTTATTTTGAATTAAAATGAATTTAAAATGATTTTTTATATTGTATTAAAGATTTTTTAATAAAGTTAAAAAGTTAAATAAATGAATGTTTAAGCTGAATTTTGAAATATAACTTAAATTGGAAATTTATGAATTTGGTTTAAAGTGAATTTTAAGTTAAGTAAATAGAAATAAGTTATATTTGAAAATTTAAACTTAAGTGTTAAGTAAAAATTTAATTTAATGAATTTAAAATTGAATGTTTGAATTTAATATGTGAATTATTATTAAATATTGACTTTTGAATGGAAATTTAACTTTATAAAATCATGAATATAAGGTTATTTAAATGATGGTTTTAAAAGTGAAAATGTATGATTTTATAAGTTTAAAATGACTTAAATAAAAATTAAATTATTTGTGAAATTATATTGAATATTTGAAATTTAATTAACAGCATTTTTGAAATGCTGTTATTCCTAATGTAAAGGATATTACAGCATTTGTAAATGCTGTAGTTGATCTAAATGAACTAAAAGGCTAAATTGAATTAAAGGCTATTATAGCACTTTGTAAGTGCTGTAATTATTAAATTTAACTAAGGTTTTATTTGAACTTAAGAACCTTATTACAGCATTTTAAATGTTGTCTTTTGTTAAATTGAATTGTTTTAGGAGTAACTTTCCATAGCATTTTCTAAATGCTGCGAAAGATGAATTTTCACTGTTTTGATAAACTTAAGTGAATAAATGAACTTTGGAAGTTTAAAATTTTAAAAATTTAATAATTTAATTATTAAATATAATAACTTCATTTTAATGATTTAAATGAAGTAATTTATTTTGAAATATAAACTATTTTGAAATGTGAGTTGAAATGGTATTTTAAATTTGAATAAAATGAATGTGGTTTTTGAAAAGATATGATATTTTGAAATGGATTTGAATGATATTAAATTGTTAATGATATTTGATTTTTGAAATATAAATACCATTTTAAATTATAACCGCGGGTTATAATAACGATTGGTTGTTAAAGAGACCGGGATCAGATATGGACATACTCTCCGTCGATACCGAAAACCACTTTAACAACTGTGTACGCGGTGAAGATTCCAGAATGAAGTAGGATGGTGACGACGTTCCTGAGGTACATTACGTGGACCTGACTCCCGTGAGTTAGCTTAAGGTGGCTAAAACAGGAGCGATCTTGGGCCAAAAGAGGTAGCACCTCTGGCCGTACACACTTCTTCGATACCATTCTATTACTGTTGTGATTGATTGGGTGTATCCCTTGATTTTTGGAGTGTTGTTCGGGGTGGGCGTAGTGGCTGCTATGTTACCGCAAGCCCGTGTGCGTAATTGGTATATCTACCCTGGCATTGCCTTGTATGCCGTGTCACCTACCATATCGAGCCTTTACTACGAGTTTATTTTTCTCCCGTAGCCCATGTGGTATCCTCTGATAGTCTCCCGATCTAGAGATATCATGATATTGGATGGACTATTGGGACTATTACGTGTGAAGGGTGATATGGGTAAGCCCGGAGCGCTATTTTAAAGCAAGTTTATTTTATTGTAGACATTATTATAATAGCGCGATATTACTACATTGTAAATAGTTTGATGGATCCTTAGAGGATGGGCGGTCATAGGCATCCTTTAAGTTACTTGTATCTTTATTATAGTTCACTTGAGTTGATTTGCATTATATAAGTATATATTGTCCCGACTCGAGTGTTTTGTGTTTTTGCTTTACGCTCGGGTCAGCCTGAGTATTTACAGCTTTGGATTCTCTTTCTGCAGTTGGTTTTCGCTGGAGATTCTACTTATCTACTTTTATACCTATTTCTGTTTTAACTGTTCTAGTTTATCTCATGTATTTGTGAACTTCTATGTATTTGGGATTTCTATTGTGTTGTTTCAGACTGTTATTATGTATTTGTTTTGAGACTTTGTTATAATAGCTTCATGAACTACTATGTTATTTTTATACTCCGCTGCGAGTTATTCTGATTGCTCCGTGTCTGTGATTCTGTGTATTTGATTTCATTTGCTCCAAATTTATTTACAATATATTATTTTGCATCATTCAAGTCCGACATGTGTGAATTATTATAGATTTGAATGGTACAAAATGGCGGGTCGTCATAAATTCTACCTTGGGCATAGCCTCGTATGCCTTGTCATCTGTCTTATCGAGCCCACTATGATTTTGTTTTGTGTGGTACCTATGGAGGGCTCCCTGATAGCCCACCGATTTGGTGGAGTTTAACAGTACTATATAGACTGCGACATTTATAAAATGTGTTAAGGGGGATATGGGTAACGCCTTAACGCTATTTTCAATATTATACTTTACTGCTTGACGGTACATATATAGCTTATATACTACATATGTAAATAGTTTAACGGATCCTTAAAGGATGAGAATCTCAAACATTTTTTAAGTTATTGTTGCATTTCATTTATTGCATTTCACTTGAGTTGATTTACTTACATGAGAATGTTAGTCCTAACTCGAGTATTTTGTTTTTACTTTATGCTCGAGTCAATCTAAATTCCACAGCATTCAAGACTCACCTTTTGGAGTTGGAGACTTTGTTGGAGATCTATCTATCTACTTAGCTATTTCATTTATTTCAGTTATTTCTAACTAGACATTTGTCATTTTCTTATGTATTAGCGAACTTCTATGTATTTGGATTTCTGTTGTATTTGTTTCTGACTCTGTTGTTTCTGTAGTAGCTTCATAAACTATTATGTTTTATTTTATTCCACTGCATATTATGTGTCTGTGATCCGATGATTGATTCTATTTAGCCTAAAAACAATTAACAATCTGTTGGTTTGAATGATTCAAGTCTGACATGTGTGGTTTTATCGTCGATTTGAATGGTTCAAAATAGCGGGTCGTTACAGTTGGTATCAGAGCTTTAGTTTTAGACAAACCTTAGCCTATGGGGTAAAAAATCATTAGAGATAGGGTAGTAATATCCTAAAATAGTAGAATTAATTACGGAATCACTCTAGTTTCAGCTTGATTCTTAGTTAGAATTCTTTTTGATTAGGATTCCTTTGAATTTAAATCTCTTCCTTTGTTCTGAAATCCATTCTTGAATCTTTCTAATGAAACGTAAGAATGCCAGAGGTAGGCGTCGAGGGATTGCACCAGCACCAGAACCTGTTGCACCAGTCATATTCACTACTCTCTGTAAGAAGTACACTCAGCTTGGTGGTACTAGGTTTACTGGAGTAGAGAGCATCATTGAGGCTCAGCATTGGATGAGGAGTTTAGAGAAGATTTTCATAGGTCTTTAAATCACTGATGCTCAGAAGCGTTAGCTAGCCACTTAGCAGTTGTAGGAGGCATCCCAGGATTGGTGGGAGTCTGTTACGACCCACATTATTGAGGTAAATATCACTTGGGAGCAGTTTAGGTATAAATCTTGAGTTGGATTCAAGTTTGGTTAAGTTATATTTTTGGATTTTAACTTAAGTCTCGAATACCATATTTCAGGGATGATTTTGTAGCTAAGTGGATGCCCGAAGCCGGAAAATCTCAGCTATACAGGGAATTTATGGACCTAAAGCAGGGTAATATGACATTTTCTGAGTATGAGAGGAAGTTCAATGAACTGTCCAAGTTTGGTCCTAGCTTGATTGATACCCCTCTTAAGACGAATGAGAAGTTTATAGCTGGAGCTCACCCGAAGTATTATGATCTTTTGATTGCTCATGTGCACAACCATTTTACTGGATTGATGGATATGACTATTAGATATGAGAACCCCACTTCTATGGAAACATCACCTCCGTCTCAGCCTTCTTCCAACAGCTCCAAGAAGAGGAAGTCCAACTTTCTTCAGCAGAAGAAGAAATGACAGAATTCTCATGGTATTGGATCTTCTTCTCAAAGACGTAGTTGATGCAGTTGACCAGATTCTCGGTCTTTTGCATTGTTCTTGTGACATATTCGTTCGGATATGGTAATTGAAGTACTAGAAAAGGGAAGAAGTGTTGATTTTTGTGTGAAGGAGAAGGTAAATGAAGGTTAAAATTTATAAAAGAGGAGAGAGTGGGAGGAGACGGTAGTGGGTATCGGATGAGTCATCCAATGTCCACGGATCAATTTTCATATGCAACTGTAATGTGGCAATTTCAACAGATACCATGCTACCATGTCAAATGCGGCAACGGGATAAAAATTAACTGTGAACGCATCTAAGTAAAAGATAATGTAAGTGATTTTGAAGATAATTTTCTGTCTATGTACATGCAATTTATGTTGTATTAACTTTTTTTTTTCTTTAACTAGAAACGGTGGATGAGCTCTAAATTTTGGAGCATCATCTACATAACTCATAAGCTACTTCGATTGCACATCAGCTACTTCATTTTCGGACATTAAGCAAACGTTTGACACGAGAAACGTAAGGAGCAAAACTTTGATGAAGTCCCTTATTTTGGCGACCATCTCCTAGAAAGCATCCTTACACTTTTCCATCTTTTCAGTTTTTAGTACCTTCAAAAACAAACATTTATTTATAAATAAATGGAATAAACAACAATATCAAAGCGTATCCCAGTATAAAGTGGCAGAAAGAATCGAAGTCATCATTCTTAATTATGAACCCCTAAAATGGATAAAGAGGAACTTGTCGGCATAAAAATGAGAAAAGGACTAATCTTGAGCAAAAAAGGTGGGCAATTAACTCCAGTCCCTAGCTGGAAAATGGAAGAAGAAGAATCAGGACCCTCGAATTCTTATACTGTTGATAGAATAAACAAGACTTCTGCTAGGAAGCTTGGTGCTTGTCTATGGGAGGTGCAGAATCAGTCGCTTTTGTGTAATACTAATGTTATGGGAAAGAGCAAAGCAAGAACGTCGGAGCCCAATTCCCCTATTTTGGTATTTTGATTCTAAATTTCTCGTGTTTTTTTCCTCTGTTGTCGCCCAAATGTATTGTTCATTCTGTCATGTTTATTTATTGGTTCACTTTTTCTTGAAAATATTTACTGGTTCACGTAATCATACTGGTCATGTGGATTTATGATTTAGAAAACATAAATCTATGCAATAAATTGAAGCAAGGGAGAAGTTTACTAATGACAAGTAGTTTGGGATATTTTTTGGATGATACCATATACACAAAATACTCCTCTCACCCACTTAAAAGAATAATAAAATAAATTAATCAAAACCACTTCAGAAACTCATCATGCTCATGCTCAGATAGGCAAAACTGAACTTAATATAAAAATAAAAACTTTCATAACCGAGCAAACATAATACTAGAAAAAGACTTTAATTTTTGAACATATTGATTTCTTCTATTATCACTTTCAATGGAAGAAGAAAGAGATAAATAAAGTAAGTGGAATAACTTTATAAATTATAAATCACTGTAAATGATTTTTTTTTATGTTTACAATATTAATATCAATTAATATGCTTGCAATTCTATATTTGTATGAAATCAATAATGTTTATCATAGTTATTCCTATTACCTTTTGTCATTCATAATAATGTTTTCTCATATTATCCATTAATGGAAGGCGAAAAGAGGATGAACAATGCAAGTAAAACATATTTTATTGTTTTGAGATTAGTGTTTTATGATGTAAGAGATTTTTAATACTATTCAGACTATGCAGCGTCCTACGTGGGGATTTAAACAACTAGCATGACTTTTGAAATATTGAGTTTTGATTTTAAATGAGAATCAATTTTGAAATTTTGAGTGATCTCTAGTGGCAGATGGAACCCAAAACATTATATTACACATTTTTAATTAGCCATATGAATTTTTAATGTTTCCGGCATCATATTAGATGAGGCTAAGATAAACGGTTCAAGACCTATTTACAGCTTGAACAGTTAGAAGTGGGATAGAAATAAGCAAGAGGGACATTTTTACAAAAACCCTTAAAAGTTTCAAAATTCACTTCCAGCACCGTCAAAAACAAGTTTTTACGAAAAGCCTCATCAATATTTTCAATGAAAATGTGCATTTTAAACTAAATGCAAGTTGAACTGCAAATATTTGCATTTTACACTGCAAATATTTGCATTTTACACTACAAATAGTTGCAGTTCTGACTGCATATTTTTTTAAAATAAAAATTTATATTCTACGCAATAAGAATGCACATTATACGCTTTAAATATTTGCAGTCCACGTTGCAAATATTTATTATACAAATAAATATTTTAAATTTCAAATATTTGTAGTTCTAATTGCAAATATTTATAGTTTAAAATACGCATTTTTGTTAAAAACATTGACAATGGTGTTCCGTGAAATTTATTTTGAGAAGAGTTTTTCAGGTATTAAGTTTGAAAATAATGGTTGGATCCTTAATTTCCATTAAACAAAATATAGGGTGTTACTATTTGTACACACCAAAACATCATCCTTAACACATCTCTCCTCTCATCCAATTAAACATTTATCTCACCCACCACACCCACTTTATTTTTCTTGCCATTTTATAAGAACTATGTTAAATTTTGGTGATACAAAATCACAAATAGAGGGAAAGAAATATGCAAAAGAAAGAAAGAGAAGATTTTGTTTCCCCTAATTAATAGGCATATTGAGTATGTTTATTTCTTTCTCTAATTGGCTAATCAAATTATTTTTTGTCATCTAATGTTATCTTGGGCATTAAGTAATTTGATTATATAAATAGAGACTAGAAGAGAGGGTAAATGTATGGTGGAAAACCTATTTGCTAATTCTCTGTTCTCCATCTTTGTTCTTCTTCTCCAACAATTTTAGTCATATAGATATTTGCTCTCTTTCTCAATTTGGTTATTGATTCAATGGTATTTTGTTTATTTTAGTTTTGTTTTATTAATTGTAAACAAAAATTTTGGTGAATCAATAAAGTGGGTGGTTGGGTGGAATATCTTGTCTTATTGCTTTTAATTTCAGTTCCGTCTTATTTTTAATCCAAGTTATCTCTTTGTGATTTTGGTGACAAAGATCCGTTGATATAAGCTCCTGCAAAGCGCTGCCATTTTTGCACAACAGATTGGTATCAGAGCACAAATCATCGCAAAGCTTTGAGTAATTTTGGATTGAAAAATTATTGATGTCGGATATGATTTCATTTTCGAAGATGGCTATTTTGGATGGGAAGAATTGGGGTATTTGGAAGCCTAGGATGGAGGATATTCTGTACCTCAATGATCTTCATGATCCGATTGATGGAGATGGAAAGAAGCCCTCTGATGTAGATGGGGGAAAATGGAAGAAGATAGATAAGAAGACAATTGTTTTGATTCGTCAATATCTTGATGATTCAGTTTTCCATCATGTGGCTAGTTGTGAATCCACAAAGGTTTTGTGGGACAAGTTGGTATCTTTGTATGAGTCAAAGAGCGCTACTACTAAGGCTTTTCTGGTTCGAAAGTTGGTACAACTGAGGTTAGATGAAGAGAAGTTTGTTGCAGAGCATTTGAATGAATTTCAGGATGTAATAATCAATTGGCAAATATGAAGGTCAATTTTGATGATGAGTTACAGGCTCTTTTATTGATGAGTTCGCTTTCAGAAAGTTGGGAAACTTTGGTTGTTTCATTGAGTAATTCCAATGCTAATGGAACTATCTCTTTAGAAACTGTTCGAAGCAGTCTTTTGAATGAGGAGCTTAGAAGAAATGAGTCGGGTATGAAATCAATTCAAAGTGAGGCTATGGTGGTAAGGGACTCGAATAAAGATACAATTTGGAAGAAGAATGATGCTAATGGTAAAGGTGTTACCACTTGTCATTATTGTAATAAGAAAGGTCACATACGCAGTAAGTGTTATGCTTATAAAAGAGATCGGAAAAAGACTGCGCACGGTGATACTAGTAGTGATGCACATGCAGGTTTTGCTGAAGGTACCGATAGTGATGCTTCTTATGATGTCCTCTTTAGTGAAAATAAGCCTTGGAAGATGGATTCGGGAGTCAGTTTTCACATTCATATAGATGTGAATTGTTGTTATTCTTATGAGAAGAGTGTCGACATGATTAGGACAGCCAATGGAGAAGAGCCACCGATTTGTGGTATTGGATCTATCCGATTTAGTATGCATGATGGTGTGGTTAGAGAAGTCTCTGGAGTCAGACATGTACCCACTTGTTCGCATAATCTTATTTCTCTTGGTCAGTTGGATCGCCGTGGTTGCACTTATGAGACTCAATATGGAGTTTTGAGAGTGAAGAAAGGTGGTCATGTAAGGATGAGAGGAGTATTAGAAGAAGGAAACCTTTATAGCGTGGTTGGTTCTATAGTCGACTATGGAAAGCGAGTGACGGTTGAAGAACCTAGTCTACAGCAAGGTGGAGAGGTTAATGTGGTCACTTCTTATGATTCTAGCATTGAGGATCATATTTTAGACATGAGTCTTCATGTTGATGATGCTCGGGGGATCGATGGTGATCAGGTAATGAGCTCAGATCGAGTGATAGACGGGTGTCGAGTTGCAAAATCCACAAAGACAAGACAAAGATCTTTGTGGTATTACAAACGTTTTTGAGATCGGATTTGTGTGGTGCACCTCATGTGGGAGATGCATCATTTGCAGTCGGTGGTAGAGGTTTGTAATTTGGTATGATTGATATATAGGGAGTTGTGATAGATCTAGATATGACATGTTTGATATGTTGGAGATATGTGATTTTGCATCAAGGTGGAGTGTTAAATTTTGGTGATACAAAATCACAAATAGAGGGAAAGAAATATGCAAAAGAAAGAAAGAGAAGATTTTGTTTTCCCTAATTAATAGACATATTGAGTATGTTTATTTCTTTCTCTAATTGGCTAATCAAATTATTTTTTGCCATCTAATGTTATGTTGGGCATTAAGTAATTGAATATATAAATAGAGACTAGAAGAGAGGGTAAATGTATGGTGGAAAACCTATTTGCTAATTCCCTGTTCTCCATCTTTGTTTTTCTTCTCCAACAATTTTAGTCATATAAATATTTGCTCTCTTTCTCAATTTGGTTATTGATTCAATGGTATTTTGTTTATTTTAGCTTTGTTTTATTAATTGTAAACAAAAATTTTGGCGAATCAATAAAGTGGGTGGTTGGGTGTAATATCTTGTCTTATTACTTTTAGTTTCAATTCCGTCTTATTTTTAATCCAAGTTATCTCTTTGTGATTTGGGTGACAAAGATCCGTTGATATAAGCTTCCGCAAAGCGCTACCATTTTTGCATAACAAACTATGCATTCTCTTCGCTATTTCTCTCTTTTCAAAAGAATTTCTTTTCAAAACTAAAATCTCAAAATTAAATTTGTTGCTCGACTTTTCAAATCAAATGGATTTAGACAAAAACCAAACAATCTAATTTATAATTGGATCCTAAATTTTAGATTTGCATCTGATCCATATGACCTTGAAGTTCAATCCAATAGGATTATTATTGGATTAGAATGGAAACTGGGTATTGGTTATTACAGATTTTATCAAATTGATATACTTATGACTGTTCGTATATAATCACAAGTTAGATGATCGACTTATTATATGTCAGGCACACTAATTAATATTTCAATAAATATGTTTGTTTTTACATTAATTGGTCATATAATGTTTATTTCTCATCATCTTATTAGCAATTAAGCTGTATATATATCATTATTGTAAATAGTTGTTTGCCTATAGTTGGATATTCATATTTTCATCAAAAATTAGAGAAAATAAAATTAAGCATAAATTTAAGTGCAGCTTGCAACTATCTTTTTTCTAGCCTTTACTTGAATCAAATTAGACAAATACATGCCCATTTTCATTTTGTCAACAGCTAAGTAAATCAAAATTACGTTATGATGTCTATTTAGATAGAAAACAAAAATTACGTATGAAAAACTCATAATATTAAATTAAACTACTATGAAGATATATTTTCTATAGAAAAAGGAAGTAACCCCAAGGTAGTGCAGTTGGTTAGGACGTGTGGTGTTCACCTGGATAGTTGAAGGTCAATCACCATCAACTACATATCCCCGTGAATTACTTGAATTATATTTTATGGGGTCGGCGAGTTTACATGCAAAATTTGGTTTAAAAAATAAATAAAAAGCAAGTTTAGCCAAAGCATTTAAATTTTATACATGTTAACCGTTCAATCACTAAACTATGAATCCACGAAATAATACGATGAATGTCAAAGTTCAAATTAAACGTACAAACCAAAACGAAATCAAATTGATAAAACCTAGCCGAAAAAGGTTTGCATCACAGATCAATCAAGTATATCATCGTTGAAGTCAATGATGGATATTTAGCTTGTAAAACAATGGAAAACCTATTAGAATATATACAAAATAATGACAATTGATGACACATCGGATCTCATTGTTCCTTGATTTTAACTCCATATGTGAACCAATGAGATCCAATGGTCAAGCTCCCTTATATCGTATTTTGTTTTGTTTTATGTCCAAATAGCTAGTTCCATAAAATAATCATAATTTAAAAACTAGTTGGATCAATTATTGAATTGGTTTCAACCATGAAAACTTGCCGATTGATCCCTTATAGTTGGATTTCTAAACATTGAATCCAATCCAATCATTTTTTGTAGTGGATGGGGATTTTTTTTTGTTTTTTTGTTTTTGGATTGGAATAGATTGGATTGGATGGCTAACCAATCCATGTACATCCCTAATAAAGAGTTGGTAAGACATAAAATTTAATGCATTTGAAGAGTTGGTAAGACATAAAATTTAATGCATGTGAGGTTCATGGCCCGATTCTATTTCAAATTGTTCTTTGCTATCTGTCCATATATTGCCATTCTTTTAATCCTTCACATAATCTTTCATGAGTACACGTTAAAGATTTAATTCATAAAAGGTGTATGAACTAAAAACATGTCTCTCTTACTATCTTCCAGTTGAACTACGCGCCCGTTGGACATGTCCAAACAAAAACGTGTATTAACTTTTATTTACTGCTAATTAGTATATAAAATGCACACAAAAACTAAAATCAAAATGATATTGGATGCTTTAGTTCAAAATTTAACTCTTTCATAAGTTTTGTTACATAAGATAGTTGTTTAGAAATTAAACATGTGATAAAGAGAGAGACATAGTATTAAGTTATTAATGTTTCAAGAGTAAAAACAGATTGAGTAAGAAAGAGTTACCAAAAAGTCATTCGTGCTATCTGTTTTGTTTTATTATTGAAAAATGGTATATTTGTAAATTCAAAGCTTCAAATTAAGGTATCCCAATTATATATATATATATATATATATGTATGTATGTATGTATGTATATGTATGTATGTATATATATATTCTCTTAACATATACATTAATATTGAGTTTGGGTATACTTTTTGCAACATATTCATTTTAAAAAATCTCCATCTATGCTTTCTTTAATTAATAATAAAACCAAAATCAAAATAAGATTGGCTATACTTTTATTATGTTAGCGTTATGCTATACTTTGTAGGTTTGATGTTACGGTTAGAAAAAACTGTATGCTTTATCGGTTCATTGTAGTTAATGAGTACGCCATCCAATGTGTTACCTCCAATTCCCAATGGTGTTAAAATGTACACTTCACATAATTAGTGACTATTAGGAGAGACTAATTTCCTTATATTCCACTTGCGTATGGTGTATGAGTCTAATATTATTATTTGGATAATTACAATGTTCATCCTACACGACCCTTGTTCTGTGTATCATTGATTGGTTTTGCTCTTAATTAGTCAACTAAAAAGGATAAAATTGTTTTTTTATATGTAATAGTGAAATTAGTAAGTGAGACTTATCTCTGTTTTTTCAAATAAATAAAACGAGGTTTGATGTCTTGGATCATTATGTTGAAGTTTTTGAAATTTCGGTTTATTTCGTTAGCATCAAAAATTTCTATATTGGATGGTTTCAACAAAAATACATACCTACTGCAAATTAATACGAAAAATTACAATAATTAAAAAGTATCCAATTACATAAAGGTCGCCAAATAGAAAAGCCCAACAGTAGCAAAAGTTGGTCTATCTATTTACAAAACGAACTAAACTCGTACAAAGCTCCTTAGCTCCTTCGTTATAACACATTTTTGTGGATGTTATCTTTTTGTTTCTCTTTTTTCTGTAAATTTGATACAAATAAATGTTAAACAATTAAATTCAAACGGTAATTGAAGTCATGACTTCAACTACTTTCCCAGTTGTAACAAAATTCAAGGTCCTTGATTTAGTTTTTCCTATATTTGATTAGTTTGATATCACTACGTAGGAGATATATTTTTCAGTTAAGTTGACATATTCTGGATCCAACATAGGAACATCCATCTTTATTGTTTTTCTTATGCTTCTTACCAGATCTGAAATTTAATACCTATAAAATGTTGCTTTTGCTACAAAAAAGGATGGTATCATAACATATTTGATATATCATATTGGATGTCGTTAATAGCCATGCAAACGTAAAATGGAACATAAGTTCATTCAAATCATATAGACATGTTTTCTTAATACCATACAGTTAGCACTATACTTTCTTAAATTCAAATACAACAATACTTTTATAATACTACTGCAGTACACTAGTTAAGTTCTTTATATATATATATATATATATATATATATATATATGTATATATAATATTTTACATAATAAGTACTTAATCTCATTAACACTTACTAATAAACGGTTCTGATTTAATTGTAACGGTTAAGCATTAGAAAGATTTTATTATTTATTGAAGTTTTTAATGCTTATTACATCATAAAAGCATTGAATAAGCTCAAAAGTACAGTTAGAAGCAAACCCATTAAACACTAATTAGCAATCAACAATAAAACTTATTTTATTTGAAACAAACACAATTTTAATTCTATTATTATGTGTGAATGTTAAATATCTCAAATTTAAATATTTTTTAAGTCTAAAGTTTGTATATTTTCGAATAATCCAAATAATTTTTACCTACTAGTCTATGCAGATAACAATTGATATACAACAATAGAATGAACTAAGTGAGTTGGGGAGTTGTTTCTTTCAATAATTTGAGTTCGAGCGTCAACGTAGTCTTTCCTTCAAGGTACTTGATTGTTGAAAATGCAAAGAACTAGTAGTGTAACCAATATATGTATTTCATAGTTAAAGGTCTGGTTGGAACCTCAAACTTCTATCATCTTGAATCGGCATATCTGTCGCCACTGATCTAAAATTTCAATTTGGTAAGAACCCTAAAATCATAGTAAAAAATTGATTCTTTTATGTCGATTGAGAATGATATCACAGCTTAAACAAGCAAATGTTAGGTAGTGTTTGGTCTGAAAATTGAGTTTTGTGTTTTGCACTTCCAACTTGTACTTTGAAATACACGGAAGAGCGGAAGCGGGTGGAAAACGGTCAGATTTGAGAAATCATTTTGACATATAAATTTAAAAATGACTTTTTTGCGTTTTCCGTCTTTTGAAAAATATCAGCAGCTATCTTCTCTCATCTCTTTTTCCTACTGTTGGATTGACTAGGATGTTCCAACTCCTTCACTCCCCCACTCCCCCCCCCCCCCCTCCACACACACACAAATATTGGAAATGCAAAACACAAAACTTGTTTTCAAAACCAAACGCTATCTTAGCTTCTATACGGCGATTTCAAATCAATTTATTATGTAAAAAAATTATTTTAGTGCTTCCTAGCATTGTTGTTGCGACGAAAGAAGCAATTAAAGTTGTGACCTAATTTAGCATTTGAATTTGATCGATTAACATTTTTTGTACTTGATTTAGAGAAGAGAAATAAAAAAAGATAATATCATGAAAATTGTTGTTACAAAGAAAGTGAGGTGTCTAAGATGCAAGTTTTAGGTTTTTTTTTTTTTTTGGGGTGCATGGATAGTGTAGGTTTTTCTGTTGCTAGGCTAGAATTATAGGTTGCATATATATAATGGAACGGCTATATATGTACAAATAAAAATACATGGTGTAACAGTATGTTTTAACTCTTGAATTTCATTGTCTTTGCATTTAAGGATGAAATCAATGGAAGATCTAACATCTGAAATTAATTGTCATTGGTGTTTTTATTTATGTCTCCATAGAATTTTCTCTATGAATAATAAAAGTATTTCAATTTAATCTAAAAGGCACTTAGAGATGAATATTGCTAATTATCAGTTTTGAGAGAATATATCCGGATTCTTTTAGATGTTATATTTGTTGAGAAACACATGCATGCGCATATACATACAAGTACATATAAATATTACAATGTGCATACTCACATGTGCATTACACGTGTCAAAGAGATTCATATAATAATTGACTGAAAATCCAACCTTTTAGTGTAATGTTGTGTATGCCGTATAGGTTTAATGTTATGGTTAGGCAAATAATGTGTTTATATAGGTTATAATTTAGTTAACAGGATCCTAATCCAAGTTATGCTATCCGCATACTCCTACCGAAGTCTAAAAGAGCACACTTCACATAATTTGTTGATATTTAGAGAAACCAATTTCATGCGCTGTTTTTCTTTTATCCCACCATCTTGTGGAGTGTGCAACTAATATTTTTATTTTGATAATTGCAATGTTAACTATATTATACCCTTGCAGCATGGTTTTGCTGGATTTCACTTTTAATTGGTTAACCAAGTGCTTATATAATGTCATGCACCATTTGTTTCCTCAATATTTTTGTTAAAAGAAGTCCTAAATAGTTTATTGGGTTACATTGTGATTTGTTAAAAATATTATCAACATAAATTTACAAGGGAAAACATCAATCATCAATCATTCTTTATAACTCAAAGTTTATTTTAATAACACGCCTGATACTAATTATCTCATTGACCACATAAAATCATATTCTACTCATCAAATCAAATAATATAAGATTGATTATTAGAACCAAATTTTACATTAGATCATTGATTGATCACAATGTAATAGAAGTTTACAATGAAAGAACGAAAAGTCAGTTTGTGGGATAGAAGAAGAGAGTTGATAAATTCACTTTACAAATATAATAATATAAGTCAGGAAGAGAATATTGGTATAGAACTGTCTGAAACCTCTAAGGCTTATTTGGCATTCTTGGTCCTTGACGTGAATAAAATCACTGTTTCAACTTAAACTGAGACGAAATTGGAGTTTTGATAATAAAAAAATTGGATGTAAGAGTTTAGGTCCTACAGATGAGGATAATTACTATTCAATTGTGAATTTTAGTTGGCTGGGTTTTACAGTTAAGCTAACTGTAATTAGTCCATATATAAATAGCAAACAAAATATATAACTACATTAGGATGTTACGTGTGCGCACATTATATATTTATGAGGAAGGATCAGCAGCCCCCTCTATCCAGCCTCCGAACGTAGCCCCTTACTTTGGTTCAGTCTCGGATCTTCTAGGTCAACAATGTAGAGCCCTACCGTTGTCCTAGTGGTCAGTGGCAACTATATTAAGTGCCGCTTGACAAATATTGTACTTAAAAAATTTCCATGTATTTATTGCATTGAAAGTAACTATTCATGTTAGTATTTTGAATATGAGCAAAATGCAAGATGATGGAAAAACAACTTAAAATCGATATAAATTACCAAAAATCTGGTTGTGCTCATTTTCAATTTTCATCCATATCAAAAACAGTTGTGACAACAGTAAGCTCCATCAAGTTTTATTATAGATGATAATGTAATTTGCCAAAGTCTTTAAAATTTGGAAAAATAAAATAAAAACAAAGTTTTAAAACAAATAGTAAAAAATAACAAAACAGCGGAACTTTCTTGCGAAGATCGCCGTTTTTATAATGCATATAACACATTTGGGGTTCTTTCTCATGTAGGCTGTGCCATGCGTGAAATTGATACATAATTTTCACTGTGTTTTGCCTTGCTTCATGATGCTCTTTTCACAAGAATCAACATACCCGAGTAAAATTCAGGCACTCATTTTTTTTATTGCGTTTTTAGCAGCCTCATAGCACATCTAGTAGGTGTCTGACGAATGCATATGATCAACATGATTTGTATCGGAGGATCAATGTGGATTCCAACCATCAATCTTCTGCACTAATCGATAACTCTGAGGCAAGCTCAATTATTAACAATATTTTTATACTTGTCTCCATAAAACATGGTCTCTTACTTTTGACTAGTGATTTTTTCTATATAAACATCTGTTCTCAAACCTATAAAAATGGATTTTCTTTTGTACCAAGAATTAGAAGTGAGCTAGTCTGAAAGAATACATATTCAGATAAAGGATTTGTGGGTGTTAAAGCTTTTGGGTGTAGGTGTAGTTTCTAATAATGCATATGACGCCTGTTTAAAATTAGCAGAACATTAGGATCACAGTGACCATCATGTTGTAGTAAATAATACGTTTTTAATCACCATTGCAAGAAATACGATGCCTAGCTCATATGTTGCATAAAATATCAAATACGGCAACTTATTTTGATGAACATCTCATGATCTTTTTCCTGTACTCTATATATATTGCAGACATCCTCTTTAGATCCTATGTTCACTCAAAGAAGTTTCTCGAATTTAAACAGGAGAAGTTCAAGATATAATATAAAAACATCAGCTGAATTAGTTAGAGTATTAAACAGAATTTGGCGCTTAGAAGAAGAACTTGCTTCTAATGTTTCGGTGGTAAAAACTTTAAAAGCAGATTTGCGTTCTGCTCATTCACATATTCAGGAATTGACGGAGAAAGGTAAAGGGCATGATAAATTAATGAAGGCTATCCAGTCCTTGAACAATGAGATAGAAGATGAAAAGAAAATGCGACAAGGATTGGAAAGTCGGAATCATCAACTAGACAAAGAACTTGCTGAGGTCAAATTTTTGTATAAAAAGACTGTAAATGACATTGAAAGTGAAAAAAATGCTCGATCTTTGTTAGAGGAATTTTGCGATGAGCTTTCCAGGGGAATTCTGGAATATGAACAGGAGTATAGAAAGGATACTTCTGATCAGTCCTTGCATCGTTTGTCCAAATTATGGTTAGATGAAAGATTAAAGATGAAGACTGTTGAAGCTCATGGAAACAAGTCTGAGAGAAACAAGGTGGTTAAAAATATGAATTCAGAAATATTGTCTTATCTGCAAACAAAGAAGTGTTCTAGCTCAAAAAATGATGGAAAAGAAGGCACTGTTAGACGCCAATCTGCTGAATCAGTTCTTTTTAATGGAACTGTAAGCGCTCCTAAAGAAGACGATGATGATGATTCCATGATCAGCAATTTTCACTGCCTTGAGTTTAAGGCAGATTCTAAAATTAACAAGCATGGTTTGGAGGGGCCGAAAGGAAAACTCAAAGCTGCCTTAGTCTGTGAACTGGAGAAAATGGAAGGTCGTGCTGAAAATTTAAGCAATGGAAATAAAA
Source organism: Allium cepa (assembly GCA_030765085.1). NCBI lineage: Eukaryota > Viridiplantae > Streptophyta > Magnoliopsida > Asparagales > Amaryllidaceae > Allium > Allium cepa. Next base: position 586,635,545 of record CM060940.1, read on the forward strand.
GTCATCTTCCTGACAACTCAAGAGGAAACTCTTCACGTAGTGTTTTGGAGAATTCAATAAAGGATAACTCTTTGAAGAAGAAATTGATTGAAGCGCGGTTAGAAGGTCAGAATGCTCGTTTAAGAGCTATAAAAGGTTCTGTAGTAGTATGATGAAGCAAACTTAGCTGTTTATGTTATATATGTTATGTATATAGTTTAGAGGCTTTACCTTATGTGCCAAGAATCCTGTTTTGCTAAATATTTTTTATATATAATCAAGAAGATCATCCACTTGAAGATGGGGACGACATCTGGACTTCGTATTTTTAATCGATGCTGCATATAGTTACCGTTGGAAATATTGCTATATCATAATTTTTGAAGTTAGAAATATCCTTTTCGCATTTGGTTATAACCATGACAGTCGACTTTAAACTTCCATGGATTTTAACCAAGGCTTTTATGATAATGGTAAATGTCCCAATATTATAGCATTACCAAACGTTTGATAATCAATATTGAGTTTTATCCGTATACTGCTATTGTTAGTACGATAACGGTAAGTTTTTCAATGTTAAGCGTAAGGAAATGTCACAATCAGTAGTAACAGTAAATTTAACAATAGTTTTAATCCTACTCTTTTACTATGAGTATACGAAAGAAAAAGAATCATATTTTGGCAGTTCCTACGATGCACTTGGGGCTTATCGGCAGAAACGAATCAAATTAGACAGTCCCTTTTGGCTCCGGTGGCGACTAGATCAACGTGTCATTGGCTCAAAAGAGGTTCCCATCGAAGTTCAATATGAATCTTTTGGTACTTATCATGAGATTTATGGACACTATTTAATAGTAGGAAGTATTAAAAAGAAAATCCGTTGTATATACATTCGAACTACTGTTGGATTAATACAAATGATGAACTTTTGTTAAAGTTTATTTACGTAGATATTTGTGGTCTAATTTATGATAATGATTTACATTTGGTTTTTTTTTCCAAGTTCGATTTTTGAAACGAGCTAAACTATTCTTTCATTTAGCCATATATATCTTGTGATCAGGAATGACAATGCGGCGGGTTTTTAGTGCTCCATACTCGTCTCGGATTTTTTAGACCCCGCTCCAGACCCGTCCCGTAGACCCGGTGCGGGTCTGAAATTTTGCTCCATACTTGGAACCCGTACGGGTCAGAGTAGACCCGATCCGTCCCAAGACCCAATGAGTATCATGTATTGATTCAAAATTGTGTACCAAATTACATATATTTATTTGTTTATACTCGTTATCACCAAATAATACATGAAATACAAATAACGTGTTTAAGGAAAGTTAGTAAAAATGATGTGTACAATAACAATTCAGAAAATATATACATATGTTATTGTATAATTATCAATGACGCAACTTAATACTCTAATTTTTTATATGGATTATTTATTGGAACATTTTAATATTCATGCTAGAATCACTTATATCTAAGAAGATTAATAAATCATTATAGTAATAAAGCAGTTTCATGAGATGTTAGTAGTGCGGGTCGGGTTGGGGCGGGTCAACCGAGCTCCGACCCGACCCTAGACCCGAAACACTCATGAACGGGTCACAGGTCTACCCGCCCCAATGACCCAATGGGTCGGGTCTGGACGGGCCAAAACAGGGACGGGTCGATCGGGTTTGAACCCTAGACCCGTCCCATTGCCATCCCTACTTGTGATGAATAAAATAATTTCTTAACATCAGCCAATAAAATTAACGTATTGATATTTATGCTGCATTAGTAGATTTATTATCAATAACAATTAACTTAGTTTTTATCATTATCAAAGAAATAATACAACATACTTCCGATATTTTTATCCGTTGGTGAATTTACCACTACATACCATCGGTATACCAATCTATTGGTATCATTTATCTTACCGGTGGTATTGATAAATTAACGGTATCAATTTTTAGCTTACCAACGGAATCGGTACGGTAATTGTTTTTTCATATCACTAACGGTAACCCTAGTTTTAACTACTTCGGCTATATATGAGCTATCAGTCTATAAGTGATTTCATCTTAACTTGAAAGTTAATATCGAAAGCCCAAGCAATTCAAGTTTATATATAGTTCATGTGGTTCAATATAATATATAAACCAAGCGCCAGTAGCATATGATCTAGCTTTCACAGCTAGTTGTGAACTACCTCAGTCAAAAGCAGAGAGGACTTGGATAGATAGCAGAGCTCGAAGATATGAGCTTTATAACAGATCTAGATTAGCACAAGTGTATACAATCAGAACCAATGCAGCAGCGTTCGAAAGTCCTTACTAGCTTGTCACGTGGACCATATACTGAGATGGTCACTAATCTCATAAAAGCATTCCCAACCGTGTTGGGTAGGAAGCATCGATTCGAGACGAATAAACTAAAACACACCCTCAACGCAGAAAAGAAGAAGCACTGGTGTGCTTAGCCTTAGTCGGCTCGGCTAAGGCTAAAGACATATTAGCCGTTGAATTGCAATCCAGGTCGTACACTTAGCCGTCTTTAATTCAGCCGGCTAAGTGTACGTGGGATAACCGACTATAAATAAACCGGTTACTTCATTTTTTTTCCCAAACTTTTGTCTGCGTGCTCTCTCCTTCCCATTATTTCCACCATCCGAGAGCTTAGCAATGAAATTTTTCTTAAAAAAATGAGAAGAGCGTTGAGGAGTATTTGAGAAAGCGGCAGTCGCAGCAAATGTTCCGCCGGCCGTAGGAAACGACCCTGCCGAAGAAAACACAGACGTACCGACGACGGCTAATGGAGGTCGAAAAAGCACGGTGGTGAAGCGAAGGCGTATGACCAGAAATATAGCAAATATGATTCTGGATCCCCACATCGATCAAAATTTGGGACCCGACAAGGATTTGGTCAATTTTCGTATACTCTCAGACGATGAATTACATATCAGCACGTGTGTCGAAAATTTTGTAAGTTATCTACATGTTTTTAGTTAAAATTGTAGAATAAAAATTGAATATGCGACCTATTTAAAATTAGGCTCGTCATGAGCGCACCCATGGCTCTTGGCTTTGTGTAATCCGGCTATGTAGAATGATCCAATCTTATGATGCCGATGACATTATTTATGCTTTTCTTCGAGATATAAGATTTGAAGATTTCTTGAGTACGTATTTACATAATTATTCTTTATTAATTTAATGCTTTTTAGTGCTTTCAATAATCATAATTTTCTTTAATAGACATCGACAATCTTTTAAATTCGGATCTTCAGTTATGTGGTGCTTTAGCTGCATGTTGGTGAAAGACCGCTCATACATTCTACTTTAGTTTTGAAGAATTGGGTTTTACCCTTTAGACTTTACTATGCTTACCGGTTTAGGCATCGAACATGGGGTGGCCTTACCATATGACGAGGAGTACCCGCACTTTGATCGTTTATCTAGTGTACTTCCACATCTGGACTTACAAGATGGACTATCATCCAGGATGCAGATTAGATATTTTTACATTAGACAAGCAATCTATGAATTGATACATGGTCGTGGCACAGACAACCATTTCGAGATTGCTCGACCGTTTATTCTGTGCATGATGGGGAACCTATTCTTTACAAATGCATCGAACACGTTGTTGGACGGATACATTGCAGTTGTTGCAGAGTTGTCGTTTGATAGTCTAATTGTATATGATTGGGGGATTCCAATATTGTCATATTTGTATCGCTCTTTAGATCATCAGTGCGTCGTTAGGGGCAGATCCACGTCCATTATAGATTTTTGGAAGATTTTACAGTACTGATACTATGAGTACTTTCGCAACATGACTTATTCGACGATGGACTCCACATTACCCTTTTTCTTCCCTCGTATTAGAGCATGAGCTCGAGGTAACCACAGAATGGTCCCAGGAGGGTAGGCACGTCATATATTTGTTGTGGCCCAAAATTAGATCGAGTTATGGGCCATACGAGAGCGTGTTGTTTGACATTCTTATGATGGTTCACCTTTTATGATCGACCCTATCGTAGTGCATGCTGCATTCTTATCTGCTAGATGTTTTCCATTGGTATCATCCCCATCCAGTTTAGGATGATATTGGTTCCTTGGTGAGCATAGTTGGAGACATACATTAGATGGTGATTTTGTTCCTAACGATCCACATCCGGATACACATTTTTTAAAGGTGTATAACGGCCCCGCTTTATAGGAGTATGCAGGAGAGTGGTGGTCCGCCAATTACTTCATCATCATGAATTTATATTATGCATCGTTTTGGCATTAACTTTACACTCCACTGCATATGGCTACTTTTTTTATGTTGCATCCGTTGATTTGGTAGGGCCTTCAGGCATCCGCAGTGGTGTTGTCCCCCCGGTTTTACAGGACCTTACACAGAGTACTCAGTTATATCATGCTCCACAGCTATCTCAGATAGGAGATTATAGTTGGACAATCGGTATATGACAACGTCAGGAGTTGATAAATATATTGATATTCCTCGGCTAGAGATTTCGCAGTATCCAGATCCAACTGCATTTTCATATAACGATTTGTTTCATATGTAGATGTGTCATGACCCACTTTTTCGTACAGTTCGAACTGACACTTTAGCACATTTGTCCGGTCCAAATTGAATAGAAATGCGGATAGTAAGAAAAAGAAAGTAGAAAGAAGATAAAAAGAAGATAGAAAGAAAACCAAACAACATAGAATATCACAGCGGAACAAATAATTTATAACATAAAAAAATCTTTACATAAAGCAAAACTATAATATTTACAGAATAGATAACAATCAGAGTATACCAACCTATACAACACAGTCAATTATAACATCATGTCTTTACAATTACTAATAAACACAACTATAATGCAATGGAAAATTAATCATCTACGTTAACACGTCTGTGGCCTCCGGCTCCTCTCCTGAAGGCCCAATCCCTCTAGCTAAACCTAGAAATATGCTCGGTCTGACCCAAGCATATATGAATAACCATGCTCGGGCCAGTCTGGTAAAACCTCATCACACATAAATGCGATGGGTTTTTCCCTTATGATAGCCAAAACCTTTTATAGAAAACCAAATGATATTATAATAGTGTCTAAGTGCAAATAGTTATTCAAATACCCGAAAATTGTTACATTAATTAAATTCCAGTATACTAGACTCTACAACCAAAATTGTAAATGGACGTATTGGAGAATGGATTCCATAAAATTGACTTGGCACTGGGATACCACCTATCACAATATACATCTAGAATAATATACCGAGTACCATGTCAGGATCCCCTGCAACACAAGACCGGACTACCCCTAACTTGGATAATACCGAATATGCTATCACCCTGGGTGTTCCCACCCTTTCCGAGTTCCTCACATGCACCATAGTAATAATATGCAAGGGTATCTAGAAAAGTGATAAACATACCCTAATTGGGAGCGACCCACTTAGACTTGTTGCATCTCTCACGATTTTCAGTCATTTCCGGTTGATGAGGCTTGAGGCTACGATTACCTTTTTAAGAAATTTATACTTGGAATACTCATTGTCCTCCAATGACAATGTGCTTATAACATTCATCCATACAAGTCCGTTCTGGGTCTGAACGAGACCGAAGGCACTATTCCTACTAAATCCATTTTGAAATCATCCTTGGGATTAGTAACGATTATCCCTTGCACTTCAATGCTCCATCTTTGATTCCATGCTCCTGTCTTCATTTCGAAAACGTATTTGTTGGATCGAAATGGTTTTCGGATAACTTATCCGATGACGGTCTCTGCGAAACAACGTTCGATATTTCCGGTAAACTCAACCCCGATTCTTTAGGAATGAATAGACTAAAATAAGATCAGAGATCATCTCCTAACCATTAGTGGATGGATTTTCTTATCATTGTCCTAGAAGAACGAAACAAGTTTATATGTACAGTATAGCACCTTCCGATGGTAATTATACCTTACAATTTCCGTGTTTCCTCTAGATATTTCCAAAGTTATGTTTTGGATCCATATTTTGATAGTCGGTTATTTAACTATCAAATAAACAATCATTCAATCAAAGGTTTTATTTCCCACTGAAATCACCAAGCCTTATTTAATTTAAATTTTAATAAATTAAATCTCATTATCAAAAGCATATACTTATCTTATAGGAATAAGTATACTCACAAACCATTTCCTTAAATAATATTTGAAACCCTTAAAAAATATGGAAAGTACTATGCGGTACCAACCATGGATTCGCAGCTCGATGATTATATCTCTATCCCAGAGAAATCCAAACTTAACTGTATGCAGTCTCTGCCTCCCGATTACGCCATGAAAGTACACCATTACTTTTCGAAAACTCTATTTAATAACTATCTCAAAATAATACTTATAAAGTTTCTATATAAATTTTCCAAGTTTAATTTAGGAAGATTACTCTTTTATAAAAGGTTTACTATATAATATATTACCTTTAAAACATTATTGATATTTAAAAAATTTGCCGGTGGAATAGATATAATATCTTAATGTTAATTAATCCTTAAGTAATAATTAACCTTAATCAATCATTATAAATAAATTTAATTAATAATTAATTATACTTTAAAAAATTAATAGCTTTGAAACAGTAACTAAATAATTTTTAAATAATTTTTCAAGAATAATAAAATGATTGACTTTAAATCATTATCAAAATATTATTAATTAACTTTAAAATATCATTAATAAATAATAATCATCGTTAAAATAATTTTGGTTTAAAAGTCAACTTCTAACTTGAAAAAAAAAACTTATTAATTTCAATGATACTTAATCAAATTACCATTCATCCCATAACAGTCTAGAATAACAGTCACAGATATTCACATCAATCTATTTTTAACAATTAATTCAACATCATGTTACCCAATATAATACCAGGATAGTAAATAGATGCTCGTACAAATGTAATAGCTGAACAGGATTTTACCAGTAAGTGTCCAAAAACAGATATATCAAGTAATAATGACAGAACAATGATTTATTCTGCCAACAGGGGTCCAATTATATACAATTAGCGGAATGGTGTTTTATTCCACTAAACAGATGTCAAAACATCGTAATTAATTTAAGTTATCATCACTATTTTTGTCTGGGCAAATAACTTCAATAGACAGGTCATACAAGTTTAAACGATGATATTTGTTTACAACCGGATGACTAAATTTCTATCTATTTAAATGTACCATAATTTTTCACTTATTCAAATTCGACAACAATTCATGTGACGATGTAGTGTTCGTCGATATGAACCCATTGCAATGACAACAATTCAGGATATTTAGCGATTAGCCCTTACACTTCAATACTCCATCTTCGATTCCATGCTCTTGTCTTCATTTCGAAAACATATTCGTTGGATAAAAGTGGTTTTTGGATAACTTATCCGATCCCGGTTTCTTCGAAACAACGTTCGATATTTTTGGTAAACTCAACCCCGGTTCTTCAGGAAATAAATAGACGAAAATAAGATCAAAGATCATCTCCTAACCATTAATGGACAGTTTTTCTTATCATCATCCTAGAAGAACGAAACGAGTTTATATGTACACTATAGCACCTTCCGACGGTAACTGTACCCTATAGTTTCCGTGTTTCCTTTAGATATTTTCAAAGTTATATTTTGGGTACAAATTTTGAAAGTCGGTTATTTAACTATCAAATAAAAAATAGTTCAATCAAAGGTTTCATTTCCTACTGAAAACACTAAGCCTTATTTAATTTAATTTTAATAAATTAAATCTCATTATCAAAAAGCATATACTTATCTTACAGGAATAAGTATATTCACAAACCATTTCCTTCAATAATATTTGAAAACCCTTAAAAAAACATGGAAAGTACTCTACGGTATCAGCCATGGATTCGCAGCTCAATGATTACGTCTATATCCCAGAGAAATCCAAACTTAATTGCAGGCAGTCTCTGCCTCCCGATTACGCCATGAAAGTACACCATTACTTTCCGAAAACTCTATTTAATAACTATCTCAAAATAACACTTATAAGGTTTCTATATAAATTTTATAATTTAATTTAGAAAGATTACCCTTTTATAAAATGTTTACTATATAATATATCATCTTTAAAACATTATTAATATTTAAACAAATTGCACTTGGAATAAATATAATATCTTAATATTAATTAATCCTTAATTAACAATTAACCTTAATCTATCATTAGAAATAATTTTAATTAATAATTTTATACTTTAAATAATTTAAGCAATTAATAGCTTTGAAACAATAATTAAATATTTTTTAAATAATTTATTAAGAATAATAAAATAATTAACTTTAAATCATTATCGAAATGTTATTAATTAACTTTAAAATATCATTAATAAATAATAATCATCCTTAAAACAATTTTGGTTTAAAAGGCAACTTTGAAATTGGAAAAAGTCTTTTTTATTCCAATGGTACTTAATCAAATTACCATTCATCCCATAACAATCCAGAATAATAGACACAGATATTCACATCAATCTATTTTTAAAAATTAATTCAACATCATGTCGCCCAATATAATTTTCTGGTTAGTAAATAGATGTCCGTACTAATGTAATAGCAGAACATGGTTTTACTTCTGCAGTAAGTGTCCAAAAACAGATATATTCAGTAATAATGGCAGAACGGTGATTTATTCTACAAACAAGGATCCAATTAAATACAATTGGTGGAACAATGGTTTATTCCGCCAAACAAATACCAAAACATCGTAATTAATTTAAGTTAACTCATCACTATTTTTATCTGGACAAATAACTTCAATAGACAGGTCGTATAAATTTAAACCACGATATTTATTTAAAATCGAATGACTAAATTTCTATCCGTTTAAATGTACCATAATTTTTAACTTATTCAAACTCGACAATAACTCATATGACGACGTATTATTCGTCGAACGAACCCATTACAATGAATCTCGCTTCAATCGGAATTCGTATGCATTAGTTATGACATTTGAAAATTTACAAAGTAAATATAAACTAACATTTAATATTTAAAACTTGACCGTTTTAAAATACCATAGATTATCACTTAGTCAAATCTAACGACAAACTGTGGGCATTGAAATACTCGACGATTCAAACCAATCGCAAAAAGAATTGCGATAATCGGGTTACATATGGACGAGTTATAGCATTTTGAAATTTACAAAAATACATGCATACATACATACATACATATACATATACATACATACATACATACATACATACATATATATATATATAATTTAACATATTAAATTAAAAAGAAAACTACTCCTTCATACCTATCTAGGGCGAGCCAAACCCTCCCTTTTTATTTTATTTTCCCTTTTTCTAAGAACATGGGCCAAATCCCGCTATTTCACCTATAAAAAAACAAAAGAAAACCTGTTCCCTCTTCTTCTCTTCTTCTTTCCCTTTATTCCTTTTAAAATCTCTAGTATCCAATTTAAATTTTAAAACCACGAACCAAAACCAAACTTACATTCTTCGATCAAGCCTATGCTAACGATACTGCATCCCTTCGACTCGCGATCATACGCAACCCATAAGCGAGCGCACCGATTCCTTCCCCATCTTCCCCTGAAACTCAAGAAGAACATCGCCGTGCACACGTACACGTGCACAAGCATAGCCAAAACTTGTCGCTGAGCAACCCAACGAGACCTTGCAATAACGTTCCACAGAGTCTCGACCACCTCCATCCCACAGCTCCACTTTCGGTCCCCCTCCATCAAAAAATGGAATATATACTAGACTAGCACTCAACCCAGGCTTCAACCACGTACCACAAATCCACTTCGTTCCGCCTTCTTAGGAATCCCATTCTCATCATCACCTTCATGCCAAAAGCCACAACCTCCGGTCATCTCCTTCTTCCCCAGTTCAGCCGCGTTCCAGAGTCTGACCCAAAACCATCCAAACCCTAAAAATGGCATGCAACCCCAATCCAAGGTCCTGATTGAAATTCGGCCACGGTGAACAACTTACCCACTTCGCAACGTCCCTCCTCGGCCAAACCGCATCGCCTCTTCTCAACTGCGTCGCCGGAAATAAATAAATTTTTAAGTGAATTTTGATCAACTTAATTTTTCTCACGATCCAAACTATTAAAAATTTTCATTTCTTCGCTAAATTTTTTATTTTGATACGACAATCACGATTACGAACCCGATTTGATGATTTGAACATCTTGAAGTTTGTCAAAACTTGGCTTGTTTACTATTATTTTTAAATTACACCCATTATATAAAATAAACGAGCTTCCAATTATTTTTAGCATGATCTATACTTAAAAATAAACACTTCATTAGTTTACATCATTCACAAATTTAAATCGAGGAGAGATATAGAGATTTTTCAGCCAGAGCATATATATATATTTTCAACTCTATTTATCATGACAGAGTACTATTTGAAACATTTACGGACGTTAAACATAAATTCTCACCTCTAACATGTCGAAATCCTTGAAATCTTCCACTTGAATTTTATCTTGTGATTGAATGCTTGGAAATCTTGCTTTGTATTTGAAAAAAAGCTTCATTTTGTTTACTTTGTTTTATTGTACAGGGTTATGTTTATAGATTATTTTCTTTTTATAAATGTCTGAACTCTCAACACTCAAGCCTATATATATACATGCTTGCACAAGATTAAATGATGGCCTAAGAACGATTTGATATGCTGTAACATGTTTGTACAGTGATGGATTAAAAAAAAAGACTTGAGGTGATTTATTGTTTTGAGTTTGAAATGAAATCCAAATAAATGTTTTGGTGTTTACTTCTTTTGACCAAACAAGTACATATGATGATATACTTATTTTACCCATTTTTACTTGTTTACCCTTTTACTTTGTTATTTACTTTTTAATCTACTTAGCTAAATTTTATCTTGATTTTAAAACTCAAGGCATTATAAGTCTTCATATTTATATGTATGTATTTCTATTAATATATATATGTATATGTATATGTATATGTATACACACACACACACACTCTCAAGGTATTAAAAGTTTTTTCCATTCTATTTTTAAATAACGTTTTTATTCTACATTTCGCTATTTCATTTTAAATGTATGAAATGATATTTTGTCAAAACATTATTTTGCAAAAGATTCCCTTTTAAAAAAATGATTTAAAATGACTTTATAAATTTTCTTTTATTCATTGTATAATAATTTCATATATAAAAATGGTTTTAATAAACTTGTTAAATCTTCTCATTCTTACGATATAATCTTCTTCATATATAATTCTTCTTTCATTTTTCAATATATATGTTATTTTTAATGTGCCCTATTTATATGTTAACGAGTACCATGTTTTCTTTTTTGGACTTACATATATATATATATATATATTCTTCTTTTTACTAACTTTATCTATTTAGTTCATATATATACATATATATTTCACTTACAATTACATATATTGTTTTTAACATACCATTTATATTTGTTTAAAAATATTACAGATATACTTTTACATTCTTCTCTCTTAAACTAACATGTATATACATAGGAAAAGTACAATTTTAAACTCTTCTATTTATAATATACCATATTGTTCATAAGCCAAAATCATTTCTATTTCTAACATATTCTTTTCTTTTCCATTTTATTTTCTATGGATTTCTTTTCAATTTATAAAGATAAATTTTGCTATTATACATACACATATAAGAAATTCAAATCAATTTTTATTTTATAAATAAAATTTGGAAATTTAAAATATTATATTGGTTTTAAAACGATATATTATTACCAATTATCATTTAACAGAAATTTATTCTGATTAAAATACCGTATTACTGAATATTATAAGTTAATATTCAAAACACAAGACATAAAAATTCTGGGTCGTTACAAGATGGGACTCCGCCAGGTCATGTACGTCGAGCATCAACAAAGCATAGACGAGTTGATTGCTAGTATAATGAGTTTACTACTACTAATGAGCAGCGACATCATCCTATACATAGAATAGATGATCATGACGATCGCGATGCAGCGGTCTTTTCGATGATGAGTACCTGTTTGATGAAGCATATTGTTTGTATGTACTATCAGTATTTTTATGTCCTATTAGTGTATTATCAGTGTTTTGTACTTACTAGCAGTGTTTATATCAGTGTATTACCAGTGGTTTGTATTTACTAGCAGTGTTTGTATTGGTGTATTATCAGTGTTGGATTTCCTATTTTGTTTAAGTGTTTGTACATAACTTTGTAAAGGAACAATCACAGTTGTGTTTGTTTATATTCACGTTTATGATGCTTGCCACGTGGTCGATCAGATGGCACTTGATTCATAAGACGCGGATCATGAACTTTATATATAAACAAATGTTTTGTAATGAAAATTCACAACATCTTCAATAACTCACAACATCTTCAATAATCTTCAATGTCAACTGAAAGCCGAACTCCCGATGATTATTTAGTACTAATCAAGCATACATAGAAACCAACCTTATACACATGGAAGAGGAGTTAGAGCAAGATTTTTAGGTCATTCTAAACAATGTTTTGAATGGTCATCCTAATTGTAGATTAATTCGAAAACTTCTGGAAACTTGGAGTACTCTTATTACATTTACTAAAGCTTGTTGAAGATATAGATCATTATAAATACAGTGAAGGGAGAAGAACTATTTCAGTTAACACGAGCTATGTTTGATTCTCGTAATTTGTGGGAGTATCACGTTGATTTTGTTGGACATGCTTCATACATTCTCTACGTTAGATATATTAGTGAATTTAAATGACGTTTGGGTTAGTTAAGAAAGTTTTTTAAGTTAATTACCTTCAGTAAGTTCTTTGCACTTTCAGTAAGTTAAATGTACTTTCAAATTTAAGTAAAGTCCGTGTTTTCAATATCTTGTATGCACTTAAGATAATAACAACATTGAACCCATGGAAAACTTTAATAAACAAGAGTTAATTTACTAAGACAAAAAACAGTAAAACACGACAACATCATGGAAAACAAACAGGATAACAAACAAGACCACCCAATAAGTTAATTAAACCCAACTCCTTTGAAGCATCTGAATTTGTTCTTCAAGTTCATTAGCATACACAACTGCTCGATAAGGAATAGGATCATCAATCCATTGCCAAAGTCCACAATCATCAAAAGAATTATGACACATATAGTGGCGCCAACCGATGTTGGTTTCATTTGTTACAATAACATACAGAACATAAACCCCACAATTATAGTAGATCTCTCCAGAATTAACCTCTTGATCTGTGCGAAGTACTTGGTGTCGTATTTCATTCCTTCGTTCTCTTCTCCCATTATGGCTATGCCACTCTGCATTTAGACATCAACCATTTTCTAGCTGCATGCGCTCTTGCACTTCCATCTCATGCTCTCTTACATCGGCATTATATCTTTCCTCCATTTCAATGTACCACTCGATTGGTGGTTAAGGGGAGGATGTATTCGTCGGGCTATTGTGTTGTAATAGACCTTCGTATGTACGAAGTGGCCAAAGAAATATGGTTGTAATCGAAATACCGTTGCTATGATATGAATGAAGAGAAGTATGGCAAGAAAAACGATATTTATATAGCATAATACATTGACTGTGTAAAGTAGTGCAACGTGGATACAGTGGCCGATTTGACCCGACCCATTGTCATTCGCACTCCATATCTATTACATTTAATCTGTGTTAAGCAGTGCAAAGTGGCTACATTATCTGATGTGACCCGACATTGTGTCATTTTGACTCCATGCAACAAAACTTTAATATGTATAAAGCTGTGCAACGTGGCTATAGTATCCGACAAGACCCGACACCGTACCATTCTGTCTCCACATGAAAATTTTTTAATCCATGTAAAACAGTGCAACGTGGATAAAGTATCCGATGTGACCTGACACATGATCATTCGGCCTCCATCTTCAGTGCAACATGGACATTTGATTTATCAGTATGGCATTATATATTATAATAAATGCTTCATCCATGTGATTAATCAATATGGCTACAGTGTCCAATATGACTGGATGTTGTGTCATTCTGTATCTATTAAACAACAAGAGCTTATAAATAGAATTGAGGATGTCAAAAAACATACTCATTCAAACTTCCAAACTCATCATCACCGTTCTTCTACTTATATATATTAAATGAGTTCATTAAAAAGTTTGTGGTGCTTCTCATCTCGTCTTTGTCATCGTCATCGTCTTCAAACATTGTATTAATCAACAAAGAATGTTTGCTATTGAATGAGGGATTTAATGACCTATGAAATTGTTGAAAACCAAAGGAGGTAGCATTATTGGAAGGAAAGACTTGCATTATTGACGAGATTGTGCTGGCGACCATAATCAACCGATCAAGGATTATTTTACAACAAACCCCATGTATAAGGATGTGGAATTTCGATAAAGATTCTGTATGTAAAAGAATATCTTTAATTGGGTTTTCGACAAATTAACCGAACAAACATTTTTTCACCCATAGAAGAAATTGAATCAATGAACTTGGAATTTCTCCACCACAAAAGGTTACGGCTACACTTTGCATGATATCATACATAACTTTTAGTGATTCGCAAGATGACAAAGTGGTGATTGGAGACTCAACAAAAATCTTATATATGAAAGAATTTTGCAACACCATTGTTTGTATGTTTGGTAAAGAATATCTTCGGTCCCCAACCCTTCATGACATTGAAAAATTGTTAGCAATGAGATCCCAACATGGATTTCCAAGTATGTTAGGTAGCTTAGATTGTATGTATTGGAGGTGAAAAAACTATCCAGTTGCGTTGCAAGGCCAATACAAAGGACAATGCAAAAAGGCAACTCTGGTATTGGAAGCTGTTGCTTCGTTCCATTTGTATACATGGCATGCTTTTTTTTGGAGCACTAGGTTCACTAAATGATATTAACGTTCTACGATGGTCATATTTATTTAATGACTTATGTAATGATATATCACTTTCATGCAATTACAAAATAGGAAATAAAGATCATTCCATGGGTTATTACATGGTAGATGGAATATACCTAAATTGGAAAACACTTGTGCAAGCATACAAAAGACCAAATAATGCAAAAGAAGCCAAGTTCGCCAAACAACAAGAGAGTTTGAGGAAAGATGTCGAATGATAATTTGGTATGCTTCAAGGTAGGTTTCATATATTAAGAAAAGAGGTATACTACCATGATCCGGCGGTATTATCTAATATCATACACCGTTGTACTATTTGACATAATATGATTGTCAAAGAAGAATGTGGTAGGTACGAGCTTCAACTGAGAAACTACCCAGACATTGCCGTGGCATTTTGGAAAAACCTTTTACGGACCCAAATACTTTTGTTGAATACTTGCAAAGAATACAAGATATTCGAGATCCACAAGCTCATCTTGATCTAAGAGAAAAACTAGTAGAACACTACTGGGAACAAATATGAAACCACTAGTAGAAGGGATGTTTAGTGTTTGTGTTTCACTTATCTATTGTAATTGTTGATGTTTTGTAATAGTGTTGGTGTTTGAATTTGTTATATCTATTGTACTAAGTTATTGTTGACATGTTAATAACAACAACAGTGAGAATGGCAAAACAAGGATGACAATAAACTATAACAATAGCAATAACAACAAAAATGACAACAATAGCATTACCAATAACTGCAACTAAAATAGCAACAATCACAATAACAACAACACTAACAGTGACACTATAAAAACATTTAAAGAACAAATATAAGTGTAATGCTAAGATACGTAGTACGAACCTAGTTTCCTAAAAACCTGCATGATGTCTATGGTACTCCTCAAGTTGCTTCTCCATATACAACCATTGCACTAGATTGAATTCGCTTAGGTTGCAACTTAAAAGAGCCATATCATTAGCTCTTTTTTATCGAGCTAATTCTTGTTTTCTTAACTTTAACTCGTCAATTCTTAGCTTTTAATTTTCATCGTGATGTCGTTGTTTTCCTTTTCCCTTTCAAGTCTCTTCATTTCTTTTGTTCCATGTATAATTCATTTATATCTTCAGCGACCGACATTTGCTCACCAATATGTTCATAACGTGCGCTGTAATTGGTGGTAGTTTTTCCCCCTTGTACTTCTCCGAAGGCCTACCACTTGTACTAGTTGTGAAGGGGGTGTCTTCATGTAAGTCAGAACTATCACGGCTTGATCTATCGCTCATCTTTCTAGGAAGAAAGTGCATTACTGAGTGCTCTTGTCGCACTTGACTCCATTTTTCCTCTTTTTCGGATATGTCATAGAAATGGTGCATGTTGAATGGTTGTATAACAACCCTGACTCGACCTTCGAAAATCGGTACCGAATACGTCACTCGTATTCAAATGCCGCAGATCCAAAAATCAAATCTGGTTCGCCGGAGCTTATGACACATTAGTACAACACAGCGAAAGAAACAATGAAATAATATCATCGATATGCAACATTAATACAATATCTGATAGATCTGAATGATACAATGAATATCAATATACATCAGAGATATGATACAAGACAATAGCAGTGGAAAGAAAAGATAACAATAGCAGCGGAACAATAACTCCAATATGGTCTTCAAGCGGAACATTTCGAAAGTATAATATTAATATTAGCCAGCATAGGTACCATTATACTATGCCTACTATAGCAACCACCTGAGGTGGCAGGTAATACAACTGCAATCGTAAAGGGCTCGTATTGTTTTGTTTGGATTTCCAACAAATGGTCAGGCTAAGGAACTTCCTACTGCCACATGGGTATGCCTCTGGAGGGACGTCCCGAGAACCTACCCGGCTCTCCGCCAACACAAGGCCGGGTTACCTCTGTAACTAGGTAACTACTACTCTAGCATGCCATCCCCCGGTCCTTTGGAACCTTTATCCGAGGTAACTCTAATCCAACAACCACAAAGCAATCACAAAGTAATAAATTTGCAGTGACCACATGAGTTAAGTATCTGGGCTCCATACCACGATACCACCCTTTTCCAGAAGGGAATGACACACCCTAAAGGGAGCGACCTTCATAACCTTGCCGCATCTTTCCTGTTTCGACCATTTCCGGGGTGTGAGGTCCTGATGCAGTCTCATCTACAAAGCTACGCTTTATACAAAAGCCATGCTTTGATCAACAAATGATTAACAACATACAGCAGCACTCAGCATGCCACACTACCAAATTGAGAGTATATCACTGATAACCATCAACTACATAACCTCTGAGCTCGTACGTCTCAGAGAAGGATGTTAAGCTAAGAGAATAAATTCTCCATCACCAACAGATATGTATTTGATAGAGATCAATTTTATACCTCAAAATGTAATGTCAGATGTGACGACCCGACTTTCTAACTCCAGAAAGACGTGTCATCAATAAGAAAGAAAGGGATAGAAATAGAAAAGAATAGAAAGAAAGAATAACAACATCAGAATCTCACAGCGGAATGGAATAAAATATAATACATCGACATAATTATTACATAGTTATATATACATCAGAGTTATACAATATCATACAACATGACTATCATATACATATCTGTCAGAACATACATCCCAAATATCAAACTAATTAACACAGCGGAACAATATAGATAGATACATACGTCTGGTCTTCTGCTCCAACTCCTCCAGAAAACTCTATACTCCGAATACCTATCACTTGGCTACTCATAAAAATTTGAGTACCCAAGAGTTTATGAAAAACAAAATATAAACTCCGGGTCAGACATGGGTCTGGTATGAGTAAACAGGTTAAAGTTGTTTAACTTTGAAAATCATTTGAAATAAAGGTATCACGTAAGACTTCCCACACATAAATACGGGTAAGTTTTTACCTTACGCTAACCAAAACATTTTATAGGAAATTCTGTGATATTATAATAGTGTCTAGGGTTTTCAAGTAAAATACAGAAATAGCTGAAATGCTTACATCTCACATTCCAACGTAGTTAGGCACAATCAAAACGTACGACGCTTAATGGAAATTGGATCCCATACAATGGCAGGGCTACTGAGGTACCGCTCGTCACAGTACGTGGCCTATATCACCGTACCGAGGAGCCACCCTAACTCCCCTGCAACACAAGGCCGGAACCATTCCTTACTGAACAGTCCCGAACAAGATAACCCCGCAGTTGGCTGCAGACCAACCACCCACACAGCCGAATAAAAGGAACATCTAGACAGGGGTATACCTCGTCCTGCTTGGGCATGACCCACCTAACCTTGCTGCACATCCCCTGTTTTAGCCATTCCCGGTTGATGAGGCTTGAGGCTGCGTTTACCTTTATAGAACATATCTCTTAGAATGCTCATCGTCCGCCTGACGATGTGCTGAAAGCTTTCAATCCATACAAATTCGTTCCGGGTTCGAACGAAACCGAAGGCATTATCTCGTTACACTCGTTTTGGAATCACCCTCAGAGTTAACGACGATAACCCTTGCATTCTGAAAACACCATCTCGATCTTCACTTGATATTACACGACCTAACGTTTAATATGGATCGATGTGGTTTTCGGAATATCAATTCGATACCCGATCCCGGTCTCATCGAAATCCAAACGCCATTTTAAAGGCCAAGTTGTCTAATTAACTTATACAGTTTAAATTCAATAATTGAATTCACATAGCAATTCAGCACAGGTAAATCATACACAGGCATCATAAATATATCCAGAATATCACAGAACATCACAGGATATAAATAACATCAGAGTCAATCAAATAGAATCATCGATTCATATCAACATTTAGTTTGATTTATATTAAACTTAATTACTTGCTTAAGGATGATATATATTTTATTCTTGCTCAATCAATTACTAATTAACTAACTTATTTTAATTTGTTAACTACTTATTAATTATTCACTTAATTAATTAATTATTAATCAGTAATCTTAATTATTGATTTATAAAACTCAATTACACATTTAATTATTATTAATTGCTTAATTAATCATTAATTATTAATTAACTTAATCGTTTAATCCTTAATTAGTTACTTAATTCAGTTAACTATGATTTGTTAATTATTAACTTCCAATGATTAATAAAATTATCAATTACACATGGGTTTACACAAGATTATTATTAAAATCTTTACTTACAAATTTAATTAAATTTTATACAACTTATTAAATTACAATTATAAAATTTATTATCTTCTTAATTAACTTTGTTTTAAATTCATTACTCATTTTCGTATCAGTAAAGTCTTACAGTTCATCTTGGCTTAAAACAGTTTGTAAACACTATCAACTTGATTAATACTTAGCTTATATAACTTAACTTATAAAGCTTTCTTAATATTACAGTTAACTAATTCCTGGGATTAAATCCCGAAGTCAACAACATGAGTAACTCGGGTTGAACTCGAGACCACCCAGAAAACTCTCTCGCGTTCCCCCCTGTCTTCTCTTCTTCTTCCCCTGTTCTTCTTCCTGTTTTCCTTTTTTTTATAAAGCTTAAGTTTTTAAAACTGTTGAAGCATATTAACACACGCACCCACTCAAAAACCCGAAGCATCAAGCTAACATACTCGAGTTGAAATCGAGTCGACACCCAGCAGATACTTCCCCGCCGCCGTGCATGTGCAAGGCGGTTCACCACCACGCCATCGCACCTCGACTCCATCAACAAACCCCACGGCGTCCCCTCACACGAAATCGCAACCCAGAGATCACGTAATACTCGAAATCGAAATATGCCTAAAAAGTCGAACTGTTACGTAAATACGATGGACAAAATTCCCTCGTCCTCACGATCGAGACCGCCAGAGATGACATGGCTTCGGTCAAATCTCGCCATCGACCCCCTTAACCACTTCCCAAAATATCAAAGCGCTCGGTGGAGCTATGGTGACGCGATCACCAAAATACAGAACCCAAAACCGATGAACCCATAAAACCTATTTTCCATCAATCCTCAAAAATCTTGCATTCATAAATTTTTTTAACATTTTTCTGTTAATCTCCCATCAATATACTAGCTTCATGTAAAATTTCATCAACAAGTATTGATTGAATTATCTGATATTCACATAAAAGCAATTTTAGTTCACTGACTAACTGCTCTATGCATAGTTGTCTAAAAATTATAAGTTTTGTCTTAAAAATCATATTTTTGTATGTTGTTTCAAGATACAAATTCGAATTTACAATTCATGCTTTTCGAATTTTGGCCTTTGTTTTATATTTGACTGTAAATTTGTGTTTATAGTACTGGTGTCTCACAGCTACTAAAAACAATAATCCAAATCTTAGCCTTAAACTTAGAAAAATTTATTTAGTTAAGTTGCTAATTAAAGAAAAGTATTTTATATAAAAAGTTTGATATATTCTGGTTTTTTTCTTTGCTTCAGCAAAAATTTAAAACCTGTAAGAACATAATATGCAGGACTTACAGTAAATAGTAAAGCATTCCAGAATATTAAGCATCAGCATATCAATTTGTCATGAATCACTTATTTAAATTTATATTTTGAATAAGTTTACTCACCAAGATAGATTACTGTGGAAACTTGAAACAGAGGATGGTAATAGAAGTCTGCAGTTGAAGTTTTGAATTGCTGTAACTCTTCTTTGCTTCCTGACTTTATTTGAAAATGAAATTTTGTTTATTCTTCTCTTGCTTTATCAGGTTTTGCTACTGAAGTTAAAGACCGAACTAAATAATATGTATAGGAAGAATGATGAGGTATATATAGATAAGAACTGTTTGTAAACAGGGAAGGTAATATCTGGGCAAGCTTCTCTTGTTATTTATCAAAAATCTTTGCATTTAATTCCTGTAAATAGAAGTGATTGTTGTATTTCGGCTGAAAGATATTTTTTCCAGATATAAAGGTGGCTAACTTAATGTTCATGTCTTTGTATTTGTATACACTAATTAGTATTTGCTGACACAAACATTTTGTAGAAAGATATTTGCGGGTTTTGTTTGTACTAATATGTTTCATATAGGTTTACACTTATAATGCTTTGCTGACAAATTTTTCTTATTTTGCAAAGATACTTACTGATTTGTACTTGTACACAGATGTTTGTCTTTTTTTTTTTTTGAATTGAACACTTAGCTTTCTTAAACATATAAAGTTTGCAGAAAAGTTAATTTTGTTTAAAGATATTTGATCTTAACATAGTTACATTTTCTATTTATATCTTATATTCATGTTATAGTTTTGTACTTATGTTTGTAGACTTATGTTTATAACCATATTTTATGTTATACTTATATTAAATATTTATAAGCTTATTTTATTTTAATTATAAAAGCTGTCGTTTAGAAACACTACTTAATCTTAAAGTTAAATATTCCAAATATTTGATTTGTAACTTATATTTGCATTAATGTATTTATATTTAATATGAGTATGATTGTGTTATTGTAAATATTATTATTATTAAATGCATTCATATATCTGGTATTAAATGTTATTAACACATAACTTTTAATTTAATTGAATAAAACAGATTTAATTTTAAATATTGTTAAAAGAGTCTATTTTACATTTTGAAATTATAAATTCCTTTATAATTCATATACAACTAATAATAACCAAAATCTTATTTATTTATAAATGAAAATCTTGTATTTTATTTAAATTTGATTAAAAACTTATTATAATAATAGGGTCAAAATTCCGGGATGTCACATTCCTTCCCCCTTGAAAGAATTTCATCCCCGAAATTTAAACAACAGTAAATTCAAAAGCTTAATATTAACAATCTAAACATACATATCATCCATACAAAAACAAACAATCAAACAGTCAATTCCAACCACAATACTAGCTATCCGGACATAAATTTGGATAAGCTTTTCTAAAACTATCAAGAGTTTCCCAGGTACAATCTCTGGGATCCTCACTCCATTGCACCTTGACGAGTTTCACCACTTTGTTCCTGAGTTGCTTCTCGTCTTGATCTACAATCTGAACAGGATCTCTAACCACAGTCAGGTTGGGTTCTACTTCTAAATCTTCCTGAACAACTGGTTCTATCACCAATGATGGGTCATGAATATATTTCCTTAAATGAGACACATGAAATACATTGTGAATCCCAGACATCCGTTCTGGCAATTCAATCCTGTAGGCTACAGTTCCAATTCTTTCCAGCACTCGGAATGGACCAATATATCTCGGAGCAAGTTTTCCCGTCTTTTTGAATCTTATAGCACCTTTGATCGGGGAAACTTTGATAAAAACTAAATCTCCGATCTCAAATTCTAATGGTCTTCGTCTCTTATCTGCATATTTCTTCTGACGATCTTGAGCAGCTTTCATCCTTTTCTTGATAAGCTCAACCTTCGCAGAAGCTTCATGAATTAGATCGGGTCCGAGTACAAGTCGATCATTTGATTCAATCCAACAAGATGGGGATCTACACGGTCTTCCATACAGAGCTTCATAAGGAGCCATCTTAATACTCGCTTGGTAACTGTTATTATAAGAAAATTTCACTAAATGAAGGTGGTCTTCCCATGATCCACCAAAATCCAATACACAAGCTCGCAGCATATCTTCCAGAATTTGATTAAGCCTTTCCGTTTGTCCGTCCGTCTGAGGATGATAGGCTGTACTTAATCTCAAACTTGTTCCCATTACTGATTGCAGATCTTCCCAGAATTTACTAGTGAAAATAGGATCATGGTCACTTAATATGCTGACAGAAACACCATGCAATCTGACTATCTCCTTCAAAAAAAATTCTGCTAGCGAAACTGCAGTATGAGTTGCCTTAACTGGAATAAAATGGGCACTCTTCGTTAAACGATCCACAATAACCCATATTCCTTCATTTCCCTTCCTGGTTCTAGGCAAACCGTCGATGAAGTCCATCGAGATCATCTCCCACTTCCAATCTGGAATTTCCAAAGGTTGCAATAGTCCAGCAGACTTCTGTTGATCTCCCTTCACTTGTTGGCAAACGACACAACTATTTACAAAAGCGGCTACATCCTTCTTCATATTCGGCCACCAGAAAACTCTCCTCATATCTTTATACATCTTCGAAATTCCCGGGTGGATATTCAATTTGGAGCGATGACACTCGGCTAAGACTTCTTGCCTCAGTCCATCAATATTAGGCACACACAAACGACCATTAATCCTTAAAGCACCATGATCGTCTATCTTGAAATCCGAATATCGACCGTCTTTAGTCCCAAGAATTATTTCCTCAAAAGATTTATCCTCCGTTTGCTTACTAACGATTCTTTCTTGGAGAGATGGAACGACTTCCAAAAGAGATAAGACCGCATTTCTACTAAGAGCATCAGCCACGACATTCGCTTTTCCCGGAGTATACAAAATATCCAGATCATAAAATTCGACCCATCTCTGCTGTCTCAAATTAAGATCTTTTTGAGAGAAAATATATTTCAACGGTTTGTGATCCGTGAACAACTCAAACTTTTCTCCCAAAAGATAATGTCTCCAGATCTTCAAAGCAAAAACAATAGCTAACGGTTCTAGATCATGCGTAGCATAGTTCTTCTCATCTGACTTCAATTGCCTACTAGCATACGCAATAACTCTGCCATGCTGCATCAGAACTGCTCCCAATCCAACTAAACATGCATCCGTATAAACTTCAAATTTGCTCTTCCCATCAGGAATAGCAAGTTCCGGTGCACTAGTAAGCCTTGTCTTCAATTCCTGAAAAGCTTCTTCACACTGAGGTGTCCATTTGAATTTGGCTCCTTTCCTAGCTGGCTTGGTCAGATGTGAAAAAATCTTGGAATAATCCTTGATAAATTTTCTGTAGTAGCCAGCCAAACCCAGAAAACTGCGAACTTCAGTCGGTGTCTCCGGCTGTTTCCATTGCAAAATAGTTTCAACCTTTGCTGGATCTACAGAAATGCCTTCACCAGAAACAATGTGCCCTAAAAATTTAACTTCTGATTTCCAGAAATGGCATTTTGAAATTTTTGCCTTCAACACATGCTTCCTCGGAGTCTCTAATACAATCCTCAAATGTTGTCTGTGCTCCTCTTCCGATTTGGAGTAGACCAAGATATCATCAATGAATACCAGCACAAACTTATTCAACACAACTCTAAAGACACGGTTCATGAGGTCAACAAAATAGGCTGGCGCATTGGTTAACCCGAAAGGCATAACCAACCACTCAGAAAAACAATTCGGTCCCCTAAATGATGTTAAGGGAATACTATCTTCAGCTACTCTTAATTGATGGAATCCTGAAGCTAGATCCAGTTGAGAAAAGATAGAAGCTCCATGCAACTGGTCAAAAAGATCATCAATGCGAGGAAAATGATACTTATTTCGAATGGTCACTTTGTTCAGTTCTCTATAATCAACACAGAATCTTAGCGAACCATCCGATTTGGTGACAAACACCGCAGCAGAGCCCCAACAAGAAAAACTGGGTCTAATCAAACCCTTCTCCAAAAGATCTTGTGTCTGCCTAATTAACTCTTCTCTCTCTCTAGGAGGCATTCTCCTACTGGGTTGAATCACCGGCACTGCTCCTGGAATCAAATCAATACGAAACTCAATCTCTCGATGTGGCGGTAGACACTTAACTTCTTCAAATACATCAGGAAAATCTTGAACCACATCGATTTCTTCAACTTTCTCTTGAGAAGTCTCAACTCCTTGCAATAGACTACTCAAGTGAAATCCAGAACTATCGCATGATACTTTGGCAATCCTACCCAAATCAGTCTCCAATGAAACTGTTCTCACATCACAATTCAGGACTGCTTTATACTTATCGAGCCAATCCATTCCCAAAATAAGATCAAATCCTTTAAAATTTAACACATACGGGTCACAAGAGAAACTGTGGGACAAATAAGAAAGCTTCAAGTCCTTACAGATTGTATCCAATTTTGTTGCTCCACCTATAGGATTAGATACAATAATGGGATGATCCACCGTACTGGGTTTGAGAGAAAACTTATCTACCAATTCCAGAGATATGAAACTCAAAGATGCACCCGAATCAAATAAACTTTAATATATTTGTATATTTATATGAAAATACAAATACGCACTCTCAAGATAAATATTACTCCAGAGCCTAGGTACTCGCTCAACCTAATGCTCTGATACCAGCTGTGACGGCCCGACTTTCTAACTCCAGAAAGATGTGTCATCAATGAGAAAGAAAGAGATAGAAATAGAAAAGAATAGAAAGAAAGAATAACAACATCAGAATCTCACAGCGGAATGGAATAAAATATAATACATCGACATAATTATTTCATAGTTAGATATACATCAGAGTTATACAATATCACACAACATGACTATCATATACATATCTGTCAGAACATACATCCCAAATATCAAACTAATTAACACAGCGGAACAATATAGATAGATACATACGTCTGGTCTTCTGCTCCAACTCCTCCAGAAAACTCTATACTCCGAATGCCTATCACTTGGCTACTCATAAAAATTTGAGTACCCAAGAGTTTATGAAAAACAAAATATAAACTCCGGGTCAGACATGGGTCTGGTATGAGTAAACAGGTTAAATTTGTTTAACTTTGAAAATCATTTGAAATACAGGTATCACGTAAGACTTCCCACACATAAATACGGGTAAGTTTTTACCTTACGCTAACCAAAACATTTTATAGGAAATTCTGTGATATTATAATAGTGTCTAGGGTTTTCAAGTAAAATACAGAAATTGCTGAAATGCTTACATCTCACATTCCAACGTAGTTGGGCACAATCAAAACGTACGGCGCTTATTGGAAGTTGGATCCCATACAATGGCAGGGCTACTGGGGTACCGCCCGTCACAGTACGTGGCCTAGATCACCGTACCGAGGAGCCACCCTAACTCCCCTGCAACACAAGGCCGGAACCATTCCTTACTGAACAGTCCCGAACAAGATAACCCCGCAGTTGGCTGCAGAACAACCGCCCACACAGCCGAATAAAAGGGACACCTAGATAGGGGTGTACCTCGTCCTGCTTGGGCATGACCCACCTAACCTTGTTGCACATCCCCACTTTTAGCCATTACCCGTTGATGAGGCTTGAGGCTGCGTTTACCTTTATAGAACATATCTCTTAGAATGCTCATCGTCCGCCTGACGATGTGCTGAAAGCTTTCAATCCATACAAGTTCGTTCCGGGTTCGAACGAAACCGAAGGCATTATCTCATTACACTCGTTTTGGAATCACCCTCAGAGTTAACGACGATAACCCTTGCTTCTGAAAACACCATCTCGATCTTCACTTGAGATTACACGACCTAACGTTTAATTTGGATCGATGTGGTTTTCGGAATATCAATTCAATACCCGATCCCGGTCTCATCGAAATCCAAACGCCATTTTAAAGGCCAAGTTGTCTAATTAACTTATACAGTTTAAATTTAACAATTGAATTCACATAGCAATTCAACACAGATAAATCATACATAGGCATCATAAATATATCCAGAATATCACAGAACATCACAGGATATAAATAACATCAGAGTCAATCAAATAGAATCATCGATTCATATCAACATTTAGTTTGATTTATATTAAACTTAATTACTTGCTTAAGAATGATCTATATTTTATTCTTGCTTAATCAATTACTAATTAACTAACTTATTTCAATTTATTAACTACTTATTAATTATTCACTTAATTAATTAATTATTAATCAATAATCTTAATTATTGATTTATAAAACTCAATTACACATTTAATTATTATTAATTGCTTAATTAATCATTAATTATTAATTAACCATTAATTATTAATTAACTTAATCGTTTAATCCTTAATTAGTTACTTAATTCAGTTAACTATGATTTGTTAATTACTAACTTCCAATGATTAATAAAATTCTCAATTACACATGGGTTTACACAAGATTATTATTAAAAATTTTACTTACAAATTTAATTAAATTTTATACAACTTATTAAATTACAATTATAAAATCTATTATCTTCTTAATTAACTTTGTTTTAAATTCATTACTCATTTTCGTATCAGTAAAGTCTTACAGTTCATCTTGGCTTAAAACAGTTTGTAAACACTATCAACTTGATTAATACTTAGCTTATATAACTTAACTTATAAACCTTTCTTAATATTACAGTTAACTAATTCCTGGGATTAAATCCCGAAGTCAACAACATGAGTAACTCGGGTTGAACTCGAGACCACCCAGAAAACTCTCTCGCGTTCCCCCTGTCTTCTCTTTTTCTTCCCCTATTCTTCTTCCTGTTTTCCTTTTTTTTATAAAGCTTAAGTTTTTAAAACTGTTGAAGCATATTAACACACGCACCCACTCAAAAACCTGAAGCATCAAGCTAACATACTCGAGTTGAACTCGAGTCGACACCCAGCAGATACTTCCCCCCCCCCCCCCCCCCCCCCCCGTCGTGCATATGCACGGCGGTTCGCCATCGCGCCGTCGAACCTCGACTCCATCAACAAACCCCACGACATCCCCTCACACGAAATCGCAACCCAGAGATCCATATAATACTCGGAATCGAAATATGCCTAAAAAGTCGAACTGTTACGTAAACACGATGGACAAAATTCCCTCGTCCTCACGATCGCGGCCGCCAGAGATGACATGGCTTCGGTCAAATCTCGCCATCGACCCCCTCAACCACTTCCCAAAATATCAAAGCGCTCGGTGGAGCTATGGTGACGCGATCACCAAAATACAGAACCCAAAACCGATGAACCCATAAACCCTATTTTCCATCAATCCTCAAAAATCTTGCATTCATAAATTTTTTTAACATTTTTCTATTAATCTCCCATCAATATACTAGCTTCATGTAAAATTTCTTCAACAAGTATTGATTGAATTATCTGATATTCACATAAAAGCAATTTTAGTTCACTGACTAACTGCTCTATGCATAGTTGTCTAAAAATTATAAGTTTTGTCTTAAAAATCATATTTTTGTACGTTGTTTCAAGATACAAATTCGAATTTACAATTCATGCTTTTCGAATTTTGGCCTTTGTTTCATATTTGACTGTAAATTTGTGTTTACAATACTGGTGTCTCACAGCTACTAAAAACAATAATCCAAATCTTAGCCTTAAACTTAGACAATTTTTTTTAGTTAAGTTGCTAATTAAAGAAAAGGATTTTATATAAAAAGTTTGATATATTCTATTTTTTTTCTTTGCTTCAGCAAAAATTTAAAACCTGTCAGAACATAATATGCAGGACTTACAGTAAATAGTAAAGCATTCCAGAATATTAAGCATCAACATATCAATTTGTCATGAATCACTTATTTAAAGTTATATTTTGAATAAGTTTACTCACCAAGATAGATTACTGTGGAAACTTGAAGCAGAGGATGGTAATAGAAGTCTGTAGTTGAAGTTTTGAATTTCTGTAACTCTTCTTTGCTTCTTGACTTTATTTGAAAATGAAAATTTGTTTATTCTTCTCTTGCTTTATCAGGTTTTGCTACTGAAGTTAAAGACCGAACTAAATAATATGTATAGGAAGAATGATGAGGTATATATAGATAAGAACCGTTTGTAAACAGGGGAGGTAATATCTGGGAAAGCTTCTCTTGTTATTTATCAAAAATCTTTGCATTTAATTCCAGTAAATAGAAGTGATTGTTGTATTTCGGCTGAAAGATATCTTTTCCAGATATAAAGGTGGCTAATTAAATGTTCATGTCTTTGTATTTGTATACACTAATTAGTATTTGCTGACACAAACATTTTATACAAAGATATTTGCAGGTTTTGTTTGTACTAATATGTTTCATATAGGTTTACACTTATAATGCTTTGCTGAAAATTTTTGCTTATTTTGCAAAGATACTTACTGATCTTGTACTTGTACAAAGATGTTTGTCTTATTTTTTTTTTTAATTGAACACTTAGCTTTCTTAAACATATAAAGTTTGCAGACAAGTTAATTTTGTTTAAAGATATTTGATCTTAACATAGTTACATTTTCTATTTATATCTTATATTCATGTTATAGTTTTGTACTTATGTTTGTAGACTTATGTTTATAACCATATTTTATGTTATACTTATATTAAATATTTATAAGCTTATTTTATTTTAATTATAAAAGCTGTCGTTTAGAAACACTACTTAATCTTAAAGTTAAATATTCCAAATATTTGATTTGTAACTTATATTTGCATTAATGTATTTATATTTAATATGAGTATGATTGTGTTATTGTAAATATTATTATTATTAAATGCATTCATATATCTGGTATTAAATGTTATTAACACATAACTTTTAATTTAATTGAATAAAACAGATTTAATTTTAAATATTGTTAAAAGAGTCTATTTTACATTTTGAAATTATAAATTCCTTTATAATTCATATACAACTAATAATAACCAAAATCTTATTTATTTATAAATGAAAATCTTGTATTTAATTTAAATTTGATTAAAAACTTATTATAATAATAGGGTCAAAATTCAGGGATGTCACATTCCTTCCCCCTTAAAAGAATTTCATCCCCGAAATTTAAACAACAGTAAATTCAAAAGCTTAATATTAACAATCTAAACATACATATCATCCATACAAAAACAAACAATCAAACAGTCAATTCCAACCACAATACTAGCTATCCAGACATAAATTTGGATAAGCTTTTCTAAAACTATCAAGAGTTTCCCAGGTACAATCTCTGGGATCCTCACTCCATTGCACCTTGACGAGTTTCACCACTTTGTTCCTGAGTTGCTTCTCGTCTTGATCTACAATCTGAACAGGATCTCTAACCACAGTCAGGTTGGGTTCTACTTCTAAATCTTCCTGAACAACTGGTTCTATCACCAATGATGGGTCATGAATATATTTCCTTAAATGAGACACATGAAATACATTGTGAATCCCAGACATCCGTTCTGGCAATCCAATCCTGTAGGCTACAGTTCCAATTCTTTCCAGCACTCGGAATGGACCAATATATCTCGGAGCAAGTTTTCCCATCTTTTTGAATCTTATAGCACCTTTGATCGGGGAAACTTTGATAAAAACTAAATCTCCGATCTCAAATTCTAATGGTCTTCGTCTCTTATCTGCATATTTCTTCTGACGATCTTGAGCAGCTTTCATCCTTTTCTTGATAAGCTCAACCTTCGCAGAAGCTTCATGAATTAGATCGGGTCCGAGTACAAGTCGATCATTTGATTCAATCCAACAAGATGGGGATCTACACGGTCTTCCATACAGAGCTTCATAAGGAGCCATCTTAATACTCGCTTGGTAACTGTTATTATAAGAAAATTTCACTAAATGAAGGTGGTCTTCCCATGATCCACCAAAATCCAATACACAAGCTCGCAGCATATCTTCCAGAATTTGATTAAGCCTTTCCGTTTGTCCGTCCGTCTGAGGATGATAGGCTGTACTTAATCTCAAACTTGTTCCCATTGCTGATTGCAGAGCTTCCCAGAATTTACTAGTGAAAATAGGATCATGGTCACTTAATATGCTGACAGAAACACCATGCAATCTGACTATCTCCTTCAAAAAAAATTCTGCTAGCGAAACTGCAGTATGAGTTGCCTTAACTGGAATAAAATGGGCACTCTTCGTTAAACGATCCACAATAACCCATATTCCTTCATTTCCCTTCCTGGTTCTAGGCAAACCGTCGATGAAGTCCATCGAGATCATCTCCCACTTCCAATCTGGAATTTCCAAAGGTTGCAATAGTCCAGCAGACTTCTGTTGATCTCCCTTCACTTGTTGGCAAACGACACAACTATTTACAAAAGCGGCTACATCCTTCTTCATATTCGGCCACCAGAAAACTCTCCTCATATCTTTATACATCTTCGAAATTCCCGGGTGGATATTCAATTTGGAGCGATGACACTCAGCTAAGACTTCTTGCCTCAGTCCATCAATATTAGGCACACACAAACGACCATTAATCCTTAAAGCACCATGATCGTCTATCTTGAAATCCGAATATCGACCGTCTTTAGTCCCAAGAATTATTTCCTCAAAAGATTTATCCTCCGTTTGCTTACTAACGATTCTTTCTTGGAGAGATGGAACGACTTCCAAAAGAGATAAGACCGCATTTCTACTAAGAGCATCAGCCACGACATTCGCTTTTCCCGGAGTATACAAAATATCCAGATCATAAAATTCGACCCATCTCTGCTGTCTCAAATTAAGATCTTTTTGAGAGAAAATATATTTCAACGGTTTGTGATCCGTGAACAACTCAAACTTTTCTCCCAAAAGATAATGTCTCCATATCTTCAAAGCAAAAACAATAGCTAACGGTTCTAGATCATGCGTAGCATAGTTCTTCTCATCTGACTTCAATTGCCTACTAGCATACGCAATAACTCTGCCATGCTGCATCAGAACTGCTCCCAATCCAACTAAACATGCATCCGTATAAACTTCAAATTTGCTCTTCCCATCAGGAATAGCAAGTTCCGGTGCACTAGTAAGCCTTGTCTTCAATTCCTGAAAAGCTTCTTCACACTGAGGTGTCCATTTGAATTTGGCTCCTTTCCTAGCTGGCTTGGTCAGATGTGAAAAAATCTTGGAATAATCCTTGATAAATTTTCTGTAGTAGCCAGCCAAACCCAGAAAACTGCGAACTTCAGTCGGTGTCTCCGGCTGTTTCCATTGCAAAATAGTTTCAACCTTTGCTGGATCTACAGAAATGCCTTCACCAGAAACAATGTGCCCTAAAAATTTAACTTCTGATTTCCAGAAATGGCATTTTGAAATTTTTGCCTTCAACACATGCTTCCTCGGAGTCTCTAATACAATCCTCAAATGTTGTCTGTGCTCCTCTTCCGATTTGGAGTAGACCAAGATATCATCAATGAATACCAGCACAAACTTATTCAACACAACTCTAAAGACACGGTTCATGAGGTCAACAAAATAGGCTGGCGCATTGGTTAACCCGAAAGGCATAACCAACCACTCAGAAAAACAATTCGGTCCCCTAAATGATGTTAAGGGAATACTATCTTCAGCTACTCTTAATTGATGGAATCCTGAAGCTAGATCCAGTTGAGAAAAGATAGAAGCTCCATGCAACTGGTCAAAAAGATCATCAATGCGAGGAAAATGATACTTATTTCGAATGGTCACTTTGTTCAGTTCTCTATAATCAACACAGAATCTTAGCGAACCATCCGATTTGGTGACAAACACCGCAGCAGAGCCCCAACAAGAAAAACTGGGTCTAATCAAACCCTTCTCCAAAAGATCTTGTGTCTGCCTAATTAACTCTTCTCTCTCTCTAGGAGGCATTCTCCTACTGGGTTGAATCACCGGCACTGCTCCTGGAATCAAATCAATACGAAACTCAATCTCTCGATGTGGCGGTAGACACTTAACTTCTTCAAATACATCAGGAAAATCTTGAACCACATCGATTTCTTCAACTTTCTCTTGAGAAGTCTCAACTCCTTGCAATAGACTACTCAAGTGAAATCCAGAACTATCGCATGATACTTTGGCAATCCTACCCAAATCAGTCTCCAATGAAACTGTTCTCACATCACAATTCAGGACTGCTTTATACTTATCGAGCCAATCCATTCCCAAAATAAGATCAAATCCTTTAAAATTTAACACATACGGGTCACAAGAGAAACTGTGGGACAAATAAGAAAGCTTCAAGTCCTTACAGATTGTATCCAATTTTGTTGCGCCATCGACCCCCTCAACCACTTCCCAAAATATCAAAGCGCTCGGTGGAGCTATGGTGATGCGATCACCAAAATACAGAACCCAAAACCGATGAACCCATAAACCCTATTTTCCATCAATCCTCAAAAATCTTGCATTCATAATTTTTTTTTAACATTTTTCTATTAATCTCCCATCAATATACTAGCTTCATGTAAAATTTCTTCAACAAGTATTGATTGAATTATCTGATATTCACATAAAAGCAATTTTAGTTCACTGACTAACTGCTCTATGCATAGTTGTCTAAAAATTATAAGTTTTGTCTTAAAAATCATATTTTTGTACGTTGTTTCAAGATACAAATTCGAATTTACAATTCATGCTTTTCGAATTTTGGCCTTTGTTTCATATTTGACTGTAAATTTGTGTTTACAATACTGGTGTCTCACAGCTACTAAAAACAATAATCCAAATCTTAGCCTTAAACTTAGACAAATTTGTTTAGTTAAGTTGCTAATTAAAGAAAAGGATTTTATATAAAAAGTTTGATATATTCTATTTTTTTTCTTTGCTTCAGCAAAAATTTAAAACCTGTCAGAACATAATATGCAGGACTTACAGTAAATAGTAAAGCATTCCAGAATATTAAGCATCAACATATCAATTTGCATGAATCACTTATTTAAAGTTATATTTTGAATAAGTTTACTCACCAAGATAGATTACTGTGGAAACTTGAAACAGAGGATGGTAATAGAAGTCTGTAGTTGAAGTTTTGAATTTCTGTAACTCTTCTTTGCTTCCTGACTTTATTTGAAAATGAAATTTTGTTTATTCTTCTCTTGCTTTATCAGGTTTTGCTACTGAAGTTAAAGACCGAACTAAATAATATGTATAGGAAGAATGATGAGGTATATATAGATAAGAACCGTTTGTAAACAGGGGAGGTAATATCTGGGCAAGCTTCTCTTGTTATTTATCAAAAATCTTTGCATTTAATTCCAGTAAATAGAAGTGATTGTTGTATTTCGGCTGAAAGATATTTTTTCCAGATATAAAGGTGGCTAATTAAATGTTCATGTCTTTGTATTTGTATACACTAATTAGTATTTGCTGACACAAACATTTTATACAAAGATATTTGCAGGTTTTGTTTGTACTAATATGTTTCATATAGGTTTACACTTATAATGCTTTGCTGAAATTTTTTGCTTATTTTGCAAAGATACTTACTGATCTTGTACTTGTACAAAGATGTTTGTCTTTTTTTTTTTTTGAATTGAACACTTAGCTTTCTTAAACATATAAAGTTTGCAGAAAAGTTAATTTTGTTTAAAGATATTTGATCTTAACATAGTTACATTTTCTATTTATATCTTATATTCATGTTATAGTTTTGTACTTATGTTTGTAGACTTATGTTTATAACCATATTTTATGTTATACTTATATTAAATATTTATAAGCTTATTTTATTTTAATTATAAAAGCTGTCGTTTAGAAACACTACTTAATCTTAAAGTTAAATATTCCAAATATTTGATTTGTAACTTATATTTGCATTAATGTATTTATATTTAATATGAGTATGATTGTGTTATTGTAAATATTATTATTATTAAATGCATTCATATATCTAGTATTAAATTTATTAACACATAACTTTTAATTTAATTGAATAAAATAGATTTAATTTTGAATATTGTTAAAAGAGTCTATTTTACATTTTGAAATTATAAATTCCTTTATAATTCATATACAACTAATAATATCCAAAATCTTATTTATTTATAAATGAAAATCTTGTATTTTATTTAAATTTGATTAAAAACTTATTATAATAATAGGGTCAAAATTTCGGGATGTCACATCAAACATACAACCATACAAGTCTGTTCCAGGTTCGAACAGAACTGAAGGCACTTGTCCAATAAAGGAAGAAGCCCTTGCAATCCGAGTATCCATAATCCCGATTGGAACTCCCATCACTTAAGTAATCTCTATACCGTAGCTACTCGGCGCAGAGACAATCGATAGGTTATTCTACCGTTCTCTCAAATATCCAGTCTTCAAATGAAATCTATAACGTCGTATCATTATTCGGAATGGGTTATATGACACAAGGTCCTCTTCCAGCTAAACCGAATAATGAGCGCAATAATTAAAAACATATTCTCAGTTAAGTCACAACTTAAAGTTCGAACAAATGGTTTAAACAAATTACCGTTTCAAATCTTTAAACAAAGAGATTTATTTCACAAAGTTCACCTAGTTTCACAAAGATTCATTCCTAGATTTTTAAAACAATTTCCATTTCGATTAGGATTAACTCACCCAATCTTTAAACAATGGTTTATCTCATAGCCTTCAAACTCGTTTCCAAAGATTTATTCATAACTTGGAAGACCATTTTCATTTTAGACTTGAAATCCTTTTAACACAAATTGGAAGTTCATTTCTTGTGTGAAAACTTTTATTATTTGAAAACAGATAGTTTTCTTTTCGGAAAAATCTGATCATATTTGCACGAGTTAAAGCCCTTGAATTTAAATTCAAATTCCCAAATTAATATCTTTAAAATGGTTTAACCCATATATAACTTGTATAACATCTTTAGTCCCTAGTTTCCAAACATAGAATTCAATTTCAAATTTTTAATTTAAATTTAAATCAAATTATTTAAACTTCAAGACCTAATCAAGTTATTCAAAAATAAATTTTATCCTAAAAATCCCTTTTCACAAACTTTTCATATTTGACCCAATTCCATTTCCAAAACCGTTTGGATTTAAAATTCAACCTTTAAAACTATTTTGAATTAAATTCAAATATTTGTGACTTAACCGATTTTCACGTGCAATCCATATTTGTGTGTGTATAAGTGTGGTCCAGGGGTTTTACACAATAGAAGTGCAACATCATCAATCAGTACATATTCCAATACAGTAATATATTTGATAAGCGGTATAAACTAATCGTTCACAGACCACGGATATATATCACAGATAATAAATTATATTGAACACAACTCGAATCAAAACAGAACATATCAGCGGTATCAAACAATTCAATCATCCAATAGAATTCAAACATTCATAAGTGAGATCAGTTAATTGTCTGATTAATTCAAATCAGATTAATTACTTATGAATTACGAATCCTGGTTAATTAACATTCATTACGAATTATTTCAATTAATTATCCTTTAATAATAAATTAATTAACCTCCTTCTATTATTAATTAATCAATCTTTAATCATTAATTATCCTTAATTAATTAATCCTTAATTAATTAATTATCATTCTTCATTAATTAATTAAACTTTAAATTAATTAATTATCCTTAATTTAATTACCTTAATTAATCACCATTTAATTAATTACCATTTAGTTAAATATCCTTTATTAATTTCACTAAGGAATTAACTTTTATTTAATTACACAAAGTAATTATCTTCTATTTAATTATATAAGGTAATTATCTTCAACTTACTTCCATCAATAAATTTATCTTTAAACTAATTATCCTTTATTAATCTTAAAATAATTGCATTAAGTAATTAACCCTTAATTGTTAATTTATCAACTCTTAATTACTTTTATTAATTAATTTCATCTTAATTAATTATAATAACAAAATCATCAATTATTTAATTTATCAAGAGATAAATTAATTACTTTTCTTAACCTTAAGAACTTGTTTAATGAATTATCACGTTACTTATTTTAAAGGTTAGGATTAGTTAAATAACATTTTATCTTAATTACCCTTTTTAATTACATTATCCAAATAACTTTATAACATAAAATAACGAATTTAAATAAATTAAAATTCAATTACCTTGAAAATATCTTACTTAAATCTTTACTTAATTCAAACTTTAATCAAAAAAATCATTTGAAAACATGGATAAAAGAAGTTTAAAAGTTTGAATTTGTTTTAAAGTCAAAACTGTTTTCTTTCAGCAAACCGAGACTCACTCGAATGCTCCCCGAGACGAAAGCAAGTCTACTTCGAGTCTTTTACAAAACTGATCACTTAAATTTTCAAACTCAAATTTGTTTAAGTGCTAAACCTGGTACGTTAAAATTTTACTCGAGTTCAACTTCGAGTCGAATGCCTGCTTCCTCGTGCTTGAACCCGAGCCCATTATCTTCATCCCCAAAACATCACTACCCAGACACGAAACGTGGATGCGTGCACATGCACCGATGATCGCCATCGTTCTGATCATCGTCACCGATGCCAACAAGTCACCTATGACTTCCTCCATCGATCCCAAGCACTAAATCTTAAAGTTGAACTCGAATTCGAAATCGAGTTCGAGCACACCCAAACTGGAACCCCTGATCAACCCAAAAGTGCCTCGCTCCGCCACATCATGACACCAGAATCCTCGCGACTCTGACCTAAACTCCGTTGATCACCGACGCAGCACTTCTCCCTGGTCCGATGCGACCCAATGCAACGATGATGAAGAAATCATCTCGATTCCACCCTTAACCCAAAATAGTCAAATAACCCTAAAATCATTTCGCTTGATCACCACAGCGATCAAAAATTTAAACGAGCATTTTTTACAATCTCTTATACACTAGCCTCCTCCACCATCGACCGCAACCTCCCATTCATCGTCTTTGGATGGAATTTGACGAAAATGCTAGTTTTAGTAAATTCCAGATAACTCGCCAAATTCTCACTTAAAAATCTTGAAATAATGATCAAAAATCATTGATTTGAGATTCGAATCTAATTGTGTAATCAAAAATGGAAATCAAAATACTTGAAGTTTCTGATTATTTGGATCATTATTGACTTTGGTCAATTTTGAAATGAATATTCAACATAAACACTCGTAATTATTTTTAAAATACATATTACTCCATCACTATCCTTTTTCATTTAGAAAACATCACATAGTAATGTTAATTTGGAGAGGTATAGATTTATTTATGTTGTTCTTAGGCTGTGAATGAAGTAAACAGAGGTATACTACCTGTATGCATAAAACTTACACATACATACACACAGATTCATGCACAAGCAACAAATTTTCCAATGGAAAATCAGTTTCCAGACTCACAAGCAACAATAGATAAACAGAAAGATTTAGTTTAGGGGTTTGCTCACGTGAAATATTGTTGAAACAGAGAACAATTCTTGTGTTGAAGGCTGTAGTTTTGAGTTTCCTATAAATCTTTCTGCTTTGTTGTTGAATGAAGTTGAGTTTGTAAACATAATGATGTTTATTTTTTTCTCAGGTTTGCTAAGTTGTGAACGAGCTAAAATAAGAAGATACATATATAGAAATAGTTTTGTATAGTGTAGGCTACAACTGGTACAAGCTTTTACTCTATTTGATCAGATTTTTTTCTTTTGTTGGCTAAACTAGATTTTGTTTACTGAAAATTGAAATGATTTTAACATTTCGAATGACCCTGTGTTGTGCTGAGATGATGGTATTAAATGCAATTTTTTCCTTTCAATATTACATACTTATTCTCTTTGATCTTTTTTTTTGTATGTACATATTTTTGTTTCTTTTGCATTGCCTATATAAAATTCACAGCAATATACTTGTTTGTTTTTTTTCCTTTGCCTTTGTGCTTACTATAAAAATTGTTATAGTATGTATTTATCTTATGTTGCCATATAACCATATAATTTATTATTAACATAAATTCTTAGTTTTATTTCTATTTATAGTTTGATTTTCAAACATTAAATTTATAACATATATTTTGTACTTATATTTACACTTTTCAAAAATAGTTCAAATTATATTTCAGCCCTTTAGTTTAATTAGTAAAAAAAAAAAAATTAGTTTTAAACCCTTTTTACTTAAGTATTTATGTTTTATTTTTACTAACTATACTTAGTTCAAGTATAGAATTTAAAAAAGAATGAATATTGATCTCTTCTTACATCTTATTTTATACTTTTTATAACTTTTTAAAGAAAATGAATTAAAACACAATTTATACATTAAATAAATAATCATACATATTATTTTTTAAAGTATAACCTTATAATCAAATTCAATTTAAAATATTTATTTTGAGTTTCAAATCCAAAATTTTAAAATAAATAAGTATATATATATCTTAATAAATTTGAAAATTTTAAATAAATCCACAACTTAACCCAAAAAATTTAATTTAATTACAAATTTAAATTAGTCTTCAAACCGGGATCGTTACAGATTCCCCCTTAAGAAATTTCATCCTCTAAATTTGCCAAGGAGATAACAAAGATAGATGAAAGATAGAGAAATATCTTTCCAAATCAAACTGGATATCACTTCTGCATTTGGCTTACCAAATTAGAATATCAACAATAGATATAAGAACAAGCTCATTTAATATTGCACAAGATATTCGGGTCCACCGGTCTACGAATATGCAAGGGCATTGATTAGTTCGAAGGGATAACTGATCACTCGTAGAATATATCGGACCCCGGAGAAGAAATAGATAGATTTAATCTCCTACAATTTCTCAAACACTAGGCATGGATTCCAAATTCAGGTCGGAATACCCCAAAGTTTACACTAACTTGTCTCTCTTCGGACTTCGATCTATACAAGAGATTACAATAGAATTTCAAATTTGATTTCAAACGATATCATTTTATTGATACAATTCAAATTTATCCTTATATTCTATTAACCAATTTAACTTAATTTAAAATTTCAGTTTATTTAAAAATTTTAATTTCAAATTCATTAAAGTTTAAATCGAAAAACTGATAAGAAACCGATGAAGATACGAAGTAAGGATTTTCTATAACGATTTGTAGGGCCACCATCACACCGAAACTTCTTTCTGGAGCTGCCATGAAGCAATCAAAATAATTTGGAATCAAATCAAAGGAGATTGATAAAGAAAGTTATTTCCACTGTTGTAGGGTATTGACTATTAATAGTGGTACTCCCCTGTCCCCTATCTCGTCCCCTTCTTGCCTTCATACTTACTATCAGATAGTAAGAGAATTTACCGAGGCATTCGAACAGATATCTTAGGGATATACACATTCTAGGGTATACTTCACCCTATCTCTAATGAGTTACCTAATGTGTCATACTCTTGAGCTAAAGTTTGAACCTTCAGCTCTGATACCAATTATAACGACCCTGACTCGACCTTCGAAAATCGGCACCGAATACGTCACTTATATTCATATGCCGTAGATCCAAATGTCAAATCTGGTTCGCCGGAGCTTATGACACATTAGTACAACACAGCGGAAGAAGCAATGAAATAATATCATCGATATACAACATTGATACAATATCTTATACAGCTGAATGACACAATGAATATCAATATACATCAGAGATATGATACAAGACAGTAGCAGCGGAAAGAAAAGATAACACTAGCAGCGGAACAATAGCTCCAATATGGTCTTCAAGAGAGAAAGAGAGATAGAATCCAGAAATATAACTCCATCTCCATGGCACCATTCCAGAAGTAGTTCGAACTCCCAATCAAGATGAAGTGAAGCAACTCGATCCAAATGCGATTGCCAAATCCTAAGGCTGAAAGCTAACAAATCTACACCTACTATTCGATTATCTGAAAAACCCAACTCTAGACTGCCCGTGTTGGAAATTGTGGGCACACAGAGTTTAGGAAGGGAACAATAAACTCCAGGTCAGTCATGGGACTGGTATGAGCAAACAAAACAGTTTATTACAAAGAATTTAAAAGTTGAAAACCACAATGCTTTTTAGAAAATGGAACTACCATAAGCCTTCCGGCACACACACAATGCAATCGCACACTTGGGGGAGATTTCTCCTTATGATAGTCAAAAGTGCTTACTACGCAAAATCCTTTTTGATATTATTATTAGTGCATAGTGTGAAACATTTAGAAAGTATAATATCAACCTTAGCCAGCATAGGTACCATTATACTATGCCTACTATAGCTACCACCTAAGGTGGCAGGTAATAAAACTACAATCGTAAAGGGCTCGTATTGTTTTATTTGGATTTCCAACAAATGGTAAGGCTAAGGAACTTCCTACTTCCATATGGGTACGCCTCTGGAGGGACGTCCCGAGAACCTACCCGGCTCTTTGCCACCACAAGGCCGGGTTACCTCTGTAACTAGGTAACTACTACTTGAGCATGCCATCCCCCGGTCATTTGGGACCTTTATCCGAGGTACCTCTAATCCAACAACCACAAAGCAGTCACAAAGTAATAAATTTGCAGTGACCACATGAGTTAAGTATTTGGGCTCCATACCATGATACCACCCTTTTCCAGAAGGGAATGACACACCCTAAAGGGAGCGACCCTCATAACCTTGCCGCATCTTTCCTGTTTCGACCATTTCCGGGGTGTGAGGTCCTGATGCAGTCTCGTTCACAAAGCTACGCTTTATACAAAATCCATGCTTTGATCAACAAATGATTAACAACATACAGCAGCACTCAGCACGCCACACTACCAAATTTGGAGTATATCACTGATAACCATCAACTACATAATCTCTGAGCTCGTACGTCTCAGAGAAGGATGATAAGCTAAGAGAATAAATTCTCCACCACCAACAGACATGTATTTGATAGAGATCAATTTTATACCTCAAATTGTAATGTCAGACATACAACCATACAAGTCTGTTCTGGGTTCGAACAGAACCGAAGGCACTTCGTCCAATAAAGGAAGAAGCCCTTGCAATCCGAGTATCCACAATCCCGATCGGACTTCCCATCACTTAAGGAATCTCTATACCGTAGCTACTCGGCGCAGAGACAATCGATAGGTTATCCTATCGTTCTCTCAAATATCGGGTCTTCAAATGAAATCCATAACGTCGTATCATTATTCAGAATAGGTTATATGACACAAGGTCCTCTCCCAGCTAAACCGAATAATGAGCGCAATAATTAAAAACATATGGTCATTGGATATTAGTTAAGTCACAACTTAAAGTCCGAACAAATGGTTTAAACAAATTACCGTTTCAAATCTTTAAACAAAGAGATTTATTTCGCAAAGTTCACCCAGTTTCACAAAGATTCATTCCTAGATTTTTAAAACAATTTCCATTTCGATTAGGATTAACTCACCCAATCTTTAAACAAGGGTTTATCTCATAGCCTTCAAACTCGTTTCCAAAGATTTATTCATAACTTGGAAGACCATTTTCATTTTAGACTTGAAATCCTTTTAACACAAATTGGAAGTTCATTTATGTGAAAACTTTTATTATTTGAAAACAGATAGTTTTCTTTTCGGAAAAATCCGATTATATTTGCACGAGTTAAAGCCCTTGAATTTAAATTCAAATTCCCAAATTAATATCTTTAAAATGGTTTAACCCATATATAACTTGTATAACATCTTTAATCCCTAGTTTCCAAATATAGAATTCAATTTCAAATTTTGAATTTTGAATTTAATTTAAATCAAATTATTTAAACTTCAAGACCTAATCAAGGTATTCAAAAATAAATTTTATCCTAAAAATCACTTTTCACAAATTTTTCATATTTAACCCAATTCCATTTCCAAAACCCTCTGGATTTAAAATTCAACCTTTAAAACTATTTCGAATTAAATTCAAATATCTGTGACTTAACCGATTTCCACGTGCAATCCATATTTGTGTGTGTAAAAGTGTAATCCAGGGGTTTACACAATAGAAGTGCAACATCATCAATCAGTACATATTCTAATACAACAATATATTTGATAAGCGGTATAAACTATAGCACTTATCTTTCGTTCATAGATCGCAGATATATATCACAGATAATAAATTACATTAAACACAGCTCGAATCAAAATAGAACATATCGGTGGTATCAAACGATTCAATCATCCAATAGAGTTCAAACATTCATAAGTGTGATCAATTAATTGTCTGATTAATTCAAATCAGATTAATTACTTATGAATAACTAATCCTGCTTAATTAACATTCATCACGAATTATTTCAATTAATTATCCTTTAATAATAAATTAATTAACCTCCTTCTATTATTAATTAATCAATCTTTAATCATTAAATAATTCTTAATTAATAATCCTTAATTAATTAATCCTCAATTAATTAATTATCATTCTTCATAAATTAATTAAACTTTAAATTAATTAATTATCCTTAAATTAATTACCTTAATTAATCACCATTTAATTAATTACCATTTAATTAATTATCCTTTATTAATTTCAATAAGGAATTAATTTTTATTTTATTACACAAAGTAATCATCTTCTATTTAATTATACAGGGTAATTATCTTCAATTTACTTCCATCTATAAATTTATCTTTAAATTAATTATCCTTTATTAATCTTAAATTAAGTGCATTAAGTAATTAACCCTTAATTGTTAATTTATTAACTCTTAATTACTTTTATTAATTAATTGCAACCTAATTAATTATAATAACAAAATCATCAATTATTTAATTAATCAAGATATAAATTAATTACTTTTCTTAACCTTAAGAACTTGTTTAATAAATTATCACATTACTTATTTTAAAGGTTAGGATTAGTTAAATAACATTTTATCTTAATTACCCTTTTTAATTACATTATCTAAATAACTTTGTAACATAAAATAACGAATTTAAATAAATTAAAATTCAATTACCTTGAAAATATATTACTTAAATCTTTACTTAATTCAAACTTTAATCAAAAACATCATTTGAAAACATGGATAAGTTTTTTTTAAAAGTTTGAATTTGTTTTAAGTCAAAACTGTTTTCTTTCAACAAACCGAGACTCACTCGAATGCTCCCCGAGACGAAAGCAAGTCTCCTTCGAGTCTTTTACAAAACTGACCCGTATACTTAAATTTTCAAACTCAAATTTGTTTAAGTGCTAAACCTGGTACGTTAAAATTTTACTCGAGTTCAACTTTGAGTCTAATGCCTGCTTCCTCGTGCTTGAACCCAAGCCCATTATCTTCTTCCTCAAAACATCACTACCCAGACACGAAACGAGGATGCGTGCACATGCACCGATAATCGCCATCATTTCGATCGTCGTCGCCGATGTCAACAAGTCACCTACGACTTCCTCCACCGATCCCAAGAACAAAATCTTAAAGTTGAACTCGAATTCGAAATCGTATTCGAGTACACCCAAACTGGAACTCCTGATCAACCCAAAAGCGCCTCGCTTCGCCACATCACGACACCAGAATCCTCGCGACTCTGACCTAAACTCCGTTGATCAC
This sequence comes from Allium cepa, assembly GCA_030765085.1. Lineage (NCBI taxonomy): Eukaryota > Viridiplantae > Streptophyta > Magnoliopsida > Asparagales > Amaryllidaceae > Allium > Allium cepa. The sequence continues at coordinate 586,679,430 of CM060940.1, forward strand.
CCACGCAACACTTTCTCCCAGTCCGATGCGACCCGATGCAACGATGATGAAGAAATCATGTCGAATCCACCGTCAACCCGAAACAGTCAAATAACCCTAAAATCATTTCGCTTGATCACCACAGCGATCAAAAATTTAAACGAGCGTTTTTTTGACAATCTCCTATACACTAGCCTCCTCCACCATCGATCGCAACCTCCCACTCATCGTCGTTGGATGGAATTTGACGAAAATGCTAGTTTTAGTAAATTCGAGATAACTCGCCAAATTCTCACTTAAAAATCTTGAAATAATGATAAAAAATCATTGATTTGAGATTCGACTCTAATTGTGTAATCAAAAATGGAAATCAAAATACTTGAATTTTCTGATTATTTGGATCATTATTGACTTTGATCAATTTTGAAATGATTATTCAACATAAACACTCGTAATTATTTTTAAAATACATATTACTCCATCACTATCCTTTTTCATTTAGAAAACATCACATAATAATGTTAATTTGGAGAGGTATAGATTTATTTATGTTGTTCTATGGCTGTGAATGAAGCAAACAGAGGTATGCTGCCTGTATGCATAAAAATTACACATATATACACACTGATTCATGCACAAGCAACAAATTTTCCAATGGCAAATCAATTTCCAGACTCATAAGCAACAATAGATAAACAGAAAGATTTAGTTAGGGGTTTGCTCACATGAAATATTGTTGAAACAGAGAATAATTCTTGTGTTGAAGGCTGCAGTTTTGAGTTTCCTGTAAATGTTTATGCTTTGTTGTTGAATGAAGTTGAGTTTGTAAAAATAATGATGTTTATTTTTTTCTCAGGTTTGCTAAGTTGTGGGCGAGCTAAAATAAGAAGATACATATATAGGAATAGTTTTGTACTGTGTAGGCTACAACCGGTACAAGCTTTTACTCTATTTGATCAGATTTTTTTCTTTTATTGACTAAACTAAATTTTGTTTACTGAAAATTGAAATGATTTTAACATTTCGAATGACCCTGTGTTGTGCTGAGATGATGGTATTAAATGCAATTGTTTCCTTTCAAGATTACATACTTATTCTCTTTGATCTTTTTTTTTATATGTACATTTTTTTTTCTTTTGCATTGCCTATATAACATTCACAGCAACATACTTGTTTGTTTTTTTTCTTTGCCTTTGTGCTTACTATAAAAATTGTTATAGTATGTATTTATATTATGTTGCCATATAACCATATAATTTATTATTAACATAAATTCTTAGTTTATTTCTATTTATAGTTTGATTTTCAAACATTAAATTTACAACATATATTTTGTACTTATATTACACTTGTCAAAAATAGTTCAAATTATGTTTCAGCCCTTTAGTTTAATTAGCAAAAAAAAAAAAAAATTAGTTTTAAACCCTTGTTTACTTAAGTATTTATGTTTTATTTTTACTAACTATACTTAGTTCAAGTATAGAATTTAAAAAAGAATGAATATTGATCTCTTCTTACATCTTATTTTATACTTTTTATAACTTTTTAAAGAAAATGAATTAAAACACAATTTATACATTAAATAAATAATCATACATATTATTTTTTAAAGTATAACCTTATAATCCAATTCAGTTTAAAATATTTATTTTAAGTTTCAAATCCAAATTTTTTAAATAAATAAGTATATATATTTATTAAATTTGAAAAATTCAAATAAATCCACAATTTAATTTAATTTAATTACAAATTTAAATTAGTCTTCAAACCGAGATCGTTACAGGTTGACTATTATGTTTAGACATATACACTACATTTGCTTGATTGAGCTGTAGATGACGAAGTACTACAAGAACAATAAAACATAGAACTTGATAATTTGGACAACAAATTTAAAATCATTACCAGGTCTATGTCGTTTGCCCTACTTTGTTTTCTTGAATGTAGTCCGGCAATTATTTCTTTCCAATGTTGACAAGCACAATTTATTCTTTTCGAAGACTGCTTCAAAGAATCAATAGTTCTTGAAAGACTATTTGGACTTTGATGGTTGAACAAATTGCATAGAGAATTCCAAAAAGAACTTTCAATTTGGCTCGTGCCTTTCTTATTGTCTTTAGAACATTCAACCCAACAGAATGCTAATTCTTCTTGCTCGTCCGAAAACCATGTAATCATTTTTGCAGCTTTTGGTCTCGCACTTAGAGATTCATTAATGTTGATTCCCATTGTTTGTTTTCCTCAAGCTTGAGCAGAAGAAAAAATAGAATTCTTACAAACATCTTCTTCTTCGGTAGCTTCATTGCCATCGAATTGGGTTTCTTGGTTTTTACATCTGTTGTCCCCAAATTGATTATCGAGATTTATTAATAAATTTTGTGAATGATAAGGCAATACTGACCATTGTTGGTCATTGGAAGATACGTAGTTTTGATCATAATTATAATGTTGTTGAAACGAACTATTCTGCAAATAATTTGAATTTTGATAATTTTGGTAATGCTTCGAATCTTATTGAGAATGAAAGAAATTCTGATTTTATTATGGATATGAATTTGGAGCTTGTTGGGCAACCAAAATTTGAATTTTGAGAATGGTATTGATTTTGACCATGTTGAGAATTGAACGTATTCTGATTAAATTGAGTCGGATTCTGATTATCAAATCTGAGTTGAGATAGAAAACTAGGAGATGAAGATTTTTGAGATTTTCCTTTTGGATTTTTCGACATTAATGAGATTATTTAAAGATAATTTGTTTAAGAGAGTAAGAAATGTAGAATTAATGGTGTAAATAAAATTTTGTAATTGCTAAGTTATATAGAGGGGGAAGGAGAAAGATAGGCATCGGCCATATAAATAACCGTTTGCACTTAGCCAGCTTTATTATAGTCGGCTAAGTGGCAATGGTCATTTAAATGGCCAAAAGGAAGGCTTAGCCGGCCAAAATAAATTCCTAATTCAATAAGTTTCAAATCGATTTAATTAAAGACAATTCTTAATTAAATATAATTCCAAATATTTTTTTATAAAATCTATTTTATATTAAAACTTATTTGTAAAAATAATTTAAATATCAAATAAAAACATATCTATTTCCTTCCAAAACCATAGAAATCATTTTTAAAATATTTATATATAGACCAACGGTGTCTGTTTATAATTTTCTATCCTATGGTCAAGTGATACAGATATTTATCATTTCAGTCCGCATTTTAAAATATATACGGATATATATCATTTCAACCCGCAATCCCAAATTCAATTCAAATGAAAATCGCTTGGGTCTATTATTTTAACCCATAACAATTTTCTCCTATTCTAAAGTCCATTCGGGTATGTATCATTTCAACCATAGTGATTCTATACTAACAGGGAACTTGCAGAGTGATAACAGATATGATAATAACATAACATGCATATATCATCAATATAAATAACAAATAATGGTGTCAGATGTCACGAGTGAATAGATATAGATAATAGCATATATAATGTAAATAACTAATAGAAGCATATTTCAATTGACATTTCAATTGAAATCAAATTTAATAATATAAGAACGTTAATCGTGAGTGATTGCTCACATTGGAGGCTAGAGAGATAGACAATGAAGTAGAGTTACGAAATCCAGGCACGAATCCAAACAAACTAGGTGGCACGAGTCGACGAATAAAGCTGATATACAGTAATTGACGAAGTCAAATCAAAACTGTATCAATGAGATAATTGATATAAATGAACTCATGTATAACTATAATTAACTATATATATAAATCATATTCTAAATTTAAGCGCATATTAAATTAAATGTATATATAATACTTTACAAATTATCATCTAACTTAAAATATATACATAACTAAAGAAAATCAATGTGTGTATATATATATATATATATAATCAAACAAGTTGTATGCAACTTGAAAACTGTATACATATACAATATAATATATATATATTCTTGAAACGACACGTATTATTCATATTCGAAACAATATATATATATATATAACATTCGTACATATATAAATTCATATATAAAATATACTATAACAATACAACCTACTTTATATCTATAACCCATATAAACTCATACTTGAACCAACATTTTATCCCAGAGACACGTATACAAATAATGAAATATATATATATATATATATACTAAAGTTTTATTTTTAACATACTTATATATATATATATATATATATATATATATATATATATATATATATATAGGTATGAAACTATTATATACTTATGTATACAGTCTGGTAGCTATACACAAACAGCTGAACTCATTTATATATAGTAAAACTCATTTATATACAGTAACTTAAAATAAAATACATATATAAAGTAGAATGAAAACCTGTAAGCATCTTGAAATCAAAACACCAATATATACGAAAGCTACCCTGTATAAATATATATTCTGCTCATCAAAACAAAACCATACTCTATAGTATAATATATACACTAATATACAAATTTATTATATACAATATATAACAGCATATACATACATTTTTTCAAATAACAACAACTATTATATACTGTAAATATATATAAGATTTATACAAAATCCACTAATATTTTTAAAACTATAACATACTTTTAAACACACCTTTGTATCAACTTTCCTTCAACAATACAAAGCAGAAACAAAGCAAATATATATACAGACATGTTAATATACATCATATGTACAGTACAAAATACATGCAGCTATATTATATAGAAAACTACATATAGCCATATATACATATAAACTAATCGAGCTAGTATATAACCAGGCATATAGAACTTAATATATAACTTTTATACAAAATGTATAATATGTATAAACATATAAACAACTTACATAAAACAACATATATATTAGATCTATATGTATATAACAATTTTGCAAATTAATCTATATCCCACGGCCTTTATATTATACCCTGACCTTATTTTATAATAATAGTTTATCATATATCTATATATAATTGTACATATATATTGACATATTATATATATACTATGACAAATATAAATCATTAAACCAAAGAAATGACTCAACCTGCTACGTAAACTAACCTATGAAAAGAACAAGTGAAGAGCATGGCCAGATGAGAAGAAGGTAGGGCGGAGATCGGCGCAGGCAGCACTGGCTGAAGAAAGAAGATCAGGCGGCGTATCTCTGGGAGAAGGTGGTCGCTGCTACCCAGGCAGAAGGGTTCAGGGGTTCGAATGGAGGAGAGTGGGGTCGTCTTGGCAAGGCTGCAAAGTTTTGGGTAGTGGGTGGATTCGAGTGGCTAGCATGGAGGGTGGAGATAGTTGCAGTGAGGCTCGGTGAAAGTTCAGGCGAGGTGAAGTTGATGTGAGTTTGGGTTGCGTGATACTTTGCTTGTCGATGGTAGGCTCTGCCGACGGAACGAAGACAAGCAGGGGAAAAGAAATAAATGCAATGAAAGCGAAAGTGTTTTAGATTGTATATCGGTAAATCATATATTATATCATCTCACAATAAAACAGATCTAAGAAGAAAAATGAGATGATGAACCAAAATAGTACCGTCGAAAAGAAACAATATATTTTAAAGCCAGAGAAGGTAGAAAGTCAGCATGGGATTCAATGAATAATAAATCAAATGGCTGATTGAATTCACCATACGAAAAATGAATAGTCACAGGAAATGCCAAAAGCCAGATTGCGGAACCGATACGGAAATTGTTCCATAAATTTTGCTGTTTCCCAAACCCCAAAACACACAAACAAATATACAGTGGAGATCAACACAACGAGATGATCAAAACGGTATACATATATCAGTGGTACGATCATCCTATCAAAAGTTGATAATCGGTACCAAAATGCTGTTAATTTTTCGAAAATAAGGAAAACGGAGAAGTAATTGTCCAAATTTGACGAAACGAAAGATGACGTCCCACTCAGAAGATAATTTACAAATTTATTGTATAAAAATATTCAGGTTTGGAAAACACTTTATTATCATCAAATTTAATTGATTTAAATTGAAATAGAATTGCACAAGAGAATAAACTTTTATATTATCTAATAAAAATTTACCAGTTGCTATGTTCAAGAAGTCGTATTTCAAATATTAAACTTTTATTTCAAAATTTCATTATTTAAAATTTCACAAAATTTCAATAAATTAAGTAAATAAAACCACTAAAATTTATGGGTCGTTACACTCTCCCCCCCTCAAAACTTTTCGTCCCCGAAAGGAACGAGGTAGGAAAACAGAAATAATCAAAATAAAATAGATTTGAAAAGCAAAATAAAATCGTTAATTCAAACCATATATATTTTATTTGTTTAAAATTGGTTTATTCAATTAATTTGGTTGAAATTTGTTTTCAATAAATAAATGATATTCATTTGTGTTCATTATTTTGATGATTTCAATTCAAGCTATTTCATTAAGTTGGTCTAATTTCAGTTTATAAATTAGTTCAAAACAAAATTTATTTAATTTATCTCATTTATTCATTATCTCATTATCCAATTAGCATCAATCAACATTTTTCTAAAATCATAAATTTGAATAGTCAATTATTATAATCATATTTTATTCAACAAATTTAATTCTTCTTTTGTCACGACTCGAATTTCACCGCTCGAAAATCAACATCCATACTTCAATTGTATTCGAATGCCGCAGATTCAAATGTTGAAATTTGATTCGTGCCGGAGCTTATAACACATTAAGTACAACAACACAGCAGAAGAAGAAATAAATATCATAAATTGATACACAATATTCGATACAATAATGATACAAATGAGATATCAATACTATCAGAGATACAAGACAACAATGGAAAGAAAACACCAGCAGCGAACAATATCACCAACTTGATCTCCAAGAGAGAAAAAAAGAATCCAATATCCAAATCCATTGTCAAAGCTCTAAAGATCTCCAAGCTATCAGCTCGAACCACCATCAATGATGAACTTAAATAACTCCAATCCAAAGAAACAAATGCGATTACCAAATTCAAAGGCTGGATGCTATCGAATCTACACCTACTATTTCATTATCTGAAAATATGACTCTAGGCTGCCTGTGTGGAAAATTATGGTTACCCAGAGTTTAGAAAGGGAACAATAAACTCCATGTCAGTCGTGGGACTGGTGTGAGCAAACTAAAACAGTTGTTTTAACCAAAAATAGACAAAAAGAATTTAAATTTGAAATTCATAACGCATTTTGAAAAATGAAACTGCCATAAGGCCTCCCGCTACACACACAATGCAAGCATACACTTGGAGGAGATTTCTCCTTATGACAGTCAAAATGCTTGATATGCGAAAACATTTGATATTATTATTAGTGCATAGTACATAAAATATTTGCAAGCACAATATCAATCTTAGCCAGCATACGTACCATTATAGTATGCCTACTATAGCTACCATGTTAGATGGCAGGTTCTACAACTAAAACCGTACAAGGCGCGTATTGGTGATTGAATTTCCAACAAATGGTCAGGCTAAGGAACTTCCTGTGCCACATGGGTATGCCTCTGAAGGGACGCCCCGAGAACTTAACCAGCTTTCTACCAACAAAAGGCCGGGTTACGTCTGTAACTACGTAACTACTGACACGAGTATGCCATCCTCCGGTCGTAACCAACCTTTATCCCGAGATTCACCAACAACCAAAAAGCAATAGATTTGCAGCAACCACATAAGTTAAGTATATGTGCTCCATACCAAGATACCACTTCTATCCAGAAGGAAATAGACATACCGGGTTGTGAGGTCCTGATGAGGACTCGTTCCACAAAGCTACGCTTTCCACAAAAGCTATGCTTCGATCAACCAATGATCAACAGCACTTCATATGCCACATTACCAAATTTTGGAATGTATCACTAGTAACCATCAACTATATAAACTCTGAGCTCGTACGTCTCATAGAAGGGTGTTAAGCTAAGAGAATAAATTCTCCGCCACCAAACAGAAATGTATTTGATAGAAACCAGCTTTGCATCTCAAAGTGTAACGTCAGACATACATCCATACAAGTCTGTTCCAGGTTCGAACAAAACCGAAGGCACTTCAAAAGAAGCCCTTGCAATCCGGATAATCCCTAATCACGTCCGGACTCCCCATCACAAAGGGTGATCAAATCTCTATACCGGGGCCATTAGGTGCAGAGACATTCGATAGGTAATCCTTTCGCTTTCAAAAATATCCAATCTTTAGCACCGGTCTTCAAATGCTATCCATTTCGTCGTATCATTATTCGGAATGGGTTATATGACATAAAATCGTCTCCCGGCTAAACCGAATAATAAGCGCAAAATTTAAAAAGCATATGGATATATGAGATCTTAGTTAAGTCACAACTTTAAACCCAAAACCTTTCTTTTGAATGGTTTAAACCATTCCCATTTTTTAATCTTTTAAAAGAAAAGATTCACCCTTTAAAAATCCACCTTAATTTAAAACCAGGATTCACCAATCTTTCACAAAGATTCATTCATAGTTTTCAAAACTATTTCCATCCCAAATCTTTTATACAAAAGATACACCTTTAAGATCCTTTTTGATTGAAAACAAAGTTCACCAATCTTTCACAAATATCCGCGACTTAACCGATTTCCAGTGAAATCCATATTTGTGTGTGTATGGTGTAGTCCAGGGGTTTTACACAATAGTGCAACATCATCAATCATCACAATCCAAACACAGCAATATCGACAAGCGGTATAATCTTATAACGCTTATCTTTATTCGTAGATTCACAGATAAATAATATAAATTCACCACAGATAAATAAATTACATTCATCACAATCCAAATCAAAATAATTCATACATCAGGGATATCAAACAATTCAAAACATTCAATACAATCCTAACATCCGTAAGTAAAATTAATTAATCATCTGATTGATTTAAATCAGATTAATTACTTATGAATAAATCACTAATCACGGTTAACTAATATTAATTAATTTCAACCCATTTAATTAATTATCCTTTAATCATTTGTTAATTAACCTTTAATAAATTAATTAACCTTCAATTATACATTAATCAGCCTTAATTAATAAATAATTAAGCTTTAATTATTTAATTATTTTTTAATTAATTAATTGCATTTATTAATTAACCCTTAATTAATTACGATTTAGTTAATTATAAGTGATTATCCCTAATCACTTACATCACAAATTAATTACATAAATAAATCATCCTCTAATTAATTAATTAATTAACTTTAAATTAATTGCACCTTATAAACAAATTATCCATTAATTAATCACCTTGATTAATTGTGATATCTCGGAAATTTAGACAATATCAATTTAATAATCCTTATATAAAAATAAATTGATATTGACAATATTGATTAATAAAATATGTTTTGGTTTAATAATCAGATTTAAATGATATTTAATTTGTGATTTTATCTTTTAAAAGCTTAAATAAATGTTTAAATTATAATATATATATTTGTATATATATTATAGTTTAACTTTGTTTGGAATTTAACTTACATGAAAATAAATAAATGAAGTTTGTTTTTAAATTCTAAATTAAATATTGAGTAATTAGGAAATTATGTTTTAATTAACATTAAGTTTTTAAAAATCTATTTAAATTAATAACTTTATGGTTTGATAATATTTATAATAAATGTTAAATTGTTTAAAATTTGACTTAGCTTAATTTTTGTTTTAAAATTTAAATAAAAATTAAGTTTATTTCTTATTAAATATAATTTGATTAAATATGAATTGAGTATATTTTATATAAGTTTAAATGTAAAATAACATATGATTTAAATTCATTTAAATATAAAAGTGATTTATAATTTCTTTATAAATCATATAAAATTTGTTAAATTGTTATTTGAAACCATATTAATAAATATTCTATTTTTCATAAATATAAAGAAGAATTAAAATAAGGAATTAGAGTCTTCATTTTTTAAATTGAATAAATAGATTTTAATTTTGATTTCAAAAAAATTAATTTGATTTGAAATTGTTTTTGAAACTCAAATTAATTGATTCTTTAAAATATTTGTATAAGTTTTATTTATAAATTGTTTTATATACATTTACTTTTAAAATGAGAAATTCATATATATTCATAAACATAAGTAAACTAAAGAAAACCCTTTCATAAACATTTAAATATATAAACTAATTAAACAAGACAAGTGTTAAGTATTAACAAATCAAATAACATATGTTAAATGGTGAATCAAGCAAATGACAAGTGTCATTTGATTTTATTCTTTTCTTTATTTTTGTTAAAATATTTTCAGCTATCTTTTAAAATATTTTCATTTCCCCTCATTCTCTTTTTCAAAACAAAAGATAAAGAAATCAAAAATATGAAACTCAAAACCCCTAAAAATAGACCTGCATGTTCATTTCAAAAACAAAAGATCTGTAACTCCTTAAAAATTTCAACTGCATTCTCTGGAATTGATCATCATCTTGGCAAATTAAAAAAAAATGATCTGCATGCAAACTACACTTTTACAACATGAAGCCCACTGCATTTTTCCATCTCTGCAAAGTTTGAACAAATCAAATGAAGCCTGCAAACATCATTCTTTTAAAAAAAAATGGGGCTGCAAGCATTTCTTCCAATCTGGGAATTTTCTGAAGCAAGTGATCAAGCCTGTAACTTTCTTCAACCAGGAAGTCATCTTTGCAAATTTCTACTGCATGCAACTGCATTTTTCCAAACTAAAGCAAGCATTCCAGAGCTTTTTCAAAAAAGAAAATTAATTTGGGAAAAACTGCTCTGTTCTTCAAATCTAAAGGTGAGTAACATTTTTGCTAAAATAATTTAAGTAACATGGTTGCATGGTTTATTGCTGTGATAAGTAGGTTTCTGCATATATATATCTATAAATTGTCAGTAGATACTTTGATGAAATGTGTGAATGTTATCTTTGATCCTCTGCTTCTCATTTAAAAGTCAGTTTTGCTTTAAAATTTATACCCCTATCACTGTATCATGGCATTGATTATGATCAAGTTACAAACAAATTTGTTTGTTAAAAATAAATCTGTAGCATAAGAACTTAACATAAGGTAAATTGAAATCAAACTTCTCTGGAAATCATAATGACCTGAAAACATGATGTTTTTAAAAATATAAATTCCCTAATTTCTTGATTTAAGATTATAAATTGAAAGCCTATATGAAAACATGATTTTCAGAGCAGAAATCATAATACTTAAGTTGTAATTTTGGGAAGCAGTGCTGTGATAGGCTAAAGAATGATCTTTGGAAATTTAAGGATTTGGAACTTTGGGGGGGATCTGAAGTTTCTGGTGAATGAAGATTTGTGATCGGGTTCATTATAAAAATTATCAACATTTATGGATAATGTTTGGGATTAGCTGTGATAAGGATTTTGGGTTCTGTAACCCTGGTTCCTGACCATCTTCTAAAATTGAATCATCCTCTCACTCTGGTTGACCGAGAGTGGAACTGTTTGGGGAAAATGTAGATGGGTTCCTGACAAAGTAGTGGTCGGAGTTTCAACTGCATCGATGGTCGGAGGAGGGTGAAATCATTGTTGACAGGTTTGGAGTTGTGGGAATGTTGTGTTCCAGGTTTTGGGAAAGGGGGGCTGTCTGTTTGATTTTGGATGATTGGAGACTGTTGTTTTTTTTTTGGGGGTCATATGGATTCAAGGGGGGATGATGGAGGTGATGATCATCACTGATGATCGGAATTTGCCAAGGATTTTGTGCATGTGCACAATAATCAACAGGAGAGGGTTGTCTGGAATGTGATGGGGAGATGGCTCGGGTAATTTCAATTTTTGCCCAAAGTAGGAGTAGGGGTGGCTCGAAGTAGACTGGCTTTTGTCTCGGGTAGTTGTTGTTGCAGAGTGTTTTCTGTAGCCTGAAACAGTTTTCAGGTTTTTGAATTTTTAAAACTAAATTTTAAAAATAGTAAGGCAAGTTTAAATTCAAACTTTGAGTAAGCTTAAACTATGAATTCAAATAGGTTTGAATTCCAGATATTTGAATAAAATTGCAGTAACAAAATAAAGTATTTAATAAATCATAAAACCTGCACAGTTTTTATATTAGTGATTTTTAAATCTGAGATAAGGTTTTAAACACAAGATTTGAATTTCTAAGTTAAATCTGAATTTCAAAACTGAATCCAAATTTGAAGATTGCATTTGAAAGCTTCAAAATAAAGATAAGTTATAAATCCAAATGTTATGATAAAGTGAATATTTTTAGAATTTTATAACATATGAAGATTTAAAACAGAATTTTAAATTTTAATCTTTGAATTTAAACCTGAAGCATGAATTTGAATTTTGGTTGTAATGTAAATAAGATTTGAATTCAAATGTTCCAATGTCATTTGAAATATTTAAGATATTTTAAATTTATTTGAATATAGGCTAAAGTTAAATGATTTTTCTAAAATTTGCTTTAAGAGGTAGGTGATTCTTTAAAATGAGAACAAAGGAGTTTTTAAATATTTAAAATCTTGTTTAAGTTTAAATTTAATATCATTTTAATTTTAAATGGAATTTATAAAAAATTTAGAAGCAAATTTGTTTTTAAATGACTTTAATAATGATAATTTAATCAATAATGAGATTAATGATTTTTATTGTTTAAAACTTAATTATCTGATCAAGGTAATTAAGATTTTATTTAATTAATTTAATTAATTAATAATTGGGTTAATTAAATAATTAAGGGTTTATTTAAATAATTAAAAGTTTAAGTAAGTTAAATTGATTAAAATATGATTTAGAAATTAATTTAAATAAGATTTGATTAATTTAATTTAATTAATAAATTGAATTACATTAATCAAGTAATTAATAATTAATTAAGTTTTTAGTTATCATTTGATTAATTTAGTAATTAGAAATTAATTAATAAGTTTCTTTAAATAAATTAAGAATTAATATTGATTAATTCAGTTAATTACTTTGGAAAATAATTAAAGATTTGTTATGATTTAATGAAGGTCATTAACTTAATATTATTTTATAATTAATTAATGTAATTAATTTTAAATAATTAATTGGATTAATTAATTTAAGATAATCCTTTGAATTATTTAAGTATAATTACTTAGTGAAAGTAATTAAGGAAATTAATTACTAATTGTAATTAATTGAGTTTATTTTGATTAATTAAGTTAATTAATTAAGTTTAATTAATTTAAATTAATCATCGATTGATTTGAGAAATAATTACCAATGTAATTTAAAAATGGAAAATTACTTAGTGAAGTAATTAAGAAAATAAATTACTAGATGTAACTTAATTGAAGGAGTTTTGGAAATTAATTACTTTGTAATTAATATGTAATTTGTATGTTGAATAATTACTTAAGTAAGTAATTAATAATTAATTACTTGGTGTAATTAATTTAGGTTTTGATAACTAATTTAATGGAGTTATTTAAAATAATTTGAGATCATTAATTTATATAATTAATGATATGAGTAAGGATTGATTAATTAAGAACAATTAATCAATAAAGAATTAATTAATGTAATTAATTAAGGATTAATGTAATTAATTATGATTAATTAATTGATGAAGTAATTACAAGTTAATTACAGGGATTGGTTTGGATTAATTAATTTATGAAATTAATTAAAGGATAATTACTTGAATGTAATTAAAGAATAATTAATCAAGATGATTAATTAGGGTAACTTGTTAAGAGCAATTAATTAATTGATTACAATTAATTGATGTGTAAGCAAGATTTATATGGATAAGAAATTAATTTAATTTATTTTAAATTAATTTAAGGAAGAAGTAATTAATTTAATTCATTTTAAATTAATTATAGGATGGTGATTTGATAAGTCTTTGCTTATGAATGATGATTGATATTTATTACCCTGAATGGTTGAAATCTCAGTTATGAGATAAATGTTGTTGTGTGATTTGGATGTTATGGTTGCTTTGAGTTGATAATATGATTTATCTGTTTGAGTTGATAATGTAGATTATCTGATGTTATGATAATATTGATTATCTATTATAATGTTGAGAATTATCTATCTGTGTGTATATAGATAATATTGAATTGAATTGTTTTAAACTTTAAAACAACTTGGAATAAAAGATACGCTTTGGTTTTCAATGAGACCGGGATCGGGTTTCCATATTTGGATATCCGAAAACCACATCGATTCCAAATAACGTTAGGTCGTAAATCCAAATGGAGCTTTGTTAAGACTCGATGTGTAAGGGCTATACGTCAGTATAACTCTATGGGTGATTCCGTAATGAGTTGATGTAATAGTGCTTATAGATTCGAGATGGTGATTTAGAGTGCAAGGGTTATTGTCGTTAACTCTGAGGGTGATTCCAAAATGAGCGTAACGAGATAATGCCTTCGATTTCGTTCGAACCCGGAACGAACTTGTATGGATTGAATGCTTTCAGAACATCGTCAGGTGGACGATGAGCATTCTAAGAGATGTGTCCTATAAAGGTAATCGTAGCCTCAAGCCTCATCAACCGGGAATGGCTAAAACAGGGGAGGTGCAGCAAGGCTTCGTGGGTAGCTCCCACTGGAGAGCAAGATTTACCCCTGTCTAGAAGTCCCTTTATATTCGGCTGTATGGGGCAGTTGATTGCAACAACTGTCGGGGTTGTCTTGTTCGGGAATGTTCAGTAAGGAATGGTCCCGGTCTTGTGTTGCAGGGGAGTTAGGGTGGCTCCTCGGTATGGTGATGTAGGCCACGTACTATGACGGGCGGTACCCCAGTAGCCCTGCCATTGTATGGAATCCACAATCCAATAAGTGCCAACGGTTTTGATTGTATTACCCACTTTTGTGGCTAGTAGCTGGAATTTAATAGATGTAACAATTTCGGCTATTTCATATTTACTTGAAAACCCTAGACACTATTATAATATCATCGGATTTCCTATCAAATGTTTTGGTTAGCGTAAGGTAAAAACTTTTCCATGTTTATGTGTGGGGAGTCTTACGTGATACCTTTCTTTTCAAAGGTTTTTCAAAAGTTAAGCAACCTTAACCTGTTACTCACACCAGACCCATGTCTGACCCGGAGTTTATTTTTTTTTTTTCATAAACTCTTGGGTACTCAAATTTTTACGAGTAGCCAAGGGATTCAGGTTAGCTTTGACGAATAATGGAGGAGCAATGGAGCAGGAGGCTTCTGCGTTAGATATAGTTTCGTTGTGTGTTCTCTGTGTTGTGTTTGTATTGAGTTGTAAATACTAGGCCGGTGTTTATAACTGTCTAGTATATGTGATGTGTATGCTGTGTATCTCTGATTGGTATTGTATATTATGTAAATACTTATGTTATTAATATAATTTATTCATTCCGTTGTTGAGATTCTAGTGTTGTTTCTTCTTTCTCTTCTTTCTTTTCTTCTTCTATCCCTTTCTTTCTTAATTGATGATGCGATTTTCTGGGAATGGAAAGTCGGGTCGTCACAATTGGTATCAGAGCGTTAGGTTGAGTGAATACCTAAGCTCTAGAGTGGTGTCTATCTTGAGAGAGCGTATTTGTAATTTTTATTATATATATATATATATATATATATATATATATATATATATATTATTTCTACCTATCTGTTGGGTTACCTGTTCAGGTTTTCCAATATAGGTTATAAAGGTAGATTGGGGCAATGGTGTGTATAACACAACTACCGATTGGTTGGAGTTTGTATGTTTGGTTGGAAGTGTATCTGTCGAGACTGTAGACCTAATACCGTCTCGAGTAAGCTTTGAAGTGATGTTAGGACTTCATTGATCTCTGAAGGTAACCTGTTAAGGTTCGGAGTTCATCTTTGAAGTTGAATGAGTAGAGTTTGGATCTGTTGGCTGAGCAGAAGTGAGTGATGATATCTTGATATCTCAGGAAGTAGTAGCTGCGTGATGAGATGCAGTGACTATGGATGTTTCTGAAGATGATTTCTTTGGAACAAGTTTAAGGAAGTAGGTCTGCTTGGGTGTTGTGGCTGAGTTCAGCAGGGTGTTTTTGTGTTGTTTGAAGTCCGAGTTTCTCGAAGAGCTTTGGATTGAGAATTCTTTGGCATTGGTATCAGCAGTGCAACTCGGAGTGTTCTGTATGTCGGCAGAATTTTCTGGCTTAGAAGTTTTCTGGAGATGGAGTTCAGAAGCAGTAGAGTAGAATCCATTTCTTGGATGGATTGGCAAGACCAGCATAAGCTGTTCTAATTGGTAAAGAGCGAACAGTTTTCTTTGGATTTTAGATTGAGTTGATCGCAAAAGTGACTTGCGATGGTTGGGTATTCTCTTGAATTGTTGGGGATTTTTCTGAATATTTTCAGGAAAGTCAAGAGTTTGTCTTCATCTAGAGATTTAGTGGTATCGGTGGTTCAACTAGTTGAAGGTTGGTTCCTTGAGATGGAATTTGTTGAAGCAACTCAGGATTGGAGGAACTTTTGAGTTTTCTCCTGATTAATTAGAGGTCTTCTTGGTTTTGCTGTCTAGTTGTGCTTGTGTTCTTCATCAACATTCTTTCCTATTCTAGATCAGAGTTGTGCAGCGGAAGCAGTTTGGGGGTGCATCTGCTTTTCTTTTCCGGACAGGAGAAGTTTGTTTTCTTCTGATGGTTGTGAGTAGAGTTGTTCTTGATCTTAATTGATCGTGGAGGATCATTCTAGTGGATTGGGATTGGTCTAGATTATTTCTTGAGACATCAGCAAGGATTGAGCCGATCAGGTAAGAGATAAGCAGTCGAAGATCTGGTTTTGGATAAGTTTCTCAGTTTTAGGAGCTATAAATTTTGGTAAGGTTGGGTAAGCTAGCTCTGAGATGTTTTGGATTTCTTCTTTGTTTTATTTTGGATAAGTGTTTGATTTTCTGGATTGAATTTCCAGTTTGGACAACTGGAATTCGTTGTGTTTCACGTATCTCTGAGGGAGTACGTGTATGATCTATTTTTGGTTTTGGAATCAGCTGTTTTGGGAGATTTTGGTGGTTGAGTCAGATTTGTCTATAGTCTGATGTCTTGTTCAGTTATAGATATAGATGAGTAGGAGTTCTGTAGCTTAGTAGTGTTGATTGTTTGGGTTTTATAGAGCGAGTAACCCGGTGTTTACTGGGGAAACTCGAGGAAACTATATCCAGAATTTTGTCTGGATAGTTAATTTTGTTTGATTGGTTGAATTGATTGCTATGGTTGTTAGCATATGTTTGATATATGCTTGATTTTAAAATTTAAAATCTAAAATAGGTTATTAAATTACCTTTGTTTTAAATTTCGGGGACGAAATTCTTTTAAGGGGGAAGGAATGTAATATCCTGGAATTTTAGACAATATCAATTTAATAATCTTTATATAAAATTAAATTGATGTTGACAATATTGATTAATAAAATATGTTTTGGTTTAATAATCAGATTTAAATGATATTTAATTTGTGATTTTATCTTTTAAAAGCTTAAATAAATGTTTAAATTATAATATATATATATATATATATATGTATTTGTATATATATTATAGTTTAACTTTGTTTGGAATTTAACTTACATGAAAATAAATAAATGAAGTTTGTTTTTAAATTCTAAATTAAATATTGAGTAATTAGGAAATTATGTTTTAATTAATATTAAGTTTTTAAAAATCTATTTAAATTAATAACTTTATGGTTTGATAATATTTATAATAAATGTTAAATTGTTTAAAATTTGACTTAGCTTAAATTTTGTTTTAAAATTTAAATAAAAATTAAGTTTATTTCTTATTAAATATAATTTGATTAAATATGAATTGAGTATATTTTATATAACTTTAAATGTAAAATAGCATATGATTTAAATTCATTTAAATATAAAAGTGATTTATAATTTCTTTATAAATCATATAAAATTTGTTAAATTGTTATTTGAAACCATATTAATAAATATTCTATTTTTCATAAATATAAAGAAGAATTAAAATAAGGAATTAGAGTCTTCATTTTTAAATTGAATAAATAGATTTTAATTTTGATTTCAAAAAAATTAATTTGATTTGAAATTGTTTTTGAAACTCAAATTAATTGATTCTTTAAAATATTTTTATAAGTTTTAGTTTATAAATTGTTTTATATACATTTACTTTTAAAATGAGAAATTCATATATATTCATAACATAACATAAACTAAAGAAAACCCTTTGATAAACATTTAAATATATAAACTAATTAAACAAGACAAGTGTTAAGTATTAACAAATCAAATAACATGTGTTAAATGGTGAATCAAGCAAATGACAAGTGTCATTTGATTTTATTCTTTTCTTTATTTTTGTTAAAATATTTTCAGCTATCTTTTAAAATATTTTCATTTCCCCTCATTCTCTTTTTCAAAACAAAAGATAAAGAAATCAAAAATCTGAAACTCAAAACCCCTAAAAACAGACCTGCATGTTCATTTCAAAAACAAAAGATCTGTAACTCCTCAAAAATTTCAACTGCATTCTCTGGAATTGATCATCACCTTGGCAAATTAAAAAAAATGATCTGCATGCAAGCTACACTTTTACAACCTGAAGCTCACTGCATATTTCCATCTCTGCAAAGTTTGAACAAATCAAATGAAGCCTGCAAACATCATTCTTTTAAAAAAAATGGGGCTGCAAGCATTTCTTCCAATCTGGGAATTTTCTGAAGCAAGTGATCAAGCCTGTAACTTTCTTCAACCAGGAAGTCATCTTTGCAAATTTCTACTGCATGCAACTGCAATTTTACAAACTAAAGCAAGCATTCCAGAGCTTTTTCAAAAAAGAAAATTAATTTGGGAAAAACTGCTCTGTTCTTCAAATCTAAAGGTGAGTAACATTTTTGCTAAAATAATTTAAGTAACATGGTTGCATGGTTTATTGCTGTGATAAGTAGGTTTCTGCATATATATATCTATAAATTGTCAGTAGATACTTTGATGAAATGTGTGAATGTTATCTTTGATTCTCTGCTTCTCATTTAAAAGTCAGTTTTGCTTTAAAATTTATACCCCTATCACTGTATCATGGCATTGATTATGATCAAGTTACAAACAAATTTGTTTGTTAAAAATAAATCTGTAGCATAAGAACTTAACATAAGGTAAATTGAAATCAAACTTCTCTGGAAATCATAATGACCTGAAAACATGATGTGTTTAAAAATATAAATTCCCTAATTTCTTGATTTAAGATTATAAATTGAAAGCCTATATGAAAACATGATTTTCAGAGCAGAAATCATAATACTTAAGTTGTAATTTTGGGAAGCAGTGCTGTGATAGGCTAAAGAATGATCTTTGGAAATTTAAGGATTTGGAATTTTGGGGGGGATCTGAAGTTTCTGGTGAATGAAGATTTGTGATCAGGTTCATTATAAAAATTATCAACATTTATGGATAATGTTTGGGATTAGCTGTGATAAGGATTTTGGGTTCTGTAACCCTGGTTCCTGACCATCTTCTAAAATTGAATCATCCTCTCACTCTGGTTGATCGAGAGTGGAACTGTTTGGGGAAAATGTAGATGGGTTCCAGACAAAGTAGTGGCTGGAGTTTCAACTGCATCGATGGTCGGAGGAGGGTGAAATCATTGTTGACAAGTTTGGAGTTGTGGGAATGTTGTGTTCCAGGTTTTGGGAAAGGGGGGCTGTCTGTTTGATTTTGGATGATTGGAGACTGTTGTTTTTTTTTTTGGGGGGTCATATGGATTCAAGGGGGGATGATGGAGGTGATGATCATCACTGATGATCAGAATTTGCCAAGGATTTTGTGCATGTGCACAATAATCAACAAGAGAGGGTTGTCTGGAATGTGATGGGGAGATGGCTCGGGTAATTTCAATTTTTGCCCGAAGTAGGAGTAGGGGTGACTCGAAGTAGACTGGCTTTTGTCTCAGGTAGTTGTTGTTGCAGAGTGTTTTCTGTAGCCTGAAACAGTTTTCAGGTTTTTGAATTTTTAAAACTAAATTTTAAAAATAGTAAGGCAAGTTTAAATTCAAACTTTGAGTAAGGTTAAACTATGAATTCAAATAGGTTTGAATTCCAGATATTTGAATAAAATTGCAGTAACAAAATAAATTATTTAATAAATCATAAAACCTGCACAGTTTTTATATTAGTGATTTTTAAATCTGAGATAAGGTTTTAAACACAAGATTTGAATTTCTAAGTTAATTCTGAATTTCAAAACTGAATCCAAATTTGAAGATTGAATCTGAAAGCTTCAAAATAAAGATAAGTTATAAATCCAAATGTTATGATAAAGTGAATATTTTTAGAATTTTATAACATATGAAGATTTAAAACAGAATTTTAAATTTTAATCTTTGAATTTAAACCTGAAGCATGAATTTGAATTTTGGTTGTAATGTAAATAAGATTTGAATTCAAATGTTCCAATGTCATTTGAAATATTTAAGATATTTTAAATTTATTTGAATATAGGCTAAAGTTAAATGATTTTTCTAAAATTTGCTTTAAGAGGTAGGTGATTCTTTAAAATGAGAACAAAGGAGTTTTTAAATATTTAAAATCTTGTTTAAGTTTAAATTTAATCTCATTTTAATTTTAAATGGAATTTATAAAAAATTTAGAAGCAAATTTGTTTTTAAATGACTTTAATAATGATAATTTAATCAATAATGAGATTAATGATTATTATTGTTTGAAACTTAATTATCTGATCAAGGTAATTAAGATTTTATTTAATTAATTTAATTAATTAATAATTGGGTTAATTAAATAATTAAGGGTTTATTTAATTAATTAAAAGTTTAAGTAAGTTAATTTGATTAAAATATGATTTAGAAATTAATTTAAATAAGATTTGATTAATTTAATTTAATTAATAAATTGAATTACATTAATCAAGTAATTAATAATTAATTAAGTTTTTAGTTATCATTTGATTAATTTAGTAATTAGAAATTAATTAATAAGTTTCTTTAAATAAATTAAGAATTAATATTGATTAATTCAGTTAATTACTTTGGAAAAGTAATTAAAGATTTGTTATGAGTTAATGAAGGTCATTAACTTAATATTATTTTATAATTAATTAATGTAATTAATTTTAAATAATTAATTGGATTAATTAATTTAAGATAATCCTTTGAATTATTTAAGTATAATTACTTAGTGAAAGTAATTAAGGAAAGTAATTACTAATTGTAATTAATTGAGTTTATTTTGATTAATTAAGTTAATTAATTAAGTTTAATTAATTTAAATTAATCATTGATTGATTTGAGAAATAATTACCAATGTAATTTAAAAATGGAAAATTACTTAGTGAAGTAATTAAGAAAATAAATTACTAGATGTAATTTAATTGAAGGAGTTTTGGAAATTAATTACTTTGTAATTAATATGTAATTTGTATGTTGAATAATTACTTAAGTAAGTAATTAATAATTAATTACTTAGTGTAATTAATTTAGGTATTGATAACTAAGTTAATGGAGTTATTTAAAATAATTTGAGATCATTAATTTATATAATTAATGATATAAGTAAGGATTGGTTAATTAAGAACAATTAATCAATAAAGAATTAATTAATGTAATTAATTAAGGATTAATGTAATTAATTAATTAATTGATGAAGTAATTACAAGTTAATTACAGGGATTGGTTTGGATTAATTAATTTGTGAAATTAATTAAAGGATAGTTACTTGAATGTAATTAAAGAATAATTAATCAAGATGATTAATTCGGGTAACTTGTTAAGAGCAATTAATTAATTGATTATAATTAATTGATGTGTAAGCAAGATTTATATGGATAAGAAATTAATTTAATTTATTTTGAATTAATTTAAGGAAGAAGTAATTAATTTAATTCATTTTAAATTAATTATAGGATGGTGATTTGATAAGTCTTTGCTTATGAATGATGATTGATATTTATTACCCTGAATGGTTGAAATCTCAGTTATGAGATAAATGTTGTTATGTGATTTGGATGTTATGGTTGCTTTGAGTTGATAATATGATTTATCTGTTTGAGTTGATAATGTAGATTATCTGATGTTATGATAATATTGATTATCTATTATAATGTTGAGAATTATCTATCTGTGTGTATATAGATAATATTGAATTGAATTGTTTTAAACTTTTAAAACAACTTGGACCTAAAAGACACGCTTTGGTTTTCGATGAGACCGGGATCGGGTTTCCATATTTGGATATCCGAAAACCACATCGATTCCAAATAACGTTAGGTCATAAATCCAAATGGAGCTTTGTGAAGACTCGAGGTGTAAGGGCTATACGTCAGTATAACTCTATGGGTGATTCCGTAATGAGTTGATGTAATAGTGCTTATAGATTCGAGATGGTGATTTAGAGTGCAAGGGTTATTGTTGTTAACTCTGTGGGTGATTCCAAAATAAGTGTAACGAGATAATGCCTTCGGTTTCGTTCGAACCCGGAACGAACTTGTATGGATTGAATGCTTTCAGAACATCGTCAGGTGGACGATGAGCATTCTAAGAGATGTGTCCTATAAAGGTAATCCTAGCCTCAAGCCTCATCAACCGGGAATGGCTAAAACAGGGGAGGTGCAGCAAGGCTTCGTGGGTAGCTCCCACTGGAGAGCAAGATTTACCCCTGTCTAGAAGTCCCTTTATATTCGGCTGTGTGGGGCAGTTGATTGCAACAACTGCCGGGGTTGTCTTGTTCGGGACTGTTCAGTAAGGAATGGTCCCGGTCTTGTGTTGCAGGGGAGTTAGGGTGGCTCCTCGGTACGGTGATCTAGGCCACGTACTGTGACGGGCGGTACCCCAGTAGCCCTGCCATTGTATGGAATCCACAATCCAATAAGTGCCAACGGTTTTGATTGTATTACCCACTTTTATGGCTAGTAGCTGGAATTTAATAGATGTAACAATTTCGGCTATTTCATATTTACTTGAAAACCCTAGACACTATTATAATATCATAGGATTTCCTATCAAATGTTTTGGTTAGCGTAAGGTAAAAACTTTTCCATGTTTATGTGTGGGGAGTCTTATGTGATACCTTTCTTTTCAAAGGTTTTTCAAAAGTTAAGCAACCTTAACCTGTTACTCACACCAGACCCATGTCTGACCCGAAGTTTTTTTTTTTTCTTCATAAACTCTTGGGTACTCAAATTTTTACGAGTAGCCAAGGGATTCAGGTTAGCTTTGACGAATAATGGAGGAGCAATAGAGCAGGAGGCTTCTGAGTTAGATATAGTTCCGCTGTGTGTTCTCTGTGTTGTGTTTGTATTGAGTTGTAAATACTAGGCAGGTGTTTATAACTGTCTAGTATATGTGATGTGTATGCTGTATCTCTGATTGGTATTGTATATTATGTAAATACTTATGTTATTAATATAATTTATTCATTCCGCTGTTGAGATTCTAGTGTTGTTTCTTCTTTCTCTTCTTTCTTTTCTTCTTCTATCCCTTTCTTTCTTAATTGATGATGCGATTTTCTGGGAATGGAAAGTCGGGTCGTCACATTAATTACACCAATAAATTAACCTTTAATTATTAATTATCTTTTTTAATTACTTATTATTTTAAGTAATTAATCCTTAAGTAATTAATTACCCCTTATTTAATAATAAATCTTTAATAAATTTAAGATAAATCATTATCTTAATTAATTACTCAATTATCATTTAAATCAAAGGTTTGAAAATAATTTTATTATTAACATACAAAATTACTTAAACCTTTTGATTGAAACTTAATATACTAATCTTGATCACCCATCTAGTTACATTATTAAATTATATTTTAAAAACCACTTCGTGATTAAATTAAATAATTAATATAATATAAAATTTGTTTTCAAAACCAAATCAAATTATTTCAAATCACATTGAATTTAAAATTTAAGTTTGAAAACATGTTTGAGAAAACTTGGTTTGTTTTTAACTTTAAACATGTTTATTTAAAATATACAAAATCTGGTTAATACTTTCAACCTGACCCGAAGCCACCTCGGGTATCAACCTGAGATCCATCCTTATTTCCCCGAGCTCCTCCTCGAGCTATTTCTTCCTCTTCCTTTCCTTTTTTTCGATGTTTTCATTTAAATTTAAAATTGGTATATAGTTTAGACACTCGCGAGCATCTCCGAGCTGTTTCATCACTTACCCGATGTTAACTTCGAGACCACCCACCACAAAGCCCATCTGACACAATTGGTAACACATGCACATGTACCGATCATCAGACCACCTCCGATCCAAGCCGAAGCCTATCTCACGTCGACCACGACCCCGTTGACGACCTTGAACGATCAGCACCCTCAATTTGCCTTGAAAACAAAATTTAGCCCGTCGACACATTCGAACCCAAAGTCGATCATTGGGAAAACGTCATGCCCCGACGATCCCATGCACCATTAATCTCGCCGCCTTGTCCATAGCCGCCACACAAACCCTTGCGTCGATTCCCACCGAAGCGATCAGCTCCGATGCTTCGACGATGCCACAGCAATTCAAAATCCAACCTCTACCCATATATGGGTTTAAACCCACACCATCATTTTTCGTCCACCACAACTTATGAGAACCTCAGTTGCCATTTTCCCCCTAACCACCGACCTTCAACCTTCCTCCAGCCACCATCCCTAGATTTCTGGACCTTGCGATTGTCGGGAATCGAGAAAAATCTCGATTGCATTCAACTCAAAAAATTTCACAATTTTCTAAAGTAAATATTTTGAATTTACTCATGGCTTTCGAAAACGAATCAAACTATATAAATGAACCTTGAAACCATGATACTCGAATTTGATAAGTTTTTAAATTTCCACTGTAAATCTTCTTTCTGTCAAAAAATATTTCCAAATTATTCTTAAAAGTATTTTAAAAACTTTGGTCCTTTTAATTCGAATACTTTTTGTCTAAATATCAAAGTCTATAAGTGAATGATATAAGATATTTTAAATATTGATTGTTGTTCTTAGCCTGTAAGCACAAAGGACAAGTACATATGCATATTTTAATTCTTATACATACACATGCAGATATATTTACTCAATCATACAAGCATAATTACATTAAAACTTCAAGTACAAAATCAAACATCAAGAGATATAACAAGTTCAAATGGTTTGCTCACCAATTCCTGGAAGAAGACAGAGAAGGATTTTGAGCCTGGAATTTGAAATCTTGATCCTGACTTTGACTTAAAAATTGGATTTTTGATTTGTATTAAATAATCAGCACTTGCTTTGTACTGCAACCTGAGTTTGAACCTAGTCTTGATGCTGCTCAGGAATCAGGTTGAAGCTTTTGATGTTATTGATGTTTAAGATGCTTGTATTTGATCTATTTTGATTTCTAGGTTTTCATTTTTTTCTGCTTTGATTTCAGGCTAGATTCTTTTTTAGATTATGTTTTAGAAGATGAAGATGAAGAAAGAAATTGAGAGGTGAAAATATCCTGGTTTCTCACTTATACATTTCTTCTAAAATTCTAAATCAAAAGAAATTTTTATTTTGCCACTTGTTCATTTAACTCAACACCTATTAATGCATGACAAAAATTATTCTACACTTGTTAATTTCTTGTATAATAATTTCACAAATGTCTTAATATAATTTAAAATGGTTACACTTGTTAAAACAAAGAGTTTTATGTTTATATCCTTATACAAATCATATTTATGCATTGTGCTTTAAGCCCTTTATATAATCATAAATTATGTAATATATTTTCATATGTATATATATATATATTTAACTTTATACTTATTATTTTCATAAATTAATTACCGTACACATGTCCTTTGATGTTTTAAATATGTTTTATCATATTTTCAATTTAATTTAAGTATTTATACATGTCTTATATTTTTATTAATATAATTTCTATTATTTAATTAATGCATTTCTATATATATATATATATATTTATAATTTTTAAAGAAATAGGTTCAAAATTAAATTACACCTTAATACATAAATATAAATATGTATAGATCATATATATAAGTGTTTAGAATATAAATTTAACGTTAAGCAACTTTTTGAAAATTATTTATATTAAATTCAAATCATAATCTATTTATATAAATAAATAAGCACATATCTTATTAAATTTGGAAAAAATACAAATTAATTCATAATTTAATCCAAAATATTATATTAATTATCAAATTAAATTTGATTTAAAACCGAGAATGTTATAGATTCCCCCTTAACAAAATTTCGTTCTTGAAATTTGCTAGACAAGAAGACAAAAAAAGAATAGATGGAGAATATTTTGCCAGATCAAACTGAATATCTATTCTGCATTTGGCTTACCAAATCAGAATATTATCAATAAATATGAGAATGATCTCATATAATATTTCACAAGATCCTCGGGTCATCAGGCCTACGAAATAAGCATGACATAGTTAATTCGAAGAGCAACTAACCATTCGTAGAATGTATCTGGACCCCAGAGAATAGAAAAATGGTTACAATTCAATTTAGTTTCATATTTTGTTAATCAATTCATTTAAATATCAAATTTCAAATTCAATAAAGTTGAAAAAGAGAAATCTGATAGGAAATTGATGCAATAGGAACTTATCTATACGATTCGCAGGGCCATCACCACATCAAAGCTTCTTCTTGGAGCTGCCACGAAGCCATCAAAGAATTGAAAGTGAATGATGATCAAAGAGATTTTATAGAGAAAAGATTGTTTACTTTGTTGTTGCATGTTATCGACCATTTGTAGTGGTAGCCCCTGTCCCCTATCTCGTCCTCTTCTTGCACTCATACTCACTATCAGTGGATAGTAAGAGAATTTACTGAGGCATACAGATGGATATCTTAGGGATATACTCATTCTAAGGTATTTGTAACCCTATCTCTAATGAGTTACCTAATGTGTTATTCTCCTGAGCTAAAGTTCTTACTCAACCTTTAGCTCTTATACCAAAATGTCACGGTTGACGACAACGACCATATAACGACCCACCATGGCAGACAATGGTACCCTGAACTTGCTTTTACGGTCTGCCTTTCGACTTCTTTACCTACCTGGTTAACCAACCCTTCCTCAGGGACATGTAGGGGTAAGAGTCTCCCGTTTGCCACTAAACGCTAAGCGAGAACCCCTATCACATTGTATTAAGTAAGGTTAGTCATGGGACTAGTGTGTGCAAACAAGAACAGTTGTTTTAAACGAAAACGAACAAATGGAATTTAAAATTGAAATCCACAATGCTTTTTGGAAAATGAAACTGCCATAATGCCTCCCGCCACACACACAATGCAAGCACACACTTGGAGGAGATTTCTCCTTATGACAGTCAAAAATGCTTGATACGCGAAAACCATTTGATATTTTTATTAGTGCATAGTGTAGAAAACATTTGCAAATATAATATCGATCTTAGCCAGCATACGTACCATTATAGTATGCCTACTATAGCTACCATGTTAGATGGCAGGCTCTACAACTAAAACCGTACAAGGCACGTATTGGTGATTGGATTTCCAACAAATGGTCAGGCTAAGGAACTTCCTGTGCCATATGGGTACGCTTCTGGGGGGACGCCTCGAGAACTTAACCAGCTTTCTGCCAACATAAGGCCGGGTTACCTCTGTAACTAGGTAACTACTGAAACGAGTATGCCATCCTCCGGTCATAACCAAACTTTATCCCGGGATTCACCAACAACCACAAAGCAATAGATTTGCAGCAACCACATAAGTTAAGTATCTGGGCTCCATACCATGATACCACTTCTATCCAGAAGGAAATTGACATACCCTAAGGGGAGCGACCCCCGATAACCTTGCCGCATCTTTCATGTTTCAACCATTACCGGGTTGTAAGGTCCTGATGAGGTCTCGTTCCACAAAGCTATGCTTTTCACAAAAGTCATGATTCGATCAACCAATGATCAGCAGCACTTCGTATGATACATTACCAAATTGGGAATGTATCACTAGTAACCATCAACTACATAACCTCTTAGCTCGTACGTCTCACAGTAGGGTGTTAAGCTAAGAGAATAAATTCTCCGCCACCAAACAGAAATGTATTTTATAGAAATCAGCTTTACATGTCAAAGTGTAACATCAGACATACATTCATACAAGTTTGTTCCGGGTTCGAATAGAACCACAGGCACTTCAAAAGAAGCCCTTGCAATCCAGATAATCCGCAATCACGTCTGAACTCCCCATCACAAAGGGTGATCAAATCTCTGTACCGGGGCCATTTGGTGCAGAGTCATTCGACAGGTAATCCTTTCACTTTCGAAAATATCCGGTCTCCACCACCGGTCTCCAAATGCTATCCATTTCGTCATATCATTATTCGGAATGGGTTATATGACATAAAGTCCTCTCCCAACTAAACCGAATAATGAGCGCAAATTTTAAAAAGCATATCGATATATGGGATCTTAGTTAAGTCACAACTTTAAACGAAAAACCTTTCTTTTGAATGGTTTAAACAATTTGCATTTTTTAATTTTTAAAACAAAAGATTCACCCTTTAAAAATACACCGTAATTTAAAACCAGGGTTCACCAATCTTTCACAAAGATTCATTCATAGTTTTCAAATCTATTTCCATTCCAAAAAATTTATACAAAAGACACAACTTTAAGATCCTTTTTGATTTGAAAACAAAGTTCACCAATCTTTCACAAAGATTTACTCATAGCTTTCGAAAACAATTCCATTTCAAATTTGAAAACCTTTCAACAAAAATTAGAAGTTCTTTCGTTATATGAAAGCCATTATCATTTGAAAACAAAGAGTTTTCGTTTTGGGAAAGTCCAATTATATTTACTCCGGTTAAAACCCTTAAAGTATAAACTTGGTTAAATTCAAATTCCCAAAATATTATATTTAAAGATACATAAAAATGGTTTAAATTCCATATAAACATTCATTATATAACTTGTATAACCCTTTTTAAAACCATAGTTTCCAAACATATATTCATGGAACTCAACTTCAAATCTTGAATTCAAAATCAAACTATTTTAATTTCAAAACTTTAACAAGTTATATTATATTCAAAATAATTTCCAAAACTTTCTTTTCAAAAGTTTTCATATTTAACCCAATTACATTTCCAAACCATTTTGGATTCAAAATTCAACTTTTAAAACCATTTTAAATTAAATTCAATATATCCGTAACTTAACCGATTTCTTGTGAAATCCATATTTGTGTGTATATGGTGTAGTCCAGGGGTTTTACACAATAGTGCAACATCATCAATCTTCATAATCCAAACACAGCAATATCGACAAGCGGTATAATCCTATAACGCTTATCTTCATTCACAGATTCACAAATAAATATTATAAATTCATCACAGATAAATAAATTACATTCATCACAGCCCAAATCAAAATAATTCATACATCAGGGATATCAAACAATTTAAGCATTCAATACAATACAAACACACATAAGTAAAATTAATTAATCGTCTGATTAATTTAAATCAGATTAATTACTTATGAATAAATCATTAATCCTGGTTAGTTAGCATTAATTAATTACAAGCTATTTAATTAATTATCCTTTAATCATTTATTAATTAACCTTTAATAAGTTAATTAACCTTCAATTATCAATTAATCAACCTTAATTAATAAATAATTAACCTTTAATAATTTAATTATTCTTTAATTATTTAATTGCATTTATTAATTAACCCTTAATTAATTACCATTTAATTAATTATCCTTAATTAATTATAATAAGTGTGCGACGACCCGGAATTTTGAGCAATATCAATTTAATAATCTTTGAAAATAATTAAATTGATTTGATCATTTTACAATTATAAATTGACAAGTTAAAAATTATTTTAAAGGTTGATAATAATAATTTGTTAATATCTATCAACATTTTCTTAACAATATAAAATTTGGAAAGTTTAATTCTTTTGAAAATTTATAATATTTTAATTTGGAAATATGTATTTAGCAATTTAATATTGATAAGATTTATTTTCCAAAGGATAATCAAAATATTTTCTATTTATGATATATATATTGATATATCATGTAAATAGAAAATTTTAATGTAATAAAGTTGTATACTCAATTGTAATATATATGAATATATATATTATGATTTGGTTTGTGTTTCAAAATTTAATATAGTAATTATCAAATATAATGTTAAAATGTTTTTCTATTTGAAATGTGTGTGTGTATATATATATATATTTATATATATATATATATATATATATATATATATATATATATATTTGAAATAGAAATTTTATTAATTTGAATTTAATGAGTATTTTCAAACTTTAATAAATATATAGTTTTGTAATTTGAAAGGTTAATTTGATTTAATGCTTTTGAAATGATATTTGAAATTTAAATTTCCATAACAAAGTTAATTTCTAATTTAATATAGATACATATATATTTTGTACTTAAGTTTTAAATAAGATTTAAACTAAAAGTTCATTTGTTTTAATATTTCTTTCATATTAATTTTAACATAAGATAAAATTGTTTTAAATTTTTTATATAAAGAGTTAAAATCAATTTCTCAAGTTTAAAATATATAATACCATTAAAATTTAATTGAAATGCATAAATAATTTATAATTGTTAACATGAATTCACTTTTGTATATCTATTAAATTTAAAAGCTTATTTATATAAGATAAAATACACATTACTTACATATACACATTACATAAATATATGTATATAACTTAAATAAATTTATAAATAGGAAAAGTAGCATTTATAAAACATTAATTAGACATTAGAACAACACTTGTAAACTTATAAAACATATTAAAAACACTTGTTAATCTTTGAGCTTAGGTGTAAGCTAACTAGAGTATTAATGGGACAAGTGTAAATTCTTTTTAATTTTAAAATTTAAATTGTAGGATGTAAAATTAAAAGAAGAAATTTATGTTCAGCAAAAAAATACTTTCTTATCCTCAACAAAATTTCAATGCAAAACAAATAATCAAAAGAAGTAAAATCTGAAGAAAAAAAATATAGAACCTGGATTTCAATCTGAAAACATGAAGATGAAAGCATGTTCAAAACAGAGGATATGCAGGAAAATTTCAATGCAAGATGTTCAAGCTCAATCAACAGCAGGATGTAAAAACAACATCAATGCAATCTGAAATCAAACAAATCTGAGATTAAATCAACATGCAACTGAAATTAATCATGCAATTCAGATTCAATGAGCATGTAGAAATTACAACAAGCCTGGGAACATTTTCTGTTTTCTGCAAATAAGGTGAGTAAATAAATCTTTTAAAAACAATTTTAAACATTTGTTGCAACTTGATTTTTGATTGAATAACGTGGTGATATCTGAATTTACTTGAAGTATACTGAATGCATGTTTGGATTGTATATATGAATTGCATGTACAGTTTTTTTATATAAAAAAAGTCACTGTGTTTATAAAAACAGTTCAATCTCATGATAAATTCAATAACTTGATTTTGATTTTGAGTTGGACTTTGATTTGTAAAGAGAAGATGATTGTAATCAAATTATCTAACATCTAAAAATAGTTATAGGTTGTTAAAATAAGTAATTAGCTCAATTTTTAAAATTTACAGTAAAATTATAATTTGGGTCAAAAGTTTTTGAATTCAAACTTGAGTTTTGATTTTATATCATATTGCAAATAAGATATCATGATTTTAGAAGCTTGAATTACGAATTTTAGTTGGGTAACTTGTGTAAATTTGGGGTCTTACTGTTTTGGGCGAATTGTTCGATTTATGGCAAACCACGGTGAGATGGTCGACGACATTGATCATGGAGGTTGAGTGAGGGTAGAAGATCATCAGTAAAATACTTGTGCATTTTATTGATGAACGAGATGGTCGAATTTGTTTGAGATAGGGTTTAACATCCTGTTAATGTCTTGGTTGATCATTTGGGTTTCGCGACATCGTGATGCAACCGGGAACGATCGCGTAGGGTTTTGGAGGTGCTGGGGTGTGAGGCGGAGCTTCGAGGAGGATCGGGTGGCTTATTGATGCAGGGATTACCAGAGGTGGTCGTATTTGGATGGTGTGAGGTTCAGGCAGTTGGGTTCAACTGTCGCATTTTGATTCTCAGTCTATTTCAAGTTTCTGGGTGGTGCGATTTGTAGTAGGGGTTGAGTGCGACTTGTAGGTGGCCGGCGTGGAGTTCGCCAACGTTCCGCGGCGACGTGCACGTATACGTGCATGATTTCGTGTCTCTGTTGGGTTTTGGGGAGGACGAACGTGGTAGCTCGAGTTTCTTTTCGGATTTTTGGTGTGTTTTCTCGAAGCAAGTTAGGGATGGGGTTTCTCGGGGTAGACGCGAGGAAGTGTGGTGGATGGCTCGAGATTTAACGCATGTATTTGCAGTGAGTTGCTCGTGTTTTTATCGAGCAGGGGTTTTTGTATTTGGGTTCAGTTGTTTTAAGGTTTTTAAAATATAACAGTGAGTTTTATTTTAAAAAAAGGGGTTTTGACAAGCTAATATGATTTTGTGCAAGTTTTAAAACAAGAGTGAAACAAGTCTTATTTATAAATTAAATTTATTTCAAAACCAAATTTTTAAACGTGTTTTATATATAAAATTATGAAAATTTTAAAATAAGATAAGTGGATTTTGAAAATGGAGTTTTTATTAAACTTGGTTAAAATAACTTTGGAAAATTCTTAAAAGATTCAAAAAGTTTAACGTAAAATATGTTTACATTATAAATTGATTTCTAAAACGTTATATTTTATTTTGAATAAAGTGTAATGATTTAGAATTTGGAAATCAATTATAATAAAGTTTTTCTTAAGTAATATAGAATTTTGATATAATTAAAGATAATTAATTTTGTGAAAATATTTAAGATAACTCAACTTTTATCAATAATCAAGTGTTATTGGTTAATACAAAAGATTTAATTAAGATGATGTTTTCTTAATTAAGAATTTTTATAATATAAGAAGTTAAGTATCATTTATTTAAATTTAAATGATTAATTAATTATTAATTAAGTAATTAATTTGAGATTAATTGATGATAATCACTTAGAGTTAATTAAGTATAATTACTGGTTAAAGTAATTAAATGATTAATTACAGGAGGTAGTTAAGTAAAAGATAATTACTTTGTGAAAGTAATTAAGTGGATGTGGTTAAGAATTAATCACTTGAGTTATTAATTAAGGAATTAATTAATAAAATTAATCGAAGGTTTAGATTATTTAATTAATGATTAATTAATAAAAGGATTAAGAGTAGTTAATTATGTGATTAATTACTTGTTAAAGTAATTAATTAAATAGGAATTTAATTAATGAAGCAATCATTAATATCAAATAAATTATTAATTAATAATTAATAATTGAAGAATAATTAATTTATAATTAAGTTTTAATTACTTAATGTAATTAAAAGTAATTAATCAAATATGATTAATTAAAAGAAATTAATTAAATATGATTAATTATAAATGATTTATCAAGTGTGATTAATTAAAGGTAGTTAATCAAGAGTAATTAATCAAGTATGATTAATTAAAGATGATTAATCGGGTGTGATTAATTAAAGGATAATTAAGAAATAATTATCAAGATAATTAAATAATAATTAATCAAGTGTGATTAATCTTAAAGGGTAATTAAGGAGATAATTACTTGGATAATTAAGAAGTAATTAATCAAAACGATTAATTAATAATTACTTAAGAGATAATTAATCAAGGGAGATTAATTAAGGTAAATAATTAAGTGATGTTTATTAATTAATTTGTAATTAATTAATGAATGGAAAGTTGGATTGATGATAATCCAAGTGATTAAGTAAGAATCAATTTAATTAAGGATGAATTAAATTAATTAAGTTTGGATTAAACCTGTTATGGATGATGGATGATTGGTTGATAAGTATCTTGGGATGAAGTAATAATATTGGATGATATCGTATGTCATTGGTTGATATGTGATGATATGAACGTGATATATCTGAGATGTGATATATATGCTGCTTTGTGATATGTATGGATGAATGTGATAATAATGGATTATCTATCTGTGTTATGAATCATCCATTTATGATAAATGATATTTCTGAATATCTATTGTTTAAATCCCTTAAGTACAACTTGGACATTAAAATGGCATTTGGATTCGGTGAGACCGGGATCGGGTTTCCATATTTGGATATCCGAAAACCACACCGATCCAAAATAAACGTTAGTTCGTGAATCCAAGTGGAGCTTAGTGAAGACTCGAGGTGTAAGAACTACACGTCAGTATAACTCTGTGGGTGATTCCATGATGAGTTTGACGGAATAGTACTTATAGATTCGAGATGGTGATTCAGAGTGCAAGGGCTATGGTCGTTGACTCTGAGAGTGATTCCAAAATGAGTGCAACGAAATAGTGCCTTCGGTTCCGTTCGAACTCGGAACGGACTTGTATGGATTGAATGCTTTCAGCACATCGTCAGGTGGTCGATGAGCATTCTAAGATAGATGTATCCTACAAACGTAATCGCAGCCTCAAGCCTCATCAACCGGGAATGGCTAAAACAGGGGAGGTGCAGCAAGGCTTCGTGGGTAGCTCCCACTGGAGGGCGAGATTCATCCCTGTCTAGATGTCCCTTTTTTCGACTTTGTGGGCAGTTGGATCTGCAGCCAACTGCGGGTGGTCTTGTTCG
Organism: Allium cepa; assembly: GCA_030765085.1. NCBI lineage: Eukaryota > Viridiplantae > Streptophyta > Magnoliopsida > Asparagales > Amaryllidaceae > Allium > Allium cepa. Next base: position 586,714,054 of record CM060940.1, read on the forward strand.
GGACTGTTCAGTAAGGAATGGTCCCGGCCTTGTGTTGCAGGGGAGTTAGGGTGGCTCTTCGGTACGATGATCTAGGCCACGTACTGTGACGGACGGTACCCCAGTAGCCCTGCCATTGTTGGAAACCCATTTTCCCTACGAGACCCTACGGTTTTGTTTGTATTACCCACTTTCGTGGCTAGTAGCTGGAATTCAATAGATGTAACAATTTCGGCTATTTCATATTTACTTGAAAACCCTAGACACTATTATAATATCACTGGATTTCCTATCAAATGTTTTGGATAGCGTAAGGTAAAAACTTTTCCATGTTTATGTGTGGGAAGTCTTACGTGATACCTTTCTTTTCAAAGAATTTTCTGAAGTTAAGCAATCTTAACCGTTTACTCACACCAGACCCCTGTCTGACCCGAGTGTTTATTTTCTGTTTTATTAAACTTTTGGGTACTCATATTCTGTATGAGTAGTCAAGTGATTCAGGTTATCCTTGACGAATTCTGGAGGATTTTTGGAGCAGGAGGCTTCAGCGTGTAGATATATAGATAGTTAGAGTTTCCTTTGTGTATTATTCTGTATTGTTGTTCTTGTACTGTATATTAGACAGAAATGATATAACTGTCTAAATTGAAATGTATAGATGTGTACTCTGATGTATATGATACTATGTATATGTTCTATATTATATTTCATTCGTTCCGCTGTGGGATTCTGATGTGTTGTTGTTCTTTCTTCTCTTTCTTTTCTTCTTCTATCTCTTTCTTTCTTAATTAGTGATGTGTCTTTCTAATGGTAGAAAGTCGGGTCGCTACAAAGTGATTATCCCTAATCAATTATATCACAAATTAATTACATAAATAAATCATCCTCTAATTAATTTCTTAACTTTTAATTAATTGCACCTTATAAACAGATTACCCATTAATTAATCACCTTGATTAATTACACTAATAAATTAACCTTTAATTACTAATTATCTTTTAATTACTTATTTTAAGTAACTAATCCTTAAGTATTTAATTACCCCTTAATTAATAGTAAATCTTTAATAAATCTAAGATAAATCATTATCTTAATTAATTACTCAATTAGTATTTAAATCAAAGGTTTGAAATTAATTTTATTATTAAGATACAAAATTACTAAAGACCTTTTGATTAAAACTTAATATACTAATCTCAACCACCCATCTAGTTACATTATTAAATTATATTTTAAAAACCGCTTAGAGATTAAATTAAACAATTAACCTAATATAATTTTTTTTTTCAAAACCAAATCAAATTATTTCAAATTACATTGAATTTAAAATTTAAGTTTGAAAACTTGTTTGAGAAAACTTGGTTTGTTTTTAACTTTAAACATGTTTATTTAAAATATACAAAACCTGGTTAATACTTTCAACCTGACCCGAAACCAACACAGGTATCAACCCGAGATCCACCCCTATTTCCCCGAGCTACTTCTTCCTCTTTCTTTCCTTTTTTCTATGTTTTAGTTTAAATTTAAAACTGGTATATAGTTTAGACACTCGTGAGCATCTCCGAGCTGTTTCATCACTTACCCAATATCAACTTCGAGACCACCCAGCATAGAGCCCATCTGACACAATTGGTAACACGTGCACCGATCATCGGACCACCTCCGATCCAAGCCGAAGCCTCTCTCAGGTCGACGACGACCCCATCGATGACCTTGAACGATCAACACCCTCAATTTGCCTTGAAAACAAAATTTAGCATATCGACACATTCGAACCCAAATTCGATCATCGGAAAAACGTCACGCCCCGACGATCCCATGCACCACTAACCTCGCCGCCTTGTCCATAGCCTCCACATGAAACCCTGTCGATTCCCACCGAAGCGATCAACTCCGGTGCTCTGACGACGCCACAGCAATTCAAAATCCAACCTCGACCCATATATGGGTTTAAACCCAACACCATCATTTTCCAGCCACCACGACTTACGAGAACCTCAGTTGCCATTTTCCCCCTAACCACCAACCTTCAACCTTCCTCCAGCCATCATCCTGAGATTTCTAGACCTTGCGATCGCCGGAAATCGAGGAAAATCTCAATTGTGTTCAACTAGAAATTTTTCATAATTTTCTAAACTAAATTTTTTGAATTTACCTTTAAAATTCATGGCTTTCGAAAATGAATCAAATTATATAAATGAACCTTGAAACCATGATACTCGAATTTCATAAGTTTTTAATCTTCCACTGCAAATCTTCTCTCCGTTAAAAATTATTTCCAAATTATTCTTAAAAGTATTTTAAAAATTATGGTCTTGTTAATTCGAATACTTTTTGTCTAAATATCAAAGTCTATAAGTGAATGATTTAAGAGATTTTAAATTTTGATTTTTATTCTTAACCTGTAAACACAAGGACAGGTATACATGCATATTTTAATTCTTATACACACACATGCAAATATATTTACTCAATCATACAAGCATAATTACATTACAACTTCAAGTACAAAATCAAACATTAAGAGATATAACAAGTTCAAATGGTTTTCTCACCAATTCTTGGAAGAAGACAGAGAAGGATTTTGAGCCTGGAATTTGAAATCTTGATCTTGACTTTGACTTAAAAAATGGATTTTTGATTTGTTTTAAATAATCTGCACTTGCTTTGTACTTCAACCTAAGTTTGAACCTGGTCTTGATGTTGCTCAAGAATCAGGTTGAAGCTTTTGAAGTTATTGATGTTTAGGATGCTTGTATATGATCTATTTTGATTTCCAGGTTTTCATTTTTTTCTGTTTTGATTTCAAGCTTGATTTGTTTGAGATTTTCTTTTTTAGGTTATGTTTTTAGAAGATGAAGATGAAGAAAGAAATTTAGAAGTGAAAATATCAAGGTTTCTCACCTATACATTACTTCTAAAATTCTAAATCAAAAGAAATTTTTATTTTTCCACTTGTTCATTTAACTCAACTCTTGTTAATGCATGACAAAAATTATTCTACACTTGTTAATTTCTTGTATAATCATTTTACAAATGTCTTAATATAATTTAAAATGGTTACACTTGTTAAAATAAAGAATTTTATGTTTATATCCTTATATAAATCATATTTATACATTGTGTTTTAAACCCTTTATATAAGTATAAATTATATAATATATTTTCATATGTATATATATATATATATATTTAACTTTATACTTATTACTTTCATAAATTAATTACCTTACACATATCCTTTGATGTTTTAAATATGTTTTATCATATTTTCAATTTAATTTAAATATTTATACATGTCATATACTTTTATGAATGCAATTTCTATTATTTAATTAATGCATTTCTAGATATACATATATTTATAACTTTTAAAGGAATAGGTTTAAAATTAAATTACACCCTAATAAATAAATACAAATATGTATAGATTATATATACAAGTCTTTAGAATATAAGTTTGACTTTAAACAACTTTTTGAAAAATATTTATATTAAATTCAAATCATAATCTATTTATATAAATAAATAAGCACATATCTAACTAAATTTGGAAAAAATACAAATTAATTCATAATTTAAACCCAAATATTATATCAATTATCAAATTAAATTTGATTTAAAACCGGGAATATTACAGATATACATTTCTGTTTGGTGGCAGAGAATTTATTCTCTTAGCTTAACACCCTTCTCTGAGACGTACGAGCCCAGAGTTATGTAGTTGATGGTTACTAGTGATACATTCCCAATTTGATAATGTGGCATACGAAGTGCTGCTGATCATTGGCTGATCGAAGCATGGCTTTTATGAAAAGCTTAGCTTTGTGGAACGAGACCTCATCAGGGCCTTATAACCCGGTAATGGTCGAAACAGGAAAAATGCAGCAAGGTTATCGGGGGTCGCGCCCCTTAGGGTATATCCATTTCCTTCTGGATAGAAGTGGTATCATGCTATAGAGCCCAGATACTTATGTGGTTGCTGCAAATCTATTGCTTTGTGGTTGTTGGTGAATCCCGGGATAAAGGTTGGTTACGACCGGGAGATGTCATACGCATGTCAGTAGTTATGTAGTTACAAAGGTAACCCGACCTTGTGTTGGCAGAGAGTTGGTTAAGTTCTTGGGGCGTCCTTCCAGAGGCGTACCTATGTGGCACAGAAAGTTCCTTAGCCTGACCATTTCTTTGAAATCCAATCATCAATACGCGCCGTGTACGGTTTTAGTTGTAGAACCTGCCATCTAACATGGTAGCTATAGTAGGCATACTAGAATGGTACGTATGCTGGCTAAGATTGATATTATACCTGCAAATATTTTTTGCACTATGCACTAATAATAATATAAAATTGGTTTTCACGTATCAAGCATTTTTGACTGTCATAAGGAGAAATCTCCACCAAGTGTGCGCTTGCATTGTGTGTGTGGCGGGAGGACTTATGGCGGTTTCATTTTCCAAAAAGCATTGCGGATTTCAATTTTAAATTCTTTTTGTTTGTTTTTGTTTAAAACAACTGTTTTTGTTTGCTCACACCAGTCTCATGACTGACCTAGAGTTTATTGTTCCCTTTCTAAACTCTGGATGCCCATAAGTTTCCATACAGGCAGCCTAGAGTCATATTTTCAAATAATCAAATAGTAGATGTAGATTCGATAGCATCCAGCCTTTGGATTTGGCAATCGCATTTGTTTCTTTGGATTGGAGTTACTTAAGTTCAGCATTGATGGTGGTTCGAGCTGATAGCTTGGAGATCTTTAGAGCTTTGACGATGGATTTGGACATTGGATTCTTTCTTTCTCTCTTGGAGATCAAGTTGGTGATATTGTTCCGCTGCTGTGTTTTCTTTCCGCTGTTGTCTTGTATCTCCGATAGTATTGATATCTCATTTGTGTCATTATTGTATTGAATAATGTGTATCAATTAATGATATATATTTCTTCTTCCGCTGTATTGTTGTACTTAATGTGTTATAAGCTCCAGTGCGAATCGAATTTCAACATTTGAATCTACAGCATTCGAATACAAGTGAAGTATGGATGTCGATTTTTGAGCTGTGAAATTCGAACCGTGGCATCTTTATTCCAAATTATTATTAAATTTATTCCACTTAATATATCTTATCACATATATTAATTATATTTACAATTATTATAACCACTTAAATTTATTTATAAATTCCTTTAACATCATTTGACATTGTATATTATCCAATTACATAGTTAACTTCTGAATAATTTAGGTGAATTATATATGAAATGAAATTGGGTATTATATAAGTGAAATTTTCCTAATTCAATTTTTTTTCAGGTTTAAATATTTATTCAAGAACTTTGGATTTATTTATAATTGAAGTCGTCTTTTAACTAAAATTCAAGAATTAAAGTTTCGATTATCTTCAAACAATTTAGAGATAAATATATATGCTATGTATCCAAATCAAATCTAAAATCACAGACCTATATATTATAATTCAAGTCATACCTTAGAAATTCAAATCAGTTTAATTTTTCAAAACAAAAGTGTAGCAAGCCTACTTAGTGTCTCTCCACTTCGAAACTCAAAAATGAACATCGGTGATACGGCCGCCATCACCGAAATTATTATCCAACGACAAAAGAGGTGAGTACTGATTTAAACATTTAAAAATTCTTTGGAAACGAATTCTATTTGAAAATACCTTCAAATAATAAACATTTTAAAACTTTTTAAAACCAAAGTTTGAAATCACCGAAAATTAAATTCTAAAATTCATGATTTTAATTCATTTAGATTCCAAGTCAAATTATAAACTATATTTATAAATTCATTTATTTATGTTGGTAAAATCAATGGTTTACAAAACAATAAATGAAAATCAAATAATATCATTTGGTTAACAAATTCATTTAACAATTATCTTTTAGAAAAAGTTATACTCACATATATAATATAATTATACAAAATTTATTTTATTTACCAAATTTGAAAATAATATTATGTCAGTTTGCTCTGCTCAAGTGTTTTGGAAATCCTATCGATACTGTTGATCACACGAATCGATCGAAAACCTAAACCAACATCAACAGCTCAAACAACACAATATATATATATATATATATATATATAACATTTTTAATATTAATTTACAAATACACTTTCTTGCTCGACGATGCAAGAATGGATTTCAAAACAAAGACAGGGATTCAAATTTTTTTGAGGGACCCTAATTCAAATGAATTCTAACAAGAAAAATAGGCTCGAGACGAAGGTAGAATGATTAAATAGCAAATTAGAAAGATGATAGGTTTATACAAATCGCGGGCAACCTTAACCTTGTCGATCGTGACTTCAAGAATAAGATCGATGTAGAATTCCAAGGCAAATCGAAATTCGATCTCAAGAGATAGAATTCAGGCATAGCAGGAGATAGATAGCATCGTAAACTGAGGATATAGAGATCTTCGGCAAAACAACGCCCATTTTAAAGGAGTTTCACCCCTTTACAAATCATTTGAAGGTTGGCAAGACCGCCTAGTTATTATAGAATTCATTCGAAGTGGAGTTATTGGATACTCTAAAATCAAAAAAACAAATAGGAAGAAATAAGGATGGATTTTGGAACCGAGGGGATCGTTCCAAAATTCAAAGAAAACCGAAGTAAAGAGGAAGGAATTCAAGCTCGAACAAAAGTGATTTCGTAATTAAATTTACTTTATATGCTAAGTTTTGCTTAAAACCAAAGCTCCGATACCAACTGTAACGATCTGATATTTTCAACCATTCGCATCCACACATGCCAGATTTGAATTGCTCAAAATACCATATTGTTAATTTATATTTGCCAAAACTCAGCATATACAGTAAATAAATAATCACAGAATCACAGACACAGAGTAATATACAAATGCAGCGAAAACAAATGAATAGTAGTTCATGAAGCTACTATATAAAAAAGTTAAATAAGATACAATGGAAGTCTCAAATAAAATAGTCAAATACAAGATCAGTATACATTACTGAAATCAATTGAATAACTGCAAGCTTTAAAGATGTAGCTGGATCTCCAAACGAAGCTCCAACTCCAAAGGTGAGTCTCTAAAGCTGTATCACTCAGTCTGACCCGAGCGTAAAGCAAAACACAAACATCAGAGTCAGGATTAACATTCTTTTATCAATAAATCCAACTCAAGTGAAATAACAACTGAAATACAAGTAACTCAAACGATGTTTGGGATAACCATCCTCTAAGGATCCTTTAAAATATCAACTATGTAGTAATATATGCTATTATAGTAATGTCTACACTAAAATAAACTTACTTAAAAATAGCGTTAAAACTTTACATTTTCCACCTTAACGCATATATAGTGCCAATAGTCTATACAGTACCATAGTCCCTCTTGATCGGGAAGCCACCAGAGGATACTCCATAGATACGATACAAATCAAGCTCATAGTAAAGCACGCTAGGGTAGGTGACACGACACAACTAGGCAATGCCAGGGTAGATATACCAATTACGCATCCGGACTGGTGGTAACGCATAGCCATAGCTACCGCCCACCTCAAGCCACACTCTCAAAATCAAAAATCAAAAGTGACCATCAAATCAATCACAAAGTCAGAATATAGTATCGAAGGAGTGTGTCCGATCAGGGGAGCTACCTCATTGGCCCGGAATCGCTCCTGTTTTAGCCACTTTATGCCAACTCACGGGAGTCGGGTCCACGTATATACCTCATATAGGACGTCGCCACCATCCTACTTCATTTTGGAATCTCCACCGCGTACACAGTTATTAAAGTGGTTTTCGGAGTTGGCAGAGAGTATGACAACTACCGATCCCGGTCTCTTTAACAATCAAACGCTATTATAACACCGCGGTCATTTCAAAATAGTTTATACTTCAAAACCAAAATATCATTGTCATTCCAAAACCATATCAATATGATATCATTTCCATTTAAAAACCAAATCAATACGATATCATTTCCATGTCAAATATATTCACTTCCAAAGTCATAGTACTTCAAAGTTATAACACTTCGAAACCAAAACACTTGAAATTATAACACTTTGGAAATCATAGCGCTTTTGAAATCATAACACTTTACAAATCATAATTTCTTTCTAAAACCACTACACTTCCCTTTCAATAGTTTAGATAGTAATAATAGTATATAAAATAAAATAGTTTATAAAATAAAATAGTTATAAGTTAAAATAGTGTATTTAAAAATAGTTTATATCAAAAATAATTTATATGAAATTAATTTATAAAGCAAAATATATAAATAGTTTTAAATATGATTTAAAAATGCTTTATATAATAAAATAGTTTCCTCAAATTTCATAAAAAAAATCCAAATCAACTCGAATTCAAAATTCAAGTTAAATCAAATCTCAATTCATCAGTTTCGATTCAATTCAGTTCTAAATAAACCATTCCAAATTATATCGATTTCAAACAGATTTGAACCACAAAATAACCATGCTACTTTCAATATATTTCAAAGCTCTAAATATTCAACATTTTTAAACTAAATTTGAAAATCTCATATATATCAAATTCACTTTAATATTATTTAGCTTTGAAATATTCACTTAATAAAATACAATATCATTTAATAAAACCTCCAATTTCAAATCACCGAATATTTCCTTCAATTTATTTAAACTTCAAATATTCATTTAATCACCTTAAACCAAATCAAGTTATAAAGTCATATCCTTAAATCCCTAATTCAATAGGTTTCAATTGATTTAATTAAAGACAATTCTTAGTTTAATACAATTCCAAATTATTTTTTTATATCTATTTTATATTAAAACTTATTTATAAAAATAATTTAAATATTAAATAGAACCATATATATTTCCTTCCAAAACCATAGAAATCATTTTTAAAATATTTATATATAGACCAACAGTGTCTGTATATAATTTTCTATCCTTTGGTCAAGTGATTCAGATATTTATCATTTCAATCCACAATTTAAAATATATACGGTTATATATCATTTCAACCTGCAATTCTAAATTTAATTCAAATGAAAATCTCTTCGGTCTATCATTTCAACCCATAACAATTTTCTCCTATTCTAAAGTCCGTTCGGATACGTATCATTTCAACCCATAGTGACTCGATACTAAAGGGAACTTATAGAGTGATAATAGATATGATAATAACATAACATGCGTATATCATCAATATAAATAACAAATAATGGTGTCAGATGTCATAGGTGAACAGATACTGATAATAGCATATATATATATAACAATGTAAATAACTAACAGCAGCATATTTCGATTGACGTTTCAATTGAAATCAAATTTAATAAATATAAGAATGTTAACCGTGAGTGATTGCTCACCTTCGAGGCTAGAGAGATAGATAATGAAGTAGAGTTACAAAATCCATGCACGAATCTAAACAAACTAGGTGGGCACGAGTCGATGAATAAAGTTGATAAACAGTAATTGACGAAATCAAATCAGAACTGTATCAATGAGATAACTGATATAATTGAACTCATATAACAACATATTTAACTATATATATAAATCATATCCTAAATTTAAGCGCATATTAATTTAAATGTATATATAATAGTTTATAAATTATCATCTAACTTAAAATATATACATAACTATAGAAAATCAATGTGTGTGTGTGTATAATCAAACAGGTTGTATGCAACTTGAAGCTGTATACATATAAAGTAATATATATATATATATATATATATATATATATATTCTTGAAACGACATGTATTATTCATATACGAAACAATATATATGACATTCGTACATATATAAATTTATATACAAAATATACTATAACAATACAACCTACTTTATATCTATAACCCATGTAAAGTCATACTTGAACCAACATTTTAACCCAGAGACACGTATACAAATAATGAAATCTATATATATACTAAAATTTTATTCTTAACATACTCGTATATATAGGTACGATACTATTGTATACTTATTTATACAGTCCAGTAACTAGACACAAGCAGCTGAACTCATTTATATACAGTAACTTAAAATAAAATACATACATAAAGTAGAATTAAAATATGTAAGCATCTTGAAATAAAAACACCAATATATGTGAAAGCTACCTAGTATAGATATATATTATTCTCGTCAAAACAAACCCGTACTCTACAGTATAATATATATTATATACACACACTAATATACAAATTTATTATTTACAATATACAACAGCATATACACACATTTTTTTAAAATAACAACAACTATTATATATTGTAAATAAATATATATATATATAACATATTTATACAAAATCCACTAATATTTTTAAAACTATAACATACTTTTAAACCCACCTTTGTATCAACTTTCCTTCAACAATACAAAATAGAAACTAAGCAAATATATCAGACATCTTAATATACATCATATGTACAATACAAAATATATGCAGCTATATTATATAGAAAACTACATATTGCCATAAATACATATAAACTAATAGAGCTAGTATATAACCAGGCATATAGAACTTAATATATAACTTTTATACAAAACGTATAATATGTATAAACATATAAACAACTTACATAAAACAACATATATATTAGATCTATATGTACATAACAATTTTGAAAATCTATCTATATCCCACAGCCTTTATATTATACCTCGACCTTATTTCATAATAATAGTTTATCATATATATATAACTGTACACATATACTAACATATTATATACATACTATGACAAATATAAATCATTAAACCAGAGAAATGACTCAACCTGCTACATAAAATAACCTATGCAAAGAACAAATGAAGGGCATGGCCAGATGAGAAGAAGGCGGGGTGGAGATCGGTGTAGGCAGCACTGGCTGAAGAAAGGAGGTCAGGCGGCGTATCTCTGGGCGAAGGTGGTCGCTGCTACCCAGGAAGAAGGGTTCAGGGGTTCAAATGGAGGAGCGTGGGGTGGTCTCAGCAAGGCTGCAAAGTTTTGGGTGGTGGGTGGATTCGAGTGGCTAGCATGGAGGGTGGAGATAGTTGCCGTGAGGCTCGGTGAAAGTTCAAGCGAGGTGGAGGTTGATGTGAGTTTGGGTTGCGTGATACTTTGCTTGCCAATGGTAGGCTCTACCGATGGAACGAAGACAACTAGGGGAAAAGAAATAAATGCAATGAAAGCGAAAGTGTTTCAGATTGTATATTAATAAATCATATATTATATCATCTCACAATAAAACAGATCTAAGAAGAAAAATGAGACGATGAACCAAAAATAGTACCGTCGAAAAGAAACAATATATTTTGAAACAAAGAAGGTAGAAAGTCAGCACGTGTAACAACCCGATATTTTCAGCCATTCACATCCACACATGCCAGACTTGAATTACTCAAAATATCGCATTGTAAATAAATTTGGAGCTAATGAAATACAATCACAGAATCACAGACACAGAAATATCAGAATAAATCTCAGCGGAATATAAAATACATAGTAGTTCATGAAGCTACTACGGCAGAGTCTCGAACCAAATACATAATAAAATCTGAAAACAACATAATAGAAATCCCAAAAACATAGAAGTTCACTAAACATGAGATAAACTAGAACAGCTGAAACAGAAAGTAGATATAAATTTAGATAAGCAGAAACTCCAGCAAAGACCAGCTCCAGAAAGAGAATCCAAAGCTGTGAATACTCAGGCTGACCCGAGCGTAAAGTAAAACACAAAACACTAGAGTCAAGACAATATATACTTATATAATGTAAACCAACTCAAGTGAACTGTAGTAGAAATGCACAATAACTTAAAGGATGCTTGGGATCGCCCATCCTTTAAGAATCAGTTAAACTATAAATTGAATACATCCCATGGTTAAAATTTAGAAATGTTATTTTATACTTCAAAATCAAATATCATTTCAAAATTCAATATCATTCAAAATCCATTTCAAAATATCAAAATATCATATCTTCCAAACCACATTCATTCTTATTTAATTTAAATACCATTACAAAACACATTTCAAAATAGTTTATATTTCGAAACAAATTACTTCATTTTAAATCATAAAATGAAGTTATTATATTTAATAATTAAATTATTAAATTTCCAAAATTTTAGTCTTTCAAAATTCATTTATTCACTTAATTTATTATAACAGATGAAAATTCAACTTTCGCAGCATTTAGAAATTGCTACAGAAAGTTACATTCAAAACAGTTCAATTTAACAAAAGATAGCATTTAAAAAGGTTGTAATAGGGTTACATTAGTTTCAAATAAAACTTAGTTAAATTCAAAAATTATAACATTTACAAAAATGCTATAATAGCCTTTAATTAAATTTATCCATTTGGTTCATTATTATCAACTACAACATTTACAAATGCTGTATTATCATTTACATTAGAATTAATAGCATTTCAAAAATGTAGTTAATTAACTTCAAATATTCAGTATAATTTCATAAACAATTATATTTTTATTTAAATCATTTTTAACTTATAAAATCATATAATTTCACTTTTAAAACAATCATTCAAATACCCTTATATTAATGATTTTATAAAGTTAAATCTCCATTCAAAAATCATAATTTAATAATAATTCACTTATTAAATTCCAACATTAAATTTTAAATTCATTAAATTAAATTTAGCTTAACACTTAAGTTTAAATTTTTTAAATATAACTTAATTTCATTTTTATTTACTTAACTTAAAATTCACTTTTAAGCCAAATTCACAAATTTTCAATTTTAGTTATATTTCAAAACTTCAACTTAAATATTCATTCATTTCACATTTTAACTTTATTCCAAAATCATTAATATATTATAAAATCATTTTAAATTCATTTAATTCAAAATATCATAAATTTATCATATTTTCATATTTAATTTAAATTCCATTTATCACCCAATTATAATTTCCAAAATAACTTACATTTCAAATTTTCTAACTTTACCATTTATTTATTTCACTTATAAATTTTCAAAAAATCAATAATGCTTTACAAAAATCATTTTTAATCAAATTTAAATCAAAATATTATAATATTTACATTTCTAAACTATTTTTAAACTTTTTAGAAAAACATATTTTAACAACGGGTCTGTATTTCATTTTCTAGCCTACGTAAAGTTATACGGGTAATATATCATTTCAACCCGTAATTTACAAAGAAAACCCAGGTTTGATCATTTCAAACCCACAATCCCAAGTAAATGAAAATAATTGAAAATCATTCAGGCCTATCATTTCAGCCCATAATGATTTTCTCCTATTCTAAAGTTCGTTCGGGTATGTATCATTTCAACCCATAGTGATTCTAATCTAAAGGTAACTTGCAGTGTGATAAACTGATAAAAATAACAGAACAACATAATATAACAGTAACAGATGTTATAAAAGGTGTTTAAGCATGGGTGAACATCATATAATCATAATATAGAAGGTGTAACATGATAATGCATTTTACAGATTCAAAAGGGGTCAATTTACTAGTTATATACGTACATATTGTCTGGTGAGAATAACTCAGTTGTTCAAAGATGGAGATTGCCACCAAAGCAAACAATACTGACACTATGAAGGCACGACAATACGGAAAGGACTTGAAAGTGGAGAGCCAAAGCTATATGCCTTGATGACATAACCACAAAACAATACAATTATATGAAAGTTTCAACACAAATTTAACATCAAATCACAATAGAATTCAATGCCCAAAAACAACAAATGAATCGCACTTGTTCTCAACCTCAATTGCTTCAGCTAGGTAGCGTATAAGCTCGGCCTATGGGTGGAAACGGCTCTGGTTTGGGTCCCAAGTGGTCAGCCTACATTGTTCTTTGAAGGTGAATAGGTCTAGGTGCAACACAACTACACTACAAGGCAATAACATCATCACAAGGCTATAGTTTGGCTCGTCCAGAGGCTAGGTGGCACGGCCAATGGGTCCAGGTGGTGGTGGGTGACGTGGAAGAGGGTAGAGGTCAGGTCAGAGCTGGTGGTGGAGGAAGTGGCGGCTAGAGGTGGTTGTGGGTGATGGCACCAAGGTTGGCTCGGTTTGCAACGTTAGGTGATGTATTTGTGGAATTTTATGGCGATGCTTGCTATGGAGGGGCTCGTCCTGGGCTATAGATAGACTGGAGTGGTGGTTGATCAGGCTAGGAGCTGGTGGAGGTCGGCCAAGGGCTGGAGGGGAGGTAGCCGATCCAAACAAGGTGAAGAACAAGTGCAATTTCAAGGTAGAAAACAAGAAAACAAGGAAAAAGAAGGAGAGATCTCACCAAAACTTTTATCAAACAATTGATAGCCGTGATTATTTTTTTGTTTGAGGAAGTTTTAGAAAAAAAAATTCACGTGAAAATGAGAAGATGTAGCTAGAAAGGAAGAGATACACGACCATAATGGAAAGATGTAGGTTAAGAAATAAAAAGGCGGAAGATTAAAGGACTTTGGAAGTTTAAGAGTTTAAGACCTTTCAAATTTGCACTAATTTATTTTTAATTTATATATATACGAAAATAGCTGATAATAGAGATAAATAAACTCAGAAATAAAGTAAATTAGAAAAATAATTAAATCAAATTTAAATAAAACCAATTAAATAAAGAAAATAACAATATATATAACTAGGCTCTATAAATTGAAATAAATTCAAATGAACTTTAGAAAAATTATATTATCTCTTTAAAAATATTAAAAGACAAAAATATACATAAAATAACATATTAACACATATTAAAATATAATATGACAAAGAAAAATATAATTTATATAATTTGAAATAGACAAAATTGCTAAATAAAACAAATTGCATTCAATATTGAAATATACATAACTTTCACAATAGAACTCCGTTTTCAACGAAATGAAAAGTAGTATTCATGTTATTAAATCTATTTTCATAATAAAAGATAAAATTTAAGAATTTAAATTTAAAATTTAAAAGTCAAAGTTTGACCAGTTTGACCCACTTTTCAGTAAAATATTCAATTTATACCAGTTAGAAATTTTAATTCACATAATAATCAAAGTTTATATTTAAAAATGAAATTTGAAATGAAACAAGTTTTAAAATAATTTCAAAATGAAATAAAGTCGAAATTAAAATATACATAAAAATCTAGGGTTGTTACAGCCTGGGAGTCAATGACTAATAAATCAAAAGGCTTATTGAATTCACCAGATGAAAAATGAATAGTCACGGGAAATGCCAAAAGCCAGATTACGGAATCAATACGGAAATCGTTCCGTAAATTTCACTATTTCCCTAACCCCAAAACACACAAACAAATTACAGTGAAGATCAACACAACGAGACGATCAAAATGGTATATAGATATCAGTGATACGATCATCTTATCAAAAGTCGATAATTGGTACAAAATGCTGTTAATTTGTCGAAAATAAGGAAAACGGAGCAGTAGCTGTCTAAATTTGACGAAACGGAAGATGACGTCTCACTCAGAAGATGATTTACAAATTTATTATATAAAAATATTCAGGTTTGAAAAGCATTTTATTATCATCATCAAATTTAACCGATTTAAACTGAAATAGAATTGCACAAGAAAATAAACTTTTATATTATCCAATGAAAACTTACCGGTTGCTATGTTTAAGAAGACGTATTTCAAATATTAAACTTTTATTTCAAAATTTTATTATTTAAAATTTCACAAAAAATTTTTTTTGGCATGGCCGACGGTTTTATAGTGGACCGACCACTTTTTATTAATTTCACTAAATTTCAATTAATTAAATAAATAAAACCACTAGAATTTATGGGTCGTTACACTCTCTCCCACTCAAAACTTTTCGTCCCCGAAAAGGAACGAGGTAGAAAATAGATTTGAAAAACAGAATAAAACCGTTAATTCAAACCATATATATTTTATTTGTTTAAAATTGGTTTATTCAATTAATTTGGTTGAAATCTATTTTTAATAAGTAAATGATATTCATTTGTGTTCATTATTTTGATGATTTCAATTCAAGCTATGTCATTAAGTTGATTTAATTTCAGTTTATAAATTACTTCAAATCAAAATTTATTCAATTTATCTCATTTATTCATTATCTCATTATCCAATTATCCTCAACCAATGATTTTCTAAAATCATAAATCTGACTAGTCATTTATTATAATCATATTTTATTCAACAAATTTAATTCTTCTTTATTCCAAATTATTATTAAATTTATTCCACTTAATATATCTTATCACATATATGAAGTATATTTACACTTATTATAATGTAATGACCCATAAATTTTTAATAATTAAAATTGTTAAATTGATAAAATTTTGGTAATTTAATATGATGAAAAATAAACTTGGTAATAAAATAAGGAAGGAATGTTATAGTGGAAATGCATATTTTATTCATAAGGTAATATAAAAGAATGAAACTTATCTGAATGAATTTATTTGAGGATTCAGTCATAATACTTGAACACATTTAACAAATTCAATATAATTAAGAACAACTGTTAATACAAAGGAAAGAAATTAATTAAATCCATCAGGTCATTGCTGATTTCTTGCCTTTTTCTACATGGCCTCTTTATTTCTTGCTTTAGCCAAACAAACTTTTTCCTAGACGTGTATTTCTCATTTGCAAATCATGTACAAGAATATTTAATTCTCATTTCAAAACTCCTCATTTTCATTTGCATTTAAGAATAAAACATATATACGTTTCTTTCTCCTTAACTTATCCTTTTCTGTTTCTTAGCATTTACTCTCACTTTGCTTGCCATCCAAACCATCTATGTATCAACCCAAAATTTTTAATAAATGTTTTATTTATTTAATTTAGATAATTTGTTTTTTAAATATAAATTTTGGTGTGGATTAGAATTCCACACATGAATTAATAGAATATTTTCCGAAAATATTAATTTTGTCAATATGGTCA
Source organism: Allium cepa (assembly GCA_030765085.1). Taxonomy (NCBI): domain Eukaryota; kingdom Viridiplantae; phylum Streptophyta; class Magnoliopsida; order Asparagales; family Amaryllidaceae; genus Allium; species Allium cepa. The sequence goes on from CM060940.1 coordinate 586,730,966, forward strand.
AACTTTGACTTTTAAATTTAAAAATTTAAAAGTTTAATTTTTTTGAATTTTATCTTTATTTTGAAATTAAATAAAATTTTAAGAATACTTCTTTTCGTTTCGTTGAAATCTGATTTATAATGTGAAAGTTATGCCTTTTTGACCATTGTGTGTAATTTGCTGTATTTAACAAAATTGTTTACTTTAAATTATATAAATAATATTTTATTTAGTCATGTAATGTTGTAATTTATGTTTTCAGGGGTAGAATAACTTGTTTTGTATATATTTTGGTTTTAAAACGTTTTACAAAAAAAAAAAGGTGTAATTGAAATTTTCCAGTGTCACTTGTATTTTGTTTACAATTTATAATTTCCAACTTCAATTAATTTAAGAAATTCTTTATTTATTTCATATTTTTCTTAAGAACTTATTTTATTCTTTTATTTTAAACTTTGGATTTTATTTTAAAATAAAACGTTGAAATTTTAAATTCACCCAATTTTTTTTATATATGAACAAAATTCCTATTTTCATGAAAATAACTGTCTCCTGCTCGAACTAATGGCGACTGTCTCCTGCTCCGGTTCTTTTTTCTTCTCTCTCTCTTGATTTCATCTTTTCTTCTCCGCACTCCTCCCCTCTGCCGCCCACTTGTATGCCTGCTTCTCATTCCCTTATCCCCCTCCAATTCGCCCCGTCCCCCTCACGCTCAACCACTAGATCTGGGCGTTGCTTCAGTATGCCGTCGCCGCCACTAGGTCCTGAGTCTCTTCTCTTCTCAGACGCAAATTTTCCTGCTTTGCCCGATCCAAAACCATCCCCTCTTTTAAGCCCTATTGCCTCAAAACGTGCATTTGTTGCATTCCTTTCTGTGGAAGTTGCATCTCCAGCGTGTGTGCTTGGTGAGTCTCCCCATTCTCTCGAAGAGGGTCGTGTTGTGTTGGGTCCGTCTGGTAGTACGAGTAAGGCTGTGGGAATTAACCTGGTTTCTGTTACCAAATTTAATGAAATGAGTGAAGTGGTTGTGGTCTCTGATGCAATTGGTTGTTGGTATGCAGGGTCGTGAATTGCTTGGTGATCCTGATGATTCTTCTTGTTTTGTGCGAAGCACTCATTGTGCTTGCGTTAATGCCAGTGTGAATTCCTGTGCAATAAAGTGTACAGCCGTTCACCGTTCTAATCCCCTTCCCTGTAAATCTAGTTCCAGATGTTCGCCAAGTTTGGATAATGTTGGACTGGAGACGGTGAATCTTGGCTCTGCTCCTCCTTCCTCTCCCCTTGTTGCAACAAATCCTGGTCCTCTCTGTTCACCTCACTTCCCCGTAATGCTGGTAACTACAAGCCGATTGAGTTTGAAATTGTTGAAGAAAATGGAGTGATGATCCCCCTACCCATAGTGTTACAAGCCGGCTTGGACTTTCGGTCAGATTATTTAGTTGGTTTCTTTTTGGACCCTAACCATCGCCCCCACGATGTGGCTACTGTTTGTCGTAGGACCTGGAAGCTTCGTGATAATTTACGTGTTAAGTTGGTTGACTCCTTGTATTTTCTTAAGTTTTCCTCCCCCGAGGAACGTAGTTTTGTGCTTGAGGCCGAGCCGTCTTTTTTTGATGGGCCACCCTTCATTATTACTCCTTGGTCCCCTACTATGGCAAGTGCGCGTGAACAGGTTCTTTCTATTCCCGTTTGGGCCTATTTTTCACAAATTCCCTCTGCACTTCAACCTTTGCTTGGATTGAACTGGTTAGCTTGTAACGTAGGTAAGCTGAGATGTTTTGATTCTAATACAGTCGCGCGTGATAAGCTTATGTATGCTAAGGCCCTGATTGAGATTTCCCCTGATAAGCCGCTTCCATCCTCTATTCCTGTTCAACTTGTTGTTGGGCATGTTGTCGAGGTCCGTGTTCGCTATGGTTGGGTTCCAGATATCTGTTCCTCCTATCACTCTTTTGGCCACCTGGCTAGTGCCTGCTCGCATTCTATTGGTTCTGTGGTTGCACCTAAGATCCCGCTGCCTCGCCCCCCGATCAGGAAATGGGTTCCCAAGGCTTCATCCGCTGTCTCCACTATTGACCCTCCTCATGCAGTTCCTGTGCCTGTCTCTGGCCAGCCTCCCTTTTCTGCTCCTTGCCCTGCCACCTCATCTGCTATTTTGGACTCTAGTGATGTTTCCACGATTCCTGTTGAGGCCCCTGATCCTGGACTCCCTTGTCCTTCTATTGTTTGGGATGATGCTGAGCGGTGTTGGGTTGATTTCACTTCTGATATGAGATTTAACCCCTTGGCCGATTCTTTCTTTAGATTCGTTTCTGATGATCACCTAGACCTTAGATGCCTTTATTATCGACCTTCTGGTGACTCATTGGTTCTTGATTTGGACGGTCATTTTGTGCATAAGAATTCTGTCTTGCTTGCTGATTCTTCCTGGGACCGATCATTTGTGTACTCATCTGATTCTATGGTGTATGATCCTTGTCTTGCTTCTCACTTCCTCCCTTTTGCTAGTTTGTTAGGAAATGTCCCTTTGGAGTCTTCCTTGGTTGCTGTGGAAGATGGTGATTCTTCCTCTTCGGAGGAGTAGTTTGTTTTCCTTATTCATATAGTAGTTGTGATAATTCTTTCACACTCCTGTGCTGTATTGTTTTTCTTTTTCATAGTAGTTAAGGTGCTTCTACCTTACTCCTGTACTTCAACTTTTATTACGTTCGTAATAAAAAGTGGGCGTCCACTATAAAACCGGCTGGCCTTGCCAAAAAAAAATTCCTATTTTGGTTAGAGTTTAAAATTATTGGGATTTTAAAACCTTTTAATCTCTAATTTCCAATTCTTTTAATTTAACTTAATTTTTTGTAACAACATTTTTATTTCACTTTTGTTTCGTTTAAAAATGGATTATATACCTTTTAAAATTTAGTAATTAATATTTTACTTACAGACATCAGTTTTAGAAATAGTAGATGAATCAAAAGAATGTAAGCAAATCATATTTTAATTAAGAAAAAAAAATTCAAAAAAATTGATAGCACAGCCTTTATGCCCAAAAATCAAAAGAACGTACGAATTTAAATACGTTATTTTCGTTATATTTTGGGCGTAAATTTTTGCATCTGTAGTACGCATTCTTAAAATTCATACCGCGGATATAAATAAATAATCAATCAGTTAATAACCAGGCATTTCAAAGGAGGAAAGAAATTAACCATAGCCGTTCAAATTTTTAGTTTGCCCTGAATTCACGAGTAAACGTTACACTTTACATTGGCTTCAATTGTTTTAAAAATCGGGTAGGAAATCTTTGAATTCACATAGCCTTTAAAAATCGAATTTATTTCATACCATTTCCTCCACTCAATCAACGCAAATTACTCCCTTTAAATATAAAACATGCCACACCATTTGCGTGCAAAATATATTCACTTTCCTTTTGCTCATCTGATTTAATAGGAATGTGATCCACAAATTGCTAACCGTTCCAAAATCTTTAAATTCCTTGCCACTTTATCATTGATTCTTGCGTTTTAACGCAATCACTTTTGTGTAAATTTTAAACCACTCCTTCCTGTTGAATACTAAGTCACGATCAATAAGATTTATAACCTGCTAAATTTACGTGCCATTCAAAAACAAATTTTAATATTTCTTGCGTTTTTAACCTATGCAATTTACTTCTTTTGAATACAAACCCACACACCCCTCTGATGTATATAAGCCTCGCAATAACTTTCTTTTACATCCCAACGCATTCTTTTCCTAATAATTTTAAATAAGTATAAAATGTTGCCAAATAATTCTTGTCGTTTTCTTTTTATCAATCAACGCAATCAAATTCTTGCTTGCCTATTTTTACCTCAATCATCGCAAGTTTCATCTTTAAATACTAAGCACTTTTGCATAATTTCCTTCACCTCCTATCTCCTTCTTGCGCGAGCTACATTAGGTAAATGGCTGCCAATGTTTTCTCTTCCTCTTATTTTTCTTTTTCTTTAGTTTTCTTTACTTCCATCTGTTTATTCCACACCATACTCAACCTCTCTGCCACCCCCTCCTGACCTCGCCTCGCCTCCATGCAGTGATGGCCAAGCCATACAAGTGGACATGTCACTTAATATATATATATATATATATATATATATATATATATATATATATATATAAATCAAAATAAAAAAAAGAAAGTATTTTTGTTCGTGCATCACTTTTGCCACATATTGCTCTGACAAATGTTAGAAAAGAAAAGAAAAAAATAATAATAAACAAATAAAATAAGTGTGTGCGCACCTGTACAAATTGATAGCACAGCCTTTATGCCCAAAATATTCCACTGCTTGAATACTTGCGCGTCCAGAATCTGGTAGGTGCCGAGCATGTGAGGTGTAGTTGGAGTTCTGTGGTGAAGTGGTCGAGCAATTTTGTCAAAACATCCTTTTATCTTAAATCTCATTCCAATTTTGATTTATTTAAAAAAATTCTTTGCCCGTAATTGAATTCGCGTACTCAGTTTATTTATTTATCTTGTTTCAAGATCGGAATCGATTTTTCTCATCTTCCAATATTTGATCGTGCTTTCTATACGCTGTTTCCAGTGTGGTTATCCTACTTTTGAGTCTAATCTTCAGCAGCATAGAGGTGAGTATTTCTCACTCGACAAACGAACTTATAGATCTGTAAATTATTAACAATTAAATTGTAGAATGATTTTATTTTATATTTTAATTGCCTGTGATAAATTTATGATGTTTAAAAACCTCGTTATTAAATTTACCCATCATCAGTTATATTCTATACTGTTATATTATGTTGTTATACCGTTTATGTATTTACTGTTTATCACACTGCAAGTTCCCTGTAGAATAGAATCGTTACGGGCTAAAATGATAGGCCTGAACGATATTTATTTATTTATTTATTATTTAACTTGGGATTGCGAGTTTGAAATGATAGAACCCGGATTTTTTTATAAATTACGGATTGAAATGATATATTATCCGTATCACTTGACCTAGGATAGAAATTATTATACAGACCCGTGGTTATATATATATATATATTTTCTGGATTTATTAAATATTTTTAAATTAGAATGTTATAATATTTGGTTTAAAAATGGGATTAAAAATGTTTTTATAAGTATAGTGATATCATACAAGTTGAACATGTAAATAAATAAATGTTAAAAATTTAAAGTATAAATTTATCTTGAAAATTTTGATTTAAAATAAATGGAATTTAAGTTAAGAAATAAAATATGAAGATTTGGTATAACTTGGATATAAAGCAAATTAATAAAGGTTAAGTTTCTATGAATTAAATAGGTAAATTTGTGAAAAATATGGAAGTTGAAATATAATAGAAATGGGAGGTTGGTTTTAAAATAAAGGTAAGAAAGAAATTAATTGGAAATTTATTGAAACGGTAATTAAACTTAATTGTTAAGAAAATTCATAGAAAAATTTGCACTTGATTTTTTTTAAGTAAAGTATAAAGAAGTTAGATATATATTTGCAAAATTTACTTTATAAAAATCATAAATTTTTGAGTAAATTAAATGACTATTTAAAGGTGGAAATTATTATTTTATAAGTCAAATTTGTTTAAATAAAGGTTTAAAATTTTGCTAAAAGTATATTGAAGTCTAAAATTTAATTTACTTGAATCTGTTGTAAAGGATATTTTCGCATTTTACAAGTGCTGTAATTGATACAAATGAACCAAGGCTAAACCTTTGGGATTTTATATTGGATTTTTGTAATAATAATAACTTCACTTTTAAATAGTTTTAAAAGGTAGTATTTTGATTGGAATATAAAATTATTTTGGATTTTATTAACCATGGGTAATAATAACGTCGGTTGTTAAAGAGACCGGGATCAGATATGGGCATACTCTTTGTCGATACCGAAAACCACTTTGACAACCGTGTATGCGGTGGAGATTCCAAAATGAAGTAGGATGGTGGAGACGTTCTATTGAGGTATGTACGTGGCCCCGACTCCCGTGACTTGGCATAAGGTGGCTAAAACAGGAGTGATTGACAGGATAAGGAGGTAGAACCTCTTATCAGACACACTTATTCGTATGCCATTCTATTACTTTTGTAATTGTTTGGTGCACACATTTGATTTGGGAGTGTTGTTCGAGGTAGGCGGTAGTAGCAGCTACGCGCTACCACCGGTCCGGATGCGTAATTGGTATATCTACCCTGGCATTGCCTAGTTGTGCCGTGTCACCTACCCTAGCGAGCCTTATACGATTTTGGTTTTGTACCATACCTATGGAGTACCCTCTGACGACGCCCAGTACAGGGGAGATTACGGTACTGTATAGACTATGGGAATATATTATGTGTTAAGTGCTATATGGGCAACCCCTTAACGCTATTTAAAAGTAAGTTTACTTTACAAATAGACACTATTATAATAGTGAAATATTACTACATAGTAAATAGTTTAACGAATCCTTAGAGGATAGACGGTCCCAAGCATCCTTTAAGTTACTTGCCTTTACATTACAATTCACTTGAATTAGCTTAAACTGTATAAGTATGTATGTCCTGACTCGAGTGTTTATGTTTTATTTTACGCACGGGTCAACCTGAGTTTCAGTTCGAACTTCATCCCCGGATCTAGGACTTCTCCTGTTCATCTTTCAAGCTGCTGTCAAATTTCCCATTCAGTTCTTTATCTTAGATTTTGTAATGGAGACAAATAAATGTGGATTTTTCTATAGTTGATTCAAACTATATTTGGTTTTAAAGACTATGTAAATTTCTTATTTTGAGACTATTGATAGTGGCTTCATGATCCACAGGGTTATTTTAATTCTGCTGCGAGTATTCTGATTTTTGTGATTCTGTGATTATTTATATACTGTATATTCTGATATTTGCCAAATTTTATTTACAACGCGATATTTTGAACAATTCAAGTCTGACATATGCGGATGCGAATGGTTGAAAATATTGGGTCGTTACATATAACCACTCAAATTTATTTATAAATTCCTTTAAAATCATTTGACATTGTATATTATCCAATTACATAGTTAACTTCTGAATAATTTAGGTAAGTTATATATGGAATGAAATTGGGTATTATACGAGTGAAATTTTCCCAATTCAATTATTTTTTCAGGTTTAAATATTTATTCAAAAAACTTTGGATTTATTTATAATAGAAGTCATCTTTTAACAGAAAATTCAAGAATTAAAGTTCTGATCATCTTCAAACAATTTAGAGATAAATATACACACACACACTATGTATCCAAATCAAATCTAAAATCACAGACCTATATATTATAAATCAAGTCATACCTTAGAAATTCAAATCAATTTAATTTTTCAAAACAAGTGTAGCAAAACAATTGAGTGTCTCTCCACTTCGAAACTTGAAAATGAAAGTCGATGATGCGGCCGCCATCACCGAAATTATTTTACAGCGACAAAAGAGGTGAGCACTGATTTAAACATTTAAAAATTCTTTGGAAACGATTTATATTCGAAAATACCTTCAAATAATAAACATTTTAAAACTTTTTAAAACCAAAGTTTGAAATCACTGAAAATTAAATTCTAAAATTCTTGATTTAAATTCATTTAGATTCTAAGTCAAATTATAAACCATATTTATAAATTCATTTATTTATGTTGGTAAAATCAATGGTTTACAACACAATAAATTAAAATCAAATAATATCATTTGGTTAACCAACTCATTTAACAATTACCTTTTAGAAAAAATTATACTCACATATATAATATAATTATACAAAATTTATTTTATTTACCAAATTTGAAAATAATATCGTGTCAGTTTGCTCTGCTCAAGTGTTTTGGAAATCCTATCAATAGCATTGATCAGACGAATCGATCGAAAACCCAAATCAACATCAACAACCTAAACAACAAAATATATATATAACCTTTTTAATATTAATTTACAAATACACTTCCTCGCTCGATGATACAAGAATGGATTTCAAAAAAAAGATAGGGATTCAATTTTTTTCTGAGGGACCCTAATTCAAATGAATTCTGACAAGAAAGATAGGCTCGAGATGAAGGTAGAATGAATAAATAGCAAAATAGAAAGATGATAGGTTTATATAAATCGCGGGCAACCTTTACCTGGTCGACCGTGACTTCAAGAATAAAATCGATGCAGAATTCCGAGGCAAATCGACATTCGATCGCAAGAGATAGAACTTAGGCATAACAGGAGATAGATAACATCGTAAACCGAGGATACAGAGATCTTCAACCATGAACGCGCGCGCCAACACTTTCCAAGACCCAGATCAGACATCACCATGAGCCGCGCCTCCACCTCCTCTACCCACGCCTGGCCTCACGACCGCCCAGGCTCACCAGAAATGAACCGACGTTCCTCATGGCCATTTTCAGGTGATTTTCTTCGACTATGAAAAGAACTAACCGTATGGATGCACTCATCTTCATCTCCTCTTCCAACAGCAACTTCCCGATCGTCAAACGATCGATGATCCACCGTCGATCGCGAAACCCTAATATGGACGACCTAGAATAAGCTGCTGATTTCTGGCCAAACCAAACCTCCGATTGACAAATGAATTGCAAATATGGATTGCGTTCGTTGAGAGCTTTCCAACGATATAAAGTTCAATAGGTTTCGAGGAGTTTGAATTTTGAAGTTTGATTTGAAATTGGGAAATTATGGTTTTGGAAAAATAGCCTTTGGAGAAGGAACCGATGAGAATAACGTACGTACAAAATCAGAAATAAAAGCTGCTAGGGTTTCATAAAATATCTATTAATATAGACAAAGATGGATAAGAACGAAAGGTGGGTCGAAACAATAACAACAACCCAAAAAGCCTGTTTCATTCCCAAAACGAAAGTAGGTCATCCCATATATCAAAATATATGTTTTCAATATTTTTAAACTCAGTGGAACTAGCTTCAAACCCTAGTTCCATTGTATACAGAAGTTAGCTTTTAAAAATGAATTATATTCATTTAAATTCTATTAATTAATTTCTACGCGTTTCGAGCTCGCATAATCAAACAATAAGGCTGATTGCTACAAAACTTGAAATCTTAGAATCATTCCTTATTGTCGATCTGATGAAAATGGTTTCATCGAAATCCAAGACAATGCCAAAATGGCTATTTTTCACGTTAATTGAATAAATTATCATTATTAAGTTGATTTAATCACTTTTAAATGTTAAATTAGAAGTTAATAATTTTCATCATTCTTGATTACACAAAAATTAATAATCTTTTACAATGCAGTTTTCCATATTAAATCCAAGATTTAAATATTTCATAAGTTTTAGCGTTCAATTACAACTGTAATAAACCCCGGTTAATTATATTTTAATTTCAATTAAATTCTTTTATTTTGATTTACACTCTTATTATTGAATCAACTATTACCCTATAAATATAATTATCATTAGTTTACATTTATTACATTCATATTCTACAATTATCATCTTAACTCATATTAGCTGCAATATATGATTACATTGATTTAACATTGATTTACAATTGATTTCAAATGGATTAAATAACAAGATGATAATAAATCAATTGTTATACATTAATAATTCACTTTTATTCCCTTATAGTTTACAAACAAGGATTTTTAATTTATGTATAATTAATTGATTTCACATTCTATACTAAAACCAATTAAATAAAACAACATAAAATTTCACCATTAATACAACATTGAATTTATCTTTATATACAATTATAACTAAATTAACTTTAAAATTATTTCAGTTGACTGAAATTACATTAAAATAGTTGTCAATAACATTTAAACAACACTATTAAATCATATGCTAATTATTTTTCTCGTTAATAAATCATATATTTTAATTTCACATAATATTAAATTTCAAAATCTTATTTAATTTGATATTTTTAATTATCAAAAAATAAGGGTCGTTACACTCTCCCCCACTCAAAACTTTTCATCTCCGAAAAGGAACAAGAAGGAATTAAGAAACTTGATATAATTTTATTCAAAATAATCAATTTATAAACAATTAATTTTCATATTTAAGTTCAACAAAATTTTAAAAATAACTCAACTTTCACAAAATTTTCTAAGTCCTAGATTTACGAAAAATTTCGGCAGAGTCTCCTTTGCGTTGTTAGGTCCAGAATAATAATAATTACAATATATATCATATTTCAATAATAAACATCCCAAACCATGGGAAAACAATAAACTATCGTTCCAAAACCGTAATCCGAAAATGTACCTATTTGTCGGGCAAACAAACTTTATTTATGAAACCAAAAGCAACTGTTATTGCTTCCATAAACCTGTATCTCACTTACATAATGCAAAAGAGTTAAAATTATGTAAGAGAGTAATATTTTAGTTGTTTTGGTAAATAGCACAAACAATACAATAATATGAAATAATCATATGCAAACAAAATACATGCAATCAAAGAAATCAATCATACATCCATAGTAGCCAATGCAAAAGGTTTGTCCAAGTTCGGACACTTTTCATCGTACAAGGGTGATGAATAAGCTATCAAGTGTACCTTATGCTCAACAACCTTTGGTACCTACTAAATAGATTATTCATACAACCTCAAACAAATCAAAGTATCATTTCCCAAGCATCCCATAAGCCAAACAACAATGAACTTAAAATATTGTTTAAGTTTATTCTATTGGTTTCTTTCCATATCATTTACTTTCCATTTATTTTCATTCATACAATGATTATCTTTTATTAATTTACCTTCATTACTTGCACAATTTATTTACTATTCAATATTTGAAATCATCAATGAATCCATTATTAAAATATTACATACATTTCGTTGCAGTTTAATTCACATTTACTATTTTCTTATATACTTGATTTCCACTTAAATATTAATATTCATAAATTAATCGTTTCATACTTAAGTTTTTGCTATTGTTTTACAATCATTTCTTCATATATAGTATCATTTAATAATAAACTTGTTTATGAATCATTTCAATCATTTTCTTAAGTTTATAAACATTTACTTAAACAGTATACACTTTTTTCCATTTAATTTAATTACTAGCATTTCAAAATATTAACTTATGTTTAAAATATTTCTTGTACATCATAATTCTTATTTGTAGTGTAACTCCATTACTTAAGTTGTATAAAAATTCTATTACATATACATATTTAACATTGTAACTTTTTAAATATTTCTGGTAAGTTTTATGTATGCTTTTAGAATGTAATTGAATGTTATACAAGTTTATTTTATTCATTTAGCAAAATATTCAATTATTTACATCTTCTAAATTTCATTACCCTTAATTTACAAGTGACAAATCTTCAGTTTCTTTACATTTCCATTAATGACTTAGCTTATAATATTTTATTTCTCATTTTAGAAGTTTTCAACCATTAAAATAGTTAAGATTTCATTTCATTACAATAATTGAAATCCTTAATTTATAAAAACTTAAGAACTAAATAGCGGGTTCATTTCAAATCATTTTAAAATAATATATATAATCATATCAAATCATATTTAGAAATTTAAAATTAAGATTTGTTTATCAAAACAAATATGTAGCAAAGCTACTACATCGGTCTTCTCACTTTGAAACTTGAAAATGAACGTCGATGATGCCGCAATCATCACCAAAATTATTTTCTAACGACAGAAGAGAGGAGTACAGAACTTATTTCCTTTTAAAATTCTTTTAAAACATTTTCTCCAAATCACATTGAAAATATTTATATCCAAAAATACTTCCAAATAATACTAATATTATATTGCAAAATCTTTGAAAACCAATTTCAAAACTCCGGAACTTAAGTTACCAAATTTTCAATTCATATGCATTTTATTTGTAAATCCTATTTTGTAACTAATATTTATAAAATTTCACTTCCTAACAAACAAACATATCACATACAATATCAATTTATGAAAAATTATATATATATTTTATATATACAAAATATAATGCCAGTTAAAATTATTTCATTTACCTGTATTTCAAAAATAATATTGTGTCAGTCTGCCCTATTAAGTGTTGAGAAATCCCTAGCGATGCCATAACGTCCTATGTACCGACTAGAATTTATAAATACTAAGTAGAAAAAATTAACAAAATATAAAAATATTTTTACAGCACTAACAAATACGCTTTCTCATGTACACTCAAACTCATTCTAGGGTATTACTAACCTTATCTCCATTGAGTTAAACCCCAATAGGCTAAGGTATTTCTAAACCAAAGCATTGATACCAATTGTATCGACCCACCTTTTTGGACGGTTTAAATCGACAATAAACCATACATGTCTAACTCAAACCATTCAAAAAGGGAGGATTGTTAATGAGGTAAATAAGAAAATAAGAGAAAAGAAGGAAAAACAAAACACAGAATCTCATAACGGAATGACAAAATATAATAATCAAATAAACAGTTCATGAAGATGTTTTATAATATACATTTGATTACATAAATTTTACAACAATCAAAGTACAAACAATGACATACCGATAATGATGCAGTCAAAAATTACTAAAAATATAATATACACAAAATCCATCTTCGTCCTTCAGAAATAAAGTTTTCACACTGAAATGCTCAGGCTGACCCGAGCGTAATGAAAAGAAAAAACACTCGAGTCAGTACTAAATGACCTTATGTAAGTTAAATCAACAACAAATAAATATGAGTGTAATGGCTTCAGAGATGGTTACGGGATTTTACGTCTCCTATCCGGTGTATAACGTGCATGCAATAACTTAAGAGATGTTTTAGGAATTTCCATCTTCTAAGAATCCATTAAACTGTCTATATGTAGTAATATCCGCTATATATGCAACGTCCATTAGTAAAGTAATGTACTAAAATAGCATTAAGGCGTTACCTATCTCCCCCTTAACACATTTTATATAAGCGTCATAGTCTATACAGTACCGTAAACTCCACCAAACCGGTGGGCTATCAGGGAGCACTCCATTGGTAAGACACAAACCAAAATCGTACCGGACTCGATAACGCATATGACAAGGCACGCGAGGCAACGTGCAGGGTAGGATTCTACCATTTTGCATGTCCGAACTGGTGGTAACGCATAACAGCTATCACCTCCCACCTCGAAACACACTCCCATAATCAAATCGAATATGGCTACGAATCAATCACAAAGTAACAAATATGGTATCGAAGAAGCACGTCCGATTGGAATAACGACCTCACTTGGCAAGAGATAACTCCTATTTTAGTCATATCAAACTGACCCGAAGGTCAGGGCTGCGTTCTTACCTCATATCTGTAGCGTTCGCCCAACCATCCTACTTCGTTCTGGATTCTCCACCACGTGCATAGTTGTTGAAGTGGTTTCAAAATCGACAGAGAGTATGATAATATCCGACCCCAGTTTCTTTAACAACCAAACACTTATTTCATACCGAGATCCTTTTATAAATCATTTCTAAAAATAAATCTAGAAAATAGTTTATACCTTAATGTCAAGATATGGATATACTTATTCCAAAAGTATAAACATACCCATAAATACCGAGGAAGATTTCTTTCAATCAATTTCGAAAATAATTTATTAATCTCTCTTAAACCATTATTAAACTATTTATATGCTTTAAAACCATTTACAAAGCTATTTATAAACTCCAAAACAGTTTATAACTCTTCCTCTTTTCAAAAACTTCTACTCAAATTCCTTCAAAATGCTTCCAAATCCCTTATACAAATTCTTTTATAAACCATTTATAAAATCCTTTAAAACCTTTATAACTTCTATATAACTCCTTTATAAAACCAATATAAAATCCTTTATAATTTTTTCATAAAATCCTTTATAGAAATCTTTTATAAAAAATCCTTTTATAAAATCCGTTATAAAAATGTCTTACAAAACTTTTATAAATTCCTTTCAAAACCTTTTAAAAAATTCTAAAACAATTTACAAAATCTTTTATCCATTAAAGTTATTATAAAATTTTATATTTATTATCTTAAATCAAAACTATATTTATTATATTAAATTATATATATATATTAAATATTTTATTAAATTAAATTTTAACTATTAAAAATATATATTTAAAATTAAATAAAATTATAAGTTAAAATCTTAAATTTACATTTAAAACCATATATTAACTTATAATTTGAAGCTTAAAACATATAAATAAATTATTTTCCAAATATAAATTTTTAAGTAAAATCATTAAATTAAATTAAACAAAATCAAATTTATATATTAAATATACTTAACCATTTAGAAAATAATTTAAAATCGACCAACGGTGTCCGTATATAATTTTCTATCCAATGGTCAAGTGATTGGGTATGTATCATCTCAACCCAAAATAGTTAAATTTCTCGGGTGTAAATTATTTCAACCCGTATCCCGTTATTAATTTGCAAATCAATAAAATCACTCGGGTATGTATCATTTCAACCCATAACGATTTTCCATAATCTATAAGATCATTCGGGTATGTATCTTTTCAACCCATAATAATTTTTCCTAACAACATACTAAGGGAACTTGTAGGGTGATGACAACATACATATTAAACATAACATCTAATCATCCAAAATGTTAACAAAATAAACATCCATCATAATCAACATCCAAATCAGTCAATAAATCATAGGAATTAAGTGCTTATCAATATCCAGTATTTAACTATCAATTTAATTTCAATATTAAATTAAATGGCAATTTAGTTCAAATTATGTTTAAATGAAAATTTAATTTCAATATTGATTAAAATGGAAATTTAATTAAAATTATATTTAAATGAAAATTCAAATTATTTTTAGATGACAATTCAAATTACCAAATAGCAATCAATGAAATTCTCATCAAATCATAAATTTAATTCAAAAAACATAAGAAGGTTTAGTATTTTGTAAGTGAGTTAAATCAATCACCTTTGATTTATAGCCCAATTTAAATCCAATAAAAGCCCAAAAATCCAGTAGTCTCCAAATTCAACCAAACCAGTTCCATATTGTCCGGAATTTCAAAATGATCCCAAATGTAACAGCCCGGATTATCAGTTGTTTGATTTTGGATATTTTTTTTTAAATGTTGAATTCAAAATATAATTGATTTTGAATGTGGAATTAATTGGTTGAATTCGAGGAATGGATTTTAAATTTCGAATATAGCGATTTATCGTAATACAGAAATGGTGAATAATTGAAATTTGAATCGAAGCGATTTCAAATGTTGGTATAAATTCTATTTGAATTAGAATTTAGTTAGTAAGTTTTTAAAACTGAAATTTCAAGTAATTTGGTCAATTTTTGAAATCATCGATTTAATCGACGTGTTAAAATAGCGGTCCGGGGCACAGTCTTGGAATACGACGAAACTGGTTCCATTGGATCTGTAATAGTGTATTATTATCAGATTTTATATTTCGTAGCGACTAGTGCACGTTTGGTATACGGGACAGAAATGTGTTGAAATTAATATTGAAAATTTAATAGAATAATTGGGTTTAAAAGGCTATCTTCTCCATACGATCGAATTAGGGCTCAAGACTTGTTCCGTCGGGTTCGAAATATGGGTATAACATTAGAAACGCCAAGCGGCATGCCTCGATAGGAGTTCTGTAACGACCCATAATTTTTGATCATTTGAAATTGTTTATTTAATCAATTTTTAATTTTTAAAGGTTAGTTTTATAGATCTAATAATTTGAATTCAAATTAACGATTTATTGGATTATTTAATTATTGAATTTAATAATTGAAAATTTGTTAAAACCTTAAATTTTGAGTTTTAGGTTTGATAAAAATAATTTAAAAACCAATAAAGTTTATATTAATAAAAATTCAGGTAAATAAAATTTTAAATTGGATTTATAAGTGATTTACTCAATTTTAAAAATAACTTGTATAAATTGACGAGTACAAATAGGCTTCTAAGGCATAGTCTCGGATTTCGATGAAACCGATTCCACTGGATCTGTAATAGTGTATTATTACCGGATTTCAAATTACGTAGTGTTTACAATTATCATTTGATCGTACGGGATATAAACGCATTGAATTTTATATCGAAAATTCAATATAATAATTGAGTCTAAAAACCTATCTTCTCCATACGATCGAATTACGACTTGAAACCTTTTCTATTGTGTTCGAAATAGGGGTATAAAATTATGAACACCTAGCGGCATGCCTGTGACGACCGCCCATGACTCCCGCACCATAACAAGGAAATAATGCGCTGAAAGGCGTTCCAGGTAGCCATGGACGATAGTCGGGGTAAAAATAAAACAGAAACTCTATCGCCTAACTCACAGCGCATGGATAAAATACAATAGAGAAATATATATATATATAGTGAAGCTTCATAACAGGAAATCATCATATAAGCATCACAGTAGTTTGATACAATCATCCAGGCAAATCCATACATCAAAGCCTCACTACATAGCACTCAGAATATATACAAGCAGCGGAACACCCAGTACAAATAGTAAGAAAACTAATATGCAAAGCCTCATGCTCATCTTCGTCATCATCAGCGTAGATCTCCAAGAACAGCACCTGTCACCTGCTACCTAGTCTGCCCATCCCAACATGGATGAACAGCCCAAGGTAATAAGAGGAGACATAAAACCTTGAGTCAGACAAAGTCTTAGTGAGCAGTAAATTAACTATCAAACATACCAAAAGAGCATAAGGGATAAAAGGAATAGGAACCAAACCATCCCACTCCACCTCTTTCTACAGTGATAGCCCCCAGACTCACACTAAGGAGAAGCAAGTATAACATAGCATACAATTAAGGAAAAGAAATAACCACTCGAGTCAAGGACGATGTTTTCCAAATACAAACCCCCAAGGCCTAAACCAAGATCAGATAAGCACCCAGAAAACACCGCTCTTGAGACCGAATGATGATACAACCAAACATCCATAACTCTGGCTATCACTGTTATCATTGCCTTGATATCACCGTTAGTTGAATGACCACCTGTCAAGGGCTAACGGTAACCCCGGTTCTAGACATAACTCTGTACGTCGTCGCAGCCCGTGCCTAGGAATTTTCGCAACTACCCAGAGTACTAGCACGTCGTCGCAGCCCGTGCTTGGAACGTCGTCGCAGCCCGTCCCAACCTCCAAATCTTCACAGCTATCAGCAGAAACCACTGTAGTTGGATCATGCACATACTTCCGTAGATAAGATACATGAAAAACATTGTGCACACCCGCCATCTTTTCCGGTAACTTTAATCTATAAGCGAGCTTTCCAATTCGCTCTATAATCGGGAATGGTCCAACAAATCTCGGAGTTAACTTTCCTTTCTTTCCGAATCTAATAGCACTCTTTAATGGAGAAATCTTCACAAAAACCATCTCACCTACGTCGAATTCCAAATCCTTACGACGATTATCGGCATAACTTTTTTGACGATCTTGGGCTGCTTTCATTTGTTGCCGAATGATCTCTATACAATCCGAAGTCTGTCGAATCATCTCTGGCCCAAGTATCAGCTTTTCTCCAGTTTCCAACCAACATGTCGGAGAGTTACACGGTCTTCCATATAATGCCTCATATGGTGCCATTCCAATGCTCGACTGATAACTGTTATTATATGCAAATTCCACCAAATGAAGATGATCTTCCCATGATCCTCCGAAGTCCAAGACACATGCTCTCAAGAGATCTTCCAAAACTCGGTTGACTCTCTCAGTCTGACCATCTGTTTGAGGGTGATAAGCTGTACTCAAACATAACTTGGTTCCCAAAACTTCCTGGAAGCTCTTCCAAAATCCACTAGTGAACAAAGGGTCTCGATCGCTCACTATACTCTTCGGAATACCATGGAATCGAACTATCCACTTAACATACAACTCAGCCAACTTCGATGCAGTCCTAGTTAATCGAACAGGAATGAACCTTGCACTCTTGGTCAAACGATCTACTATGACCCAAATCCCTTCATTTCCTGCTCTTGTCCTAGGTAGACCATCGATAAAATCCATCGACACTTGCTCCCACTTCCATGTAGGAACCTCCAATGGCTGAAGTAATCCACTAGGCTTCTTCTGCTCAGCTTTCACCAACTGGCAGTTCATACACTTGGAAATAAAATTTCCAACATCCTTCTTCATACCTTCCCAGTAGTAAGCTCTCTTCATATCCCGATACATCTTATTTCCACCTGGATGAATTGTCAACTTCGAGTGATGACTTTCCCTCAGAACTTCATCTCTCAATCCATCTACATCGGGAACAACCAATCGTCCTTGCTTCCGAAGCCAACCCTCTCGATCGACCTCGAATCCTTTATCCTTCTCTGGTTCCAATCCAGATTCCAAATCACGGATAATCTTGACAAGCTTATCATCTCTCTTTTGGGTCTCGCCAATCCTTTCCACAAGAGTAGGTCTTATCGATAAGTTTGCCAACATCTCAGGTTCCAATTCACATCTAGGCCTGAAGTCAAATCCAGCCAAATACTCGAGACTCTTCCATTCTAAAAACATGGCTCCCAAACCTGTATGTCTTCGACTTAATGCATCAGCCACTGCGTTACCTTTTCCTGGAGTATAGGCTATACCAAAATCATAAGATGCCAGAAACTCTAGCCACCGTTGCTGTCGAAGATTCAAATCCTTTTGGGAGAACAGATACTTTAACGACTTATGATCTGTAAATAAATCAAATCTAACTCCCAACAGATAATGTCTCCACATTTTCAAAGCAAACACAATCGCCGCTAACTCCAAATCATGAGTTGGATAATTCCTTTCATGCGGCTTCAGTTGTCGACTAGCATACGCAACAACCTTATCCTTCTGCATTAGCACTGCTCCAAGTCCAGTGCCACATGCGTCGGTGTAAACCACCATCTCATCATTCCCACTTGGAATAGTTAAAACAGGAGCACTTGTCAGCCGTTCTTTCAGGATTACGAAAGCTTGCTCACACTTATCATCCCATCTGAACACTTGGTTCTTTTTCGTCAATCCTGTTAACGGTGCAGCTATCTTGGAAAAGTCTTTGATAAACCGACGATAATATCCTGCTAATCCAAGAAAACTTCTTACATCAGATGCATTCTTAGGTCTAACCCAATCCTGGATTGCTGCCACCTTAGCGGGATCAACCGCTATTCCATTTCCCGAGATAACATGGCCTAAGAACCTCACTTCACTCTTCCAGAAGTGACACTTCGAAAACTTAGCCTTCAGCTGATGTTTCCGTAAGATCCCCAAAACAATCCTCAAGTGTGTCTTGTGCTCTTCCTCAGTTCTGGAATAAATCAGAATATCATCCACGAACACAAGCACGAACTTATTCAACTGATCTCTGAACACTCTATTCATAAGATCCACAAAATATGCTGGTGCATTAGTCAATCCAAACGGCATTACCAGCCACTCATAAAACCCGGACGGTGTCCTGAAAGCAGTCTTCGGCACACTATCCTTAGCCACTCTCAACTGGTGAAATCCCGTTGCCAAATCCATCTGAGAAAACACCTTGGCCTCGTGAAGCTGATCAAACAAGTCATCTATTCTCGGCAATGGATACTTGTTCTTCTTAGTCACCTTGTTCAACTCACGGTAATCAACACACAACCTCAACGATCCATCCGCTTTGGTTGCGAACACAACTGATGCACCCCATTCGGACACACTACGCCGAATAAATCCTTTCTGCAAAAGGTCATCAACCTGCACCTTCAACTCTAACTGCTCTCTAGGCGCCATCCGCCTAAGAGGCATCACAACAGGTCTGGCTCCCTCAACTAGATCGATACGAAACTCGATCTCCCTATGCGGCGGCAACCCTTTGACTTCGTCAAAGACATCCTCAAATCCATTCACAATAGGCACCGATGACAGTCCATCCCGTGGAACAACCAGCGAATACATGAAGCTCATGAAGACGTCTTCCTCATGCTTACATCGTATCACAACCTTTCGCCCTTCCACATTCCCGACTGTCACCTCAAGCCTCTCACAATCAATCCTTGCCGCATATTTCCTAAGCCAGTCCATACCCAAAATAATTCCGAACCCCGCAAAGTTCAGAACAAAGCAATCACAAACAAACGAGCAATCATGACTCGACACAACTAGACCACGGCATATCATACACAAACATGACGAACCCCCAACTGGATTAGTCACAACCAATGGCCTATCAACAATATCCGGTTCCAAACCTAACCGGCCCACCAAATCATCACAAACAAAAGAATGCGATGCTCCAGTATCAAACAACACTCTAACTGGAACACCACAAATAGAAAGAGTACCTTGAACCACCACACCCTTCCCCTTCTCTTCAGCAGTAGGAGCTTTTGAAGACGACGGCACAGCTCCCAAAGCATAAGCTTGCACAATCTGCCTGTCCTTCCTCGGTTCTGGATAGTCCTTCCTGAAATGCCCTGGCTTATCACAGTTGTGGCATTTCGCCGGTGCCCTTGGATTCCTACAATCCTTGGAGAGATGGCCCTTCTGCTGACAATTATAGCAAATCACCTCGCCCTTCGGCTTCTTCTGGCCATCCCTACCCTTCTGTTGCTGCTGCTTCCTCTTCCTATTTTCACTCCGCTGTGGTGTAGATCCTTCCCTGGTTACAGCAACAACAGAACTTTCCTTAGGAAACAAACTCTCATGCCTGAGAGCTTTCTCCACAAGCTTCTCAAACGGATCATCCAAGTGATCCACCAACTGCCTCCCAAGATAAGCATCCAAACCGGTCACAAACTTCTCGTTCTTCTGATAGGGAGAATCAATATACGATCTGGCATACTTGGACAAAGCTTCGAACTCAGAAATATACTCAAGAACAGGCCTTCCACCTTGCTTGAGCTCCACAAACCTCTTAAACAAGACAGACTTCTGAGCCGTAGAGATGAACTTAGCTTCAAATCTAACTTGGAATTGCTCCCAAGTAATCTCTTCTTCTGGTGTATCTATGGTGATAGAATTCCACCAATCCGCAGCTCTCCCTTGAAGCTGTCTCGATGCAAGCTTCCTCTTAGTTGCATCCTCAATCCCTAAATCACCAAAGATCCTTCGACATGCATCAATCCATCTCTGCACCTCAATAGTCGACTCCGTCCCCAAGAAAGCTTTTCCTCCAAGAGAAGTATAATCCTTACAAAGCTTAGCAAAATCCACCGGTCTTGGAGCTTGGACTTGAACTCCAACATCTACAGATGGCCCTGGAGCTGGTATCCTTCTCATGATCGAAGTCATCATCGCTTCGAACATAGTTCCATAATCAACAGCTCCTTCAGTAGCACGGCTTTCCCTTGCAACTGGTCTCCCTCTTCGACTCATCCTTAATATCTGTAATAAGAATGATTAGAACACCTTAAGTAACAACTGCATAAGGAGTTCAAATCCTTCTAAACTACTATATTATATATAGTAATCATCCATCAAAATACAATTACGTCTCTCTTACGTAGTTGTGTCAGCGAGCGTTGGCTAAAATCGATTAATCTAAGCTCTGATACCAAATGTGACGACCGCCCATGACTCCCGCACCATAACAAGGAAATAATGCGCTGAAAGGCGTGCCAGGTAGCCATGGACGATAGTCGGGGTAAAAATAAAATAGAAACTCTATCGCCTAACTCACAGCGCATGGATAAAATACAATAGAGAAATATATATATATATAGTGAAGCTTCATAACAGGAAATCATCATATAAGCATCACAGTAGTTTGATACAATCATCCAGGCAAATCCATACATCAAAGCCTCACTACATAGCACTCAGAATATATACAAGCAGCGAAACACCCAGTACAAATAGTAAGAAAACTAATATGCAAAGCCTCATGCTCGTCTTCGTCATCATCAGCGTAGATCTCCAAGAACAGCACCTGTCACCTGCTACCTAGTCTGCCCATCCCAACATGGATGAACAGCCCAAGGTAATAAGAGGAGACATAAAACCTTGAGTCAGACAAAGTCTTAGTGAGCAGTAAATTAACTACCAAACATACCAAAAGAGCAAAAGGGATAAAAGGAATAGGAACCAAACCATCCCACTCCACCTCTTTCTACAGTGATAGCCCCCAGACACAAACTAAGGAGAAGCAAGCATAACATAACAGATAATTAAGGTAAAGCAATAATCACTCGAGTCAAGGGCGATGTTTTCCAAATACAAACCCCCAAGGCCTAAACCAAGATCAGATAAGCACCCAGAAAATACCGCTCTTGAGACCGAATGATAATACAACCAAACATCCATGACTCTGGCTATCACTGTTATCATTGCCATGATTTCACCGTTAATTGAATGACCACCTGTCAAGGGCTAATGGTAACCCCGGTTCTAGACATAACTCCGCACGTCGTCGCAGCCCGTGCCTAGGAATTTTCGCAACTACCCAGAGTACTAGCACGTCGTCGCAGCCCGTGCTTGGAACGTCGTCGCAGCCCGTTCCAACGTACTCTTGCTTTGAGCATGCTAGAACCTTCAACAACGATAAGATCTTAGCCTCCTAGTCATCCTCCTCGACGACTATTTCCATACTAGCTCAAGCGCCTCTCAAGCTAGCCATTATCACCTACCCGGATCGCATTACCGAGTTATCAACATAACTTTGCACGTCGTCGTAGCCCGTGCTTGGAACGTCATCATAACCCGTCCCAACTCAACATCATGGTTTGCCTCCTCGCATCATGGCAAAGTCCCATCTCAACATCATCCAATCCATACATATGAGCTTCAACATCCGCTTCATATGCCATAAGCAGCTTTCACCATTCAAGAGCCTTTCCACTTAGCTTTCGAATCATCTTCAATCATCTTGTTCCAAATCAACTACTAGCTAACTTGGAAACAATCAAATCAATCATACAATCAAACAATCAATCATTTAAACAAGATCTAATGAGCAATATCAACTATAATGGCAATTTCGTAAATAAATGAGCATAAGTCTAACATGCATGAATCATAGGTTTTTAGCATAGATCTATCAGATATAAAACATGGGTTTTGTCTCTAATACTTGATAAATGAACATGCATAAGTAAATATCTTCACAAACAATGAATCTACACTTGGATCTAAGGAAAATGCACAAAATCACTATCTACAACACTCCAACAAACCACCAATCCAATATACTCCTTTGGGTCCGCGTGAGAGATAACTACCACTCACCAAATCACCTAAACACCTCAAAAACTAAACACTTCAGATCTGGACAGCAAAGATCAAAGCTTGATCCGGCGAAATCTCGCTTAAAACGATGAAATCTAGCTCGGACGGATGAAGATCTTCAACTTTGGCTCTTGGATCTTCGATCTTGGATGGATGTTAGAACTAGATTGGAATGGAGAAAAGAAGATGAAGAAATGTTGTAGTCGAGTTCCCAAAATGGCAGCACTTCGTCGCTTCAAAAACCGGTGCCAAAAAGTGAGCCAAACCCCTCTATTTATAGGCTGAAATCTCCCTGACTCGGCCGCTCTTAAGTCGTTGCCGACTCATCTCCCTGAGTCGCCCCCCCGACCTAAAACTTACGACTCATGCCACTTGCCGACTCAACACAGCATGCTTCAACACGGCTCACGACCTATACGACTCATCAACCTACGACTTAATCCCAAGACACTACACAACACACACACAGGGCCACACGACCTACCGACCTAACCAAACACGGCACAGCATGCTAACGACTCAAGTCCTTGCCGACTTAACAACACACACGACTCAATGGCTTACGATATAAGACACTGTCGTATTTTCCTAAGTCCTAAGTCGTATGGCGACTTAACTAACATGCCGATTCAACTACACTAAGCTATACTGGGTACTTGCCGACCTAACCCCTAGCCGACTCAACACACGTCCTAGGCCTTAACTCCTTAAGCCGCTAGCCGCTAGGTCAGTCCAACCCAAAAACTCGCCAACTCATAAGTCGTTAACCCCCTAACTCGGCAACCATCCTTAAGTCGCTCTATCTATAGGTCGGTCAAGTCTTCTTAAGTCGCTATACCTTAAGTCGGCAACCCTTATCTCGGCTGACTACCCTAACTCGGTCATCCCTTTTAAGTCGGCCAATCACCTTAAGTCGTTGATTCTTAACTCGGCCACAATCTTAGGTCGGCAACACCTATGAGTCGGCCATACTTTTAACTCGGTACCAACCCTATAAGCCATTAGCTCCTAGGTCTTTCTAACTCCTATAGGTCGCTGCGTATCACTAACTTGCTCACGACCTATCTCTTATCTCGTCTACGACTTAAGCTCTCTCTCACGACTTAAGCACCACACGAGCTAGCTTCCATATGACTTAAGCATATAGTCGACTCAACTCTAAACAACTTAACAATACCAACGACCTAATGCAACTATTTAACGATTTATCGACACGTAAAATACGGGTCGTTACAATGCCTCGATAAGGGTTTGAGATTTTGAGTTGCGTAATCGAGACGATTTGATAATTAAATTAATATATTAAATAGTCAACCTTTCACATCACCTTCTTTTCTTTCAATTCCAAGCCACCCCATGATGCAAACCCTTGCCATTAAAACATGTTTCCTCTCCTTTTAAAGTGTAGGAAAGCTACTGAATGAAGATAAAAGCATGGAAAACTTCTAAATTTTTTTATCTCTCAAACCACTAATCAATAAATCACGAAACCAGCTTGTAAAATCCTATTTTAGCAATCTCTATCTGGTATGCCTCTTATATGGTGCGGTGTTAATTCTGGTTGATCGATTATAATGTCATGAGTGGTTTTTTAACTAGGGCTTAGGATTTCTTAACGGTTAGGTTGGGGTTGATTGCGTTGGGTTTCTTGCGTGGTAGAGCAGCTCATGGCCAATTTTTGTGGCGTATGGCTTCATGTGGGTGGTCGTGAGAATCACGATGTCTAGAAGGGGGCTGGAAGTTGAAATTGTAAGGAGGAGGTCAAGTTCGTCAAGATTAGGTTGGTCGCAGAGGCCTCACGTAGTGGAGTTTATCGATGTTGGTGGTTCATCGATCCGTTGAGTGTGGTGGGAGAAAGGAGGAGAGAGAAGGTGGAAGGAGTGACAAGGTGGGAGGAGTGGGTTCGTGCACACTCTGTACAGGCATTGATAGTTTGAGTTTGGAAGGGAAGTATTAAGTGGGTAATTAACTCTAATGAATATAATTAATGAATTTATTATTTTAATAAAATCGGGTAACTTATAAAATGTGTAACTCTCACAAACGAGGTCGAATTAGGATGAAACTTTTTCCATTGTGATCATGATGACGAGAGCTTCACAATGAGACTAGTTTGGATAGATTTGGAGATAGTGAAAATTTTGGCTAAAATCGGGCGTCGTCGGTTTCAGTTCCAAACTAGAAGCCTCGGCGATAACAGAAAATAAATGTGTGTAAAACTCACTCATCTTGGATAATTATTTATTTTAAATAGTTAAAAATTTATTTATTGATTGGTTGGTTGAATTGATAAATTATTATTACTTGAATGTGATATTATATATAGTAGTATATATATTGGTAGTTGGATTGATTATTCCCGCATATTTTAGTCGATGAGACCCTATGCGCCCCGCATAATAGCGGATGACCCTATATACCATGATATTCCACCTCGAAGTAGGATTGGTATTTTAATGTTGCATTAACATATGTGGATGCAGGGAAATAGGTTGGAGGGATCCAACTGGATTCCTCAAAAATGTTGAATTTAATTTCATATATAGTGATATATAATATGTTTGAATAATCTATGATAGGCGATTTGAATTTATTGGATGCTACAGTAGCACTGGTCTAGATTTTGGTATTTTAAAATTACCATGAATATATATTTTGAATTTGAAAAGGAATTAAAAAGGGATTTTTGAAGTGAGGTATTTATATAGAATTTTTGATTAGTTAAAAAAACTGAGTTGGATAAAATAAATGGTTTAACGTTAAATTTGTACCTAACTATTTCGCGATATTGTAAATAGAGATTTTGGAATAATATGTATAAAAAGGATTTTAAATAATAAAATTTAAGTGTTGTTTGTTTCAGTGTAAATAGAACTTTTAAAAAATCAAAATTTTAAATGGATTGGGAAAAATGAGGGAATCTGGAAATAAATATATAATTGGTTATACGAGATCATAAATAAGATTTTAAATTACGAAATAAAAGTCAAATCGAGATTTGGTCGGTTTTGGGATATAGTTTGGTTTATTTAAGAAAATTGATTTATAAATGGAATTTAAATTAGAAATCGATTTATAATGGATTTAAGTGATGTGAAACCGTTGTAAACGGGAAATGAGACTATAGGATTTGTAAACAATGTTTATAAATAAAGTGAAATGATTATCATTTGATAAATTGAAGATATAGATTCAGTAAGAATTTATAATAAGATGGGTAAATCGGTTTAAAAAGAAACGATAGATTTACTTTTGGAAATGTGAAAAAAGGGGATTTATGAAAATGAGGACGAAATTGATTGGTAATAAATCGAGAGAGATTTATAAACATTAGATTAGTTATATTGGAATTGTAAAATACATTTTATCAAGAAGCTGAATTTATTTTAAAAAGAGGATTTTTAGATTTTTAAGCTCGGTAATCTAAAAAAATTTAGCATGAAAATATTCCAGAAAGTTAGTTAATTAAATATTTTTAAATTGTCAAAATGTATTGTAAGTTTTATAAACAAGTCTTGCAAATCGATAAGAATTTTTTTAATAAATCAGAATTTATTATTATTTTAAAGTTATGTAATTATTTTAATTGTTTAAAAGTATACTTAATTATTAAATAAAGTTTTTGGAAAATAATGGTATATTTCCATGGCGAAATCGAAGGCAGAGATTGCTTGCTGTTAAGTTTGGATTTCTCTGGGATAGAGACGTAATCATTGAGCTGTGGATCCATGGTTTATACTGCATGGTGCTTTCCATATTTATTTTAAAAAGTATTCAAATATTTTTAAAGGGAATGGTTTGTGAATATACTTATTTCAGTGAAATAAGTATGTAATTTTGAATAAAGAGATTTAGTTAAGGAACCTCGAAACTTATAGAATTCGTTATAAACGAGTTTAGGAATTTACAATATAAATTGCGAAGGGTTTTAAGAAAAGGGAAATAAATTATAACAACCTGCCTTTTTGGATGTTTTAAGCAGACGTACATGCTGGACTCAAATCATTCAAAAGGGCAGATTGTTATGTGGTAAATAAGAAAAAGGAAAAAAAATGAAACAAATACAGAATCTCGCAGCGGAATGACAAAATATAATAATCAAATAACAGTTCATGAAGCTGTTTTATAAATACATTTGATTGTTCTTTAAAACACAAACATCAGAGTTACATAAACAGAAATAAATCAATAAACAGATGCAGCGGAACAACATGATGCAGTGGAATAAATATAGTAGATAATAATATTTATATTCTTCGTCTTCGTCCTCCAGAAATAAGGTCTTCAACCCTGAAATGCTCAAGCTGACCCGAGCGGATTGAAAAGGCAAAACACTCGTGTCAGAACTCAAAGATCTTATGTAAGTTAAATCAACGGTAAATATGAGTGTGACGTTGTTAGAGATGTTTACTTGGTTTGACATCTCCTATCAAGTTTCTAACGTGAGTGCGATAACTTAAGAGATGCTCGGGATTACCATCTCCTAAGGATCCGTTATACTATCTACTATGTAATATATTATGTTATTATAATAGTGTCTATAGTAAAGTCAAAAGTATCAAAATAGCATTAAGGCGTTACCCATATCCACGTTAACACATTTTATATATTCTCGTAGTCTACACAATGCCGTACGCTCCACCAAACTGGTGGTTTACCCAAAGGACATCACATAGGAATGGTACAAAACAAACTCGTATCAGGCTTTTCTAGGGCATGCGAACACGACACTCGAGGCAATGCCAGGGTAGATTTACCAATTGTAGAACCGGACTGGTGGTAACGCATAGCAGCTTCTACCGCCCACCTCGAAACATGCTCCCATAATCAAAACCAACGGGTGGCCGCCAAATCATCACAAATGACATAATATGGTATTAAAGAAGCATGTCCGATCGGAGGAATGACCTTACTTGGCTTAGGTATAGCTCCTGTTTTAGTCACATCTAAGCTGACTCACAGGAGTCAGGGTCACGTCATACCTCATATAGAAATCGTTCATCAAACCATCTTACTTCATTTCTGGAATCTCCACCATGTACACAGTTGTTTAAGTGGATTTTGGTATTGGCAGAGAGTATGACAATATCTGATCCTGGTCTCTTTAATAACCAAATGCTTATTATACACCGGATGGTTCTTTTATATTTTCAAAACCATTTCATAATTGATATCAAAATATCATATTCAATTCAAACTATATCACTTTTGAAATTATATTCACTTTGAAAACATATTCCCCTTTGAAATCATATCGTTTCCGAAATCATAGTTTCTTTCAAAAATCATATTTCCAAAATAGGTTAAATCCTTACTTCAAAATCATCATATTTAGTTAATTATAACCTTTAAAATCCCAACTTAGGTTATAACATTATTTAACCGTATTTACTATTAAACCAATGAATTTGAATATAGACCCTTTCCTTCAACTTAGTCTGAAAATTTAGAAAATAGTTATAAATAGTGAAAATTGTTATAAATGGTTAAAATCTCTAAATTAGTTTAATTATAGATTAAAGATATTGTTAAAATGATTTAATGATAGTTAAATAGATTTAAAATAGATTAAATATAATTAAAATAGATTAAATAGCTTTAAAAATAGATTAATTAGATTTATAATAAGTTAAAACGGGTTAATTAGTTTTAAAATGAATTAAGTGGTTTAAATAGGGTTAAAATGATTTAATATAGTTATTATAGTTTAAAGTAGTCTAACAATTTGAAAATCTTAATATTAGAACCTTTAAATTAATATATTTATTTTAAACAGTTTATATTAAATATGAATTTGAAATTTATACAAATTTAGACTATTTATTTTATTTCAACACATTTGGTCCATTTCAATTTCCAAATCAACAAAGCCTCATTTCAAAACTTCTAATTCAAATTCCCAATAAAAATTTCTATATCGATTCAATCCATGTTTAAAATGTCAACTTAAATTACTCAAATTTCAATATATCTCAAAGTAATATTTCAAACAATTTTATAACCCAATTCCGATAAATTTCCATTGTACTTCAAAATCAA
Organism: Allium cepa; assembly: GCA_030765085.1. Classification (NCBI taxonomy): domain Eukaryota; kingdom Viridiplantae; phylum Streptophyta; class Magnoliopsida; order Asparagales; family Amaryllidaceae; genus Allium; species Allium cepa. The sequence goes on from CM060940.1 coordinate 586,760,154, forward strand.
CTTTATGATTTCAATTTAATTCATTTAAACAATTCCTTTAAATCAATTCCAATTTTCACATAAACTTGGATTTTGATAATAATTCGATTTATATAATCAAATTTCATTTAAAAATATCATTTAACTAAATTCAAGAAAATTAAGGATGTAAAATCATTAAATTTAACCAGTCCGGTGTTCGTATATAATTCTCTACCCTAGGGTCAAGTGATACAGACATTTATCATTTCGATCAATTGATTTCTGTTTATATCATAAATTTTAATTTTACTAACATAAGAAATTTTAGAAGTTGTGAGTGGGTTAAAACACTTACCTTTGATTTTAAATCGAATTAAAATCCAATTCAAGCCCAAAATTCAAAAAATCTCAGAATTTATCCAAACCCACGTTATAATGTCTAGAATTCCGATACGATCCTTACAAAAGAAATCGCACGTGAATCGGACCTCGTAAGAGAAAGCTATGTCAGGTTGAAGATCTGAATTGAAATTTAAATAAATAATATATTGTCAAATCGAGAGTTGCCACGTCATCAACGAAAGTAGAACGAAATCCAACAGCCTCAAGTAGTAAAAAGCGTACAAATCTCAGGGCCACCACCGAACGGTCGTACCGCATGCCACCTCGGGGCCAGCCGCTGCCATGCGCCCACCACCTGACGCCATGACGACGCCACCCAGGATCCGAGGCCTACCTCCGATCGCATACAGGCCGACCAAAACCCCCCATCCGCCGCTCGATATCCATGACCAAATTGAATTTTTACGCTAAATCAAACCATTGAAACGACGACCAACCTACACTGATGCACTCCATTCGCAACTCTCCACAATACGGTAACTTCGATTCGTCGATCAGACGAAGATCATCAACCACCATAGAACGGCCGAGAAATGTTCCTTGAATTCCGGACATACAGAAACCCAATTCGAAAAACTATCTGTAGATTTGACTTGCGCTCGTCGAGAGCTTCAAATCGATATATAATTTGATAGGATTTGGGGAGTTTTAATTTTCGATTGGAATTTGGATTGAGACTGAATTGGGAATTTGTTTGTCTGCCTGCCACTGAGAAGAAGGAGCCAGGAAGAACTGTATGTATAGACAAATGAAAACAAGAAGTAGCTAGGGTTTATAACAGGCTATTTATCGATATAGCTAAAATAGAGAAGTACGTATCAGATTGATTTGGATTCGAAGGATAAACCACCCGAAAAGCCCGTTCTGTCTCCGGAACAAAAATATATCATTCCATATATCAAAATAGATGTTTTCAATATTTTTAAAATCAATCGAACAGGTTTCAAGTCCTAATTCCATCGTATGAATAAGTTAGCTTAAAATCGGCTTATTTCAAATTGATTTCAATTAAACCGATTTTTAGGTGTTTCGAGCCCGCACGATCAATCGACAAGTCCGATCGCTACGAAACTTGAAATCCTACAATAATTCATTGTTACGGATCCGATGAAACTGGTTTCGCTGAAATCCAAGTCAGTGGCCAAAATGGCTATTTTACGTTAATTAGATAAATTAATATTAAATTAATTAAATCACTTTTTAATTTCAAATTTAGTAATTTACAATTTCTATCATTCTAGATAACTTAGCACTTTATAATCTTTTTAAAAACAAATTTCTATATCAATTCAATATTCAATATTGCACAAATTATAGTATTTAATTTCAATCTCAAATAATTTGGTAATTATAAATTAAAATTTCAATAAATTTATATATTTGATTGTCAATCTTGTTATTAAACCAATTATCATCTTATGGGTATAATTAATATTGGATTTATATCTTAGTACATTAATATTCCCCAGTTTCATCTTAATTCCTATTAACGTACTATTTAATTTCATTTAATTGCAATAAAGCCATTTATTATAGCTTAAATTCCAATAAATTGACCAAACTTTATTTTCAATTATTTTTATTCAATCAATTATCATGCTATGAACAAATTCACATTGGTTACATCTTATTGAATTAATATTCTACAATAATCAATTTAACCTACATCAACAGCACTAATTAAGTAAATTAATTGCAATTGATTTTCAATTTTAATTTAACAGGATAATAAATAGGTAACATATAATAATTGTTACCATTAACTTTTAATCACAATTATAAGTTTATTATTTACAAACAAATCTTACAATTGCTTTCATAACACCGATTTTATTCAATTATCATTAATTATATATTATTTCATTAATTGATTCAATATTTACATTTGTTTTCTTATATTCAATTATAACCAAGTATAACATCTAAATCACTTCCATTAATTGGAATTCCATTTAAATTGTTAATGATTAACTTAGATTAATATTGTTACTTTTCATTCTAGTTATTATCTCATTAATAATTCACAATTTTTTTTTTCAACTTTAAATCACTACCTTATCTAAATTAACTACTTTTAATTATCAAAAATTAGGGGTAGTTACATAAGTGGAACTTTCCTATGTGTTAGGAAGCAAGGGGTTAGAAAAATAAATTTTTAAAATATTTTTCTAAGTATTGAAATAAGAGATGGTTTGAGATATCCTGATATGGATATAAGTAATTGAGTTGTCTCAAATATTAAAAATTAGAAAGGATTTGAATATATATCTTTTAAAGATATTTTGAAAATAAATTTTGGAAAATTATAATATGGGCCTAGTGACTGTTTATGGATGTTATATGGATAGCTAAATAACCAACTATCAAGTATTGGCCTATTTTGTTGTTCGTTACAAAGAGAGCGGGATCTAATTTAATTATCCGTAAACCACTTCGATCCGATTTGAGCGTTACAAATGGACGTCGTAAAGATGATGAAGATGGTGATTCGGTTTTTCCAGACCAAGGGCAACTTGTATGGACGAATGCTATTCCGAACATCGTCATTGGAGGACGATGAACATTCTAAGTGAAAATTTCTTAAAAAGTTAATCTTCACCTCAAGCCTCATCAATTGGAATGACTTAAAATAAGGGGAGATGCAACAAGGCTAAGTGTGTCATACCCAATTAAGGTACGTTATCATCTTTCTAGATACCCGCGGATATATTATCAACTACGGATATGGTGATGCATGGAAAAGAGCCCTCGATAAGGGTGGGAACGCCCGGGATGATAACATACTCGGATCCATCCAGGTTAGGGGTAGAGCTGGTCTTGTGTGGTAGGGGATCCCGGCAAGGTCCTCGGTACATTTTTCTAGAAGTGTACTGTGATAGGTGGTATCCTAGTGCCTAGTCATTGTATGAAATCCATTCTTCAATAAGCGCCGTATGGTTTTGATTATGCCCAACTATGCTGCAAAGTGATATGCATGTATTTCAGCTATTTTCTATTTACTTTGTTTAAACACTATTGTAATATCAGATGATTTTGATATAAAGTGTTTTGGTTATCGTAAGGTAAAAACCGCCGTGTTTATGTATGACGCGGTCTTCTGAGATACCTCTGTTTTTCAAAGGATTTTGATAATTTTAATAATTCAAATTGAGCATGTTTTCTCACATTAGTTTTTCGGACTAACTCGGGTGTTATTTTATTATAATGCTTTGGTCAGACTAAGTATTACAGATTCAGGTCAGGATGCTATAGAGCTTAGGAGACAAGCTGGATGACGAAGATGTATACAAGTACTTGACTATATTCCATAGTGTATTGTAGGCTGTATAGTCAGCACTAGTGAGGACAAGTTATTATAACTGTCCGGTATTCATTTGTTGATTTGTTGTACTCTGATGATGTCATGGGTATCCTTTTATATAAAGGCATGTTATTATCTATTATATATTATTCCGCTGCAAATGTAAGATTCTGTGTTGTTGCTTCCATTTTCTTCTTCTATCTCTTTCTTCTTCATCCCTAAAGATTCGTATTTCCATTCAATTTGACATGAACTGATGGGAATTATGGTCGACTCAGAGGATACAGAGATACGAGCCTTTGCAGGTTCGGGATTTTAAGTTATTATATATGACGTATTTTGAAATTAAATAATATTTTAAAATTTCAAAGTCAACATCAACCACCCTACCAGCCTCCACTTATGTCCCTATCTTTACGATATTTCACATTGTATTCCCCTTATATTTTACGCTACTCATCGGAAGGTAGGTGTCATTTTATTTTAAATTTAAACATAGCTCAATCGAACGGGCCACGTTCGATCGGACCATCGGGGGACGATTCAGGCGAGGTCCCTAACTGAGAAGATGGTCAGCATGAGGAGGGGAAGTCTTTGAATGGTGGAGATGGGCTATTTAGCTCGATGGTGGAAGAAATTGAGCCGTGACAGAGGAAGAAGAAGTTTTGGGTTTTGGGTGATTTTGGTAGCCTGGGTAGTCTAGGGGCGATGGTCCACGAAAGGGAAGGTCAAGGAAGGTGAGAGCTACCATTTGGTTGTGATGACCCACATTTTAGAAGGTTTAAATCGACAATAATCCACATATGTCCAACTTAAACAATCCGGAACGTAGATAATCATTGAGGATAATTAAGAAAAATAAGGAAAGAAGAAAGCAAATATGGAATCTCACAGCGGAATGACAAAATAAAATAATTAAATAACAGTTCATGAAGCTGTCTATATTATATATTTGATTATAAGTTATACAACATTTATCTGAGTTATATATACACAAGGGATAAATAAACAATGTAGAATAATAACATGATGCAAGGAATAATAATAATAGTAATATACAAATCTTCGTCTTCGTTCATCTGAGAAAATCTTCAATATGCCCAAAAAAACTCAGGGCTAACCCGAGCATAATGAAAAGACAAAACATTCGAGTCAGGACTAAAATACTCTTATGTAAGTCAAATAAATATCATGAAATATGAGTGTAACAGCATCAGAGATGTTTACAGGATTTTACATCTCTTATCCAGTGCATAACGTGCGTGCAATAACTTAAGAGATGTTACGGGATTTTCCATCTCTTAAGAACTCGTCAAACTATTTATATATAATAGTATACCCTATAATAGGTAATGTCTATCAGTAAAATAAATATCAAAATAGCATTAAGGCTTAACATTGATCCACGTTAACACAATTTTATAGGTACAATACCAAAGTTGTAATGGGCTCGTTTAAGGATAAGCATGACAAGGCACGCAAGGCAATGCCCAAGGTAGGATTCTACCAGGTTGCCCTTTTTGGCTGGTCGTAACCTATCCATGGCCGACTGTGGTAATCAATCCAAAAGAAAAAGGTCTCACTGAATATGAAATCGCAATGGTGGTACGAGGGATCAACGTCGCTAGAGGTAGCTAATCTCATTGGCCAAATATAGGCTCATGTCTTAGTCATTTTAATTATGACACAAATGTGAAGGCTATCCATCATCATTCTCTTACTTCATTACAATAAACATTCGCCAATTCAACCACTACATTCTGGATATCATCCATCAAGTACACGGTTGTCAAAGTGGTTCCAATATTGACAGAGAGTATGCCAATAAGAGACCCCGGTCTCTTTAACAACCAAGCGTCGTTTACACACCGGTTGGTACTTTTATATTTCGAAAACAATTCGTACTTGATATCAAAATATCATATTCGTTTCAAATTCAAATCCATTTCAAAATCAAATCCATTTCAAAATCATCATATTCGTTTCAAAAATCAAATCCATTTTGAAATCATCATGTTCATTTCCAAAATCAAATCCATTTCGAAATTATCATATTCATTTCACAAATCATATTTTACTTCAAAATGTCAATCCAGTTCGATATATCGATTCCACTTCAAAATTTGATTTGAATTACAGTTTAGGTTATAATTTTACTTTAACCCGTTTCGCATTTAAATCCAAAATTTAAATATAAACATTCCACCGGTTTGAATTTTTAAAAAAGTTTGAATAATTTTAAAATAGCTAAATAGTTAAAATAGTCTAATAGAAAATAGTTTGAGTATTAAAAATGGTTTATATAGTAAAACAGTTAGAAAAAGCAAAATAATTTGAATATTTAAAGAATATAAATCTTAAAAATATCATACTCAAATAATTCTTTTGAAAATAATTTCAAAGTCAAACTGATTCAATACCAAATTTCTAATTCAATTCACTTTCCATTTCGATTTAATCGATTCAATTTCGATTTCAAGTTGAATTTTTACTTCGATTCCAAATTAATTCAATTTTAATTCCAAATTAATTTCAGTTCCAATTCCAAATTAAATTCAAATCCAATCCTAAATTAATTTCAATTCCAATTCCAATTTAAAACCATTTCGATTTATATCAATTTCGAGTTTGATTTGCAGAATATCGATTCAAAACCCTTAATTTTAATTAACCTTCAGTGTCCAATTTATCCAAATCTCCAAATAAACTACAATTCCGAGCTCAATTTCGAAATATTGTTTTATATCACTTTTACTTGGCAATAGATTCAAAGTTCGAATAAAAATCCAATCTTTTAGAACAAAACAATTTCTGAAATTCAAATCATATTTCGATTATAAATTCAAAATCTCATCTTCGATTATTTAAACAATTTCGTTTATCAAATTTAAATTTCAAAATTTCGAGCTCAAGTTCGAAAATAGTTCGATTTCCATAAATTCGATTTTTTTATTTTTTAAAATCAAATCATTTAAATAATTTCAAGACAAAATTTTAAATTTTTTTAATTTAATCAATCCGTTGTCCATATATAATTTTATATCCTATGGAAACCGGTTATTCCAATCTTAATTCAAGGATGGATATATATCTTTTCAATCCACAATAAATGCCATAAGTATATATCATTTCAACATATTTCTTAATTTATTCGAAATAATTCAATTTATAGTTTTATATACTGTAAATAATATACAGGGTGATAATATCATATGCCAAAATAAATAAACATCTGAAACATCCAAATAACAATCAATAGCATCCTTCTCAAATCCATCATCCAAATAGTCAACAATCACAATAAACAACCAATTATCGATAATCGGAGATTTTACTAGCCGTTTAATTCTAATTCAATTTAACTGCCAATTCAAATTCTGTCAATTAATTCAGATGTCAATTTAAATGTCAATTAAATTTATCAAAAACAACCAATAAATTTAAATCACATCATAACTTCAAATTTAACTAATAAGAAAATATTCTAGTCAATCGTGAGCGTATAAAACACTCACCTTTCTTTTGTCGACGATTTAAAATCCAAATAAAGGCCCAAATTTGAACAGTCTCACAATGTATCAAACTATTTCCATAATTTCTGGAATTTCTATACGAACGCAGCAGAGAAAATCACGTGACGATCTGAGCTCGTATGCAAAAGATATGGTCGTTAGAACATTTGAAATTCATTAATTTTAAGTTAATCAACAAATAATATTAATACACACAACTACCTTCTCCCTCAACTGCCCGCGCACGAGAATAACCCATCAACATGCTCTCAAACCCTATAGCATGCACAACCTAGGAGCGATTGGACTTTGATCACGCGACACCCATGCGTGCGCAGCCCTGGGTGCCACCAAGCCTCAAACGCCATCCACCACACTACCGCCATTTGCAAGAAAAAGACAAAACCACATGCGAGCTTCGAAGCCAAATTCCGGCGAATTCGTGATGATATAACATAGATCGACCATATAGATTTGAAGAGGAGATTGAGATTTACAACTTTCATGTTAGAAGTTTTTAATTTCGTTGAGCGGATCGAGCGGTAATGAGGGAAGAAGCTCGGCAATTTATGGCCGTTGGAATTACAATAGGCGACGACTATGGATTTTTGAACTAGGATTTCCAGAATACAATAATAAAATTTCTTGTTTTGCATACCGTATTTATATAGTTAGGTCCAAAACTGTCCGAACTCCAATTAAGGATGTCACCTGACGTTTATAATGTTTTACCCTTATTGCGAACGCAATAGAACCGGTTTTGAGCCCTAATTCGATCGTATGCGGAAGATAGCTTGTCAAAATCTTTAAATTGATTTCTACGCGGTATGAGCACGTACGACCAAACGACAAGTCTTATCGCTACGAAACTTGAAAACCCACAATAAATCACTATTACGGATCCGATGAAACTGGTTTCGTCGAAATCCGAGACAGTTGCCAAAATGGCTATTTTTACTCGTTAGTTAAAATATAAAATTTCCAATTTTTAATTATTCATATTTAAATCCAATTTTGAATGTTAACCATCTTCATTCATATTTAAATAAAATTTAAATCAAAAATCAATTTTCGATACCAGTTTCATTCACATAAATTAAAGATTCAATTATATAAATAGTTCTAATATTAAATTTAAACAATCTAATTATCCGATAAATTACAATAATAAGTCACTACATTTCATCTCTAACCATTGAAATATAAAGAACTAGTTTTTAAAACTTCTTTATGACGAGAAAATATTTTTGTGTGCTTATCTAAATAATAAGTGTATATACAGACCCCTTTAGAAATTATCTCCAAAAATCATTTGGATCAAAACAAATGTTGCGTAAAACACCGTTACTACAACCCAAAAATACTAATATATACATTCAAAAATAAATATTAATAAATCCCGTATGCTACGTAAAAACTTTTACTTTGGGAGTCACCTACTATAACAATAGTGGCATAGCCAATGCTTCCTTTATTTTACTGAAAACATTTATTACAACAATAAATGTTGTAACCTACTCTTTCGATATGTAACACACTCTAGGTTTTTATATTTAAAATCATTGTTTACCTATAAAGAAACTAGCGAGCTATACATGCTCTATAATTTTTCAAAAAAAAAAATCACTTTTAACAAAATTTACGTCATATAAAAACCAATTTAAATTTCATACCACTTATTTTTTCAAAAACCCAATATTTGCTTCTCTGAATATATTAACAATTATATTTTTCAACTTTTTGAATTCAAAAGTTTCTTTTTTATTGGGTTAGACATAAAGTGGATTTTTTTCCTACTAAAACCTCTTATTCTTCCTGAAATAAAAACATTCTTCCTACTATCCCTAAAGAACTTCCCTATTTCCTAAAACATATGGATACATATTTTCTCTCAAAACATGGCTTATTCTTATGCTATAAATCGGTAATAACATAGGGCTCTACATACTTAGGTCATTCCAAACCCAACTAGCAAACTATGCACAAATATACTTCTAAAAACTTCCCCGATGTTAAAATCTATGTTTGGGAACTATTTGGATTTTAGTACATAATATATTTATATTTTATTCAAAAATACAAATATTTTCACTCACTATCTACCTAGGAATCCTAAACCTAGATTCCGATACCAAATGCAACAACCTGAATTCCAGTGGTCCAGATTTTTCGTAAAAATGCTAAAACCCAAGCCCATTGAAGCCCAAGTTGGGTATCTAGTATCCTGCAAATAGGCAAAGACATATATATCAGAGCTCAATAATATATCTCATAGTGGGATTGACTAAAATATATTAGTAAGTAAATACTCACCCAATTGATAACACTTTCTAAGAAAGTGTCATAAAGCTGAGAAGTCTTTGCCATCTTCCTAACCTATAGGATGTTATGAGGAGGGAGTCAGAACAAAAGTTCTAGTAAATAAATTATATACTTCTAGGCTTAATTCTACATATATCGTTTTATTTCCATTTACTCTTGTATTAGGTTCATTAGGTTACAATACTCTCGTCTTTGTTCGTGAACCTTGCCCATCTACTCCGTAGTAAATTAAAACCTAATAACTAATATATACATATATGTAGCTATATGCCCAACGACCATATTGGTCCTAGGTACCACCCATTATACCATCCGCATCCTCCTCGAAAAGGGACCCATCGTCTTGCTTCAAGAGCGTTCCGCAACCACATCTGTAAAGGATAACTTCGTAAGGTCTACAATATAAATGCTTCATTGTCTTGCTCCATGGCTATACTTGTAAACGACTGCTTCCTAAGGCCTACAACACAAATACTCCATCGTCTTGCTCTGCGAGCGTTCTGTAGCAACATCTGTAAAGGACTGCTTTGTAAGACCTACAACATAGATATTCTATCGTCTGCTCCATGAGCGCTCCGTAACTACATCTGTAATGGACTGCTTCATAAGGCCTACAATACAGATGCTCCACTACTTAGTAATGAAATGTAAATCGCCTCTGCACTAGTCTATGCCAGTGTCCGGACATCCACAATGTACCACCCAGTGCATACATTGAGGACTACGTAATCGTTCTATCTAGTATCTGAATCTCGCCAACAAAGTCTACCTTGTACGGAATTCAATCAGGGGTTTTCTATATCTGTAAAGGAGCACTTCTTTAAGCCTATAATACAGATACTCTAGTTGGTCTGTCTCTTTTTCATCGTGGCTATGGCCCCACATAGCCACCCCTCAACTAATCGATCTAAAGAGTTAAGTTGTCATGCCCTACTACAAACAATCTAACATACAAATGGAGGTGCCCCTCACCCAATGTCTCGATAGTGAAAGAATTATTGGTATGTTGGTTAAATTCTAGTCTTTTCCAAACTCGTTCTTGGTTTTGATGTTGGCGTGATATCCGCATGCGACTATCCTTTTGGTTCCTGCCCACTAAACTTACTCGCAAGTACTTGGACATACGGATATCCTACTTCTAACACCAAACCCTTCTGACTTCCTACAAAGGTCTGCTTTGTTAGGCCTACAATGCAAATGCAGCCAAGGCATACTCCTTTGATGGAACGCCTGCAGACCTGCCTCCGGAAATGCAGCTTCGTTAGGCCTACCTAGAGGGCCACCCTAGAGTACCCCCACGTCCAATTAAAGTCTCGTACTTCCTTCTAGTCCAAAATAACTAAGTACGACGTGCTTCTCCTATACTGAAATCTGTGATGAGCTGCTTCGTTAGGCTCTTCATCCTTTGAGCTTCTCCAAACAGATCTCTCCCTTCTATTAGACCGTAAGTCTAACCTTTTTAATTTGCGTTTAGTTTATTTTTCTTATTTTGTTGGCTACTATTTTATCCCAAATAGCATATTCTTGCCCTCATCTCGCTTCTGGCTATTGTGAGACCACCACTGATCTAATAAGGATTGCTTTTGGTATTGCCACTTTTTGCTTATTAACTTAATTTAAGTCTTAAGTTTATTAAATAAGCATCTTTTGTTCTATTTGCTTATTAATTTAATAGAAATCTAAAATCTGCTTTTACTATTTATCTTTGTTATCATTGCTTATTTATTCTAGGTTCCCAAATAAGCCTTTTTATTCTTTTACTTAATTATAACTTATGTTATAATTATACTTGTAATTGTTACTATTATTTCTATTAAAATCTGTATATAATTACAAGTGTTTATTTTCTGTTCTACTCTATCTTCTTTTATTGTGATATAGAGTTCATTTTAATTCTCTTTTATTATTAATTTATCATAATAACTGTCTTTTAATATAGTCTGCACGGTAGATGCAGATCTAGGTTCGTTTATTGTTTACAGCCTTAATTTCTTATCTACTAATTTATTTGATTCATTTTATACTCTACTTTATTTTCTTTTATTCTAGGAAGTAATTCTATTTTATTTGGTTAGTTGTGAAAGTTATACTAAAATCTATTTCCCTAATTTAATACAAAATAATAATAATATAATTCATAACTGTAAGATATTTCTTTTATTACTTTGGGATAGTGTAAAATACGGTGGTCCCTCTATTTTACACTAATTCCCTTCTTCTTTCTTTTTATTCTTGCAGTTATGTTTATTGTTATCATTTGGTTATTAAATTATAGAAACATATTCTAGTTTCTAAATTAACCAATTAACCTATTACTTACTCCCAAATTATATTATCAGATAAATTAATTGTTTCTGTTCAGCGTAATTTATTGTAGAATTCCACTTTTCTAACTTTATTCCAATTTTCTTATTTTACATCTACTTCTACAAAGTCTAGTATTTTAATTCCATACCCACGAATTCTCTTTCTAACTATATTATTCGCGTAAAAAGAGAATAAAAAGAACTAGTATTAAGGCTAAATTATGACTTTAAAGATAGATGTAAATAACTGTAAATTTCTTACTTTTAGGCCTATGCTTTTTCTGACCGTCGAGCTTAAATATAAATAAAATTTGCAGTGTTTCCATAACTGATTAATTACTGGAATAAATTATTCAATGGAAATTCAACAATAATATATTTTATAAAGATAAAAGAATATAATTAAATCTACTCACCTATCGTCCTTAGCTTTGCTTGTGCTCAGCCTGGCTCCATGGTCCTTCTAGATCCCCATCCAAGGTGCGTAATATTTCAATTTAGAAGATCTCCTTTCTAGGAATATTTTCGTTTTAGGGTTCAGCCTTAGGCCAAGAACCAAAATAAATATTTCCTATTTAGGGTTCATCCTTAGGCAATGAACCCAACGAGAGAAAATCTAATTGTGAGAAAATGACTAGGCTTAGGGTCCTATTTATATTGGATCTTGGGGATCTCAGACCATCAAATTCTTAAATTGAATATGGAGCCACCACGTCATAGGTTTGTTTGGAGCCATCGGATTGAACACCGTACGGCTCGGATCGTCAAAAAATAAAAATTTACATCACTGGCACGTTACCTGGATGATTCTTCGTCCAGGTCGGATGCAGGTTGATCAGCGGTCGACTGCCCTATTCCAATGGCCGACCGGTCGGTCGACTGTGGCGCCTTATGGGTCGACCTAACGGTCGCACCATGTAACACACACATATATATATTCATTTTGTTACTCGTTTTTGTTTCACTCCTAACTTCTTTATATCGACTCAGATTTTGCCAAGTTATATATAGAAACTGATCAGAAAATCACACTGAACGCAATGGTACAAGTTTCAAAGCTGTATTCCAATAATTTCAAAAATGTTTATTTTTATTACTAATCGTTATATGCTAAATTTTAATTATATAAAAGTGCGAGGTGTTAAAGAATCTCACAATGGAATGACAAAATATAATAATCAAATAACAGTTTATGAAACTTCCTATATTATACATTTGACTATAATCTATACAAAATTTACCAGAGTTATATATACATCAAGGATAAATAAATAATGCAACAGAATAGTGTAACGACCTAGGAATTTAGATATTTGAAATTAGAAGGTTTAATTAATTTTAAATACTGAAAAGTTAATTGTTAGAATTAATAACTCGAATTTCAAAAATAATGATTTACTTGATAAATTTACTTAATGAATTTAATAATTGAAAATTGGTTCAAACATTGAATCTTGAGTTTTAAGCTAGGTAAAAACAATATAAAGGCTTATTAATTTTAAATTAATAAGAATGAAGGTAATAGAACTTTTATATTTAATTTAAAATAAAATTTTTCGATTTAAAAAAAATTCGTTTAAATTAACATATAAAAATAGCCTTCCGGGGCACAGTCTCGGAATTCGACGAAACCAATTTCATTGGGTCTGTAATAGTATATTATTATTGGATTTCAAATTTTATAGTGTTTGGAGTTGGTCATACAGGATATAAATGCATTGAATTGAATATCGAAAATTTAATATTATAATTGGACTTCTCCATACGATCGAATTAGGACACGAAGCCTTTTCCATTGCATTCAAAATAAGGGTGTAACATTATAAATGCCTAGCGTCACACATCGATAGGGGTTCAAGATTTTAAGCTATGTAATCAAGATAATTTGAAAATTTAAATAATATATATGTAACTTTTGACTTTGACTAGGCTGTTACACTCCCTTCCATCAGCCCATCCTTTCTTTCGCTCAATCACTGTACCCTTGCCATTTAAAACACGTCTCCCTCTCTTCCATTTTAAATGCATAACCGAACCAAAGAGAAAAAATAATATGACTTCAAAAATAATTTTCTCCATATTTACTTAACTAAAAAAAATCTTGAATTAGCCTTAAAATTCTTCATTTGTCACGAGCTTCAATCTGATGTATTAGTCGTGAAGTGCGACATCTAGTGGAAAACCTCGACTGTGAAGTCGAACTAAAGTTTGAAGCTAGGTTTGTAGTTTGAGCTCGATTAGGGGATTGATGTTTGAATTTAAAGTTGGATTTGGGATCCTAGGAGATAGGCGCACGCGAAGAGGAGTTTGGAAGCGTGCGACATCAATTTGGGGGCCATGATGGATCGCTACAGTGTTCCATGGTGAGCATCAGGTCGCATTCAAATTTTTGTCCCTAGAGGGGGAGTTGATGGTACCATTGAGTCGAGCACTCGGAGAGGAGTCGTCTGGTGATGGCGATGTCCATCGCCGAGGGTCGGGAAGGCATGTCAGTGTTGTACATGCACGGTTGTTTGTTCTTGTGTACAGGCAAAAAAAGGAATAGGAGGAAGAAGAAGCAGGTCGGGTCGGGTTTGTTTTTCGTAGGCCTTGGGCTTTTTTTTTAAAAAAAGGTGTAAATTTTATATTTAAATTCTTGTAAAGTTGTAAAATCTACAACTCATGCATACGACGTCTGTTTTGGACAAGACTTTTCGCATTGCGATCAGGATGGCAAAGGCTTCGTAATGAAATTGGTTTGGATGGATTTAGAGACAATGGAAATTTGGGCTAAAATCAGACGTCGTCCAGTTCTAGTTCCAAAACGGAAGGTGTTGGCGATTATTGAAAATCAAGGTGAGTAAAACTCATTCATCTTGGATAATTTGTTTATTTTAAATAGTTAGAAATTTATTTATTGATTGATTGGTTGAATTGATAAATTATTATCGGTCGAATGTGATATTATATATAGTATATATATAAGTAGTTGAATTGATATTCCCGCCTATTGGAGCGGATGAGACCCTATGCACCTTGCATAATAGCAGATGACCATATATTACAACGATATCCCACCTCGAAGCGGGATTGGTATATTTATGTTGTATTAATATATGTGGTCAATGAGAAACAGGTTTGAGGGATCCAACTGGATTCCTCAAAAATGTTAAATTTAATTTCATATATAGTGATATATGATATGTTTGTATAATTTGTGATAGATTATTGTGTTATTTGAATTTGTTGGATGCCATAGTAACACTGGCCTATATTTTGGTATTTTAAAATAACATAAGTATTATTTTTGAATTTGTAAAGAAATTAAATGGGAATTTTGGTAGTGAAATATTATATTGGGTTTTGGAATTAATTAAAGAGGTATTGTTTTGGATAAAAATCAATAGTTTGAATTTTCAAGCTTATAATTAATTATTTTGTGAAATAATTTTAAATAGAGATTTTAGATTATATAAATGATTTTAAACAATAAACTCAAGTAATATGTGTTTAAAAAGAAAAAGTGGTTTAAAAATCGATATTTAAATAGTTAGGAAGATGAAAAGGGAAATCGGAAATAAAAGTAAAATGGGATATACTGGATCTTAAATAAGATCTCTAAATTACGAAATGGAAGTAAAATCAAGATTTGGTTGGTTTTGGAGTATAGTTTGGATTAAGAAATTGATTTGTAAATGGAATTTAATTTAGAGATAAATTTATAAAGGGGTTTAAGTGATGTGAAACTACTGTAAAACTGGAAATAAGACTGTGGGATTTATTAACAATATTTATAAATATAGTAAAATGATTATCAGTTGATAAACTGAAGATATAGATTCACGGTAAGAATTTGTAATGAGATGGGTAAATCGGGTAAAAAAATGATAGATTTTCCTTTTGGAAATTCTGAAAAGGATTTATGTAATTGGGAACGTAAGATGATTGGTGATAAATCAAGAGAGATGTATAAATATTAGACTGGCTATATTAGATTTGAAAAATATATTGCTATCGAGAAGTTGAGTGTGTTATAAAAGGAGAATTTTTAATTATTATACAAGGTAATTTAAAAATGTTTTAGCATAAGAATATTTTCGAAAAGTTAGTTATTTAAATATTTTTAAATTCTCAAATTAATTATAAGTTTTATAAACAAGTCTTGTAAAACGACTAGAATTTATTAATAAATCAGAATTAATCAGTATTATTATTTTAAAAGATAAATTATTCAATATTAATATGGTTTATATAATAACTTTTATTTAAGAGTATTTTCCTAAATTAAACTTGGAAAATTATTACAGAAACTTATAAGTATAAATTTGAGATAATTATTAAATAAAGTCTTCGAAAAGTAATTGTATACTTTCATGGTGAAATCGGAGGTAGAGATTGCCTGCTATTAAGTTTGGATTTCTCTAGGATAGAGACATAATCATTGAGCTATGAGTCCATGGTTGATGCCGCGTGGTGCTTTCCATATTTATTGTAAAAGGATTTTCAAATATTTTTGAAGGAAATGGTTTGTAAATATACTTACTTCGGTGAGATAAGTATATACTTTTGAAATAAGAGATTTAATTAAGGAACCCGAAACTTGTAGAATTCGTTATAAACGAGTTAAGGAATATACAATATAAATTGTAAAGGTTTTTTGAGAAAAGAGAAATAAATGGAACTTTCCTAAGTATTGGGTAATTAGGGGTTTAGAAAATATATTTTTAAATATTTTTTCTAAGTGTTGAAATAGGAGATGGTTTGAAATATCCTGGTATGGATGTAAGTATTTGAGTTATCTCAGATATTGAAAATTTGGAAGGGATTTGTAGAATTAATAACTCGAATTTCAAATATAATGATTTATTTGATAATTTTAATCATTGAATTTAATAATTGAAAATTGGTTAAAACATTGAATCTTGAGTTTTGAGCTAGATAAAAACAATGTAAAGGCTTATTAAATTTATGTTAATAAGAATGAAGGTAATAGAACTTTTATATTGAATTTATTCGATTTTAAAAAAATCTCGTTTAAATAAACATATAAAAATAGGCTTTCGGGACACAGTCTCGGAATTTGACAAAGCTAGTTCCATTGGATCCTTAATAGTGTATTATTATCGAATTTCAAATTTCAAAATTTATAGTGTTTGGAGTTATCGTTTGCTCATACGGGATATAAACGCATTGAGTTAATATCGAAAATTTAATATTATAATTGAGTCCAAAAAGCTATCTTCTCCATACGGTTGAATTATGACTCAAAACCATTTCCATTGCGTTTGGAATAAGGGTATAACATTATAAACATCTAACGGCATACCTAGATAGTTGTTCGAGATTTCAAGCTACATAATCGAGATAATTTGAAAATTTGAATAATATATATATATATATATGTATGTATGTATGTAATTTTTGACTTTGACTAGGTTGTCACACTCCCTTCCGTCAACCCATCCTTTCTTCATTCGATCATTGCACCCTTGCCATTTAAAACACTTTTCCCTCTCTTCCATTTTAAACGAACAGCCAAACCAAAGAGAAAAAAATACGACTTCAAAAATAATTTTTTCCAAATTTACTCAATGAAAGAATCTTGAATTAGCCTTAAAATTCTTCATTTGTCACGAGCTTCAATCTGATGTATTGGTCGTCAAGTGGAGGATCTCGACTATGAAGTTGAACTGTAGTTTGGAGCTAGGGTTGTAGTTTGAGCTCGATTTTGGGATTGATGTTTGAATTTGAAGTAGGATTTGGGATCGTGGGAGATAGGCGCATGTGCAAGCAGACTTTGGAAGCCTGCGACATCAATTTGGTGGCCACGATGGATTGCTATAATGTTCCACGGTGAGCATCAGGCCACGTTCGAATTTTGGTTGCCAGAGGGGGAGATGATGGTACCATTGAGTCGAGCACATGGAGAGGAGTCGTCTGGTGATGGTGGCATCGATCGTCGTGGGTCGGGAAGGCATGTCAATGTTGTACGTGCATGATGGTTTGTTCTTGTGTACAGGCAAAATAAGGAATATGAGGAAAAAGAAGCAGATCTGGCCGGTTTTTTTCGCGGGCCTTGGGCTTTGTTTTTTAAAAAGAAAGTTGTAATTTTATATTCAAATTCTTGTAAAGTTATAAAATCTATAACTCATGCATACGAGGTTCATTTTGGATGCGACCTTTTGCGTTGCAATCGTGACGACGAGGGCTTCGCAATAGAACTGGTTTGGATGGATTTAGATATAGTAGAAATTTGGGCTAAAATCGGACGTCGTTCGGTTTTAGTCCCCAAACGGAATGTCTTGGCGATAACTAAAAATCAAGGTTAGGTCCAAAACCATCCGTACTCCAATCAAGATGTGTCACCTGACATTTATAATATTTTACCCCCATTCTGAACACAATGGAACTAGTTTCGAGGCCTAAATTGATTTCTATATATTTCGAGCTCGCGTGACCAAATAACAAGTCCGATCGCTACGAAACTTAAAAATCTACAATAATTCACTATTACGGATCCGATGAAATTGGTTTCGTCGAAATCCGAGAGTGTTGCCAAAATGGCTATTTTTACTCGTTAGTTAAAATATAAAATTTCCAATATTTAATTGTTAACATATAAAACCAATTTTAAATGCTAACCATCTTCATTCATATCTAAATAAAATTTAAATCAATTTTGGATACCATTTTCGTTCACATAAATTAAAGATTCAATTATTTAAATAGTTATTAAATTTAAACAACTTAATTATCCAATACATTACAAAATAAGTCATTAAATTTTATCTCTAACCATTTTTATTCAAAAATCATATTAAATTCAATAATTTAAAATAGTTAGAAATAAGGGTTGTTACATTGGTTGTGGTGCGCCAGGGGGACATGGTCGGAGGAGGCCGGAATTCGTCGATGAAGGTGGCTGCGTTTCATGTTCGTGGAGGAGATTTAGACCATCGTCGGCATCATGGTGAGTGTCATTGGGAAGGTCTCGGCGAGGGCTGCGGTCCGCAAAGTTATGGTGTCCTTCGATGCCACATGGAGGAGGCAATGATCCATCAAATTTCGGCCATGGTGCTCGAACCTGGAATGAGCACGAGAGTGTTTCTGGGTGGAAGAAGGATTTGTTTCCTTAATTATGGTAATTAAGTTTTAACTATTTATTTAATTAGTTAGTTATAAATTTAAATATATAATTCATTTTTGGTCCAAATAAAACATAACAAGTCGCATTAGATTCGTATCTACCAAATCTACAGCCTGGAATTAATTTGGAATTGATTTGGAATAGCAGGAATTTTAATTTAAATCGAACGTCATTCGATTTAATTAAAAATTGGATCGGTTGGCAAATTGAAAAATCAAAATGAGTGAATCTTACTCATTTTGGATTATTGGATTTAATTTATAATAATTAAAATTAATTATTGGATGATTGTTGGAATTAATGTATTATTATCAGTTGCATATTATATTATATATAGTAGTATATATATTAGTAGTTGGATATATTCCCGTCGATTAGAGCAGATGAGACACTATTTGAATAGATTTAATTTATTATAAATAACCCTTGTAAGTCGATAAATATTTTTTATAATGAATTGAGGATCAGTTTCCATTGTTTACTTAAGAATTGTTTTGATCTTTTAAATAATTACTTAAATGCCTTTTTGGAAAATAATTATTTCCTTAAAATACTTATTGTTAGTGTGTATATATATAATTTAAAAGTAAGTGATTTAATTTTTATTTATAAATTCTCTTGAGATTATGATCGGATTTTATCGAACGGATGTGATTTTATAAGAGAAAATTTTTTATAACGGAATTTTGGAAACTTAAGGAATTTCCAAAATGGCTAGGTACGTGAACTTCGAAAAATGAATCTAGATTCATAAAAGAAGTTATAAATTGGTGAATGTGATTTTAAATAAGTAAAATCGGTTCTGGAAATTGTACAAGGAATTATGAAAAATTCCGGAGATTTATGAAATGCGTTATAATGAGTTGTGACTCAACAAAAAGGGTTGTAAATGGCTTTATGAAGCTGGAATAATGGGATATTTCCTCGTTTGTGAATATACATATAAAATCGTAAGTTATGATTATTTCCTAAGTGTTGAGAAGTAAGCCATTCTGGAAAATATATGTATAAATATTTTTCTAAGTAATGGAATAAAATGATTTGGAAATTTTTTGACTATGGAAGGGTTATATAGAAATATTTCTAAGTGTTGATATAGGTTGAAATTTGTGTAATGGAGATAAGTATTTGAAATTGTTTTCAAATATTGAATTATTGAAAGAGTTTTGAATATATAACTTTGTAAAGATATTCTGAATGAATGTTTTGAAAGATTTATAATATAGGCCCAGTGACTATTTATGTGTGTAATTTGATGGTTAAATAATCGACTATCAAATCTGGCCAAATTCGTTAATCGTTTCGAAGAGACCGGGATTAGATTTGTTTCCATTGGTTGGATTAACATGATAGAGGGTTCTCGCTTTCTGTTGATGGCAAGCAAGTGACTCTTACCCTTACACATCCCGGAGAGGTAGTATAAGGCCTTAATGGGTGGGTTTGCTAGTTGCTTAACGTTGTGAGGCTGGCTGTAAAAGCAGATTCGAGGTATTAGTGTATGCCACAGTGGTTCCACGATGGTTGAAAAGCCTACCAGTCATCACTGCCAGATGGTTGTTCATTACACTTGGTATCAGAGCCTGGTTGCCTGAATACCTAGGCTTTGGTGGGGATCACTCATTAGAGATATAGGGTCAGCAGTACCCTAGAATTAGTCTAAGTATATTATAGATATAAGCGTGTATTTGTTAGTGAATATGAATTGTTTTATATTGTGTTGGCTTATCGGTTGAGTGTTTACGAATTCTGGTCGGTACGGTTTGGACAACTGCATTGATAGAGGTTTCTAAACTCTGAACAAGTTAAATTGACATAGTACTGTTTTAAAGTGAGTAAATGAAATAATTTTACCCAAATTATATTTTGATATAGACGGAATAATTTTCTGAAATTATTATAGTATATTGATGTGTTTGGATGTTATTATTATAATCAAAACAAGATTATAAATTGGCATGGTCATACATAACCAAATTAAAAGGTATAAGTATGAATTATACAAACAAGTTAAAACTAAAATTTGATTTAAACTTGAATTTGGACTTTTAAATCCTTGAAATTTTGGAAATGTTTTCCAAGTGTTCTGAAATAATTAATGATAATATTATTGTGGAAATTTATTTGAATAGAAAATGTTTTTAAATGGATTTTGAAAGTGATAAAACACTAAACTCACTACAGTCGTTGGAAAATAATTCTGGTGATGAAGGTCGCATCATCAATCTTCATTTTCGAGTTTCTAAGTGACAGATTGCTACCCTGATTGTTTGTTTTGAAATTGTTGATAAAACAAGTTTGATTTCAGAAATCCTGAAAGGAGTTTGTATTGGTAAAACCAAATGTTGATTTAAAAATTCAAAAGGATGATTTGGGTTGCAAAAAGGAGTTATATGTGAATTCAAAATAATTCGAAATAAAACCTATTTTTAAAGTGATTAATTAATTGGTTGAGATGAGAAAAGCTAGAATTGAATTATAAATGAGATTAACTGAAGTTAAGTTTAATGAAATTGGATTTGATCGAAAAATGAAATGGAATTTGATTGTAATAAAGTGAACTAATTAGATAAATTAATTGGTGAACTGAATTTGAATTGGAAATATTGAATGATTAAAATGAATATAAACTTAAGTTTTAAAGTTGTATATATATACTTAAGTAATGGTATAAAATGCTTATAACAAGACTTAAGAAATAATTTTGATGGAACAATTTCCAAAATGAACTTAATGCAAGTAAAGGAAATTAAAGTGAATTCAGGATGTGTTAAATGGAATTGGATTTGAATTTGTAATAGCTTAATGAAATGAATCTGGACTCGAGTATGGAAATCAAATTGAAGGTAATCTAGAATGAAATAAGGGAAAGTAAGCTTAAATATTTTAATGGAAATCCAAATTTGAATTAGTTTTATACTCAAGCCATCTAAATGAAGTGATTTTTGAACTAAAAATATAATTGTGAAGGGGAAATTGGAAGTGACTAATTAGATGAATTAGTTAGTAAATTGAATATTGGAAATGGACCTTGAGTTATAATTAGAATTGACTTAAATACAAGCAAATTAGGTATATTTTGAAATGTTGTCAAATAAAATAAAAATGGATTGAAATAGAGATGATTTAAGTTACAAATGAATTCAATTTAAGTGTAAACTGAATATGGGTGGGAATATTGTCGATATAAATGAAATTCAACTTAAGTATCTAATCATGAGATGATTCATAAATTAATTTGCACGGATTAGTTTATTGGTGAATATATAATTGACAAAACAAGATTTTGTGAACAAATTGAATATGGACTAATTGAAAGTTGATCGATTGATTTGGAATCAATTTAAAATAGCTATTAATAGATATCACCAAATAGCATGGACTGAACTGTCATTCGACATAAATGAAAGAATTTTTTTTTGTGAATCAATGGAAAGTGAATAAATTGGTTTACAATCCATTTGAAATGGATATGAATATATTGTAGGTAACTATGAATTGGATGTAAGTAAATTTGGTTATGAATCATTCGAATTAAATGAAATGGTATATGAATTGATTGAAAGTAACCAAATTAGCATTAGAACCTAGTGATTGCTTATAAACACATGTTTTGCATGTTTTGTTATGCAAATTATGTGTTTAACTATTTAAAAAATAAAATTTTATAAATTTATTGTTTTTAGAACTTATGTGTTCTAGTTGAGTAAGTACAGGTACAAGAAGACCATTTGGCTGTATTTTGGTTGAGCGATTGCATATAAATTGAGCGAGCTCTCTTAATAACGCCAAAATAAGGTACGTTTAAGAATTTAGCACGCAGAAAATAAAAAAGTTGTTATATATTGCATTTTCCAGCCACTAGAGCTGATGTATATCTTTTTATCATATTTGTGATATTGCAAAAGGCTCTCCGTATAATGGACATTCTGCTAAAAAAATTCGAAAATTTAGGGTGTTAGAAAAAAAATTGAAATTTTTTAAAAAAATTTTGTTAAGCAAAATTTGTTTTTGAATTGTAATTGAATTAAGGGATTTTGGCTTAGAAATGGAAACTAAATGTTTTGTATGAAACTAAAGGATTTGTAAAAATGAAATATTGAGTTCTAAATTAAGTGGGTTTTGATAAAAAGTTAATGAGTTTGGAGCATTTTTCATACCTTAGAAATTTCGAAGACGAAATTCTTTTAAGAGAGGAGAAATGGAATGATCCGGATTTTCAGTCGTTTGATTTTGAAAATTTAAATTTGTTTTAAATGTTGAATTTGAAATATAACTGATTTTGAATGTGGAATTAATATGTTGAATTCAAGGAATCGATTTTAAATTTCAAATATAGCGATTTATCATAATATGGAAATGGTGAGTAATTGAAATTTGAATTGAATTGTAACAATCTCGTTTCTAAACCAAATTTAAATTAGTAATTAATACAAATTTTGGAATTAAATTGTGAATTTATTTGAATATTTTTTTCAAAAACAAATAAGATACGAATAGATTGTAATTTTAATTTTAATTTGAAATTCAAGTATAAATATCTTAAAAACATTTGGATTTAAAATAACATATATGTGATTATTTATTAATGTATAATTTATTTTTAAATCATTTTCTTTTAAATTGTATAAATATAAACAAAGGAAATGTAATTACAAAAATAGAAAAATATAATTTAGAAACATATAAAAATATTATTAATATGCAAAAAGACAAGCGTTAAAATTATAACACATAAATGAACTAGCGTAATCAGTTTAGCATGAAAATTAATAAGTGTTAACATAAATTGAACATGAAATTACAAGTGTCCAAAATTTTAATTTTCTTTTATTTTTAAAAATAATGGAAACAAGATTATATAAACCACTCTAACTCCTCTTTTCTCATTTCTTTGATAATATTCAAAACTTAAAGAAGGTAAAACCAGAAAAAAATCAAAACAAAAGAAAAAAAACTTGAATTCATTTCAAAAACCTGAAGCTATAATTCATCTCAAACCAGAAGAATACAAAACAACAACCTCACCAAGATCATCAAGCTCAGTTCAAATTCATTTCAAAACACAAAGCAGATCAGATCTATAATCAAGTTACAGATCAAAGTTCAAAAGAAAAAATTTCAAAGCATTTCCAGTCAAAAACAAATCAAGTTCCAGTTTCCAGAGTTTTCAAATTCAAAACAACTTCCAGCTCTCTGTTCATTTTATACAGGTGAGTAAACTACTGTTTGTAAAAGCTTAAATTTGGGTTGAAATCTTGATGAATGTGATAAATGATAAATATAAGGTTGTAAGAAATGATTGCATGTATATAATATGCAAATATTTGTGTGTGCATGTCAGTTACAAGCAGAGATTCCTCTATTCCAGGTTTACAGGTTTCAAACCTGTTTAAAAAAATCCAAATCTTTTCTTATAAATTCTTTTAGGCTCTAAGACTTAAACAAAATGTGTTTGTAAAATCAAGATCTAAGTTGAAAAAATATTTTTAAGTAAAATTAGTTAAAATATTTTCTGGAATTAGGAAAATACTGTAGAATTTAAAAAATATCAAAAATTTGAACATCATGATTTCCAGTTTCCATTACATCACCAAATTCGTCTTGGAAAACCTTGAATTTTAAAAGGAGAATCAAGATTTTAATGTCGTATCGTTTGAGGAATTCGAAGTTGAACGTGAAATGAGTTTTTGGCAATTTACGGCGATCGGAGAGGAGATGGGTCTCGTGATTGTGGCTGAGGGTAGCTTGGAGGTTGTCGAATTTGGGAAAAATGATCGGAGAATTTTTCAATCATCGTGGAGGCAGCACAGTGAGGTTTTAGGGTTTTCGAACCTGTTTGGGTTATGTGGGTTTGAGTGGCGATTACAGTGTCGTCAATGCATTGACCGAAGCTAGGGGAAATGGTGTGTGGTTGAACGGCGAGGCTATGGTCGAGGTGGCATGGCTTCTGATGATCTAGTTCGTTGGCGTGAGGAAGATTTATCGATCGAGTTTTTGTTCCAAGTTGGGTCGAGTAGGTCGATGTCGAGTTCGTCGTCGTTTCGAGGCTTTGGGTGGTCTAGTGGTTAGGGAAGGTCTTCGTAGGCTTGTCGATAGTCGTAGCATCGACCGAGATGGTCGGAGCACCTGTGCATGTGCATGGTGTCAAGTTTGTGTAAGTAGCTTGAGTTTGGGAAGAAAGGTGGTTGCCTCGAAGTCAATCTCGAGAAAATCGGGTTAAGGCTCGAGAGTTGGTTCGGGTGTTTGCGAGTAAGCATCGGGTTTTAAACTTAAAATAGAAATAAAGAAAAAAAATAGGGTGGCTCGGGTTGGACTCGAAGGAATTTGTTTTTGTCTTGGGGTGATCTCGGGATTGTCTCGGGTAGGCATACAAACAGTTTTCAAACTTTAAAACAAATTCAAGTTTAAAACATTTTTAACTTATTCTTTTAAAATAATTGTTTTATTTAAAAAATGATATTAGTATAAGGCTTTAAAGTAAATTATTTTAAAGTAATTAAGTTTAATTTATTTAATCATGTGACCATTTTTTATAAATAAATTCTTGAGTTAATTAAAATAAATGTAATAGTGTAATTAAAAGTTAATTAAGAAGAAATGTTTTAATTATTAATTAACTTAAAGATCTTAAGTTAATTTATGTGTTAATGATAATTAATTACAAGGTTTATTAATTAAATTTTTAATGATGATTAAGTAATTAATTAAAATAAATGATTTATCTTTTAATTAATTAAAGTTTAAGTAATGAAAGATTAATTCATTAATGTCACTAATTTAGAGATAATTACTTAATGACAGTAATTAAAGAATAATTAATTAATTTATTAATTGGTGATTAAAGGCTAATTAAATAATGATTTAAGGTTAATTAAATAATGATTAAAGATTAATTAATAAACAACTAAGGTTAATTAATTAAAAATTAAGGATTAATTAATCATTAATTAAGGATAATTAATGAAGGTAATTACGCGATTAATTAAAATAATTGTAATTACTTAATGATAACTAAGCAGGATTTAAAAGTAATTAAAATAATTAATTTAATTTATTTGGAAATTAAATTGTATTAATTAGGAATTGAACGACTAATTCATCTTGCTTATAGATGACTGGATTATTGTTGAATGCCTTGGTTTGGTTGATATCTCTGATATGTGATTGTGATGCTTTGTGATATGAATTGCTTTATTTTGAGCTGTGACATCTGTGATATATATTGCTGTGTGATTGTGAACTTCTGAATTGAAGTAAAATTATTGGCCCTTAAAACTGCATTTGAATTTCGATGCGACCGGGGGTCGGACTCCAAATGGTTATCCGAAAACCACATCGAATCTTGATGGTGAATCTTTTGTTTAAAAGATTATAAATGGAAATTTGTTGTGACTCATATATCCATATGTTTTTTTTTAAAATAAGCGCTTCTTATTTGGTTAAGCCGAGAGAGGACATTAAGTCATAAAACCCATTCCGAATAACGATACGACGAAATGGGAGTGCGTTTGAAGACGGTGGTTGAAGACCGGGTATTTTCGAGAATGAAAGGATTACCTGTTGATTGCCTCTGCGCTGAGTTGCTCCGGTATAGAGATCTCCATATGTGATGGGGATTCCGGTCGAGATTGTGGATGCCCGAATTTGCAAGGACTTCTTCGTTTATTGGACGAAGTGCCTCGGTTCCATTCAGACCCGGGATGGACTTATATGGATGTATGTCTGACATTACACTTTGAGATGTAAAGCTGACTTCTATCAAATACATTTCTGTTTGGTGGTGGAGAATTTATTATCTTAGTTTAACACCCTTCACTGAGACGTACGAGCTTAGAGGTTATGTAGCTGATGGTTATTAGTGATATATTCCCAATTTGGTAGTGTGGCATGCTAAGTGCTGATCATTGGTTAATCGAAGCATGGATTTTGTGAAAAGAGTAGCTTTGTGGGACGAGACCTCATCTAACCACACATCCTGGAAATGGTCGAAACAGGAAAAGATGCAGCAAGGTTATGGGGGTCTTGCCCCTCAGGGTATGTGTATTTCCTTCTGGATAAAAAGTGGTATTCTGGTATGGAGCCCAGATAATTTGCTTACGTAGTTGTTGGGGTTGACGGCCTTCGATAAAGGTCGGTTACGATCGAGGGATGGCATATTCGTGACAGTTACTTACCTAGTTACAGAGGTAACCCGACCTTGTGTTGGCAGAGATCCGGTTAGGTTCTCGGGGCATCCCTCCAGAGACGTACCCTTTCGGATAAAGAAAGTTCCTTAGCCTTGGCCATTTGTTGGAAATCCAATCACTCAATATGAGCCCTGTACGGTTTTAGTTGTATAACCTACCATTAACATGGTAGCTACAGTAGGTATACTATAATGGTAGTATGCTGGCTAAGATTAATATTATACTTTTGAAATGTTTTCTACACAATGCACTAATAATAATATCAACAGGACTTTTGCGTATCAAGCATGTTTGACTATCATAAGGATAAATCTTCTCGAAGTGTCCGATTGCATTGTATGTATGGCGGGAGGTCTTATGTGGTAGTTTCATTTTCCAAAAAGCACGAACAGATTTCTTTTTATTTCTTGTTTTTGTACAAACAACTGTTTTATGTTTACTCATACCAGTCCCATGACTGACCCAGAGTTTATTGTTCCCCTTCTAAACTCTGGGTGCCTATAATTTTCCACACAGACATCCTAGAGTCAGGTTATCCGTGTCCTGGAGGTAGTTCAGACAGTAGATGTAGATTTTGGAAGTCTTTGAAGTCTTTGGTTTGGAAGCTGCTGGATTTTGGAAGCTTTTGGTTTGGAGCTTTGAAGTTTGGATTGAAGTCGTAGTATGTTGGATCCTGTTGAAGTTATTGCAGCCTTGTTGTGTTCCGCGGTTATATTATTGTTCAGTTGTCGTGTCATATTCATTATGCTCTGATGTTGGTGGTCGTTGTTGTAATGACTGTTAAATCTATGTCGTATCCATGTTGTAGCAATGAAGTTATTCATTTATTTCACTGTGTTGTTATCATCTAATGTTGTTATAAGCTCCAGCGAACTAGACTCCGACGTTTGAATCTCTGGCATTCAAACACTAGTGAGGTATTGGATGTCGATTTTTGAATGTTGGATTCTGGGTCGTTACAATTTGGTATCAGAGCTAAAGTTGAGTAAGAACTTTAGCTTTGGAGTATAACACATTAGGTGACTCATTAGAGACAGGGTTATAAATACCCTAGAATGAGTATATTCCATAAGATATCTCATCCGTTGGTCTAAATCAAGTTTTCTTACTATTTATAGATAGTGAGAATGAGTGCAAGAAGAGGACAAGGTAGGGGATGGGGAAGTACAACTACAACTGGTCAAGACCTTGCAACAACGGGAGCATCTCTTCCCATCCAACCTCAGCCGAATCTGGCTGATTTATGTCGAATTTTCTCAAGACTTAGGGGAAAACCATTCACAGGCAAGGAGACTATCATCGAAGCATAAGCGTGGATTCGATCTTGCGAAAGGATTTTCAAAGGATTGAAGATGGAAGATGATCAGATGAGGTTGATAGCTTCTTGGCAGCTCCAGAAAGGAGCTTTAGCATGGTGGGAGACTATTACATTGGCTGAGCCGGAGGATGAGTTTACTTGGGATCGATTCAAGGAAGTGTTTGAGCAGCATTATATGCCATCTGCTGGTATCTCCAAGATGTATCTGGAGTTCGCTGACTTGAAGAAGAGGAGTCTATTGTTTGAAGAATACTTGAACAAGTTAAACGAGTTATACCGATTTGGTCCAGAGTTGGTGAATACCCCTCTCAAGAAAAATAAGAGATTTATTCGAGGGATGAACAAGAAGTTCCATGAAAGGATGATGAGCCATGTGAAGGAGTTTTTTGCTGATCTGATAGATATGGGATATAGATACGCTACCTTGGATAAACAAGAGATTTCGAAGGAGAAGGAAAGTGGAAGCGATTCAAATTGGAAGAACAGGAAGTTCGGAGGAAAGAAACCGTGGCAAGGCAAAGAAAAGAAAAATAATCAGGAGAACAAGGCGAAGGATGTAACTTGTTTCAATTTTTTAGAGAAGGGACATTACTCAAGTGGCTGCAAAAGCCTAAGAAACAAGGAACGAAGGATCAATATAAGAAGCCAGGACAACAAGCAAGGGAATGCTATTACTGTCATAAACCAAGACACATAGTTAAAGATCGCCCAACAATAAAGCAGGCTCAAGTAGCAAAGGTGTATGCGATCAAGTATAAATCCTCAACCTCAGGAGCAGACAAAGGAAAAGGAGTTTTAGAGGGTAATCTTTTTCTTTATGGTAAAATTGTTAGAGTTCTGTTCGACATTTGAGCCACACATTGCTTTATTTCCCAACAAACCGTAAACGAGTTAAAACTTGAAACCGAAATCGTAGAAGAACCCATTTGTGTGAAAAATCCGGTTGGTGGCCCTGCGAATCTTTATCTACGTTGTAGAAAAGTTCCTATCTCGTATTCTAGTCATCGATTTCCTATCATCCTTTTTGTTCTCGACTTTAATGAATTTGAAATTTTACTTGGAATGAATTGGTTAACCAAATATGAAGCTAAATTAGTTTTCAATAATCGAACGATTTCGGTCAAAACAAAACTTGGAAAATTCATTGTGATTTCTTACGAGGATCCTAGTCCGGAGAGGGATAAGCTAATGTATATTTTGGGGTATCCCGAAACAAGTTTGGAATCCACACCTATTGTTTGGGAATTTCCAGACGTATTCGAAGAGGTTAAATCTTTACCTCCGCACGGATCTTTGAGATTGTGTGTAGATTACCGCGGTCTTAATAAATTCACTCTTAGGAATAAATTTCCTTTGCCTAGAATCGACGATTTCTTCGATCAATTGCATGGCGCTCGATTCTTTTCTAAGATGGATCTAGCCCAAGGATTCCATCAACTGAGAATTGCTGAAGACTGTATTCATTTAACTGCTTTTAGAGATCTTAATACATTCTACGAATGGTTAGTTATGCCATTCAGACTAGCCAATGCCCCTGCGTATTTCATAGACTAGATGACCCGAGTATTTCGTGAAGTGTTGAATAAATTCGTCCTCGTATTTATTGACGATGTTCTGATCTATTCCAAAACTGAAGAAGAGCATGCCGAGCACTTAAGAATTGTTTTGGAAATATTAAGGAGAAATATTCTTTTTGCCAAATTTTCTAAATGTCATTTTTGGGTCGAAGAAGTTAGATTTCTGGGACATATTGTAATCGAAGAAGGAATTTCTGTAGACCCTGGGGAGGTTTCCGCTATCCTAGACCAGAAGCAACCCACAACTCCGAAGGAGGTCAGAAGTTTTCTGGGATTAGCCAGGTATTACTGAAAGTTTGTCTAGGACTTCTCTATGTTAGCCAGTCCGTTAACTAAGCTGACTTTGAAGAATGCCAAATTTGATTGGACTCCGAAGTGCGAGGAAGCAATCCAGGAATTAAAGAGAAGGTTGATCACTGCTCCCGTTCTTGCTATTATTAATGGAATCAAGGTTTATCTCTTTACACAGATGCGTGTGGTAAAGGTGTGGATGCTGTTCTAATGCAAGAGGATAGAATGATTACCTAGCGAGTAGACAGTTGCGACCACATAAGAAGAACTACCCGACCCACGATCTTGAGATTTTGGCTATTTTTTTGCTTTAATCTGGCGTCATTATCTTCTGGGCGAAAATTTTGAATTGTTCACCGACCATAAATCTTTGATATACCTCTTTACCCTGAAGGATTTGAATCTAAGGCAGCAATGTTGGTTGGAATTCCTAGCGTCATATGACCTGGATATTCAGTATACACCTGGTAAAGCCAACGTGGCAGCCGATGCTTTGAGTAGATGACATTTTATTTTGCTTATCTTGTTCTCACTCCTACTCTTCTTGAGAAAATTGCTAATAAGCAAAGGAAATACAAGTTTCTCCAAGATATTTATAGAAGAATATGTTGAGGTGAAGATTCCAGCTTTGGAATCGATAGTAGTGGAACTATAAGACTAAAAGGCAGGATGTGTGTCCCAGACATCCCAGATCTAAAACGAGAAGTTTTGGACAAATGTCACAAGTCAGAGTTCAGTATCCATCCAGGGATTAACAAAATGTGTTGAGATATCAAAAGGACCTTCTGGTGGAAAACAATGAAGAGAGATATATCCATTTATGTTAGTCGATGTGCGACTTGCCAACAAATCAAGAGTGATCAAATGAAGATGGTGGGGTTACTCCAACCACTGGAGGTACCTAAATGGAAATTGGATCAAGTGTCTATAGATTTCACAGATGGTTTTCCACGAACTTGGAAGGGTAATGAGACAATCTGGGTTATTGTGGATCGTCTGACCAAGACTGCCCACTTTATCCCAGTAAAATCCACCCGAACTGCAGCGAGTTTGGCAGAATTGTATGTGAAAAAGACTGTTCATCTCCATGGAATACCAAGTAGTATAGTGTGTGATCGTGAACCGATCTTCACTATCAGATTTTGGAAGGCATTTCAAGCCGCACTAGGAACCAAGTTGAACTTAGGTACTGCTTACCATCCGCAGTCTGATGGGAAAACGGAAAGAATAAATCAAATCTTGAAAGATCTTTTGCGTGCTTGTATTCTTGACTTTGGAGGTTCATAGGAGGACCATTTGTATCTGGTTGAATTTTCATATAATAAAAGTTATCAGGCTAGTATTAGAATGACTCCTTTCGAAGCATTGTATGGTCGTCCTTATAGATCACCAGTGTGTTGGATTAAGTCAGGTGATGGGCTTGTTCTTGGTCCGGATATGATAAGGGAAGCTACGGAGAAGGTTGATTTTATTCGGAAGAAATTGAAAACTGCTTAGAGTCGACAAAAAAGTTATGCCGACCACAGGAGAAGAACTTTAGAATTCCAGGTTGGAGATTCTATTTTCTTAAAAGTTTCTCCAATGCGTGGAGTTTTGAGACTTGGAAAGACTGGTAAGCTGGCACCGCGATATATAGGTCCTTTTTCGATACTTGAGAGGATTGGTCCTTTGGATTATTGAGTGCTGTTACCTAATTGGTTATCTGGCATACATAGTGTGTACCACGTTTCATACCTTCGGAAATATGTGCACAATCCAGATCATATTATTGAAGAGGCCGCTCAGCAGGATTTGGAGATCACACCTAATTTGGCAGTGAAGAGAGAACCGTTGAAGATAATTGATCGAGATGAAAAGTGATTAAGGAATAAAGTGGTGATCCAAATGATTGTACTTGGGAAATAGTGGATAGCATGTAGAAGACCTATCCCAAGTGTAGAGTAGATATTTCGGCTTAATCTGGTAAGCCATTTCTCTATTGTATTCATATATTTTTTGTTTGTCTCCTTGTCTTTCAAATTTCGAGGACGAAAGTTTCGTAAGGGGGGAATCTGTAACGATCTCATTTCTAAACAAATTTATATTAGTAATTAATACAAATTTTGGAATTAAATTGTGAATTTATTGGAATATTTTTTCAAAACAAATAAGATATGAATAGATTGTAATTTTAATTTGAATTTGAAATTCAAATATAAATATCTTAAAAATATTTGGATTTAAAAATAATATACATGTGATTATTTATTAATGTATAATTTAGTTTTAAATCATTTTCTTTTAAATTGTATAAATATAAACAAAGGAAATGTAATTATAAAAATAGAAAAATATAATTTAAAATCATATAAGAATATTATTAATATGCAAAAGACAAATGTTAAAATTATAACACATAAATTACCAAGTGTAATCAATTTAGCATGGAAATTAACAAGTGTTAACATAAATTGAACATGAAACTATAAGTGTCAAAATTTTAATTTTCATATATTTTTAAAAATAATGGAAACAAGATTATATAAACCACTCGAACTCCTCTCTTCTCATTTCTTTGGTAATATTCAAAACTTAAAGAAAGCAAAACCAAAAAAAAAATCAAAACAAAAGAAAACAAACTTGAATTCATTTCAAAAACCTAAAGCTATAATTAATCTCAAACCAGAAAAATACAAAACAACAACCGCACCAAGAGCATCAAGCTCAGTTCAAATTCATTTCAAAACACAAAGCAGATCAGATCTATAATCAAGTTACAGATCAAAGCTCAAAAGCAAAAAAAATCAAAGCATTTCCAGTCGAAAACAAATCAAGTTCAAGTTTCCAGAGTTTTCAAATTCAAAACAACTTCCGGCTTTCTGTTCATTTTATACAGGTGAGTAAACTACTATTTTCAAAAGCTTGAATCTAGGTTGAAATCTTAATACATGTGATAAATGATAAATATAAGGTTGTAAGAAATGCTTGCATGTATATAATATGCAAATATTTGTGTATGCATGTCAATTACAGGCAGAGATGCCTCTGTTCCAGGTTTACAGGTTTAAAACCTGTTTAAAAAATCCAAATCTTTTCTTATAAACTCTTTTAGGCTCTAAGACTTAAACAAAATGTGTTTGTAAAATCAAGATCTAAGTTGCAAAAATATTTTTAAGTAAAATTAGTTAAAATATTTTCTGGAATTAGGAAAATACTGTAGAATTTAAAAAATATCAAAAATTTGAACATCATGATTTCCAGTTTCCATTACATCACCAAATTCGTCTTGAAAAACCATGAATTTTAAAAATAGAATCAAGATTTTAGTGTCGTATCATTTGAGGAGTTCAAAGTTGAACGCGGAATGGGTTTTTAGCAATTTAAGGCGATCGAAAACGAGACGGGTCTCGGGATTGTGGCTGATGGTAGCTTGGAGGTTGCCGAATTTGGGAAAAATGATCGAAGAATTTTTCGATCATCGTGGAGGCGGCACGATGTGGTTTTAGGGTTTTGGAACCTATTGGGTTGTCTGGGTTTAAGTAGCGATTAAGGTGTCGCCAATGCATCGGGATTGACCAGAGCTAGGGGAAATGGTGTGTGGTTGAACGGCGAGGCTATGGTCGATGTGGCATGGCTTCTGATGATCTAGATCATCGGTGCAAGGAAGATTTGTCAATTAAGTTTTTTTCCAAGTTGGGTCGAGTAGCTCGTTGTCGAGTTCGTCGTCGTTTCGGGGCTCTGGTGGTCTGGCCGTTAGGGGATGTCTTCGTCAACTTGTCGATAGTCGTAACATCGATCGAAGATGGTCGGAGCACCTATGCATGTACACGGTGTCAAGTTTGTGTCTGTAGCTTGAGTTTAGGAAGAAAGGTAGTTGCCTCGAAGTCGATCTCGGGAAAATCAGGTTGTGGCTCGAGAGTTGGTTCGGGTGTTTGCGAGTAAGTATCGGGTTTTAAACTTAAAACAGAAATAAAGAAAAAAAATAGGGTGGCACAGGTTGGACTCTAAGGAATTTTTTTTGGGCTCGGGGGTGATCTCGGGATTGTCGGGTAGGCATAAAAACAGTTTTCAAACTTGAAAACAAATTCAAGTTTAAAACATTTTTAACTCATTCTTTTAAAATAATTGTTTTATTTAAAAAATGGGATTAGTTTAAGGCTTTAAAGTAAATTATTTCAAAGTAATTAAGTTATTTTATTTAATCATGTAGCCATTTTTTATAAATTAATTCTTGAGTTAATTAAAATAAATTTAATAGTTTAATTAAAAGTTAATTAAGAAGAAATGTTTTCAATTATTAATTAACTTAAATATCTTAAGTTAATTTATGTGTTAATGATAATTAATTATAAGGTTTATTAGTTAAGTTTTTTAATGATGATTAAGTAATTAATTAAAATAAATTATTTATCTTTTAATTAATTAAAGTTTAAGTAATTAAAGATTAATTAATTAATGACAGTAATTAAAAGATAATTACTTAATGACAGTAATTAAAGAATAATTAATTTATTAATTAATGATTAAAGGCTAATTAAATTATGATTTAAGGTTAATCAAATAATGACTAAAGATTAATTAATAAACAATTAAGGTTAATTATTAAAAATTAAGGATTATTTAATTAATAATTAAGGATAACTAATCATTAATTAAGGATAATTAATGAAGGTAATTATGTGATTAATTAATTATAATTAGTTAAATAATTGTAATTACTTAATTGTAAGTAAGCAAGATATAAAAGTAATTAAAATAATTAATTTAATTTATTTGGAAATTAAATTGAATTAATTTGGAATTGAACGACTAATTCATCTTGCTTATAGATGATTGGATTATTATTGAATGCCTTGGTTTGGTTGATATCTCTGATATGTGATTGTTATACTTTGTGATATGAATTGCTTTGTTTTGAGCTGTGACATCTGTGATATATATTGCTGTGTGATTGTGAACTTTTGAATTGAAGTAAAACTATTGGCCCTTAAAATGACATTTTAATTTCGATGCGACCGAGGGTTGGATTCCAAATGGTTATCCGAAAACCACATCGAATATTAATGGTGAACCTTTTGTATGAAAGATAATAAATGAAAATTTGTTGTGACTTATATATCCACATGTTTTTTTTTAAAATAAGCGCTTCTTATTCGGTTAAGTCGAGAGAGGATTAAGTCACAAAACCCATTTAGAATAATGATACGACGAAATGGGAGTGCATTTGAAGACGGTGGTTGAAGACCGGGTATTTTCGAGAACGAAAGGATTACCCGTCGATTGTCTCTGCACTGAGTTGCTTCGGTATGGAGATCTCCATATGTGATAGGGAGTCCGGTCGGGATTGTGGATACCCGGATTTGCAAGGACTTCTTCCTTTATTGGACGATGTGCCTTCGGTTCCATTCGGACCCAGGATGGACTTGTATGGATGTATGTATGACATTACACTTTAAGATGTAAAGCTAACTTCTATTAAATACATTTCTGTTTGGTGGCGGAGAATTTATTCTCTTAGCTTAACACCCTTCTCTGAGACGTACGAGCTTAGAAGTTATGTAGCTGATGGTTATTAGTGATATATTCCCAATTTGGTAGTGTGGCATGCTAAGCGTTGATCATTGGTTAATTGAAGCATGGCTTTTGTGAAAAGCGTAGCTTTGTGTGACGAGACCTTATCGAACCTCACACCCCCGAAATGGTCGAAACAGGAAAAGATGCAGCAAGGTTATGGGGCTCGCGCCCCTCAGGTATGTGCATTTCCTTCTAGATAAAAAGTGGTATTCTGGTATGGAGCCCAGATAATTTGCTTATGTGGTTGTTGGTGTTGAGGGTCCTCGATAAAGGTCGATTACGACCAGGGGATGGCGTACTCGTGACAGTTAGTTACCTAGTTACAGAGGTAACCTGACCTTGTGTTTGCAAGGATCCGATTAGCTTCTCGAGGCGTCCCTTCAGGGGCGTAGCCTTTCAGATAAAGGGATTTCCTTAGCCTTGGCCATTTGTTGGAAATCCAATCACTCAATAGGAGCCCTGTATGGTTTTAGTTGTATAACCTATCATTTTACATGGTAGCTATAGTAGGTATACTATAATGGTAGTATGCTGACTAAGATTAATATTATGCTTTCGAAATGTTTTCTACACTATGCACTAATAATAATATCAAAAGGATTTTTGCATATCAGGCATATTTGACTATCATAAGGAAAAATCTTCCCCAAGTGTGCGATTGCATTGTTTGTGTGGCGGGAGGCCTTATGGTTTTTTCATTTTCCAAAAAGCATGAACGGATTTCTTTTTATTTCTTGTTTTTGTACAAGCAACTATTTTATGTTTACTCATACCAGTCCCATGACTGACCCGGAGTTTATTGTTCCCCTTCTAAACTCCGGGTGCCTATAATTTTCCACACGGACAGCCTAGAGTCAGGTTATCCATGTTCTGGAGCTAGTTCAAACAGTAGATGTAGATTTTGGAAGTCCTTGAAGTCTTTGGTTTGGAAGCTATTGTATTTTGGAAGCTTTTGGTTTCGAGCTTTGATGTTTGGATTGAAGTCGCAGTATGTTGGATCCTATTGAAGTTATTACAGCCTTGTTGTGTTCCGCTGTTATATTATTGTTCTGTTGTTGTATCATATTCATTGTGCTCTGATGTTGGTGGTCGTTGTTGTAATGAATGTTGTATCAATGACGTTATTCATTTTCTTTCTGTTGTGTTGTTATCATCTAATGTTGTTATAAGCTTCAGCGAACTGAACTCCGACGTTTGAATCTCCAGCATTCAAATACGAGTGAGGTATTGGATGTCGATTTCGAACGCTGGATTCCATGTCATTACATGAATATGAATCGAAATGATTTCTAATGTTGGTATAAATTCTATTTGAATTATAATTTAGTTAGTAAGTTTTTAAAACTGAAATTTCAAGTAATTTCGCCAATTTTTGAAATTATCAATTTAATCGACGCGTTAAAATAGCGATTCGGGGCACTGTCTCAGAATTCGACGAAACTAGTTCCATTGGATCCATAAAGTGTATTATTATTGGATTTCAAATTTTATAGTGATCATATGCACCGTCTGGTCGTACGGGATAAAAACACGTTGAAATTAATATTGAAAATTTGGGTTTAAAAAGCTATCTTCTCTATATGATCGAATTAGCACTCAAGACTTGTTCTACTGCGCTTGGAATAGGGGTATAACATTGGTAATGCCAGGCGGCATGCCTTGATAGGAGTTTGGGATTTTAAGTTACTATATACGAAATATTTTGAAATTAGATAATATTTTGAAATTTCAAAGTCAACCATCAGCCACCCTACCAGCCTCCCCCACGTCCCAACCCCTACAATATTTCACATCGTATTCCCTTTATATTTTACGTTGCTCATCGGAAGGAAGACGACGTTTTCTTTCAAATTTAGACATAGCTCAATCAAACGGTCCACGTTCGATGGGACCACTAGGGGACGATTCAGGCGATGTCCCCAACAGAGAAGATGGTCAACGTAAGGAGGGGAAGTTTTTTAGTAGATGGGCTATGTCAATCGGTGGTGGAAGAAATCAAGCCGTGACAGAGGAAGTTGAAGTTTTTGGTTCTGGGTGATTGCGGTGGCCTGGGTGGTCTAGGGGCGATGGTTCCTGAAGAAGGAAGGTCGAGGAAAGCAACAGCTTCCATTTGGTAGTAGTGCAGTAGGGAGACGTGGTCGGAGGATGTTTGAATTTGCCGATGAAAGTGGCTGAAGTTTCATGTTCATGGAGGAGATTTAAACCATCGTCGGCGTTATGGTGAGCTTCATTGGGTAGGTTTCGACGAGGGCTGGGCTCTGTGAAGTTGCGGTGGCCTCCGATGCTACGTGGAGGAGGCAGTTATCCATCGAAAGTTCGGCCGTGGTGCTTGAACCTGGAACGAGCAGGAGAGTATTTCTAGGTGGAAGAAGGATTTATTTCCTTAATTATGGTAATTAAGTTTTAACTATATTATTTAATTAGTTAGTTATATATTTAAATATCTAATTCGTTTTAGGTCCAAATAAAACATGATAAGTTGCGTTTGATTCGTAGCTGCGAAATCTACAATCTAGAATTAACTTTGAATTGATTTGGAATAGTAGGAATTTTAAGTTAAATTGAACGTCATTCGATGAAAATTAAAATTGGATCGGTTGGCAAATTGAAAAATCAAGGTGAGTAAATCTCACTCATTTTGGATTACTGGATTTAATTTATAATAATTAAAATTAATTATTAGATGATTATTGGAATTGATTTATTATTATCTGTGACGACCCGCAAATTCATACCCTTTGAATCGACAATAAGCCATACATGTCGGACCCAAAAAAACACAGACTGATGGAAAGTCATGAGAAAGAGAAGAAGAGAAGAGGAGAAAGAGAGAACCAAATAGAACAATACAGAATCTCACATCGCAGTGGAAAACATATAATATCATACCAATAATCTTTATAATACAGAAACTAGAAATATCATATATATCAATCCGAGTTCAACAATCAATCACTAACCATCAGCCTGGACAGTTATAATAACCTGACCTAAAAATTGCTGATAATTTAAACAACAAAGCAGAGGAAAATATACAAATAGGTATATACGAAAATAAAGATCCCCAGCTCTCCTGCTGAAGCTCTAAAAGCACCAAATCTAAACCTATAAATACACTCGATCTGACTCGAGCATTGAAAGGTAAGAACGCACGGATCAGTCTGGTGAACCAGCATGAGAAACACACTCAACTGAATTTATTAGATTACCAAAACTTTTCCTTTCAAAACAAAAGTATCTCGTAAGATACGCCCACACATAAACACGTACTTTTTTTTCCTTACAATAACCAAAACCTTTCATATCAAATCATGTTATATTATACTAGTATCTAGTGTACAAAAATATTAAAATAGTTAAAATTGTTAACATTATTAAATTCTAACATACTAGGCTCTACAAAAAAAATGGCAGACACATAGTGGAGTTTGGATTTCTATACAAATGACTAGGTGATACCTTCCGCCGGTACATCTCTAGGGGAATGCACCGAGGAATATTACAACGGAAACTCCACCAACACAAGACCGGCCTACCTTTATAACTAGGTAGTATCGAATATATCATCTCCCGGTCGTTACCGACCTTTCCGAGGGCCCTCATAGCATACAAACCAAATTAATTTACATCCCGAATGTCATAGTGAGAAGAAATATATCTAGAAGGGAATGATCATATCCTAATTGGGAATGCTGCATTTAGCCCTGGTGCATCTAACCCTGTTTCGGTCATTTCCGGTTGATGAGGCCTGAGGTAACGATTAACTTTCGCATT
Organism: Allium cepa; assembly: GCA_030765085.1. Lineage (NCBI taxonomy): Eukaryota > Viridiplantae > Streptophyta > Magnoliopsida > Asparagales > Amaryllidaceae > Allium > Allium cepa. Next base: position 586,799,783 of record CM060940.1, read on the forward strand.
TCACATATCACATCACTTTGAATGCCACAATGCTATTTCCGTTGACTACTAATTGCCTTCTACAGAAATACAACCCTTGAGCTCGTATGTCTGAAAGAGGGTGTTAAGCTAAGAGAAGTTGCCTTCTCCACCACCACTGATGTATGTTTGTAAAAACCAATGTTGTTTGCACAAAAAATGGACAAACACCTCCAAGTCGTATTATTTTAGTTGAGTATGTGTGATTTTCAATGATTTTAGATGAGTATGTAAATATGAGAAAAGTAAGGGCTGAAATGTAAAAGACACGCAGGTTTATAGTGGTTCGGCCAGAATGTGCCTACGTCCACTTTATATGTTATTATCTTTCTTCTTCCAGATTACAAGTACAATGCTTTGTATACAAGTGTATGAAAGTAGTTTGAAAGTTCCTTCCTTGCTTGAGCTCTCAAACTTGTCTGCCATTGTTGTACCCCTGCCCCTCTATTTATAGAGTGAGGTAGGGGGCAGGGGTCTTGGATGTATATAGCTGCCAGCGGGCCTGGGCTGAAGCAATCTGGCCTGGTAGTCCTCTGGTTCGGCGGAGCTTCATTCGGTCGTGCATGGAGATGAAGTGGAGAGGCTTTGGTTCGGCGTGATGGTAGAGAGTAGTGGTTGGTCCGGTGTTGGTTTGGACCGGCATGGTGTAGGAGGTGTGGACCGGTATTGGGAGTTGGTTCGGCGGTCACCTGGACCGGTAGTTGCTCGGAGCGGTAGCAGGACTTTTAGCTTTGCCGAATGGAGTGGAGGCCGGATGTGGTTGTACATGTTTGGTCCGGTGGTAGTGTTATGCCGAATGTCCTTGGGTTTGGAAGGCCGAATGAGCCTATGCCGAATGAGCCTCTGTATTTGGTATGCCGAATGATTCTCTGGTATAGGGAACGCCGAATGCACTTGTGCCAAAGGGGATGCCGAATGATTCTTGAGTACCATAGTATGTGGAGATGATGAAGATGCTCGCTGGTCTCGAACGTGCATGGAACCTGACGCTCCTTGGTCTCGAGGCCTTCTGGGCGAGAATTCGCCCAACATTTGCCCCCCAAAGTGGGGCACGTGCTTGCACGTGTCGCGCTTTGTTTCTCGTAGGTGGGAAGACTCGTCTTGTAATGTCATGGGCTGGATGTTTATATCCTATTGATGTCCTGCGAAGGAATTCATAGTTTTAGTGTGAATTCAAATAACGACCGTTCGGGGTCGAAATATTTGTGATCAAGTGAATTGCGCCGTTCGAGGCGAGTTAGTGTACCCCGAGGGGGTTATCGATGCCAGGTTCACGTTAGAGTGGTTCCCTGGATCGTTTGTCAAGGTGGTTTATCGCTAGCTCAGAGCATGCCTAGGGGTTGTTCTCGACCCCGTACATGTGTAAGTAGCTTAGCCATTTCATAATTATCAAATATCCATTTGACTGATGAGCTTAAAAAGGGATGTCAAAGTGTAAATTCTCATGACGATAGGGTTAATAGCCATTCAGAGCGTGCCTATGGACCGTTCGTGGTCGCGTGCACGTGTAAATGATTAATCCATGTTAGTGAGAGATTCACGACTTATCCATTGTTATCATATTTTTTATTTTATTAGTAAGCTCTTAGAGTTCGGCACTTATCTGAGCGAGGCGCCCTGCATGCCCCCAGTTCCCGGTCTTGGACGGTAGAGAGAGGGTTCCATTCGGTTCTTGGTTGGTCCGGCTAATCTCATCCGGCTTCTGGTGGTCCGGTATTATTGGTCCGGTTGGGCAAAATGTTTGGTTCGGTGGTTGTGAATTCGCCTATATATAGAGGCCGCACCCCCTTGTTTTTCTTTACCGAACGAGTAGAGCCGAACCATATTGAGCACCGAACCAGTTAAGTACCGGATCAAACGAATACCGAATCAATCTAGCGCCGGACCAATCTAGTACCGAACCAGGTATGTTCCTCTTTGCCGAATACATACGAAAGTTTCCATTTTACCGAATGGGACTATGGCCTTGGGGCCGAACGAGATGGAAACCGAATGAGATGGTAACCGAATGAGATGGAAACCGAATGAACTGGAAACCGAATGAACTGGGAACCGAATGTATTGGGAACCGAATGAACTTGTGAACTTGAAAACTTTAGTTTGCGAATGAAATCCCACACTTGCACGCATTTGTTTGTTTACTTTTCTATGTTCCTTGTTCTAATGCCGTGCCTTCCTTGTGTTGCAGAAAATGTCTCGCAAAGCGGAAACACGATCGGACAGAAAGAAGTCTAGAGGCACAGGAGAGCCTTCCTCTTCCTTGCCCCCAGTCCAGCCAGGATCCGGGCAACATCGACCTATTCCGAGGTCTCTAGTGGACGGATATGGTCCACAGGAACTTTTGGTCTCTCCCCCGGATTGCTTTCCTAGCTCCCTAAAGGAGGAGCAACTTGACGTCATATCCCGTTCCTTCGGGATAGATAGGGCTCTTATGCTGCTGCCGGGAGATGGAGTGATGCCATATAATCCTCCCGAGGGCTACTTCGCTTTTAGCAGATACCATTGCATGTGCGGCGCTATCCCCCCTATCAACGCTTGGATAGTAAGCTTCACCACATATTTGAAGGTGGCTCCCTTCCAGCTTCAGCCTAACTCATATGCTATCCTGGTGAGCCTCTTTGTCATCTTCCAGAGGAGGTACGGGCGTCCTCCTTCTAACCGGGAGATCCGATACTTGTACAACCTGAGAGGCTATAAGAAGGGGTCTCCGTATATTAGTCTGGAGGCGGCCGTACCCTTCAAACCAGTTCTGGACTTATATTCCAAGTTTACCATGTTCAAGAAAGAGTGGTTCTTCATCAAGGACGATGCTGTTTCTTTCCGCCTTTTCACTTCTGGCTGTAAGATGGATTTCATTTATATTTTCCATGTTTTGACTGTAGTGTTTTTTCTGACATGCTTCTATTTCTGGCTAGCGACAGGTGGTATTGCAGTTGTGGAGGATGATTCCTTGGTGCGAATGGCTGCTGAACTAAAGGCTATTCCGGCACGGGACCGGTCGGCCTCCTTCTTGATCAGGAACGCAACCCTCTTGGAGTATAATTTGATCTTACCGCACCAGTCCGTGGTTAAGCAAAGAGACACGGCTGAGGAGAAGGCTGCTAAAGCTAAGGAGGGGGATAAGGTAAAGAGCGGTAAGAGGGAGCCTTTCGCAGAGCGTCCCGTGGTCGGGGGGAAGAAACTGAGGAAGTCCGATGGCCCTTCTCCAAGTACTTGCCCGATTGTCCCGGAGGAGGAAGGTGTAGAAGAGGAGGAAGGAGGCGAAGTTGGAGAAGGGTCGGAGGGTGGAGGAGATGGCGAAGGTCAAGGTGGTAGTGGTGTTGCTGCTCTAACCTCTGAACAAGACCTCGAACTGGATGAGGCTCTCCGTCGGGCCTTCGGGGAGTCGGAGGGAGAGTCGGAAACGGAGAAGGGAACGGAGAAGGCAAAGGAAACCGGCAAAGCTGTGGCTGGCACTGACCCATCCTCTAAGGGTTCCTCAGCTAGGGTGATTCCGGCGATGCAAGGTGAACTTTTGTCTTCTGCCGATTCTATTTTCGATAAGGACTTAGAAATTTTTTACGGTTCACTTCCGTCCTGGAATGAGATCCAGGACTTATTGCAGTATCCCACTCCTCCGCCGGGTTTGTATAACAGATGTGTCTCCTCACTTTTCTTTCTTTTTAACTTAGCACATTTTTTGAATTGCGGATTATTGTATGTTCGTAACACTTGTTCTTTATTCCAGGGGCAGGCCAGGCGGGTAAAACGTCGGATGTTCGACACCGCCTTGAACAATTTAAGTCGAGGAGAGCTTCCGCGAAACCTTCTACTGATCGCACTGGGGACGTAGTCAAGTACCGCCCTCTTCTTGGGGTCATCGAAGAGGGCATTCAGAAAAGGAAGCGGAGCCGTTCCTTATTTGAGTCTTCTTCTGCTTCGCAGCTTCCTACTCTGTCTCCCCCTACTCAGCCTCCTCGTGATACTACGGAGGAGAGCACGGAGCCCTGCCCCCCTCCTCCTCCTTCCAAGAGTTCTACTGTCATTCATATAAGGCGTCCCGATGTGCCTCGCCCCGTGCCTCGTGACCCTTTTGCCGGCCATCCTGATTTAGACCCAAGTTTTCGGGACATTTCATTCGATGAGACCACGGGCGAGCACCTACTTCCCCGCAACCCCATGGTAAGAGTGCTGGACGAGGCCAAATCTTTAGATCTTGATTTACTTACTACACGGGTAGTCACCATGGGGGATGAGGCCAAGGCTAATATCGACCGGGTGGCCGCAGAGACCAAGAAGTTAATGGAGCATCATGCTAAGTTGGTCAAGGCCGGGGAAGAGATCGGGAGTGCTAACATTCGGTTGAGGTTAAAGGTTGCCGATCAGGCCAAGCAACTCGCCGACCAAGCCATCCAGATTTCCCAGCATGAGGAAGCCTCCAAGCGTCTGAAAGAGACCATGGAGAAGGCCAGTAGGGCGGAATTACGGAAGATGGAGGTCGCTTGCAGGGAACGGATTAACATAGCTATCGCAACGGTGGATGAGGTTCGAAATGCGGATCTCGAGCGGGTAGAGGAGTTGTCAGGGAGGCTCGAGGCTGCGGAGATGGCTCAGGCCGAGTTGAAGGAGGAGATGGAGGAGATGAGGAGGTCCCTCAAGTTGAAGGAAGAGGAAATGAGGAGGTCACTCCAGGCTGACTGCTTGAGATACCAATCAGAGAGGGACGTCGCCATCACCAAGTTGCAAGCTTCCGAGGCCCGGGTGAGGGAGTTTGAGGAAAACGAGGGGATGATGGATGAGATGTTGCAGGATATGTACTTCCACACTTGGAAGGAGGGCGGCTTGTCTTGGATGGACGATTACCCTCGGGTCATGGCCAAGGTGTATCTCCAGGCTTTAGAGGAGGCCAGGGTGAATGCGGGTAAGGAAGGCGGAGAGGCTTTCAACTTGAGTGCGGTTACTGCTCAGTTCTCAAAGGAGGAGCAAGCGGCGGTGAAGGAGGGGATGCGGCTACTCGCTGCAGAGGAAGCGGGCGTGCAGTTGGATGATGAGGATCAAGCGGCGGATGCTGGTGAGTTATTCTTTTCCCTTTCTTTTCTTTTCGTGTTTTCATAACTTGATCGTTCGTTTAATGAATTCCTCTTCTGATCTGGACAGGTGGGACTTCAGATCCACATGCTGGGGGCTCCGATCCTGCGGCTAAGTAGGCTGGGGGAGTTGGTGATGGAGTGTGGATGCATCTGCCATCTTTTTGTTTCTTTTTTATCACTGTTCATGTTAGTCTTTGATATGCAACTGTAATAAAATTATTTGCAAAGAATAACTTCGTGTGATCTTATAATATAAGCTGATTTTGTCATGTTCAAATGTTGTTGCTATCTTTATGTGCTGTGTGAGAAGTATAATTATGTATATGCCTGTGATTCCACTTGTGTTTGATGTTAAGTTTTTGCTTGAAATATAATTTCACGTTTTGCAATGTCAGTGTATGAATAAGTTATAGTTACGCATTTATGTACAAGAGAAGAGAGTACCGCCCTTTATGTTTTATTCGCAGGCGGTAGCTTTGAGTGTCTTGTGTAACTGTTCACGGGTATAGCAGAGCGCCCTGCTACCCAGCATGCAGGCTTAGAGCCTCATGAGTGAATGCTTCCTATTTGGTTTCCTGTACTTTAGAGTTTGTTATACAGGATAGGAGAAAAATATTTAAATGAAATGGAAATATAGTAAAAGTAAAACTTCCAGTCACGGAAGGCCGTCGATGTGCTTAAGTTCGTGGCAAACGGGTTTTGTAGTCACTTTCCCTAGCTGTGGGTCTTGGAGACATTTGTCACCCATCTTACGCCTCCGCGGGGAGTTTTCTTTTTTACCACAGCCGCACTTAAGACACATCGGAGCCGAGATCGCGCACGGTAACTACCCGAACCATTATGGTCCGTAATCGTGGGTATTATTCGATTTACCGTGGCCGGCTAGCGTGGGTGCCGTTGGCCGTGAACTACCCCTGGCTGGCCACACCTTATGTTGGGGCTTAAAGTAGGTTCACAGTTACCGGCGAGCCGAACGCCGTAATGAGCTGCCATCGGCTATAGTCGGCCTTTATGATGACTTATAATCGGCTCATTACAGTTGGCTTTGAGGGCAGGCGCACAATGAGTTAACCCGCAGCAGAGGGATGCTGGAGCAAAAGTGTCTCATTGGCGAGTGCATAGAATCGTAGCGTACCTGTTAGGCCTAGTCCAGATGAGGCCGCGGTGCATCTTGAGTGGAGATGCCATAGGATTTTGTTCAACAGAAAGGGATAAAGCTTAACAAGCAGCCAAGATATGAAGGCACAAGGTAACAAGAGATAAGATTTTTAAAGTGGTTCGGCACGATAATGCCTACGTCCACCGTGTTAATACGCTTCATATGGGCGGTACGTGTTAAGCAAAGTATCGACGGAGGTGTCGGATGTTCCAAGCCCTCTGGAACACCACTCCGTCCACTGTTGACAAAATATAAGCTCCGTTGTTGTGAAGATCTTGATGAATTTCATATGGTCCGTCTACTGGTGCTTTCATGGTTAGGTAGCATGACAGGCTCAGCTATATCCGACCCCTGCCTGGCACCTCCCCCGTTGGGTTTGGTTCCAAGTGTTTCCTCAGGTCGGAATTCGGGCTGAGTCCGGGCTCGGCTCCTACCATGACCATTTCTTTATTAACCTCTTCGAAGAAGAAAGGTCATTGTTGTCTCACAGATCCTCCAGATTGGGACTCGGTCCATGATTCGGTGTTGCGGGAGGATCCGCATGAGGATAAGATCTCCCTCTTGTAAGCTGCGATGCTTGATTTTGGAGTTGCATTGTGCTGCCACTTTTTGCTTGTGGGCTTCTGCTTTTAAGTGTTGCATCGTTTCTCCTCTCCTCAATCAGATCCAAAGACATGAGGAGGAGTTCTTCGTTTTCTTCTGGGTTGCAGTGGGTCCCATGGTGAGATGGCGCTACAGTTTCAACTGGGGGCATGGCCTCCAATCTGTATGCCAAAGAGAAAGGAGTATGCCCCGTTGATGTTCTATGAGAGGTGCGGCAGGCCCAGGGTGCCGTAGGAAGTTCGTCCACCCAAGCGCCTTTTGACTTTTCAAGCTTCTTCTTGGTTAGGGTTTTGAGAATTCTGTTGACAGCTTTGACTTGTCCGTTTGCCTGAGGATAAGCTACAGATGAGAAGCTTTTGTGAATTATGTGCTCTTGGCATCGGTTGGTAAACTCTTTGTTGTCAAACTGGAGTCCGTTGTTTGATATGATCTTGAGTGGGACTCCGTACCTGCATAGAATATTTTTTGATCAAGAAGTTGATAATTTATGTAAGAAGTTGATAATTTATGCCAAAGATATTTTATTTTAAAGGGTCCGCTTCCACCCATTTGGTGAAATGATTAAAAACATCCTTCTAGCCATCCAGGACAAAGTTTAAAGCAAGGGAGGGGGGCAAGAGTCAAATCTCTGTCCTGGTTGATATAAACGCTTTCCTCCCTTCTTGCCCCCAGCGTTATCTCTAGAGTCATTTCTTCAAACGTCCTTTGTTGCAGCGGGAGTGTCGCCATGGGTAGTCTTAGCCTGTTGTCCTGACTGTCTTTTAGCGGTAGCGTTTTCAAGCCTCATATACTTCCCAGCTTCATGGAAGAAGTCAGGTAACGTAGCTGGTTTATCTTTTGTTAACCTCCTAGCAAACTTGGTATCCGGATGCACGCCACTACAAAGGGCCGTTAGGATAAGTTTCTCATTGGCATCTTGAACTGTTGCTGCTGTGGCGTTGAACCGTGTTAGATATTGTTGCAGCGTCTCTCCGGATTTCTGTTTGATATTGGATAGAGAATAAGCATCCTTGGGTTGTTCCACATGGATGAGGAACTGGCTAATAAACCTTTCTTTCAACATCTCCCATGAGCTGATGGATCCTCGGGGTAGATGGCAGAACCAGGAGGTAGCTAGATCTGCTAGGAATAGCGGAAAGCATTTACATAATACTCCTTCTGTTGCTCCACTCATGAGCATATGCTGGGTGTATCTCTGTAAGTGTACGATGGGGTCGGAAGTTCCTTTGTAAGGTTCCATGGTTGGCATTTTCCATTCCCGGGGGGCGATGGTAGTTTCGATATTTCGGGTAAAGGGGCTGGTGACCCTAGCGCCTATCCCCCGGTCCCTTTGCTCTCGTTGGACACACTCTCTGAATAATCGTGCCATTCGTTCGTCAGAACTTGGAGCGGACAAAAATGAGCTTAGTTCTTCCCTGCGGGATCTATCTCGTCCAGATGACCTGTAGGGATGGTACAATCTATCACTTCTTGCATTATCCAGTGGTTGTCTCTGGCTGCTCGGATGCATGCTAGGACCAGCTACAGTTGCCCCCTGCCTTGATCTTACCCGGTGGGGTTCTGCTTCGAGCATTTCCATGGGGCCAACTTCGGGCTGGGTTCCAGCTTGGCTCCGTTCAGCGGGGTTTCTATGATTCCTGTCGATAGTTTCTTCGAAGAAGGAATACCTTTGCTGTCTCCGAGATCCTCCAGATTGAGACTCATCCCATGATTCAGTGTTGCGGTTGGATTCTTCAGCATCCCTTAAGCGTGACATAAGTTGGTCCACTAAAGCTTCTTGTTGGGATGTGAAGCGGTTGGTTACTTCAGCCACAACTCTGTCTAGATCTGCCCTAGTTATTGGTTGTTCGGTGGCAGGAGCTATCAGATTTGCCTGGTATCCATCTGGTGCTGCTGTTGAAATTGGATGATCCTCTTGATCTGGGGCTACTGGATCCGGAAGACTGCTAGTTGCGATGTTCTTTCCTTTGTTAACATCCTTCCGTTGCTTGGAAGGCATGATTTCTAAGCGACGAACGTCGTTATGAGGAAGAAGGTTGAGTGGGAGAAGCTGAAGCTTCGAGTTCAGTTCTCAGTGAAAGCACCAAAAATGTTTGCACAAAAAATGGACAAACACCTCCAAGTCGTATTATTTTAGTTGAGTATGTGTGATTTTCAATGATTTTAGATGAGTATGTAAATATGAGAAAAGTAAGGGCTGAAATGTAAAAGACACGCAGGTTTATAGTGGTTCGGCCAGAATGTGCCTACGTCCACTTTATATGTTATTATCTTTCTTCTTCCAGATTACAAGTACAATGCTTTGTATACAAGTGTATGAAAGTAGTTTGAAAGTTCCTTCCTTGCTTGAGCTCTCAAACTTGTCTGCCATTGTTGTACCCCTGCCCCTCTATTTATAGAGTGAGGTAGGGGGCAGGGGTCTTGGATGTATATAGCTGCCAGCGGGCCTGGGCTGAAGCAATCTGGCCTGGTAGTCCTCTGGTTCGGCGGAGCTTCATTCGGTCGTGCATGGAGATGAAGTGGAGAGGCTTTGGTTCGGCGTGATGGTAGAGAGTAGTGGTTGGTCCGGTGTTGGTTTGGACCGGCATGGTGTAGGAGGTGTGGACCGGTATTGGGAGTTGGTTCGGCGGTCACCTGGACCGGTAGTTGCTCGGAGCGGTAGCAGGACTTTTAGCTTTGCCGAATGGAGTGGAGGCCGGATGTGGTTGTACATGTTTGGTCCGGTGGTAGTGTTATGCCGAATGTCCTTGGGTTTGGAAGGCCGAATGAGCCTATGCCGAATGAGCCTCTGTATTTGGTATGCCGAATGATTCTCTGGTATAGGGAACGCCGAATGCACTTGTGCCAAAGGGGATGCCGAATGATTCTTGAGTACCATAGTATGTGGAGATGATGAAGATGCTCGCTGGTCTCGAACGTGCATGGAACCTGACGCTCCTTGGTCTCGAGGCCTTCTGGGCGAGAATTCGCCCAACAAATGTAAGTAATCTTAGAAATGCAATATCAGACACTCGTCAATATAGTTGTCCAGGAACAGGAAAAACTGAAGTTACTTTCCTACCACATCCAGTCGGGGAATCCCAAGGAATAGTAGCGACAGCCCTTGTAATGGATATTTCATAACGAAGAGACTACTACTACTATATGTATATTGGGATTTAACACCAAACGGTCAACAAGCAGTCCTTCACTATGAAAATCCTAAATATCAATACCATCAATAACCTGCACAATCAAACGCGTATACGTTGGTCCGAAGTGGTTTTTAGATAAACCGCTCCCGGTCTCCTCGCACCAACAACGCAAAAGCATTTCTCAACCTCATACAGAAACTAAGTCTCATAGACTTATCACGTCTCTAACTTTCAACTTGCTATCCTTCGACCAAGAAGAAAGCACGATGGATTAAAGTAATCACTCTGCACTACACAAATTAACATCCTCAACACAAACGATAATCAAGCCTACACAGATGGCTATGTACTAAGTGTACGATTAAATAGTTCCCATATCAGGTCGAGGAACTAAAATGATCAAATTTGATAGTCGGTTATTTAACTATCAAAGCAAACTATAAATATTTGGCACCGTAAGTAATCACTAGGCCCTTTTAATCAATCTTTTATTAATCAAATCACTTTTCAAATATTCACTTCAAATATCTTTAAAAGGATATATTCTCAAAACCATTTCAATATTTCACTATTTGGAAAACATTTCCATATGCTTATTTTAATAATAAGTGAATTCACAATTTACTTTAAATTTCAAACCATTCAAACTCTATTTTAAAATATCACTTTCCAAAACATTCATTTTATTTAAAAGATTATTCACTGTCCAAAATCGTGAATATAATTCTCTAACCATATTCATTACTTCTACATATTTAACTAAAAGAATTATCCACCGTCCAAAATCCAATTATAAATTAATTTACTTATAAATCATTTATTTACAAATTCATTCTTTGTATAACTTCATCAATTTATAAATCATCTTATTTACATATAGGATTCATTTACAACTTCATTTTAAACATTTACAAAGCACGTTTATAATCTCAATACTTTTATTTATAAAATATCAATTTTTGTAAATCTTATATATATAAACCATTTATAAAAAATTCAAAATTCTCAATTTTAACTTATTTTCCAAAACAATTATCTCCATATTTCAAAATCATATTCTAATTCCATTTGAAATAAACTTCTTCTTTTAATAATTTACAACTTATTATTAGAATTTATATAACTTCAAAAATCATATTTACGTGTATTTCACAAAAATCGTATTTACGTATATTTCACAAAATCATAATTTTTATAACATAAAAATTATAACTTTTTATTTATTTAAAATAAATTCATTTCTTTAATCATTCAAAAATTATAAAACATCTATTTTCAAAATCACTTTGAAATCCTTTTAAATTTGAAATCATCATTTTAATATTTTAAATTACCAAAATTATGGCCCAATACTACAACAGCACTAAATAAGGTGATTCACATCAATCATGACATCCAAATCATCATATATCACATGATAACAGCATATATAACAATATATGTAAATAAAATCAACACTGGTGAGGAATCCAATTGGATCCCTTCAATCTATCAATTGCAACAAATATACATATGAGAAAATATGTACATTGTCCGCTTCGAGGCTGACGGGCATAGAAAGGGTCATCCACTCATATACAGGAACATATAGGGTCTCATTTGCTCCAATAGGCAGGAATATATAAAATACCAATCAATATATATATAATATCATATATCACCCAAACAATCATCGATCAACAAAAAATAAATTTATTCTCACTTATATAAAAATATAAGCGAGTCAGATGGAGTGAGTTGTACTCACTTTGATTCCAGTGGTCGTTGCAGCTTTTATTCCGAATAAAATTAAAAAGGCGTTTAATTTTATCCAAAATTTTCACTGGCTCCAATCAATCCCAAATATGCTCCACTGCGTAGTCATCGCAAATACAAACCCAACGCAACTTGTTTCGTCAAATTCCGACCTCGTATGAAGAAGTTATGCAATTTCAAAGATTACACAAATTAAATTATAATTAATTTACAAATTCTTTTATTTTATTTTTAACCTTGAGTAATATTGGCCATTGATTTCAATGAAAACATATCGTGGCCACATCCATTTCTTTTTCTCACGCGTATATCCCCCTCCCCTAATATCACGTACGCAAAAAACCCATAGCCGCCATTATCAATTGAATTGTCGCGACCTCCTCGATCATTTTTACAACGATCGACAACCCTCATTCGAACACCCACAGGCCCATGCCCCTTTATGCCAAACATGGCTGAGCTTGGCTCAACCATCTCGTGGAAAAAAAATGTGCAAAAGATGAATGAAACGCGACGATTTTTGGCTCCATTCGACGACTATAACGAAAATCCGCCATAGGTTGTATAGATCTCGCGATGCTCTACGACTTTGTAGTTGAAAGTATTTCATAATTTTTTACGAATTGAGAGGAAATGAGGGAGAAATAATTGAGCTCTCTTGGTCATTGAAATTGAATACGGCGGCTAGGGTTTCTGGCCTAGGTTTTGTGAAAAAAAGGAAAAAGTGTGGCCTTTTATAGAAAATTTCGTAACACTATTCATCCGAAAAAATTTCGAACTCGAAACGAAGCATGTGGCCATGCATTTTTAATGTTTTACCCCTGTTCCTTACATAATGGAATATATATTGGGAATCAATTCCATCATATTTGGAAGATAGGTTTCGAATCGACTTATTTTGAACTAAAATTTACTTAAATAAATTTCTAAGCGTTTCAGCTTCCCACGAGCAAACCATAAGTCAGATTGATACGAAATTTGAAATTCTGTAATAATATAACATTACGAATCCAATGAAACCAGTTTCGTCGAAATCCGAAACAATATCAAAAATGACTATTTTTACACGTTAATTAAATCGATAAATTTCCAATTTCTATATTAACTTTTAAATCAATTTTAAAAGTTCTATAAGTCCATTCTAATTCAAATAGAATTTAATTCAACTTTATAAATCATTTTTACTCACATTAAATCCAAAAATAAAATTATTTCTATGATTTTAAATATTAAATTAATAATTTAATTATCCAAATAAATTATTATATTCGAAATATAAGTTAATCAACTTATAGAATTAACTTGTGAATATTTAAAGTCAATTAAATATATGAATTTCAAATGACTGAAATTCTAGGTCGTTACATTATTAGTTGAATATTATATTATATATAGTAGTATATATATTAGTGCTTGGGTATATTCCTGCCGATTGGAGCGGAGGAGACACTATGTGCCCTGCATAATAAGGATGATTCTATATTACCGCGATATCCTGTCTCGAAGCGGGATTAATATTTTATGTTATATAACATCTGTGGTTGCAAGAAAATAAGTTGGAGGGATCCAACTGGATTCCTCAAATATATATTGATTGTTTTTCAAATGTAGCAATAAATGATGTGATTGAATAATCTGTTTTGGATTGTTGCGTTATTTGATATATTAGATGCTATAGTAGCACTGGCCCTAATTTTGGTATTTTAAATACAATAAATAGTATTTTTGAACCTTAAAAAGAAATTGAAAGGTGATTTTTGGAAATAAAAATATTTATAATTGGAATACTGAATAAGTAATGGTTTGGGTTAAATAAAAGATTTGATTTTTGGAATATACATAACTATTTCATAAGGAGTTTTCAAAAATAAATATATTTTTGAAATTTATATATATATATAAGGAAATTTAAATAAGGGGTTTTAATAATATTTCTTAAATTATAATTAGAAGTTGAAATCGAGGTTTTGAAGGGATTTGGATATAACTGGATTTATTGAAAAGAGATTTCCAAGCGGGATTTTAAATAGAAATTGAATTAAACGGGTTTTTGGAATCTAGATGTGTTATTAATAGATAGAACAAGAATGAGTTATGAATTTATAATCGATATTTACGAATGAAGCGAAATAGTTATAAATGGATAAAATTTTGAAGGATATGTCGCAGTATGGATCTAAAACGAGATATGGGAATTTGGTTTTGGAAATAGATGATTCTATTTTAGGAAACTGGAAAATGGTTACAGATTTTGAATTGTAAATCGAGGTGTATAAATTGAGAGAGATTATAAATGGAAATCGGTTATATCGAAATTTAAAAAAAATCTTGGAATCAAGAAGTAAAATTTGTTTGAAAAGATATTATTTGTTAAACAGTGTTGTTTAAAACTATTATTTATATTTAATATATTTTGGAAAAGTTAACCATTCGAATAGATTTAATTTATTATGAATAACCCTTGTAAGTCGAAAAATATTGTTTATAATGAATTGGGAATCAGTTTCCATTGTTTACTTGAGAAGTGTTTTGATCTTTTAAATAATTACTTAAACGCCTTATTGGAAAATAGTTCTTTCCTTAAAATACTTCTTATTATTATATATAGAATTTAAAAGTAAGTAATTTCATTTTTTTTTATAAATTCTCTCGATATTGTGACCAGATTTTATCGAACGGATGTGACTTTATAAGAGATCTTGTAACAGAATTTTGGAAACTTAAGGAATTCCCGAAATGGTTAGATATGTAAACTTTGAAAAATGAATCTGAATTCATAAAAGAAGTTATAAATTGGTGAATGAGATTTTAAATGAGTAAAATCGATTTTGGAAATTGTATAAGGAATTATGAAAAAATTCGGAGATTTATGAAATGAGTTATAATGAGTTGTGACTTTACAAAAAGGGTTGCAAATGGTTTTATGAAGCAGGAATAAGGGGAGATTTCCTCATTTTTGAATATGCCTATAAAATCGATAAGTTATGAATATTTCCTAAGTGTTGAGAAGAGAAGTAAGCGATTGTGGAAAATATATTTACAAATATTTTTTTAAGTATTGGAATAAAATGTTTTGGAAATGTTTTGACTTTGGGAGGGTTATACAGAAATATTTCTAAGTGTTGATATAGGTTGAAATTCCTATTATGGATATAAGCATTCGAAATTGTTTCAAAATATTGACTTATTGAAAGAGTTTTGAATATATATATACATATATATATATATATATATATATATGTTTGTAAAGATATTTTGAATGAATGTTTTGAAAGATTTATAATATGGGCCAAGTGATTATTTGTGTGTGTAATTTGATAGTTAAATAACCGACTATCAAATCTGGCCAAATTCGTTAATCTTTTGGAAGAGACCAGGATCGGATTTAATTATTCGAAAACCACTTCGATCAGATTTATGCGTTGTGAATTGCAATATCATGAAGATGATAAAGACGTAGTTCTTAGAGATTCAGTTTGTTTAGACCCAGAACAACTTGTATGGATAAATGCTATCATTGCATTGGTGCTTGAAAGGCAGTGTTAGCATTCCATGTATGAATGCTATGTTAAGGTAAAATGTAGCCTCAAGCCTCAATAACTGGGAATGACTAAAACAGGAAAAATGCAGCAGGGCTATGTGGGTCACTCCCAATAGGGTATGATCATCACTCATCAAGAGTGGACATTTATCATCACTTTCATTTGTATGCGTTTTGGGGCCCATTGGTGATGATCATATTCGGTACTATCCAGTAAGGAGTAGGCCGGTCTAGTGTTGGCATGGATTGATAGGTTAGATCTTGGTACATGTTTCTACAGGTGTACTATGGGGAGCGGTACCCTAGTAGCCCCGTCATTGTATGGAATCCAATATCCACTACGAGCCAGTACGGTTTTAGTTGTATACCAAATATGCTGAAACATGAGATGCAAGCATTTCGGCTATTTTATTGTTTATTTTCTATAGACGCTATTATAATATCAGATCATTTGATATAAAATGTTTTGGTTATCGTAAGGTAAAAACCCGTCGTATTTATGTATGGCGTGGTCTTACGAGATACCTTTGTTTTCAAAGAATTTTGATAACAGTAATAATTCAAATTGAGTGTGTTTTCTCACGCTGGTTTTCCAGACCGACTCGGGTGTTATTTTATTATAATGCTCGGGTCAGACCAGTATTACAGATTCAGGTTAGGATGCAATGGAGCTCAAGAGACGAGCTGGAGGATTCTCAGGCGTATTTTACATGCTTGGTTATTTCCATGTGTGGGTCATGTTGTATATTCAGTATTTGTGAGGATAAGTTATTATAACTGTCCAAATTGATTTGTTGATTGTTGCACTCCGATGATGGTATGTTTATTAACAGTTACTGTTTTCTTTGTATAAAGATCTGTTATTATATATTAGATTTTGTTCCGCTGCGATTGTGAGATTTTGTGTTGTTGTTTCTGTTTCTTCTTCTTTCTTTACTTCTCACCCTCTCTTCCTTTCCATGACCTTCCATTATTCTGTACTTTTTAAGTTGGATAGGTATGGTTATTGCTGATTCAAAGGGTAAAAATTGTCACACCAATGGAAGAAACTACATCCAAATCCAAGCTTGTAAGCAAAAGTTATAGGCGTTAGAAGATTGAAAATTTAAAAAAAAAATATAGAGGGGCAATAGAGTAATTTCATCACCCCTCTCTACCCTCAACCCTACAGCCGCGTATGCATGCAAGACAATCCATGGCCGCCACTCCTCAACCACGAACGTGCGCGCCCACACTCGCCAAAACCCAGATCAGACGTCACCGTTGGCCGTGCCTCCACCTCCTCCACCCACGCTTGGCCACACGACCACCTAGGCTTACCAGAAAAGAACCGCCGTCGCTACTCCTCATGGCCATTCTCTGGCATTTTCTTTGACTACAACAAGAACCAACCGTATGCACTCGTCTTCATATCCTCTTCCAGCAGCAACTTCCCGATCGTCAAACGTCGACGATCCAACGTTGATCGTGAAACCCTAATATGGACATCTGATAATAAACGGCTGATTTCTGGCCAAATCAAAACTCCAATCAACAAATAATTATAGATGTGGATTGCATTCATGAAGAGCTTTCCAACGATATATAATTCGATAGGTATTGAGAAGTTTGAATTTTGAAGTTTGATTTGAAATTGGGAAATTAGGGTTTTTGAAAGACATCCATTGAAGAAGGAACCGATGAGAATAAAGTACATACAAAAATCAAAAATAAAAGCTGCTAGGGTTTCAGAAAATATCTATTTATATAGACAGAGATGGATAAGAACGAATGGACAGATCAAATTGGGTCAAAACGATAACAACCCGAAAAGGTCGTTTCGTTCCTGAAACGAAAGTAGATCTTCCCATATATCAAAATATATGTTTTCGATATCTTTAAACTCAATGGAACAAGTTTCAAACCCTAATTCCATTGTATACAAAGTTAGCTTTTAAAAATCGAATTATATTCATTTGAATTCTATTAATTTCGAGCTCGCACGATCAATCGATAAGTTTCATCGCTACGGAACTTGAAATTTTAAAATAATTCCCTGTTATGGATCCGATGAAACTAGTTTCATCGAAATCTGAGATAGTGGCCAAAATGGCTATTTTTCCGGTTAATTAAATAAATTATTGTTATTAAATTGATTTAATCACTTTTACATTCCGAATTAAAAGTTAATAATTTTCATCATTCTTGATTACACAGAAATTAATAATCTTTTACAATATAGTTTTCCATATTAAATCCAAGATTTAAATATTTTATAAATTTTAGCATTCAAGTACAACTGTAATAAACCCCAGTTAATTATATTTTAATTTCAATCAAATTTTTTTGTTTCGATTTACACTCTTATTATTGAATCAACTATTACCTTATGAATATAATTATCATTAGTTTACATTTTCTTACATTCATATTCTACTGTTATCATCTTTACTCATATTAACTGTAATATTTAATTACATTAATTTCACAGTAATTTATAATTAATTTCAAACGGATGAAATAACAAGATGATAATAAAGCAATTGATTAATAATTCACTTTTACTCCTTTATAGTTTACAAACAAGGATTTTAAATTTACGTACAGATAATTGATTTCATATTCTATAATGAACCAAATAAATAAAATAACATACAATTTCATCATTAATACAACATTGAATTTTTTTTCACAATTATAACCAAATTAACTTTACAATTATTTCAATTGATTAAAATTACATTAAAATAGTTGTCAATAACATTCAAACAACATTATTAAATCATATTCTAATTATTTTTCTTATTAATAAATCATAAATTTTAATTTCTCACAATATTAAATTTCAAAATCTTATTTAATTTAATATTTTTAACTATCAAAAAATACGGGTCGTTATGGAGCTCATATACAAATCATATGTGTCCCAACTTATCAACACATATCAACTCAAATCATAAGTGTCAACTTATCAACTCTGCTCTAATAACCCGAGACTACAAGATATCTCAAGCAATACGATCATCTCAACATTCAGCGTGCCCTTACAAAGTAATACAAGCAATGTGTAAAGATAGCCGCATGGTCCTCCATCAAATAACACATCATCAATCTGCATCATTTAACGTGCTATCAAATTATGAAAAATGTCTCGATTATGGACCATCAAAGGATTAAGTTAGCAATCTATGGTGAAAGCCTTCACTAATAGGAGAGCTACAAAACTACAACAAATAGATGGTGCAGTTCATCAATAAAGAGATATACGCATTAAAGTACAAAGTTAAGCCATTTCGAATTCTCATTTACATTTTTTAGAAAAATTACAAAAGCTTTGTTATGAAATATAAGAATGGCAGCCTGGATAATTTCAGTCTTTTCAACCCAAATTTCAGCAATAAAATTTCAACCAACCATGGATGTAGGGATATTGTCGAACTAATGTAAATCTCGTTGCCTTTACTATTTATTTTGATGTTCACTTACCACTTACTCAGTCGACTCTAGGTTCTTTAGTCTTAGTTTTTTTCTCAAACTTTAGGACTCCACTTTTAATTTCAAAACCAATTTCTAAGGATTGATGTAATAACACGCATTTTAATGACTGCATATTTAAATATTAAATCATTAATTAATTAATGGTCCAAAATTTGACTTTTTGCATATGGAAAAAATAGGATTCGAGACTACTTTCATTAAGTCCGGATCGACATTGCAAATCAAAATGAGTATAAATATCGTTATATTTGAAGTCACGCTATTTTTATGATATACGTATTATTATATGTATTTTGTCAAAATACATGAAAAATTAGATTCGGTGGATCTCGACTAATAGCTTGCGTTTGTAGGATGAGGACTTTATTACTAAACATAAGATTGAAGAATGTTTGGAATTGGGGAATCCAGTGGTATAAACGACCTCAAAATACGTGAAATTATCATCCCGGAGCCTCGTTTCGAATGATGATGAAACTTATACCATTGGGATAAAAAAATGAGGTGGTACGTGGCGAGTATTATGACGATCCGATATACCATGACATCGTACAAGATCAAAATGCATGACAATTTATTTAAGAGATTTAAATAAATTATATTTCACCACAACACCGCCACCCCCCTTTTCACCACTCACTTTGTGACGACCCCATCGCTATGTCCAGTTTAGCAAAGAACATTACAAGTAACGTCGTCTGCTAATCCGGAGAATATGGCTGGTTAAGGGTGATTGAATGTGAATATATCTTTATACTAACACGGATACGTCTTATTTACCCTTTTGAGAATCTGAACTGAAATTTAGACGTGTATAGTACTAATACAAAGTAATAAATACTCCGATTAAAAATATTCAGAACAGCATATAATATAGATAAATCAAAGTCACAGATTACAGTGGAATAATATACATCATTATATACATAATAGAATGTGAGCCTACAAAATATGAGTATTAGACCCACATAAGTATATACATCATATCCAAAATCTTGTATCACGTACAAAGTCACTACTATATAATATAGATGACATAAACTCCTAACAGTCAATACATACAAGTATGAAGTAAACTAAAACTATCAAAATAGTCTACTTCAACGCTAGCCCAAAATTCAAAGGTCAATGGATCTCTGTACTTGTAAAGTCTTGGCCTGACCCGAGTATTAAAAAATAAACGGGTCAGACTATATCTGCATAAAAGGCGAGATACTATATCATAACATTAGGACTTAAAATAATAAGCCATATAAAATATGTCAAACAAACAATCATAATAAGGCATATCAATTAAATTCACTATATAAATCCATAAAGGGCGTAACTCTAAAACTGTCATCTCAAAATATGCCTAAAACACCAACAAAATTCCATAAAAGGCATATCAATCCAATAGATACAGATATCAAAATTTTGACTTAACAATAAGTAAATAAGTCATAAATAAAATTTGCCTAAAAAGAGTACTCAAATAAGGCATGTCTAACAAATCACCATTTCTTAAATACATATCAAGTCTCAGTAGACTATCATCTCAAAATATGGTGATAACCAATTCAAAATTCCTTAGAGCCATAAAGGATATATAATATTCATACCAAAAATCTCTGAAGAAATAATCATTAATAATGAATAATAATGGTAGTCGACTATCAGTTTAATATAGTGAAACAAAATCTACCGAAAGAGACCCGCTACATAGAAAGGAAGCCTTCCGAAAGTGACTACAGAATAGGACAGCGCTCAAAGAAAAAAGCAGCAATGTATCTAATTTGTTCTATGAAAATTTACCCTCCGAAAGAGGTAAACATAGTCTAACTGTATAAAACAAAATAAACTGATAGGTTGTAGTATCTATAGACTACAATGCATGTAAAAATATACCTTCCGAAAGAGAGCCATATTTACACCATAACAGACCTTCCAAAAGAGATCTGCCTACCCAAATCTAAAAATGTATCGATTCTCAGGTCGATGATATCTTC
This sequence comes from Allium cepa, assembly GCA_030765085.1. Taxonomy (NCBI): domain Eukaryota; kingdom Viridiplantae; phylum Streptophyta; class Magnoliopsida; order Asparagales; family Amaryllidaceae; genus Allium; species Allium cepa. The sequence continues at coordinate 586,820,527 of CM060940.1, forward strand.
TCTTGGGGATCCATCGGTCTGAAATCCAAACATTCTAAGATAATACAACTCTAAATGTTAATTACTGTCACTCCAGTAATTATAAGAATTTAGCTAACTGTCCCATACCAGAGAGTAAATTCAAGTATTCACTAAAAGCTAGTAATTTCTGCTCAAACTCTGTAACAACCTGAATTCCAGTTGTTTGGATTTTTCGCTAAAATGCTAAAAACCAAGCCAACTGAAACCCGAGTTGGGTATCAGGTATCCTGCAAATAGGCAAAGACAAATATATCAGAGCTCGATAATTTATCTCATAACGGGATTGACTAAAATATAATAGTAAGTAAATACTCACTCAAAAATAACACTTTCTAAGCAAGTGTCATAAAACTAAGAAGTCTCTGCCATCTACCTAACCGGTGGGATGTTATGAGGAGGCAGTTAGAACAAAAGTTCTGGTGAATGAGTAAATTATACACTTCTAGGCTTAATTCTATATATATCGTTTTATTTCCATTTATTCTTATATTAGGTTCATTAGGTTACAATGCTCTAGCCTCTGCTCGTGAACCATGCCCATCTACTCCATAGTAGATTAAAACCTAATAACTAATATATACATGTATGTAGCTATATGCCCAATGACCATATTGGTCCTATATACCACCCATTGTACCTTCCGTATCCTCCTCGAAAAGGGCTCCGTCGTCTTGCTTCGAGAGCGTTCCATAACTACATATGCAAAGGACTACTTCGTAAGGCCTACAATATAGATGCTCCACTTGCTCCATAATTATATCTATAAAGGACTGCTTCGTAAGGCCTACAATACAGATACTCCATTGTCTTGCTCTATGAGCATTCTGTAGCTACATCTGTAAAGGACTGCTTCATAAGGCCTATAATACATATGCTCCACTACTCACTATGAAAACGTAAATCACGTCTGCACTAGTCTACGCCAGTGCTCGGACATCCACAATGTACCACCCAGTGCGCACATTGAGGACTACGTAATCGTTCTGTCTACTATCTGAATCCCGCCAATAAGGTTTACCTTGTACGGAATTCAGTCGGGAATTTTCTATATCTATATATATTAATTATTAAGTTTTAATCTATTATGGAGTATATGGGCATGGTTCACGAACAGAGGTGAGAGTATTGTAACCGAATGAACCTAATATAAGAGTAAATGGAAATAAAACGATATATGTAGAATTAAGCCTAGAAGTATAAAATTTACTCATTCACCAGAACTTTTGTTCTAACCCCTTTCTCGTAATAGCATATTGGTTAGGTAGATGGCAGAGACTACTCGGCTTTATGACACTTGGTTAGAACGTGTTATTTTAAGTTGAGTATATACTTACTATTATATTTTAGTCAATCCCGCTGTGAAATAAATTATTGAGCTCTGATATATTTGTCTTTTCCTTTTTGTAGGATACCAGATACCCAACTCGGTTTTAGTAGGCTTGGTTTTTTGCATTTTTGCGAAAAATTCAGACCACTGGAATTCAGTTTGTCACAAACTCTATTTAACCAATTATAATAATAATCGAAAGAATTATACAAAGTCTCATTCCACTCGATAATTCAATGTTTATTAAAATTCTTTGTTTCATAGAAAATCATGAAATTCAACAGAAATCCTATTCAAACTCGCATAAAAATAGCCAAAAAGATGAATAATAAAAGCCAACAATAGTTTATAGGTTAAAAGTAATTAATATAATTTTTTCCAAAATCACTTTTAAAATCTAATAACTCACACTCACACACACACACACCCCCACATATATATATATATATATATATATATATATATATAAAGAACAAAATTCTTTATAAGGTCATTGCAAAACAATATTTAAATAATTGATTATTCATTTTATTTCAAATTTATATATATATATAATATTACTTCATAAACACTTTAAAACCATAAACTATTTGTAAACTTAAAATCATAGTAAAATCCGTTTTAAAACAAGGCTTTATATCTACAAATAGATATATTTCTTTAAGTTAACATTTAAAATAATTCAACTCAAATAGTCAATTACTACCGAAAATAAAAAAATAGTATAATTTAACTATATCCTATAAATTAAATTTCAAATAAGGATCAAAATAAATTAAATCTTACTTTTGAAATTCTTTAAAAAAATGTTTAAACAATTTAAAAAAAATAATCCATCAAAACTGCAACTACTATAGCCAATATTGCTCTATAAAATATAATTCCATAACACAGAATTATTTAACAATCCGAATTGCTTTCCGACAACGCCGATCACTTCAATAATGCACAATCATCGTATAATTTAACTACAAAATCAAATGTATTTCGATGGTTTTCAACATACATGTCATTCCATAATTAACCATCTGTCCAACTTACAATAACAATTTAAATCTTAACGTATAACCTTATTTTAACCATTTGATTCAATTTCAACTATTTCTCAAATTCCATATTTTAACACATAATTAAATCAATTTAAACTCCAATTTAACAAAAAACTATGGCATGTTATTTTATTTCAATCCTATCATTCTATCACTACCAAATATTTACGAAAAACTAGGCACACAAACAATGATATAATTGATTTAGATATAGGGTGTGAGTTAAATAAAAATAACTCATCGAACTCATTGCTCATCGAAATTCCCAATAACATCAACTACCCACCACCGATGTTCTTCTTTTCAACATATGCTCCAAGCCCTAGCAAGCCTTCAACTATAGCTGCACAGGAACTTGCACTACCAATCCATGTCGCGAGAAGCACATCCCCAAATGTTTATACGAAATAGAACCTTTTCCTTCAGTCCTTTGCATTCATCGAGGCCACCAACTAACATAACCGATTCTGCCTGTGTCTTGAAGCTCATCTCAATCTTTCGACATCCGTTGGCCCCCGCTACTGTGCACCATGCGAGTCCAGGTCGCTATCACCTTCATTCGTTGTTAAATCTGGCCATGTTTTCTATCAGTAGCCTGATTCCTTTGTGCGCCCCCTTTTTTTTATTTCAATGTTTTGATTTAGAGATTAGGCTCGTGAAGAGAGAAGAGGTATATGGTTTTTTTCCAATTAACTAATGTGGGTTAAGGGTTTGAAAAAAAATGAAGAATGGGCTAGGCTTTGAAATATTAAAGAGGGAATTAAACGAATTAAATTTATAACCAACTTATTTTCAATTAAGTCCTTATTTAAAACAATTACAAATTTTTTTATTTTTTTCATCTATTTCAGGTTTATAAAAATTTATTTACTCTTTAAGATAATTTAGGTTTATTAAAATATATTATCTAAAAGGAATTTATTAACTAATTAAATTTTATTATAACAAAACCCTTCATTAGACTTCAATTGTATAATAACTTGATTTCCAAAAATGATAATTATCAAAATCGAATTCAAACACTTCTATTTTAATTTAATTTATACAATACTACAAGTTCGAAAATAGGGTTATTACTGACTTTCCTCCTTATGAAAATTGTGTCCTTGCAATTTCTTATAGGATACGTTACACACATACACTCAAACATTAACTCTTTTCGAATTGTACTATTAAGTTGAAACTCGATCAAAACCTTAAGTAGTTAACATTAGAATCAAACTGATTGTATGTTATAATATAAATAGATTCATTTTTTAATTTCCATTTCTTCGTATACAAAAATTTATTGAAAATTTTCTAAGTGTCAAGTTTTTAGAAAATTTCGTTAGAGTCTCCTTTGTGCAGAAACCCAATTGCAATTTCAAAAATATAATATAAACAATATACATCGACCATATGGTCGGAAACACAATACATAACAATATTTCTATCTTTAATCTGAAAGCGTACCTTTATTAGCGTTTTAAAGCAACTTACTTAGCTATTGGGCATGCATAAGTGAGCCAAAAGCGAGTTTGCATCGCATTCCAATCCATATAGCTTTCTCGAACCTATGCTTAACTCATGTTTGAATATTGTCACATATAATGTGACAAGATAAGCATGCATTCATTCAACAAATAGTCAACCATAATATTAATGTATAAGTCATTTTCCCATAAAGAGTTCAAATAATAAAACATAAATTTGGACGATGAATCCAAAGAGTGTATTGTTGCCTGAAGTGTTGGCTTCATCAAACAATTTTCAAAAATGCAAAAATGTAAAGTACAATTTGAATCATGAGGTTTTTTTCCCAAAGATAGACAAATCTGGTTTGAATGATACAAGTGCAGGTCCACTTTTGTAATTCACATTTTTGAACTAGGAAACGATAAAATTTTGTGAAACACTTCAAATAAAAGTTATATCTTATACCCTTAGCTTTTGGGAATGAGAAAAATCGTCTAAATCGAAAAACGTTTAGAAGTTATAGCTAAATGAGTTCAGCTTAGTTTTTATTAAATTTACACTTCGGGACAATGAGCACCTATTTTATTAGCTCATGTACAAGTGAATCATTCACTCTACATCAACATATAAAATTGTGAAAATAACAGTGGATGAAAGAAAAACAAAAGAATAGTGAATTGTTAACAAACTAACATAAAAAAAATAAGATAACATAATCCGTCAATCTTTTATGATTGAACTACATAAGATCTTACTTATGTAAATATAGAAGCATTGCATTTGCATTCCTTAAACATACTCATTTCGATATTTATAACATATCAAACTCATCCAAATTCATATGGTCAAATTATCCATACTTAGGATTAAAATTCAAATTTAATCTAAATCCAATTAATTTCAATTTAAATTAATTTCATTTCATAAAAACTTCTCTTTAAAGATATCTTAAGAAAAGAAAAGATTGGACAAATTCAAATGCACCTTATTCATCATTAAAGAAAACTACATATGATGAGAAGTCGTGGCTTCAATTAGGCCTATACTTTTGAAATACCTAAAGCTATTTCTACACATTTCGAGTAGCCCATAACGAGATATTTATTAGTTATATGATAGATGTTAACCATTTTCTTTGAATTATAGCATGAAAATAGATATGTGATTAACTTGTATTTAGATATTACACTTTCAGGTTTTGTTCAGTGGAGTGTTGAGAAAAGTTAAATGCAAGAAATTTAATACAAACTAGATATGTAGATTCTAGGCTAAAAGAGATCAATTCCACTATTCAAGGCTTACAAATTTATATATACTAAACACATTTCAAGATAACATGAATGAAGTCAAATTCCTCAAAAATATATCCAGAAAACCCATCTTTTATACAACACTAATATATACGATGCTTGATAAAAAGGTAAAATTGTTGAAATTCTAATAAATTTCCATTATGTTAACTGTTAATTATTAATGGGTTTTCAAACTGTAATCAATTTTGCAAGTGATGGCTTCGTATCTGCTTTTATTTTCGTTATGCAAGATATAATTGCATTTTTTTCTTCTCTTTTTTTCAGATGAATAATGTTTTGAAATAAATTTTTGAAAATTGCTTGGTGAATTAATATTCACTTAACTACTGGATGAAGTTCATTCCATTTTAGTGAAAATCCACACAATTCCATAGGCATCCTAAGGTTGCATCTATTGAATTCGTCAAGTCTGATATGCTGGCACTTGATAAAGCATAATTAGTTAAAATAAAGCAAAATTTGCGATGAGTTGTGTGTTTGTTTCGAGCAGCAAATTGCTTTAAGCTGTTTTTGAAAAATATGAGAAATATATATATTTAGGTTAAGCTTTTGAGTGAAGTTGAAAAGGGAGATATGAGTGTATACGGTGTTGTACGAGTATAAACGGCGAAAGTGGAATATGGTTCTTAGGTAATTTGGGTGGCTTTGAACATAGTCTTGACGATCGTTTATTGTTTTTGAAGTTTTTATTTGAGTTTTTCAATGCAATATATGATAACATATATTTTTTTCCATGTTGTACCTACTGGATAGATGCCCTTGGTACAAAGCATAAAAGATGCAAAACAATGAATTCTAAACAAATCACTAAACATACCAAAAAATAGAATTGCATCTTTCACACTTATCTTGTCAGAATTTTTAACACAAATTAGGGGTGACGCATTGCTTTAGGAAGAATTAAAACCTACTAATAATTTGAACTAACATAAAATGTACAATCCCGCCTCTGTTGTCTAATGAAAAAAAACCAACAAAAGGGAAATTACAGAACTACACTGAGCGATGGTGTTCTCTCTACAGGAAAACGCCAAAACAAAATAGTTAATAAAATTAACTTCATTTATAGTATTATTTTCTTTGCAAAACATTTTTTCCAAAATATAGCTCAATATGTTTTCTTTAAAATTTCATTTCTATTGAGACTTGGTTTTGATTCATGACACAAAGCTATCACTACGGCATATAGATTTGACGACTGCTACGACAAAAAGAGAATATATACTACAAGAGAATAAGACTTCAAAACTGGTGCATCAATTATATTATTTTGTTTTTGAGTCTTAGGTCAATTTTGTTAAAATCTCTCCTTGTTTACGTATATACTAGCTTATATATTTAATTGTCTTATTTCTAAATAATTTATACATATATAAGCATGTATAATTGTTTAAAGTTATATATATTATATTATAAAAGTGTTTAAAGTTATATATATTATTATGCCTGTGTAAACTGTGAAAATTACACAAATTTTACCAGGTCAGTCGACTGACCCAGAGGCTCGGTCGACTAACCCAGAAAATTCTGTGCAACATGCACAGGTACATAGATATACAGATATATATTTAAAAATTCATTTGAATATTCAGTCGACTGACCCAGAGGTTCGGTTGGTTGAATTTCTACAACAGCTACTTTTTGAAAAGACACGACTATTTGTGAAGAGTTACGACCTCTACGGAAAGATTTGGACAAAACACTTCAATCGAAACTCTTCATCAACGGTCGCTGCTTTCTAAACCTATAAATACATACTCTAACTTGAATCCAAATCACCAATTTTTCTTATCTTTCTAACCTAACTCTCTGGAATCTATTTGCTATTATACTTTCAGTTATTCTGCATTAAAACAATATTATGCCTTTCTATTCTTCATAAACCTCATATATATATATATATATATGAGGAGAAGATTATCAGAAGGGTGTACTACAAGAGACAAATCTGTGTTAATAGAATACACAAAGTCAAAACAATCTTTTATATTTGTTGAAGTCCTGTTCTGCTGCTCAGGCGTGTGAAGTCCTCTTCGGCCGCTGAGGCGAAATCCTGTTTTGCTGTATAGGTCCCTGTTCGGTTGTTCAGGGGTTGTATAGGCCTGTTTCTTGGATTAAGTGAGTATTGTTATTTTAGTAAAATTCCAGAAGGAGTCTAGGACTGGACGTAGGATGGTGCTCCGAACCAGTATAAAAATCTCTGGTGTCATTTTATTATACTATTTTAATATTCCACATTATTTACTGTATTACTATCATCACTGTACTCTGTGTTATCATATATTCATATAACAAGATCTATAGCACACTTTCAATTGGTATCAGAGCAAGGTCATCATATAACCGTAACACGGTTATTTGATAATCAAAAAATATGGAAACTAACACTAGCACTAGCATTAACACTAGCTTCATTAAAGGACAATCCACTACACGTCCACCACTGTTTAATGGCGTGAATTATAACTATTGGGCCACACGAATGAGAATATATATGCAAGCAAATGGTCTTGATTCATGGAATATAACTTAGACAAAATATATTATTCCTACTTAAGAGTATTCTACTTGGTCAAATACACAGAAACTAGATGCCACAACTAATTCAAAAGCCATGAATATGTTGTTTTGTGCCTTGGATAAAAATGAGTTTTTCTGCGATGACCCGAATTTTTAACGTCTGTAATTGGGTGATTAACCAGTTTAAATCATTGAAATGTTAATTTTATTAGTCTAATGAAAATATTTGAACAAATATAAATTGATTTGAAAACCATAACAAATGTTGAATTATAAATCTCTGGAAATGTTAAAACTTATAGTAAATAAATAGATAATATATTTCACCATTTAAATTCAAGAATAGAAATATCCATATGTACATAAATGTGCACGTATGTATTTATGCCCATATGAAATAAAATATAAGAAAATATTGTATAAAATGTGTGTATATATATATATATATGGAATCAAGGATATACAAGCTTATAATGTTCAATAAATATATGTGCACCATTATCTACATACTTCTAATACAATTATATATTACTATTAAATTTGCAAAACTTATATTTCAAACAATAAATATGCTATCTAATATATATGTATATTGTAAATGGAACTAAGATTTGAAATTCAAAATAAATATCTTAAAAATAAATTAGATTTAAAAACTCTACATTTTAAACACTAGCATGTATATAAATATTAATTAAAGTAGTAATAACTTAAGTTTAAAATAAAATAAGAATAAATAAATATAAATATTTACATAAAATACATTTGTAAGACTAGAAAGAGATCATGTGTACAAGTGTCAAATTTATTTTTTTCTTGTGTAAGTGTTGTTATTTGTATATTATAATTTGATCCGCTGCTATTGTGAGTTTCTGTGTTATTGTTTTCTGTTTCTTCTTCTGCCTCTTTTTCTTCTTAACCCTAACAGCCTGGTATTTCCGGCACTCGATTGCTTGGCACTCTATACAGTGAACGTATTAGTGTCGAATTTTCAGGGTCGAAAATTTTGGGGTGTTACATTTGGTATTAGACATGAAGGTTAAGCGAGAACCTTGGCTCTAGTGGAGGCTACTCATTAGAGATAGGGTCAGTAGTACCCTAGAATGAGCTGAGTGTATTATATATGAGGGCGTACTTGTTATTTTCTTATATAATGATTTTAAAAATGGTTTTAAATGTAATTTTTATATAAGTTTATAATTTGTTGTATGAAGTAATAACTTTTCTAATTATTATATATATTAAGGTAATTGGTTGTTGATTATTGAAATTAAATATAATAATAAGATTAAGTGGTAATATATATACAATCCAATATAAATTTGGGTAAGGATTAACTATGCAAAAAAGTTGAGCTAAAATGGATTCAAACCTGGATTTAAAACTCTGAAAATTTACAGAAGTATTTTTAAAACAAAATAAGTTACCCTGATTTTATTTTCCAATAAATCATGATGGAATTGATAGTTGTTTAGATCATAAATTGGGTATTGTATCTTAATAAAGGGATGTTTATTTTTCTAAATAAACAATGATAAAGCAGAATAAATGTTTTAAGGAAGTAAACATTTAGATAAAAATGACTTATAAATTAATAAGGATTTAAATTGTGAAGTTTTAAAATCTAAGTCCAGAAAATTTGAAATTGTTTCAAAGTGTTAAAAGATATAATAAATAATATTATTCAAAATGTTTTTGAATGTAGGAATCTTATTTAAAACAAGAGTTGTTTTAATTTTTTTTAAAGGAATTTGTTTTTGAATTAAAAACCAAGGGTGGTTTAAAATTGAAAGTATGACTTGGTGTGCAAATGAAATAAACATGTATATATAATTTGACATACATAATATCAAAGTTGATTGGAAGTAAACAGTAAGTGTTGAGTTTTGAATTTTTCCCTCGAAATGAGATGTAAAAACCCAAAGAGAAATAATTGTTCGAACTTATAAGCGGGAAGGGATATTGATGGGAAAATTTAAATTTGAAATGAAAATTAAAATTGAGAAGTCTAAATGGTTTAATAAATTGAATTTAACTTAGGGGAAGTTAAATAGGTTTAGAACAAACAATCTGAATTGGAAATTTTAGGGTGAAACTGAGGCAAATTAAATGGGTTGAATTGAAAAAGGAGTTATGGGTGATCCCAAAACGGGTTTGAGTTATTGAAATTGGTAATGGATGCTATTGATGGATGCTTTAGATAAATTGGATATTTATTTACTTTGACTTAAACTGATATCATCCTAAACTACAAATTGAATTATTTTGAAAAGAATTAAGAAGTGATTGAAATTATGTATCCATTACTGAAATTAAATGGAAATAAAATTTTATTTTGAAACCATTTAATGAATTTTTATTTTTGAAATGAAATTGTAAATATGGGAATGGAATCACTTTGAACTTAAGATTTAAATGTTAAAAATGAACTTGCAACTGAAATTGTTAAGAATTGGTTTCAAAGTTGAATTTGAGTAATAAATTGGATTCCGAAGATTAAATTGTTTAAAAAGATTTGAACTATCACTTGAACCTAGAAATAAGTGTATGTAGAAGTAAAGGTAATTAAAAATGAATATTTGAAATTTGGACTCAGAATTAAATTGTTTAAAGACTTAGGTTATTAAAATTAAAAGAAAAGGTTAATTTGATTTTAGGGGTTAAATCGACATTTGAAGATTTAAGTCGCATTTGTATAAATTGAGATGGTTTAAATTTTGAAAATGGAATTGGAATTAATTCAAAGGTGGAATTGGAATGAATTAATTGGAATTTGAAATTGAAATTGAATAAAAAATTAATTAGGAGTGTAATCGAAGTGAATAAGTTTAAATTTAATGGGAATGGAAATTGAGATGGGTGTTTGGGAGATTGAACAATTTGGCTCTGAACTATTTTCAAACAAATTATTTTAATATGAATTATTTTGAATCTATTTCCTTAAATATTTGGACAATTATATTTTTCCAAGCTATTTACTATACAAAACATTCTTTTTAAAGTTCAAACTATCTTATACTTACTACTCAACTATTTTACAACTATTTTACAACTATCTTGCAACTATCTAACTAATCTACAGCTATTTTACAACTAATAACTAATTTACAGCTATTTAACTATTTTAAACTTTTCAAGCTATTTTCTAAATTCAAGCTCGGCAAAGTGCAAAATGTTTATAATTAAATATCAGTTGAGATAAGAGTTAAAGTGATAACCTACATAGCATTTGAAGCAATTGTGAATAAGTGAATAGAAATCAAAATGAATGTGAATAAAAAGAAATTGATTTAGCTAATAATCAATGAAGGTAAATACGTAGCATGTATGTATATCATTCTATTCGCATGATGATTTGATCCAGATTCGAGCATAGAATTTCAAGATAGTGTATCGATCCGAGTTGGGATTTTTCACTCGATTTTCGACGGCGAACCCTGGGTATGGATTTTTGATTTAGAAATTCTCTATCATAGTTATGGCTATGCAAGGAAAATGACGGTTTCTGATCAAGAAATCAGATCTTCCGCACTAGGAAGTCGGATGGATGATACTAGTTAGGAAGTGAAATTGTGTGATCGAGTGAGCGATCGGATTTGATATTACGTACGGATGATATATGTACATCATACATGCTTGAATGAAATAGATATTGAAAATTTAGAAAAGAAATGTAAAAAAATGATTTTTGAAATGGAAAAGTATATTTTGAGAAATACATGATGAATAAGAGTGGAAGTTGGATATCACTATAATTGAAACTCATTTTATAAAAAGTGAGTAATGTGGCAAATAACTTTATAAAGGAAATCGAATTTGAACGTTGATTTGGCATAAATAAAGTTATATATATTTGCTATATATGATAAACTCCTCTTGTTGAATCTATAACCAGTAGAAAAGATTTCTGAAAAAGATTTGAAGTATAAAAAGGAATTTATATAAATAGGAAGTGATCCAAAAATATTTTGTTCTAGTTAAAAGAATAAACTTATATATATATATATATATATCTAAATGATTTTATGAAATTGGGAAAAAGGATTTTGGAACCCATTGATTTTGAAAAGTTTTTGAACTTGGGAAAAACCAATTTTAGGAATTTGGAAAGCCATGTTTGAATACTATCGATTTTGAGATATTGATTTGTGTAAATGGGATTTATATGTAATACATATAAAGAGTATGTTTTGAAAGATACTATATGTGTATAGCATAAAATGTTTTGAGAATGCTGTGGGGGAAAAGGTGACCCCATTTAGAGTTGAAACTTGTAGTAGGAGATCCACGGGGTGGTTCTTCCTTGAGCCCTAACAGGGGTTCTAATTTTGATCTCAGAGGTTGTCCAGACTATACTATAGTTCCTGAGGATTGTGGTTGGGGTAGCGAAAGTTGAGGGAGCTGATGCCTACAGAGACATTGGGGTTATGTTGTAACTGCGATCTACTGCGTTCCATAGCGGAAGTCGAGGGGTAGTGATTGCCTAAAGTCTACGTTTGATTTCACTGGGAGAGCGACGTAACATCGGTAGACTGCGATCTATGAGGACATAGCGAAAGTCGTGAAGCAGTGAGTGCCTACATGCTACATAGGGACTCGACTGATGTAGTCTGTGATCTATGTGGTGAAGTTTCATTTGGCAGCGAAATTCGAGGGTGCAGATGATTACAGTTACATGGTTTTTGCTGTGATGGCAACGTAACCCAAGGTGTAGCTACGATCTGTAGCTATTCTATGGTGTAATCGACAGGCATGGATGCTTAAAGTTTATGGTTTCGCTGGGATGGCGACGTAATCATCGGGCTAACTGCGACGATGGAGGGGGTGATGATTTCCAGATCATTCTCATAAAAATATTTTCTACATTTTCACAAATTTTTTTCAAGTATTTTCACTGGGTGTTGAAAATGAGTCTACAAAGTATTTATAGATTTTTAGTCCTACGCGTGATTAACGTATGACCAAATTTATGTGAGAACAAGGATGGACTTGTTGAGACATCGAGTTATAAAAAGTTTTTTTATAGAGCTATTTTGATAATATTATGTAGATTTTAAAGTGTTTAAAAATTTAAATAAAACGAGTTAAGAGTTAAAAATATTTTAAGAGTGATTTAACTGGTAATAAGCATTATAATTTAAGCTCTTGCTTCGTTCCTTTTCGAGGACGAAAAGTTCTAAAGGGGAAGGAATGTGACGACCCGGATTTTTATGTCTGCAATTGGTAATTAACTGGTTTAAATCACTGAATGTTAATTCTATTAGTTAGACAAATAAATTTTTGATAATGAAAATATTTGAACAAATATAAATTGATTTGAAAACCATAACAAATATTGAATTATAAATCTTTGGAAATGTTAAATCTTATAGTAAATAAATAGATAATATATTTCACCATTTAAATTCAAGAATAGAATATCCATAAGTATATAAATGTGCTTGTATGTATTTATTCCCATATGAAATAAAATATAAGAAAATATCGTATAAAATGTATAAAAATTTATATATGGAATCAAAGATATACAAGCTTATAATGTTCAATAAATATATATACACCCTTATCTACATACTTCTAATATAATTATATATTACTATTAAATTTGCAAAACTTATGTGTCAAACAAAAAAAATGCTGTATAATATATATATATATATATATTGTAAATGGAACTATGATTTGAAATTCAAAATATATATCTTAAAAATAAATTAGATTTAAAAACTCTACATTTTAAACACTAGTATATATATAAATATTAATTAAAGTAGTAATAACTTAAGTTTAAAATAAAATAAGAATAAATAAATATAAATATTTGCATAAAAGACATTTCCAAGACTAGAAAGAGATCTTGTGTACAAGTGTTAAATTTATTTGTATTCTTCATTCAACAAAATTTAGTAAAAAGGAAAAATGAATTTAGTTGAAAATAAGGCTGTATACATTTTACACTCTTACATTTCTCACTTCTTCTTTCTTTCATCTTCTTTCAAACCCAAACCACAACTAAAATCAGAGAAAACCAAACATCTAAATCAAACTACTTCAAGTTTTCAACTAAATCAAACAACTCAATGGAGGTCATCAGCAAATCCTCTTAGCAGTAGTTTTTTTTTTCAAAAGCATTTTTGCTCTGTTCAAAAAAATCAAGTGCAATTTTTCAAACACAGATCTGGGTTGCTCTGTTCAAAATTTTTACAGTGAGCACACTTCATTTGAAAATCAAATCTTTTTATCAATTCATGATTTGGATTTAATGATAAAAATAGAAATAACAAACTAGAGTGTGTTGTTGCATAGAAATAAAGTGTATATGCCTGTATATAGAAACATAAACACCTGTACATGTTTGTTACCTCTGTTTAGTCTTCCCTGGTATATTCAACTCTTTAAAATTCGATATCCCATCCTCTATTTAGTTTCATGCCAAAATGTCTAAAAGGTTTTTGTTTGCATGTGAGTATAATTAATTTTAAAAATGATTACATAGAATACTATCAAGTAAAATTGCTTGAAAAGGGATTTACAGTAAATAAGTAAATAATTTGAGGAAATTCGATCGTGTTGATTCATATTTTCTCCTACATGAATGGAATCGGTTTGAATAATGACGAATTTTGATAGCTTCACCATGAGTTTTAGTTGTGTATTTAATGTAATGATGTGGGATTAACGATTTGTGGACTTTGGCCAAATTACGTCGGGTTAAGCTAAGTGGGAGTATAACGACCCAGGATTTTGGCAATATTATTATAATAAGAATTTAATCTAATTTAAATAAAATACATGCTTTTCATTTTATAAACTGATAAGATTTTTGGACATTTACCAGTTATGTATGTATATATATGTTTTGTGAAGAAAATTTTGGTTTGAAAATTTAAATAAAATCTTTCAAAAATATTTGAAATAAAATCTGTCTTATTCAATTAAAATTAAAGGTTCTATATTATTAACATTTGATATAATATATATATATATATATATATATATATATATAATGTAATCTAAATAATAATGTTTAAAATAAACAACCCTACCAATATTAAATATAAATATAAGATATAAACATAAATATAAAATATATAAGTATGAATATATGTTATAAATCAAATATTTGAAAGTTAAACTACAAATAGAAATAAAACTAAGAAGTTATGATAACAACAACTTATATGGTTAAATAGAAACATAAGATAAATATACACTATAACAAATTTTATATTAAGTGCAAAGGCAAAGACAAAATCTTTGACCAAAAATAATAACACATATGTTGCTGTATAATACATGTATATGTGCAATGCAAAAGAAGACAAACTACTCACATACAAAATATCTTTGTAAAAAAAATACTAGCAAATAATAATTAGATGTAAACATATAGGAAGACATATGCATTTAATGCTTTCATCTCAGCATAAAAATATGATCAGCCAAAATATACAAATATCATTTCAAATTGCTGTAATTAAACACAAAGTCTAATCTGATCAAACAGGGTAAAGCTTGTACCAGTTATAAACTACCACTGTTCAAAACTATTCCTATATATATGTATCTTTTATTCCATTTCGTTCAAACAAAACTTCGAAGGCCTGAAAGAAAGAAAAAGAAAATAAACATCATTATTTACAAACTCAACTTCACTCAACAACAAGGCAAAACAGATTTACAGGGATAATCAAACTACAGCTTTTCAATAAGAATTATTCTCCTTTTCAACACTTTCTAGTGAGTAAACATACTGTCTTTGAAATTTAAATCTTGACAATTAGTTTATGAAAATCTTGTGCTTGCTGTATATTGTAAATAAGTAGTTTTGTAATGTTTTCTGTTATACTGGAAGCTTTGCTATGTCATGTTCTTCAGTATTTCAAGTTTCTGAGCAAAGAAAGCAGAGAAAAACTAATACGTCTACATATAAACATTTTAAACTTAGGAATTTAAACTAAATAAGTTTGTTTAAACTTAAATCATAGCCTGGAAAATTGTTTGAAGTTTGACAGTGTAACATAGATACTGTTTATTCAAGTTTACAGTAAGAAAGAAAACATATGTTAAAATTCGAATATTTTAAATTGTTAATTTGGTTGTATATCTTGATTAAACATTCAAAAGTAGGATTTTTGAAATAAAAATGATAATTTTTACATAAGTATACAAGGTGCTGTTCATAAAGGAATCAAAAATGCTTTTTCATCAATTTCTGATGATTTAAAAAATCTTAGATGTTGTAATTTGTTTTGGAGCTTGCTTGATCCTCGTTGATTCCAGGAAAAATGTTAAAAAAATTTATCTAACGCAAGAATCGTAAGGACGAGACGAGTTTAGGGTCTTGGATCGAGTTTTGCAGTGGTCTGTAAATTTGTTGATTTTGTCACCATGGGATGATCGAGCTGCACGTGCTTCTAGGGGATGGTAGAAGAGGGTATGGTCGAGGTATGGGCAGAATTGCGTCGCCGCTGGTGGTCGGCGTTGGTAGGTCGGAGCATTTTTCTTTTGGGTGTGTTCGAGTTGCAGTTCGAACGTCTGGGTATATTTTGATTTCGAGTTTTTCGCGTCAAATTGGTATTTGCTTTCGAGTGTGAGGTTGTTTCGTGACTTGCCGGAGGCGACGTGGTTCGCCGGAGTGACGGCGAAGTGCCGTGCACGTGCACGGCAACGATGGGTGTCAGCGACTTCATGTGATGATTTTCGCGAGTTATTACTTGAGAAAATGGGAAGGTTGCTTCGAGTGGAACCTGGAGCGTGAGCATGCTTGCCTGAATACTGCAGTTTATAACTTAAAACTTAAACTAAAAAAAAGAAAGGGTAGAAGAAGAAGAACGTATGCGAGGAGAAGAGAAGGGACGCGGGAAATAGAAAGGGGAAACTCGGGTTGTTACTCGAGTAAACTGGGTGTTTACCTACGGTGTCATTCTCTAGGGGTTAAGCCAAAATACTTTTAAGTTATTTTGTTATACAAAGTTTAGTATTAATTAAATAAATAATGTTGGTAAGTTTAAGCTAAGATTTGATTTAAAAATTATTTAGGGAGGTTTCCAAATGTAAGATGATTAGTTAATTTCAAGTATGAGTTGATTAAGAATGTAAATTAATTTATAATGGTAATTAAGTAAGTAGTTTAAGATTAAATAAATTTGTAATTAAAGATAGATATTAATAATTTTGTGTTTAATCAATTTGAGATTAAGAATTTTAATTAACTACTTAAAGTTAATTAATAAATAAATAGTAGTTAACTAATTGAGTAAATTAATTAAGGATTAATGATTAATTAATTGGTAATTAATGATTAATTAAGTAATTAGTGATTAATAAATAGGAAATTAAGTTTTATTAAGTAATAATTAAGGTTATTAATTAATAATTAAGAATTAATTAATTAAGTGAGTAATTAAGTAGTAATTAATAAATTTAAATAAGTTGATTAATTTGTGATTAACTAAGCAAGATAAAATGGTTTATTCTTAAGTAATTATTTAAGTTAAGTTAATTAAACTAAATTTGATATGAATTAATGATTCTGTTTGATTGATTGTGATATCTATTTGGTGATATTATGTGATACTCTGTGATATATTCTTGATATATCTGTGATGACGGTGTATGATTTATCTGTGATGACTGTTATGTGAATTCAAAGTGTGGAATTAAATTGTTTAAACTATTAGACAACTTGGCCTTTAAAATGGCGTTTGGATTTCGATAAGATCAGGATCAGGTATCAATTCGATATTCTGAAAACCACACCGATCCAAATTAAACGTTAGGTCATGACATCTCAAGTGAAGGTCGAGATGATGTTTCAGAATGCAAGGGTTATTGTCGTTAACTCTGAGGGTGATTCCAAAACGAGTGTCACGAGATAATTCCTTCGGTTTCGCTCGAACCCGGAACGAACTTGTATGGATTGAATGCTTTCAGCACATCGTCAGGCGGACGATAAGCATTCTAAGAAAGGTGTTCTATAAAGGTAATCGCAGCCTCAAGCCTCATCAACCGGGTATGGCTAAAACAGGGGATGTGCAGCAAGGTTAGGTGGGTAGCACCCAAGCAGGACGAGATATACCCCTATCTAGATGTCCCTTTATTTTTGGCAGTGTGGGCAGTTGTTGGCCACAACTGCGGTGTTATCTTGTTCGGAACTGTTCAGTAAGGAAAGGTTCCGGCCTTGTGTTGTAGGGGGTCGGGAGTGATCCTCGGTACGGTGATCTAGGACCTGTACTGTGATGGACGGTACCGCAGTAGCCCTTCCATTGATGGAAAGTCATTTTCCCTATGAGACCCTACGGTTTTGATTTGTATTACCCACTTTTGTGGCTAGTAGCTGGAATTTAATCATGTAACAATTTCGGCTATTTTCTATTTACTTGAAAACCCTAGACACTATTATAATATCACTGGGTTTCCTATAAAATGTTTTGGTTAGCGTAAGGTAAAAACTTACCCGTGTTTATGTGTGGGAAGTCTTACGTGATACCTTTATTTTTAAATGGTTTTCAAAGTTAAACAACTTTAACCCGTTTACTCACACCAGATCCATGTTTGACCCGGAGTTTATATTTTTTTATAAACTCTTGGGTACTCAAATTTTTATGAGTAGCCAACTGATAGGTTTTGGGATTGTTGAGTTCTGGAGGAGCTTGGAGCAGAAGCCCAGACGTATGTATCTATCTATCTAGTTCCGCCGTGAAGTTGATGTATGTTGTATTTTGGATGTATGTATTGACATATATGTATATGACTGTCTTGTTATATGATGTTGTGTAACTCTGATATATGTAATAACTATGTAATAGTTATGTGTTGTATTATATTTTGTTTCGTTCCGCTGTGAGATTCTGATGTTGTTATTCTTTCTTTCTATCTTTTCTATTTCTATCCCTTTCTTTTCTTATTGATGATACGTCTTTCTGTGGTTAAGAAGGCAGGTCGTCACAGTTGGTATTAGAGCTCTGGTTGAGATAATACCTAGGCGCTGGAGTAATATTCATCTTGAGAGCGCGTATTTGTATTTTCATATAATTATATACCTATCTAAATTTGTTGAGTTACCTGTCCAGGTGGCCAACATGAGTTCTGGAATAAGAGGCAGAGGTAGGGGCAGTACCTTGACTGATAATGGACGAATTCAAACTACTAGTGAGGCTGTAGATCCAGTACTGCCTCAGGTTAGTTTTGCCGCTTTATGCAAAGATTTCATCAACCTTAGAGGCAAACCATTTAAAGGGTCAGAATCGATAATTGAAGTTCAAGCTTGGCCACGCTCTTGGGAGTGCATCTTTAAGAGTATGAAGTTGTCCGAGGAGCAGAAAAGGGAAATGGCATCATGGCAACTGCAGGGAGGCGCAGCAGCCTGGTGGGATGCAACGATAGCAAATGTTTCTGAGGAAGACATTTCATGGGACAGATTTAAAGAGTTATTTGAGGAGAAATTTATGCCAACGGCAGGGAAAACTCATCTGTACCAGGATTTTCTGAATTTGAAGCAGGGAAGCATGACTATAGCAGAGTATGAGACCAAATTCAATGAACTTTCTTGCTATGGACCAGGGCTCATTGATACTTCCCTCAAAAAGAACGAAATGTTTGTGCAAGGATTGAGGCCGGAATTTCATGAAAAGATGATGGCGCACTTGAAAGGATCTTTTGTCGATTTAATTGATATGGCTTTGAGATATGAGAATTTGATGAACAAGAAATCAGTGGCACCAATGGCAGCCTCGGGAGGGAACTTTGCTAATCCGAATAAGAGGAAGTTGAATCCCAATTGGAGGAATCCGAACAAGAAGAAGCCTGGAAGTAAAAATGGACCTCGCAAATTCTATATATGTCAACAAGAATGTCACTTGGCGAATAAGTGTCCCAGGAAAGGATTTCAGCAGCAGCAACAACCGCATTATAGTGGACCAGGTTCAGCTTTGGTTCAGAGATCTCTATGCTTCAATTGTCACCAACCAGGTCAAATGATAAAGGATTGTTCGTTACTTCATAAAGCTCAACAGAATAAGTTATTTGCGTTGGAAGGTGTACCATCCACTTCATCTAAAGGCAAGGGAGTATTGGAAGGTACACTACTTTTAGATGGCAAGTATATTAAAGTTTTGTTTGATTCGGGTGCTTCTTTGAGTTTTATTTCTCTGGAATCTGTAGAGAAGTTCTTTCTTACCACTAGTACTGTAGACTATCCCATCTTGGTATCTAATCCTATATGAGGGGTAACCAAATTAGATACGATCTGTAAGGACTTGAAGATTTCCTATATATCCCATAGTTTTTCTTGTGACCCTTATGTGTTGAATTTTAAGGGATTTGACCTTATATTGGGGATGGATTGGCTTGATAAGTATAAAGCAATCCTGAATTGTGATGAGAGAATAGTTTCTTTGGAAACTGATTTGGGTAGGATTGCCAGAGTGACGTGTGATAATTCTAGAATTCACTTGAGTAGTCTTTTGCATGGAGTTGAGACTACTTAGGAGAAGATAGAAGATATCGATGTGGTCCAAGATTTTTCTGAGGTATTTGAGGAAGTTAAGTGTCTGCCTCCGCATCGAGAAATAGAGTTTTGCGTTGACTTGATTTCATGAGCAGTGACGGTGATTCAGCCTAGTAGGAGGATGGCTCCTAGGGAGAGGGAAGAGTTAGTTAAGCAGACTCATGATCTTTTGGAGAAGGGATTGATTAGGCCCAGTTTTTTTTTTGGGGGTTCTACTGCGGTGTTTGTCACTAAATCGGATGGATCGCTAAGGTTCTGTGTAGATTATAGAGAATTGAACAAAGTGACCATTCGAAATAAATATCCTCTTCTTCGTATCGATGATCTCTTTGACCAGTTGCATGGAGCTTTTGCCTTTTCTCAACTGGATTTAGCTTCAGGTTTCCATCAGTTGAGGGTAGCTGAGGACAGTATTCCCTTGACTGCATTTAGGGGACCAAATTGTTTCTATGAGTGGTTGGTTATGACTTTCGGGTTAACCAATACTCCTGCCTACTTTGTTGACCTAATGAACCGAGTCTTTCATGATGTATTGAATAAGTTCGTTCTGGTATTCATTGATGATATCCTGGTCTACTCTACATCTGAAGAGGAGCACAAGCAGTATTTGAGAATTGTGTTGGAGACTCTAAGGAGGCATGTGTTGAAGGTAAAGTTTTTCAAGTGCCATTTCTGGAAATCGAAAGTCAAATTTTTAGGGCACATTGTTTCTGGTGTAGGTATCTCTATAGACCCAACGAAGGTTGAGACTATTCTATAATGGAAGCAACCGGAGACACCAACGAAAATTTATAGTTTTCTGGGATTAGCTAGCTACTACAGGAAGTTAATCAAGGACTATTCCAAGATTTCTTTGCATCTGACTAAGCTGACTAGGAAAGGAGCTAAATTTAAGTGGACACCCAAGTATGAAGAAGCTTTCCAGGAGTTGAAGACGAGGCTAACCAGTGCACCAGTGCTTGCTATTCCGGATGGAAAGTGAAAATATGAGGTTTATACTAATGCTTGTATAATTGGTCTGGGAGCAGTTCTGATGCAGAATGGAAGAGTAATTGTGTATGCTAGTCGGCAATTGAAGCCACATGAAAGGAACTACGCTACGCACGATCTTGAATTGTTAGCCATTGTTTTTGCTTTAAAGATCTGGAGAGATTATCTTTTGGGAGAGAAGTTCGAGTTATTCATGGATCACAAACCGTTGAAATATCTTTTCTCTCAAAAGGATCTTAATCTGAGACAACAGCAGTGGGTCAAATTTCTGGCATCCTATGATTTGGATATTCTGTATACCCCGGTAAAGGTGAATGTTGTAGCCGATGCTCTTAGCAGGAACGCAGTTCTGTCTCTTCTGGATGTTGTTCCATCTCTTATTGAAAGGATTTCAAGCAAGAATTAGATAATAGATAAAGGGGAATCATTAGGAAAGTTAAGAAGGGTCAGTGTTCCAGTTTCAAGATTGATGGCCAAGGAACACTGAGGATCAATGGGAGGATCTGTGTTCCGAATTTCAAGGAATTGAAGCAGAAGGTCTTATCTGAGAGTCATCGCCCCAAATTAAATATTCACCCGGGAATCTCGAAGATGTATAAAGATATGAGAGGAGTTTTCTGGTGGTCGGGCATGGAGAAAGAGATTGCTAGGTTCGTAAATAGTTGTGCCATCTGCCAACAAGTTAAAGGAGATCAACAGAAGTCAACCGGATTATTGCAGCCTTTGGAAATTCCGATGTGGAAGTGGGAGATGATTTCGATGGATTTCATCGACAGTTTGCCTAGAAACAAGAAAGGAAATGAAGGAATATGGGTTATTGTTGATCGTTTAACTAAGAGCGCCTATTTTATACCGGTTAAGGCAACTCGTGCTGCAGTTTCTCTGGCAAATTTTTTTCTTGAGGGAGATAGTCAGATTGCATGGTGTTCCTATCAGTATAGTCAGTGACCGTGATCCTATTTTCACAAGAAAATTCTGGGAGGCTCGGCAAGCAGCTATGGGAACGATTTTGAGATTTAGTACAGCCTATCATCCTCAGATAGACGGACAGACGGAGAGGCTTAATCGTATTCTTGAGGATATGCTACGAGCTTGTGTTTTGGATTTTGGAGGATCGTGGGAAGACCATCTTCATCTAGTGGAATTCTCTTATAATAATAGTTACCAGGCAAGTATTAAGATGGCTCCTTATGAAGCTTTGTATGGAAGACCGTGTAGATCCCCATCCTATTAGATAGAATCAAAAGATTGTCTTGTGCTTGGACCAGATCTAATTCGAGAAGCTTCTGCGAAAGTTAAGCTTATCAAGAAAAGGATGAAAGCTGCTTAGGATCGTCAGAAGAAATATGCTGATAAAAGGCGAAGACCATTGGAATTTGAGGTCGGAAATTTAGTCTTTATCAAAGTTTCCTCGATCAAAGGTGCTATTAGATTCGGAAAGACGGGAAAACTTGCTCCAAGATATATAGGACCATTCCGGGTATTGGAAAGAATTGGTGGAGTAACTTACAGAATTGAATTGCCAGAGCGGATGTCTGGAATTCATAATGTATTCCATGTATCCCATCTAAGGAAGTTTGTCCATGACCCATCACTGGTTGTAGAACCAATAGTCCAGGAAGATTTGGAAGTAGAACCAAACTTGACTGTGGTCAGAAATCCAGTTCGGATTGTGGATCAAGACGAGAAGCAACTCAGAAGCAAAGTAGTGAAGCTTGTCAAGGTGTAGTGGAGCGAGAATCCCAGAGATTGCACCTGGGAAACTATAGATAGTTTTAGGAAAGCCTATCCGGATTTGTGTCCGGATAACTAGTGATAATTGTTAGGATAAACTGTTTGATTGTTATTGTATGGATGATATGTATGTTTGGATTGTTAATATAAAAACATTTGAACTAACTGTTGTTTTAAATTTCGGGGACAAAATTCTTTTAAGGGGGAGGAATTTAACGACCCGGGATTTTGGCAATGTTATTATAATAAGAATTTAATCTAATTTAAATAAAATACCTGCTTTTCATTTTATAAACTGATAAGATTTTTGGACATTTACCAGTTATATATGTATATATATGTTTTGTGAAGGAAATTTTGATTTGAAAATTTAAATAAAATCTTTCAAAAATATTTGAAATAAAATCTGTCTTATTCAATTAAAATTAAAGGTTCTATATTATTAACATTTGATAAAATATATATATATATAATGTAATCTGAATAATAATGTTTGAAATAAACAATCCTATCAATATTAAATATAAACATAAGATATAAATATAAAATATATAAGTACAAATATATATTATAAATCAAATATTTGAAAGTTAAACTACAAATGAAATAACACTAAGAAGTTATGTTACAACAACTTATATGGTTAAATAGAAACATAAGATAAATATACACTATAACAAATTTTATATTAAGTGCAAAGGCAAAGACAAAATCTTTGACCAAAAATAATAACACATATGTTGCTGTGTAGTACATGTATATATGCAATGCAAAAGAAGACAAACTATTCATATACAAAATATCTTTGTACAAAAAAAAATATAAATATCAGCAAATAATAATAAGATGTAAACATATAGGAAGACATATGCATTTAGTGCTTTCATCTCGGCATAAAAATATGATCAGCCGAAATATACAAATATCATTTCAAATTGTTGTAATTAAACACAAAGTCTAATCTGATCAAACAAGGTAAAGCTTGTACCAGTTATAACCTACCACTGTTCAAAACTATTCCTATAAATATGTATCTTTTATTCCATTTCGTTCAAACAAAGCTTAGAAGGCCTGAAAGAAAGAAAAAGAAAATAAACATCATTATTTACAAACTCAACTTCATTCAACAACAAGGCAAAACAGATTTACAGGGACAATCAAACTGCAGCTTTTCAACAAGAATTATTCTCTGTTACAGCACTTTCTGGTGAGTAAACATACTATCTTTGAAATTTAAATCTTGATAATTAGTTCATTAAAATCTTATGCTTGCTGTATATTGTAAATAAGTAGTTTTGTAATGTTTTCTGTTATACTGGAAGCTTTGTTATGTCATGTTCTTCAATGTTTCAAGTTTCTAAGCAAAGAAAGTAGAGAAAAACTAATACTTCTTCATACAAACATTTTAAACTTAGGAATTTAAACTAAATAAGTTTGTTTAAACTTAAATCATAGCCTGGAAAATTGTTTGAAGTTTGACAGTGTAACATAGATACTGTTTATTCAAGTTTACAGTAAGAAAGAAAACATATGTTAAAATTCAAATATTTTAAATTGTTAATTTGATTATATATCTTGAATAAACATTCAAAAGTAGGATTTTTGAAACAAAAATGATAATATTTAGATAAGTATACAAGGTGCGGTTCATAAATGAATCAAAAATGCTTTTTCATCAATTTATGATGATTTAACAAATCTTAGATGTTGTAATTTGTTTTGGAGCTTGCTTGATCCTCGTTGATTCCAGGAAAAATGTGTGATAACCTGAATTTTTGGGCATCTGATAATTGGTAATTATCAGATTTTAACTATTAAATACCGATATGTATGTTAACAAATAAAATTCTGTTAATTAAAATGTCTATAAATGGATTTGGGGAACTATAATAAATATTGGATTATAATATCTGGAAATGGTAAATTTTATAGTGAATTAGTAAATTCCATAAACAAACAAATATAAACTTTGTAGTGTTGAAAACTTTAAGTGTATGCATACATACATACATATATATATATTGAGGTTTGGAAATTTTATTTTGAAATTAAAAATATGAAGATGAAAACAAGGTTTAATAATAATAATAATAATAAAGAAAACATATTAAGGTCAATTAATATATGCATATTTACAAATATAAGAATTTTAGCATACATTTAAACATGTGTAATATTTTAAACATAGGATAAATAATATAAAAAGTTTTGATAACATATTTAAACATTAATACATAAATAAAAGACAAGTGTAAGTAGTTTTATTATAAATTTAACAATTTTAAGTTGATTAGGCATGCAAATAACAAGTGGCCAAAATATATTTTTTAAAAATAATTATGTATTATTATTAATTGTAAGTAAATTGGACATTTTTAACACTAGTAATTATGTATTGTTATTAATTTAATTATGGTAACAACTTATGTATAAAATTTAAATAAGAATTAATAAAAGTGTTAATATTCTTCCTTTCTAAATTACATAATTCATATAAACATAAAACATATGTAAACATAATGCACACATATAAAGATAACACATAAACAAAATATAATTTGTGACATTTAAACATGAGTAATAAATAAATGAGTTGGGGATTTAAATACAAAATACTTATATTTTAACAAATGTAGTAAACTTAATTCATGCAATTACAAGTGTTTGCTTATATTAACATGTATAGGCTAACAAAATTAACAAGTGGCATGTTTTTTTTTTTTTTGAAGAAAGATAAATGATTTAGGAAACTGGACTGAGAATATTTCTCATCTTCCTTGACCAAAACCAAATGAAAAAAAAGTAAGAAAAATTATAAACAAGCTGCAACAGCATTTCAACTGATTCAAAGAACAAAGATCAGCAGCAAGGATGCAATTCAACTTGTCAATTCAGGACCAATTCAACAACTCTGTTCGAATTTAAAAAGAATAGTTCAGTTTTGAGTCAAGTGGCAAAATCAAATTCCCAGTTTTTAAAATGCATTTCCAGATTTCAAATACAGGCTTCTCTGTTAAATGCAAGGTGAGTAATCTTTATTTTTTTTAGCTTGATCTGCCTACATGTGTGAATGCATGAAATAATCTTTGAAAAAATGATGAGTTGTTCGTCAGCCTGTATAATAATATTGTATGCATGTCTGTTAACAACATATATCAGCTCTGTTAATCAATATACTGGGAGAAAACTAATCTTTACGAAAACTAAAAAATCTTATTTACTACTGTGTATGATGTTTAGTTGGCTTGACTTCTGATTTCATGTATATAATATAGTTAAGTTTTGCCTGATATGATGTTGTAATACTGTGTGCATACTTGAATAAAGAAGATATGACTCTGTTTCAAATACAAACAGGTTGAAACAAGTTCTTAAATCAAACTCTCTTTACTGAATCTCTTTTAAGTTATGACCTTAAAGGAAAAAGGATTTGTTATAACTAAACAATAATTTTAAAAGTAGTTATAAATGAAATTAGTGGGATTTTGTATGGAAAACAAGGATACACAGTAAGAAATAAAAACATCCCAGAAATCGACTAATATAATTTCTTGTTATTCATATGTAATCTGACTCGTGATAAAAAGTTAGGATTTTTAGTGATGGTTTTAAAAATTTTAAGTTGATAATTGGGTAGAAACCGTAAGTTGAATGGGAAATGAAGGATTGGGTGTTTTCTGGCAACCGCAGTATTTCTAGCTCAAAGATTTGGGTCGAAGGAGGTCGAAGGGATTGGCACTTGGGGAAAAATAGTAAGGTGGGTTCTAGATTTGTGTGTTGTGTTGTTTGGGAAGAATTAGGGTTTAAAGAGCTGTAGGCTTGGGGTTGGGTTGCAAGCAATTAACGGTGGTAAGGGCATGCGGTCCAGAAGAGGAAGAAGGAAGATGCAATGGCCGTGCTTGGGGCAAGATTAGGGGGTGAGCGATGATCTTTGGAGGCGCCTCGAAGCGATTACTGGAAATGTTGTTGTTCTGGTTTTAGGGAAAATACTCGATTTCGATCTTTGGATCGTTGTGGATTCCATGCAGTTGATCAAGGCGCAGGAGAGCATGGGTGATCGGTATGGATAGTCGGCGGCGAAAATTGTATGTCAGGGTGTGTGTGCACGTACACGTTCGTGCACGGTCGATCACCTGTGAACATTGTAGCATTGATGTGGGAGAGGAAGAGGTAACCGATTGGGCTGAAGAATTTGAAGTCTGCAACTTTAAATCGAAGAAGGGGACAAGATAAGTTTGGGCCAGGAATCTTTTGGGCCGAAGTTTTTAAATGATAAGTTAAAAAAATGGAATGCAAATGAAACGTTAACATTGCAGGCTTCAAAGGTAAATTCATTAAACAGTTTTGTCTCGAGTTCTCTGTGTTTTGTTCAGGCCTGTACCCAAGTTTTATGCTTGGTTGTTAAAAGTAGTAAATAAGTTTTCAAAAGAATATAAGTCAGGTCGGAATAAAGTATTAGCGAGTTTAAAACAAATTAAATTGAATTAAATGATATGATTAAATAAAGGATTATTTATTCAATGTATTGGAAGATGATTAATTTGTGTAATCAATTTAAGGGAGTGACTTTTTATTGTGATTAATTAATTGAGAATTGGTAATTAAGATTTATTATTTAATTGATTTATTATTAACTAAAGATTTAATAATTGAGGATTCATTAATCAATAGTTTAGAATTACCAATACATTAATAGGAAATAATTAATTGGTAATTAGAAATCCACGAAGTAGTGATTAGATATTAATTAAGTAATTAAGGATTAATTAGTTTGGGTAATTAATTCAAGGATTGTTACATTAAGGAAACTTATTGATAATTAGTTAATTAATGAGGTGTGATTAATTAAGGGGTGATTAATTAATGTAATTAATTATAGGATAATTAAATTAAGAAAATAATTGGGGATAAATGCAATAATTCATTGTTAATTACTTTATTAGAGTAATTAAGGGATCATTTAATGTGGAGGGTGAAGGCTAATTAATTAGTATAATTAATTAAGAATTAATTACTTATTGTAATTAAAGGATAATTAGCTAAAGGTGATAAATTAAGATGGATAATTAAGGATGGTTAATTAATTGGTTTGTAATTAATTAATGATAAGTAAAGGTAATCTAAGTGATCAAAGATTGGTAATTAATTTAATTAGAGATTAATTAAATTAATTTTGGAAATGATCAATCTTGTTTATGGATGATCGAATGATGATAAGTGTTTAGGATTGGATGATATCTCTGATATGAATTGCTTTGTGATATGGAATGTTGGATGGATGGTGATAATGTGATTATCTATCAATTATGAATTGCTGTGTAAAAGTGTTATTCGGTAATTAAAATTTAGTTATATTTAATTGAATAACTTGGGTTTAGATGACATTGGAGTCGAAGAGACTGGAGTAGGGTATTAGTTAATACCCGAACCACTTCGATTCTTTATAGATTGATTTGTGAAATCAATAAACTCAAATGGAATGATTTAAGTGAATTGGACTATTTAATCAAATTTTTGGTACTTAGAAATTGATGTGTGAAATAAGTGATGTCTATGACAAATTGTAAATTTGTAAATTGAAGTGAGTTACCCCGGGTTTTATATAAGTTTTATGCTTTTGTATTCCATGTTAGATGGGTTTACTCACACTGGTTTCCAGCCTGACCCGGGTGTTCTTTGATGTAATGCTCGGGTCAGACCGAGTATTACAGATTTTTAGGATAGGACTTTCTGGAGCTTAGGAGGAGAGCTAGATGGCAGAAGCGCATGGAGTGTATTCCGCTATGGTATTGTTGTTGTTATCTGGACAAATTGTAATACTATCCAGTTTTTATGGGATATTGTAACTCTGATGTATATAAATATAAATTGATAGATACAGTTTTTCTTTTGTATAACTGTTATTATTATTTTCTATTATATTTTATCCGCTGCGAATGTGAGATGTTGGTGTTTCTGTTTTTCTTTTCTTCTTTCTCTTTCTTCCTTTTCACTAACTATCTGGAATTTTCGGGATCGAAAATTTCTGGGTCATTACATTTGGTATCAGAGCCGAAGGTTAAGCGAGAACATTGGCTCTGGTGGGGATTACTCATTAAATAGAGTCTGTAGTACTCTAGAATGAGTTGAGTATGTATGTGTGTGTGTATATATATATGAGAGTATACTTGTTATTTTCTTATATAAAGATATTAAATGATTTTACATAAGATTATATCTTGATATATAAAGCAATATTTCTTTCTAATAAATATTAAGGTAATTGTTTGTTAAATTATTGAAATTAAATTAAGTGATAATAGAAATACAACCAAATTGAAATTAAATTAAAGACAAGTTTGAAATGGATTCAAACTGAAATTAAATCTTGAAGTTGGGGAAAAATTTCAAAATAAGATGAATTAGAATTGGTTTCAAACCAGAGAAATAGAATGGTTATTGTGTTTAATAATGAGATGATTGTTTTCCAATAAACAATAAAATGTTTTAAAGAAGTAACCATTTGATGAGAATAATTTGTAAATTTGAAAGGTTATAAATTAAAGTGGGTTTCAAATTGTGAAGTTCTGAATTCTAAATTTAAACATTTGAAATTGTTTTCAAAAGGTTAAAGGAAATTAATATGTATACATGTGGATATACATAATATTTAAAGATGATATGAGATAAAACTCTAAAATGTAGAGTTTCAAATTTGGATTGAGATGTGATACCCGAAAGTGATAAGTTTTCGAACTTATAAGTGGAAAGAATTTTGAGATTTGAATTGGAGAATTCAAAATTGAGTAAGGTTAACGGGATTAATTGAATTTAACTCGGAGGAAGTTAAATAAGTTTGAATGAATAATTTGATTTAGATATTTCAAGATGAATTGGAATTTAACTTGGGAAGTTAAATGGTTAATTTGAGTTGGGAGTTTGTGTGATCTCAAAATGGGTTTGAGATCTAGAAATTGGAAATGGATGGATGTCTTAAAATAATGATACCATCCTGTTGTTATTAATAATCTTTAAGCTAAAATTGGATTTTCTTAAATAAATAAAGAAATGGGGTATGGTAATATATCCATTATAAAGATAAAATGGAATTTGGATTCAGAATTAAATGGTTTAAAGAGATAAGTTGATTTGAAGGATTAAATCAACATTCAAAAATTTAACTCGAATTTATATAATTCTGGATAGTTTAATTTGAAATTTGAATTGAATTAGTTCAAATTGAATTTGAATTGAATTAATTGGAATTGTGATTGAAGATGGATAAGTTTAAAAATTCAAATGGAAAATTTGAATTGGATTAATTGAAATGAAATTGAAGTTGAATGAGTTCAAATTCAAATGGGAATTGGGATTAATTCAAACAGGAATTGATGATTTGAAATTGAAGTGGGTTCAATTTGATATTAGTCCAAATTGATTTGAATAATTTGGAATTGTAATTAAAGTTGAATAGGTTTAAAATTCAAATGGAATTTGATTTGAAATTGGAAAGAAATTGAGAATAAATTCAACTTGAATTGGGATAAATCAATTTCAATGGAAATTGAAGTTATTCAAATTGGAATTGGGTCATTTTAAATGGAAGTTGAAATTTAAATTGAATTGATGGGGATGGAGGTTGGGAATATAACAGTTTGACTTTAAACTATTTTCAAAATAAATTGTTTTAATATAAATCTATTATGACGCCCCACCTCTATACCCACGCTAGCCAAGGACACTACGGTGTAATGTCGTCAACTAGCACGGAGAATAAGACTGTTGAGGAGCGACCATCCGTGCAATTTCTTTGTGCGAGCACCGATATGCCAGATAAAATATAACATGCATTTCATCTCAACAGGAAATCCGACACATCGACACAAACTCAAAGCTACTACACAGTGGCTATATATATTCTTCGGAAACATATATAGAAATAAACATAACATAAATCAGTCACAGGCAATTCATATCACAAAGGCGGAACTAGATATGAATATTACACATAAAAGTGTATATCAGAGTAGCGGTCTAACAAGATCCACAATGTCACAAAAGAATAGATACAAGTGCAAGCCAAATGAATTATGTGTACATCAAGGAGTCAATAACTTAGATGTATACAACAAAAAATACCAAACTAAAGTAGTTAGCCAAAAGATCATATGATGGTCCGATAAGGTGGCAAGCAGAAGCACCTGTAAAATCTCAGTCTGACCCGACTATTATTTATAAGAAAAATAATAAACGGATCAGTCTAGCTATAATTATCAGATAAAATGAGATATAAGAAGAGATGTAGTAAAAACGTATGATAACCAAAAACGTCATACTATGACAAGTATACATAGAAAAATCAACAAAGGAAAATCATACAAATATCTCAAGGATCTCATAGCACCAAAAAGAATATCATATTCTTTATTTACTTCACCAAGCCACAATAAATGACATACATATCAATGCCAATCGTAAAAGTTGGTGAAACATAAATTCTAGAAATCAATAATTAGAAATCCAGAAATCACAAGAAAAGGAAGGCCAATACCAGAAAAAATGAGCCGAAGCTCCTCCAGACAGGGTATAGTCCCCCATTGCGGACTTTGATCCGAAGCTCCTCCTGGTGAGCCGAAGCTCCTCCTGACAGGGTATAGTCCTCCATTGCGGACTTTGATCCAAAGCTCCTCCTGGTGAGCCGAAGCTCCTCGTGACAGGGTATAGTCCCCCATTGCGGACTCTGAGTCGAAGCTCCTCCTGGTGAGCCGAAGCTCCTCGTGACAAGGTATAGTCCCCCATTGCGGACTTTGAGCCGAAGCTCCTCCTGGTTAGCCGAAGCTCCTCGTGACAGGGTATAGTCCCCCATTGCGGACTTTGAGCCGAAGCTCCTCCTGGTGAGCCGAAGCTCCTCGTGACAGGGTATAGTCCCCCATTGCGGACCTTGAGACGAAGCTCCTCCTGGTGAGCCGAAGCTCCTCGTGACAGGGTATAGTCCCCCATTGCGGACCTTGAGCCGAAGCTCCTCCTGGTGAGCCGAAGCTCAGTAAAAATGAGGTACAGTCCTCCACGTGGACAAAGAGACATCGCATAATTGCTAGTCTAAATCACAAAATGATCGTCATGATCAAAGAGAAGTGTCAATTACAGTAAGCTAGTAAATATATGAGCTTAGCTTCATGTCCCATAACCACTAGCTTAACTTAAATATTTACGAACAAATTGTAGATCTCCACTAGAAAATTGTCACAAGAGATTCAATCGAACAAGTCCAAGAATTAACCGACGAAGTAAACGCAAGCGTTTCATACCACTTGTTTTACTAAGTCGTTTAATTAGATTCCTCATCTGAGTGAGGTAAAGGTTTGTAAATACTAATAGATTGGAAATCGGTTTGAGAAAACGAGCTTTGAAATAAAATAGTGTTGAAATTATTTTGAGGAAAGAGTTTTGATATTTACTACTAGTATAAAAAACCTTTATATTTTTAAAGTGACAAATCATAGAAAGGATTGTAGAAACAATCAATCATCAAAATTCA
This sequence comes from Allium cepa, assembly GCA_030765085.1. Classification (NCBI taxonomy): domain Eukaryota; kingdom Viridiplantae; phylum Streptophyta; class Magnoliopsida; order Asparagales; family Amaryllidaceae; genus Allium; species Allium cepa. The sequence goes on from CM060940.1 coordinate 586,852,964, forward strand.
CATTCGAAGACGTGAATAAAATCCAAAGAAATCGATACCGAATCCATTAAAATGGATATTCCCAAAATCACGAAGAAAATGTCATCAAAGTCGATAATAAGTGATAATAACAAAAGGGAATCAACACGAATCGATTAAAGTTGGAAATTCAAGCTAAATACGCAAATAGGCAAAAGAGTGCAGATTCAGACGTCTGAAATCAAGGATTCAGACGTCTGAAATTGGAAAATAAAATATTTTCCAAAACAGGATTCAGACGTCTGAATCCTTGAATTCAGACGTCTGAAATAGGCACTTTTTAGTTTATTTCCTTTCTGGTTCCAAATGAACCAATTCAGACGTCTGAAATCATATATTCAGACGTCTGAATCTGGGAATAGAAATCTTCCCAGAACAATATTCAGACGTCTGAATATTACGTTTCAGACGTCTGAATCTGGGGTTCAGGGCATTCCCTGAACCTAGGCTAAAAATGGCCAAACGGATATCGGAAGCGATCGGTCGAGCGACAACGACTAAGGATTTACGCCAAGCGACAACCCAGCCTTAACGGCTCTTCGATACGCCTGAAATATCAATGTCCAAATATCCATAAAAGGATTTCATAGATTTTGATTCCAAAACACCAAAAATTGGAATATACACCAAATCAATCCAAACCAAAATCTATTGCTCAAGAATAAGTGTTAGGAATTCATACCTAACAATCGAAGATAATTATAGACTAAGATGTGAGATAAAAATCTCACCTTTGAACCCAAATCAATGAAGAAGAAGCTCGAAAGTAATGGCAAGAACAATCACCTTCAATCCCGACTCAAGAAGCTTGATTCTAAGCAATGGGTTCTTTTGAATTTGGAGCTAGAAGTTGGATTTGCAAAGAAAGCTAGGGCTTAGGAATTTCCATTTCCAATCTCTTCCACCATTTTTACTTTAGCTTGAAGTATTAGGAATATGAAATGAAGTAATGAAGAGTTGGAGTGGAGCTAGAGTCTTAAGGTGGAACATTGGGCTGAAACCCAAACTCAAACCCAAAGTGAAAACGTAGCAAAACTCGACTAACTCCAAACGTATCGAAGCTTATACTCAAAAAGGTTGCAAACGGCATTTTGAACTCAATGGGAGGGGTCTCGAGTCCTAATTCGACTGTTTTCAAAAAGTAGCTTTTCGGATCAAAATCCGACGAACGATAAAATATTTAAATATAAAATTGACAAATATGCGGGTTATTACCGACTCCCCTCCTTAAAGAAATTGCGTCCTCGCAATACTTAAGAAGAAAATAAAGAGTAACAACCCTAAAAGCATATCAACACAAAATAAATTTGAAATGGGAAGTTCACCATAAAGAGCATGAAAGAGTAAGCCAGAACGGGATCGCTCGATGAATTCCCAGGATTCCCAAGAGCATTCCTTAGGATCTGAGAACCATTGAACTTTCACAAGAAGAACATCTTTATTCCGAAGGCGCTCAACCTTCGAAGCAATGATGCGAATGGAATGTTGCTCGTAAGTCAAATCTGGTGAAACTTCAATTTCATCAATAACACCGGGCTCAAGAATAAAAATAGGAAACCTAAAAGCATTTCCATAGTTAAAAGACGCAGAAAACGTCAAGAATAGCAGAAAATTGAGCCAGTGCAACGGCGTAGTACAGAAACGGTACGCCCGAGAAACTAGAAACTCGAATAATTTGGAACACCGACGTAGTACAAAAACGGTATGTCCAATGAACTGATAAACCGAAACAACGATGTAGTATAATAATGGTACATCCATTGATCCAGCTAAGATGGAACATCGATGTAGTATAATAATAGTACATCCGATGAACCGAACACCATAAAAGAACATCGGATGCTAGTCCATAAAAAAATGAGATAAAGCTCAATAAAACGAAGTATATCAAAACGTCCGATGAACTTGATAAAAACATAATTCCATTCAGACAACATCAAAGAATCAACCACTTGTTGCCTACGACTAAGTGCATATGCAACACGATTCTCCTCTCCGGGAGTATAAAGAACATCAAAATCATAAGACGTAAGGAACCCAAGCCAATATGAAGTTCCTTATGAGAAAATAAATATTCCAAAGATTTATGATCTAGGTGGAGAACAAATTTCTCCCCCAAAAATAATGATGCCAAATTCTAAAAGCGAAAACAATAGCCATGAGCACTAGATCATGAGTGGCATACCTAGTCTCAATCGGCTTTTAATGATTTAGAAGCACAAGTGATAGCATGTCATCTTTTGAAGAGAACGGCATCCAAACCAATACGATTAGCATTGGTACAAAAGATAAAGTCTTGGTTCCCAACGGGAATCACAAGATTAAGAGTATCGAAAAGAAAGAATTTCTTTTAAATAATCTTCTTTCCTGAAAAGCTAAAACTTTCAAAATTACATTTATCTTTATGTAATAATCTTTCTAGAAAAATTTACATTTTACAAGTCAATATATCGTGTCTGATTGTCTCATCAAAGCGTTTAGGAAATTCCTATCGATAACGTTGATCAAGCGCATCGACCAAAATTCTTAAAGCACTCAATGGGCAATACAATCACAAAATCATCTTCTATATAATAAACATGTTTCTTAAAAACCTTTAAGAATATTCTTTGCTTGTTTAAGAGCAAAGTCAAATTGTACTTATAAATGAATCTTATGAAAAAGATTTGCAAAAATTTTAAATTTCTATTTTCATCCAAAATCAATAAATACAAAAATGAAGTCATCGAGATATTCATAGAATACTCGATTTATAAAATGGATGAAATAAGCCAAACAAACTGAATGACATAATAAGTCATTCATAAGAATCGTAACGAGTGCGGAATGCGGTAAGTGGAATGCTAACTCCCGTAACTCGTAACCAAATGAAAATCGGTGGCAAGGTCGAACTAGAAAGACCTTAGCACCGCACAAAAAATTTCTTAGGTGATAATCCTAAGACAAACTCAAAAATACCGGAAAAGTCTCACAAATTATTTAGATAAGAGAAATAACACTTTTCTCATCTTGAGGGCTTAAAGAATAAAATGATGCCTTCAAAAATTTGAAATCGGAATCTCAAGAACAAATAGAAATCTGCTTAACAGATAGAAAATGTCGAAGATGAATAGTCCACATGGAAAATAGGATATGAGCTTCACAACGATTAAGCCAATCCTTACAAAAATCAATTCCGAAGCCTAAGTAAAAATATCGGCTCGGAAAGAAAAATCACATAAAATAGTTTCGACATCAATAGAAAGCAAATTGAATGTTGCGGACCCACTAATCCGTATTCACAATCCTCAAAGAAGTCAACAAGTCCAAAAATGTTTAGAGAAAAAGAATCACAAGTTCTTTTGATATAAAATAATGAGATGGGACCCATATCAAAAAGAACTCAAATATGAAGCTCATGAAATAAAACAATGCCATCAAGGATTGAATGAGAAATACCTTGACCAAGAGAAGTGTCACTAGGAGTTTGCACAATATTCATCTCTCCCTCTCTCCTACTTTGAAGAATGGGACATGTAGATATAAGATGACCCAAACTTTTGCAATAGCGGCAAAAGAGTGGTTTCGGGCACTCCCTTGCATAGTGGTCCTTAGAATTACAATTGTAGCATCCTCCACGATTAGGGAATGGAGTCTTTGCTACAAAAGTAGTTTGCTTCACTCTCTTATTGGGATTAAGGCTTTTGAACTTAATATGCCTCTTCTTGGAAGTCCCAATATCACAAACACTTCCTTTACCAACCTCTCCATGAAGAAGAGCAACATCCACAAGCTGATTGAAAGAAACTTCAAGTTTCAAAGGTAGAACCATTTCGGGGTTCTTACTCAAGGCACAGATAAACTCTTGATTCTTTATAAGATCCAAAAGTTGTTGGGTAGACATGAACGCGCCATCCAGAGAAGGGCTACTGGATTGACCAGCGCTAGGACTGCTAGAATTAACCATTTCTCTTCCTTTAGAGAAGAAAGAAGGAGAAAAGTTATTCTCAAAATAAATATCAAGCAATCTCGATAGATAAAACAAGGAATCATAAAAGAAAATAGGATAGGGCGGTACTAAGACCCGAATAAAATCCTAAAGCACGACTCCTAAGATGGACTTAGGACGATGATCCTTGTTAAATTATTCTACATTGTTCCGAAGTTTGGCTATGATACCAAGATGTGACGCCCCACCTCTATACCCATGCTAGCCAAGTACACTACGGTGTAATACCGTCAACTAGCACGGAGAATAAGGCTTTTAAGGAGCGACCATCCGTGCAATTTCTTTATGTGAGCACCGATATGCCAGATAAAATATAACATGCATTTCATCTCAAGAGGAAATCCGACACATCGACACATACTCAAAGCTACTACATGGTGGCTATATCTATTCTTTGGAAACAAATATAGAAATAAACATAACATAAATCAGTCACAGGCAATTCATATCACAAAGGCGGAACTAGATATGAACATTACACATAAAAGTGTATATCAGAGTAGTGGTCTAACAAGATCCACAATGTCACAAAAGAATAGATACAAGTGCAAGCCAAACGAATTATGTGTACATCAAGGAGTCAATAACTTAGATGTATACAACAAAAAATACCAAACTAAAGTAGTTAGCCAAAAGATCATATGATGGTCCGATAAGGTGGCAAGCAGAAGCACCTGTAAAATCTCAGTCTGACCCGAGTATTATTTATAAGAAAAATAATTAACGGATCAGTCTAGCTATAATTATCACATAAAATGAGATATAAGACGAGATGTAGTAAAAACGTATGATAACCAAAAATGTCATACTACGAGAAGTATACATAGAAAAATCAAAAAAGGAAAATCATACAAATATCTCAAGAATCTCATAGCACCAAAAAGAATATCATATTCTTTATTTACTTCACCAAGCCACAGTAAACGACATACATATCAATGCCAATCTTAAAAGTTGGTGAAACATAAATTCCAGAAATCAATAATTAGAAATCCAAAAATCACAAGAAAAGGATGGCCAATCCCAGAAAAAATGAGCCGGAGCTCCTCCAAACAGGGTATAGTCCCCCATTGCGGACTTTGAGCCGAAACTCCTCCTGGTGAGCCAAAGCTCCTCCTGACAGGGTATAGTCCCCCATTGCGGACTTTGAGCCGAAGCTTCTCCTGGTGAGTCGAAGCTCCTCGTGACAGGGTGTAGTCCCCCATTGCGGACTTTGAGCCAAAGCTCCTCCTGGTGAGCCGAAGCTCCTCGTGACAGGGTATAGTCCCCCATTGCGGACTTTGAGCCGAAGCTCCTCCTGGTTAGCCGAAGCTCCTCGTGACAGGGTATAGTCCCCCATTGCGGACTTTGAGCCGAAGCTCCTCCTGGTTAGCCGAAGCTCCTCGTGACAGGGTATAGTCCCCCATTGCGGACTTTGAGCCGAAGCTCCTCCTGGTGAGCCGAAGCTCCTCGTGACAGGGTATAGTCCCCCATTGCGGACTTTGAGCCAAAGCTCCTCCTGGTGAGACGAAGCTCCTCGTGACAGGGTATAGTCCCACATTGAGGACCTTGAGCCGAAGCACCTCCTGGTGAGCCGAAGCTCGGTAAAAATGAGGTACAGTCCTCCACGTGGACAAAGAGACATCGTACAATTGCTAGTCTAAATCACAAAATGGTCGTCATGATCAAAGAAAAGTGTCAATTACAGTAAGCTAGTAAATATATGAGCTTAGCTTCATGTCCCATAACCACTAGCTTAACTTAAATATTTACGAACAAATTGTAGATCTCCACTAGAAAATTGTCACAAGAGATTCAATCGAACAAGTCCAAGAATTAACCGACGAAGTAAACGCAAGCGTTTCATACCACTTGTTTGACTAAGTCGTTTAATTAGATTCCTCATCCGAGTGAGGTAAAGGTTTGTATATACTAATAGATTGGAAATCGGTTTGAGAAAACGAGCTTTGAAATAAAATAGTGTTGAAATCATTTTGAGGAAAGAGTTTTGATATTTACTACTAGTATAGAAAACCTTTATATTTTTAAAGTGACAAATCATAAAAAGGATTGTAGAAACAATCAATCATCAAAATTCACATTGGAAGACGTGAATAAAATCCAAAGAAATCGATACTGAATCCATTAAAATGGATATTCCCAAAATCACGAAGAAAATGTCATCAAAGTCGATAATAAGTGATAATAACAAAAGGGAATCAACACGAATCGATTAAAGTTGGAAATTCAAGCTAAATAGGCAAAAGAGTGCAGATTTAGACGTCTGAAATCAAGGATTCAGACGTCTGAAATTGGAAAATAAAATATTTTCCAAACAGAATTCAGACGTCTGAATCCTTGAATTCAGACGTCTGAAATAGGCACTTTTTAGCCTATTTCCTTTCTGGTTCCAAATGAACCAATTCAGACGTCTGAAATCATATATTCAGACGTCTGAATCTGGGAATAGAAATCTTCCCAGAACAATATTCAGATGTCTGAATATTACGTTTCAGACGTCTGAATCTGAGGTTCAGGGCATTTCTTGAACCTAGGCCAAAAATGGCCAAACGGATACCGGCAGCGATCGATCGAGCGACAACGACTAAGGATTTACGCCAAGCGACAACTCAGCCTTAACGGATCTTCGATACGCCTCAAATATCAATGTCCAAATATCCATAAAAGGATTTTCATAGATTTTGATTTCAAAACACCAAAAATTGGAATATACACCAAATCAATCCAAACCAAAATCTATTGCTCAAGAATAAGTGTTAGGAATTCATACCTAACAATCGAAGATAATTATAGACTAAGATGTGAGATAAAAATCTCACCTTTGAACCCAAATCAATGAAGAAGAAGCTCGAAAACAATGGCAAGAACAATCACCTTCAATCCCAATTCAAGAAGCTTGATTCTAAGCAATGGGTGGATTTGCAAAGAAAGCTAGGGCTTAGGAATTTCCATTTCCAATCTCTTCCACCATTTTTACTTTAGCTTGAAGTGTTAGGAATACGAAATGAAGTAATGAAGAGTTGGAGTGGAGCTAGAGTCTTAAGGTGGAACATTGGGCTGAAACCCAATCTCAAAACCAAAGTGAAAAAGTAGCAAAACTCGACTAACTCCAAACATATCGAAGCTTATACTCAAAAAGGTTGCAAACGGCATTTTAAACTCAATGGGAGGGGTCTCGAGTCCTAATTCGACTGTTTGCAAAAAGTAGCTTTTCAGACCAAAATCCGACGAACGATAAATATTTAAATATAAAATTGACAAATATGCGGGTTGTTACATCTATTTTTCCAAACTATTTACCATACAACTTTTCTTTTTAAATCTAAAACTATCTTATACTTGTTTCACAATTATTTTTGGAAACTATTTAACAATTTTTCAACTGCTTTATAAACTAATTACTATTTTTCAACTACTTTATAACTAATTACTATTTTTCAATTATCTAACTATTTTATAACTATTTGACTATTTTCCAATTATTTTACAATTACTCAACTATTTTACGGCTATATTATAAACTAATAGTTATTTTTCAACTATTTATCTATTTTTAATCTTTCAAGCTATTTTCTAAATATAAGCTGGTCAAAGTGCAAACTGTTTATGATTAAATATCCATTTGAGATAAGGATTAATCCTATGGAATTGAAACAACTGTGATTATGTGGATAGAAATTAAAGGAAATGTGAATAGAAAGAGAAATTGATTTAGTTGATAATCAATGAAGATAAATACGTAGGATGTACGTATATTATTCTATCCGCATAGTGATTTGATCCAGATTCGAGCATAGAATTTCGAGATAGTTATATCGATCCGAGTTGGGATTTTTCACTCGATTTTTCGACGGCGAACCTAGATAGGGATTGTTGATTGGATCTGGATATTCTCTATCATAGTTATGGCTATGCAAGGAGAATGACGTTTTCTGATCAAGAAGCCAGATCTGAGTCCGCACTAGAAAGTCGGATGGACGACTAGTTCGGAAGTGAAATTGTGTGATCGAGTGAGCGATCAGATTGGTATAGCGTACGGATGTTATGTATACATCGTATGGGTTTGAATGAAATTAATACTGGGAATTTGTGGATAAGAAATGTGAATTTTTTTTAAAATGAAAGGTAAATTTTGTGAAATATATGATGAAATAAAATGGAAATTTGATATTTCCATGATATAAATTTATTTTATGGAAGTAAGTAATATGGTTAATGGCTTTATAGAGTAATCAAATTTCAATATTTTATTTGGGATAAACAAAGTTATGTATCTTTATTTTATATAAGATAAATCTCCCCTTGTTGAATCTATAGCCACAAGAAAGGGGTTTTTGAAAGTTTTTGAAGTATAAAATGGGTTTTATACAAGTTTGAAGAGATCCAAAGTTTTAAGAAGATATATATATATATATATATATATATATGTACGTATAAAGGATCTTATGAGGATGATTTTGGAAAAGGTTTTGGGAACCTATGAATTTGGAAAAGGCTTTTTGATTTTTGGGTAAAATCAATATAGGAATTTGGAAAAGCCTAATTTGAGAATTATCGATTTTATGGAAGGAGATTTATATGAGATTCATACTAGGTGTATAGTATAAAGTGTTTTGAAAATGACTCTGGAGAAAAAGGCGCTCCCTTGGGATGAACTTCTTAGGAGTACCTTAGGTTGGTACTGCCTTGAGCCTCTAAGGAGGAGGTTCTAAAGTTGATCATGTGAGGAGTCCGAAAAATACTAGTTCCTGAGGATTATTGGGTAGCGAAAGTCGAGGGCGCTTATGCCTACAGAGGCATTTGGGTTATGCTATGACGATAGTGTAACTCGATGTCGCTGAGATCTACTGTGTGGACCATAGCGGAAATCATGTTGAGGTGAGTGTTAACGGTCTACGCTTGATTTTGCCAGGAAGGCAACGTAACATCGGTAAGCTGTGATCTATGGTCAAGTGGAGTGGAGAAGTTTCATTCTTTTGGCAGTGGAATTCGAGGGCGCTGAGGCCTACAGTTATATGGGTTTTTGCTGTGATAACAACGTAACCCCAGTTGTAGGTGTGATCTGTAGCGGGTTCCATGGTGTAATCGAGGGGTGCGGAGGCCTACAGTTATCTATGTATTTTGTCGGGATGACAACGTAACCATCGGGTTAACTGCGACCATGGATGGGGGTAATGATTTCCAGAGCATTCTCACCAAAGATATTTCCTCTATTTTCAGAAATCTTTTCGATATTTTCAGTAAAATATTTTCCACATATTTTCATTGGATATTGAAAATGGGTTTATCGAGTACTTATAGATTTTCAGTCTTATGCCTGATCAACGTTTGATCGAATTTCTGTAAGAACAAGGATGGACTGGTTGAGACATCGAGTTATAAAAGTATCTTCATAAAAACTATATTCGTAATATTATATAGATTTTAAAAGTGTTTTAAAAATGATCAAAGGAAATTTATCAGATTTTAAGCATTTTTATAAATTCTGGTTTCGTTCCTTTTCAAGGATGAAAAGATTCAAAGGGGGGAGGAATGTGATAACCTGAATTTTTGGGCATCTGATAATTGGTAATTATCAGATTTTAACTATTAAATACCGATATATATATATATATATATATATATATATATATATATTAACGAATAAAATTCTATTAATTAAAATGTCTATAAATGGATTTGGGGAACTATAATAAATATTGGATTATAATATCTGGAAATGGTAAATTTTATAGTGAATCAGTAAATTCCATAAACAAACAAATATAAACTTTGTAGTGTTGAAAACTTTAAGCGTGTACATACGTATATATATATATATATATATATATATATATATATATTGAGGTTTAGAAATTTTATTTTGAAGTTAAAAATATGAAGATGAAAACAAGGTTTAATAATAATAATAATAATAAAGAAAACATATTAAAGTCAATTAATATATGCATATTTACAAATATAAGAATTTTAGCATACATTTAGACATGTATAATATTTTAAACATAGGATAAATAATATAAAAAGTTTTGATAGCATATTTAAACATTAATACATAAATAAAAGACAAGTGTAAGTAGTTTTATTATAAATTTAACAATTGCAAGTTGATTAGGCATGCAAATAACAAGTGGTCAAAATATTTTTTTTTAAATAATTATGTATTGTTATCGATTGTAAGTAAATTGGCATTTTCAACACTAGTAATTATGTATTGTTATCAATTTAATTATGGTAACAACTTATGTATAAAATTTAAATAAGAATTAATAAAAGAATTAATATTCTTCCTTTCTAAATTACATAATTCATATAAACATAAAACATATGTAAACATAACGCACACATATAAAGACAACACATAAACAAAATATAATTTGTGACATTTAAACATGAGTAATAAATAAATGTGTTGGGGATTTAAACACAAAATACTTATATTTTAACAAATGTAGTAAACTTAATTCATGCAATTACAAGTGTTTGCTTATATTAACATGTATAGGCTAACAAAATTAATAAGTGGCATGTTTTTTTTAAAAAAAGAAAGATAAATGATTTAGGAAACTCGGATGAAAAAATTTCTCATCTTCCTAGACCAAAACCAAATGAAAAAAAAGTAAGAAAAATTATAAACAAGCTGCAACAGCATTTCAACTGATTCAAAGAACAAAGATCAGCAGCAAGGATGCAATTCAACTTGTCAATTCAGGACCAATTCAATAACTCTGTTCGAATTTAAAAAGAATAGTTCAGTTTTGAGTCAAATAGCAAGATCAAATTACCATTTTTTAAAATGCATTTCCAGATTTCAAATTACAGGCTTCTCTGTTAAATGCAAGGTGAGTAATCTTTATTTTTTTTAGCTTGATCTGCCTATATGTGTGAATGCATGAAATAATCTTTGAAAAAATGATGAGTAGTTCGTCAGCCTGTATAATAATATTGCATGCATGTTTGTTAATAACATATATCAGCTCTGTTAATCAATATACTGTGAGAAAACTAATCTTTACGAAAACTAAAAACTCTTATTTACTAGTGTGTATGATGTTTAGTTGGCTTCACTTCTGATTTCATGTATATAATATAGTTAAGTTTTATCTGATATAATGTTGTAATACTATGTGCATACTTGAATAAAGAAGATATGACTCTGTTTCAAATACAAACAGGTTGAAACAAGTTCTAAAATCAAACTCTCTTTACTGAATCTCTTTTAAGTTATGACCTTAAAGGAAAAAGGATTTGTTATAACTAAACACTAATTTTAAAAGTAGTTATAAACGAAATTAGTGGGATTTTGTCTGGAAAACAAGGATACACAGTAAGAAATAAAAACATCCCAGAAATCGACTAATATAATTTCTTGTTATTCATATGTAATATGACTCGTGATAAAACGTTAGGATTTTTGGTGATGGTTTTAAAAAATCTAAGTTGATAATTGGGTAGAAACCGTAAGTTGAACGGGAAATGAAGGATTGGGTGTTTTCTGGCAACCGCGGTATTTCTAGCTCTGAGATTTGGGTCGAAGGAGGTTGAAGGGATTGGCACTTGGGGAAACATAGTAAGGTGGGTTCTAGATTTGTGTGTTGTGTTATTTGGGAAGAATTAGGGTTTAAAGAGATGTAGGCTTGGGGTTGGGTTGCAAGCAATTGACGGTGGTAAGGGTATGCGGTCCAGAAGAGGAAGAAGGAAGACGGATTGGCGGTGCTCGGGGCTAGATTAAGGGGTGAGCGGTGATCTTTGGAGGCGCCTCAAAGCGATTACTGGAAATGTTGTTGTTCTGGTTTTAGGGAAAATGATCGATTTTGATCTTTGGATCGTTGTGGATTCCATGCAGTTGATCAAGGCGCAAGAGAGCATGGGTGATCGGTATGGATAGTCGGCGGTGAAAATTGTATGTCAGGGTGCGTGTGCACGTACACACGTTCGTGCACAGTCGATCACCTGTGAACATTGTGGCATTGATAGGGGAGAGGAAGACGTAAGTGATTGGGCCGAAGAATTTGAAGTCTGCAACTTTAAATCGAAGAAGGGGAGAAGCGAAGTTTGGGCCAGGAATCTTTTGGCCCGAAGTTTTTAAATGATAAGTTTAAAAAATGGAATGCAAATGAAACGTTAACATTGCAAGCATCAAAGGTAAATTTATTAAACAGTTTTGTCCCGAGTTCTCTGTGTTTTGTTCAGGCCTGTACCCAAGTTTTATGCTTGGTTGTTAAAAGTAGTAAATAAGTTTTCAAAAGAGAATATAAGTTAGGTCGGAATAAAGTATTAGCGAGTTTAAAACAAATTAAATTAAATTAAATGGTATGATTAAATAAAGGATTATTTATTCAATGTATTGGAAGATGATTAATTTGTGTAAGCAATTTAAGGGGTGACTTATTATTGTGATTAATTAATTAAGAATTTGTAATTAAGATTTATTATTTAATTGATTTATTATTAACTAAAGATTTAATAATTGAGGATTTATTAATCAATAGTTTAGAATTACCAATACATTAATAGGAAATAATTAATTGGTAATTAGAAATCCACGAAGTAGTGATTAGAGATTAATTAAGTAACTAAGGATTAATTAGTTAGGGTAATTAATTCAAGGATTGATAGATTAAGGAAACTTATCTAGAATTAGTTAATTAATGAGGTGTGATTAATTAAGGGGTAATTAATCAATGTAATTAATTATAGGATAATTAAGTTGAGAAAATAATTGGGGATAAATGCAATAATTCATTGTTAATTACTTTATTAGAGTAATTAAAGGATTATTTAATGTGGAGGGTGAAGGCTAATTAATTAGTATAATTAAATAAGAATTAATTACTTATTGTAATTAAAGGATAATTAGCCAAAGGTGATAAATTATGATGGATAATTAAAGATGGTTAATTAATTGGTTTGTAATTAATTAATGATAAGTAAATGTAATCTAAGTGATTAAAGATTAGTAATTAATTTAATTAGAGATTAATTAAATTAATTTTGGAAATGATCAATCTTGTTTATGGATGATCGAATGATGATAAGTGTTTTGGATTGGATGATATCTCTGATATGAATTGCTTTGTGATATGAAATGTTGGATGGATGGTGATAATGTGATTATCTATCAATTATGAATTGCTGTATAAAAGTGTTATCCGGTAATCAAAATTTAATTATATTTAATTGAATAACTTGGGTTTAGATGATATTGGATTCGAAGAGACCGGAGTTGGGTATTAGTTAATACCCGAACCAATTCGATTTTTATAGATTGATTTGTGAAATCAATAAACTGAAATGGAATGATTTAAGTGAATTGGACTATTTAATCAAATTTTTGGTACTTAGAAATTGATGTGTGAAATAAGTGATGTCTATAACAAATTGTGAATTTGTAAATTGAAACGAGTTACCCCGGGTTTTGTATAAGTTTTATGCTTTTGTATTCCATGTTAGATGGGTTTACTCACGCTGGTTTCCAGCCTGACCCGAGTGTTACTTTGATGTAATGCTCGGGTCAGACCGAGTATTGCAGAATTTTAGGATAGGACTTTCTGGAGCTCAGGAGGAGAGCTAGATGGCAGGAGCGTATGGAGTGTATTCCGCTATGGTATTGTTGTTATCTGGACAAGTTGTTATACTATCCAGTTTTTATGGGATATTGTAACTCTGATGTATATAAATATAAATTGACAGATACAGTTTTTCTTTTGTATAACTGTTATTATTATTTGTTATTATATTTTATCCGCTGCGAATGTGAGATGTTGGTGTTTCTGTTTTTCTTTTCATCTTTCTCTTTCTTCTTTTTCACTAACTATCTGGAATTTTCGGGATCGAAAATTTCCGGGTCGTTACAAAATGTTATAAAAATTATCTAATGCAAGAATCGTAAGGACGAGACGAGTTTAGGGTTTTGGATCGAGTTTTGCAGTGGTCTGTAAACTTGTTGATTTTGTCACCATAGGACGATCGAGCTGCATGTGCTTCTAGGGGATGGTAGAAGAGGGTATGATCGAGGTATGGGAGGAATTGCGTCGCCACTGGTGGTCGGCGTTGGTAGGTCGTGGCATTTTTCTTTTGGGTGTGTTCGAGTTGCAGTTCGAACGTCTGGGTATATTTTGATTTCGACTTCTTCGCGTCAAATTGGTATTTGCTTTCGAGTGTGAGGTTGTTTCATGACTTGCCGGAGGCGACGTGGTTCGCCGGAGTGACGACGAAGTGCCGTGCACGTGCACGGCAACGATGGGTGTCAGCGACTTCATGTGATGATTTTCGCGAGTTATTACTCGAGAAAATGGGAAGGTTGCTTCGAGTGGAACCTGGAGTGTGAGCGTGCTTGCGTGAATACTGCAGTTTATAACTTAGAACTTAAACTAAAAAAGAAAGGGTAGAAGAAGGAGAACATATGCGAGGAGAAGAGAAGGGACGCGGGAAATAGAAATGGGAAACTCGGGTTGTTACTCGAGTAAACAGGGTGTTTACCTAGGGTGTCATTCTCTAGGGGTTAAGCCTAAATACTTTTAAGTTATTTTGTTATACAAAGTTTAGTATTAATTAAATAAATAATGTTGGTAATTTTAAGCTAATATTTGATTTAAAAATTATTTAGGGAGGTTTCCAAATGTAAGATGATTAGTTAATTTCAAGTATAAGTTGATTAAGAATGTAAATTAATTTATAATGGTAATTAAGTAAGTAGTTTAAGATTAAAATAAATTTGTAATTAAAGATAGATATTAATAATTTTGTGTTTAATCAATTTGAGATTAAGAATTTTAATTAACTACTTAAAGCTAATTAATAAATAAATAGTAGTTAACTAATTGAGTAAATTAATTAAGGATTAATGATTAATTAATTGGTAATTAATGATTAATTAAGTAATTAGTGATTAATAAATAAGAAATTAAGTTTTATTAAGTAATAATTAAGGTTATTAATTAATAATTAAGAATTAATTAATTAAGTGAGTAATTAAGTAGTAATTAATAAATTTAAATAAGTTGATTAATTTGTGATTAACTAAGCAAGATAAAATGGTTTATTCTTAAGTAATTATTTAAGTTAAGTTAATTAAACTAAATTTGGTATGAATTAATGATTCTGTTTGATTGATTGTGATATCTATTTGGTGATATTCTGTGATACTCTGTGATATATTCTTGATATATCTATGATGACTCTGTATGATTTAACTGTGATAATTGTTATGTGAATTCAAAGTGTGGAATTAAATTGTTTAAACTATTAGACAACTTGGCCTTTAAAATGGCGTTTGGATTTCGATGAGACCGGGATCGGGTATCAATTCGATATTCCGAAAACCACATCGATCCAAATTAAACATTAGGTCGTGACATCTCAAGTGAAGGTCGAGATGATGTTTCAGAATGCAAGGGTTATTGTCGTTAACTCTGAGGGTGATTCCAAAACGAGTGTAACGAGATAATGCCTTCGGTTTCGTTCGAACCCGGAACGAACTTGTATGGATTGAATGCTTTCAGCACATTGTCAGGCGGACGATGAGCATTCTAAGAAAGGTGTTCTATAACGGTAATCGCAGCCTCAACCCTCATCAACCGGGATGGCTAAAATAGGGGATGTGCAGCAAGGTTTGGTGGGTAGCACCCAAGCAGGACGAGATATACCTCTATCTAGATGTCCCTTTATTTTCGGCTGTGTGGGCAGTTGTTGGCCACAACTACGGGGTTATCTTATTTGGAACTGCTCAGTAAGGAATGGTTCCGGCCTTGTGCTGTAGAGGGTCGGGATTGATCCTCGGTATGGTGATCTAGGCACTGTACTGTGACGGGCGGTACCCAGTAGCCCTGCCATTAATGGAAACCCATTTTCCCTACGAGACCCTACGGTTTTGATTTGTATTACCCACTTTTGTGGCTAGTAGCTGGAATTTAATCATGTAACAATTTCGGCTATTTTCTATTTACTTGAAAACCCTAGACACTATTATAATATCACTGGATTTCCTATAAAATGTTTTGGTTAGCGTAAGGTAAAAACTTACCCGTGTTTATGTGTGGGAAGTCTTACGTGATACCTTTGTTTTCAAATGGTTTTCTAAGTTAAATAACTTTAACCTGTTTGCTCACACCAGACCCATGTCTGACCCGGAGTTTATATTTTATTTTACATAAACTCTTGGGTACTCAAATTTTTAAGAGTAGCTAAGTGATAGGTTTTGGGATTGTTGAGTTCTGGAGGAGCTTGGAGCAGAAGCCCAGACATATGTATCTATCTATCTATCTAGTTCCGTTGTGTAGTTGATGTATGTTATATTTTGGATGTATGTATTGACAGATATGTATATGACTGTCTTGTTGTATGATGTTGTGTAACTCTGATATATGTAATAACTATGTAATAGTTATGTGATGTATTATATTTTGTTTCGTTCCGCTGTGAGATTCTGATGTTGTTACTCTTACTTTCTATCTTTTCTATTTCTATCCCTTTCTTTTTTTATTGATGATACGTCTTTCTGTGGTTAGAAAGGCAGGTCGTCACAGGGAGGTCGACATAGGGTTGGGAGGTAGCTCGGAGGTGGGGTAGTGTGAGAAAATGGCACGACGGTTATTAGTGGTCGTGGCGACCGAGCATCGATGATTTAGGGTTGGGGCATCAAAATTTCTCGGGCTTAGGTAATCAGAGATAGCGGCAATAGTGAGGGAAGATGAGGGTTCGGTATGGGGGAAAGTTAGGGAAATGAGTTACGAAGCTGCTGGTGGAGTGGTGCGCTGGCCGATGGTCGGAAGTGACGGGACGAGGGGGAAGACGTGGCCGGTCGAAATTCCTAGGGTTGGGTTTCCTTCAATTTTTGTATGTGGGCTATGTTAGGAAGACTGGGGGTTCAGGTGGATTGCAGGGGTGGTAGATGACCGATGGAGATGTTCGGCGATGGAAATTGATGGTCGTGGTTGATGTATATGTGCACGGTGGTGCACAGATTCGTGCACAAAGGGAGACTGGGTTTTTGGTAAAGGAAGATAGGAAGGAGAGGAATAATGAGATAATGAAAAAAAGGAGGAATGGGACGAAGAATAAGAAATGGGCCAGGAAGGGATTTGGGCCAGGAAAAGAGAAAAGAAATAAGTAAAAGAGAAAGTAAGGGAAAGCAAAAGAAAGAGGAAAAAGGATTTGGGCCAAAAGATTTAGCCAGAAAGATATAAATTAGGGAAAAGGAAGAATAAGTAAGAAAAGATATATATATAAGAAAAGGATAAATATAAGGGTTTTTAAATGAAGAAGAAAAGAAACGGATTTCAAAGTAAGTAGTTTATTGTTTTATAAATTGAGAGATTCAAGACCTTAAGTTTATTTTACTTGTTAATTATTAATAAATTCCAGATATTTAATTAGAATAAAATAAAATGGTTTGTGCTTTGTTTAATTAGGATTGAACATGATTTGGAAAAAAAATAAATCAATTCTGTTCTAATGTAAAATGATGATGAAGCGACCAGTTAATCTAGTCTTTGTATAGTTTTAATTTGATTAAGTACATTGGGTTGCTTTGTTCATCTAGTATGATGTTCCAGTTATTTTGTGTTATAAATCTGAAATGTACAGTTAAATATAAAAAGTAAGATGTTTTTATTCAAATAGATTTGGGATGGGATTTTTTATGTAAGGATTGACATTTTGAATTGTATTGTTTGTTGAAACAACTTGGCTTAAAGGATGACGTTGAATTCAAAGAGATCGGGGTCAAATATCAGAGATATCTGAAACCACTTCGATTTGTAACTACTATTATTCTTATAGATTTGATTATAGAATCAAATAGGCTGGAATGGAATAAATTAAGTATACTTGGCCATTAAACTAAGTAACGGTACTTAGATATTATTTTGTGAAATAAGTGATTGGCTATAGCAAGATGAAACTCGTAGAGATGAAAGAGTTACCTGGGTTTTTAAAGAAGTTTCTAACCTTAATATTTTATATTAGATGGGTTTACTCACGCTGGTTTCCAGCCTGACTCAAGTGTTACTTTATTATAATGCTCGAGTTAGACCGAGTATTACATATTTTCAGGTTAAGACGTTCTAGAACTCAGGAGGTGAGCTGGATGGCAGGGACGTATGGAGTATATTCCGCTGTGTATTAGAATTTGTATTGATTGTATTCAGGGACAAGTTATTATAACTGTCCAGTTTATTTGTGAATGATTGTACTCTGATATATTGTATATAAATTGACATTTACAACTTTCTTGTGTAAATGTTGTTATTTGTATATTATAATTTGATCCGCTGCGATTGTGAGATTATGTGCCGTTGTTTTCTATTTCTTCTTTTACCTCGTTTTCTTCTTAGCCCTAACAGTTTGGTGTTTCCGGCACTCGATTGCTCGACACTCTATACAGCGAAAGTATTAAAGTCGAATTTTCGATGTCGAAATTCCGAGGCGTTACATCAACCGTGTTAGCATGTGCAATACTGAATATGGTGTACACTCAAAGTTACACACGAAGGAACCAACAAGGTCAAACAAAGCAAAATATCCATGCTCAAAAGTCAGTTTCAAAACTTAAGAATGAAAAAACAAATGAATCTACAAATGATATGTACTCAAGATTTCAAGATATCTATCATTCATTAGTAGGACTAGGAGAAAAATATTCAGATTTTGATATTGTATCCAAAATCCTTAACTCTAACGGAAGAAGGGAAAGAAAAGTTCTTGCTATTGAAGAATCGAACGATATTTCCAAAATAACTCCGGAAGAGTTAATAGGAAATCTAATGTCATATGAAGTGAATTTGTAGGCTAAACGAGTTCAAGCTCAAGGTAAAAAGAATATAGCATTCCATGCAGAACAAAAAGAATCAGATACAGACAAAGACGACCTAGCCTTTATTGCCAAAAACTTCAAGAAATTCTTGAAATGTAGAAAAGGAAACAGAAATAATAGCAAGAGAAGCTCAAACAACAATTAACCATCATCTTCATCAATTATGGAGTGCTTTAACTATCACAAAAAGGGGCATATATAGAAGGATTGTCCAGATCAAAAGAAAGAATATCAAAATAAAAAGAAGGACAAATTCAGAAGAAAAGCCTTTTCAGTTACATGGGATGATTCAGATTCCTCGTCTTCTTCTAAAAGTGAGAGTGACAGCGATAATAAACAAGCTAACATATGCTTCATGGCCAAAGATAATGAGGTTAGTGATTTAACTTTTGATGATATGATAGAGATAAA
Organism: Allium cepa; assembly: GCA_030765085.1. Lineage (NCBI taxonomy): Eukaryota > Viridiplantae > Streptophyta > Magnoliopsida > Asparagales > Amaryllidaceae > Allium > Allium cepa. Next base: position 586,872,196 of record CM060940.1, read on the forward strand.
TTCTAAATTATTAGATACTTTAAAAAGTCTCAAAAGAAAATATAAAGAGGCTGTAGAAAATCGAAACAAGGCAGAATTCGAAAGAGATATACTTAAAGATGAGAAGAAAATATTGGAAGAACTTGAGAAAACTCAAGAATCTCTTTCAAATGTTAATTCTCAACTTATATTATTGAGTCAAGAGATTGAAACTCAAAAATAAAAGAATGATGTTCTTGTTTCTGAAAATCATGTTGTAAAAATTAATATTAAAATGGTAGAACTAGAAAATTCAAGTCTAAAAACCTAACTAGAAGTAATCACTAAAAACGTTTCAAATTTTAATAAAGGAAGAGAAAATTTATCTAGAATTATTGAGAATTCACAACCTGTTAAAAATAAAAATGGTTTAGGTTATAAGAAGAAAGTCAAGAATTCACAATCTAGTAATTTAAAAGTTAAGTCTAATAAAACATCCACATCTTCAAGACTAGTTTCTAAAACTATAAATATATGGATACCTAAAATTAATAACAAGTTAATAAGGAAAAAGTATATTAGTTCATTCATAGAAAATATTCATAATAATAAAAATTATATTTATAAAAGGGATACAAAACCCACTTGCGTTTGGTTTCCTAAGATCTAAATCTTAGGACCTATTAAAAAGCGGGTACCAACGCTATCTCATATTTTTTGCAGGTCCCACTCTAGAAAAGAGGAAAATGGATATTCGATAGTGGTTGCTCAAAACACATGATAGGAGATAAATATTACATACTCAGATGGAGGTTCTGTCACTTTTGGAGATAATTCCAAGGGCTATATCATCGGCAAAGGCGATGTGAGCAACTACGGTACATCTAATTTACCTCTTATTACAAATGTTTTATTAGTTAAGAATCTAAAACATAATCTATTGAGTAAAGTCAATTATGCAATAATGATTTTAAAATATCTTTCTCTGAAAATAAATGTAGTATCTTTGATCAAAATCAAAATCTTATTTTCGAAGGAAATAGAGATAAAAACATCTACGTTTTGAATATGAAAGTTAACGATAACTCAGAAATGTGTTTAATAGCCAAAGAAAATGATCCCTGGATATGGCACAAACGATTCTGTCATATAATTTCAAAAGTATAAATAAAATTCCCAAAAATAATCTCGTAAAAGGATTACCAAAGATGAATTTTAAAGTTAATAATTTATGTGACTTGTGTCAATTAGGTAAATTAACTAAATCCTCGTTTAAATCTAAGAAAGTAATTTCGACATTATAACCACTTGAATTACTTCATATGGATTTATTTGGACCTACTCAAATTCAGTCCATAAATCACAATAAATACGTATTTGTAATAGTCGATGAATTTTCTATATATAAATGGACTATCTTTATGAAAAATAAAAGTGATACTTTTGAAAATTTCAAAACATTTGTTAAAAAAATTCAAAATTTAAAAGGTACTAGAATTAAAAATATTAGAAGTGATCACAGAAGTGAATTTGAAAACATACATTTCGATAACTATTGTAAAAAGAAAGGAATATTTCATAATTTTTCGTTTACTAGAACTCCACAGCAAAATGGAGTTGTAAAATGAAAGAATCGAACTCTACAAGAATGTGCAAGAACTTTACTAAATGAAAGCACGTTACTAAAACATTTTTGGGCAGAAGCTGTTGCAACTGCCTGTTTTTTTTAAATCGTGTTTCTATTAGACACCTCACTAAGAATACACCTTATGAACTTTTTCACGGTAGAAAACTAAACATATCATTTTAAAATATTTGGTTCAAAATGTTTTTTATTAAATACCAAAGATCAGCTTGGCAAATTCGATTCAAAATGCGACGAAGGTATATTTCTTGGATTTCGAATTGAAGCAAAGCTTATCGAACTTTCAATTGGTATCAAAGGCCGGAATTCTATCGATCATCACAATATCATAAAATATTGACTAGAAAACTATCCAGTCGAAATACAACAGGCAAAATCCGCGTCAAAGCCACCAGTGAGGACTACAAAAAGGTAATTTTGATTTACAAATTTCAGTAAAAGATATTAATGAATAGTTAGTATAAGCAATAAGATTTCAAAGCTTAATTTTATTATTTTAGAAAAGATGAAATCTGTTGAACTTGCAAATGAGAAATTGAAAAATGAGAAGTCAGATTTAGAAAATCAACTTGGTGTTTTAAAGAACAATTTTGAGGCTCTTACAGATTTTCTAGATGAACAATACACCATCGACCCAAATTTCAGCCTTCGAAAATCGACATCCATACTTTACTCATATTCAATTGCCGCAGATTCAAATGTTGAAATTTGATTCGCGCCGGAGCTTATAACACATTAAGTACAACAACACAGCGGAAGAAAACAATGAATATATCACTGATAAACAACATTTGATACAACAATGATACTTTATCTGATACAATAAGATACAACAGATCCAAAAATATCAGAGTAGAATATAACAGCAGAATATGACACAGCGGAAAGAAATTTCCAACTTGATCTCCAAGAGAGAAAGGAAGAATCCAAAACTGCAACTCTGATGCCAAGACTCAAAAGACTCCAATCTCCATATCGAAAAGCTCGAACCACCATTGCGTTGTATTAAGCAAGGTCAGTCCAAGTGAACAAATGCCATCGCCGAATCCAAAGGCTGGATGCTATCGAATTCTACACCTATTATTTGATTATATGAAAAATCCAACTCTAGACTGCCAGTGTGGAAAATTATGATCACCAAAGTTTAGATGGTAGCTATACTGGGCATAGTTCGAAATGTCTATGCTGGCTAAGATTAATATTATACTTTCGAAAGGTTTCTGCACTATGCTCTAATAATAATATCTTAAAGGATTTTGCATTGAAAAAGAGTGAGAAAATTTTTCAAAAGAAAATTTTGATTTGAAAAGAGAAAATGATTTATTACAATCCTCTTTAGATAATTTGGAATCTCAAAATTTCCTTCTCAAAAATGAGAAGGGCACGTTAAAAACGAGAATTCTAAATTAAATATGAAAAGTGATATTTTAAATAATAATAACAATATTTCTTTTGAAAATAATAATTGTGACTTTAAAGCTAAATTTTATAAACTTAACACTGAAATTGCAAAATTTAACAAAGGTCAAAATGATTTGAACATGATTTTATCCAGTTCAAGACCTTTACATGATAAAAGTGGTTTAGGATATAATAAAACTGGTCGTAGAAATAGAACTAGATACGCTTTCATATATATTAAATATGTTAGTGCTAGTACTAGATTACAAGTAAAGTCTAAATCAAATTTTTCTAGAAATTCAAATACTACTATGACCAATAATGTTTGTAACTTCTTTGGAAGTACAAAATCATTAACGGGAAATATGAATAAAAATTATCTAAATATTTGGGTTCCTGTTAATTAAAAAAATAGAGAAAAATATAATGATGATTATTTTGATATGGTAGTTAATAATAAAAATTATATTTTTAAAGGTTCAACCACACCCAAATGGGTATGGTTTTCTAAAAATTAGGAAATTATAAGAACCTTGGGTATCGCATGCTTTAAATGTTAATTTTTTCTAATACCTTACATTATAAGTAGTAGTTTTTTTTAATATTTTTCATGTTCTTTATTCCTATTTGTCGATGACAAAGGGGGAGAAATATTATTACTAACATCAAGAATGCAGGATATAGAGTGTCAAAGATTCAGGAGGAGTAAATATTTATATTATATATACAGTTGAAATCTATATCTATTTACAGGTTGTCATCAATCAAAAGGGGAAGAATGTTGAGACTTGGTTTTGATTCATGACACAAAGCTATCACTATGACATACAGATTTGACGACTGCTACGATAAAAAGAGAATATATACTACAAGAGGACAAGATTTCAAAACCGGTGCATCAATTATATTATTTTGTTTTTGAGTCTTATGTCAATTTTGTTAAAATCTCTCCTCGTTTACGTATATATTAGCTTATATATTCAATCATCTTATTTCCAAATAATTTATACATATATAAGCATGTATAATTGTTTAAAGTTTTATATATTATATTATAAAAGTGTTTAAAGTTATATATATTATTATACCTGTGTAAACTATGCAAATTGCAAAGATTTTACAAGTCAGTCGACTGACCCAGAGGCTCAGTCGACTGACCTAGAAAATTCTGTGTAACATGCACAAGTGCATAGATATACAGATATATATCTAAAAATTTGTTTGAATATTCAGTCGACTAACCCATAGGTTCAGTCGACTGAATTTCAACAACAGCTACTTTTTGAAAAGACACGACTATTTATGAAGACTTACGAACCTCTACGAAAAGATTTGGACACAACACTTCACTCAAAACTCTTCATCAACAGTCGCTGCTTTCTAACCTCTATAAATACATACTCTAACTTGATTCCAAATCAACAAATTTTCTTATCTTTCTAATCTAACTCTCTGGAATCTATTTGCTATTATACTTTCAATTATTCTACATTAAAGCAATATTATACCTTTCTATTCTTCATAAAGTTCATATATATACACACACACACTCAAGGAGAAGATTATAGGAAGGGTGTATTATAAGTGACAAATCTGTGTTATTAGAACACACAAAGTCAAAACAATCTGTTATATTTGTTGAAGTTCTGTTCTGCTGCTTAGGCGTGTGAAGTCCTCTTCGGCTGCTGAGGCGAAATCCTATTCTGCTGCTTAGGCGTGTGAAGTCCTCTTCGGCTGCTGAGGCGAAATCCTATTCTGCTGCTCAGGTCCTTGTTCGGCTGCTCAGATGTTGTATAGATCTGTTCCTCGGGGTTAATTGAGGATTGTTGTTTTAGTGAAATTCCAGAAGAAGTCTAAGAATAGATGAAGGAAGGTGCTCCGAACCAGTATAAAAATCTCTGGTGTCATTTTATTATACTGCTTTTATAGACCGCATTATTTACTGTATTATTATCATCTCTATACTCTGTATTATCATATACATATTACACAATCTAGAACACACTTTCAATTGCCTCTTCGAAAGAAAAAAATTCCAAAATATATTTACATATTCATAAATGAATTATAGTTTCATTTCAAACTTCACTTAAATTGGAAATTCATATAACTAAGTTATATATCACCTTACATTTTAGTCAAATATAAATTCTAACATCTATTACAAACGCAATACAATATTCACAATCGTTTAAAAGTACCATACCTGATTTATTTAACATGCATCTTTGTAAATGAATATATATGATTTTACAAATGTCAAATTTATTTAAATGTAAATCCTACTCTCATTTTACATACTTTATTTTATTTATCAAAATATCCTAAGGCATCTCCTTCAAAAAAATAATTTATACACTTCTATAAAATATTATTTTACCTTCAAAACAGTCTTTCCAAACTGTCTACTTTATTATGTGTAATATTTAGCTTATTGCAATTTTCTTTATAAAAATAGTATGCACTTACTAAATATTATTACTGAAAATATTTCATTGCCTAAAACATTGTGTCTATGTGTCTTGTCCTAGTGTTTAAGAAATTCCTATAAATAATGTTGATCAGGCGCATCGACCAAAATTCTTATAAACTCAACGGCCAATTTAACACAAAATTATTTTCTATAAGATATACATATACCTTTTAATACTTTAGGCTTTTCTAAATATTTGCTTATTTATAACAAATATAACCATATTCCATACATATGTATATCCAATATAAAAAAGATTTCAATTTAAACAGATGCTTGCTTTTATTAAAAAATTCAATTAATCTTAATATATATACATACAAGAATAGTTCAAAGATAGCAATTCCATAACACACATACATCAATATATAGTTCGAGAAAACATCAATTTTAATTCATCTTAACATTTAATTAGTCATACATATGAATAACATTTTATTTCATATAAAGTTTAAATTTCCAATATTTATTGCGATAACTACATGCCGCAAGTTGTTATTGTTATTTTTGAGCAAGTTTCAACTCTCAATAGCGATTTCTACTCAATATAATTTTTTTTACAATCACTTACAATTTTATAACAACCAAGTATCCATTAACCAAACAATTCAATGTTTTTTCATTACTTATTTTATTTATTAAGTATATTTTCAAATTCCAAATTTAATATTTGCTTTTATAAGAGTTTTTCCTATCCATTTCAAAATTTAAATAAAATAATTCCTAACAAATTTTAATTCCACTATGCATCTTGTATTTATTCGCTTGTACCAATAATTACAATTTTAATTTTTATAAAACAAAGTTTTCAATTTCCTTTCCGGTAACCACACTAATGTAGATACCATAATGTTTAATAATTAATATCAAGCAGGTTATAAATTTTCAGAAGAAAATTCCTACTCAATACTAATTCAACAATTATTTAAAATTTTCACTACAATGAAACATATTTAATTATAACTTCTTAAAATGCTCAGTGGAAAAACAGTCCATCGATTTCCGTTGCGCAACTCTGATATTAACAGATCAGGACACTATAATTGAGTCTTAAGCCATCAAAGGTCTAATCTATATTTATTTCCCAAGTCTCACTTTTATGAAAGTAAGTTCCAATATTTTCATAACAATAAGTTATATAGTATTATCAAAATATATTTTTCAAATACGTCCCAATGATTATTCCTAATAATGATTTATATTCCTATTCCTAATTAATTAATTAAATTACTAACTACTGCATACCCAAGGGATGGGACTCTAGGTCTTCTAGGTTTGATCCCGACTCTATACAATTTATATACTACAAGTGCGAACCCGTGCTTCGCACACGGGTAGATGAAATAATTAGTTTGAAAATAATGATTAAAAATAGATTTTTTAGATGAATTATCGATTCTGAGCATTAATGAAGCATCATTTAGGATGGTTTTATCTTTTAAACAAACGAATAATTTCGTTACCATCAAGTTTCTTAAAATTGAACACATGTTTGGTCCTGTTTCTACAATTGGAGTTTGGTACAATAAATAATACAAAAATGATATCTGGTAATACACCATCAAAATTTAATATCTATCCTTCGTTCATTGAATTTAGTTAACCGTGAATACATTTATAAAATTTGGTTAAGCATGAAAATATTTGAAAATAATGTCAAACCAAGATAGAAATATAGATGATATAACATACAAATATATTATCAAAAATAAATTTGACATAGTACCTTTATGACAAATCATAATTTGTTCCAATTGTAAATCATTCTATAGCAATCCATTGAAGCTTGTAAAATCAAACAGTAAACCAGACAAAGTTTTCAACAAAATTATACTTGGTTCATGACACATGGATCAACTTGCATATATATTTTAATCAAACTCACTACTATCTTAGTGATTGTAGTTCATAACAATTGCAAGTTTAACAAAAGGTTGTTGGATAGGATGTAGGTTGCAAGGACTATACAACTTATTGTTATTCGTAACGTACGAAAAGTGTTACAAAAATTTTATATAGTAACGGCAAAAAAGTGTTACTAAATTTTTAGACAGTAACGTTAGAAAAGCGTTGCGGAACTGTTAGAATTATGTTGCAAATTGCAACAACAACAAAGTGTCACAGGCACGTCGCAAAAATATTACGACGAGAACTGTGTAGTCAACAATAAAAGTAGTAATAACGTACCGATTGTATTGTCCAAGTGCCGTGTTTGAAAACTGTTTCCTTGAAACAATATTGCTCCCTCTACGGAGCTTAAGGATATCAAGCAATTGTTTTCCAAGATCAAACAGTGCTTCTCTGCGATGTTGCGTAACAATCGCAGAGCAAAACGAACGCAAGAGAGTGTATTTTAAGAACATAGTGTTGTAAGAAGGAAGAAAAATGCAGAAATCTTAGTTATTTATTCACAGTTTTCTGTCTTCCTTTATATAGGTGCGGGGGGGGGGGGGGGTGCACCTATTTGGTAATAGGTGCCTGTTCAAACGGATGCGACTGTTGGAAAGGATGCGGCCCTTTACCAAGCAGTGCGACCGTTTGAATTTGAATGGATAAAAACAAAAACTTTTCGGTCTAAATAACCACACCAAGCCAACTGCCAACTACAAAGTGCTAAGTGCCTCTAATATAGCTCAAACGATCATTCGCCCACGCCAAGGATGTTCAAACACGGACTACCAACTGCCAACAGTTCGGGCACGGACTGCCAATTGCCAACGCCCACATGAATGATTATTTGTTCAATTTGTTTTTAAAATTATGCGAAACATTTATCGTATCGGTTAAACTAGCACATTGGCCTCGAACTTTCCTACTGTTTATCCTTTTGGCTTACTGGCGAATTGGTAGACTAGGTTGTCTTTGAACTGTAAGCCTTTTATGTAAATCCAAAACTGACAACACGCTATAAGTGTTTCTAATCCTCTTTGGTTCTCTATTTGTGTTTGTTTTTTCCATGAACACTAGCTTGGTCTCATGAGTGCTTTGGAGAATTCGGCCTTACAGTTCTCCTTAAAGCGATGCCTTCGCACTCATGTAGGTGATTCTATAATGGGTATTTTTTCAATACTCTACTTGATTCTATAATATTACCGAGAATAAACATCACTAAAAGTATCAAAACTTATCATATTCTCCGGCAAGTAGTGCACTGACTTATCATAGGTGTTTTGAATATTTACAGCGCTATCAAGTTTATCTAAACTTAGTTGTCCCTTTGAACTTAGATCTTGGGATCTCCAGTCAGCTAGGTGGGATTTCCATTTAAAGTAACTTTTATTTTATGGGCCTTAACCCCATTCCCATCGATAAGACATTAACTTTCTCTCTAGGTAAACCTTTTACTAGTGGATCTACAATGTTATCATTTGATCTTACATAGTCAATTGTGATAACCCCATTAAAGAGAGTTGCAAACAATTTTATTTCTACCACGAATATGTCTAGACTTGCCATTATAAAGCTTACTATGTGCCCTTCCAATAGCTGATTAGATGTCGCAATGTATGCTTATCTGAGGTACGGGTATTTCCTAATTCGGAATACCTTCTAAGAATCCTCGAAATCAGTCTGCTTCTTCTACGGCTTTGTCTAAGGCAATAAATTCTGATTCCATGGTTGATCTTGCTATACAAGTTTGTTATAGGATCTTCAAGATATTTCCCCACCAGCTAAGGTAAACACATATCCATTAGTGGATTTTGTATCTGATGAACTAGTTATCCAATTTGCATCATAATACCCTTCTATTACATATGGTTACCTTTCATAATGTAGTCCATGACTTTATGTATACTTTAGGTATCCTAGCACTCGAATAATAGCTTTCCAGTGATTCTTTCCTGCATTGCTAGTATATCTGCTGAGTTTACTTACAGCATATGCTATATCAGGCCTAGTGTAGTACATTATGTACATAATCCTGCCAAGTATACGAGAGTACTCAAGTTGATAAATACTATCACCGCTATTTTTGACCCAGTTTTGGTTCAAATCTACGGGTGTTTTTGCTGATATTATATTGTGTTGTTTAAACTTTTCAAGTATTTTCCTAATGTAATGTGATTAGGACAACACATATCCTCGGTTGGTTTTATGTATTTTTACACAAAGTATCACATTAGCGATTCTCAGATCTTTCATACCAAATCTGGCGGAGAGCATACCTTTTACAGATTTTATTATCTCCTTGTTGCTTCCAAATATTAGTAGATCATCTACATATAGACATACAATGATATATCCCATATTTGTATGTTCAGAATAGACACATTTTTCACATTCGTTTATATGAAATCTATTTACTATCGTATTTTCATCAAATTTTGCATGCGATTATTTATGCTCTTGTTTAAGCATATACATTGATTTTCTTAATCTGCAAATCTTACTTTCATTTTTAGTTTTTAGGAAACCTTCAAGTTGTTTCATGTATATTTATTCTTTCGATTCTCCATTTAAAATGATGTCTTTACATCCATTTGACATATTTCTAAATTGAGCATGGATGTGATTGCTATCAGCATTCTTATTGATGTTATTCTAGTTACTGGAGAATATGTATCAAAATAGTCTAGGCATTCCTTGTCTGAAACCTTAAACCACAAGTCGAGCTTTATACTTGTCTATTGAACCATCGGGCTTCAATTACTTCTTAAATATCCATTTATTACCCAAGGTCTTGTATCCTTTAGGTAAATCAACTAACTCCCATGTATGGTTTGCCATAATGGATTCGATTTTGTTATTAATGGTCTCCTTCCAATAAGGGGCATCGGTGGAGGACATAGCTTGTTTGTATGTTAATGGATCATCTTCTGATATAAACGTGAAGTCTGGAACAAAGGTTATTGATGTCCTTAATCTTCTGCTTCTCCTCGGTTCCTCCTCTTGTTGATTAGCATTTTTTGCTTATCAGTGTTTTATTTAGTATTCTCAAGAGAATTGGAGATTTCAGTTTCCCTTGGTATCTTTTGAGGATAATTTTCATTTTCCTATTTTAAAGGGTATATATTTTCAAAAAACTAGAATTTCTCGACTCAATGATGGTATTTACGTAAATATCATCAACTGCATATTTTTGTACCAGAAACTAATAAGTGGCACTGTTTTGTGCATATCCAACGAATACACAACTAATTATTTTTGGTCTAATTTTGACTTTCTTTGGTTTAGGTACCTCTACCTTTGCAAGACACCTCCACACTTTTAAGTATTTGTATGATGGTGGTCTATTTTTTCAAAGTTCATGGGGAGATTTAGATGTTTTCTTTCGTGGTACCTTATTCAAAATATGATTTGCAAAAAGAATAGCTTCTCTCCAGAAGTTATCTGGCAATTCAAAACTAATTGGTAAGGCATTCATCATTTCTTTAAGAGTTCTATTTTCTCATTTGGCAATACTGTTGGATTGAGGTGAATACGGGGTTGCAGTTTGGTGCATAACACCATGTTCAACACAAAATTCCTCAAAGGGAAATTCATATTCTCCTTCTCTATCACTTCTTAAAGCTTTTATTTTCTTGTTGAGTTAATTTTCAACTTCTGCTTTATACTGTTTAAACATGTCATATGCTTCGTCCTTACTACTAAGGAGTTACATGTTATAGCACCTTGTAAAGTCATCAATGAAGGTAATGAAATACCTTTTTCCACCTCTAGTTTGAAACATTTTTAAGTCACATACGTCTGTGTGTATTAGGTCTAGAGGTTCAGTTTCTCGTTCAACATGATGAAACGAGTTTCTTTTCAATTTTTCTTCTGCACAAACTTGACATTTATAGTTGGAATCTATGTTGCATTTTGATATAAAGTCTAGATTAATCAATTTTCTTAAGGTACCGAAATTTTCATGGCCCAATCTAGAATGCCATATGTTAGAGGAATCAATAATATAAGTAGAAGATTCAATTTTGTTCATATCATTGTTTGTTACAATAGTGGTTACATTTGCCTTAAATAAACCATCACAAACATATCCTCTTCCTACATACACCCATTTTTTGATAACACAAACTCATCAGACACAAAAGTGAGTTTGAAGCCATGCTTGCGAAGCAGCGATCCGGAAATCAGGTTCTTGTGGATCTCTGAAACATGAAGAACGTCTGACAAAGTTATTTCATGTAATAACCCATAATTTTTTAACAAATATTTTTAATTCAATTCTATTTGAAATTTGATTTTAAATCATTTAAAAATTGAAATTTTGGAATTTTCCAATGAATTTTTGGATTTTGTTTATAATTATTTTTTCAAATATAATAAAATAATGATTTCTGAAAATTTTATATTTTGGTCAACTTTGGTCAACTTTGGTCAAACTTTGACTTTCAGTTGAAAATTTTAAATTTGAATTTTAAATTTCCAATCTTTTTCTTTGAAGCTGAATTTGATTCCGATATTCGTACTACTTTTCGTTTCATCAAATTCTGTTTTATATTTTCTAAATCTGATAAAATTCAACTTTTTACACGTAAATATTTCCATATTCTATTTTCTACTCTATTTTCTATTTTCTATTTTGTTTGGGCTTTGATCTTTTTTATTGAATTTTTGAGCTTGTTTTGTAAGTGGGCTTGGCTACTGGGCTTAGGAAGTTCCTAATAGACATCTCTTTGTCCATTCACATAAAGAGATGCCTATTGAGAGGTTATTCACGTACAAAACATTTTCTCACTTCTCTTTTCTCATTTCCATCTCCTGGAAAAAATATTACATTAAGCTCTTTCTTTCTTCTCCTTCCTTTTCTTTTTCCTTTCTCTCTTGTCTTCAAGCATATGTTCAGCCATCACCATGCTCCTCCTTTTGCTGACCTCATCTCCTCTACCACCATCACCTATGACCGGCCGTCACCTCATCACCATCATACCTAAACATGCCATGACTTCCATAGATCCAAACTCCATCACCAAAGCTTGTAGAAACCCTAGCCGAGCCCACCATATCATTCCCTTCCTCTTTGCTTGCCTTGGCCACCACTAATTCCACCACTTCCTTTGCCCTTGCCATGACCAATCCTTCATCTCTAAGCCATGACCAGATGTGCCTTGACCTGATCCAGATCTTAGCATAGGGCCGAGCATATTAGCCTTAGGGACGAACCCAAAAATCACATTTCCTTTGCCTCTTTGCCTTCCACATGACTTTTGGAATACCATCACTTCATCTACCCCTAGTTGTACCTCATCTCTTGCCATGGCCAAACATGTTTGATTCAAAACTAGAGTGGCCGAGCCTTGTTTGATGATGGTCAAGCTCATTTGTGTAATGGCCGAGCCCACTTGACTCGGTCATTTTATTTGTGCATTACTTTGTTAGTTTTAATCTAATTCTTTTGCATAATTTTATTCTTATATATGTTTATATTTGTTTGTTTACAAGATTTGAATCTTGGCTATTCATCCACTAAAATCTAGTTCGTGCTTTGTCGTGCTTTTCGGAGTTTGGTTGTGTGTCTCGAATTGTAATCTCTAGCTTTAGAAGATGAGTTATCACTCTCGACATTTCGTACTTATATAATTATGAAACAATGACTTGTGAATGTGCAGTAGTTGATATGCTATGATGATCTAAGTTCATATATGCTTATTACATGACATTATATGGTGTTATAACCTGATTATATGTCTGTTACATCACCTAATATGCTATGCTATGCTGTCCATTTTATTTTCTGCTTCTCACACTGCAAGTTCCATGTATGTATAGAATCACTATGGGTTGAAATGATACATACCCAAACGGACTTTAGAATAGGGAAAAATCGTTATGAGCTGAAATGATAGGCTCAAGCAATTTTTATTTTATTTTACTTAGGATTGCGGGTTCGAAATGATTGAAACCGGGATTTTTTATAAATTACGGATTGAAATGATACATATCCGTGTCACTTGGCATAGGTTAGAAAATATTATACAGACCCATGGTTAATTTTTAAATAATAGTTTTCCAAAAGTTATTAAGTATTTTGAATCTTTAAATATATGAAATTTTAACTAAATTTTTGATTTAAATGATTTTTAAGTAATATATATTGGTTCTCATAAGTTAAAATTTTATAAGTAAATAATTGGTTTAAAAACCAAATTTAAAGATTTTATCTATGATAAATAACTTAATAATTAAATTTGATTTAATATGGAGTTTTAAATCTAACCTAGTAATAGCGATAGATTTTATTTTATAAAATGGATATGTTTTGTATAATGAATAACTATGATTTAAATTGAAGATATGATGTTTAAAATGTTATAGTAGAATTGGTAGCATTTCCAAAATGCTATGTTATTTAAGTTATACTGTTAAAGATGTTATACTACTTTAGGTTATGTTTAAAAATGTTGTTTTTCTAAAAGATAACATTTTAGAAAGCTATTATATATAAGGGTCACATTTTTCAAGTGTTATGATTTCTAAATTATTACATTTTTAAACTGCTATAACTAAGTATATTGATTTAGAAGTATTACCATTTTTGAAATGGATATTATTTGGGAAGAGTAATAGCATTTGGTTTAAATGCTTTTTTTGAAATGGAAATGTTTGTTTTGAAATGTAAACCATTTGAAATAAATTACCATGGGTTATAATAACGTTTGGTTGTTAAAGAGACCGGAATCGGAAGTTGTCATACTCTCTGCCAACTTCGAAAACCACTTTAAAAACCGTGTACGCGGTGGAGATTCTAGAATGAAATAGGATGGTGGCGACGATCCTATTGAGGTATATACGTGAACCCGACTCCTGGGAGTTGGCATAAGGTGGCTAAAACAGGAGCAATTGACGGGCTAATGAGGTAGCTCCTCTGATCGGACACAATCCTTCGTATGCTATTCTATTACTTTGTGATTGATTTGGTGCGCACCTTTGATTTTTATAGTATGGCTCGAGGTGGGCGGTAGCTGCGGTTATGCGTTACCACCGGTCCGGAAGTGTAATTGGTATACCTACCCTGGCATTGCCTAGTTGTGTCGTGTCACCTACCCAAGCGTGCTTTACTACGAGTTTGATTTGTGTAATACCTATGGAGTATCATCTGGTGGCTTCCCGATCAGGAGGGACTATGATAATGTATAGACTATTGGCACTATAAAATGTGTTAAGGTGGAAAATGTAAAGCCTTAATGCTATTTTTAAAATATATTATACTTTACTTTAGACATTATTATAATAGTGTATATTACAACATAGTAGATAGTTTAACGGATCCTTAAAGGATGGGCGGTCTCAAGCATCCTTAAGTTACTTATGCATTTCTATTATAGTTCACTTGAGTAGGTTTATATTGTATAAGTATGTATGTCCTGACTTGAGTGTTTTGTGTTTTTGCTTTACGCTTGGGTCAGCCTGAGTATCAGCTTTGGATTTCATCTTCTAGAGCTAGAGGATTTGCTGGAGATTATCTATCTAACTAATTGTCATCTATTTTCATTCAGTTATTTCTATTCAGCTTATGTATTAGTGGATATATATGTATTGGGATTTCCTGTTGTATTTACTTTCAGACTCTGGTATTTTGTACTTGTTTTTGAGACTATGTTTGTAGTAGCTTCATGAACTACTATGGTTATTTTTATTTCCACTGTGAATTATTCTGATATTTCTGTGTCTATGATTCTATGATTGATTTTATTTGCTCCAAATTATATTACAATCTATTGTTTTGAATTATTCAAGTCCGATATGTGTGGTTTATTGTCGATAGGAATGGTTCAAAATAGTGGGTCGTTACATTTGGTATCAGAGCTTTGGTTTTACGCAAACCTTAGCCTGCAGTGCAAAAACTCATTAGAGATAGGGTAGAAATACCCTAGAATGATTGAAATTAATCTTAAAATCATTTCTTTGTGAGAGAACGTATTTTAAAGTATAAAATGATTTTCAAATTATTTAAAGGATTTTAAAGATTACTTTGATATAAACCATTCTTGTTTTGAAATCAAATTTTTCTTAACTTCTTTCTTTCCGTTATCCACCTTGTTAGTAATTTCTTTGTTTAGGATATTCATTCTAGTTGAATCTTATCTTATCTTATCTTTGTTTCTCAATTACCTTTATCCTAAAATTCATTCTTGATTTTTTCAAGATGAATCGTAGGAATGCCAGAGGTAGGGGTCATGGTGTTGCCATTTCCTGAGCCTGTTGCACCCATTAGGTTCACTACTCTCTGTAAGGAATACACTGAGCTTGGTGGTACCAAGTTTACCGGATCAGAAAGCATTATCGAGGCTTAGCAGTGGTTGAAAGGATTGGAGAGGATTTTCTCCGGTCTTGAGATCACTAATGCTCAGAAGCGTTAGTTGGCAGCTTGGTAGTTGAAGGGAGCACCTTGGATTGGTGGGAGTCTGTTACAGCTCACACTATTAAGGCTGACGTTTCCTGGGAGTAGTTTAGGTATCATTTTGTGTTAGTTTTGAATTTGGTTCAGTTTTCTCTTTTGAAATCCTACTTATGTTTCGTTATCGAGCGTTAGAGATGCTTTTGTGGTAAAGTGGATGTCCGAAGCAGGTAAGTCTCAGCTATATCGAGAGTTTACGGATCTTAAGCAGGGTGATATGTCATTTTCTAAGTATGAGAGTAAGTTCAATGAACTTTCCAAGTTTGGCCCTAATCTAATTGACACCCCACTTAAGAAGAATGAGAAGTTCATAGCCGGTGCTCGCTCGGAGTATTATGATCGTCTCATCTCTCATGTGCATAGCTCTTTCACTGGTCTGATGGATATGGCCATTAGATATGAGAATCCTACTTCTAAGGATCCTCCTGTTGCTCGTGCCATTTCATCTCAGCCTTTCTCTGGTAATCCTAAGAAGAGAAAGCCTAACTTTAATCAGTAGAAGAAGAATTGGAACAAGACTCCAGGTTTGGGATCTTCTTCTTCTCAGAGGCAGCCTATCGACCTATCTTCCATTACTTGCTTTAAGTGTGATCATAAGGGACACTGTGACAATAGTTGCCCTACTTCCGTTGGTGCTGCTATTCCTCCAGCTCAGTTGACTAGGCGTTATCTCTGCCATATCTGTTTGCAGCCTGGCTATTTCAAGTATAATTGTCCCACTCAACAGAAGGGCAACCCCTCTGGTATCTTTGTTGTTACCTTTACTTCTTCACCTGCTCCACTTGCACATGCTCCTGCTCCTAGTGATACCCAAGGTACTCTTCAGGGCACTTTTTCTCTGTTTAATTTTCCTATTCGTGTTCTATTTGATATTGGAGCTTCCATAGCTTTATTTCTATGGATCTTTGTGATAAGTTCGAGCATCTCCTTTCTCCCGAGTATGCTTCTGAACCTTTGTGTGTTAAAAATCATATTGGTGGTCCTGTGAACCTTAGTAGGATTTGTAGAAGGGTGAAACTCTTCTATACTAACTATCTTTTTTTGGTGATTTTTATGTTCTGCGTTTTGATGCTTTCGATCTATTGCATGGAGGTGATTGGCTAAAGAGGCATGAAGCCGTTATCTTTTGTAAAACCCTAACTATTTCTCTTATGGATGATTTTGGTAATTCTTTGGTGATTCGGTGTCGTTTGCCTCAGGATTTTGCTGGAAGTTTTATTTATTCTCTTGATTCTTCTCCTAGTGATGTTCATTCGACTCATGTGGTTAAACTCTATTCTGATGTATTTTGTGAAGTCACTTCTTTACCTCCTAAGAGGGAAATCAACTTCCGCATTGATCTTATTCCTGGAGTTCGACCTATAGTTCTTCCTCCCAGAAGAATGGCACCCGTGAGAAGGTTGAGTTAGGAAAGCAAATTGAGGACTTGTTCTCCAAGGGTCTAATCCGCCTAGCCATTCCGAATGGGGAGCAGCAGTGGTTTTCGTCACTATGTCTGATGGTTCTTTGAGAATGTGTGTTGATTATAGGGAGCTAAACAAGCTCACTATGAGAAACCGATATCCTATGCCTCGCATCAATGATATGTTTGATCGGCTCCATGGAGCTACGGTTTTCTCTCATCTTGATCTTGCCACATGTTTTCACCAGCTCAGAGTTGCTGAGGAAAGTAATCCCAAGACTGCTTTCCGTATTGAGAATGGTTTCTATGAATGGTTAGTTATGCCTTTTGTTTTGACTAATATCCCAGCTTTCTTTGTTGATTTGATGAATCGTGTTTTTCATGATGTGCTTAACAAATTTGTTGTAGTCTTTGTTGATGATATCCTTGTCTTCTCCAAGTCAAGGGATGAGCATGAGTCGCATTTGAAATTTGTTCTGGGGACTCTTAGAAATCATCAGTTGAAGGCTAAATTCTTGAAATGCCATTTTTGGAAGGATGAAGTCTGATTTCTCGGGCATATTGTTTCTAGTAATGGAGTTTCTGTTGATCCAGTTAGGATCCCTGCGATCAATGTAAGTCTTTCTTCTCTTCTCTTCTTGTAATTGATCATTCTATCTTTTGTATGGTCCTTATTTATCCCTATTCTGTTACAGGATTGGGAAACTCCTAGGACTCCATCTGATGTTCATAGTTTTCTGGGCCTTGCCGGTTATTGTCGGAGATTCATTGAGAATTTTGCTCAAATTGTTGCATCTCTCACTGCTTTGACTCGTAAGAATGCTAAGTTTATATGGAATGATAAGTGTGAAGCTGCATTCAATGAGTTGAAGCATAAGCTTACTTCCGCACTAATTCTTACCATTCCAAATGGAAATTCGGGATTAATGGTATATATTGATGCTAGTCGTGAGGGTTTGGGAGCTATTCTGATGCAAGATGGGAAGGACATTGCTTATGCAAATCGCCAGTTGAAGACCCATGAAGCCAATTATGCAGCTCATGATTTGGAATTGCTTGCTGTGGTTTTTGCTTTGAAGCTTTGGAGGCATCATCTTTGGGTGCTAAGTTTGATCTCTTTACTGATCACCGGTCTTTGAGGTATATCTTCAGTCAGAAGGACTTGAATCAGCGTCAAGTTAGATGGCTTGAGTTTCTTGCTTCTTATGATCTCAACATCAGCTATACCCCTGGGAAAGTTAATGTTGTGGCCGACGCTTTGAGTTGGAAGAAGGCGATGTTGTGTCAGCTTGTTGTTTCTTCTTCTCCTCTTTTGGATCGTATGATTGCTAAGTAGGATGAGGATAGGATTATTAGATTGATCAAGGAGAATGTTCGTGATAGGGTTGGTGGTGGTGGTCCTGATGGTAGTGGAGCCCGGATCAATGATAGAGGGATTTTAAGGATTAATAATCGGATTTGTGTCCTGAATGTCGATGGATTAAGGCAAGAGTTACTTCGAGAAAATCATCAGTCTAGACTTTCTATTCATCTTGGTGTGACAAAGATGTATCAGGATATCAAGAAGCTTTATTGGTGGAGAGGTATGAGGCGAGATATCTCTATCTTTGTTAGTAGGTGTGCGACTTGTCAACAAGTCAAGGTCGATCATCAGAAGACCCCAAGTTTATTGCAGCCCCTTGAGGTTCCCAATTGGAAATGGGAACAGGTTTCTACGGATTTTATTGATGGATTACCAAGGACTAAGAGGGGTAATGAGGGTATTTGGGTTATTGCAGATAGATTGACCAAGTCAGCTCATTTCATTCCGGTCAAGTCTACCTGTTCTGCTTCTAGTTTGTTGATCTATATGAGGAAAATTGTTCGTCTTCATGGTGTTTCTATCAGTATTGTTTGTGATAGAGATCCTATCTTTATCAATCAGTTTTGAAAACTTTTCAGGAATCTTTGGGTACTCAGCTGAATCTGAGCACTACTTACCATCCGTAGACCGACGGTCAAACGGAAAGAGTGAATCAGATTCTCGAGGATCTTCTTCGTGTCCGTGTTCTTGATTATGGAGGATTTTGGGAAGATCATCTCCATCTGGTTGAATTCACCTATAACAACAGTTATCAGGTATATTTCATTCTTCTATTTAAATCTTATCTTAATCTTTTTTCTATCTTATTTCGTCTTTGAATTCAGGCTAGTATTGCAATGTCTCTATTTGCTGCTCTTTATGGAGGACCTTGTAGATCTCTATCTTGCTGGATTGAATGCGGTATTCGTTTGGTTCTTGGTCCTGATATAATTTTGGAGGCTTCTTAGAAGGTTGAGGAGATTAAGAGAAAGATGAGGAGTGCTCAGGATATGCAGAAGAAGTATGTTGATTGGCGTAGGAGGAGTTTGGAGTTTTCTGTTGGTGATCAGGTTTTCCTTAAGGTCTCTCCCTTAAGGAATGTGATTCGGTTTGGTTGGAGAGGGAAGCTTGCTCCTAGGTTTTTTGGTCCTTTCCGTATCTCAGAGAGGATTGGTTCTTTAGCTTATCGTCTGGATTTTCCTGAGAAGTTTTCTGGAGTGCATAATGTATTCATGTTTCGCATTTTCGTCGATATTTGCATGATCCATCTTTGATTGTCCAGCCTTCTGCTCTCGAGAGTTTGGATATTGAGCCTAATCTTACTGTCGAGAGGAAGCCACTTCGTATTATTGATAGAGGTACGAAGCAGCTAAGAAGGAAATCTATCAACCTGGTCAAAGTGCAGTGGAGTACTGATGATCGGGATTGTACGTGGAAGACGGAGGAGAGCATGCGTGCTTCGAATCCAGAATTGTTTGTTTCAGGTACTATTCGCTATTCTATCTTATTTTTGCTTGTTCTGTGTCTCATTCCTTTTCGAGGATGAAAAGTTTTGAGTGGGGGAGAGTGTAACAACCCATAATTTTTAACAAATATTATTAATTCAATTCTATTTGAAATTTTGATTTTAAATCATTTAAAAATTGAAATTTTGGAATTTTCCAATGAATTTTTCAATTTTGTTTATAATTATTTTTCCAAATATAATAAAATAATGATTTTCTGAAAATTTTATATTTTGGTCAACTTTGGTCAAACTTTGACTTTCAGTTGAAATTTTGAATTTTAAATTTCCAATCTTTTTCTTTGAAGCTGAATTTGATTCTGATACTCATTCTGCTTTTCGTTTCATTAAATTCTATTTCATATTTTCTAAATCTGATAAAATTCAGCATTTTACATGCAAATATTTCTATATTCTATTTTTTACTCTATTTTCTATTTTCTTTTTTGTTTGGGCTTTGAGCTTTTTTATTGAACTTTTGGGCTTGTTTTGTAAGTGGGCTTGGCTAATAGGCTTAGGAAGTTCCTAATAGACATCTCTTTGTCCATTCACATGAAGATGCCTATTGAGAAGTTATTCACGTACAAAACATTTTCTCACTTCTCTCTTCTCATTTCCATCTCCTGAACAAAATTTTACAGTAAGCTCTTTCTTCCTTCTCCTTCTTTTTCTTTTTCCTTTCTCTCTTGTCTTCAAGCATCTGTTCGGCCATCACCATTCTCCTCTTTTTGCCGACCTTATCTCTCCACCACCATCACCTATGACCGGCCATCACCTTATCGCCATCATACCTAAACATGCCGTGACTTCCATGGATCCAAACTCCATCACCAAAGCATGTAGAAACCCTAGTCGAGCCCACCATATCATTCCCTTCCTCTTGCTTGTCTCGGCCACCACTAATTCCATCACTTCCTTTGCCATTGTCGTGACCAATCCTTCATCTCCAAGCCGAGATGAGATGTGCCTTGACTGGATCCAAATCTTAGCATAGAGCCGAGCATATTAGCCTTAGGGCCAAACCCAAAAATCACATGTCTTTGCCTCTTTGCCTTCCACATGAATTTTGGCATACTATCACTTCATCTACCCCTAGCTGTACCTCATCTCTTGCCATGGACGAGCATGCTTGATTCAAAACTAGAGTGGCCGAGCCTTGTTTGTGTTGAATATGCGATTATATGATTTTTGTTTGATGATAATAAACATATATATTTTCATTTAAATGTATTTGTTAATGTACTATTTTATTTTTCATAGATTAAATAAATATTTGCTGAATAAAATAAATAACACAGAATTTGAATTCAAACAGAAATTTTATTCAAACAAATATTTATTACAATTTTTGTATAGTACAAATTTCAAGCTCTCATTATATACAACTTCAATTATAATACAATTTTTGATTACATCACAATTTCACATTTACATTGCACCTCACTACATATCACTCATTCACTCAACTCGTACTGATCTTCAACTTTATTCCAATGTGAATCCAGCATCTGAGAAATCTGCAAAAATATACATTGACGCAGTAAAAATGAAAATAAAATATTTTTGCAGTATAAAATAAAATGTGGATTTTGAAAATAATATTTGCCTCGGTTATTTGGGTTGTTCGTCATCATTTAATGTTGAATTCATCAAATACGAACAACTTAAGACATACATAGTGTATCACTGTATATGCCACAAAGTCGTGCACACCGATATATATACACTTGATAGAATTACATGGACAGGTGAGCACAGGTCAAACCCAAAACATCGGGTTCAACTTAAGTGGAATAAAAATAATGTCACAATATTCAGCACAAGGTGAAATCCGAGCTACAAGCTGGATTCAACTCAGGTGTAATTCTAAAAACAAATCCAAATGCAATAAAATGGTCGGAAGCAACCTCAATGCACAGCAAGTATACATGAAGGCCAGAGTGTGCAATATACTCAAACTTCAAGTGCAAAACATAGTAAAGCTCCAACGAAGTGAATATGCAATATGTACACGAGTGAATGCAATTCAGTACTCAATGCAATCAAATAACTTGAGTACAACAAATGGAGAGGCAACCCAAATCAAAATGAACCAGATGGAACTGCAATAGCAGGAATGGCAACATGCATGCCACAGGAAACATGTATATGAATGTACTGGCAAGAAATAAGGAAGCATATGCACCGGCATTTCATATCACAAAACCAAGCACCAAAAATACAACATGCAGTATGCAGTGATGCACAGGAACCAAGGCCAAGACAAGTGAACTGCAAGTGTCGACCAGGTAGCAAGCAAGATCAACACAGCAGCCAACATATACAACATACATATATACATGTATATACACACTGCAAATATAAGTGCAGACAAGCTACAATGAATGATCAAACTCAATGAAACAGACTACAAGTACAAGGCACAGTGCACATCAAACCAGAAGTATGCTCGAAGCAAAAATCCAAACCAAGTTCAAGTTATACAAGAAAAACTCAAACCAGTGCCAACAGACTCGAATGCTACCTAAACACAATAAACACAACATAAAAGTTCTCAAGTCAACTACAAATGCACAACATAAATATGGTTCCAGCTACAACCTAAGTATACATACATGAAACAATGAACCAGACTAGCTGTAGAGAAAAATTCAATGGCCAAAGCCGAGCATAAAGAATGAAGTCAACCACAAACTCATAGTGAAGTACATGATGAACATGTATGCAGTAACAATACACAAAGAAAATGCAAAGTCAAAGTCATTGTTTTCTCACAGTAGTGCAATTATGATGGCAGAAGACAATATTAACTCATGGAATCGCATGAACAAGTCAAGTAAGCTACAGGGATGAACAGTTTTCACCAAGTGCCGAAGTTTAGTGATGTCGAAGATGGTAATACCAAAAATCAAGTTGAAGCCATGAACAACTGACCAGAGTCAAAGGAAACAAAGATCGAAATCAACATCGTCAATGCAATTCAATGCCATGATAACCAAGAAATCAAACGAGTCAAAATCGAAGCCGTGTGAATCAACCTACTCGAAATTGACAAAGTCAGAGAAATCATTAACATCAAAACAAAATCGAATGGCCGAGATGAATAAATTGACAAATTCATATAAATGAATACGAACGAAAATCAAGGGTTGCGAACCCTATATAAAAATCCAATCATCATCGGCTTTCATTCATTCGAGTTCAAGTACAACAGAGAAGAATAACTCATACAACTCGAATCAAAGTCGAGTACCATATAAATCAAAAAGGGAAAAAAGTACTAATTCACGCAACAATAGATCTCGACTTTGCAGCCGCAAGCAAACACTGATAGAGGGAAATATTTGAAGCAACATCGACCAACAATTGAAGCGGCATCTCAGAGCCCTAATTTTTAATCAAGGACGAATGAGAACAAGCAACAAGAAAGCCACCATTTTTCACAAGGAATCGGGTCGAATACATAAGAAAAGAAAAAGGGGTTTACTTATTTAATTAGGGACCGGCCTTGTTTTATTTTGGGCTTTCATTTTTTATTTACAGGCTTTGTGTTAGTTTATTTGTTTTTAAATTGTTTTTTAATTTGTATTTCTCTTTTAAATGTTGTAATTACTAGTCGTGTGACTAGGGGACAAACTACGTGGCGTAGTTTGAGAATTCGCAACTCAGTGGCTAAGTTGTGGTAGGGTTTTGAGCGTAGAGTTAGGTTAGTCAGTAGCGGGTGTCGTGAGTTTACGTGTGTAAGCGTGTGACTACTTAATTTCTAGTAGAAACCTTGGGGGCAGGACATAGGCAGGGTTTTACCGAAGCTGGGTAAATTCTGTGTCGTTTTATTCTGCATTTATTATTCTGCTATTATCCGTGCTGCTATAATTTTGATTTATCTAAGTTGAAATAATTTTATAAGCTTTCGCAATAATTATATTAATTAACGGTATCACCCTATTCACCCCCCCAGGGTGAATTCGATCCTACAAGTGGTATCGGAGCTAGGAATAGAAGTCAACTTTTGTTTTAAAAAAT
Organism: Allium cepa; assembly: GCA_030765085.1. Classification (NCBI taxonomy): domain Eukaryota; kingdom Viridiplantae; phylum Streptophyta; class Magnoliopsida; order Asparagales; family Amaryllidaceae; genus Allium; species Allium cepa. The sequence goes on from CM060940.1 coordinate 586,896,283, forward strand.
TTGAATTTTTAAAATGGCCTCTTTTAATAATGCTTTTGCTGAGGGTCAGTCCATAGTTAGACCACCAATGTTCAATGGTGAATACACCTACTGGAAAATTAGAATGAAATTTTTTCTGAAAACCATTAACGCTTGGAATATTGTTGAGACAGGTTATAGAGCAACAACTATAATTGTAGATAATCAGGAAATAGATAAACCAAAGGTTCAATGGACAGAACTAGAAAATAAATTACAAAATGCTAATGCTAAAGCTATGAATTCCATCATCTATTCATTGGATCAATTTGAATTTAATCGTGTCTCACATTGTCTAACTGCGCAGGAAATATGGCACACATTAGAAGTGACTCACGAAGGAACATCTCAAGTCAAAGAATCTCGCCTTGCCATGTTAAGCAATGAATACGAGAACTTCACAATGGCGAAGGAAGAAAATGTCAAAGAGATGTATGGATGACTTTCCAATATCGTATACAAATCAAAAGCTCTCGGAAAATCATACACAGACTTGGAGATAGTCCAAAAAATCCTCAGAGTCCTTCTGTGAAGATTTGAAGCAAAATTGACTACCATTCAAGAATTGAAAGATTTAAAACAAATGAAAGTTCAAGAACTCATCGGAAATCTCACCACTTATGAGCTAGAAATAAAATTCAAGGAAGAGCGTGAAGGAGGAGATAGTCGAAAGAAATCAATAGCTCTCAAAGGAACAACCGAAAGTGATGATGATAACGATGATGATGATGGAGCAGCAGAGCTGGCACTACTAATGAAGAAATTCAAAAAATGGAATCACAAATACAGAATTCCAGCTTGAAATCAAAAATTGAAAAGCAGAATAGCCGAAGTACTAGACTACTCAGAAGAACGGGAGATCATTTGTCACAAGTGCAACCAACCCAGACACATTAAGCCCAATTGTCCTCAAAATCGACGAGACTTTGAAAAGAAATCAAAAAGGAGAAGTTTTGTAGCCACGTGGAATACAAGTGATGAAGATAATCAAAGTACTAGCAGTGAGAGTGAGAAAGCAGATATGTGCCTTCAAGATAATATAACTGATAGCGACGATGACGAGCCAAGCGAGGTATCAAAACTCACTCACTCATAACTACTTATATATTTCCACGAAGTAAATGGCTGTTTTGAACGACTTAGGGAGAAGTATGCCAAACTTGAATCACAAAAGGATACTTTGACAGATTTAAATGAATAACTTGACCAATTAGTTAAAACCAATCAAAGTAGGATCCCTAAGTGTGATAAGTGTCCAACATTTGAAGAAGAAATTAAAAAATCAGAAATTAATATAAAGTCACTTAAAAATAAAATTTTGATTTTGAAAGAGAGTGAAAATACTAGGAGGGAAAACTCTATTAAAAAGTGCACACAATTATTAAACGAAAATGGATCTCTCAAAACACAACTCCAACAATTATCAACGACTTTAGATAAATTTTCAAAAAGCAAAAAATCGTTGAATATGCTATTAGGAAAGCAAACTGTTAATACAGTTAGACAAGGACTTGGATATAATCAATCTGAAAATGTTAAAAAAAATTAATCAAGCCAATTCTATGTGCACAATTTGTAGAAAATATGGACACAATCACAATAATTATTGGTATAAACCCAAACATGTGAAAACTATACCAATTTGGGTTCCAAAAGGCACAAATATAAAGTTTCTCAAAGTTAAACAAATCTGGGTGCCGAAAGGAACATATATAAATAGTTTTGGGTCTCCACAAAATTATTTTTCAAAATATTTTGCCACTAACAATCATGGACCTATAAAAACAAATAGGTCACAAAAATCTTTCATCATGTAGATGTGGTGGCAGACTAAGGAACAACAATAGTGTTATCTGGATTCTGGCTGTTCCAGAAACACAACGGGCGACAAAGCAAAGTTTCTTAGCCTAGTACAAAGGTGACAGAATCACAATGGACAACAACGACAAATATCGTAAAGGTAAAACAGGTAATGGTATATTCGAATAATATATTAAATGTGATAATCTGCACCGTAATCTGAGTCAAATCAGCCAATAATGAGATGATGAAATAATGATGATTTTTGATTCTGACTTATTTAAAATTGCTGGCCAATTATATTCTTATGCTAAAAACACTATAAAAAACTGTAGAGCCTTTGAATTACTTCATATATATTAGTTTGGATTAATAATAGTGTTTATTAGATGATAATACATTTGGTTATTTTACGGATAGCTCTATATTCACGGTTTTTGATTATTTACTCGGCTTCAATTCAATTTCAAGAGAATGTCATTGATTTTGAGAATTTTTTGTTGCACACTTCATGGTCTGGTCTATCAAATTCAATTAATGATAATTTTGAGTGAAAGAGAAATTCAGATGCATATTACACTGGTAATCTAGTTAGTAGAAAAATTACTAGTTGAACGTGATTTGTTGAGACATTTAGTAACTGCATCGTTTTTCAAAGAAAATATCTGCATATTTTTCATTTCAAATAGTAGAAATTTTTTCTCATATAACCCCTTCTAGAAAATCATTTTTGACATGTTTTCAGATCAGTCATTTTGAAAAATTGATTTTATAATTATTTTTGAATTTGATTTTAAAAGACTACTTTGACTAATCTGACTCCCTAATAATTATCGAAAAGATAATAGTTATTGAAAAAGTGATGAGTGTTGATGTTTATCATATATTATGACTCGAAACGGTATAATTAGTAAATTTCTTTAGAAATTTAAACAAGAGTTATAAAACTTTTTGTTGGTAAAAATTCCATGACCATCTCTATTTCTATCATATTTCTAACGACCATCACTCATCAAAATTCTATATAGTTTGTCAATATGTGGTACTTTAAACAGGAATCATTCGTTTTTCATTTTACATTTTTTAATAAAATAAAAAAATAATAATAATAAAATAAAATTAAAATAAAATCCAAAGTATTCACTCTCATTTAAAAGTCCTCACGGTTATGCATGGGTGAATTACTTGGAATTTGTTATGTGCTTCCATGCTCATTTAAAAGTCATCACGGTTATGCATGTACAAAATTGATTTTTGAATAAATAAGTTGATTCTAATCCCATTTAAAAGTCCTCACGGTTATGCGTGGTTAGAAGATACTTGATTTCATTTTTTTAAATAAAATTAGAATACTACTAATCTCATTTAAAAGTCCTAACGGTTATACATGGTTGGTAGATATTCAAATTCCTGATATAAATATACCATAAATAGACACAACTGTATGATTTTATATGATGACATCATTCCCATCATTCTAAAAGTGGAATATGCGCCTAACAAAGTATTTATGATTTTTGTTTGATTTTTTATTGAAATTTAATATTTATATTCAATTAAGTTTTAATGTTGGATTAATATTGATCACTTTATCTCTATTTTCTGTAACACTATTACTCTTTTGCTGATAACAAAAGGGGGAGAGAAAAGCTAAGATTTTTTCAAATAAAATCAAGTGAAGGTCAAACTATTTTCTATTTGCATCTAGGCTCATTTGCATATTTTTAATTGTATGCATATATGAAGGGGGAGCTTTGTGTAGAGAGGAAGCATTCAAATAGGGGGAGAAAATGGAATCATCAAATACTTTTAATATGTTTCAAAATCTTAAATAAATGTTTGTTATCATCAGAAGGGGGAGATTGTTGAATATGCGATTATATGATTTTAGTTTGATGATAATAAACATATATATATTCATTTAAATGTATTTGCTAATGTACTATTTTATTTTTCATAGATTAAATTAATATTTGCTGAATAAAATAAATAACACAGAATTTGAATTCAAACAGAAATTTTATTCAAATAAATGTTTATTATAATTTTTGTGTAGTACAAACTTCAAGCTCTCACTATATAAAACTTCAATTATAATACAATTTTTGATTATATCACAATTTCACATTTACATTGCACCTCACTACATATCACTCATTCACTTAACTCATACTGATCTTCAACTTCATTCCAATGCGAATCCAGCATCTGAGAAATCTGCAAAAATATACATTGACGCAGTAAAATTGAAAATAAAATATTTTTGCAATATAAAATAAAATGTGGATTTTGAAAATAATATTTGCCTTAGTTATTTGGGTTGTTCGTCATCATTTAATGTTGAATTCATCAAACACGAACAGCTTGTGACATACACAGTGTATCACTGTATATGCCATAAGGCCATGCACACCGATATATATACACTTGATAGAATTATAGGGACAGGTGAGCACAAGTCAAACCCAAAACTCCGGGTTCAACTCAAGTGGAATAAAAATATTGTCACAATCTTCAGCACAAGGTCAAATCCGAGCTATGGATTCAACTCAGGTGTAATTCGAAAAACAAATCCAAATGCAATAAAATGGTCGGGAGCAACCTCAATGCACAGCAAGTATACATAAAGGCCAGAGTGTGAAATATACTCAGACTTCAAGTGCAAAACAAAGTGAAGCTCCAACCAAGTGAATATGCAATATGTACATGAGTGAATGCAATTCAGTACTCAATGCAATCAAATAACTCGAGTACAACAAATGGAGACGCAACCCAAATCAAAATGAACCAGATGGAACTGCAACAGCAGGAATGGCAACATGCATGCCACAGGAAACATGTATATGAATGTACTGGAAAGAAATAAGCAAGCATATGCACCAGCATTTCATATCACCAAACCAAGCACCAAAATACAACATGCAGTATGCAATGATGCACAGGAACCAAGGCCAAGACTAGTGAACTGCAAGTGTCGACCAGGTAGCAAGCAAGATCAACACAGCAGCCAACATATACAACATACATATATACATGTATATACACACTGCAAATATAAGTGCATACAAGCTACAATGAATGATCAAACTCAATGAAACAGACTACAAGTACAAGGCACAATGCACATCAAACCAAAAGTATGCTCGAAGCAAAAATCCAAACCAAGTTCAAGTTATACAAGAAAAACTCAAACCAGTGCCAACAGACTCGAATGCTATCAGAACACAATAAGCACAACACAAAAGTTCTCAAGTCAACTACAAATGCACAGCATACATATGGTTCCAGTTACAACCTAAGTATACATACATGAAACAATGAACCAGACTAGCTGCAAAGAAAAATTCAATAGCAAAGTCGAGCACAAAAAATGAAGTCAACCACAAACTCATAGTGAACTACATGATGAACATGTATGCAGTAACAATACACAAAGAAAATGCAAAGTCAAAGTCATTGTTTTCTCACAGTAGTGCAATTATGATGACCGAAGACAATATTAGGTCATGGAATCGCATGAACAAGTCAAGTAAGCTACAGGGATGAACAGGTTTCACCAAGTGCCGAAGTTCAGTGATGTCGAAGATGGTAATACCAAAAATAAAGTTGAAGCCTTGAACAACTGACCAGGGTCAAAGGAAACAAAGTTAGAAATCAACATCGTCAATGCAATTCAATGTCGTGATGACCAAGAAATCAAACGAGTCAGAATCAAAGCCGTGTGAATCAAGCTACCAGAAATTATACGAAATTGACAAAGTCAGAGAAATCATCAACATTAAAAAAATCGAATGGCCTAGATGAATAAATTGACAAATTCAAATAAATGAATACGAACGAAAATCAAGGGTTGCAAACCCTATATAAAAACCCAATCATCATCGTATTTCATTCATTCGAGTTCAAGTACAACAGAGAAGAATAACTCATACAACTCGAATCAAAGTCGAGTACCGTATAAATCAAAAAGGAAAAAACGTAGCAATTCACGCAACAATAGATCTCGACTTTGCAGCTGCAAGCAATCACTGATAGAGGGAAATATTTGAAGTAACATCGACTAACAATTGAAGGAAGCATCTCAACGCCCTAATTTTTAATCAGGGACGAACGAGAACAAGCAACAAGAAAGCCACCATTTTCCACAAGGAATCGAGCCGAATACATAAGAAGAGAAAAAGGGGTTTACTTATTTAATTAGGGACCGGCCTTGTTTTATTTTGGGTTTTCATTTTTTATTTAAGGGCTTTGTGTTAGTTTATTTGTTTTTAAATTGTTTTTTAATTTGTATTTCTCTTTTAAACGTTGTAATTACTAGTCGTGTGACTATGGGACAAACTACATGGAGTAGTTTGAGAATTCGCAACTCAGTGGCTGAGTTGTGGCAGGGTTTTGAGCATAGAGTAAGGTTACTCGGTAGCGGGTCTCGAGAGTTTACGTGTGTAAGCATTTGACTACTTAATTTCTATTAGAAACCTTGGGGGCAGCACCTAGGCAGGGTTTTGCCGAAGCTGGGTAAATTCTGTGTCATTCTATTTCTGCATTTATTATTCTGTTATTATCTGCGCTGCTATAATTTTTATTTATCTGTGTTGAAATAATTTTATAAGCTTCCGCAATAATTTTTATAATTAACAGTATCACCCTATTCACCCCCCTCTATGGTGAATTCGATCCTACAGTTTGATGATGGTCAAGTTCATTTGTGCAGTGGCCGAGCCCACTTGACTTGATCATTTCATTTGTTCATTGTTTTGTTATTTTTAATCTAATTTTTTGTATAATTTTATTCTTATATATGTTTATATTTGTTTGTTTACAAGATTTGAATCTTGGCTCTTCATCCACTAAAATCTAGTTCGTGCTTTTTCGTGCTTTTCGGAGTTTGATTTTGTGTCTCGAATTGTCATCTCTAGCTTTAGAAGGTGAGTTATCACTCTTGACATTTCGTACTTATATAATTGTGAAACAATGACTTGTGAATATGCAGTAATTGATATGCTATGATGAACTAAGTTCATATATGCTTATTACATTACATTATATGATGTTATAACCTGGTTATATGCTTGTTTCATCACCTGATATGACATGCTATGTTATACTGCTCATTTTATTTTCTGCTTCTCACACTGCAAGTTCCCTGTTAGTATAGAATCATTATAGGTTGAAATGGTACATACACAAACGGACTTTAGAATAGGGAAAAATCGTTATGAACTGAAATGATAGGCTCAAGCTATTTTTATTTTATTTTACTTGGGATTGTGGGTTCAAAATGATTGAACCCGAGATTTTTTATAAATTATGGATTGAAATGATACATGTCCGTGTCACTTGGCCTAGGTTAGAGAATATTATACAGACCCATGGTTAATTTTTAAATAGTAGTTTTCCAAAAATTATTAAGTATTTTGAATCTTTAAATATATGAAATTTGAACTAAATTTTTGATTTAAATGATTTTTAAATAATATATGGGGGGTCTAATAAGTTAAAATTTTATAAGTAAATAATTGGTTTAAAAACCAAATTTAAAGATTTTATCTATGATAAATAACTTAATATTTAAATTTGATTCAATATCGAGTTTTAAATCTAACCTAATAATAGTGATAGATTTTATTTTATAAAATGGATATGTTTTGTATAATAAATAACTATGATTTAAACTGAAGATATGATGTTTAAAATGTTATAGTAGAATTGGTAGCTTTTCCAAAATGCTATGTTATTTGAGTTATACTGTTAAAGGTGTTATACTACTTTAGGTTATGTTTTAAAAATATTGTATTTCTAAAAGATAACATTTTGAAAAGCTATTATATATAAGGGTCACATTTTTCAAGTGTCATGATTTCTAAATTATTACATTTTTAAAGTGCTATAACTAAGTATATTGATTTAGAAGTATTACCATTTTTGAAATGGATATTGTTGTGGAAGAGTAATAGCATTTGGTTTAAATGGTTTTTTGAAATGGAAATGTTTATTTTGAAATGTAAATCATTTGAAATAAATGACCATGGGTTATAATAACGTTTGGTTGTTAAAGAGACCGAGATCGGAAATTGCCATACTCTCTGCCAACTTCGAAAACCACTTTAACAACCGTGTACGCGGTGGAGATTCCAAAATGAAGTAGGATGGTGGCGATGATCCTATTGAGGTATATACGTGGATCCGACTCCCATGAGTTGGCATAAGGTGGCTAAAACAGGAACAATTGACGGGCTTATGAGGTAGCTCCTCTGATTGACACACTCCTTCGTATGCATTCTATTACTTTGTGATTGATTTGGTGCGCACCTTTGATTTTTAGAGTGTGGCTCAAGGTGGACGGTAGCTGCGGTTATGCGTTACCACTGGTCCGGAAGTGTAATTGGTATACCTACCCTGGCATTGCCTAGTTATGTTTTGTCACCTATCCTAGCATGCTTTACTACGAGTTTGATTTGTGTCGTACCCATGGAGTGTCTTCTAGCGGCTTCCCGATCAGGAGGGACTATGATACTGTATAGACTATTGGCACTATAAAATGTGTTAAGGTGGAAAATGTAAATCCTTTTCGCTATTTTAAAAATATATTATGCTTTACTTTAGACATTATTATAATGGCGTATATTACTACATAGTAGATAGTTTAACGGATCCTTAAAGGATGTGAGGTCCCAATCATCCTTTAAGTTAATTGTGCATTTCTATTACAGTTCACTTGAGTTGGTTTACATTGTATAAGTATGTATGTCTTGACTTGAGTGTTTTGTATTTTTGCTTTATGCTCGGGTCAGCCTGAGTATCCACTTTGGATTTCATCTTTTGAAGCTAGAGGATTTTCTAGAGATTATCTATCCATCTAGTTGTCATCTATTTCCATTTAGTTATTTCTATTCAGCTTATGTATTAGTTGATATATATGTATTGGAATTTCTTATTGTATTTACTTTCAGACTCTGATATTTTGTACTTGTTTTTGAAACTATGTTTGTAGTAGCTGTGAGAAATGTGGATTACGGATCTTAAGGCTAAGGTTAACACTAGAGTGGGGGTGAATAGTGTTAACAAAGAATTACTAAATCTTTTTAACTTATGTTAATTTAGACACAAAAGTATGTAATATACAAACATAGATATGATCACAGAAACAATCACAGATGCAGAAATAAAATAAAAGCAGTAAAAGAAAGAACACACCGGATTTTATACTGGTTCGGAGTTACTCTACATCCAGTCCCGCAACACAAGTATGGATTTCCTTTCAAAAGCAATTGTACAATTACACCCTCGGTTTCAAGGCTACGAGGTACATCCTCCAGAATTTCGATCCTCTGGGTAGAGATACTTGATTTCCGGGCCACAAGTTTACCCAATTGATTTACCAAGGGTACAATCACACCTTTTCCCTTTGATTGATTTCCAAGGCTACAATCACACCTTTTCTCGCTTAATAGATTACAAAGAAGTCTATAACTCTGAATAGCACTAAGAATCTTGTAGAGATAGTGATAGAGAATCAAACTAGACGTAATCGAGTATGATTCAATGTTGATTTCGGTAGAGTAATGATAAGAATATGTATTAAGAAATGAGGAAGAATAAGAGGAGTGAAAACTAGAAAATTATGATTAAAAATTCGTTGAAACTGATCCCTATTTATAGAAGAACGACAGTCATGATCATTCATGAAGAGTTATGGCGAATAGACACTTCTTTTGAAATTTGAATTTTTGAATCAAACTGTCACCATGTCGACATGGTCATGCTAGGCATGTCGACATCCCAAAGGATTTTTTGGTATTTTTGATTTTCTTTGAAAATAACCTTTATCTTATATAAAAATTATTTTAAACTTTATAAATATACTTGACTATAGTTAAAATTCATAAGTAAATATAAAGAATAATATATATAGATTTTACCATAATTTTATATTTAAATCTAAGTATAAATATTTAAAAGTTAAATATATTATTTAAAAAGATAGTTTAAAATCAGGAGTAATTTGACTTTGAAAATAAAGATGTTTTTGAGGCTAAAATTATTTAAAATCAGGATCGAGGGTTTTGAATCTTTTAAAAGAAAAGTTTTGAAAACAGGATATAATTTTGAAAAATCATTTTGAATAAAAGTTAGCGGATACAAAACAATGTTCCACTAGATTTTTCGTAGGTTACATCCTACTTAGGGTTCCATCCCTTTAACGGGCTCGAAGTGGATTCCATTCCACGAATAAATTGGATTTTAAGATGCCGGTGCTTTTCTACGAGTTTTAACAAAAATTCTTAATGATAATAAAAAATACTCATCCTTGAAATCTTGAACTCTTGATAATCTTGATACTCATGAGTCTTCTATCTTGATATTTTATCTTTATATTTCATCTTGATATCTTAAATCTCTATACTGTACAGTCTTCATTCTTAGTACCTATATGGTTAAATCCTGCATATACATATATATCTAAACTTATAATGTTAGTATTTATATTTTATAATCTATTCTAAGGTTGTTGTCATCAAAACCATCATCTCACGGACTAACAGTAGCTTCATGACCTACTATGGTTATTTTTATTTCCGCTGCAAGTTATTCTGATATTTCATGTCTGTGATTCTGTGATTGGTTTTATTTGCTTCAAATTATATTATAATCTATTATTTTGAATTATTCAAGTCCGACATGTGTGGTTTATTGTCAATTTGAATGGTTCAAAATAGTGGGTCGTTACATTTCTTTTCCAAAAGTAATTTTCATTACAATCTTTCCTTTGCCTTCAACTTTTGATGCGGATGAAGTACCCATAAAAAGTCGTTCGTCCTCGGTAGCAGTTTTGTATGTTGTAAACATCCACTTATTTGCATATATGTGTCGTGTGGCTACTGTGTCTACAAACCATTCCTTCGAGTCACCAATAAGGTTGCATTTGGACACTACTGCAAATAAGTCCATATCAGACACGACTTCTGAGATGTTAGCCATTTTTGCTTTTGATTACTTTTTGTTGAGTGCGCGACATTCGACGGCTTTGTGTCCTTTCATCCCACAATTATGACATGAACCTTGAAATTTCTTTGATTTCGTAAGAGGATGCTCACGTTTCCTTTTGTTGGGTGTATCTGACTCGACTACATTTGCCTTGGAAACCATGGTATGCGAAATCTTTTTCTCAAATTTTTGGTTATCTTCCTTAATCCTCAATCATTTTACAAGCCTCCATCGTCAACTCTTTGCGTTTGTGCTTAAGGTTGTTTTTGAAATCTTTCAATGATGGAGGAAGTTTTTCAATTGCAGCGGCAACCTGAAAGGATTTGCTTTCATTTTTTCATCGTGTTGTTGATGAATGATGACTTCTAACTCTTGAATTTGGTTGTTAACGCCTTTGCATCAATCATTTTGAAGTCAAGGAATTTTCTTGCTATGAATTTCTTCATGCCCACATCTTCGATTTCGAACTTTTTCGCTAATGTCATCCAAAGTTTGTTGAAAGTTTAAGCGGTACAGTATACATTGCATAGGTTGTCGTCGATCCCATTTAATACGTAGTTCTTGCACATAAATTCAGAACTCTTCCAAACATTCAAGGCTTCCACTTTTGTTGCATCGAGTTTCAATTATTTGACTACGGGAGCATCTTCTGCAAGAAACTTTGCAAGGCCCAAATTCATCAAGTAAAACATCTTTTGCTGCTAGCATTTGAAGTCCATCCCTGTGAACTTTTCCGGTCAATCTTTATGATATAGCACCATTGTTGGAACCATACGAGTAAACTGAGTAGTAATCACAGTCTGTATTGGTGTAGAATTATTATTTTCATGAGACATTTTTGTTTATAAAAATAACCAACAATAAATAAATTTTGTTTCAAGATTATTATTTGTAATATCAGAAAAGTGTTACGAAATTGTTATATAGTAATAGAAGAAAAGTGTTACTAAATTTTTAAACAGTAACGTCAGGAAAGCATTACGGAACTGTATAAACAAATTATTAACGGTAACGTTACAAAAGTGTTACGAAACTGTTTACAATTATGTTGCAAATTGCAACAACAACAAACTATCGCAGGCATGTTGCAAAAATGTTACAACGAGAACTGTGTAGTTAACAATTAAAGCAGTAAATAACATACTGATTGTATTGTCCGAGTGCAATGTTTGAAAACTATTTCCTTGAAATGATATTGCTTCCTCTACGGCGCTTAAGAATATCGAGCAATTGTTTCCTAAGATGAAACAGACCTTCTCTACAATGATGTGCAACAATCGCAGATCAAAACGAACTCAAGAGAGTGTATTTTAAGAATAAAGTGCCGTGAGGAGGAAGAAAATTGCTGAAATCTTAATTATTTATCCACGGTTTTCTGACTACCTATATATACGCGTGGGGAGGTGCACCTATTCGGTAATAGGTGCCTGTTCAAACGGATGCGACTGTTGAAAAGGTTGCAATCCTTTACCAGATGGTGCCAGTGTTTGAATTTGAATGGATAGAAATAAAAACTATTCGAGTAAGTGCCTTTAATACGTCTCAAATGTCAATTCGTCCACGCCGAGGATGCAGGCTTAGGCGTGGACACGAGCGAAGTGGCAAGCGTGCAAGGTGATAAACGCACTACCCGTCATGGCTCGTGTCACTCTTTGTCTACATAAATTGTCATAGATCTTAGTATATAAACACAAATAGTTTATTTTATTCTAATACGTGAGACTATTCAACTTCTAATGCAATTAATGCCTTCATATCCCCAATATAACTTATTCATTTCTAACACTTATTACTTTAGCCTTCAATAGATTTCTGAGTCCTAATTCTTTAATTTAATGTGAATTGTTCCTTTATTGGACTTCCAGAGTGAAATGCCATTTTCCCCTTTTTTCTTTCCCATTTTACTCTTTTAACAAACAATATACGGACACAGTTTGAGATATATTGTTAGAGGATATAAAGTATGTATATTATAATTTGACCTTATAGATTATGTTAAGAGTAGAGCTAGTAGGTGGTGATCTACAAACGATGTCAAGAATATAGACACTGATTAGTCCATATGGTCCTTTGTGGAAGTACTCATCATATTGTCGGGGGCAAAAAGGGTTAAACTAATCAAATGCATGTGATATTTTATGTAAACTAGCAAGTAAATATTTTCTAGGAATAAATAAAAATGAATATTGTTAAAAAAAAAAAAAAAAAATTAAGCAGTAGTGAAGTAGTAGAAAGGTGGTTAGATGACAATGTTTAGGTGTGCAATAATTGTGTAAAGTATATAAAGGAAGATAGTTAATGTTATACAGTTAAAAAAAATAAGAGAAATGTAGTTCTTAGTCATTGCAAATGGTATATTATAATTACATGTAGATGGCAGGTAGTGCAAATAAAAGCCTGCCTAGTTTTGTACAAATACAGTGTTGTGATTAAACAATTAATTAATGTGTTCAAAAAGGCAAAGGCAGTTCTTTTTTTCTATATACGGTATATACGGAAATTGAAGTTCACAGTAACATAAAAAATCCTCATGGCGTAACAGTATGAAAGGCATGGATATGTTGGTTTAAAAATGCATTGAACAGATGCTTGCAAGTAGTTTTTATAAATCAGATCATGGGCTACCTTTTATTGTTGTTGCATATGTTATTAATTGGAAGGAACATTGCAGGATGTAGTCACTTGTACCTGTAGCAAAAGTGGCATGTTTATGTGTTAGTCACTCGTGTATAATAAAAAAAGTAACAACATTATATCCAAAGCAATAATCAAGATATATGTAAATATAAGTTGTGTGCATAAGCTTTTATTCAGTTTGTGTGTACATAGGTTGTCAAAGAAAATTTAGTTCCGTTTACTGAACATATTACTACTTAGACAAAGAATTAATGGTTTTGAACTTTTATGATCATGCTGCTGTGCACAGAATATGCGGAGAAAACAGGGCGTTAAAAAAAGGCAGTCAAACAAACAAAACATATAATTCTAGTCAAGTAGTTACTAATGCAAGCATTGTTGGACAAAGATGAATGAGTGTATTTGTTAGTGAAGAGGAAATAGGTGTTTGGTATTGTGTATTGGAACAAAGTCCCACATTGTGGAATATTTGTTCCAATATCAATATATATACCATCTCTCAACATGTTATTACAAAAGGAAAAGAAGAAGACTTGAGAAGTGAGAAAGGCATTGAGCATGTGGGCTTTGGGCCTTCATATTATATTAAAATGTCAAAGATTGGGCCTTGGGCCTTTCGCGACCGCTCCGAATAGGCACCTCCTCCAGCCTATATATAGGGGCGTCACGTTTTATTCCGTTGCTACTGCTTACAATTAGTAACGCTTTTCTTCTGTGACAAAACATATTTAGCATAAGTAACGTTATTGAAGTTACTATCGGATTCGTTACACTTTTGTGATTACGAACAACAATTCTTGAAACAATATTGCGCTCGTTTGTCTCTGTTTGTGTACTGAAAACAGTCGTATTGAAAACAGTGGCTAAGTTCCTATCAGAGGATCCTCCTGTAGTCGATGAATTAGAGCCTGATCCAATCAAGGCTGATGCCCTCACTGCATGGAAGAGTTCAGATTTTATATGCAAGAATTACATATTGAATGGACTGGACAACAGTCTATACAATGTGTACTGTACTATGAAAACAGCGAAGGAACTCTGGATATCATTGGACAAAAAGTACAAGACAGAAGATGCTGGGATGAAGAAATTCATAGTCGGCAAATTTCTGGATTACAAGATGGTGGATTCCAAGACAGTGATCAGCCAAATCCAAGAATTACAGGTCATTATCCATGAGATACATGATGAAGGAATGATGCTTAGTGAATCATTTCAGGTTGCAGCCGCCATAGAGAAACTTCCTCCTATGTGGAAAGACTTCAAGAACTATCTGAAGCACAAAAGGAAGGAAATGACAATGGAGGATTTAGTTGTTCGACTCAGAATCGAAGAAGACAACAGAAAATCCGAAAAGAAAGCGACTAATACTATGGTGGCAAAGGCAAATGTGGTTGAGGCTGAGAAAAACAACAAAAGAAAGCGTGACAACCCAAATGCAAAGAAGACTAAGAAGTTCAAAGGAAACTGCCACAACTGTGGGAAGAAAGGACACAAGGCTGCAGAATGTCGCGGAAAGAAAAAGAAATCTAAAGCAAATGTGGCCGAAGGTTCTGATGGCGTTTCTGACATGGACTTGTGTGCGGTGGTTTCAGAATGTAACCTTGTTGGCAACAACAAGGAATGGTTCGTGGATACTGGAGCAACTCGTCATATTTGTGCAAACAAATGGATGTTCACGACTTACGAAGCCGCCACCAAGGAGGAGCAGTTGTTTATGGGCAACTCATCCACATCACAAGTTGAAGGCAAAGGGAAGATCGTGTTGAAACTAACTTCTGGAAAGGAACTCACATTGAAAGATGTATTGCACGTTCCAGATATTCGTAAGAATTTGGTTTCAGGATCGATGTTAAGTAAGAATGGCTTCAAATTAGTCTTCGTTGCTGATAATTTTGTTTTGTCTAAAAATGGGGTGTATGTGGGAAAGGGCTATGTCAGTGATGGTCTGTTTAAGATGAATGTAATGACTGTTGTACCAAAAGATATGAATAAAAAGAATGCTTCTGTTTATATCACTGAGTCATTTAATATATGGCATGCTAGACTAGGCCATGTAAACTTTGATACTTTGCAAAAAATGGTTAACTTAGATTTTATACCTAAGTTTAATACAGATCACAACTATAAATGTGAGATATGTACTGAAGCAAAGTTGACTAGAACTTCCTTTCATCATGTTGAAAGGAATACTGAGCCTTTAGACTTAATACATACCGATGTATGTGATCTAAAGATGTGTCAAACTAGAGGAGGAAAAAGATACTTCATCACGTTTATTGATGATTGTACTAGGTACTGCTATGTGTATCTCCTTAGAAGCAAGGATGAAGCATTCGATATGTTTAAACAGTATAAAGCAGAAGTTGAGAATCAACTCAACAGGAAAATTAAAACTTTAAGAAGTGATAGAGGAGGAGAATATGAATTTCCTTTTGAGGAATTCTGCGCTGAGCACGGTATCATACACCAAACTACAGCACCATATTCACCTCAATCCAACGGTATAGCCGAACGGAAAAATAGAACTCTTAAAGAAATGATGAATGCTTTATTAATCAGTTCTGGCTTGCCAGATAACTTTTGGGGAGAAGCTATTCTTTCGGCAAACCATATTTTAAATAAAATACCACGAAAGAAAACATCCAAGTCTCCTCACGAACTTTGGAAAAATAGACCGGCATCCTACAAATACTTAAAAGTGTGGGGGTGTCTTGCCAAAGTAGAGATACCTAAACCAAAGAAGGTCAAGATAGGACCAAAAACAATTGATTGTGTATTCATTGGATATGCACAAAATAGTGCTGCTTATCGATTTTTAGTACACAAATCTGAAATTGATGATATTCATGAAAATACCATCATTGAGTCGAGAAATGCAAGATTTTTCGAACATATATTCCCTTTAAAGCAGGGCACTGACAGTGATACTCATAAGAGACCAAGGGAAGATGAAATCTCCAATTCTCTTGAGGATACTGAATATAACCTTCAGCAAATTAGTGCTGATCAACAAGTGGAGGAACCAAGAAGAAGTAAAAGGTCTAGAACCTCAAAAACCTTTGGACCAGACTTCTATACATTTATGTTAGAAGATGATCCATTGACATACAAACAAGCTATGTCCTCCAGCGATGCCCCTTACTGGAAAGAGGCTATTAACAATGAGATAGAATCCATTATGGCTAACCATACCTGAGAATTAGTTGATTTACCTCAAGGATGCAAGACCTTAGGTAATAAATGGATATTTAAAAAGAAATTGAAACCTGATGGTTCGATAGACAAGTACAAAGCTCGTCTTGTAGTCCAAGGATTTAGACAAAAGGAAGAACTGGACTATTTTGATACATATTCACCAGTGACGAGGATAACATCAATTAGGATGCTTATTGCAATTGCATCCATACTTGATTTAGAAATACATCAAATGGATGTAAAAACTGCATTTTTGAATGGTGATCTAGAGGAAGAAATATATATGAAGCAACCTGAAGGGTTTCTGAGCTATGGAAAGGAAAATAAAGTATGCAAATTAGTAAAGTCACTTTATGGCCTTAAACAAGCTCCAAAACAATGGCATGAGAAATTTGATGAAACTATGTTATCAAATGGATTCACAATAAATGAATCAGATAAATGTGTCTACATGAAACACACACATTTAGGATATGTCATTGTTTGTCTTTATGTTGATGACCTATTGATCCTAGGAAATAACAAGGCCATAATAACATCTACAAAGAATATGTTATCCTCTAGATTCGATATGAAAGACCTAGGACTGGCTGATGTGATATTGGGTGTCAAAATTTTAAGAACACCACAGGGATATGCATTATCCCAATCACATTACATCGGTAAGATACTTGAAAAATTTAAGCAATATAATATAACTATTGCAAAATCACCCGTAGATATGAACCAAAATTGGGTAAAGAACACTGGTGATGGTATCTACCAGCTTGAATACTCTCGTATACTAGGAAGTATCATGTATGTTATGAACTGTACGAGGCCAGATATCGCATACGCTGTAAGTAAGCTAAGTAGATTTACCAGTAATCCTGGTAAACATCATTGGAAAGCGATAATCAGAGTTCTAGGATACCTAAAGTATACACAGAACTATGGTCTACACTATACAAACTACCCTTCAACAGTGGAAGGATACAGTGATGCCAATTGGATAACTGGATCACAAGATACAAAGTCTACAAGTGGATATGTGTTCACATTAGGAAATGAAGCAATATCATGGAAATCATCCAAACAGACTTGTATAGCTAGATCTACGATGGAATCCGAGTTTATTGCACTAGATAAAACAGCAGAAGAAGCAGATTGGCTTCGAAGTTTCTTGGAAGATATTCCAAATTGGAGCAAACCCATGCCTCCAATATGTATACATTGTGATAGTCAATCAGCAATTGGAAGAGCCAATAGTACACTATACAATGGTAAATCTAAGCACATTCGTCGTAGACATAAGACAATAAGACAACTTCTCTCTAATGGGGTTATCACTATAGACTATATAAGGTCTAAGGATAACATAGCGGATCCACTAACAAAAGGCTTGCCAAGAGAGAAAGTTCAAACCTTATCGATGGGAATGGGGTTAAGGCCGATGGACTAAAAGTTTTTCTAAAATGGAAACCCCACCTAGTTGACTGGAGATCCCAAGATCTAGGTTCAAAGGGACAACTCAGTTTAAGAGAAACTTGACAGCACTGTTACACACAAACCATTCCTATGATAAGTCAGTGCATTATTTGTTGGAAAATAGGATAAGTATAAGTACTTTTAATGATGTCTGTACTTGAGGAATTATGGATAACCCTTACAGAATCACCTACGTAAGTGCGAAGGCGCCGCTTCAAAGAGAATTATAGGCCTAATTCTCTAAGCACTTATGAGACCAGGCAGGTGTTCAAGGCAAAAATGAACACAAACAGAGAACGAAGGATTATAAGAAACATTTATCGCGTGCTATCTATTTTAGAATTACACAAACGGCTTACAGTTCAAGGACCTTCTAAGTCTACTGATTTGCCCGTGATTCAAATAGGTAAACACTAGGAAAGTTCAAGGCCCTTGTGCTACTTTAAACCGATACGATAAATGTCTCGTAAAACTATGAACAACTACTCATTCATGTGGGGGATTGTTGGACAAAGATGAATGAGTGTATTTGTTAGTGAAGAGGAAATAGGTGTTTGGTATTGTGTATTGGAACAAAGTCCCACATTGTGGAATATTTGTTCCAATATCAATATATATACCATCTCTCAACATGTTATTACAAAAGGAAAAGAAGAAGACTTGAGAAGTGAGAAAGGCATTGAGCATGTGGGCTTTGGGCCTTCATATTATATTAAAATGTCAAAGATTGGGCCTTGGGCCTTGGGGCTCTTGGGGTCTCGTGATTAGATGGGCCTACGTCTGCCACTTGGGCTTGCTGCACTAAAACGGCTAATTTTGCACTTCGAAATTGGACCGTTGCGGCTGTGCGCGCGCACCTGTCTGTTAAAGGGTCGCAACCTTTCGAACGGTCGCGACCGCTCCGAATAGGCACCTCCTCCAGCCTATATATAGGGGCCCGCAACACAGATCTCAATACACAGAAAAAATAAAAACTGCTTCTTCTTCCTCTTCTCAGAACTCTGTTCACAGATATATAGAATCCTTCAGTTCGTCGTCGCTCCGTCTGCCCGCACAGCAATCGGAGCAGGTCCGTTTCATTCTGGGAGACAAATTGCTCAGATCCTTTGGTGCATATAAGGGGGCAATATTGTTTCAAGGAAACAGATATTATCTGGACTCGGACATTTAGGTATTTCATACAATTATCATTTCTCACAGAATTTTACTGTCACAATATTTTATACTTTTGTCACGTTTTATTCCGTTGCTACTGCTTACAATTAGTAACGCTTTTCTTCTGTGACAAAACATATTTAGCATAAGTAACGTTATTGAAGTTACTATCGGATTCGTTACACTTTTGTGATTACGAACAACAAGCATGATACTATGTAACAATATATCCCAATTCCTTGCATTCTCATGAGCAGTAAAATAAAATGATAGGGATACATCAATAGTTAGTAAATGAATGGAAGCAGATATTGTAATAAGGTTTTTGGAAATCAGAAATTAATAAATTACTACTTTAAAGTATAAATTGTAGTTAAATGTAATCGAATATGTGTTACTTTATGTTGATTTCAGGCGATCGAGGAAAATGTGTAGGAATCAAATACGATAGCAAATGCTGCACTAACAATAGTAACCATCGATGTAGAGTTCTTAATACCAACTCCAATCTGTTTTGTTATGTGTAAAATAGTATATTTAATAAATTGTAGATGTGTTAGGATATGATAAATTTCTTATGGTAGCTTGTTTTTGATTGGTTATCAGTTCTATTTTGTTTCGAAGAACCGTCTTTTCATATCCTATGTCCAAAAGCTGTGGGTAATTGTTCGAATTAAGTCGCATCATATGATCGAAGCGCAATAAATCTGGATAAATAACCATTTTGGTCCAAGGGTTACCCTTTTAACAAATGTATTGCGGTTTTCAATTACGAGTGCATGTAATCTTGCTGATAAAGCTGAAGTTTGTTCTTGTATTAAACCTATAAATGGCTCTAGCAACAAATTTGCATGATGTATAAAATTCGAATATAACAGGGTTAGTATGCAATTGAAGAGGATGGGTATGCGGTAACAGTTATAACATAACAGCAGAGCGGTTTTACAAAAGAACTATCGGCTAATTGCTAATCAATTAGACATATCTTAATAATATTTCTTCTACTTTACGTACTGTTATCATTTGCGCATGAATACAAAATGACTATTGAAGTGCATTTGATTTGTGGAAGAAAAAAACAGGAATCAAAGCCGTATATATGATACCGTGTACATCGTGCTGCATTTACCTCAAGTAAAGATTTTATTCAAAAACAAGGCTTTGCACCCGAGGTCTCTGGTTTTTATGTTGTTATAATAAAAGTCCCTATGATAATGAGTACGCAAATTAAGTCTTTGTTTTTTCTAAATCAGAAAGCGCAAACTATCTTGTGTTTTTCTTATAAAAAGTGCAAGCTAACTTCCGCTTTTTAAAATTTTTTTTTTTTTTTAAATTTTCAAAAAAAAATTCAAAATGAAAAGGCGCAGACTAGCTTGCGCTTTTCTGATAAAAAGTGCAAGTTAATTTGCGCTTTTCAAAATTTTTTCGAAACTTTTAAAATTTTAAAATCAAAAAACACAAACTAGCTTGATCTTGCATTTTTCAAAATTTTCATGTAACAACTCTGTATTTTGTAATTATTTTAATTGTATATTTTGATTTTTTTTTAAATTGGATTTCTGATTTAAAATCTTTATTTTATTTATTAAAATGGATAAATTTTGTTATTTTAAATATAAACTTTGACTTTTATGTGAATTAGAATTCCAAACATGACTAAATTTAATATTTTCCAGAAATGTGAATTTTGGTCAATGTGGTCAAACTTTAACTTTTAAATTTAAAATTTAAATTTTTTGAATTTTTAAATTTTTTTCATTTATTATGAAAATAAATAAAATTTGAAGTATACTGCTTTTCGTTTCGTTAAAATCCAATTAATATTGTGAAAGTTATGTTTTTTAAACCATTGTATGTAAATTGGTTATTTAACAAAATTGTTTATTTTCTTTTTCACTTTATTTTTGTTTGTCTTTTATTTTTATTTACTGAATTTTATTTTATTTTGTTTTGAATAAAAGAAATTAGAAATTTGAAGAGACGAAGCCTTTTCATTTTCTGGTGACTTTTTATTTACTTTGTCTTTTCATTTTTCTTTGCCTTTTCATTTCATTCTTTTGGCCGTACACTCATATGCATAGCCGTGTATTTTCATTTTCTTTTCACGTGAAAAAAGTTTCCTTCTCAACTTCATTTCTCACGGCCAAAGGTTTTGGTGAGTAATGGCTTCTCTTTTCTTCCTTGTCTTCTTCATTTTTTACATTGTTTTGGCCATGCTTTCTCTTGCCTAGCTCAGCCTCAACCACCACTGTCTTCTCCTACCACCACCACCATCTCCTCCTCTTCATCATCCTCTGCCAAACACTACCCTTCAAATCATATCTGGCCGTGCCTTGCTGCATAACCAAAACACCACAAAAAGTTGCAAAAAATCCTTTAAAACATTGCATAGCCGACCTTAGCTTCATCACCACCACCATATATTGCCTCGGCCACCTCCCCTTGCTCCACCACCACCATGACCTGACCCATGACCATCAGCCTCCCCTCTGTCCAGACCTGAACCATGCATGGCCGAGCCCAACATTGCACTAGGCCGAGCCTACAAGCACCAAAAACTCCTCCTAGTGGCCTTGTCCCTTTGCAGTCTTGATGTTGTAACTCATACCTCTTCCAATTCCTTGTTAGCCGTGCTATATGGACCCAAACCCGAGCCATTTACCACTATAGCACCATCATGGCCGAGCATATGTTTCACCTAGGCCAAGCACTTGAATGGTTAAGGCAAGGTCAAGCCATCTTGCTCCTTGTTAAATTTTATTTCATTTGTTTCATTATTGTTATGTGTTATAAATATATGTTTATAATGTCTTGTTTTAATTGTTGTATACAAGATAAACATCTTGGCTCTCCATTCATTCAAATCAAAAGTCATGCTTATCGTGCCTTTGGAATCGTTCTTGTGTGTCGTAGTGGTCTCTTGCTTTGATAAAGGTGAGTCCTTCTCACTCTAACATTTTTACTTATGAAATGGTAAATGGATGACAAGTGATTAGTAATTAAAAATATTATGCAAGTTAATGATGATTATATGATATGTTATGTCATGTTATTACCATGTTTACTTTGTTAATTATCAGCTGACATATGATAAATGACAGTATATTGTGACATTGACATGTTAGTATAATTGTTTATATTGTTTATGCATATGTTCACGCTGCAAGTTCCCTGATAAAATAGAATCACTATGGGTTGAAATGATACATATCCGAATGGACATTAGAATAGGAAAAAATCATTATGAGCTGAAATGATAGGCTCAAGTGATTTTTATTGTATTTTATTTGACTTGAGATTGCGGGTTTGAAATGATAGTGTAACGACCCAGAATTTCTAGTCGTTAATTTTGAACATTTAATTCATTTTAAATGTTAAATATGGATTTTGAATGAAAAGATTTTGCTTAAATTAATAAAATGAGTTATGATTTCAAATATGATAATTCAATTGAATTTGAATAATAATTAACTATTTGAAATTGAAATAATTTGTGAATCTGGAGGCAAATAGAACGGAAATGGGTTCTTAAATTTATTTAGGGTTTATTTCGATTAGAATTAGAATATTGGACCTTTGGATGGAATCCAAAGTCGATAAGTTTGATATTTGGAATTTTTGTATTAATTTAATAATGTGATTTAATAGAATAATAATGTGAATAATCAGATTTTGATTCGAAATGAATCAGAATAATTTCTAATGCGATTATAAATTTTATATGATTTATAATTGAGCTAGTAAAGCTTTAATAATGAAATTTTAAGTGATTTCGACGATTTTAGAAATCGCCCAATTTAATCGACAAGTTAAAATAGCCATCCGGGACACAGTCTTGGAATTCGACGAAACTCATTCCAATGGATCTGTAATAGTTAGTTATTATCGGATTTCAATTTTTGTAGCAATCGGAGGATCACAACGCATAGAATTTATTTTAATCGATTTAATTTAAAATTGATCGTTCATTAGCGTAACTCGCGCATATGATCGAATTAGCCTCCGAAACACGTTCCATTGTATTCGGAATGTGGGTAAAACACTATAATCGCCTGTTGGCACGTTTCAATTGGAATTCGTTTGAAAAGTTAAGTAATTTGAGGATTTATTATTAAATTGTTATATAAATATATATATGTTCATGCGCAAGAGAGAACTCCATATCTTTCTTTAGGCCGTCGTCTTCATTCTTTATCCATAGCCGATAAGCAATCTCCTTCCTCCTCATTTTTCTCGAAATCCATCAACTTTCTTCAAAAATCACCAACTAGAGAAACGAAGAGCTTCTCGACCTCTTTAGATCCAACGGTCGAGATGCGATATGACAAAGTGGATCAATGGCTTCATGGACTCGAACGTGGTACGTTTGCGCACGAAATACGAGGAGCGGAGCTGTCGAGTTTGACAGGTTTTGGGTTGTAGGTGGAGGAGAGTGAGGGCGTTCGAATGGCGGTGGTCGATCGGGTGCGTGATGGCCGAGGAGGAGCGGTGACTTAGCCCTAATGGCGGCAACGTGGGTTCGATGTCGCCTGTGTCGAGCGCAATGAAGAAGAGAGGGATGGCCTAGATTTGTTGAAGAATTTGAATGGCAGATCTGAGGTAAAAGAAATAAAATGAAAAGAATTGTTTTATAAATTATAATACAAACTTTAAAAATTCATATGTTGTGCATACTTACTTGGTCAGATTTCGATGAATTTGGTGGCGCCGGAATCGTAGCGACGAGTAGGCCGCCATGGTGCAGATCTGGAGTCATTCTGAGCCAGTGAAAATTTTGCATTAAATTGAACGTGTGCGATTTAATGTAAAATTCAAAACGCTCGACGTTTCGAAACTCTAGGTGAGTTAACCTCACTCACATCTGGAAACCATTTAATTTAAATAGCTGATATTTAAATGGTTGTTTGGTTGATTAGCTGAATATGATAATTACTATCAGATTTGATCGATATTTATTTGTGACTAACATCTATTGATGCAGGGAAACAGGTTGGAGGGATCCAACTGGATTCCTCACAATGTAGAAATTATCTTCATTATCTGTAATGTATTTTATTTATGATTCTGTGGTAGTTTAATTTGAAATTTCAGTTATGTTCTGATATAGTTGGACGAATATAATTTGGGATTTTAAATATAAATAAAATATTAGGATTAAAAAGGGAAATGAAAAGGAATTTTGAGTAATGAATTTAAGGAAATTGAATTCAGGAAATTGTTTTGGGAATTTGAAATGTTTTTGAAATGGTGTTTAAAAAGGAAACGAGGAAGAAGAATTTATAAACTGGGTTTATAAATGAAGTGGAATATCTATCGGAGGATAAATTTAAAAGTATAGATTACCCGTGGAAAATTCTATAAGAAGTGCAAATCGTCTGAAGAGCGGTGAGATTGCTTTTTAAGATGGAAAGTGTATTCCCTGGAAAATTAAGTATGTTTTCAAAGAAAGGTTTTCAAATTTATAAACTAAAGTTTAAAATGTGATTTTAGAAATATTTTAGAAAATATATTATTCTTAAATATATTTTAAGTAAGTAAACGTTTATTTAAGTAATTATGGTATTTAATTCTTTGAAAGGTAATTTAGTATTATGTTTTCTAAAGGAAATTTAATATAAATATCTGATATAATAACTTCATATAAAAAAAGAATTTTTTTTGATTTAAGTTACTCAAGAAACTTTTATAGATTTTCAAAAGTACAATTTTAATCAAGAATTTAGTAATCGTATTTTAAGTATATTTTGGAAGTGATTTCTAGGAAATAGAAATGAGATTAAAAATAAAAGGAGTTTATTTTTAAAGTGTTAGAAGAGATTTACGGGATTTAAACGTAAATTTAAATTGAGATAAATCAAGCAGGATTTATAAAAGGATTCTTTGGTTATTTTGAAATGGAAGTGTAGTTCCCTGAAAAGCCAAGTACGTTTCAAAGCAGATTTTTAAGTAAAAATTGAAAGTTTTAAATTTGTCTTTAAAGGAATGTTTAAGAAATTATTTAAGTTGTAAAAGTTTTAAAAGTATATAATTACTAAATTAGTTATAGAAGTAATTATTTTAAAGGGTCAATTGGTACTATGTTTATAAGAATATTAAATGGATTTATAAAAGAGATAGTTGGTATAAGTTTTATTTGAAACTAGTATAGAATTTTGTAACTCCTCTTTTAAAATCTAGTTTGAACTTAACCATTATTTTAAAATGAGCTTACATTTTATTAAGTAGTTTGTTTTAAATATTTTTAAAATATATTTTGAATAAAATGTTTAAGTAGTCTGATTTAAATATTTAAGGTATAAATTAGAATAAAGTGAATTAAATTATTTTAAATCTAAAGTAATTGGACTTGGTTATTTTCAGTGGAAATAGAAAATGTTTGGGAAATTTATTTCGTAAAGGGAAGATGGTTTGAAATTGTTTCAAAGGGGTTTTAAAATGTAAATATCTTGCAAAGATATTTTTATGGAAAATAAATAATTTGGGAAAATTATTTATTGTTTAATGGTTGTTTGTGAATGTTAATTGATAGTTAAATCACCGACTATCAATATTGGCCAATGCGTTGATCGTTTCGAAGAGACCGGGATCGAGATTTACTTCTCGAAAACCATTTCGATCCGGTTTGTACGTTTTTGTGGGAAAAACGAGTTCTGAGTCGAAGATGGAGAGTGAAGTGCAAGGGATAGTCGCTACTAATCCTGAGGATATTTCCAAAATGGATGTAGTAGGAGTAGTGCCTTCGGTTCCGTTCGAACCCAGGACGGACTTGTATGGACGAATGCTTTCGGAACATCGTCAGGTGGACGATGGGCATTCTAAGTGAAACGTTCAAAAAGGTAACGCTTAGCCTCAAGCCTCATCAACTGGGAATGACTGAAAATCAGGGGTTATGCAGCAAGGCTAGGTGGGTAGCGCCCATTAGGGTGAGGTCATCCCTGTCTAGATGTCCCTTTTTATTCGGCTTAGTGGTGCGGTTGCTGATCTCAACCGTGGGGTGATCTTACTCGAGATTATCCAGTAAGGGGTAGTCCCGGCCTTGTGTTGCAGGGGATCGGGCATGGTCCTGGGTACACCGATCTAGACCAAATACTGTGACAGGTGGTACCCCAGTGCCTAGTCATTAGTTGGAAATCCATTCTCCCTATGCGCCTTTTACGAATTTTGTTTGTATTACCCACTTTGTGGCTAGTAGCTGGAATTTAATCATGTAACAATTTCGGCTATTTTAATAAGTATTTGTATATAGACCCTATTATAATATCAAAGGATTTTGTAAGAAATGTTTTAGCTATCGTAAAGTAAAAACCCGACATGTTTATTTGTGGCGTGGTCTTACGAATGCTTTTGTTTTCAAAAGGATTTTGAAACTTTAATAATCAATCTGGCTATATTTTTATCAGCTGGTATTCCAGACTGACTCGGGTATTATTTCATTTTAATGCTTGGGTCAGACCGAGTATTATCTATATACATGACAAGATGCTTGGAAGCTCAGGAGAGGAGCTGGAGACCGAGACGTATTATCCGTACTTGTTATATCCGCTGCTGTGATTGTTGATGTTACCAGGCTGGTAATTGTTGTTTGTTTGAGATATACTCTGATGATACATTGTACAAAATAGATATAGTTTTCATTTTATGTAAAGATCTGATATTATATATTATATTTTGTTCCGCTGCGATTGTGAGAATCTGTTATTGTTTAGTTCCTTCTTTCTTCTATCTTCTTTCCTTTCACTCAACAATCTGTCTTTTCCGGCACTTGATCATCGGCATATTATACAATGGAGTATTTTGTGTCGATTTTCGAGGGTCAAGAACGGTGGGTCGTCTCAGTGGTATTAGAGCTTAGGTTGGCGACAACCTAGGCTTTGGTGGGAATTACTCGTTAGAAATAGAGTCAATAGTACTCTAAAATGAGTTTGAGCGTAATAATAGATATGAGAGCGTACTTGTTGGTGAATATAAAATTGTTTTTATACTGTGTTGACTTATCGGTTGAGTGTTTACGAATTATGATCGGTACGGGAAGTACAACCGTATCGATAGGGGTTGCTAAACTCTTAAAACAAGATAAACCCACATAGTATTGTTTTTAAAGTGGATAAATGAAATAATTTTGCCCAAAATTATATTTTGATATAAAAGAAATGATTTCTAATTATTATATATATTTGGATGTTTGGTTGTGGATATCTTAATCAAATAAGAATCTAAAATTTGAAATGGTTTATAACCAAATAGAATTATCTAAGTATGGTTTAAATAAAAAGAAGTATAACCAAAATTTGAATTAAAACCCGAATCCAAATTCCGAAAATTTTGAAAAGTGTTTAAAATGAGATTAAATAAGGAGTTATGGAATTTAAAATCTTGGGAATGTTTGAAATGTTTTCCAAAGTGTTTGAAGGCAATAATGGAGATTTTGGGAAATATTTTTGAATGGAAATTGTTTGAGACGAATTTGTGGAGGTAGGGAAGCACTGAACTCACTTCAGTCGTTGGGAAATAATCCTGATGATGATGGCCACATCATCAGAATTCATTTTAGAGTTTCTAAAGTGATGGATTGCTACCGTGGTGATTGGTTATGATATTTGTTTGAATTTGTTGGGTATACAAGTGATTTTAGAAATTTCAAAAGGGAAATTTATCTTGGTGAAAACAAGTTGTTTGGAAATCCGAAAGTTTGATTTGATATACCAGATGTGTATGAGTTATTTATGACTCCAAAATGGTTTTGAAATAAAACCGGGTAATTGAATTCTGGGAATTCTATTTAAAAATGTGAAAGTTAAAAATGGATCTACTATTGAACTTAAAGTGAAGTTGATTTAATTAAGGAAGAAAATGAAATTTTTAGTTCTGGAATTAAAATTTAATTTGAGTGAATGGTAGTGAATACAATATATTTGAATTTAACTAGAGATAAGTTAAATAAAATTGAAATTGAATTAAACTGAATATAAAATTGAAATGTAAAACGATTATAATTGTGTAATGAAATTTTATACCCTTAAGCTATTTAGTGATATATATTTATATATATAATTTGGAATTGTGATTATAAGATGCAAATGGATTAAAATGAGCAATATAAGCATTTAAGTAAATAAGTCGGTGAACTTAAGAATAGGAAATGAAATTGTAAAACCAAAATAAAATGGTTGAATGGTATGGTAAAGTCAAAATTTAAATCCTAAATGGATGTTAAATGTGATAAGGCAAAGAAAAAAATAAGATGTGAATGGACTTAAGTTAGTAAATAAGTTTTAAAACTTATATATTAGAAAGTAAAAATTTTATTTGAATGGAGAAATAAAATTGGATCGAATTGGATTTAACTTAAGGAATTGAGTTGAAGGAAAGTTTAATTTAATTAAAATAATAGTGAATAAAATTCTTACCCAACTGAATTCAAAAGAGAAGTTTGAAGATGAATCTAGCGTGAGCTAAATCAAAAGGAAATTGTATTGGAATGGATAATGGTAGCTTGTAAAATTTGAAAACCAAAATAAAAACCCAGTTTTGGTTTAGAATAATTAGAATGGTTATGTTATTAATAAAATAAATTCAGAAGTGAATTAAGAAGGTGAATAAATTTAAAATGGATTGAGTAAGTAAGCAAATTGAGTTAAAATTTGTAAATGAATTGGAATTTGATTGGATGAGAATCAAATTAAAATAAAACTGATATAAGAAGAAATGGAAATATTGTGAAATTGGAAGAACTTAAGCAAATTGGAAAATAATTGTGGTCGAGCTTTATAAGTGGTCTTGAATGAAATTTGTTTAGATAATAAAATTGAAATGCAAGTGAAATGATTTTAAATTAGTTATTGTGATAAAATAAGGATGTATGGGTTGTAAATAATGCAGAATGGAATGATATTAATATAAACTTAAGTTGGATAATGAATTTGAAATGTGAGAATAGGGATTTGATTTGATAATCGTAATGAAGCAAGAATATTTGGGTTGTGAATAATTCCGAATGGAGTAAAATTAATATAAATTTAAGCTGGAATTAATTTTAAATGGGTATAAACTTAAGTGATGGTTATTTGCATGAATGATATCAAAATATGCATAGAAATTCGTCGTTGGACATAAAAGAAAGTAAACGAATTAAAGGAAGCAAATAAAGTTGGTTTTGACTCAATTGGAATAAGTGTAATATAATTAAGTGGTTTTGCATAAAAATGAAAGTAGATCATAAAAGAAATGCAAAGGTATCAAATTGAAAATAATAATTTGATTGTGAATCAATTCGCAATTGGATTGGAATAAATTGATGTAAGTAAAGCATATGTTAATCGTATTTAAGAGAAAATGAATTTATTGTAGTAAATATGAATTGTAAAAAGTAAACTTGAATTTAAATCATTCGAGGAAATTAAAATGGTGATTGAAATCTTTGGATTGCTGATAAAATATGGTTGACATGTTAAATTATGAGGTTTATTTGTTTAAACTATGTAATTGATGTGTTTGTCTAGTTTAATAAATAGAATTTTGATAAATTTTCATATTATTGGAAACTCATGTGTTTGTTTAAGTAAGTACAGGTATAGGAGGCAATCGATAGACTTGGAGTGCGTATATGCAATATAATTAGCCGCTTGCTTTTAAAATGCTAATCAAAAGGTACGCCTACGCAATATAATTGAAAAATAATAATATATCGTGGTATATTTTTTTTTCCGACCGTGTGGGTCGATGTATATATATTTATGTCTACTGTGATATTGCAAAAGCTCCTCCGTACAAGGGAGACTCTGCCAAAATTTTCCGGAAATTTTGGGAGTCAGAAAATTTTTAAAATTTTTGAAAACGTTCCGCTAAAGACAAATTGATTTCAAATTAAAATTAAAATAAAAGGATGTTGGAATAGGAATCGAAACTAGCAGTTTTGATTTGAAACTAAAGAGTTTAGACAAAGTGAATTTGAGATTTTCACCAAGTGGGTTTTGCTATTGGATTTGGAGAATTCTTTCTACCTTAGCAAATTTCGGGGACGAAATTTTCATAAGGGAGGAGGAATGTAACGACCCAGAATTTCTAGTCGTTAATTTTGAACATTTAATTCATTTTAAATGTTAAATGTGGATTTTGAATGAAAAGATTTTGCTTACATTAATAAAATGAGTTATAATTTCAAATATGATCATTCGATTGAATTTGAATAATAATTAACTATTTGAAATTGAAATAATTTGTGAATCTGGAGGCAAATAGAAAGGAAATGGGTTCTTAAATTTATTTAGGGTCTATTTGGATTAGAATTATAATATTGGACCTTTGGATGGAATCCAAAGTCGATAAGTTTAATATTTGGAATTTTTGTATTAATTTAATAATGTGATTTAATAGAATAATAATGTGAATAATCAGATTTTGATTCGAAATGAATCGGAATAATTTACACTATGATTATAAATTTTATATGATTTATAATTGAGCTAGTAAAGCTTTAAAAATGAAATTTTAAGTGATTTCGATCATTTCGGAAATCGCTCGATTTAATCGACAAGTTAAAATAGCCTTCCGGGGTACAGTCTCGGAATTCGATGAAACCAGTTCCATTAGATCCGTAATAGTTAGTTATTATCGGATTTCAATTTTCGTAGCAATCGGAGTTGTCATTTGATCCTGGCGGCTCAAAACGCATAGAAACTATTTTAATCGATTTAATTTAAAATTGATCGTTTATAACCGTAACTCGCGCATATGATCGAGTTAGCCTCCGAAACACGTTCCATTGTGTTCGGAATGCAGGTAAAACACTATAATCGCCTGTCGGCACGTTTCAATTGGAATTCGTTTGAAAAGTTAAGTAATTTGAGGATTTATTACTAAATTATTATATAAATATATATATGTTCACGCGCAAGAGAGAACTCCAGATCTTTCTTTAGGCCGTCGTCTTCATTCTTTATCCATGGCCAATAAGCAATCTCCTTCCTCCTCATTTTTCTCGAAATCCATCAACTTTCTTCAAAAATCACCAACTGAGGAACGAAGAGCTTCTCGACCTCTTTAGATCCAACTGTCGAGCTTTGATATGACGAAGTGGATCGATGGCTTCATAGACTCGAACGTGGTACGTTTGTGCATGAAATACGAGGGGCAAATGCCGTCGAGTTTGACCGGTTTTGGGCTGTAGGTGGAGGAGAGTGAGGGCGTTCGAATGGGGGTGGTCGATCGGGTGCGTGATGGCCGAGAAGGAGCGGCGACTTAGCCCTAATAGCGGCAACGTGGGTTCGATGTTGCCTGTGTCGAGCGCGATGAAGAAGAGAGGGATGGCCTAGATTTGTTGAAGAATTTGAAAGGCAGATCTGAGGTTAATGAAATAAAATGAAATGAATTGTTTTGTAAATTACAATTCAAACTTTAAAAATTCATATATTGTGCATACTTGGTCAGATTTCGACGAATTTGGAGGCGCCGGAATTGCAGCGATGTTTCGAAACTCTAGGCGAGTTAACCTCACTCACATCTGGATACCGTTTAATTTAAATAGCTGATATTTAAATGGTTGATTGGTTAATTAGCTGAATATGATAATTACTATTAGATTTGATCGATATTTATTTGTGGCTAACATCTATGGATGCAGGGAAACAGGTTGGAGGGATCCAACTGGATTCCTCACAATGTAGAAATTATCTTCATTATCTGTAATGTATTTTATTTATGATTCCATGGTAGTTTAGTTTGAAATTTCGGTTATGTTGTGATATAGTTGGATGAATATAATCTGGGATTTTAAATATAAATAAAATAAATTGGGATTAAAAAGGGAAATGAAAAGGAATTTTGAGTAATGAATTTAAGGAAATTAAATTCAGGAAATTGTTTTGGGAAATTGAAATGTTTTTGAAATGGTGTTTAGAAAGGAAACGAGGAATGAGAATTTATAAACAGGGTTTATAAATGAAGTGGAAATCTATCGGAGGATTAATTTAAAAGTATAGATTACCCGTGGGAAATTCTATAAGAAGTGCAAATCGTTTGAAGAGCAGTGAGATTGCTTTTTAAGATGGAAAGTGTATTCCCTGGAAAATTAAGTATGCTTTCAAAGAATGGTTTTCAAATTTATAAACTAAAGTTTAAAATGTGATTTTAGAAAATATATTATTCTTAAATATATTTTAAGTAAGCAAACATTTGTTTAAGTAATTATGGTATTTAATTCTTTGAAAGGTAATTTAGTATTATGTTTTCTAAAGAAATTTAATATAAATATCTGATATAATAACTTCATATAAAAAAAGAAATTTTTTTGATTTAAGTTACTCAAGAAACTTTTATAGATTTTCAAAAGTATAATTTGAATAAAGAATTTAGTAATCATATTTTAAGTATATTTTGGAAGTTATTTCCAGGAAATAGAAATGAGATTAAAAATAAAAGGAGTTTATTTTTAAAGTGTTAAAAGAAATTTACGGGATTTAAACGTAAATTTGAATTGAGATAAATCAAGCAGGATTTATAAAAGGATTCTTTGGTTATTTTGAAATAGAAGTGTAGTTCCCTGAAAAGCCAAGTACGTTTCAAAGCAGATTTTTAAGTAAAAATTGAAAGTTTTAAATTTGTATTTAAAGGAATGTTTAAGAAATTATTATTTAAGTTGTAAAAGTTTTTAAAGTAAATAATTTCTAAATTAGTTATAGAAGTAATTATTTTAAAGGGTCAATTGGTACTATGTTTATAAGAATATTATTAATATTGATATTTTGTAAAATGGATTTATAAAAGAGATAGTCGGTTTAAGTTTTATTTGAAGCAAGTATAGAATTTTGTTACCCCTCTTTTAAAATCTAGTTTGAACTTAACCTTTATTTTAAAATGAGCTTACATTTTATTAAGTAGTTTGCTTTAAATATTTTGAAAATATATTTTGAATAATGTTTGCGTAAAAAATGGCCGCAAACACCCAAAGTCGTATGAGTTGATTGATTTTATGTTGTTCTTAGTGATTTGGGTGATTTATGCAAATATATGAAAAGCAGGGACTAAACTGTAAAAGACACACAGATTTATAGTGGTTCGGCCAGAACGTGCCCACGTCCACTTTATATGTTATTCTCCTTTTTTCTTTAGATTACAAGTACAAAGCTGTGATTGCAAGTATCTAAAGTTGTTTGAGAGTTCCTTCCAGGCTTGAGCTCTCAAACTTCTCTCAAAACTCGTCCCCCCCATTGTTGTACCCCTGCCCCTCTATTTATAGAGTGAGGCTGGGGGTAGGGGTCTTGGATGTTTATAGCTGCTGGTGGGCTTGGGCTGAAGCAATCTGGCCTGGCAGAGTTGGTTCGGTATGAAGGTTGGTCCGGTGATGGAGTGGACCGGTGGTAGGTATTTTGGAAGGTCATTCGGTATTGCATAGAGGAGTGTGGTTCGGTGATGGCTTGAGAAGGATTGGTCCGGTGGTTGATGAGAGGTGTGTTTGGCTCGGTAGTGCATGGAGATGGTGTTTCGGTTGTAGCTAATTCGATGGGAAGGGATATGGAGATGGTGATTCGGTGGTAGGGAGGCTTGGTTCGGCGTGGGGTATCACCGAATGGATCTGCCGAATGATGCCTTTGGTTGTGGATGCCGAATGAGCTTTGCTTCATACTACCGAATGGATGAATACCGAATGTACATTGTTGCTGGGAACGCCGGATGAACCTACGTGCTCCGAGTGCCGAATGAGGCCTTGCTTCTTATGGCCGAATGGGCTATGCCGAATGAAACCTTAAAACTTCTTAATATCGAATGAGCTTTTGCACTTGGGTTATGAATGAAATCTTCAACTTGTATACGCTTGCTGGCTGCTTCTTCGAGGTGGAAACGCGCTCAACATGGATATTCCAGTTTTGTCCAAAAATTGGGATAACAAATAAAATGTTTAAGTAGTCTGATTTAAATATTTAAGGTATAAATTAGAATAAAGTGATTTAAATTATTTTAAATCTAAGGTAATTGGACTTGGTTATTTCCAGTGGAAATAGAAAATGTTTAGAAAATTTATTACGTAAAGGGAAGATAGTTTGGAATTGTTTCAAAGGGGTTTGAAAATGGAAATATATCTTGCAAAGATATTTTTGAGGAAAATAAATAATTTGGGAAAATTATTTATTGTTTGATGGTTGTTTGTGAATGTTAATTGATAGTTAAATCACCGACTATCAATATTGGCCAATGTGTTGATCGTTTCGAAGAGACCGGGATCGAGATTTACTTCTCGAAAACCATTTCGATCCGGTTTGTACGTTTTTGTGGGAAAAACTAGTTCTGAGTCGAAGATGGAGCAGTGAAGTGCAAGGGATAATCGCTACTAATCCTGAGGATATTTCCAAAATGGATGTAGTAGGAGTAGTGCCTTCGGTTCCGTTCGAACCCGGGACGGACTTGTATGGACGAATGCTTTCAGAACATCGTCAGGTGGAAGATGGGCAGTCTAAGTGAAACGTTCAAAAAGGTAACGCTTAGCCTCAAGCCTCATCAACTGGGAATGACTGAAAATCAGGGGTTATGCAGCAAGGCTAGGTGGGTAGCGCCCATTAGGGTGAGGTCATCCCTGTCTAGATGTCCCTTTTTATTCGGTTTAGTGGTGCGGTTGCTGATCTCAACCGTGGGGAGATCTTACTCGAGATTATCCAGTAAGGGGTAGTCCCGGCCTTGTGTTGCATGGGATCGGGCATGGTCCTGGGTACACCGATCTAGACTAGGTACTGTGACAGGTGGTACCTCAGTGCCTGGTCATTAGTTGGAAATCCATTCTCCCTACGCGCCTTTTATGAGTTTTGTTTGTATTACCCACTTTGTGTCTAGTAGCTGGAATTTAATCATTTAACAATTTCGGCTATTTTAATAAGTATTTGTATATAGACCCTATTATAATGTCATAGGATTTTGTAAGAAATGTTTTAGCTATCGTAATGCCGTCAACTAGCGCGGAGAATAAGGCTGTTGAGGAGCGACCATCCATGTAATTGCTTAGTGCGAGCACCGATATGTCACATAGTATAACATGCGGAATCCGACATACCAATACAAATTCAAAACTACTACACAGTGGCTATATATATTCTTCGGAAACAAACATAGAAATAAACATAAAATAAATCAGTCACAGATATCCATATCACAAAGGAGGAAAAAAGATATGAATATTACACATAGAAGTGTACATCAGAGTAGTGGTCAAACAAGATCCACAGTATCACAAAAGGATAGTTATAAGTGTTAGACAAAAGAATAAGAATACATCCTGGAGTCTATATCTCAAATGTATACAACAAAATAAACTACTAATCTAAGTAGTTAGCCGAAAGTCAGAATAATAATCCCAGATAAGAAGTCAAGCAGAATCACCTGCAACATCTCGGTCTGACCCGAGTATTATTTAACAAGAAAATAATAAACGGATTAGTCTTAATATAAATATCAGATAAAATGATGTAGAATAAGAGATACGACAAAAACATACGATAATCCATAAAGCCATACTGTGATAAGTATGCAATTGAAAATCAACTAAGGATTAGTCAATATCACAAGAATCTTCTCAAAGATCAAAAGGAATGTCATACTCTTTATTTTTATTCACCAAGCCATAAATATTGACAATAATATCAATGCCAATCACAAAAGTTAATGAAACATAAATTCACAAATGCACAAATATTGATAAAACTTATCAATGTAAATCACGAAAATTGGTGAAACAAAAATTCCAAAAATCATCAATGGAAATCCAAAAATCACAAAAAGGGGGAAAGAGGCCTATCACTAGAACGGGAGCATGAAAACTCACCAACACGTGTATCAAAAAACGGAAAGCTATTCCATGATTGCTAACCATTAATTTTGAGCCGAGGCTCCACTAAAACGGCCCGAAGACCATGAGCCGAAGCTCCACTAAAACGGCCCGAAGACCATGGGTCGCTACCCCACCAAGCCGAAGCTCCACTAAAAACGGGGTTTAGTCTCCCTCGCAGAAAAAAGAGACATCACACATTGCTAGTCTAAATCACAAAATGATCATCATTGATCGATAAGTGTAAATTACACTAAGCTAGTAAATAAATGAGTTTAGCTTCATGTCCCATAACCACTAGCTTAACTTAATTATTTACGAACAAATTGTAGATCTCCACTAGAAAATTGTCACAAGAAATTCAATCGAACAAGTCCAAGAATTAACCGACGAAGTAAACGCAAGCGTTTCATACCACTTGTTTTACTAAGCCGTTTAATTAGATTTCTCATGCGAGTGAGGTAAAGGTTTTTATATGCTAGTAGATTGGAAAACGGTTTAAGAAACGAGCTTTGTAATAAAATAGTGTTGAAATCGTTTTATTGGAAGAGTTTTGATATTTACTACTAGTATTGTAACCTTTATATTTTTAAAGTGACAAAGCACAAAAATGATTGTAGGAACAATCAATCACCAAAACTCACATACGAAGACGTGAATTTATTCCAAAGAAATCGATATCAAATCCATCAAAATGGATATTTCTAAAAATTCCTAAATAGAAGTCATTAAAGTCGAATAATTGATAGCATCAACTAGGAATCAAAACGAATCGATAAAAATTGGAATCACAAACAAAATAGGCAAAAATAGGCACACTAGGCAATAAGAGCAGGTCAGTCGACTGGCTCACTGAGTTCAGTCGACTAAACTCAGTCTCGGAAAATCCGCGGGATGTTGGTCAGTCGACTGGACTCAGTATGCCAGTCGACTGGACCAGAGCCTGAGATGTGCTCAGATAGCAGGTTAATCAACTGGACCAAAATTCCATTCGACTGGAACCTGTTTACTGCACTTCCAAGCCTATCTAAATGAAGGCAAATTCCTTCCAAAATGCATTCGGTCGAGCAACGGCACAAAGGATTTACACGAATCAGCTACCTGGCCCTATAGGCACTTCGATGCATCACCAAAAGCATGTTCAAACAACAAAGCTATGATTTTTGAAGATTTGAACTCAAAACACTAAAAATTGGAATATTCACAAAACCAATCCAAATCAAAATCAAATGCACATGAATAAGTGTTAGGAATTCATACCTAACAATCAAAGATAATCATAGACTTAGATGTGAGATAAAAATATCACCTTTTCACAAAGATAAGGAAGGAGAAGCTTAAAAGCAAAGAAAGAATCAACTACACTTCAACACAACCCAAATGAGCTTGAATCTAAGCCCAAAAGAAGAACATTTCCAAAGTTAGGTTTAGAAATTTCTGAAATTGAAAGGAGAATGAGTTGAAGAAGAAGATGATGCTTACCAATAGCTTCTCTTTGGATTTGGAGCTAGAACTTGATTTGCAAATGGAAACTAGGGCTTGGAGTTTTAATTTCTCATTCCTCTCTCCATTGTTGCTAAAGCTTGAGTATCAGGAAATAGAAATGAAGTAATGAAGAGAAGAGGGGTGAAGCTTGGGTCTAATGGGCTGAAACAAAACCAAAGCCCTAAGTGAAAAAGTAGCAAAATTCCACTAGCTCCAAATATATCAAAGTTTATACTCAAAAAGATCGTAAACGTCATTTTGAACTCAATGAGGGTGGTCTCGAGTCCCAATTCGACTGTTTGCAAAAAGTAGGTTTTCGGACCAAAATCTGACGAACGATGAAATATTTTAAATAAAATATTTAAATACTCGATCGTAAAATATGCGGGTTGTTACAGACTACCCTCTTTAAAGAAATTGCGTCCTAGCAATATTAAGAAATAAATGAATAGAAGTAACAACCATAAAAGCATATCAACGCAAAAGAAATTTGAAATAGAAAGTTCACCTCAAAGAGCACGAGAAAGTAAGTCCGGATGTGTTCGCTCGATGAATTCTCTAGATTCCCAAGAGCAATCCTTAGGATTTGAGGACCATTGAACCTTCACAAGCGGGATATCTTTATTTCAAAGGCGTTTGACTTCCGAAGCAATAATACGAATAGGATGTTGCTTATAAGTCAAATTCGGCGAGACTTCAATTTCTTCCACAACACCGGGCTCAAGAATAGAATCAGAATCACGAAGGCATTTCGGTAATTGAGAAACATGAAACACGTCATGAATAGCAGAAAATTGAGCCGGTAATAAAAGGCAATAAGCCACAGAACCAATACGTTCGGTGATAGGAAATGGACCAATATATCGAGGTGCTAACTTTCTCGATCGACTGAAACGCACAACATCCTTCATAGGTGAAACATGAACAAACACAAAATCTCCCACAGAAAATTCTAATTTCCTTCTTCGGTTATCGGCATAGGATTTTAGCCTACTCAAGGCTTCTTTCATCCTATGACGAACAAGGTCAATCTTTTCTGTGGAATCACGAATGAAATTTGGACCTAAAACCAGCTTCTCACCGGCCTCAAGCCAACAAGAAGGTGATCGGCATGGCCGACCATAGAGTGCCTCGAAAGGTGCCATACCAGTACTAGATTGGAAGCTATTATTATAGGAAAACTCAACAAGAGAAATATGATCCTCTCAACTTCCACCAAAATCAAGAACACATGCACGAAGAAGATCTTCAAGAGTTTGATTCGCATGCTCTGTTTGTCCATCGGACTGAGGATGATAAGCGGTGCTAAAATTAAGCTTCGTTCCCAAAGCTTTTTGAAGACTCTTCCAAAATCCTCTAGTAAACAATGGATCACGATCATTAACAATAGAAGAAGGAACTCCATGCAACTTTACAATTTCTTTAATAAGGAGTTTGGCCAAGAGAGGAACGGTTCGATTGGACCGAACGGGAATAAAATGGGCGGATTTAGTAAGCCTATCAACTATCACCCATAAGCTATCATGACCCGAACGAGAACGGGGAAGGCCGTCAATAAAATCCATGGAAATTTGATCCCACATCCAAATTGGAATTTCCAATGGTTGCAATAACCCACCGGGCCTTTGATGCTCGGCCTTGACAAGTTGACAAGTCATACAACACTTAACAAAGTTAGCAATATCAGATTTCATTCCATCCCAATAATAAAGTCGCTTCATATCCGCATACATTTTACTACTACCAGGATGAAAGGTAAATTTAGAACGATGGGAATCTTCTAAAATGTCTTTACGAAGATCACTAATATTTGGCATGATAAGTCTACCAAATTTTCGAATGCCGCCACGAGAATCAATATCAGAGTCTTTCAAACCTTCAATATCAATTTTATCCCTACAATTTTGGCCAAGAAGAGCCAATTCGGGATCTAACCTGTAACAACCCGCATATTTATCGAGTTTACATTTAAATATTTTTATTTAAATATTAAATCGTTAATCGGATTTTGGTCCGAAAAACTACTTTTTGCAAACGGTCAAATTAGGACTCGAGACCACTTCCATTGAGTTCGAAATGTCGTTTACAACTTTTTAAGTATAAACATCGATAGGTTTGGAGTTAGTGAAATTTCACTAACTTTTCCCGCTTTGGACTTTGGGTTAGTTTAGCCTATTAAGCCCAAGTTCCAACCCTCTTCTCCTCACTCTTCATAAATTTCCTAACTAACTCAAGCTTTGGCATTAATGGTGAAGAGAATGGGAAATTAAAACTCCAAGCTCAAATTCAATTGCAACTCCATCATTCAACTCCAAATTCAAGTAGAAGATATTGGATTCAAGCTTTGGATTGCTTCTCCTTGCTTTCAAGCTTCATCTTCATAAATTTTAGTGCAAAGGTGAGATTTTTATCTCACAATTCTAGCCTATAACTATATTGGACTGTTGGGAATGATTCCCTATCATTTTTGCATGCATGTTAGCATTTGGTTTGGATTGGATTGGCAAAAAACTCCAATTTTTAGCGTTTTGTTGAATTTTCTGCACTTGAGTCGTTCTGGCCATTTTTAGGTCGTTCGGAGTTATGTCGTTCGTCCATGAGTCGCTGAGTCGTTCACCCTTGAGTCGCTGAGTCGTTCACCCTTGAGTCGCTGAGTCGTTCACCCTTGAGTCGCTGAGTCGTTCACCCTTGAGTCGCTGAGTGGTTCACCCTTGAGTCGCTGAGTCGTTGGACCCTTGAGTCGCTGAGTCGTTGGACCCTTGAGTCGCTGAGTCGTTGGACCCTTGAGTCGCTGAGTCGTTCACCCTTGAGTCGCTGAGTCGTTCACCCTTGAGTCGCTGAGTCGTTGGACCCTTGAGTCGCTGAGTCGTTGGACCCTTGAGTCGCTGAGTCGTTCACCCTTGAGTCGCTGAGTCGTTCACCCTTGAGTCGCTGGGTCGTTAGACCCTTGAGTCCTTAGGTCGTTAGACCTCATTTTATCTTCACTAGGTCGTACCGTTTTGGTCGGGGCGCTGCCCCGCACCCCGCCGGGGGCGTTGCCCCTTGGACCCCCGCGACCTGACCGGGCAGGTCGAACCCCGTAAGCGGTGGCGTTGCCCCCGCACCCCCACCTTGGGGGGTTGCCACCCCCCTGGACCCCCCCTCCGTAGGGGATCTTATCTGAAAAACATTGAGCTGATTTCCTGGGATTTTATTCGCATCTCCGTATGCGATCTTTGTGACTGATTGTTTCTACACTTGCTTATGTGTTTTGTCACTTTATAATATAAAGGTTTCAATACTAATAGTAAATATCAAAACTCTTTTAACAAACAATTTCAACTCTATTTTTAATAACAAAGCTCTTTTCTTAAACCGTTTTCCAATCTATTAGTATATACAAGCCTTTACCTCACTCGGATGAGAAATCTAATTAAACGACTTAGTAAAACAAGTGGTATGAAACACTTGCGTTCACTTCGTCGGTTAATTCTTGGACTTGTTCGATTGAACCTCTTGTGACAATTTTATTAGTGAAGATTTACAGTTTGTTCGTAAATATTTAAGTTAAGCAAGTGGTTATGGGACATGAAGCTAAACTTCTATATTTACTAGCTTAGTGTAATTGACACTTCTCGTTGATCTTGATGATCGCTTTATGAATTAGAATAGCAATTGCGCGATGTCTCTTTCATTGCAAGGTTAGACTAGACACCACTTGTGTGACTCCATTCACACATACCTTTCTGCTTTTTGGTTAGTCTTGACCTCAATCTGTGTGATTCCATTCACACATGCGGGGTAGCTCCCCTTGGTCTTCGGACCGTCATGTGATAGGCCTCTTTCCCTTTTTATGATTTCTGGATTTCTCGTGTTGATTTCTGGAATTTATGTCATTGACTTGTTATGAGTACAAGTTTAGGGTATGATGCCCCCTTCGAATCTTTGAGAAGATTCTTGTGATATTGATTATCTCTTATTGATTGATCTTCTGTTGATCATTATTTACATACTTATAGTGGTATGTCGTTATGGATGTTTATGTTTATGCCATATCTTTTATGTTATATCATGTCATCTGATATTTATAGCTAGACTGATCCGTTTATTATTTTCTTAAATAATACTCGGGTCAGACCGAGATGTTACAGGTGCTTCTGCTTGACTTCTTCCCAGGGATTCATCACTCTGACTTTTGGCTAACTGTTTAGATTAGCAGTTTTTGTTGTATACACTTGAGATATAGACTCATAGTTGTATTCTTTTGTATAGCACGTGTTGCTATTCTTTTGTATTATCGTGGATCTTATTGACCACTACTCTGATGTACACTTTCATGTGTTAGTTATATATTCATATCTTCTTCCGCCTTTGTGATATGGATATCTGTGACTGATTTGTGATATGATTATTTCTATGTTTGTTTCCGAAGATTATTTATAGCCACCGTGTGATAAGCAATTACATGGATGGTCGCTCCTCAACAGCCTTATTCTCCGTGCTAGTTGACAGCACTACTCCGGAGTGTTCTTGGCTAGCGTGGGTATAGAGGTGGGGCGTCACAGCTTGGTATCAGAGCCAAACTTCGGAACAAAGTAGAATAACTTAACAAGGATCATCGTCCTAGGTCTATCTTAGGAGTCATACCATAGGATTAATTTGAGTCTTCGTACCGACTCATCCTATTTCCTTTATGATTCCTTGTTTTATCTATCAAGATTGCTTGATGTTCATTGGTAAATAACCTTCTTCCTTCTCTTCTTTCTTTCTTTAAGGAAGAGAATGTCTAGACCAGGCCGTCCCAGAACTGGATCATCTGGTGCTGCTCCTCCGGATGGAGTTTTTATGACTGCTCAACAGCTTCTTGATTTAGTAACTAATGCTCAAGCAGCTGGAGCTAACCCGGAACCTACTCACCCAAAGTCGGGATTTGCACGCTTGTGCAGCGATTACACCAACTTGGGTGGGAAGCCCTTCAAAGGTTCGGAAAATATCATCGAGGTCCAGGCTTGGTTAAAATCATGCGATCGAATCTTTTCTCGCATGAATCTTATCGATCTCCACCGCGTTCAGGTGGCTTCCAGCATGCTCCAAGAGAGAGCATTGGACTGGTACGAACTCCTTATTTCAGAAATTAATGAAGCGGATCTCACCTGGGAGCAATTTCAGGGACGCTTCGAGTTAAAGTTTGTACCAGAAGCTGGGAAAGTAAGCTTGGCTCGACGTTTTATAGACCTTGTTCAAGGTCAATCCTCTGTGACTGATTACGTCGCAGCCTTCGAGTCGCTTTCCAAATATGGGGTTGAATACATCAACACCCCATTGAAGAAGAACCAGAGGTTCGTTTATGGCTTAAATAAGAGTCTTAAGAAGCCACTGCTCCTGAAACTAGAAGTCGCATTTGACCAACTCGTCGATATCGCTCTTCGTCTTGAAGAGGCTGATAGAGAGAGTGATGTTGAAGTGGAAGGCGCTAAACCAAACTTCAACAACAAGAAGAGGCCAAACAAATTCAAGGGTCCTTATCCCAACAAAAAGGGTAAGCAGGCAACCCCTGCGGCAAAGTCTCCTTCTCCTAGTGGTGCGAGTTGCTTCAACTGTGGGTCTGGGGATCATTATGCGAATAAGTGCTCTAAGCCCAAATCTTGTCGCTATTGTAAGAGCCCAGATCACTTTATACATCAATGCCTCAAACGTAAAAGCAGGAATGAGGGAAAGTTAAATGTGGCTCAAGCCCCTGGCAACACATCTCGTGGCCAAGGTATTTCTCATTCCATTCTTGATGGTATTATTTTATTTCATGATCAACCTATTAGAGTTCTCTTTGATACGGGTGCATCCCATTCCTTTATATCAAAGGAACTGGTAGACACTTTTTCCTTAAGTGTTACTGCATTGATGACTTCTTTAAAAATTGCGAATCCTGTTGGTGGATCCGCAACTCTTAGTTTGCTTTGTAAAGATGTGGAGATTATTTTATGTGATTTTTCTTTCCTAGCCGATTTGCATGTCATGCGTTACTTAGGCTTTGGAATAATTTTGGGAATGGATTGGCTTAACTGTTATCAAGCCCATATCCTATGTCCTGAGCGGACTATTCATCTCCGACATCCACAATCTGTTAAACAGATTTCTGTTAATCTTAAAGATTCAGAATCATGTTTGGTGGCATCTTTATATTCTTTAAATCCTCGTGATAACGATGATGATGATGAAGATGATATTATTTCTTGTATTCATGTTGTTCGTGAATTTTCCGACATATTCGAGCCCGTTTTAGGTTTACCACCTAAACGAGCAATTGAGTTCAGAATTAATCTTGTTTCTGGAGCTCAACCTATTACTCGTCCTCCTTATCGCATGTCCAATAAGGAAAATGAGGAGATGCGTAAACAATTATCTGAGTTGGAGACGAGGCAATTTATTCGCTCTAGTTCCTCGCCTTGGGGAGCTTCGGCTATTTTCGTAAAGAAATCCGATGGTACTCTGAGGCTCTGCGTTGATTATCGCAAGCTTAACGATCTTACTATTAAAAATAAATATCCTTTACCTCGGATTGATGATCTATTCGATCAGCTTAGTGGTGCTAAGGTCTTTTCACAATTGGACTTGGCTACCGGTTTCCATCAGCTTCGTATCGCTGAGGATAGCATTCCGTTGACATCATTTCGTACTCGATATGGATCTTATGAGTGGCTTGTTATGCCATTTGGGTTAACGAATGCTCCAGCTTATTTCGTTGACCTCATGAATCGAGTTTTCAAAGATTTCCTCGATCGGTTTGTTCTCATATTCATTGATGATATTCTTGTGTATTCAAAAACCGAGGAGGAACATGAGAAACATCTTCGGATTGTATTGGAAACACTTAGGAGTAATCAATTAAAGGCGAAATTTTCTAAATGCCACTTTTGGCAATCTCGTGTGAAGTTTCTCGGCCATATTATTTCCGAATCCGGGATATCTGTGGATCCTTCAAAGATTGAAGCGATTGAAGATTGGAAGAGACCGGAGAGTGTGACAGAGATTCGTAGTTTTCTCGGATTGGCGGGCTATTACCGTCGTTTTATTAAAGACTTTTCTAAGATTGCCGTGCCTCTTACTGGCTTGACTAAGAAGGGAGTTAAATACATTTGGTCGGACAAATGTGAAGCCTCTTTTCAGAAATTGAAAGAACTCCTTTCCGATGCTCCTATTCTTGTTATTCCCGAGGGGAATCAAGATTTTGTTGTTTATACCGATGCTAGTCACGTTGGTTTGGGTGCCGTTCTTATGCAAAAAGAACGTGTTGTTGCTTATGCTTCTAGGCAATTGAAGCCGGCCGAGACTAGATATGCCACACATGATCTAGAGCTCGC
Source organism: Allium cepa (assembly GCA_030765085.1). Classification (NCBI taxonomy): domain Eukaryota; kingdom Viridiplantae; phylum Streptophyta; class Magnoliopsida; order Asparagales; family Amaryllidaceae; genus Allium; species Allium cepa. The sequence goes on from CM060940.1 coordinate 586,941,172, forward strand.
GGCTATTGTTTTCGCCCTTCGAATGTGGCGTCATTATCTATTGGGAGAGAAATTTATTCTTTACACGGATCATAAGTCTTTGAAATATTTATTTTCTCAAAAAGAACTTAATTTACGTCAACAGCGTTGGCTCGAGTTCCTTGCACCTTATGATCTTGATATTCTTTATACCCCCGGTAAGGGTAATCGAGTCGCCGATGCTCTTAGCCGTAAGCAACAAGCAGTTGTTTCTATGATGATATCCGAATGGAACGATCTTGAGATCTTATCCACTTGTGAGATTCGAAAGCGCGTATCCGATTTATGCTCATCGCTTGTTTTATGTAGCCTTGAGGCTCATCCTTCTCTTTTAGACCACATTCTTGAAGCTCAAGGGCTAGATTCTGAATTGGCTCTTCTTGGCAAAAAGGTTAAGGATAAAATTGATATTGAAGGTTTGAAAGACTATGATATTGATTCTCGTGGCGGCATTCGAAAATTTGGTAGACTTATCGTACCAAATATTGGAGATCTTCGTAAAGATATTTTAGAAGATTCCCATTGTTCTAAATTCACCATTCATCCCGGTAGTAGTAAAATGTACGCTGATATGAAGCGACTTTATTATTGGGAGGGAATGAAATCTGATATTGCTAACTTTGTTAAGTGTTGCATGACTTGCCAACTTGTCAAGGCCGAACATCAAAGGCCTGGTGGGTTATTGCAACCTTTAGAAATTCCAATTTGGAAGTGGGATCAAATTTCCATGGACTTTATAGATGGCCTTCCCCGTTCTCGTTCGGGTCATGATAGCTTATGGGTGATTGTTGATAGACTTACCAAATCCGCCCATTTTATTCCGGTTCGGTCTAACCGAACCGTTCCTCTTTTGGCCAAACTATTTGTCAAGGAAATTGTAAAATTTCATGGAGTCCCTACTTCTATTGTTAACGATCGTGATCCATTGTTTACTAGTGGATTTTGGAAGAGTCTTCAAAAAGCTTTAGGAACGAAGCTTAATTTTAGCACCGCTTATCACCCCCAGTCCGATGGACAAACCAAGCGTGTGAATCAAACTCTTGAAGATCTTCTTCGTGCTTGTGTGCTTGATTTTGGTGGAAGTTGGGAAGATCATATTTCACTTGTTGAATTTTCCTATAATAATAGCTTCCAATCTAGTATTGGTATGGCACCTTTCGAGGCACTCTACGGAAGGCCATGCCGATCTCCTTCTTGTTGGCTTGAGGCCGGTGAGAAGCTGGTTTTAGGTCCAGACTTTATTCGTGATTCCACGGAAAAGATTGAACTTATTCGACATAGGATGAAAGAAGCCCAGAGTAGACAAAAATCCTATGCCGATAATCGAAGAAGGAAATTAGAATTTTCTGTTGGGGATCCTGTTTTTATTCGTGTTTCACCTATGAAGGGTGTTGTACGTTTCAGTCGATCGGGGAAGTTAGCGCCTCGATATATTGGGCCATTTCCTATCACTGAACGTATTGGTTCCATGGCTTATCGCCTTGCATTGCCAGCTCAGTTTTCTGCTATACATGATGTATTTCACGTTTCTCAATTACGGAAATGCCTTCGGGATTCCGATTCTATTCTTGAGCCTGCTGTTGTGGAAGAAATTGAAGTTTCGCCGAATTTAACTTATGAGCAGCATCCTATTCGAATTATAGCTTCTGAGGTTAAACGACTTCGAAATAAAGATGTTCCACTTGTAAAGGTTCAATGGTCCTCAAATCCTAAGGATTGTTCTTGGGAATCCAGAGAATTCATCGAGCGTACACATCCGGACTTGCTTACTCCTGCCTTTTGAGGTGAACTTCTTATTTCAAATTTCTCTTGTGTTAATATGCTTTCATGGTTGTTACTTTTTATTTCCACCTTATATATATATTGCGAGGACGCAATTTCTTTAAGGAGGGGAGTCTGTAACAACCCGCATATTTATCGAGTTTACATTTAAATATTTTTATTTAAATATTAAATCGTTAATCGGATTTTGGTCCGAAAAACTACTTTTTGCAAACGGTCAAATTAGGACTCGAGACCACTTCCATTGAGTTCGAAATGTCGTTTACAACTTTTTAAGTATAAACATCGATAGGTTTGGAGTTAGTGAAATTTCACTAACTTTTCCCGCTTTGGACTTTGGGTTAGTTTAGCCTATTAAGCCCAAGTTCCAACCCTCTTCTCCTCACTCTTCATAAATTTCCTAACTAACTCAAGCTTTGGCATTAATGGTGAAGAGAATGGGAAATTAAAACTCCAAGCTCAAATTCAATTGCAACTCCATCATTCAACTCCAAATTCAAGTAGAAGATATTGGATTCAAGCTTTGGATTGCTTCTCCTTGCTTTCAAGCTTCATCTTCATAAATTTTAGTGCAAAGGTGAGATTTTTATCTCACAATTCTAGCCTATAACTATATTGGACTGTTGGGAATGATTCCCTATCATTTTTGCATGCATGTTAGCATTTGGTTTGGATTGGATTGGCAAAAAACTCCAATTTTTAGCGTTTTGTTGAATTTTCTGCACTTGAGTCGTTCTGGCCATTTTTAGGTCGTTCGGAGTTATGTCGTTCGTCCATGAGTCGCTGAGTCGTTCACCCTTGAGTCGCTGAGTCGTTCACCCTTGAGTCGCTGAGTCGTTCACCCTTGAGTCGCTGAGTCGTTCACCCTTGAGTCGCTGAGTCGTTCACCCTTGAGTCGCTGAGTCGTTGGACCCTTGAGTCGCTGAGTCGTTCACCCTTGAGTCGCTGAGTCGTTCACCCTTGAGTCGCTGAGTCGTTGGACCCTTGAGTCGCTGAGTCGTTGGACCCTTGAGTCGCTGAGCCCTTGAGTCGCTGAGTCGTTGGACCCTTGAGTCGCTGAGTCGTTCACCCTTGAGTCGCTGAGTCGTTCACCCTTGAGTCGCTGGGTCGTTAGACCCTTGAGTCCTTAGGTCGTTAGACCTCATTTTATCTTCACTAGGTCGTACCGTTTTGGTCGGGGCGCTGCCCCGCACCCCGCCGGGGGCGTTGCCCCTTGGACCCCCGCGACCTGACCGGGCAGGTCGAACCCCGTAAGCGGTGGCGTTGCCCCCGCACCCCCACCTTGGGGGGTTGCCACCCCCCCTGGACCCCCCCTCCGTAGGGGATCTTATTTGAAAAACATTGAGCTGATTTCCTGGGATTTTATTCGCATCTCCGTATGCGATCTTTGTGACTGATTGTTTCTACACTTGCTTATGTGTTTTGTCACTTTATAATATAAAGGTTTCAATACTAATAGTAAATATCAAAACTCTTTTAACAAACAATTTCAACTCTATTTTTAATAACAAAGCTCTTTTCTTAAACCGTTTTCCAATCTATTAGTATATACAAGCCTTTACCTCACTCGGATGAGAAATCTAATTAAACGACTTAGTAAAACAAGTGGTATGAAACGCTTGCGTTCACTTCGTCGGTTAATTCTTGGACTTGTTCGATTGAACCTCTTGTGACAATTTTATTAGTGAAGATTTACAGTTTGTTCGTAAATATTTAAGTTAAGCAAGTGGTTATGGGACATGAAGCTAAACTTCTATATTTACTAGCTTAGTGTAATTGACACTTCTCGTTGATCTTGATGATCGCTTTATGAATTAGAATAGCAATTGCGCGATGTCTCTTTCATTGCAAGGTTAGACTAGACACCACTTGTGTGACTCCATTCACACATACCTTTCTGCTTTTTGGTTAGTCTTGACCTCAATCTGTGTGATTCCATTCACACATGCGGGGTAGCTCCCCTTGGTCTTCGGACCGTCATGTGATAGGCCTCTTTCCCTTTTTATGATTTCTGGATTTCTCGTGTTGATTTCTGGAATTTATGTCATTGACTTGTTATGAGTACAAGTTTAGGGTATGATGCCCCCTTCGAATCTTTGAGAAGATTCTTGTGATATTGATTATCTCTTATTGATTGATCTTCTGTTGATCATTATTTACATACTTATAGTGGTATGTCGTTATGGATGTTTATGTTTATGCCATATCTTTTATGTTATATCATGTCATCTGATATTTATAGCTAGACTGATCCGTTTATTATTTTCTTAAATAATACTCGGGTCAGACCGAGATGTTACAGGTGCTTCTGCTTGACTTCTTCCCAGGGATTCATCACTCTGACTTTTGGCTAACTGTTTAGATTAGCAGTTTTTGTTGTATACACTTGAGATATAGACTCATAGTTGTATTCTTTTGTATAGCACGTGTTGCTATTCTTTTGTATTATCGTGGATCTTATTGACCACTACTCTGATGTACACTTTCATGTGTTAGTTATATATTCATATCTTCTTCCGCCTTTGTGATATGGATATCTGTGACTGATTTGTGATATGATTATTTCTATGTTTGTTTCCGAAGATTATTTATAGCCACCGTGTGATAAGCAATTACATGGATGGTCGCTCCTCAACAGCCTTATTCTCCGTGCTAGTTGACAGCACTACTCCGGAGTGTTCTTGGCTAGCGTGGGTATAGAGGTGGGGCGTCACATAACCTTTGGGCTACAAGAATGCAGTCTAACAGAGAAGGATGAGCCTCAAGGCTACACAAAACAAGAGATGAACATAAATCGAAAACGAGATCTCGAATCTCACAAGTGGATAAAACCCCGAGATCATTCCATTCGGATATCATCATGGAAACAACCGCTTGTTGCTTGCGACTAAGTGCATCGGCAACACGATTTCCCTTTCCGAGAGTATAAAGAATATCAGGATCATAAGATGTAAGAAATTTGAGCCAACATTGTTGATGCAAATTAAGTTCCTTTTGGAAAAATAAATACTTCAAAGATTTATGATCGGTGTAAAGAATAAATTTTTCTCCCAAAAGATAATGACGCCAATTTCGAAGGGCGAAAACAATAGCCGCGAGCTCTAAATCATGAGTGACATATCTAGTCTCGGCTGGCTTCAATTGCCTAGAAGCATAAGCAATAGCACGTTCTCTTTGCATAAGAACGGCACCCAAACCAACGCGACTAGCATCGGTATAAACAATAAAATCTTGGTTTCCTTCGGGAATCACAAGAATAGGAGATCGGAAAGGAGTTCTTTTAGTTTCTGAAAAGAAGCTTCACTTTTGTTCGACCAAATGTATTTAACACCTTTCTTTGTTAAGCTAGTAAGAGGCACGAAAATTTTAGAAAAGTCTTTAATAAAACGACAGTAATAGCCCGCTAATCCAAGGGAGCTACGGATTTCTGTCACACTCTCCAGTCTCTTCCAATTTTGAATCGCTTCAATCTTTGAAGGATCCACGGAAATTCCGGATTCGGAAATAATATGACCGAGAAACTTCACACGAGATTGCCAAAAGTGGCATTTAGAAAATATTGTTTTTAATTGATTACTCCTAAGAGTTTCCAACACAATCAGAAGATGCTTTTCATGCTCCTCCTCAGTTTTAGAATACACAAGATATCATCAATAAAGATGAGAACAAATCGATTGAGAAAGTCTTTGAAAACTCTATTCATAAGGTCAACGAAATAAGCCGGAGCATTCGTTAAACCAAATGGCATAACAAGCCATTCGTAAGATCCATAACAAGTACGGAACGATGTCAAAGGAATGCTATCCTCTGCAATACGAAGCTGATGAAAACCTGTTGCTAAGTCCAATTGTGAAAAGACTCTAGCACCACAAAGTTGATCGAATAGATCATCAATCCGAGGTAAAGGATATTTATTTTCGATAGTAAGATCATTAAGCTTGCGGTAATCAACGCAAAGCCTAAGTGTACTATCGAATTTCTTCACAAAAATAGCCGTAGCTCCCCAAGGCGAGGAACTAGAGCGAATAAATTGATTCGTCTCCAATTCGGATAATTGTTTGCGCATCACTTCATTTTCTTTATTGGACATACGATAAGGAGGACGAGTGATAGGTTGAGCTTCAGGGATAAGATTAATTTTGAACTCAATTGCTCGCTTAGGTGGAAAGCCTAAAACGGGCTCAAATATGTCGAAGAATTCACGAACAACGTGAATAAGAGAAATGACATCTTCCTCATCATCATTATCATCATCATTAGGATTTAAAGAATATAAAGAAGCTGCCAAGCTGGAATCCGAATTTTTTAGATTAATAGAAATCTTCTTAATAGATTGAAAGTGTCGAAGATGAATAGTCCACTTGAGACATGGAGTATGGCTTCATAACGGTTAAGCCAATCCATTCCCAAAATCATTCCAAAGCCTAAGTAGCGCATAACATGCAAATCGTCTCGGAAAGAAAAATCACACAAAATAATCTCAACATCTTTACACAATAAACTGATTGTTGCGGATCCACCAACCGGATTCGCAATTCTCAAAGAAGTCATTAAACACATAACATCCAAAGAAAATGTATCAACAAGTTCTTTTAAAATAAAAGAGTGGGACACACCAGTATCAAAAAGAACTCGAATAGGATGATCACAAAATAAAATAATTCCACAAGGATAGGATGAGAAATACCTTGACCACGAGAAGTGTTACTAGGAGTTTGCACCACATTAAGCTTTCCCTCCTTCCTGCCTTGAAGTTTGGGACACGAAGATATATAATGGTCCAGGATTTTGCAATAACGACAAGCACAAGGCTTTGGACACTTATTCGCATAATGATCCTTAGAACCACAGTTGTAGCATTGCCCACCACTAAAGGTAGAAGTCTTAGTTGCCGATGATGCTTGCTTTCCTTTCTTATTGTTGGGATAAGGACCTTTGAACTTATTAGGCCTTTTCTTATTGGTGAAGTTCGGTTTAGCACTCCCAACCTCAACGTCACTTACTCTATCAGCCTCTTTCAATCGAAGAGCGATATCAATGAGTTGATCAAAAGAAATTTCTAATTTTAGATGTAATGGCTTCTTGAGATTTTTGTTCAAGCCATAGACAAATCTTTGGTTCTTCTTCAATGGGGTGTTTATGTATTCGACCCCGTATTTAGAAAGTGACTCGAAGGATGCGACATAATCTGCCACAGAGGATTCACCTTGAACAAGGTCAATGAAGCGACGAGCCAATATTACTTTCTCAGCTTCTGGCATAAACTTTAATTCGAATCGTTCCCGGAATTTCTCCCAAGTAAGATCCACTACATTTATTTCAGAAATCAGAAGCTCGTACCAGTCTAATGCTCTTTCTTGGAGCATACTAGAGGCCACCTGAACTCGGTGAAGATCAAAAAGATTCATGCGAGAAAAGATTCGATCGCGTGTTCTTAGCCAAGCCTGGACTTCAATAATGGTTTCATAACCTTTGAATGGCTTCCCACCTAAATTGGTATAATCATTGCACAAACGTGCAAATCCAGACTTAGGGTGAGTAGACTTCGGATTAGAACCGGCTGCTTGAGCATTCTTTACTAGATCAAGAAGCTGCTGGGCAGACATAAAAACTCCATCCTGGGGAGTAGCACTAGATTGATCGGCGCTGGGACGGCCAGGTCTAACCATTTCTCTTCATTAAGAAAGAAAGAAGAAGAAGAAAAAGGTTATTCACAAAATGAATATCAAACAATAATGATCGATAAAACAAGGAATCACAAAAGAAAATAGGATAGGACGGTACGAAGACACGAATTAAATCCTAAGGCACGACTCATAAGATGGACATAAGACGATGATCCTTGTTAAATTATTCTACATTGTTCCGAAGTTTGGCTCTGATACCAAGCTGTGACGCCCCACCTCTATACCCACACTAGCCAAGGACACTACGGGGTAATGTCGTCAACTAGAACGGAGAATAAGGCTGTTGAGAAGCGACCATCCGGGTAATTGCTTAGTGCGAGCACCAATATGTCAGATAGTATAACATGCGGAATCCGACATACTGATACAAACTCAAAACTACTACACAGTGGCTATATATATTCTTCGGAAACAAACATAGAAACAAATATAACATAAATCAGTCACAGATATCCATATCACAAAAGGGGAAAAAAGATAAGAATATTATACATAGAAGCGTACATCAGAGTAGTGGTCAAACAAGATACACAATATCACAAAAGGATGGTTACAAGTGCTATACAAAAGAATAAGAATACAACCTGGAGTCTATATCTCAAATGTATACAACAAAATAAAGTACTAATTTAAGTAGTTAGCCAAAAGTCAGAATAATAATCCCAGATAAGAAGTCAAGCAGAAGCACCTGCAACATCTCGGTCTGACCCGAGTATTATTTAACAAGAAAATAATAAACGGATCAGTTTAACTATAAATATCAGATAAAATGATGTAGAATAAGAGATATGACAAAACATATGATAATCCATAAAGGCATACTGTGATAAGTATGCAATTGAAAATCAACTAGGGATTAGCCAATATCACAAGAATATTCTCAAAGATCAAAAGGAATGTCATACTCTTTATTTTTATTCACCAAACCATAAATATTGACAATAATATCAATGCCAATCACAAAAGTTAATGACACACAAATTCACCAATGCACAAATATTGATAAAACTTATCAATGTAAATCACGAAAATTGGTGAAACACAAATTCCAGAAATCATCAATGGAAATCCAAAAATCACAAAAAGGGGGAAAGAGGCCTATCACTAGAACGGGAGCATGAAAACTCACCAACACGTGTATCAAAAAACGAAAAGCTATTCCATGGTTGTTAACCATTAATTTTGAGCCGAGGCTCCACTAAAACGGCCCGAAGATCATGAGCCGAAGCTCCACTAAAACGGCCCGAAGACCATGGATCGCTACCCCACCAAGCCGAAGCTCCACTAAAAACAGGGTTTAGTCTCCCTCGCAGACAAAGAGACATCGCACATTGCTAGTCTAAATCACAAAATGATCATCATTGATCGATAAGTGTAAATTACACTAAGCTAGTAAATAAATGAGTTTAGCTTCATGTCCCATAACCACTAGCTTAACTTAATTATTTACGAACAAATTGTAGATCTCCACTAGAAAATTGTCACAAGAAATTCAATCGAACAAGTCCAAGAATTAACCGACGAAGTAAACGCAAGCGTTTTATACCACTTGTTTTACTAAGCCGTTTAATTAGATTTCTCATGCGAGTGAGGTAAAGGTTTGTATATGCTAGTAGATTGGAAAATGGTTTAAGAAACGAGCTTCGTAATAAAATAGTGTTGAAATCATTTTAATGGAAGAGTTTTGATATTTACTACTAGTATTGAAACCTTTATATTTTTAAAGCGACAAAGCACAAAAATGATTGTAGAAACAATCAATCACCAAAATTCACATACAAAGATGTGAATTTATTCCAAAGAAATCGATATCAAATCCATCAAAATGGATATTTCCATAAATTCCTAAATAGAAGTCATTAAAGTCGAATAATTGATAGCATCAATTAGGAATCAAAACGAATCGATAAAAATTTGAATCACAAACAAAATAGGCAAAAATAGGCACACTAGGCAATAGGAGCAGGTCAGTCGACTGGCTCACTGAGTTCAGTGGACTGAATTCAGTCCCGGAAAATCCGCGAGATGTTGGTCAGTCGACTGGACTCAGTATGCCAGTCGACTGGACCAGAGCCTGAGATGTGCTCAGGTAGCGGGTCAGTCGACTGGACAAAAATTCCATTCGACTGGAACCGGTTTACTGCACTTCCAAGCCTATCTAAATGAAGGCAAATTCCTTCCAAAATGCATTCGGTCGAGCAACGGCACAAAGGATTTACGCGAATCAGCTACCTGGCCCTATAGGCACTTCGATGCATCACCAAAAGCATGTTCAAACAACAAAGCTATGATTTTTGAAGATTTGAACTCAAAACACTAAAAATTGGAATATTCACAAAACCAATCCAAATCAAAATCAAATGCACATGAATAAGTGTTAGGAATTCATACCTAACAATCAAAGATAATCATAGACTTAGATGTGAGATAAAAATATCACCTTTTCACAAAGATAAGGATGGAGAAGCTTGAAAGCAAAGAAAGAATCAACCACACTTCAACACAACCCAAATGAGCTTGAATCTAAGCCCAAAAGAAGAACATTTCCAAAGTTAGGTTTAGAAATTTCTGAAATTGAAAGGAGAATGAGTTGAAGAAGAAGATGATGCTTACCAATAGCTTCTCTTTGGATTTGGAGCTAGATTTTGATTTGCAAATGGAAACTAGGGCTTGGAGTTTTAATTTCCCATTCCTCTCTTCATTGTTGCTAAAGCTTGAGTATCAGGAAATAGAAATGAAGTAATGAAGAGAAGAGGGGTGAAGCTTGGGTCTAATGGGCTGAAACAAAACCAAAGCCCTAAGTGAAAAAGTAGCAAAATTCCACTAACTCCAAACACATCAAAGTTTATACTCAAAAAGATCGCAAACGTTATTTTGAACTCAACGGGGGTGGTCCCGAGTCCCAATTCGACTGTTTGCAAAAAGTAGGTTTTCGGACTAAAATCCGACGAACGATGAAATATTTTAAATAAAATATTTAAATACTCGATCGTAAAATATGCGGGTTGTTACATGTTTTAGCTATTGTAAGGTAAAAACCCAACATTTTTATTTGTGGCGTGGTCTTACGAGATGCTTTTGTTTCCAAAAGGATTTTGAAACTTTAATAATCAATTTGGATGTATTTTTATCAGCTGTTATTCCAGACTGACTTGGTTGTTATTTCATTTTAATGCTCGGGTCAGACCGAATATTATCTATATACAGGACAGGATGCTTGGAAGTTCAAGAGAGGAGTTGGAGACCGAGACGTATTATCCGTACTTGTTATATCCGCTGCTGTGATTGTTGATGTTTCCAGGCTGGTAATTGTTGTTTGTTTGAGATATACTCCGATGATATATTGTATAAAATAGATATAGTTTTCATTTTGTGTAAAGATCTGATATTATATATTATATTTTGTTCCGCTGCGATTGTGAGATTCTGTTATTGTTTAGTTCCTTCTTTCTTCTATCTTCTTTCCTTACCCTCAACAATCTGTCCTTTCCGGCACTTGATCGTCGGCATATTATACTGTAGAGTATTTTGTGTTGATTTTCGAGAGTCGAGAAGGGCAGGTCTGTAACAGCCTGCAAACCCATACCCCATGAGTCAACACTATTCTCCATCAATCAACTCAAGACGAACGGAAATACGAACCATTTGGGTTAAAGAAGAAGAGGTAGAAGAAGAAAATAGAAAACAACAACAGAATCTAACCATCGCAGCGGAATAAAATATAATAGATAATAACTGATCTTTACACAAAAGAAAACTATATCTGTTTTATTCATACATCATCAGAATACATCATCAAAGTTCAACAACATCAATAACATACAACTGGACCGTCATATAAACTTGTTCTCAAAACTGAATAAATAATCAAGTACGAAAGTACATATCGCCATTCAGCTCGTCTCCTGAGCTCCACAGCAACATAATCTGTATTCTATAATACTCGATCTGACCCGAGCATTATAGTTAAATAACACCCGAGTCAGTCTGGAAAACTAGCGTGAGAAATCATACTCAAATTGATTATTTAAGTTTCAAAATCCTCTGAAAACAAAAGCATCTCGTAAAACCACGCCACAAATAAATATGTCGGGTTTTTACCGTACGATAGCCAATATTTTTTTTAATAAATCCTCTTATATTATAATAGGGTCTATTTACAAATACTTATTAAAATAGCCAAAATTGTTACATTCATTAAATTCCAGCTACTGGCCACAAAGTGGGTAATACAAACCAAAACCGTAAAAGGCACGTAGGGAGAATGGATTTCCAACTAATGACTAGGCACTGGGGTACCACCTGTCACAATACATGGCCTAGATCACCATACCGAGGATCAATCCCGACCCCCTGCAACACAAGCCGGGGCTACCCCTTACTGGATAATCCCGAGTAAGATCACCCTACGGTTGGGATCAGCAACTGCACCACTAAGCCGAATAATAGGGACATCTAGACAGGGATGACCTCACCCTGATGGGTGATACCCACCTAGCCTTGCTGCATAACCCCTGATTTTCAGTCATTCTCAGTTGATGAGGCTTGAGGCTAAGCGTTACCTTTAGAGAACTCATCTCTTAGAATGCTCATCGTCCACCTGACGATGTTCTGAAAGCATTCATCCATACAAGTCCGTCTCGGGTTCGAACGGAACCGAAGGCACTATTCCTACTACATCCATTTTGGAATCATCCTCAGGATTAGTAGCGACTAGCCCTTGCACATCACTGCTCCATCTTCGAATCCAAACTCGTCTTCCTCACGAAAATGTACAAACTGAATCGAAGTGGTTTTCGAGAAATAAATCTCGATCGCAGTCTCTTTGAAATGATCAGCGCATTAGCCAATATTGATAATCGGTTATTTAACTATCAATTATCATTCACAAACATCCATCCAACATAAACACCAAATTATTTATTAATTTCCAGAATATCTTCGCAAGATATATTCCCATTTCCAACCCTTTTCGAAAACAGTTTTCAAACACACTTTTCTCATGAAATAAATTTTCAAATATTTATTTCCACTGAAAACACCAAGCATAAAAACTTAGATTTTTAAAATAACTTAAAACACTTTATTAAAAACTATACTTTAAAACATTTAAAATAAAAACTACTTTAATACCTTATTCAAAAATATATACTTTAAGAATATTTAAAATAAAACTACTTCAATACTTTATTAAAAATATATACTATAGGAATATTTGAAAATGAGGTTACTTTATAAAATATTAAACTAGATTTTCTCTTTTTAAAACAAAATACCAAGTCACCTTTAAATTATCACTACGATAATAGATTTGAAAAATATTTACTTTAGAATTTTAAACATTTAAAAATAATAAATTTTCTAAAACATGCTTTTTAAAACAACATTAAAGCCTTTAACTTATATTTAAAAATTTACTTTGAAAACGTACTTGGCTATCCAGGGAAATATACTTCTCTTCACATTCTTTAAAAATAAATCACTATTTATTTTTAAACAAATTTCTCATTCCTTTAATAGGTTCCCATCGTGAAGTTATTCTTCAAATGTCCACTGATATATCGCTTCGCTTTTATAAACCCAGTTTATAAATTCCAGTCACATTCTCCTTTAAATTTCCAATTTTCAAACACTTAAATCAATTTCCAAATTGATTCCCAATTTACACCATTTGAAATAAATTCCTTTACTTACTTATGTTTTACAAAATCCATCAACTTCAGATTTTATTTCTTCAAAACATACCAATTTCAGATTTTCCAAATTTGTTCTTTATTTTTTCAATAAATTTTAAACCTTGAATTTTAAAGTAAATTCTTTTATTCTTTTGAATAACATCACTTAAGTTTTAAAATACATTATTTTCCCGTTTTATTCAAAATCATCTTTTTCCATACTCAAAATTATTATATTGTTTAATTTTTTTATGCAAAACCACTTAATTATATTACACTTATTCCACAGTCAAAACCAACTTTATTTGCTTCCTTCAATTCGTTTACTTTCTTTTATGTCCAACGACAAATTTCTATGCATATTTTGATATCATTCATGCAATAACCATCACTTAAGCTTATACCCATTTAAAATTAATTCCATCTTAAATTTATATTAATTTTACTCCATTCGGAATTATTCACAACCCAAATATTCTTACTTCATTACGATTATCAAATCAAATCCCTATTCCCACATTTCAAATTCATTATCCAACTTAAGTTTATATTAATATCATTCCATTCTGCATTATTTACAACCCATACATCCTTATTTTATCACAATTATTAATTTAAAATCATTTCACTTGCATTTCAATTTTATTATCTAAACAAATTTCATTCGAGACCCCTTATAAAGATCGACCGTTTTATTCTTACTTCATTGCCATTCAACCATTTTATTTTGGTTTTACAATTTCATTTCCTATTCTTAAGTTCACCAACTTATTTACTTAAATGCTTATATTGCTCATTTTAATCCATTTGCATCTTATAATCACAATTCCAAATTACATATATAAATATATATCACTTACTAGCTTAAGGATATAAAATTTCATTACACAATTATAATCGTTTTACATTTCAATTTTATATTCAATTTAATTCAATTTCAATTTTATTTAACTTATCCCCAGTAAAATTGAAATATATTGTATTCACTACCATTCACTCAAAACAAATTTTAATTTTAGAATTAAAATTTTCATTTTCTTCCTTAATTAAATTCAATAGTAGATCCATTTTTAACCTTCACATTTTTAAATAGAATTCCTAGAATTCAATTACCCGGTTTTATTTCAAAACCATTTTGAAATCATAAATAACTCATGCACACCTGGTATATCAAATCAAACTTCAGGATTTCCAAACAACTTGTTTTCACCAAGATAAATTTCCCTTTTGAAATTTTTAAAACCACTTGTATACCTAACAAATTCAAACAAATATCATAACCAATAACCACGGTAGCAATCCATCACCTTAGAAACTCGAAAATGAATTCTGATGATGTGGCCATCATCATCAGGATTATTTCCCAACGACTGAAGTGCGTTCAGTGCTTCCCTACCTCCACAAATTCCTCTCAAACAATTTCCATTCAAAAATATGTTCCAAAATAATACTCCATTATTGCCTTCAAACACTTTGGAAAACATTTCAATCATTCCCAAGATTTTAAATTCCGAAACTCCTTGTTTAAGCTCATTTTAAACACTTTTCAAATTTCCAGAATTTAGATTCGGGTTTTAGTTCAAATTTTGGTTATACTTCTTTTTATTTAAACCATACTTAGATAATTCTATTTAGTTATAAACCATTTCAAATTTTAAATTCTTATTTGATTAAGATATCCACAACCAAACATCCAAATATATATAATAATTAGAAATCATTTCTTTTATATCAAAATATAATTTTGGGTAAAATTATTTCATTTACCCACTTTAAAAACAATACTATGTGGGTTTATTTTGTTTAAGAGTTTAGAATCCCCTATCGATACGGTTGTACTTCCTGTACGGACCAAAAGTCATAAACACTCAACCTATAAGTCAACACAGTATAAAAACAATTTTATATTCACTAACAAGTACGCTCTCATATCAATTATTACACTCAAACTTATTCTAGAGTACTATTGACTCTATTTCTAATGAGTAATTCCCACCAAAGCCGAGGTTGTCGCCAACCTAAGCTCTGATACCACTGTGATGACCCGCCCTTCTCGACCCTCGAAAATCGACACAAAATACTCCACAGTATAATATGCCGACGATCAAGTGCCGGAAAAGACAGATTGTTAAGGGAAAGGAAAGAAGATAGAAGAAAGAAGGAACTAAATAATAACAGAATCTCACAATCGCAACGGAACAAAATATAATATATAATATCAGATTTTTACACAAAATGAAAACTATATATGTTTTATACAATATATCATCAGAGTATATCTCAAACAAACAACAATTACCAGCTTGGCAACATCAACAATCACAGCAGCGGATATAACAACCTGGAGAGATTTGGAATTTAAAAATATTGGAAGGGTTTTAAAAGAGATAAAAGCATTGAACTCTTTTCGACCGTTGGAAAATAATTCCGATGATGATCGCGACATCATCGGTGTTCATTTTCGAGTTTCTAAGAGGGGGATTGCTACCTGGATGTTTTGGATTAATGTTTGTTTGTGAAATTTGGGTTGATTTTGAAAAGGCAGAGGAATAGTTTGATTTAGATATATATGTTTTCAAAATTTAATTTTGAACATTTTAGTAATGAGTTTAAACGAGTAAGTAAAAGGGAATTGAAACTGAATGTTGGACTTAAGTATGAATGGAAAAATTAATCAAGTTGGACTAAATAAAACAAAGTTTTGAGATTAAAATTAGTAAGTAACTGATTGATTTATATGGTATACAAATGAAATTAAATTAAATTCATTAGTTGAAAATGAATTTTTGAATGAATATTAATAAGTGAGTAGCTTATAAAATTTTAAAAAGGGAATAAATAAGCCTGAATAAAAGTATTGGTATTCTGGAAATGAAAAAAAATCAAAAAAATCAAGTATGGGATTATAAATTAAAAGTGTGGTCGAATGAAATTGAATTGGATTAAAATAGATTCGTATGAGTTGTAAACAAATTCTATTCAAGCATAAATTGAATGGCCTTGTTGTTAATAAATTAAATAATGAATTGTTAATGTGAATTAAAATTTAAAAATGGATAAAAGAATAAACTAATCAAATAACCTAGTAAAATGGTTGGGATTCGATCAAAGGAAAATCAAATCAAAGATTTAAATGGAAGTTGGTTGAATAAAATAAACTTAAGTTAATGGGTGGAATAGTTTGAAGAAAATAAATAACTTAAGTAAATTGTGAGATGGTTATTTAATATATTGGTTGTCGAGTTTAATAAAACGGTTTGGAATCAAACTTCTTGGAAATGATAGAAAATGCAATGAAAAGATTATGAATAAATTAAAATGGGATGGAATCAAGTGTAACTTGAGTTGGAATCAATTTAAATGGTTATAAAGCTTAAGTAATTATTTATCCACATTAATATTGTCGAATTGCATAAGAAAATGGGTCGTTCGATGTAAACGGGATTAGATAAAATTCTATGAGTTATTAGAAGTGAAATAGGATGGTTCTGAAATCAATTAGAATGAATATGAGTTTTTTTTTGCTTAGAATGAATTAAATATAAGCGAGTAAGTTATAAATCACTTAAACTGAATGGAATGGTTTGAGAATTGGTTGTAAGCAATTGTAATAAGTGTTGGAACCTTATATGTGCTTATGGAAATTATATAACGTGCATTATATGTGAAATTTATGTGTTAGCTATTGAAAGTAAGTGAAATGTTAATAAATTGCATATATTTAGTACTTATATGTTTGAATTGAGTAAGTACAGGTACCGGGAAGCTGTTTGGCTAGATTTGATCGCGCAAAATGCTAAAATAATAGGCCGCTTCCTTAAAAATGCTAAACAGAGGAACGCCTACGCAATATAAAAATAGGAAATATGACCTGTTTTTGTTTTTTCGACCGTGTGGGTCGATGTATATATATTTATATCTCTTGTCAAATTGCAAAAGCTCCTCCGTACAAAGGAGACTCTGTCAAAAAAATTTGGAAAATTTGGAAGTTAGAAAATTTTTTGGAAAATTTTGTTAACGACAAAATGATTTCAAATTGGAAATTGAAATAAACTAGTGGATGAAACTAATTTAAAATAATGATATGAATCGGTTATAAATGGAAGATAAAATTTAATATTCATAGTTGAAGATAAATTGAATTCATATGGAAATGGGAGAACTGGTTTGAATAGAAGTAAATATAAACTAAAGAGGTGAAGTGAAAATAAATATAAGAAGCATATAAAATACATATATTTAATTTAAGAAGAAATGGCAGAATTCTTAAGTAATATGGGTGTCGGGAAAATATATTGAATAAGCATTTGAGTGAAGATTTAATAAAAATATGTGAAATGATAAGCGTTGATAAGTGAATAGAAATCAAAATGAATGTGAATAAAAAGAGAATTGATATAGTTGATAATCAATTGAGATAAATACGTAGGATGTACGTATATTATTTTATTCGTATAGCAATTTGATCCAGATTCGAGCACAGAATTTCGAGATAATTATATCGATCTGAGTTAGGGTTTTTCACTCGATTTTCAACGGCGAACCCTGGATATGGATTTTGATCGATTCTGGAAATTCTCTATCATAGTTATGACTATGTAAGGAGAATGACGGTTTCTGATCAAGAAACCAGATCTAAGTCCGCACTAGAAAGTCGGGTGGACGATACTAGTTCGGAAGTGAAATTTTGTGATCGAGCGAGCGATCGAATTTGATATTGCGTACGGATGGTATATATGCATCGTACGGATGTGAATGAAATAGATATGAAAACTTCAGTAAGGAAATGTATAAAATGATTTTGAAAGCTATGATTGGAAATTATTGCTAAGTAGGATATGCAGGTATTATAAAGGGAAAGGAAAATTTGTTTTGATTTCAGAAGATAAATTCGAATTGCTCGACAAAAAGGTATGCGTTTAAGTTTCTGTATGAAATTTGATTGGTTTTTGATCTAGCCACTTGGCTTTTTGTCTTTTTTGGAATTTGAGAGCCCGTAGAGGCATTTTGTAGTTGTACCGAGCTAGCCGCGCAAAGGAGACGCTGACAAAAATTTTCGAAAATTTAGGGAGGTGGAAAATTTTGATAAATCAAAATTTGGTTTTAAATTGAATTTTGAATGATTGAGAAAATAATATTGTTTGAAAACTATGGGAGAGTTGGGAGGTTAGTAAGAATGATAATGGTCTTTTATAAAAAGATAGTTGGTAGGATGTTGAACTGTTTGGTTTTGGGAAAATAGTAAATGGGTATTGGACCATTCTTCCTAACCAGCAATTTCAGGGATGAAATTCTTTTAAGGGGGAGGAATGTGGCAACCCAGAAATTTTGAGTATTTGAAATTAGAATATTTAATTAATTTTAAATATTTGATAGTTAGTTTAATATGAATTTCAAATATCACTATTTATTTGGCAATTAAATTATTGAATTTAACAAATTGAAAATTGAGAAAATTGTTGAATCTTCAGTTTTAATCCTATTAAAAATAATTTAAAGGCTTGTAACATTTATATGGATAATACTGAGGATAATAAATGGGTTAAAATTAAATTTAACAGTGGTTTATTCAGTTTTAAAAATATATAGTTTAGATCGATTTTTAAAAAATTAGCCTTCCTAGGCACAGTCTCGGAATTTGACGAAACCAGTTCCATTGGATCCGTAATATTGTATTATTATCGGATTTCAATTTTCATAGAATTTGGGGTTTTTGTGTGAGCGTACGATTTATAAACGCGCTAAATTTACATCAAAAATTAAATATAATAACTGGGATCAAGAAAGTTATCTTCTCCATATGATAGAATTAGGGCTCGAAACCTTTTCCATTGCGTTCGAAATAGGGGTATAATATTATAAACACCTAGTGGTACGTCTCGATTGAAGATCGAGATTTTAATTGCGCTAATGGAGACGATTCAAATATGAATTTAAATTTTAAATATTATAATATTGTTGCATTTAAATGCTGCGTAAAAACCTTGCATACACGTATAGAGATTTGGTACATATGTCTCCTCGATTTACCATGCATCTTCAATCTCAGTTTCAAGCACGTTCTCTTCTCTTCAGAAGCACGAGACCCTGTTCCCTTCTCTAGTAAGGTTTCAAATCGTGTTCGTAAAAAAAACGCGATGAGCTATCTTCTTCTTTCTTCTTCCTGACCCCCTTTTCGACGTAGAAAAAAATGGCAAACGAAAAAAATAGAGGGGCTCGAAATCATCTCTCACATTCAACCGTCGCTTTCTCTTCGTTCGAGATTGAATTCGAAAATTGTATAAGGATCGCGAGGCGAGTTGGGGTTACGAGCAGGCACTTCGATTTGGGGGAAGCTCGCGTCATGGGTGGTGGGCACGGTGGCATGGACGTGGGGGTGAGGACAGCAGGTTTTCGACAGCAGTGAGGTCGATCGGCGTCAATTGGAGGAAGGCTCGGCGGCGGCGCAACCATGAGGGGAGTTTCGCGATTTAGGGTTTGCGATGTTTGGCTCACGCGCGAGCAAATTGGAGGGAGGCGGAGGACGAGGCTGAGAATGGCATATGCAAAGAGGGTGGGGGAATCCATTTTTTATTTTTGTTCGAGCCTGGAGATGTTGAAGTCGAATAGGGAAGAGGTATTTTTCTGATTTGAAATTATTTGATATTTTGAAAAAAATATTTATATTTTTACCAGAAGGTTTTAAATGAAAACTTTTGTTTATACCTATATATATGTAGATTAAAGAAAATTTATTTTTACAATAAGTATATAAAGACAATTCTATTTTAGTTAATGGAATATATGTATGTATATATAGTTAAAAACAGCATATGTATATATAATGGTGGATTAGTAAATATGTATATAGATAAGGTTTGGAAATATAGGGATTTTGAATGTTGAAATTTTATGTAAAATTAGATTTTTGAAATCTATAATTTATTCATGTAAGTATATATGTAGTCCCAAAGAGAATAAATACACATGCGTACATTTTGAGTTACTAACTTATTTTAAAACTAAGTATTAAGGTAATTAATTTGTTTAACTGTTTCATTTAATTATTTTGGACACAAAATAATTAATAATAACTTATTAAAGGAAATTGGTTTAAAATTTAATTATAGGTTAAAATTTAATACATAAATGGAAAAAAAATTGTCGATAAGTTTGAATATTAGTAAATCATATAATGTTTATACAAGGTCCAAAAATTGAAAGATAATGGTCGAGATGGAATGGATTGCAATTACAAAAATCAAAGGTGAGTTAACCTCACTCTTTTGGATGTCTATTTAAATTTAAATGGTTAAATTTAAATAATTGATTGAATGATTGAATTGATTTGATGGGCTATATTATATATCGTAGTATATATAGTATATATAGTATATATTGGAGTGATTGATTTCCCGCATTATATAGCGGATGACACCCTATGCGTTGCATAATAGCGGATGATATTATATTTAAAACCCATATATCGCGATATTCCACCTCGAAGTGGAATTGGTATTTTATATTGTGCTAATATCTGTGGATGTAGGTAAATAGGTTGGTGGGATCCAACTGGATTCCTCAAAATTATTTAGATCGTTTAATATTCTGTGTTATGAATATTTGATATTCTGTGATGAATTATATTGATAGTTGGAATATTGAATGCTATGGTTTGCTTGAATATATTCCAGTTCACTGAATTATCAAAATATATGGAATTGGATTTTTGAAAATAAAATAAAAATGTGAATTTTTAAGTAAAATAACCATAGAGAATTTGAATAAATTTAAGAATGAACTGGATAAGAATAAAAGTGATTTTAAAATTATAGTAAATAAATTCCAAGTACGGGAAAGGGGATTTGAATAAAAAGGGAAAATAATGAATTTTAAAACATAAGTGACGTTATTCAAAGGAATAAAAGAATTTACTTTAAAATTCAAGGTTTAAAATTTATTTAAAGAATAAAGAAGAAATTTGAAAAATCTGAAAGTGGTATGTTTCAGTTAAAAGATTTAAAATCAAAACGAAGAAATAAAATCTGAAGTTGATGGATTTTGAAAAAAAATAAGTAAGTATAGGAATTTATTTCAAATGGAGTAAATTGGGAATCAATTTGGAAATTGATTTAAGTGTTTGAAAATTGGAAATTTAAAGGAGAATGTGACTATGGAATTTATAAACTGGGCTTATAAAAGCGAAGTGATATATCAGTGGATATTTGAAGAATAACTACACGATTTACGTTTTCAAAGTAAATTTTTAAATATAAGTTAAAGGCTTTAATGTTGTTTTAAAAAGCATGTTTTAGAAAATTTATTATTTCTAAATGTTTAAATTCTAAAGTAAGTATTTTTCAAATCTATTATCGTAGTAACTATTTAAAGATGACTTGGTATTTGGATTTAAAAAGAGAAAATCTAGTTTTATATTTTGTAAAATAACCTCATTTTAATTATTCCTAAAGTATATATATTTAATAAAGTATTAAAGTAATTTTTAATTTATATGTTTTAAAGGATATTTTATAATAAAGTGTTTCAAATTATTTTAAAAATCTAAGTTTTTGTGCTTGGTGTTTTTAGTGGAAATAAATGTATGGAAATTTATTTCATGAGAAAAGTGTGTTTGAAAACTGTTTTCAAAAAGGGTTGGAAATGGAAATATATCTTGCAAAGATATTTTGGGGATAATAAATAATTTGGTGAAATTATTTATATTGGATGGTTGTTTGTGAATGATAATTGATAGTTAAATAACCGACTATCAATATTGGCCAACGCGCTGATCGTTTCGAAGACACCGAGATTGGGATTTATTTCTCGAAAACCACTTCGATCCGGTTTGTACGTTTTCGTGAGGAAGACGAGTTTGGATTTGAAGATGGAGCAGTGAAGTGCAAGGGCTAGTTGCTGCTAATCCTGAGAATGATTCCAAAATGGATGTAGTAGGAGTAGCGCCTTCGGTTCTGTTCGAACCTGGGACGGACTTGTATGGATGAATGCTTTCAAAACATTGTCAGGTGGGCGTTGAGCATTCTAAGTGAAACGATCTAAAAAGGTAACACTTAGCCTTAAGCCTCATCAACCAGGAATGACTGAAAATCAGGGGTTATGCAGCAAGGCTAGGTGGGTAGCGCCTATTAGGGTGAGGTCATCCCTGTCTAGATATCCCTTTTATTCGGCTTAGTGGTACGGTTGTTGATCCCAACCATGGGGTGATCTTACTCGAGAATATCCAGTAAGGGGTAGTCCTGGTCTCGTGTTGCAGGGGGTCGGAAGTGATCCTCGGTACGGTGATCTATGCCACGTACTGTGACAGGTGGTACCCCAGTACCTAGTCATTAGTTGGAAATCCATTCTCCCTACGTGCATTTTATAGTTTTGTTTGTATTACCCACGACTGTGGCTAGTAGCTGGAATTTAATGAATGTAACAATTTGGGCAATTTTAATAAGTGTTTGTAAATAGACCCTATTATAATATCAGAGGATTTTAATAAAAAGTGCTTTGGCTATCGTAAGGTAAAAACCCGACATATTTATTTGTGGCGTGGTTTTACGAGATGCTTTTGTTTTCAAAGGATTTTGAAACTTAAATAATCAATTTGAGTGTGATTTCTCACGCTGGTTTTCCAGACTGACTCGGGTGTTATTTAACTATAATACTCGGGTCAGACCGAGTATTATAGAATACACGATATGTTGCTGTGGAGCTCAGGAGACGAGCTGGATGGCGATATGCACTTTCGTACTTGATTATTATTCCGCTGTTTATTCAGTTTTGAGGATAAGTTTATATGACTGTCCAGATTGTATGTTATTGATGTTATTGAACTCTGATGGTGTACTTTGGTGATGTATGTATAAAACAGATATAGTTTATATTCGTAAACACTCAACCGATAAGTCAACACAGTATAAAAACAATTTTATATTCACCAACAAGTACGCTCTCATATCTATTATTACGCTCAAACTCATTCTAGAGTACTATTGACTCTATTTCTGATGAGTAATTTCCACCAAATCCAAGGTTGTCGCCAACCTAAGCTCTGATACCACTATGACGACCCACCGTTCTCGACCCTCGAAAATCGACACAAAATACTCCATTGCATAATATGCCGATAATCAAGTGCCGGAAAAGACAGATTGTTGAGGGAAAGGTAATAAGATAGAAGAAAGAAGGAACTAAACAGTAACAGATTCTCACAATCGCAGCAGAACAAAATATAATATATAATATCAGATCTTTACACAAAATGAAAACTATATCTATTTTATACAATATATCATCAGAGTATATCTCAAACAAACAACAATTACCAGCCTAGCAACATCAACAATCACAGCAGCGGATATAACAAGTACGGATAATACGTCTCGGTCTCCAGCTCCTTTTCTGAGCTTCCAACCATCATGTCCTGTATATAGATAATACTCGGTCTGACCCGGGCATTAAAATGAAATAATACCCGAGTCGGTCTGGAATACTAGCTGATAAAAATACATCCAAATTGATTATTAAAGTTTCAAAATCCTTTTGAAAACAAAAGCATTCGTAAGACCACGCCACAAATAAACATGTCGGGTTTTTGCCTTACGATAGCTAAAACATTTCTTACAAAATCATTTGATATTATAATAGGGTCTATATACAAATACTTATTAAAATTGCCGAAATTGTTACATGATTAAATTCCAGCTACTAGCCACAAAGTGGGTAATACAAACAAAACTCGTAAAAGGCGCGTAGGGAGAATGGATTTCCAACTAATGACTAGGCACCGGGGTACCATCTGTCACAGTACCTAGTCTAGATCGGTGTACCGAGGACCATGCCCGATCCCTTGCAACACAAGGCCGGGACTACCCCTTACTGGATAATCCCGAGTAAGATCACCCCACGGTTGGGATCAGCAACCACACCACTAAGCCGAATAAAAAGGGACATCTAGACAGGGATGACCTCACCCTAATGGGTGCTACCCACCTAGCCTTGCTGCATAACCCCTGATTTTCAGTCATTCCCGGTTGATGAGGCTTGAGGCTAAGCGTTACCTTTTGAACGTTTCACTTAGAATGCCCATCGTCCACCTGACGATGTTCCGAAAGCATTCGTTCATACAAGTCCGTCCCGGGTTCGAACGAAACCGAAGGCACTACTCCTACTACATCCATTTTGGAAATATCCTCAGGATTAGTAGCGACTAGCCCATGCACTTCACTGCTCCATCTTCGACTCAGAACTCGTTTTTCCTATGAAAACGTACAAACCGGATCAAAGTGGTTTTCGAGTAGTAAATCTCAATCCCGGTCTCTTCGAAACGATCAACGCATTGGCCAATATTGATAGTCGGTGATTTAACTATCAATTAAAATTCACAAACAACCATCAAACAATAAATAATTTTCCTAAATTATTTATTTTCCTCAAAAATATATTTGCAAGATATATTTCCATTTTCAAACCCCCTTTGAAACAATTTCAAACCATCTTCCTTTTACGGAATAAATTTCCCAAACATTTTCTATTTCTACTGGAAATAACCAAGTCTAATTACTTTAGATTTAAAATAATTTAAATCACTTTATTCTAATTTATACCTTAAATATTTAAATCAGACTATTTAAACATTTTATTCAAAATATATTTTAATAATATTTAAAGCAAACTACTTAATAAAATGTAAGCTCGTTTTAAAATAAAGGTTAAGTTCAAACTAGATTTTAAAAGAGGAGTTACAAGATTCTATACTAGTTTCAAATAAAACTTAAACCAACTATCTCTTTTATAAATCCATTTTATAAAAAATCAATATTAATAATATTGTTATAAACATAGTACTTATTGACCCTTTAAAATAATTACTTCTATAACTAATTTAGTAATTGTTTACTTTTAAAACTTTTACAACTTAAATAATAATTTCTTAAACATTCCTTTAAAGACAAATTTAAAACTTTCAATTTTTACTTAAAAATATGCTTTGAAACGTACTTGCCTTTTTAGGGAACTACACTTCCATTTCAGAATAACCAAAGAATCCTTTTATAAATCCTGCTTGATTTATCTCAATTCAAATTTACGTTTAAATCCCGTAAATTTCTTCTAACACTTTAAAAATAAACTCCTTTTATTTTTAATCTCATTTCTATTTCCTGGAAATCACTTCCAAAATATACTTAAAATATGATTACTAAATTCTTTATTCAAATTGTACTTTTGAAAATATATAAAAGTTTCTTGAGTAACTTAAATCAAAAAAAAAATCTTTTTTTTATATGAAGTTATTATATGAGATATTTATATTAAATTCCCTTTAGAAAACATAATACTAAATTACCTTTCAAAGAATTAAATATCATAATTATTTAAATAAATGTTTACTTACTTAAAATATATTTAATAATAATATATTTTCTAAAATATTTCTAAAATCACATTTTAAACTTTAGTTTATAAATTTGAAAACCTTTCTTTGAAAACGTAGTTAATTTTCCAGGGAATACACTTTCCATCTTAAAAAGCAATCTCACTGCTCTTCAAACGATTTGCACTTCTTATAGAATTTCCCACGGGTAATCTATACTTTTAAATTTATCCTCCGATAGATATTCCACTTCATTTATAAACCCAATTTATAAATTCTCATTCTCATTTCCTTTTTATACACCATTTGAAAAACATTTCAAATTCCCAAAACAATTTCCTGAATTTGATTTCCTTAAATTCATTACCCAACATTCCTTTTCATTTCCCTTTTTAATCCCAATTTATTTTATTTATATTTAAAATACCAGATTATATTCATCCAACTATATCACAACATAACTGAAATTTCAAATTAAACTACCATGGAATCATAAATAAAATACATTACAGATAATGAAGATAATTTCTACATTGTGAGGAATCCAGTTGGATCCCTCCAACCTGTTTCCCTGCATCCGCAGATGTTAGCCACAAATAAATATCGATCAAATCTGATAGTAATTATCATATTCAGCTAATCAATCAATCAACCATTTAAATATCAGCTATTTAAATTAAATGGTATCCAGATGTGAGTGAGGTTAACTCACCTAGAGTTTCGAAACGTCAAACGTTTTAAATTTTATATTAAATCGAACACGTTCAATTTAATGCAAAATTTTCACTGGCTCAGAATGACTCCAGATCTACACCATAGCGGCCTTCTCGTCGCTGCGATTCCGGCGCCACCAAATTCGTCGAAATCTGACCAAGTATGCACAAGATGTGAATTTTTAAAGTTTGAATCATAATTTATAAAACAATTCTTTTCATTTTATTTCGTTAACCTCAGATCTTCCATTCAAATTCTTCAACAAATCTAGGCCATCCCTCTCTTCTTCATCGCGCTCGACAAAGGCAACATCGAACCCACGTTGCCGCCATTAGGGCTAAGTCGCCGCTCCTCCTCGGCCATCACGCACCCGATCGACCACCGCCATTCGAACCCCTCACTCTCCTCCACCTACAGCCCAAAACCGGTCAAACTCGACGGCCTCTGCCCCTCATATTTCGTGCGCAAATGTACCACGTTCGAGTCCATGAAGCTATGATCCACTTCGTCATATCACATCTCGATCTCGTTTCGAAGAGACCGGGATCGAGATTTATTTCTCGAAAACCACTTTGATTCGGTTTGTACGTTTTCATGGGAAAAACGAGTTCAGACTCGAAGATGGAGTAGTGAAGTGCAAGGGCTAGTCGCTACTAATCCTGAGGATATTTTCAAAATGGATGTAGTAGGAGTAGTGCCTTCGGTTCCGTTCGAACCCGGGACAGACTTGCATGGACAATGCTTTTGGAACATCGTCAGGTGGACGATGGGCATTCTAAGTGAAACGTTCAAAAAAGTAACGCTTGGCCTCAAGCCTCAACAACCGGGAATGACTGAAAATCAGGGGTTATGCAGCAAGGCTAGGTGGGTAGCACCCATTAGGGTGAGGTCATCCCTGTCTAGGTGTCTATTTTTATTCGGCTTAGTGGTGCGGTTGCTGATCCCAACCGTGGGGTGATCTTACTCGAGATTATCTAGTAAGGGGTAGTCCCGGCATTATGTTGTAGGGGATCGGGCGTGGTCCTCGGTACACTGATGTAGACCAGGTACTGTGACAGGTGGTACCACAGTGCCTAGTCATTAGTTGGAAATCCATTCTCCATGTGCGCCTTTTACAAGTTTTGTTTGTATTACCCACTTTGTGGCTAGTAGCTGGAATTTAATCATGTAACAATTTCGGCTATTTTAATAGGTATTTGTATATAGACCCTATTATAATATCAGAGGATTTTGTAAGAAATGTTTTAGCTATCGTAAGGTAAAAACCCGACATGTTTATTTGTGGCATGGTCTTACGAGATGCTTTTGTTTTCAAAAGGGTTTTGAAACTTTAATAATCAATTTGGATGTATTTTTATCAGCTGGTATTCCAGACTGACTTGGGTGTTATTTCATTTTAATGCTCGGGTCAGACCGAGTATTATGTATATACAGGACATGATGCTTGGAAGCTCAGGAGAGGAGCTGGAGACCGAGACGTATTATCCGTACTTGTTATATCCGCTGCTATGATTGTTGATGTTGCCAGGCTGGTAATTGTTGTTTGTTTGAGATATACTCTGATGATATACTGTATAAAACAGATATAGTTTTCATTTTGTGCAAAGATCTGATATTATATATTATATTTGTTCCGCTGCGATTGTGAGATTCTGTTATTGTTTAGCTCCTTCTTTCTTCTATCTTCTTTCCTTTCCCTCAACAATCTGTCTTTTCCGACACTTGACCGTCGGCATATTATACTGTGGAGTATTTTGTGTCGATTTTCAAGGGTCGAGAAGGGCGGGTCGTCACAGATAGAACCCAGGTTTTCTTTTTAAATGGCGAATTGAAATGATACATATCCGTATCACTTGACCTAGATTAGAAAATTATATACAGACCCCGTGGTATATTTTAAATGATTTCATCTAATTTCAATACACTAAAACCCAAACCTTTTTATGGATTGATAAGGATATTTATTAATAATTATCTAGAAAAAAGATTTCTCATTGATACGGAAAAAAATATAGATAGACTATTTTATGATATGTATTTTTAAAGTATGAAATTTGGATTTAAAAATATATATTTTATGGTTCTGAGAAAGTTAAATATTAGGTTTTGAATTTGTGAATTTTATAAATTTGAAGTAAATGTGATTTTTGACTTTATATTATTTTTTAAAAATGTAAGTAAATAATGGAAATTAAATTAAAGTTTTGAAATGATATTTGAAGTAAATTGTTAAGTTTTGTTAAATTTACAAGTTAAGAAAACGGTGAATTTTGACTTAACTAATGAATTGAGTTTTAAATTGGATATTTAATTATAAAATTTTATTGCAATAAATCATATGTTAAAATTATTTAAATGTGAAATTTGAAGTCTAGAAATATGATTTATAATTTTAAAAAATAAAAATTTAAGTTTTAATGTTTATGAAGTTATAATAAAATCTAGAATTTTATTAATAGCATTTCCAAAAATGTTGTAGTCTTATGACATCATTTTCAAAGTGCTGTTGTTTTTGAGTTTAACCATGTTTACGGCATTTTATAAATTTCGTTGTTCCTGAACTAAACTATTTTGGAAACTATAAGCTACGATAGCACTTTATAAATGCTGTCGTGAAATTTGACAATGTTTTGAAATGTTATAGATTTTAACACTATTTGAGTTATATTTTAAAAGTGTTAAATGATTCAACTTTTGGAATTGATTATTTGTGAAATTTAAGGAGTTTGAATAAATTTTTATATTTAAATTTGAATTTGAATTTAAATAAGGTTTACTTGGTTATGTGTTAAATTGAATGAAATGTAATGAGATAAACGAATTTTTGAATGAAATTTTTAAATGTGTTTTGTAATGATATTTGAAATAATAAATGAATGACATATTTGATTTTAAAATGATATGTGAATTGAATATTTGAGTTAAAGAATGATAATGAATTTATAATGAAATTTGAAAAGGAAATGATTTTGAATGACATGATCTTTATTTTGATAAAGAATGTGAACTTGGAATGATATTTGATTTTGATAAATGAATATTTGAAGTTCATATTAGTATGAAAGGTTATTGAGTTTACTTGTAATTTAGGTTTATTTAAATGATATTGAGTTTATTAAGTAAATATTTCAAAACTAAGTATTAGTAAATTAAATTAAGATATATATGAAATTATCAAATTTAGTTTCGAAATGAGGTATATTAAAGCTTTGAATTATATTAAAAGATTTAATAGTTTATTTTGTGGATCAAATCTGTATTTGAAATTTATAAGATTTGAAATGTTTTGTTGGGAAACTGAATTGAATTGAAACTGAGGTTTGAATTGAATTAAATTGGAAATTTGAAAATTTGGTTTAATTGAATAAATTTGTAAAATGTAAAGAATTTAAGGAATGTTTCATGATTTCAAATGTATGATTTCGAAATGTTATGATTTCTAAAGTGTAATGATTTCAAGTATTTCGGTTTGGAAAGAGTTATAACTTTGAAAGTATTATGATTTTTGAAAGATGAATATATGTTTGAAATGGAAATGATATCGTATTGATTCGAATATAGTTTTGAAATAAAAATGGTTTTGGTTTCGAAGTATAAACTATTTTGAAAGGGATATAGTTTTGGAATGAAATGATTTGATTTTTGAAGTATAAACTATTTTGAAATGACCACGGCGTTATAATAACGATTGGTTGTTAAAGAGACAGGGATTGGAAGTTGTCATACTCTCTACCAACTCCGAAAACCACTTTAACAACCATGTACACGGTGGAGATTCCAGAATGAAGTAAGATGGTGGCGACGATCCTATTGAGGTATGAACGTGGACCCGACTCTCGGGCGTTGGCATAAGGTGGCTAAAAAAGGAGCGATCTCGGGCTAAATGGGGTAGCTCCTCTAGTAAGACGCACTTCTTCGATACTATACTCTTACTTGTGGTTGAATTTGACGTCCATCCTTTGATTTTGATTGGGAGTGTGTTCCGAGGTAGGCATGGTGGCTGCTACATTACCGCCAGCCCGTGTGTGTAATTGGCATATCTACGTTGGCATTGCCTTGTGTGCTGTGTCACTTATCATAGCGAGCCTTACTACGAGTTAGATTTGTGTCATACCTATGGAGTATCTTCTCATAGTCTCCCGATCAGGAGATATGCAGGTACTGTATAGACTATTGGCACTATTATGTGTTAAGGGGAATATTGGGTCACTCCTTAACGCTATTTTAAAGTAAGTTTATTTTACCGTAGACATTATTATAATAGCAAATATTACTACATAGTAAATAGTTTAATGGATCCTTAAAGGATGGGCGATCCCAAACATCCTTTAAGTTACTGTTGCAATTTTGTTACTGTTCACTTGTGTTGATTTACAGTTCACAAGTATTTATGTCCTGACCCGTGTGTTTTGTGTTTTGCTTTACGCTCGAGTCAGACTGAGTGATTCAGCATTCAAGACCCATCTTCGGAGTTGGAGCTTTACTAGAAGATCCAGCCATCTATTTTTCTTTCAGTATCCAGTGATTTCAGTAATGTATTCTATTTTGTATCTGATATATCTTGTTACTCTTCTGTTGTATCTTGTTTAACTCCGATGTATCTTATATATATAGTAGCTTCATGAACGTCTATCTCTTTTACTTCCGTTGCATTATTATTTACTCTGTGTCTGTATCTATGATTATTTATTTACTGTATATTCTGAGATTTACCAAATTTTATTTACAGTGCGGTATTTTGAGCAATTCATGTCCGACATGTGCGGATGCGAATGGTTGAAAATATCGGGTCGTTACATGTGGTATCAGAGCTTTGGTTTTAGGCAAAAATTAGCATATATGGTAAATGTATTTACAGAATCACTTTCATTCGAGTTTGAAACTCTTCCTTTTTGACTCGATTCCTTTCAATTTTGGAATGTTCTATGCGGTTCCAAAATCCATTCATGTCCCTCACTATTCCGTCTTCTTTTGTTTCTGAAGTATCCCATAACTCCACTTCAAATGATCTTTATAATGAGTCGGCGGTCCTGCCAATCTCAAATTGATTTGTAAAAGGGGTGAAACTCCTTTACAGCGACATCGATTCACCAGAGATTTGAGATTTTTTATATCATCGGTTTAGATGCTAGTATCTCTTATTATCCCAAATTCTATCTTATGAGACCGAATATAGATTTACCCCAGAAAATCCACATCGATCTTATTCTTTAAGTCACGGTTGACCCGATTAAGGTTGCACGCGATTTATATAAGCTTATCCATCTTCCTATTCTGTTATTTAATCATTTCATCTTTGTTTCCAACTTATCTTCAAATCATTCTCGAAGTGTATATGTAAACTAATATTTAAAATGTTTTATATATTGTGTTGTTTGAGTTGTTGATGTTGATTTGGGTTTCTGATCGATTCGTCTGATCAACGCTATCGATAAGTTTTCCAAAACACTTGAACAGAGCAAACTGGCACAATATGGTTTTTCTAATATAGGAATGAAAAAAAAATTGTAACTATATTATAAATATTTCTAGATTTTATTGAATTGGGTGTTAAGAAATAATATTTGATTTTATATATCATTATCTCTTGTTTCATATATAAATAATTGGACTATAAACATGGTGATAAATTTATTTGCAAATTTAAAATGAATTTAAAATAAGAATTTGAGAATTTAATTTCCGATGGATTTCAAACCTTGTGTTTAAAGTTTTAAAGGATATATTATTTAAAGTAATTTCTAATAAAGAATTTTAAAGTTTAAAATTAGTGCTCTTCTCTTTGTCGCTGGAAAATAATTTCGGTGATGAATGCACCATCATCAACATTCATTTTCGAGTTTCGAAGTGAAGAGACCGTTCTGTAGTCTTGCTACAGTTTTATTTTAGGGAATTTAATTGATTTGAATTTCTAAAATAAGATTGGATTTATAACATATGCTGATATATGATTTAAATTTGAATGTATATATATATACTATATGTGCATTTATTTATCTCTAAATAGTTTGGAATTTATCGAAAATTTAATTCCTAAATTTTATCTTGAAAGATTATTTTTAAGTATAATTTCAAGATTTGGATAAATATTCAATCTTGGAATGATTAAATTAGAAAGTTTTATTTGTATAATACATAATTTCATTCCAATATAACTTATCTAAATTATACAGAAGTTGAATATGTAATTGGATAATATACAATATAAAAAAATGATTTTATAAGTAAAATTTGAGTGGTTATAATAAATGTTATACACTTAAATTTTAGTTACAAAAATATTAACAGAGGTAAATAGAGAAAAAAGGGTAATAGAATAATTTACAATATAAAATGATGTTAAAGGAACTAAGAATAAATTAAAGCAGTTATAATAAGTGTAATATATTTAACATAGGTGATAAAATATATTGAGAGGAATAAATTTAATTTTAATTAGGAATAAAAAAGAATTAATTTATTGAGTACATTATGAGTATAATAAATGTTTTTTTTCAAATCCATGATTTTAGAGATTGTTAATCTAAGATAATTCGATGATAAGATAATGAAATTAGAGATGATTAAGCTTTATTTAACTTATGTAAAATTAATTTTCAATTTAAGTTGAAAATTTTCATGGTTTCAAATTTATTATCTTTTTTTTTCGAACTATCTTTTGGTTGTCTTTATTTTCCTTATCATGCAACAGAATGGAGAGGCTATTGCTTATACCAGTCTGTTTAGAAATCTTTCTATAATCTTTGGTACTCATTTTGAATCTGAGCAATGGTTGTCATCCACAGACCGTCGGTCAAGCGGAAAGGGTGAATCAGATTTTAGAAGATCCTTTTCGTGCTTGTGTTCTTGATTCTGGAGGATCTTGGGAAAATCATCTGCACTTCTTAAACTTACCTATAACAACAGTTATCAGGTATAATTTTAATCTTCTTGTCATCTTGTCTTAATCCTATTTCATTTTATCTTTTTTTGTGTTTTATCGTACCTCATTTCTTTTCGAGGACAAAAAGTTTTGAGTGGGGGAGAGTGTAACAATCATGTATTTAGTGATTATTTTAATTGTATATTTTGTAATTGGATTTTTGATTTAAAAACTTTATTTTATTTATTATAATTGATAAATTTTGTTATTTTAAATATAAACTTTGATTTTTATGTGAATTAGAATTCCAAACATGACTAAATAGAATATTTACCAAAAATGTGAATTTTGGTCAATGCGGTCAAACTTTGACTTTTAAATTTAAAAATTTAAAAATTTAAAAATTTGAATTTTTTAAATTTTTTCTTTTATATGAAATAAATATAATTTCAAGTATACTGCTTTTCGTTTCATTGAAATCCGATTAATATTGTGAAAGTTATGCTTTTTAAACCATTGTATGTAAATTAGTTATTTAACAAAATTGTTTATTTTCTTTTTCACTTTATTTTTGTTTGTCTTTTATTTTTATCTACTGAATTTTATTTTGTTTGTTTTTAATAAAAGAAATTAGAAATTTGAAGAGACAAAGCCTTTTCATTTTCTGATGACTTTTCATTTACTTTATCTTTCATTTTTCTTTGCCTTTTCATTTCATTCTTTTGGCCGTACACTCATATGCATATCCGTGTATTTTCATTTTCTTTTCATGTGAAAAAAAATTTCCTTCTCAACTTCATTTCTCACGGCCAAAGGTTTTGGTGAGTAATGGCTTCTCTTTTCTTCCTTGTCTTCTTCATTTTTTACATTGTTTTGGCCATGCTTTCTCTTGCCTAGCTCAGCCTCAACCACCACCATCTTCTCCTACCACCACAACCATCTCCTCCTATTCATCATCCTCTGCCAAATACCTACCCTTCAGATCATATCTGGGCCGTGCCTTACTCCATGACCAAAACACCACAAAAAGTTGCAAAAACTCCTTAAAAACATTGCATAGTCGACCTTAACTTCATCACCACCACCATATATTGCCTCGGCCACCTCCCCTTGCTCCACCACCACCATGACCTAACCCCTGACCATTAGCCTCCCCTCTGTCGAGACCTGAATCATGCATGGCCGAGCCCAATATTGCACTAAGCCGAGCCTACAAGCACCAAAAACTCTACCTAGCGACCTTGTCCCTTTGCATTCTTGATGTTGTAACTCCTACCTCTTCCAATTCCATGTTAGCCGTGCCATATGGACCCAAACCCGAGCCATTTACCACTATAGCACCATCATGGCCGAGCATATGTTTCACCTAGGCCAATCACTTGAATGGTTAAGGCAAGGTCGAGCCATCTTGTTCCTTGTTAAATTTTATTTCATTTGTTTCAATATTGTTTTGTGTTATAAATATATGTTTATAATGTCTTGTTTTAATTGTTGCATACAAGATAAACATCTTGGCTCTCCATTCATTCAAATCAAAAGTCATGCTGTATCATGCTTGTCGTGCTTTTGAAATCGTTCTTATGTGTCATAGTGGTCTCTAGCTTTGATAAAGGTGAATCCTTCTCACTCTGACATTTTTACTTATGAAATGGTAAATGGATGACAAGTGATTAGTAATTAAAAAATTTATGCAAGTTAATGATGATTATATGATATGTTATACCATGTTATTACCATGTTTACTTTATTAATTATCACCTGACATATGATAAATGATAGTATATTGTGACATTGACATGTTAGTATAATTGTTTATATTGTTTATGCATATGTTCACACTGTAAGTTCCCTGTTAGAATAGAATCACTATGAGTTGAAATGATACATACCCGAACGGACATTAGAATAGATAAAAATCATTATGAGCTGAAATGATAGACTTAAGTGATTTTTATTGTACTTTACTTGACTTGGGATTACGGGTTTGAAACGATAGAACCCGGGTTTTCTTTTTAAATGGCGGATTGAAATGATACATATCAGTATCACTTGACCTAGGTTAGAAAATTATATACAGATCCCGTGGTATATTTTAAATGATTTTTCTTATGATATGTATTTTTAAAGTATGAAATTTTGATTTTAAAATATATATTTTATGGTTCTGAGAAAGTTAAATATTAAGTTTTGAATTTGTGAATTTAAGTATGTAAATTTGAAGTAAATGTGATTTTTGACTGTATATTATATTTTAAAAATGTAAGTAAACAATGGAAATTAATTTAAAGTTTTGAAATGATATTTTAAGTAAAATTTTAAGTTTTGTTAAATTTACAAGTTAAGAAAACAGTGAATTTTGACTTAACAAATGAATTGAGTTTTAAATTGGATATTTAATTATCAAATTTTGTTATGATAAATCATATGTTAAAATTATTTAAATGTGAAATTTTGAAGTCTAGAAGTATGATTTATAAGTTTAAAATAATAAAAATTTAAGTTTTAATGTTTCTAAAGTTATAATAAAATCTGGAAGTTTATTAATAGCATTTCCAAAAATGCTATAGTCTTATGACAGCATTTTTAAAGTACTGTTGTTTTTTAGTTTAACTATGTTTACGGCATTTTATAAATGCCGTTATTCCTGAACTAAACTATTTTGGAAACTATAAACTACGATAGCACTTTATAAATGCTGTCGTTGCTGAAATTTGACAATCTTTTGAAATATTATAGACTTTAACACTGTTCGAGTGATATTTTAAAAGTGTTAAATGATATAACTTTTGGAATTGATTATTTACGAAATTTAAGGAGTTTTGAATATATTTTTATAATTAAATTTGAAATTTAAGGAATTTAAATTGAATTTGAATTTAAATAAGGTTTACTTGGTTATGTGTTAAATGAAATGAAATGTAATGAGATAAACGAATTTTTGAATGAAATTTTTAAATGTGTTTTGTAATGATATTTGAAATAATAAATTAATGACATTTTGATTTTAAAATGATATGTAAATTGAATATTTGAGTTAAAGAATGATAATGAATTTATAATGAAATTTGAAAAGGAAATGATTTTGAAATGGTTTTGAATGACATGATCTTTATTTTGATAAAGAATGTGAACTTGGAATGATATTTGATTTTGATAAATGAATATTTGAAGTTTATATTAGTATGAAAGGATATTGAGTTTACTTGTAATTTGGGTTTATTTAAATGATATTGAGTTTATTAAGTAAATATTTCAAAACTAAATATTAGTAAATTAAATTAAGATACATATGAAATTATCAAATTTAGTTTTGAAATGAGGTATATTAAAGCTTTGAATTATATTGAAAGATTTAATAGTTTATTTTGTGGATCAATTCTGTATTTGAAATTTATAAGATTTGAAATGTTTTGTTGGAAAACTGAATTGAATTGAAACTGAGGTTTGAATTGAATTAAATTGGAAATTTGAAAATTTGGTTTAATTGAATAAATTTGTAAAATGTAAAGAATTAAAGGAATGTTTCATGATTTCAAATGTATGATTTCGAAATGTTATAATTTCCAAAGTGTAATGATTTCAAGTATTTTGATTTGGAAAGAGTTATAACTTTGAAAGTATTATGATTTTTGAAAGATGAATATATGTTTGAATGGAAATGATATCGTATTGATTTAAATATAGTTTTGAAATAAAAATGGTTTTGGTTTCGAAGTATAAACTATTTTGAAAGGGATATAGTTTTGAAATGAAGTGATTTGATTTTTGAAGTATAAACTATTTTGAAATGACCACGGCGTTATAATAACGATTGGTTGTTAAAAATACCGGGATCGGAAGTTGTCATACTCTCTACCTACTCCGAAAACCACTTTAACAACCGTGTGTACGCGGTGGAGATTCCAGAATGAAGTAGGATGGTGGCAACGATCATATTGAGGTATGAACGTGGACCCGACTCCCGTGGGTTGACATAAGGTGGCTAAAACAGGAGCGATCTCGGGCCAAAAGGGGTAGCTCCTCTGGTCGGACGCACTTCTTCGATACTATACTCTTACTTGTGGTTGATTTGATGGTCATCCTCCGATTTTGATTGGGAGTGTGTTCTGAGGTGGGCGTAGTGGCTGCTATGTTACCGCCAGCCCGTGTGCGTAATTGGTATATCTACGCTGACATTGCCTTATGTGCCGTGTCAACTATCATAGCGAGCCTTACTACGAGTTTGATTTGTGTCGTACCTATGGAGTATCTTCTCATAGTCTCCCGACCAGGAGATATGCAGGTACTGTATAGACTATTGGCACTATTATGTGTTAAGGGGAATATTGGGTCACTCCTTAACGCTATTTTAAAGTAAGTTTATTTTACAGTAGACATTATTATAATAGCGAATATTACTACATAGTAAATAGTTTAACGGATCCTTAAAGCATGGGCGATCACAAGCATCCTTTAAGTTACTGATGCATTTTTGTTACTGTTCACTTGTGTTGATTTACAGTTCATAAGTATTTATGTCCTGACTCGAGTGTTTTGTGTTTTGCTTTACGCTCGAGTCAGACTGAGTGATTCAGCATTCAAGGTCCATCTTCGGAATTGGAGCTTTGCTTGAAGATCCAGCCATCTATTTTGCTTTCAATATCCAGTGATTTGAATAATGTATTCTATTTTGTACCTGGTATATCTTGTTACTCTTCTGCTGTAT
Organism: Allium cepa; assembly: GCA_030765085.1. Taxonomy (NCBI): domain Eukaryota; kingdom Viridiplantae; phylum Streptophyta; class Magnoliopsida; order Asparagales; family Amaryllidaceae; genus Allium; species Allium cepa. The sequence continues at coordinate 586,978,973 of CM060940.1, forward strand.
CTTGTTTAACTTTGATGTATCTTATATATATGTATATAGTAGCTTCATGAACTACATCTCTTTTACTTCCGCTGCATTATTATTCACTCTGTGTCTATGATCTGTGATTATTTATTTACCGTATATTTTGAGATTTTTCAAATTTTATTTACAATGCGGTATTTTGAGCAATTCAAGTCCGACATGTGCGGATGCGAATGGTTGAAAATATCGGGTCGTTACATTTCAAACATTTAAAAAAAAAGTTCAAAATAAAAGCGCAAACTAGCTTGTGCTTTCCTGATAGAAAGCGTGGGTTAACTTGCGCTTTTCAAAAATTTCAAAAGTTTTAAAATTTTCAAAATTAAAAAAAAAAAAATCAAAGTCTAAAAGTTGCAAATTAACTTGCATTTTCTATTAGAAAAGTGCAAAACACCTTGCGTTTTCTATTTTTCAAAAATAGGGACTAAATTTACATATTTATATCTACATGGACTTTTTCTAACAACATCAAAAATAGGAACCTGCAACTCGTTTCTTGTTTAAAAATACTTTCATTCCTTATTGTTAGTGGAAGTGCACGTGGCACTAAAATCTTTACCGTCTAGGTGAAGCAACACCTTTCTTTACCTCTATATTAGTTGAAACTGAATATTCTTGAAACCATGGTGCCACCCGTGGTCATAAAACGAACAATTATTTAAAGAACCAAAGTTACCGAGTCTTCCTAATTTGAATTTAGTAAACAGTTCCAGAGAGACTATCAATAAGGTCTTCGGTTTTATTGAAAATCTCTTTTAGTCTCTCACTTTGTAAGTTCCTTAGAGAGTATCAATAAAACCTGACCTTATTGATAGTCTCTCCGCTTTGTAAGTTCTCAAACGAACATTGAATTAGGCTCATATGCGTATAATAATAGCTGGATACTTTTTCCCATTTCCAACAATATGTTTATTGCTTTAATGTAAAAGAAAAATAACAATGAAGCGAAATGAAAATAATTTGTTTATCCATCTGAATACTGATCCAATGTTACAAAAAACCCAGTAATATAAAAAATTATAATCAGAGTTGGCATGTAAGAAATTCTAATTAGAGCATGATGAAAATTCACAGTAAGCCTACCTAACCATTAGTAAATACAAACAAAATAAAACATGGAAGCCTATACTACTGTTTAGGCCATGTACATCTTATTTTCGCACATTTGCAGTATAATATCTCTTTGAATGTAGTTATTATGGCCAATTTTGTAAGGCTTGACTTGCAGATGCAGAGAAACAATCGCATCCTATAACATCCTTTTATAGCATTTTGATCAAAACAAATCCAGTGTTTCATTATCATCTCCCTAAAGCCTAAGAAACTCTACCAACATAAAGTCATACCATCACAGCATCCATCATTGTGAAAACCGACATCTACCTAACTTGTCTAGAAAGAATATGTTGATTTAGCTTGAAATATATATCCCACAAATGCTGGTGATCTATAAAGTGAATATGTTGATGGCATTTAGTTGGAAGATTCTGATTCTTGTAGAGAGCAACTTTCGATTGTTATATTGCAAGTATATTAAACTTGTCGAAGCGTCAGGGCATGACACAAAATAGTATAAACCTAGTCCAGCAATATATGGTCACAAAACAGTGTTTTATAGGTTTTTTTTGACTAACGACAAACCAAAAATAGTAAAATCTAATGGTCTTAGTGCATTACGGTTGGGTAAATTTCATTTGAAAGCTACTCGTTCGCTTTATTTCATTAAACATTGTAAAGCTTGTCCAAAATATCAAAAGCAACCTGGAAAAATAAAAAAGATGTCGATGAGTAAGAGTGAACAATCTTCCTTATACGTTTGTATAAGCAATATACATGGAAGAACAGAGTAGTATATTGTAAAAATCCTGTTGATAATGATCTAATTAATTATGATTAATTAGTGTTGATTAATTTAAATTTGAGATTTTAAAAGTTTAATTTTTAAAATTTAATCTAATTTGAATAATTGATTCAAATTAGTGGATTTCGATTTAGTCGAAATATTATTTGTATCAATTATTGGATTTTAAAATTTTAAAATAGTATTGCTTGTAAAGATCCAAAATATATATTATAAAAAGATTATTACACTTAGTTTGATTTATTTAATTAGTTAGGCTAATTAACTTTATTGATTAAGCTAAGTATTGAGTTAACTTATGTTTGTTTGGCCTTCTTACAATCATTCTATCCCACTAGCCTTTTTCAATCTATTTAACTTCCTAAAATCAAATCTTTGGAAGAGAAAATTACAAATTCATATATGTTCTTTTCATTCCTTGAGAAGCAAAATATCATTTACTTTCTCCCAGTAAACAAATAAAGCCCAAATCCCCTTTTATACTAATTATCAATCCCTATATCAATTCGCGAATTTCTTGGATGGAGCATAACTACCAAGGAACACTCGACTTCGGCATAGGGCTTCGAGCACGCGAGCGACAGGGGAGGAGCACGACGTGACCTGGGTGGTTCTTCGACGAGCAGCGAATCGATGAAGGCGGCTAGTGGTGACGATGGTAGCTAGGGCAGGCTAGGGCGACGTAAAGGTTGGTAATCGTTTCAGGTGGCAGGGCGATAATCATGGTTGAATAGCATGCCGATGACAGCAGATGTAGGCCTGTGGTTGGCACGAACTTCGAGGGAGCAGTGTAAAACAAATAAAGCCCAAAGCCCCTTTTATACTAATTATCAATCCCTATATCAATTCGCGAATTTCTTGGATGGAGCATAACTACCAAGGAACACTCGACTTCGGCATAGGGCTTCGAGCACGCGAGCGACAGGGGAGGAGCACGACGTGACCTGGGTGGTTCTTCGACGAGCAGCGAATCGATGAAGGCGGCTGGTGGTGACGATGGTAGCTAGGGCAGGCTAGGGCGACGTAGAGGTTAGTAATCGTTTCAGGTGGCAGGGCGATAATCATGGTTGAATAGCATGCCGATGACAGCAGATGTAGGCCTGTGGTTGGCACGAACTTCGAGGGAGCAGTGTAGTCGCTGTTTTAGGGTGATTCACGAATCTTTGGTGAGTTAATCTCTCACGAAATCTATCTCTAAAAATATATGAATTATATGCTGAAATAGTTAGTTTGATTTTGGATAATTTGTGATTATTTGATTGTCTATGCATATGCATTTAGTTGCTCACTGGAATTGCATGCAACCCTGAAAGTCACGTTCCCACATCTATTGTTTTACTTTTGTGCGTCCTTGTGCCGTGTCTTGAAATCTCTTTTAAGTATGCCCGTAGCCAAATGTTAAACGACCTTGCTCTGTTGCCTTGTAATGAGTGATGCGTTCATTACCAGTTGCGTTGGTTTTGTATGCATGTTCCCTATATCATGGAAGGAGATCACATATTCCCGGTTACTTGGTTTTGTTTCGTATGTCCTATATAGGTATAGAAATTTACATACTTCTAGCTCATTGTCTTAGTTATAAAACATAGAATAGCATGGACAGGACACTTCCTTTTTAAGTATTTGGGTCAATATATATATATATATATATATATATATATATATATATATATATATATATATTAGTAAATGTTCATGTGTAATGCCTTATGCAATAGACCACATTTAAGTAAGCCTAAGTGCAAAATTCGTTTTCATGAATAGTAGTAGGATGTTGCTTCTTTTGTTTTGTATGTCTTGCTTTTGCTTTGTAGCAACTTTAAATATATCCTTGCCTGTAGCTATTGCTCCTTTTCAGAAGTAGTCTTTTGTTTCATGAATATATTCTTGCCTTTGCATTAAATGCAAATGTCCTTTGTGAATCCATGCTTTGTTCTGTTGCTTTGAAATGAAGCAAGCACCCTTCACCTAATGCAATTGTACACATTAATTTAGACTTATATGAAAATTCCTCTTTTGTGAATAGTGCTTTAGTTGTTTTGAATTCCTTTTCCTGTCATTTGGTTTGTTTAATACTTTGACTTTGCTATATATTTAAATTGCTCTGTCACTTGAGAATATGGTCATGCACCATATTATATTGTCCTATTGCCTTGAAAATAGTCCTTAGTTTAGCTTGGTATAATACTTTAAGTTAGTATTTCACACCTGGAAAATTTTCGTATATAACCTGTTCATGCTTTGATATAAAGTAAATTTGCTCTATGAATGAAATAGGGACGTGTGCTATTCATGTTATGTATATTATCACTTACTGTGTTACCCATTCTTATGTATGTAATGATGGCATGAGACGTTCGCTTTTGGAAAATAAACCTGTCTTTGAATTTATATATTAAAACATGCATATATGTTGTACAGTTAATTTAAAGATATAAGATTTCACTTATTGCAGTACTACACCTATTACTTGCAGTGTGTGCGCGCGCGTGTATATAAAGTCATGTTTTAGTGAATAAGTATAGAGGAGTTTCAAAAATAAAGCTTGCGAATAGATTATTGCTTGTCTTAGTACTTACTGGCACTAGCAGCCTGTCACTTTTATTTATATTATAGGCTAACTTTACATGTAGCATTATGAACCAGTAGGAAAATCTTACAAGTATCTTTTATTTTATTCTTTTGTAGTTAGACTATAATATATTTATATGTATACAATTCTTTCTTGATGAGCTACAAACACATATAGACCAGTAAAAGATTGTATATGAGAAGTTTATTATAAAAATATAGATACAATTTATTTATGGTTTATAAATGAATAGTTTGATGGAAATTTAAATTAACTATTATTTTTACTTAGAGAGAAAAAGTAATTTGAGAACCTTAATTCTATAATTTGGGGAGTACTACTAATCGACTTAGTGTCATCAGTTGATTTACATGCTTTCGAGTAATGCTTCGTTGAATATGGTATAACTCATTAAATAGGATGTTTGAGTGGAATTTACTAGCCCATTAACGAATCTCAAATTTCATCGGGTAGTATGGGATGCCTTGGTTAAATTCTGGTGATCGTATTTGGAAAAGTACTTAACACTTTAGAGTTGTATTCTCTTCTGGTGTGCGACAAGTGGTTGCTAGATCTTTAGAAGAATATGGTTTAGGTTTTCCAGTGGTATCCGTGATAAGTGATATTTAATAGTTTTTAGTAAATACTTGATTTTCACCATATCTTGTATGGGATGTATTGATTAAATTCTAGTGATTATTGAAGGTGACAGTATTTGGCAATTTAGAATTTACTCTCTTTTGGTGTGCGACAAGTGGCTGCTAGATCCTTAAGAAGTTTATTCCCGAATTTTCATTTCGAACATAATAAAATAATAATATTAAATAAATGTAGATTTATCGAGTCATGATTTTTACGAACGCTTTGATCGGTATGGACTATCCTTGAGACCATTCTGTGATTCTGTGTTCCTGGTCTGAGTACGATCCTTGGTATCGGATCGGTTCGAGTGATACCAATTTGTTTGTTTGTTTGCCACGGGTTTTGAGTACAATCATTGCGATTGTTTTGGACGATCATTACGATCGGTTTGGATTAAGATCTCTTGAATTATGGATATTTGGATTCTGTGATTGCTCTGTATTCGTGAAATAAACATATATTCTTGTGTCGTGTGTTCGTGAAATAAACATATATTCTTGTGTCGTGTGTTCATGAAATAAATATACGTTCATGTGTCTTGTGATGGATGTTGAGTTAATTATGTGATTTTGTATTTAGTGATTAGTTCGTGTTTGTGACACCCTGTACTGAGTTAATCATTGATATTTGTGTGTCTAGAGATATTGTGTTTTGTTCTGTGAATTCAATCCTGAGCATCTGTATTTACTTATACGTTGTTTGTTCATGTGCTTTATTTTGTTCTCACTCTTTTGGATATTTAGAGATAGTCTGACTCGGGTGTTATTTTGCTCGGGTCAGGCCGAGACTTTTTAGGTTATATGATATGTTGACCTTTGAATGGTTGTGCTAGTAAGGAGATAAAAGTTTGGACTTTTAGTTTATCCCATTTAGGAACTTGGACCTTGCATATAAAATGTATAATTGAGATTAGAGAACTGATAAATTTGTATAAAAATCGAGTTTAGTATTTCATTTTGTAAACTAAATAATTTTTATATGTATAAGTTAAGATTTATTCCACTGTAATCTATGACTGTTATTTATATGATATATTATTCTGATTCTGAGGAATCGGTGTGACTATTACTTTGTATTAGTATTGTACACGTCAAATTCAGTTAAGATATTAAGTGAAAAGGTATAAATGATGTGTCAGTATTAGTATAAGGATATATTCACATTCGATCACTTTTAATAAGCGTATTCTCTGGATTAGCAGACGACATTACTTGTAATGTTCTTTGCTAAACTGGGCATCGCGGTGGGCTAGTTACATTTTGGTATCAGAGCAGTGTCGGAACATTATAGCATATAATATTACGGACCCGAGACCTAGATGACTTAGAGTCCTATCCCTTGGGGTGTGTAGTAGATAGTTATATTAATTATCTAATTAGGGATAGGAATATAAAATAATTTAACTGGAGTGAATTAATTTTAAAGTAAACAATTTTACTTTTATATAAAAGAATTGGAGAAAATTGAGTAAATACTTTTAAGAGTTAAATGATCTAGGAATAATCAAAGTTGCGCAGCGGAATTTAAGACATTGAATTGTTCCGATGTAATTGATTATGTATGTTTTGATTGATTGGCTGATTGGTTGTTAGGAATTGATTGCTTAGTTGCATTTATTTAAAATTAGATGCATGGATATTAGTGATAATAAAATAAATGCATCTAAACTTGTGATTATCTATTGTGTTAACTTATCCGGACGTTGTTTAAGGATCTTGATCGATATGTGGGACGTTATACTATAGATAGGGGTTCCTAAACGTCGAACGTGACATTTTGACATAAATAAAAATTGAAACTTGGAAATTAAATTAAGGATTTTCTTCAATTATGGAAATTGTGGGGACGCAATTTTTCTTTAAGGGGGAAGTCTGTAACAACCCTATTGATAATGACCTAATTAATTATGATTAATTAGTGTTGATTAATTTAAATTTGAGATTTTAGAAGTTTAATTTTTGAAATTTAATCTAATTTGAATAATTGATTCAAATTAGTGGATTTCGATTTAGTCGAAATATTATTTGTATCAATTATTGGATTTTAAAATTTGAAAATAGTATTGCTTGTAAATATTCAAATTATATTATAGAAAATAATTACATTTAGTTTGATTTATTCAATTAGTTAGGCTATTTAAATCTACTGATTAAGCTAAGTATTGAATTAACTTATGTTTGTTGGGACTTCTTACAATCATTTTACAATCAGTTTAGCCCACTAGCCTTTTTTAATTTATTTAACTTCCTAAACTCAAATCCTTTAGAAGAGAAAATTACCAATTCATATATGTTCGTTTCATTCCTTGAGAAGCAAAATATCATTTACTTTCTCCCTGTAAACAAATAAAGTCCAAATCCCCTTTTATACTAATTATCAATCTCTATATCAATTCGCGAATTTCTTGGATGGAGCATGACTACCAAGGAATACTTGACTTCGGCATAGGGCTTCGAGCACGCGAGCGACAGGGGAGGAGCACGACGTGACTTGGGTGGTTCTTCGACGAGCAGCGAATCGATGAAGGCGGCTGCTGGTGACGATGGTTGCTAGGGCAGGCTAGGCGACGTAGAGGTTGGTAATCGTTTCAGGTGGCAGGGCGATAATCATGGTTGAATAGCATGCCAATGACAGCAGATGTAGGCCTGTGGTTGGCGCGAACTTCGAGGGAGCCGTGTAGTCGCTGTTTCGGTGTGATTCACGAATCTTTGGTGAGTTAATCTCTCACGAAAACTATCTCTAAAAATATATGAATTATATGCTGAAATATTTAGTTTGATTTTGGATATTTTGTGATTATTTGATTGTCTATGCATATGCATTTAATTGCTCACTGGAATTGCATGCAACCCTGAAAGTCACGTCCCCACATCTATTGTTTTACTTTTGTGCGTCCTTGTACCGTGTCTTGAAATCTCTTTTAAGTATGCCTGTAGCCAAATGTTAAACGACCTTGCTTTGTTGCCTTGTAATGTGTGATGCATTCATTACCAGTTGCGTTGGTTTTGTATGCATGTTCCCTATATCATGGAAGGAGATCACATATTCCCAGGTACTTTGGCTTTGCTTGGTATGTCCCATATAGGTATAGAAATTTACATACTTCTAGCTCATTGTCTTAGTTATAAAACATAGAATAGTATGGACAGTACACTTCCTTTTTAAGTATTTGGGTCAATATATATATATATATATATATATATATATATATATATATATATATATATATTAGTAAATGTTCATGTGTAATGCCTTATGCAATAGACCACATTTAAGTAAGCCTAGGTGCAAAATTCGTTTTCATTAATAGTAGTAGGATGTTGCTTCTTTTGTTTTGTATGTCTTGCTTTTGCTTTGTAGCAACTTTAAATATATCCTTGCCTGTAGCTATTGCTTCTTTTCAGAAGTAGTCTTTTGTTTCATGAATATATTCTTGCCTTTGCATTAAATGCAAATGTCCTTTGTGAATCCATGCTTTGTTCTGTTGCTTTGAAATGAAGCAAGCACCCTTCCCCTAATGCAATTGTACACATTAATTTAGACTTATATGAAAATTCCTCTTTTGTGAATAGTGCTTTAGTTGTTTTGAATTCCTTTTCCTGTCATTTGGTTTGTTTAGTACTTTGACTTTGCTATATATTTAAATTGCTCTGTCACTTGAGAAGATGGTCATGCACCATATTATACTGTCCTATTGCCTTGAAAAATAGTCCTTAGTTTAGCTTGGTATAATACTTTAAGTTAGTATTTCACACCTGGAAAATTTTCGTATATAACATGTTCATGCTTTGATATAAAGTAAATTTGCTCTATGAATGAAATAGGGACGTGTGCTATTCATGTTATGTATATTATCACTTACTGTGTTACCTATTCTTATGTATGTAATGATGGCATGAGACGTTCGCTTTGGGAAAATAAACTAGTCTTTGCATTTATATATTAAAACATGCATATATGTTGTACAGTTAGTTTAAAGTTATAAGATTTCACTTATTGCAGCACTACACCTATTACTTACCTTGTACATATATATAAAGTCATGTTTTAGTGAATAAGTATAGAGGAGTTTAAAAAATAAAGCTTGCGAATAGATTATTGCTTGTCTTAGTACTTACTGTCACTAGCAGCCTGTCACTTTTATTTATATTATAGGCTAACTTTACATGTAGCATTACGAACCAGTAGGAAAATCTTACAAGTATCTTTTATTTTATTCTTTTGTAGTTGGACTATATTATATTTATATGTGTACAATTCTTTCTTGATGAGATACAAACACATATAGACGAGTAAAAGATTTTATATGAGAAGTTTATTATAAAAATATAGATACAACTTATTTATGGTTTATAAACGAATAGTTTGATGGAAATTTAATTTAACTATTTTTTTTTTACTTAGAGAAAAAAAAAGTAATTTGAGAACCTTAATTCTATAGTTTGAGGAGTACTACTAATCGACTTAGTGTCATCAGTTGGTTTACATGCTTTCGAATAATGCTTCGTTGAATATGGTATAACTCATTGAATAAAATATTTGAGTGGAATTTACTAGCCCATTAACGAATACTCGAATTTCACCGGGTAGTATGGGATGCCTTGATTAAATTTTTGTTATCGTATTTGGAAAAGTACTTAACACTTTAGAGTTGTGTTCTCTTTTGGTGTGCGACAAGTGGTTGCTAGATCTTTAAGAGAATATGGTTTAGGTTTTTCAGTGGTATCCGTAATAAGTGATATTTAATAGTTTTTAGTAAATACTTGAATTTCACCATATCTTGTATGAGATGTATTGATTAAATTCTAGTGATTATTGAAGGCGACAGTATTTCGCAATTTAGAATTTACTCTCTTTTGGTGTGCGACAAGTGGCTGCTAGATCCTTAAGAAGTTTATTCCCGAATTTTCATTTTGAACATAATAAAATAATAATTTTAAATAAATGTAGATTTATTGAGTCATGGTTTTTACGACCGTTTTGATCGGTATGGACTATCCTTGAGACCATTCTGTGATTCTGTGTTCCTGGTTTGAGTATGATACTTGTTATTGGATCGGTTCGAGTGATACCAATTTGTTTGTTTGTTTGCCATGGTTTTTGAGTACAATCATTGCGATTGTTTTGGACGATCATTACGATCGGTTTGGATTAAGATCTCTTGAATTTTGGATATTTAGATTCTGTGAATGCTCTTTATTCGTGAAATAAACATATATTCTTGTGTCGTGTGTTCGTGAAATAAATATACGTTCATGTGTCTTGTGATGGATGTTGTGTTAATTCTGTGACTTTGTGTTTAGTGATTACTTCGTGTTTGTGACACCCTGTGCTGAGTTAATCATTGATATTTGCATGTCTAGAGATATTGTGTTTTGTTCTGTGAATTCAATCTTGAACGTCTGTATTAACTTGTATGTTGTTTGTTCATGTGCTTTATTTTGTTCTCACTCTTTTGGATATTTAGAGATAGTCTGATTCGGGTGTTATTTTGCTCAGGTCAAGCCGAGACTTTTCAGGTTACAGGATATGTTGACCTTTGAATGATTGTGCTAGCAAGAAGATAAAAGTTTGGACTTTTAGTTTATCCCATTTAGGAACTTGGACTTTGTATATAAAATGTATGATTGAGATTAAAAAATTGTTAAATTTGTATAAAAATCGAGTTTAGTATTTCATTTTGTAAACTAAATAATATGTATATATATTAGTAAATGTTCATGTGTAATGCCTATGCAATAGACCACATTTCAGTAAGCCTACGTGCAAAATTCGTTTTCACGAATAGTAGTAGGATGTTGCTTCTTTTGTTTTGTATGTCTTGCTTTTGCTTTGTAGCAACTTTAAATATATCCTTGCCTGTAGCTATTGCTTCTTTTCAGAAGTAGTCTTTTGTTTCATGAATATATCCTTGCCTTTCCATTAAATGCAAATGTCCTTTGTGAATCTATGCTTTGTTCTGTTGCTTTGAAATGAAGCAAGCACCCTTCCCCTAATGCAATTGTACACATTAATTTAGACTTATATGAAAATTCCTCTTTTGTGAATAGTGCTTTAGTTGTTTTGAATTCCTTTTCCTGTCATTTGGTTTGTTTAATACTTCGACTTTGCTATATATTTAAATTGCTCTGTCACTTGAGAATATGGTCATGCACCATATTATATTGTCCTATTGCCTTGAAAAATAGACCTTAGTTTAGCTTAGTGTAATACTTTAAGTTAGTATTTCACACCTGGAAAATTTTCATATATAACCTGTTCATGCTTTGATATAAAGTAAATTTGCGAAATAGGGACGCGTGCTATTCATGTTATGTATATTATTACTTACTGTGTTACCCATTCTTATGTATGTAATGATGGCATGAGACGTTCGCTTTTGGAAAATGAACTTGTCTTTGCATTTATGTATTAAAACTTGCATATATGTTGTACAGTTAGTTTAAAGTTATAAGATTTCACTTAATTGCAGCATTACACCTATTACTTACATTGTGTGTGTGTCTATATATATATATATATATATATATATATATATATATATATATATATATATATATATATATATATATATATATAAGTCATGTTTTAGTGAATAATTACAGAGGAGTTTCAAAAATAAAGCTGCGAATAGATTATTTCTTGTCTTAGTACTTACCGTCACCAGCAGCCTGACACTTTTATTTATATTATAGGCTAACTTTACATGTAGTATCATGAATCAGTAGGAAAATCTTACAAGTATCTTTAATTTTATTCTTTTGTAGTTTGACTATAATATATTTATATGTATACAATTCTTTCTTGATGAGATATAAAAACATATAGACCAGTAAAAGATTTTATATGAGACGTTTATTATAAAAATATAGATATAACTTATTTATGGTTTATAAACGAATAGTTTCATGGAAATTTAATTTATTTACTTTTTACTTAGAGGAAAAAAAGTTAATTTGAGAACCTTAATTCTATAATTTGAGAAGTACTAATAATCGACTTAGTCTCATCGATTGGTTTAAATGCTTTCGAATAACTCTTTGTCGAATATGGATAACTCATTGAATAGAATGTTTGAGTGGAATTTAGTAGCCCATTAACGAATACTTGAATTTCATCGGGTTGTATGGAATGCCTTGGTTAGATTCTTGCGATCGTATTTGAGAAAGTACTTAATACTTTAGAGTTGTATTCTCTTCTGATGTGCGACAAGTGCTTGCTAGTTCTTTAAGAAAGAGAATATGGTTCAGGTTTTCCAGTGGTATCCGTAATAAGTGATATTTACTAGCTTTTAGTAAATACTTAAATTTCACCATATGGTATGAGACGTATTGGTTAAATTCTAGTGATTACTGAAGGTGACAATATTTGACACTTTAGAATTTACGCTCTTTGGTGTGCAGCAAGTGGCTGCTAGATCCTTAAGAAGTTTATTCCTGGATTTTCATTTCAAACATAATAAAATAATAATATTAAACAAATGTAGATTTATCGAGTCATGGTTTCTACGATCGCCTTGATCGGTATGGACCATCCTTGAGATCATTCTGTGATTCTGTGTTCCCAGTCTGAGTACGATCCTTGGTATCAGATCGGTTCGAATGATACCAATTTGTTTGTTTGTTTGCCACGGTTTTGGGTACAGTCATCGCGATTGTTTTGGACGATCATTACGATCGGTTTGGATTAAGATCTCTTGGATTCTGCATATTTGGATTCTGTGACTACTTTGTATTCGTGAAATAAGCTTATATTCTTGTGTCGTGTGTTCGTGAAATAAATATATGTTCTTGTGTCTTGTGATGGATGATGAGTTAATTCTGTGATTTTGTGTTTAGTGACTAGTTCGTGTTTGTGACACCCTGTACTGAGTTAATCATTGATATTTGCGTGTCTAGAGATATTTTGTTCTGTTCTGTGTGTATTTACTTATATGTTGTTAGTTCATGTGATTTATCTTGTTCTTACTTTTTTGTATATTTAGAGATAGTCTGACCCGGGTGTTATTTTGTTCGGGTCAGGTCGAGACTTTTCAGGTTACATGATAGGTTGACCTTTGAATGGTTGTGCTAGCAAGAAGATAAAAGTTTGGACTTTTAGTTTATCCCATTTAGAAATTTGGACCTTGTATATAAAATGTATAATTGAGATTAGAGAATTGTTAAATTTGTATAAAAATCGAGTTTAGTATTTCATTTTGTAAATAAATAATTTGTATATATATAAGTTGAGATTTATTCCGCTGTGATCTGTGACTGTTATTTATATGATATATTGTCCTGATTCTAAATAATCAGTGTGACTGTTACTTTGGATTAGTATTGTACACGTCAAATTCAGTTCAGATATTAAATAAAAAGGTATAAATTACGTGTCAGTATTAGTATAAGGATATATTCATATTCGATCGCCATTAACAAGCCGTATTCTCCGAATTAGCAGACGACATTAGTTGTAATGTTCTTTACTAAACTGAGCATCGCGGTGGGGTCGTTACATATATATAGTAACAGTAAGAATTTGAATACTAACCCAAAGTAAGGGTGAGGAATAATTAATTGTATGACTTTGTATGAGCAATATATGTGTTGAATTATTGAACAGAAAATGTAGTTAAACGCCTTCTGCAACTCCGTGGTTGAGCTTACTACATTGAATAAAGGAGACAGGAAATGAAAAACAATTTATTCATGGATAATTGTCATGAAAAACACAGTTTTTCAGCCGTATAAATCAGCCAAGTTTATGTTACAGCTCAGAGGTAATGGTATTAATTCAGAAATTCAGAATGAGTTTGATATAGTTTTTTTTTTAATGTTATACAATTGTGAACTTGAATTTAAGTGAAAAATTACAGAGTGGTAGCACAACGTACTTTAATTTATGAATGAATCAAAATGCAATGTATTTCAGAAGAAGAAACAATTTCTGTATATTGCTGTCATATTTAAATCGTGCTATCATCAAAGGATCATGAAAACATATAATCAATAGACTTTTGGTAGTTAAAAGAACATACATGAGTAGGTTGTTTATGGTAATTGGGAAATATAAAAAGATGGTAGGCATACAACTTTTCTTCAGTTGCCAACCGATCAATGATTGGCAAATATAGTTCAAAATAATTACTCAAACCATTAATTTTTTTAAATCCAAGTATTAACTTTTCAATTCCCAATTAAGAAATTACAAAATTTGAACAACCTTTAATCCCGATAAAACCATATAATGTTGTTTATAACTTCGTTATACCTTAAAAAACAAAGATGCCTTATGAAGTTTAATATTCTATTTGTAATATATGTATGGGTTTGATGGATGCCAAATTTCACAGCTTTGAACTGTAATCTAATAAATTCTCATGTATAAGAGGAACATAGTGAAGGATAAATGGAAGTTGCACATTTTTTTCCGCTTAGGTCATATGTTCTTTTTTTATGTTAAAGTATAGAGTTGAAAATGCATCTGATTCGCACCTGATGGCTGTAGATTTGGGTTATGCGAGCTTAGCATGTTGAGTAAATCTTCGCTGTTCATGTATACACCTCTAATGGAATTGTTAACACGAACGGTTGCCGTTTTAGATCGATGGATATGCCTTTTTAGTTCATATAACTTCATAGCTTTGTTTTACGTAGTGAATACCTTCTTGACGTGGTTGCACAAATGCTCCTTGCGGTAAGCTATGCACTTTTCCAAAAAAAATTATTTTCTGTTCCAATTTTGTTTGGTGATTTTAATCTTTGTTTGGTGCATAGAATTCTGTGAATCCAAAATAATAAAGAAAATATAGCATATACTTCTTAGCAACCATGTAATAAAGGAGAAACATGGATTTTTAGATAAATAATTGATTAATCCAAGTTGAAAATTGAAACTAGAATCTTACATTGCTTTATAAAATTGAAGAATTCAAAATGATTTAAAGAACAACGATTGATTATTTTGAAGCTTTAGTTTAAGATGGAAATAAAAAGGATTCTAAAACCTTGGTAACAATTATCATAAATCTGGAAGCTTTATGAAGAGAAAGGTAAGAGCTATAGAATACTAATTAATGGAAGCAGTTAATATTTACTTTGTTTGTTCAAGCATAAAAAAAGGAAGCAACATTTGGCTAAGCACATAAGGAAATTTATCAAGAAAAAAAGTAAGCAAGGCATGCAACCATTAGCTAGAATATAAACAATATCACTGTTAAAACATAGTGTTATCCCGCCTTTTGGCAAGGCCGTGATACCAAAATATTGATCGAAAAACCGAAGATAATTCACTTCAAAGATTGGTTATACACTGCTTCACTATGGATATCGATGAATTTTGACCGAGCCCAGATCAGGCCACGATCGATAGAACATGACAAGCAAAGTCATAAAAGCCAACGTTCCAAATCTCAAGTCAATCCGAGTTCGTACGCTCAAGTTATCATCGGTGCAAGTTGGAGGAAATGGCCCTGAGTTCGAACCCATGGAAAGAGCTCCTGATCGAATCCATCAACATATGTTTGCTCCGAATCGATCGCCCAAAGCCACATGTTCGAAACCATCAAGTTCCCCTCTGCTTCGAATCCATCGCTGTAACACATGATCGAATCCATCATGTTCCCCCTGCTTCGAATCCATAGGTGTTGCTGAGCTTCGCATCCATCCAGGATACCCCTGCTTCGACTCCACGAATTGCAGTACGTTCGAATCCATCTTACTACAATAGCTTCGTATCGATCAACCAAGGCTCACCGTGATGGACACGAACGAGCATCCATTCGAATCCCTTTGTGAACAAGGCCTTCGAATCCATTAGCTCGAGGGTGACGAAAATCGTGGATTCGACCCAGTCAACTCAGAGTGAAAGGCGGATCGATACGAAGAAAGCGCGCCACGTCAACAACACCACACGCAAAGCCATCGATTCGACCCTATCGATTCGAAGGGGGTCGATTCGAACGGAGCACATTAACCAGAAATGCAATCTTGAATCGATCATAACTCGAGATCTACAAGTCCAAATGCCATGAAATTTTTACAGGAGTTTGCTTACATGTTGAAGAATGTCCACATCAAATTTCATCTCGATTGGATGATTTCTTGATCGATTCGAAGGGAGTTCGAACCGATCCCAAAGTGGGCCCAAATTTCCTGAGGCCAGACATGTGGGGCCCCTCACGTGCCAGAAGTGGTCTCCCTAAATTTAGGCGAAATATCAGCCTCCTATACCTATAAATAGAGCCCCAGGTCATTCAGAAAAGGGGATCGGGGTTCTGAAGTGCCAAGACTCTACCGGATTCAATTCTACGCCGTATCGTTGCTGTTGCATTCAAGTTTTAGAGCTATAATCAATTGTAACTTGCTGTAACCAACTGTAATCATCAAGAGAACATCAATAAAGAAAAAAAACTTCAAAGTGGACGTAGGCAAGATCGCCGAACCACTATAAATCCTGTGTTTGTGACTGTTATTTCTGAATTACTATGTTTGCTACTGCTTAGATCTGAATTATGTATTGATTATTGCTGATTTGTGTTCATAAACTGGTGCTTTCATGATATTGGGGCTTGTGACCAATTTTGGCGCAAACACTTTGGTGCTTTCACTGAGAAAAGCTGATTCAGGAGAAGTTGAATTTGAAGACTTAAGAATTCAAATCTAAAAGCTATGACAAGATAGACAAGTAAGAGACAAAGACCAGAGAGAAGTGAACATCAAGGAAGTCAAGAGGCCTCTTCAGGAGCGAATCAAGCATCGGTCTTCATCACTAGGGACGAGATGGAGACAATGATGAAGAAGCAGGAGGAGTTGATCCAGAGTTTATTTCAACAGATAGGACAACTTGGAGCACGGAATAGAGAAGCGGATGGAGTTCAGAACGGAGCAGGACCATCCGGTGTAGCACCTGAACTAGGAGGCACGCACATGGAGAATGTTGATCGAATCTCGGAGAGAGAGAGAGGTGCATCTGCGCAACCTGGGAGTAGCAGAGGAGTGAACGCTCAGTCAAGGGGGAAAATCCTAGAGTTCCCTCGTGAACTCGGGGGGCAGGCCGAAGACAATGGACGAGGACTACAGCCTGAAAACAATAATAGATTGGCGGAGATGGTTAGAAGAGCTATGAGAGGTGGTTTGGTAAACAAAGATTTGGAGGATGTTAATAGGAGTCCTTTTACTCCAGCAATCAGACGAGCTAGGAACCCACCGGATTTCAAACTACCATCGTTGGACATGTTTAACGGGAGAACGGACCCCACGGTTCATCTGACGAAGTATATGAGGCAAATGGAGGTGCTGGGGGCATCAGACGAGGTTATGGCCCGGTGCTTTCCATTGTACTTGGCGGACGTTGCAGCGTTATGGTTTAGACAACTAGAGAATGGATCTATCGGAACATGGAATGATTTAACTGAGAGATTTATGAGGCAATTCAGGGTTTACATTACAAGACCCAAGAATGTGATGACTTTGGCAACTCTAAAACAGAAAGCCGGGGAGACTTTGAGAAGTTTTCTAGCGCGCTTCAATGCGGCAGCAGCTTCAGTGGATCGACCAGATCCATCTATGGTTGTGATGGCAGCTGTGTCCAGAGTAGCTGACGGCACAGAGTTCAAAAATTCATTGACTAAAGATCCACCCGTGGATCTAGGGGAATTCTACGAGGAGGCAGAAAAGTTTTTACGATTGCAAGATGCAAACGCCGAAAGAGAAGAAGGAGAAGGGATTGATATTTATGCGATCAAAGGAGAAAATCCCCCTGAGAAAGGTGCAAAAACTAGCAAGGTAAAACGAAAGGCTGAGGATAATAATGATAGATCAGTGCGACCGCGGAGGGAACCGAGATTCGCCACTTACTCTGAGCTGAATGAGAGTTTGGAGCGAATCTATCAGGATACCAAAGAGCAGGTTCCGTATCATAGACCGATGCGAAGGGATCCAACTTCTGACGAAAGGAAATCAGATAAGTTTTGTGCATTTCATGAATTGAACGGTCATAACACTAATGATTGTAGGCATCTGAAGGACGAGGTGGAAGGGCATATCAGGAACGGTATGCTCCTTCAGTATGTGAGGAGGCGAACCCCCACAGTGGAGCCAGAGCGACCACCGTCTACATCAGCAAGAGGCGACCCTGAATCGGGGCACCGTTTGATTATCCATTGATCGATTGAAATAACGATGAACAAGTTGTAAAACCTCTCGCTAACACGGTTAAATAATTTACACATGTAAGAGATCGCGCACGATCCATAGGCATGCTCTGAATGACTACCGACCGCACCATAGTGAGAGTTTGCACTTTGACATCCTTACTTTGCTTTTGTTTCATGTTGACTTGAACATTTAGACTCTGCTCGTTTGAACATTTCTGTTATGGGATTCGTATTGTTATTGCTTTGATATTTGCAACTCTGTGAAAAAAGTTTTACTGGTATGCCCGTTGGATCGCGAATGGTCCACGAACACCTCTTACATGGCGATGAACCGCCAAAGTCTTTGATTCGAAAACTCCCTCGAACATGAACTTCGGCATCGATAATACTAAGTCCCCCCCTGGCACACATAATTTGCCTCGAACGGCACACGATCGCGAACGATCACAACTTGCGCCGAACGGCACACGATCGCGAACGATCACAATTCGCCTCGAACGGCACACGATCGCGAACGATCACAATTCGCCTCGAACGACACACGATCGTGAATGGTCACAATCAGCCTTGAACGGCACTCGATCGCGATTGATCGATATTCGCCACGAACGGTATCCGACCGCGAACGGTCCCATGTTATCATTCGCCGCGAACGGTAACGACCGCGAACGGTCTTGTTTCACCTCGAATGGCATACGATCCCGAACGATCGTCATTCGAGGTCATATGAAGTTATCGAGTTCTTTGCAGGCTGTTGACAAGATAGGAACATCCAGCTTATGGCATTACAAAACACACCTTCCTACCGCAAGGCATGTTTTGGGGGGCAAATGTTATCCCGCCTTTTGGCAAGGCCGTGATACCAAAAGATTGATCGAAAAACCGAAGATAATTCACTTCAAATATTGGTTATACATTGCTTCACTATGGATATCGATGAATTTTGAACGAGCCTAGATCAGGCCATGATCGATAGAACATGACAAGGAAAGCCATAAAAGCCAACGTTCCAAATCTCAAGTCAATCCGAGTTCGTACGCTCAAGTTATCATCGGTGCAAGTTGGAGGAAATGGCCCTGAGTTCGAACCCATGGGCAGAGCTCCTGATCGAATCCATCAACATATGTTTGCTCCGAATCGATCGCCCAAAGCCACATGTTCGAAACCATCAAGTTCCCCTCTGCTTCGAATCCATCGATGTAACACATGATCGAATCCATCATGTTCCCCCTGCTTCGAATCCATAGGTGTTGCTGAGCTTCGCATCCATCCAGGACACCCCTGCTTCGACTCCACGAATGACAGTACGTTTGAATCCATCTTACTACAATAGCTTCGTATCGATCAACCAAGACTCACCATGATGGAAACGAACGAGTATCCATTCGAATCCCTTTGTGGACAAGGCCTTCGAATCCATTAGCTCGAGGGTGACGAAAATCGTGGATTTGACCCAGTCAACTCGGAGTGAAAGGCGGATCGATACGAAGAAAGCGCGCCACGTCAACAACACCACGCGCAAAGCCATCGATTCGACCCTATCGATTCGAAGGGGGTCGATTCGAACGGAGCACATTAACCAGAAATGCAATCTTGAATCGACCATAACTCGAGATCTACAAGTCCAAATGCCATGAAATTTTTACTGGAGTTTGCTTACATGTTGAAGAATGTCCACACCAAATTTCATCTCGATTGGATGATTTCTTGATCGATTCGAAGGGAGTTCGAACCGATCCCAAAGTGGGCCCAAATTTCCTGAGGCCATACATGTAGGCCCCCTCACGTGCCAGAAGTGGTCTCCCTAAATTTAGGCGAAATATCAGCCTCTGACACCTATAAATAGAGCCCCAGGTCATCAGAAAAGGGGATCGGGGTTCTGAAGTGCCAAGACTCTACCGGATTCAATTCTACGCCGTATCGTCGCTGTTGCATTCAAGTTTTAGAGCTATAATCAATTGTAACTTGCTGTAACCAACTGTAATCATCAAAAGAACATCAACAAAGAAAGAAAACTTCAAAGTGGGCGTAGGCACGATCGTCGAACCATTATAAATCCTGTGTTTGTGACTGTTATTTCTGAATTACTGTGTTTGCTACTGCTTAGATCTGAATTCTGTATTGATTATTGCTGATTTGTGTTCATAAACGGGTGCTTTCACGATATTGGGGTTTGTGACCAATTTTGACGCAAACACATAGTCTATTGAAAAAATGAATTATCAGGTAATAACACGATTAAGTAGTATAATGCATCAAATCACTAATTAAACCAAGAAAGTTGAGGAAAGTTAAATATGATGTCCTTATTTACTCGATGTCCGGTTGAATATAAAAAAAAAGAACATAATTGTTTGGACTCATACCAATTCAATTACTGCATTTTATCTGTTTTATATCATTATGTGTAAACTTGTAAGGTAAAAGAATTTGATGAATAAACCGTATAAAAAAATCCAATGCCATATAGATATAACATGAGAAAATTGCTATTATTTTCAAATAAGATTGTATGTTTTAACTAATACGCCACAAATATACATGACTCGCTCAAAAGACAAATCTCAAAAGCCAAAAATACAATGATACGCCCAAAGTAATAATCTTTTAATCCATGAAAAAGCAACCAAATTAATAATCTTTACTCTACAAACAGTTGCTTTTCCATACATTGATTAGGAATGTATAACCCGATACAGATGCATATTTAATGGCAGTACACTAAATATTGAATGTCATTGAGGCTTTTGTATAGTCCAAAAGAATTATTATAATGGTAGGACACGCTGTGACATGTTGTCGTATTCCTCCAAAAAATATTTTATCGCAGACGGTTTATTTCAATTAACTACTGTAGGTCTGTCTTAGAAGACTGATCTAGCTTTGTTTCAAACAAATAAGCACATTGGAGTTCAACTGTATCATCTGTAGAAAATCAATTCAAGGAAAAATGTAGACAGATGAAAGGAAAATGTTTGTGAAATATGTAGGCCAAAATACAAACAGCGAACAAACCCACCCATATCTCACTACCCAATAATTGCATATTTAATCCAAAAATATCATTGCTTAGCAGGTTGACAGAGTCCCATAGCCTGCCAATTCCAACTCATATCATTTCCCCAACAGTGCCAATCGTAAGTCATTCGAGCGGTAAATGTTGAATATCCATCGTCGAAAGCGCTATATGTAAGAGAAATGTAGCAAGTGAGTTTGTTAATTGATGGGGTAGTCGGATTTTTTACATAAGACTAGAATTGACCCGTGCTTCGCACACGGGCTGTTTATATTATTGTAAACGAAAAGCAATGGCATTTTCGAAATTTCAAAAAGACGCCGAGTAAATTAATTCAATGAATTTTCTTTATTAGTATTAGAGATATATGGATAATGAAGACAATACCCGTGGTGTAAACAATAGGCGGGTAATGTTATGGGTTTTATGTTAGATGGTAGTGCCAAGTCAAATGAGTGCTATGGTTAAATGAGGTAGCGATAATCTATGACCTTTGCCAATCCATTGAAGTAAATGAATTCAGTTTAAAGTCTATGTAAACTATTCAGCTTCAAACTTTGTTATTTATTTTGTTATCAATTCCAATAAATAATTTGTGTAATTGATGTATAATTGAATGCCAGTGGTTTCTAAAATTATAATCAGAAATCAGATATGATTTGTATTTGAAGAAAAATAGTTTGCATCACACAAACTGTTGATACAAAAAAGCACTACTCGAAATAGAAAGATTACATGTATTTATATACAAAAATGGGCTAGGCCCAGATACACTGGTGATCCGCGTCATAATATTTCAGTGCTTGTGTGCCATTGGATCTTGTGTGATCTGATGGTTCATATGTGAGGAAATCTGATGGGTAGATTTGCTCTGTTGTGTTTCTTCAGATAGGCGCCCTCAATTTTATCTAGGGTTTCCTTATTTTCCCTTTTCTCATCTTCGTCTTGTAAAACTTTCAATTCCTCTTTCAATCTGACGAAATTTTTGGCTGAGAGAGCCTTGGTTAAGATGTCGGCACGTTGATAGTATGTGGGAACGTGCCTTACGTCCAATCTTCCAGCTTCTGTTCGCTCGCGTACAAAATGCAAATCAATCTCGATGTGTTTTGTACGTGAGTGTTGAACGGGGTTTGCAGAGAGAGAAATAGTGCTCAGATTGTCGCACCACACGATCGGCTTCCTTCGAATGCTGAACCCTACTTCTGACATTAAGGTTTCTATCCAAGCTATTTCGGCAGTGACGCTTGCGAGTGACCTATACTCTGCCTCCGTGCTAGAGCAAGATGTGGTGGCTTGCTTTTTCGTGCACCATGAAATCGGATTTGGTCCGAGAAATACACAGTATCCAGAGGTAGATCTACGGTCATTGTAACAGCCCGCTATTTTGGACCATTCAAATCGACAATAAAACCGTACATGTCCGACTTGAATAATTCAAAATACCGAATTGTTAATAAAAATTTGGCAAAACTTAAAATATACAGTAAATAAATCAATCATAGATCACTTACACAGAGTAATACAATGCAGCGGAATAGATAAAAATAGTAGTTCATGAAGCTACTATATACATTAAAGTTAGAAATAAAATACAACCGAATAGTTCAAATGCCATGAAGTCTCCAATGCAACAGATGGCTTCTCTGAACCAATCAACTGGATGACTGAAGGGATAGATAACTGGATCTTCAAGCAAAGCTCCAACTTCGAAGATGAGTCTCAAATGCTGTATCTCTCAGTCTGACCCGAGCGTAAAGCAAAACACAAAACACTCGAGTCAGGATTAACATTCTTATATCTATAAATCCAACTCAAGTGAAATATCAACTAAAATATAATTAACTTAGAGGATGTTTGGGATAACCATCCTCTAAGGGTCCATGGAACTATCTATAAGATAGAAATATACACTATAACACCGTAGTCTTCCAACTTAATTTATACTTCAAAACCAACTATCATTTTCACTTCAAAAATCTCTATACTTCCCAAATAGTATTTATATATATTAAATAATTTATTCAGTAAAGAAATTTCAATTCCCTCAACTTAACCAATCGTTTAACATCAACCCGACCTTCCCATTTAAATCTTTTTCAATCTCAATTTATCAATTTAAATTCAACTCAATTTCTAAAATAACCATTTCAATTTTATTGATCTCAAGTTCGGATTTGAAATCACCAAATACCCTTTATATTTCAATATATTTCAAAACTTTAAGTAATCAACGTTTCAAACTAAACTTTATTCAATTTAGTTTTCTAAATAATAAATTCAACTTATATCGATTCAAATACAGATCTGAAACACCCATTTATATTCTAGTATAGTTCAAAGATTTAATATTCTACATTCCCAAAGTTCAATTTTACAGTTTCATAAGATCTTGATTTAATCAAATTATTATTTAGCCTTGAAATATTTCCTCCTTAGATTCAACATCATTTAAGTAAACCTGAAATTACCCTTTTACTCAATATTTTCTTTAATTTATTTAAACATGAAACATTCAATAAATCACTTAAAACAAAAATCCAGTTACAAAATCATACCCTTAAATTTCCCATTCAATAAATTCAAATTGATTTAATTAAATAAATCTTCATTTGAATACCATTTTTAATAAACCAAATTTATCTCCCAATCTTAATTATTAAAATTCTTTACACGGTAAAATTTGAAATATAAATCTTAAATAATACTTAAACATATTTTATGGATTAAATCAGTCTAAAATATTATTAAATTTATATATAAAGTTTCCATTTATATATAATATTTTAAGAACCAATATTTATTAATTCACATATGTTTCTTTTCAAACTGTAGAAATTTATCTTTAAATTATTTATATGGACCAACGGTGTCGGTATATATTTCCTATCATATAGTCAAATGCTACGGATATTTACCATTTCAATCCGTACACTAAATATATACGGGTGGATATCATTTCAACCCGTAATCCCAAATTCAATTTAAATGAAAATCGTTTGGGTTTATCATTTCAACCCATAACGATTTTCTCCTATTCTAAAGTCCGTTCGGGTATGTATCATTTCAACCCATAGTGATTTTTATACTAACAGGGAACTTGCAGAGTGATAGCAGATATGAAAATAATAATAATAACAACAGGTATATATCATCAAAATAAATATAAACAATAGGATATGGTGTCATATCCCATAAGTGAACTATTACAGATAATAGCATAAATATAACAATTTAAATAACTACAGCAGCATATTTCAATTGTCATTTCAATTGAAATCAAATTTAATAAATAAAAGAACGTTAATCGTGAGTGATTGCTCACCTTTCGAGGCTAGAGATATATGATGATGAAATGAGCTATGAAATCCAAAGCAACGCTGGATGGACAAGATTTGATGTAGAAAATAGGCACGACGGACAAGGCTGATAATGGGAAATCGATGAGAATGAATCGAATCAATTTTGATATTACAGAAAAAAATATAAATTATTATGATATTAATTCTCCCAAAACCAATTTTCAAATTAAAAATGTATATTTAAAATCTATATATACCTATATGTAATTTAAACATAATTCGTCCAAAAAAACCATTGTATTATATTTTATAGTCAATAATTATTATAAAAACAATATAACCACTTATTGTAATATATATTACTTAAAAACCCCATGAAAGCAACCTATATATGTTCATAATAAAAATGTATATATAGAAATTCCAAATGCATAGCCTATATTCGGTTATATATATATATTACGTAAGTCTGAAACAAACACCTAAACGCATATATATGTCTCGAGATTTATAAACAACAAAATACTTATAATGACACATGCACTCATATACTTATATAGACTGTGAACAAGTATACATACTATGCCGTATAAAATCCAACACAAAAAAAAAAGTAAACTCACACTGAAAACATTTTAGTCAATTATTAAATATATATATTAACTAGCGTATAAAACTAGCGTATCCTGTAACTTTATAATATATAAGCTATATCAGATATGAAACTATCATTATATCAGATATATAAATAGTTAAACATTTTATACAAAACTATCATAACTTTATTAAATTAAACATACATTACACACTTACACAAATAGACCGTAAACTGTAAAACTTCACCCATTTTAAAGTGGTAACAATACGCTTGCTAAAAATATAACCCACATAGCTCGTACTTCCCTATAAAACTATATAAATATTTGTAAGCTAACCATTAATATAGTCTAATTCACAATATGCATACCTTTATATCTTTAAATCAAATGTGTATATATATACTTATAACCAGTTATACACAAAATACATAGCTTTAAACATATCATATATTTAAATACATATACAATCGACTGATAAGATGAGTATGCTTTACGTTTTATATATGTACTAACTTTTTATATAATATTTATATATACACTTATCAAATTTTATAACATGCGAACAAAATTTTATATTATATAGAATCTGAAAACTGCAAACATTTCATACTTGGAACCATACTATATTTATAAGATGTATATATGATATCTTAAATCAAAAAAAAAAACTTACTTTGCTATAATACATACAATATTACTGCATAGATATACATTACTGACATATATTAAACTATATATTAACTAATATATAACCTTCAAACTTTTAAAATTGAATACCAATGTGACACATAAAGTATAAAACAATCAAGTTATCAAATCTCTATACATAGTATAATATCATACACACTATGAACGAAAAAAAAAAAAAAAAAACAAAAGAAAAAAAAAAAGAATACTGTTATGAACTCATATATATAATACCATATGATACATAACTAACATGAATTTAAAATCATGTAGGACAGATCACATATTCCAAATACAGACTTATAGAAAATATACAATAACACATATATATTATAAATATATGCTAACCTATTACTCAAAGATAACGTGTGGCATGATTGTTGATGGTGAAGGCTCTGAGGATGGCTGAGCATGCAGGCGATGACAACACGTGTAGAGAGATATGTGCATGAGAGGAGGAGAGAAAAACGTGGAGGGAGAGGGATGAGTTGGATGTGGTGGGTGACGAAGCGATGGGAGGTGGAAGCACGGTAAAAGAAGGGAGAAAATAGGTGGATCTGTAGAAAGAAAAATGGAAGAAGGAGGAGGAACAAAACTTAAAATGAGGAATGAGATTGGAAGTGACAGCAGTTTGCAATATGAAAGAAACGAAGTCAAACAAGGTTATAAAGGCAAAATAAATAAAGAAAAGAACCGTTGCATACGAAACGTATACAATAAATATGAATTGATTTGAATAGTAATGGTCAAATTCAGCTGAAAAGATTAAAGCGAATAAATACGGAGCATTGGTTATGGTAAAGTAACGCACAAAATTAGGGGAATAACAAAGGAAAGGACTGGTCAAAATAAATGAATGTAAACGTGCAACGAATATAAAAATCTATATAATTGAACCGATGGAAACGAAGGAAGCAAATAAAAGAAAGGGAACGAAGGAAAAAAAATGAGCTGTGTCCCGAGCATAAATAAAAGTGGTAACGTATGAGAGGAATGAGAAAAACAAACGGGCACAATTTGAAATCAATGCAATAAAACGGCCAAAAGCTGATTTTTAGGAAAATTATTAAAGAAATATTCCTTGGGCTGCGCGTTTGAGATCCGAAAAGGCATGGAAATCAAAAAGTTATAATTTAGATTGGAATGAAAACGTACAGGAAATAATAAAGGAAAAAAAAATAAATGCGAAATAATCATATAGCATTTATTACGTTTCAAACTTTTGACATGACATGGGATGGAAACAGCTGTACGCTAATTGAGAAGCTATTAAAGCAATTTATTATTAGTGGCATGTTATACGTTTTTATATTTATTTATTTCCTAGATCTCAATTCATATCTGATTATACTATGCAGATTTATCTTTATTATTAAACGTTCAAAAAGAATAAAACGTATACAAATTTTCTTGATTTTCGAAACAAAATTAACGGCTAAAAGATGATGAAGGGACAAAATATAAGAAAGGGAAAGAGATGAATGCGTACAATTATTTATAAGAAAAGAGAGAGAAAAGAAAAACCCACAATTAAAATGAATGAATGAACGCTGAAAGTCAGTCAGGAATATAGAAGGTACAATATGAAATAATGGTAATCACAACTACTTTTTTTAATGCAGACCTTAAATCAACCCTTAAAACATATACTTCATATATGTAGTTAAATATAGTATATACTTCTCTTCTTCTTTGGTTCATATGATATATGAAACCCTTAACTATCGTATTTATAGCTGACGACATATGTATAGATATACTAAATATGCACTAAAATAAACTGGAAATGGTGACACAAAAACCCAAAATCAAATATATATATATATATATATTTAACATGACTAGAAATCAAACTTCAGTAAAACTATATACTAGTATCAAGACTAACATATATATATAGCTATTATAACACATATAAATTAAATAAAACTTGGTATAAATACACTTTACTATATATACACTTCAAATAGACCATCATACATATACAGTGGTTTTCCAAAATAACTATATATGGAACGTACTCAACATACTTAAAATTTACACACCTTGCTGAAAAGCAAAAGGAGACCGTAAATTTATTACCCACGCTATTGATATTTATACCCAATAGAAATGAACTATGCTACCAAATTTACATCAAACTTAACTTATATTATAGTATAAATAATAGTTTATAAAGTTTTTGTACTAGATCTTATAGGTATAACCACAACCAAACTTTAAAATATATGTACACAGCTCGTACTACAAATCATTAATATACATAACATATTTTCTTTTTTTTTTCAAAATTTTATTATTAATAATTTCTCAAAATCCAATTCAATACGTTAAATACCAATTAAAAATTGCTAAAATTTTATGGGTCGTTACACTCTCCCCCACTCAAAACTTTTCGTCCCCGAAAAGGAATAAAGTAGGAGAATAGAAACAACCAGATGAAAAATTTAGACTTTGAAAAACAAATTAAAAAAATTTATTTAAAACCATATACTTTTTCTTTTGTTATTATTTAAATTGATTAATATTTAATAGATTACTCATTTTATCAAATCCATTCAATTAATTATGAGATCAATTATTTATAAAACACTAATTTTTCTCTCTTATTAAACCAGGTAGAATATAAATAAACAATGTTTTAAAGGATATATTCAAAAGAAGGAAAGAAGGAAAGAAGATAGATTCGGAAAAGAGAATATAGTTGAATAAATAAAGCAGGGCAGATAAGGTAGATTCAAAAGAATAGAATCGGGCAAGAATCGTACATTTCAAACCATGAGAGTTTCAATTTCAAATATTAACACAAAATTTCTTTGTTGGAAATACTTTTATAATAAATACCTTTTATATCGAAATAAATCTTTTCTTTCAAAAATATTTTTATAACTCGATGTTTCAACAAGTTTATCCTCGTTCTTGCAGACTCTGGCCATGCGTTGATCAGGCGCAAAGCTAGAATTCTTCAAGTACTTAGTAGACCTGTTTCAACAACCAGTGAAAATACTTGAAAAAAACTTTAAAAACAGATATGGAAAGTACAATCCAAACAAAACAACCAAACCAAAACCTTTGTCCGATCATGGTTCGCAGATACACAATGGTTACGCCTGGGTCCCCCAGGAAACAATCCATATCCGTAAGCTTTCTCAGCCCTGCGAGTTACGCCATGATGACTAGTAGAGTGCAGGATACACAATGGTTACACCTGGATCCCCCAGGAAACAATCCGTACCCCTAGGCAAGACTCAGCCAGGCACTTGCGCTACTATTCGCGACCTACACAGATTGCAGGATACACAATGGTTACGCCTGTATCCCCCAGGAAACAATCCGTACCCCTAGGCAAGACTCAGCCAGGCAATTGCGCTGTGCATTCACGAGAGAAAAAAAACCATGGGTTACGCCACGGTGGGAAACACTCGAGTATTACATCCGGAAAACCGAAAATCAGAGAGAATAATATCGATAGAATGAATCCACGATGTGGCCACAAAGCGGATATCAAGCAGAAGGCACTTTCCATATCTTTACTTCGAAAATATATATCATATAGTACCTTTTCAAATCACTTTCAAATATTGTACTTATATAAAGTCCATATATATAGGATTCCTTTCTCAAATCGAATACTTTCCAAATCAATAGTAGATCAAATCATACTTATATAGATTTCGATTAAATAAAATCTCTTTCCAAATTGAGTACCTTTCAAATCAATAGATTTCAAATCAACCTCATACTTATACAATCCATTTTATATAAGTTCGACCACTCCCAAATCAAGTGCTTAGTAATCTAAGGTTCTCAATTTCAAATTATTTCAATACCAATTCAGTTTCAAAATCATATATGATTTCACCAAATTTTCTTCCAAATTAAATGTCTGAATTTCAAAGTTCCCAAAATAATAGGTGTAGAAAATTATCCCAGTTTCCAAATTAAAATAATTCAAGTCAAACAAATTCATTTCCAAAATCACCATATAAGTACTGGGTTTTTTTTTTCAATTTAATTTTCAAAACCAAATATTTTTCTCAAAATCAATTATATTCAAAATGGTTTCCAAATTTATAATTATCCCTTTAAAACCTTTAAACTATTTACTTCGATTTGAAATATCCAATTTACCTTTTTGAAAACCATTATTTAAAACTAAAATTCTTTCAAAACATTTAAAAACTAAATTCCATATTAGTATAATTAAAATAGCCATATTCTCTTACTTAATAAAAGGTTTAACCTCATACAACAAAACTTGCATACTTTATCAAATATTTTATACCTTTCGAAATATCTTGGTTTTTAAACCTTTAAACCTTGATTTGGAAGTGCTCGAACCTTCAAAATAGTCGGTGAAAATCAATTTCAAATCCAAGAGATGGAAATCAATTTTTATAAATAGAGTTATTCTAAGTCAAATCAAAAACTCGAGGACTGAACACCGGTCTTACTTCAAATTGTTTCAAATATATACATATATCTTTCGAAAATATCAAATTATACTTCGGAATTTGAAATCAAAAACGGTTTTACAAAATCACTCGCATAGCGAAGCTATTAAAGTGGCCTCTCCCCCACTCTGAAACTCGAAAATCAATGTCGATGATGCGTGCACTCATCACCGAAATTATTCTCCAGCGACATAAGTGAGTTCTGGACTTCTATTTTCTTGAAAACTTCTTTGAAATTTCTTCAAAATTGTTGGAATTCATTTGAATTCATTTGAAATATTTCTTATTCGGAAAAATACTTTTAAATCGTATTATTTATATATAATTTCCAAAATCTTAAAACCAATTTCAAAATATCGGAATTCAATTCTCGAATTTCAAATTTAACACTTCAATTATAAATCATTTTTATATAAATCAATTTCTTATAATTTTTCCAAAATTTCAAATCCTTTCAAAACCCTTTTTATATAGAATAACATTTCTTATTTGCTTTATATATAGGTATATAATCTCTACCGAAAACATTTTCTTTATATATATAGAATAAAATCATAGTTATCAAAATAATAATTTCGGTATAAACAATTTCTAAAATACAAACAAAACCCGATTTTCAAAGGATGATTTAAGGATGGATTTCAAAACAAAGATAGAGATTTAATTTAAAGGAACTCTAATCAATAGAATCCTGATTCGAAGATAGACTCGATCGAAGATGAGATAATTAAGTTACAAAATAGAAGATGGATATACTTCTATAAATCGCGGGCGACCTTTACCTGTCAACCGTGATTCCAAAATTAGATCGGTGTAGAATTCTGAGGCAATTCGACATTCGATCGTCGGAGATATAGAATTCGGCATAACAAGATATATCAGCATCGTAAACCGAGGATACAGGAATCTTCGGTGAGTCAATGCCAATTGAAAAGGAGTTTTCACCCCCTTTACAAATCATTCAATGGAGTTATGGGATACTCCAGAATCAAACGAATATAAATAGGGAGAGACAGAATGAATTTCGAAACCGAGGGACATTCCAAAACTCAAAGGAAATTGAGTCAAAAAGGAAGAGATTCAACTCGAACGAAAGTGATTCTGTAAATAAATTTACCATATATGCTAAGTTTTGCCTAGAGCCAAAGCTCTGATACCAACTGTAACAGCCCGCTATTTTGGACCATTCAAATCGACAATAAAACCGTACATGTCCGACTTGAATAATTCAAAATACC
Organism: Allium cepa; assembly: GCA_030765085.1. Classification (NCBI taxonomy): domain Eukaryota; kingdom Viridiplantae; phylum Streptophyta; class Magnoliopsida; order Asparagales; family Amaryllidaceae; genus Allium; species Allium cepa. Next base: position 587,010,500 of record CM060940.1, read on the forward strand.
GAATTGTTAATAAAAATTTGGCAAAACTTAAAATATACAGTAAATAAATCAATCATAGATCACTTACACAGAGTAATACAATGCAGCGGAATAGATAAAAATAGTAGTTCATGAAGCTACTATATACATTAAAGTTAGAAATAAAATACAACCGAATAGTTCAAATGCCATGAAGTCTCCAATGCAACAGATGGCTTCTCTGAACCAATCAACTGGATGACTGAAGGGATAGATAGCTGGATCTTCAAGCAAAGCTCCAACTTCGAAGATGAGTCTCAAATGCTGTATCTCTCAGTCTGACCCGAGCGTAAAGCAAAACACAAAACACTCGAGTCAGGATTAACATTCTTATATCTATAAATCCAACTCAAGTGAAATATCAACTAAAATATAATTAACTTAGAGGATGTTTGGGATAACCATCCTCTAAGGGTCCATGGAACTATCTATAAGATAGAAATATACACTATAACACCGTAGTCTTCCAACTTAATTTATACTTCAAAACCAACTATCATTTTCACTTCAAAAATCTCTATACTTCCCAAATAGTATTTATATATATTAAATAATTTATTCAGTAAAGAAATTTCAATTCCCTCAACTTAACCAATCGTTTAACATCAACCCGACCTTCCCATTTAAATCTTTTTCAATCTCAATTTATCAATTTAAATTCAACTCAATTTCTAAAATAACCATTTCAATTTTATTGATCTCAAGTTCGGATTTGAAATCACCAAATACCCTTTATATTTCAATATATTTCAAAACTTTAAGTAATCAACGTTTCAAACTAAACTTTATTCAATTTAGTTTTCTAAATAATAAATTCAACTTATATCGATTCAAATACAGATCTGAAACACCCATTTATATTCTAGTATAGTTCAAAGATTTAATATTCTACATTCCCAAAGTTCAATTTTACAGTTTCATAAGATCTTGATTTAATCAAATTATTATTTAGCCTTGAAATATTTCCTCCTTAGATTCAACATCATTTAAGTAAACCTGAAATTACCCTTTTACTCAATATTTTCTTTAATTTATTTAAACATGAAACATTCAATAAATCACTTAAAACAAAAATCCAGTTACAAAATCATACCCTTAAATTTCCCATTCAATAAATTCAAATTGATTTAATTAAATAAATCTTCATTTGAATACCATTTTTAATAAACCAAATTTATCTCCCAATCTTAATTATTAAAATTCTTTACACGGTAAAATTTGAAATATAAATCTTAAATAATACTTAAACATATTTTATGGATTAAATCAGTCTAAAATATTATTAAATTTATATATAAAGTTTCCATTTATATATAATATTTTAAGAACCAATATTTATTAATTCACATATGTTTCTTTTCAAACTGTAGAAATTTATCTTTAAATTATTTATATGGACCAACGGTGTCGGTATATATTTCCTATCATATAGTTAAATGCTACGGATATTTACCATTTCAATCCGTACACTAAATATATACGGGTGGATATCATTTCAACCCGTAATCCCAAATTCAATTTAAATGAAAATCGTTTGGGTTTATCATTTCAACCCATAACGATTTTCTCCTATTCTAAAGTCCTTTCGGGTATGTATCATTTCAACCCATAGTGATTTTTATACTAACAGGGAACTTGCAGAGTGATAGCAGATATGAAAATAATAATAATAACAACAGGTATATATCATCAAAATAAATATAAACAATAGGATATGGTGTCATATCCCATAAGTGAACTATTACAGATAATAGCATAAATATAACAATTTAAATAACTACAGCAGCATATTTCAATTGTCATTTCAATTGAAATCAAATTTAATAAATAAAAGAACGTTAATCGTGAGTGATTGCTCACCTTTCGAGGCTAGAGATATATGATGATGAAATGAGCTATGAAATCCAAAGCAACGCTGGATGGACAAGATTTGATGTAGAAAATAGGCACGACGGACAAGGCTGATAATGGGAAATCGATGAGAATGAATCGAATCAATTTTGATATTACAGAAAAAAATATAAATTATTATGATATTAATTCTCCCAAAACCAATTTTCAAATTAAAAATGTATATTTAAAATCTATATATACCTATATGTAATTTAAACATAATTCGTCCAAAAAAACCATTGTATTATATTTTATAGTCAATAATTATTATAAAAACAATATAACCACTTATTGTAATATATATTACTTAAAAACCCCATGAAAGCAACCTATATATGTTCATAATAAAAATGTATATATAGAAATTCCAAATGCATAGCCTATATTCGGTTATATATATATATTACGTAAGTCTGAAACAAACACCTAAACGCATATATATGTCTCGAGATTTATAAACAACAAAATACTTATAATGACACATGCACTCATATACTTATATAGACTGTGAACAAGTATACATACTATGCCGTATAAAATCCAACACAAAAAAAAGTAAACTCACACTGAAAACATTTTAGCAATTATTAAATATATATATTAACTAGCGTATAAAACTAGCGTATCCTGTAACTTTATAATATATAAGCTATATCAGATATGAAACTATCATTATATCAGATATATAAATAGTTAAACATTTTATACAAAACTATCATAACTTTATTAAATTAAACATACATTACACACTTACACAAATAGACCGTAAACTGTAAAACTTCACCCATTTTAAAGTGGTAACAATACGCTTGCTAAAAATATAACCCACATAGCTCGTACTTCCCTATAAAACTATATAAATATTTGTAAGCTAACCATTAATATAGTCTAATTCACAATATGCATACCTTTATATCTTTAAATCAAATGTGTATATATATACTTATAACCAGTTATACACAAAATACATAGCTTTAAACATATCATATATTTAAATACATATACAATCGACTGATAAGATGAGTATGCTTTACGTTTTATATATGTACTAACTTTTTATATAATATTTATATATACACTTATCAAATTTTATAACATGCGAACAAAATTTTATATTATATAGAATCTGAAAACTGCAAACATTTCATACTTGGAACCATACTATATTTATAAGATGTATATATGATATCTTAAATCAAAAAAAAAAACTTACTTTGCTATAATACATACAATATTACTGCATAGATATACATTACTGACATATATTAAACTATATATTAACTAATATATAACCTTCAAACTTTTAAAATTGAATACCAATGTGACACATAAAGTATAAAACAATCAAGTTATCAAATCTCTATACATAGTATAATATCATACACACTATGAACGAAAAAAAAAAAAAAGAAAAAAGAAAAAAGAATACTGTTATGAACTCATATATATAATACCATATGATACATAACTAACATGAATTTAAAATCATGTAGGACAGATCACATATTCCAAATACAGACTTATAGAAAATATACAATAACACATATATATTATAAATATATGCTAACCTATTACTCAAAGATAACGTGTGGCATGATTGTTGATGGTGAAGGCTCTGAGGATGGCTGAGCATGCAGGCGATGACAACACGTGTAGAGAGATATGTGCATGAGAGGAGGAGAGAAAAACGCGGAGGGAGAGGGATGAGTTGGATGTGGTGGGTGACGAAGCGATGGGAGGTGGAAGCACGGTAAAAGAAGGGAGAAAATAGGTGGATCTGTAGAAAGAAAAATGGAAGAAGGAGGAGGAAGAAAACTTAAAATGAGGAATGAGATTGGAAGTGACAGCAGTTTGCAATATGAAAGAAACGAAGTCAAACAAGGTTATAAAGGCAAAATAAATAAAGAAAAGAACCGTTGCATACGAAACGTATACAATAAATATGAATTGATTTGAATAGTAATGGTCAAATTCAGCTGAAAAGATTAAAGCGAATAAATACGGAGCATTGGTTATGGTAAAGTAACGCACAAAATTAGGGGAATAACAAAAGAAAGGACTGGTCAAAATAAATGAATGTAAACGTGCAACGAATATAAAACTCTATATAATTGAACCGATGGAAACGAAGGAAGCAAATAAAAGAAAGGGAACGAAGGAAAAAAAATGAGCTGTGTCCCGAGCATAAATAAAAGTGGTAACGTATGAGAGGAATGAGAAAAACAAACGGGCACAATTTGAAATCAATGCAATAAAACGGCCAAAAGCTGATTTTTAGGAAAATTATTAAAGAAATATTCCTTGGGCTGCGCGTTTGAGATCCGAAAAGGCATGGAAATCAAAAAGTTATAATTTAGATTGGAATGAAAACGTACAGGAAATAATAAAGGAAAAAAAAATAAATGCGAAATAATCATATAGCATTTATTACGTTTCAAACTTTTGACATGGCATGGGATGGAAACAGCTGTACGCTAATTGAGAAGCTATTAAAGCAATTTATTATTAGTGGCATGTTATACGTTTTTATATTTATTTATTTCCTAGATCTCAATTCATATCTGATTATACTATGCAGATTTATCTTTATTATTAAACGTTCAAAAAGAATAAAACGTATACAAATTTTCTTGATTTTCGAAACAAAATTAACGGCTAAAAGATGATGAAGGGACAAAATATAAGAAAGGGAAAGAGATGAATGCGTACAATTATTTATAAGAAAAGAGAGAGAAAAGAAAAACCCACAATTAAAATGAATGAATGAACGCTGAAAGTCAGTCAGGAATATAGAAGGTACAATATGAAATAATGGTAATCACAACTAACTTTTTTAATGCAGACCTTAAATCAACCCTTAAAACATATACTTCATATATGTAGTTAAATATAGTATATACTTCTCTTCTTCTTTGGTTCATATGATATATGAAACCCTTAACTATCGTATTTATAGCTGACGACATATGTATAGATATACTAAATATGCACTAAAATAAACTGGAAATGGTGACACAAAAACCCAAAATCAAATATATATATATATATTTAACATGACTAGAAATCAAACTTCAGTAAAACTATATACTAGTATCAAGACTAACATATATATATATAGCTATTATAACACATATAAATTAAATAAAACTTGGTATAAATACGCTTTACTATATATACACTTCAAATACACCATCATACATATACAGTGGTTTTCCAAAATAACTATATATGGAACGTACTCAACATACTTAAAATTTACACACCTTGCTGAAAAGCAAAAGGAGACCGTAAATTTATTACCCACGCTATTGATATTTATACCCAATAGAAATGAACTATGCTACCAAATTTACATCAAACTTAACTTATATTATAGTATAAATAATAGTTTATAAAATTTTTGTACTAGATCTTATAGGTATAACCACAACCAAACTTTAAAATATATGTACACAGCTCGTACTACAAATCATTAATATACATAACATATTTTCTTTTCTTTTTTCAAAATTTTATTATTAATAATTTCTCAAAATCCAATTCAATACGTTAAATACCAATTAAAAATTGCTAAAATTTTATGGGTCGTTACAGTCATCCACGTCATTTGCTCAATCTGCATCGCTGTAAGCATTTATATCTTTGTCATTGCAAACCTTTAGAGATAAGCCGTGATTTTGGGTTCCTTTTAAGTATCTAAGAATACGTTTGACTGCCTTCCAGTGTTCATCGAGAAGATTTTGCATGTGTTGACAAACTTTGTTTACACTATAGCAGATGCCAGGTCTAGTTATAGTGACGTATTGTAGAGCACCAGCGATACTTTTGTATTGTTTATTGTTTTCGATAGCTTCTCCTCTGTGCTTTGATAAATGCAAGTTAGTGATCATAGGAGTAGGTAAAGATTTGGCTTCATTCATGTTGGCTCTTTTGAGAATTTCACCAATGTAATTCTTTTGGGATAGAAATAGTTCTGACTTGGACTTTTTTGTAACTTGTATACCCAGGAAATAGTTTATGTCCCCTAGATCCTTGATGGCAAATGTTTTATCAAGTAACTGTATTGTGTTTAAGATTTCATTATCATTATCACCAGTAATAATGATGTCATCTACGTAGACAAGTAGATAAATGATGTTGCCATTGTTCTTCGTATATAATAAGTTGTCTGATTTGGTTGGAGTGAATCCAAATTTCAGAAGAGTTGCTTTTAGTTTTTCATGCCATGACCTTGATGCCTGTTTTAAGCCATAAATGGCTTTGTGTAGTCTGCATACTTTATTATCTTCTGTGATGTACCCTTCTGGTTGCTGCATAAAAACTTCTTCATGAAGGTCTCCATTTAAAAAGGCATTGTGCACATCTAGCTGTCTAATTTTCCAATTGTTGCATAATGCTAGGGTTAGCATAAGTCGAATGGTGGTAGGTTTGACAAAGGAGAGAAAGTTTCGTTGAAGTCGAAACCAAACTGCTGTGAATAGCCTTTTGCAACCAATCAGGTTTTGTGCTTGGCTATGCTGCCATCAGCATTTTTCTTAATCTTGTATGTCCACTTGCATCCCACAATGTTTTTGTGTTTTGGTTGATCAACTAAGCTCTATGTTTGATTCTTTATGAGTGCATGATATTCCTCATCCATGGCCTTTTTCCATTCATCATCTTTGATGGCTTGCTCATAACTTTGTGGTTCTGCATTGCTGATAGAAACTGAGTATATTTTTGGTTTAAAAATTCCACTCTTTGACCTTGTTGTCATATGGTGACCAGTAGCTGTAACATTTTGTTGTTGTTCCCGATCTTTTTCACTTGATGTGTTTTCTGTGTTTTCTGTTATTTTATTCTCATTGGATGTGTTGTTCCCATTGTTATCAGTTTGTTGTGTGCCTTCATATGGTTGTGGTAGCATGTCTGAATATGAGTTCTTTGAATTGTATTCTGACCTTGTATCAGATGCATGTTTTTCTATGGGGGTTTGATCCTTGTAATTCTTGTTTGTGGTAAAATGTTTAGGCAAGACTAGAATGGATTGTGCTGTAATGTTTGTTGTATCTGATTTTTTTTTGTAGCAACACCTTTTTCTGCAAAAGGAAATATGTGTTCATTAAACACAACATGTCTTGAGATATAAATTCTTCCCTTGTTGTCTAAACATTTATAGCCTTTTTGATTATTAGTATAACCCAAGAAAGTACAAGGACTTGACCTCAAACTTAACTTATGTCTGTCATAAGGCCTAAGATATGGGAAACAAAGACACCCAAAAGTTTTCAAAAAATCATAGTTGGGTTTTATACCATAAAGCTTCTCATAGGGGCACATGTCCTTTAAAACTTTAGTGGGCATTCTGTTTATAAGATAAACTGATGTGCAAAATGCATCATTCCAGTATTTCATGGGCATAGAAGCTTGTGACATTAGTGTTAGACCAGTATCTACTATATGTCTGTGCTTTCTTTCGACTAACCCATTTTGTTCTGATGTATGAGGACATGTAACTCTATGAAAAATGCCTTTTTCCTGGAAAAAATCTTTAAGAGGTAAAAACTCCTTTCCTCCATCACTTTGGAAATTTTTTACACTATGATTAATTTGTTTTTCTACAAGTGTAATAAATTGTTTTACTATGCTAGAAGTTTCAGATTTTGATTTAAGGAAGAATATCCATGCATACCTAGAATAAGCATCAACTAAAGAAAGATAATACCTGTGGCCAGAAGATGAGTCATGTGGTGCTGGACCCCATAGGTCTGCTGCAATCAGATTCAGTGGTTGTCTGTGCACTGTTTCAGATCTAGTGAATGGTAATTTGTGTATTTTGCCAATCTGGCAGTGTGTGCAAATTTCAGAAACATGTATGTCATCAAATTTTACTTTATTATCTATCAGAATCCTTTTTATAATGTCATTACTGGGATGTCCCAGTCTCTTGTGCCAACATTCAAGAGTATTTCCTCTACTTAACATGCTAATATTGACATGATTACACCAGTTTCTCCCTATAGGGCCTTTATTCGACTTGATGGAAGTGAATTTGTATAATCCCTTGTCCAAGCTACCCTGTAACAATATGTTTTTGTTTAGCAAATCCCTAACTAAGCAAAAATTAGGGTGAAACTCGAAGTATACATTATTGTCGTTGGCAAATTGAGAAACACTTATCAAGTTTTTTATTTATTTTGGGTACTCTTAATAGGTTGTTTAAAAATAATTCCCTCTTACCTATAACACTGCCAATTCCAACATGTGATATACTTATCGCTTCACCATTGACCATATGTATAGCTTCCATACCTGAGTAGCTTTTGTTGCCAAGATTCAAGTTTTGAAGGTTGTTGGTGATGTGATTTGTCGCTCCTGAATCTGGGTACCAGTCTACGATGTTTAGATCCTTTGATTTGACCAAGTCATCACCATTGCTGCCTTGTGCCTTGAAACCATCACTGTTGGTCTTTAGCTGTTGTTTTATTTGAGCCATGTTGGCATTAAGCCCTTTTTGACTTGACTGTCCTATGTTAAATTCTGAGTTGAATCTGAAATAACACTTGTTGGCTGCATGGCCAAACTTCTCACATATTTGACACTTCACTCTGTTATTATAGTTGTTTCTGCCTCTGCCTCTTCCTCTTTGTGGTTGATTACTTCTTTTTTGTTGACTGTCTAATCTTGGGTTTTGGTTTTGTGTGAGTTTTTGCTTATTCTTGCTTCTTGAATTGAACCCAGATGCATAGTTGACTGACATTTCTGATTGTATTGCTTTTCTTTGCTCTATTCTACCTTCATGAGCGGTAAGGGAAGACTGCACATATTGTAAGTCTGGAAGTGTCTTTTGTGATGCGATGAAGGTAACCACTGACTCGTATTCTTCGTCTAGACCATTAGTTATAGTGAGAATTTGTTCACTGTTTGATATCTTGTGACCTACAGCACTTAGTTTATCACGCAAGTTCTTTATTTTAGCAAGATAGTCCCTCATGCTCATATCTTCTTTTCTTGCACTCTGTAACTGTCTCTTGTAATGCATTATCCTTGTTGCCGATTGTGAATTGAAAATTTGTTCAATACGTGACCATATTTCATGAGAGGAATTACATCCAACGACTTGTGACAGTAGATTGGCACTTATAGAAGATAGTAGCCATGAAGATAATAGACTGTCTTGTTTTTGCTATTTGGCATATTCTGGGTTGCTAACAGGATTCCCTTCTCTGTCTTCCTTCATGACAGGTGGAATGGGGATTGTGCCTTTGATATAATCTTGAAGGCCATGTCCTTTCAAGGCTGTGTCAATTTGGTACTTCCATAAGATGTAGTTATCTTCATCGAGAGGGATGGTTATAACATTGCTTTTGAGCTTGACAAGAGATAGTGCAGTTTCCTTTACTTCATTTCTTGATGTTGCTGATGTTATGACATCTTCATCGTGAGCCATTGCAGAAATTTGATAAGAACTGATTATTGCCTTGTTTCTTGAATAGGAGAGAGAGGATTCTGGCGAAGCAAGATGCAGTCAGAAAGTTGACTGGAGCTTTCTTGGCGTGGCACGAGTGGATCTGAAAAACACTTAACTGTTGCAGCCAGAAGTGGAGATGAAGACACTGTTCTGATACCTTCTTGGCGTGGCACGGTTAGAATGATGGGGTACAAGAACTATGCTTGATCAGAGAGGTTAACTCCCCGGTGATGAGGATATATTCTGAGTGGAACGAAGCAATGCTTCGTCTCAGTGATGATCAGCGAAAGAAAAATGCCTTTAGGCGAATATGCTCTGATACCAAATCAGAAATCAGATATGATTTGTATTTGAAGAAAAATAGTTTGCATCACACAAACTTTTGATACAAAAAAGCACTATTCGAAAGAGAAAGATTACATGTATTTATATACAAAAATGGGCTAGGCCCAGATACACTGGTGATCCGCGTCATAATATTTCAGTGCTTGTGTGCCTTTGGATCTTGTGTTATCTGATGGTTCATATATGAGGAAATCTGATGGGTAGATTTGCTCTGTTGTGATTCTTCAGATAATTATATTGCCTAAAGGGCATTAACTGTTAAACCAACGTTCACGAAATGGTCATCCCTTTGTAAATGTGAGAATTTTAACTCCTGTATGATTTATTTAAACTGTATATATTTATGTTTAGTAACTATTTACATGACTTATTCCCTAACAGTATAGCAGCTACCATGTATATGTGAAAATGTTGTTACTACAATGAAAAATTGTAAAGGGGGAGGAACCAAATAGGAGATAAACAAATTAAACATGTTGTTTAAAAATATTATGTTAAAAAAAATTGTATTAGAATTATACTAAAACATATCACAGTTTCAACTGTAATCAGTCATGATTATAACAATTAAAATGCAATTTGATATGTAAATAAAGACAAAAAAACACAAATAGTTGCTGGAAACTTTGAAGACGATGACATTGCTAACAAAACGTAAAAATGGTAAAATCAATAATTTGATCCATGCTTACACATTGTATTACCAGTTCATTAAGTTTAAGCATGGACTGAAAATTTTGGAATAAAGAGCATATATGTCCTATAAGTGCAAAGTGAACATGCCAAATTTATTGCCAAATAAATAAATGCACTTATCATGCTTGGTGTTGACAGTAACACAGTTCTTATTTCATACAACATCTTCTATGTTGGAAATAATATCTATAGCCGTATTAACGCATGTCGCATACCTGCCCATATTATATTGTGCTTGTGCAAAGTTTGCTACATCTTTGCTTGTTCGTTCAGTGTCTCCCATATTATAAATATTTGGTTGTTTCCTTTTTTTTCGGCTAAAAATTATCCATGACATCGACCACTAAAGGTATGTTACAGTACATAATTAATTGGAAGACAACAACGCAAAACAATACAACAGACTTGAATTAATGCAAACCCATATGCGACCTTATATGAGTTCATGACAAACAAAATAAGCCAACTAAAAATTTTGTCTACTAATTATAATTTTTTTTTTGAAATAGTAAAGGCCCAAGCCCAGTTAGAAAATACAGAAAGATAACGGGTAAGACTAGCATAACCCGAATCACCTAACAAACCATATACGAACTCGAAACCTTAGCAAATTAGGGCATAACACGCCCCCACTTACAAAACACAAAAAATACAAAAATGGCGAACAACCAGAAGCAAAATTTGGAAATATCTTATAGATCAACGCGCTTAAGCCCTGAGCACGGCCTAAGGAGGCTTCCAGTTCATCATAGCTGGTCTTTGAGCCTTACGAAGCTTTGGTGTGAGGTGAAAATCCTTCGTTAGATTGGTTTTTGCTTCAGCTTCCTCAAGCGGCTTGCTAATAATGGCTGGGTTAACAAAGTTGGTCATCCACATGCTTTCTCCTCTCCCTCAGTTAGATAAGTGAAATAATTGATTATTGATTCTGCTATGATAATGATTGCAGCCTAATTTTTGCTCTTCGATAGCCAAATGGAGCTTTTTGTCATGCTCTTGAAGGCTGCAGTTCATACAGTATCCTTCAAAACTGTCAGGTAAGCACAAATAACACTTACAATTTGAAATATTGAAGTTAATATCTTTGGAATTAAAAGGAGCCTTGGTGCTTCCCTTATTTTTAGCAGTTGACATTTTAATATTCTGGAGGGGACTGCTATAATGGTTGTATGTTCGATCTCTGTAGCCCTTTTCAGATAAGTATTTATTAAGGAATATGTAATTATCATCTGAGCGAGAAGTGTTGGAAACATTATTGATGTTGACTGTCGCTTGCCAATCTTTGTTAATGCTCAGGTGATTTCCAATTTGATCATGGGGACTGAGTGTGCGGTAGTTTCCGCCCCTACCAGGCAAGCAATTAAAATTATTAGTGCATAAATGAATCTTATTTATAGGAAAAAAAGAAATGTCATTTAACAAACTCCCCTTATTGTTGTAGGAGTGATTCCTGTAGAGCTGGTCGCCATCATTGCTGGTTAGATTGGAGGAAGCATTAACATTATCCAAAGGCTTTATCATCCAGTGATTATCATTGCGATTAAGTGGCCTCATATTGGGAGAGTCAGAGATGATTTCCCATTCTGTAAGAAATATTCTATATTCTCTTCATACTTATCCATGTGCCAGTTTGCAAAGAATTGATTCTCAGACAGTTTGTTTTGATTTCTGCTTTTATTGAAGAGGATTTGGCAACCCAAATCAATTTTTTTCCAGAGTTGAATGCTTTCTGTTTTTGATTGAGAGTGAAGTCTTTGATTTCTTTCTTTCCAGATGTGAAATATTGTTGCAGTCAGCATAATACTGGCTTTATTGAATTCTTTGGTTTTCTCTTTGAAGTTTTCAATGAGGAATTTGGTGCTTTCTATGATGTTTTGAACCACCTAATTTTGGCTAATTTTGAGATTTGTTTTGGCAATAAACCAAATATGTTTTGAATAAGAGCAGTCAAAAAACAAGTGATTGGTACTCTCATTTTCCTCTCGGCATAGTAGGCATATTGTATCTCCATTTATATTCCATTTTAAACATCTATCCCTAGTAGGGAGTCTGTTTATAATTGCAAAATAAGCACAATGTGACATTTTGGGCAATTTGCTTTATTCCAAATAACAGAGTGCCAATCCACTTTAGTTGCGTGTCCTTTTATAAATTCCAAAGTTTTTTTGAAGGAAAAAGAACCTTTCGTAGATGTTTTTCAATCCCATTTGTCTTTAGAAAGATTAGAATCAATTGATATTTAGTTTATGACAGTGTTAAAAATAGATGTAGCAGGATGCAGAGATGTATTCCACCTGCTGTTCTGGATAATCCTGCTAACTTTTCCATTAATTTCACCAAACAAGTATATGTTGTTCCATCCCACAAGACTAACTAAAGTTTTTCCATGAATCCAAGGGTCGAACCATAAGCTAGTTTGGTTACCATTTTTAAATTTTCTTTCCAAAAGCTTGATTCATGTGTCTCTGCAGCTGAGAATATTTTTCCAAACAAATGAGTGATGATTTTCAATTCTAGTAGCCCAAAAGTTCTTGTTTTTAAGATATCTTGCATGCATCCACTTGGCCCAAAGAGATTTTCCATTTATAAATTTTCAAAATAATTTGAGTTTACAAACTTGTCTGAGATCATTAATGTCTCTCGGCCCTAATCCCCCTGCTTTTTTTGGAAGACAAATTTTTTCCCAAGCAATTTTGTGATGCTTACCTTTCCAAATAAAATTTGCCCAAATCTTTTCAATTTTGTGAATAGCTTTAGTTGGGATACTGTGAGCTTGTATCCAATACATGATGATTGCGATGATGATTGTTTTAGTTAGCTCAATTCTTGCAGCTAAAGACAGAAATTTGCTAGCCCGTCCTTCAAACTTATTTTGAATGATATCTAGAAGTCTTGTGCAGTCTCTATCTTTAATTTGATTAACACTGAGAGGAAGACCCAGATACTTAAAAGGCAAATTACCTTCCTTAAAATTTAAGCAACTTAAGATGTCCATTTTATTGGAGCAGTTTTTGCTGTAATATATCTTTCTTTTGAATTCATTGACTTTTAACCCAGCATGCTCTTCTAGTTTGACAAAAATGTTTGCAATTGATTTCGCGCTTTGAGTGTGTGTCTTCAAAAAAATAAGTAAATCATCAGCATACAATAAATGTGTAATAAATGGCCTGATTCTATTTATTGGCTTGATAGCTCCTTTTAATAGCTCAATTTCCATAAGAATTAAGAAATATTCCATTGCAATAGTAAATAAGTAAGGAGAAAGTGGGCCTCCTTGTCTAATTCCCTTATTGCTTTGAATAAGTCCATTAGGAGAACCATGAACCAAAATAGAAAAGATGCATTATTAATACACTCAAAGACTAAATCACAGAATTTATTGCAAAAGCCCATTTGTTTCATCATGTAAATAATGAAATGTCTATTAATTTTGTCAAAGGCTTTGTGTAAATCAATTTTAATACACATGAGGTTTTTATTATTGTTATTAAAGTTTCTAATTAATTCATGTGCAAGTAAAGTGTTTTCAACTATTAATCTACCAGGAATGAAAGCACTCTGGTTTTCAGAAATAAGATATTTCAAAAATATTTTTAACCTATTACATAGAATATTTGAAATGATTTTGTAGATGAAATTACAACAAGCAATAGGCCTATAATCTTCTAAGCAGTTAGGAACTTGAATCTTTGGGACTAGTGTTATAAAAATATGATTCAAGTTTTTTCACATTTTACCAGTCCTGAAAAATTCTGAAATAGAATCAAACAAAAGGAATTTGATTTCACCCCAGTGGGTTTTATAAAATTTGGCACCAAAGCCATCAGGACCAGGACTTTTATCATTATTGGAATTAAAAATAATGTTTTTAATCTCCTCAAGACTGATAGGAGCCAAAAGAATATCATTGTTGTTGTCATTAACTTTATATTTAGGTTCTATAATAGGAAAGGAGTTAGCATAAAGATTAGTATTATACAAATTAGACAAATAGTCTATGGCTTCTTTCCTAATACAGTCTAAATCGTTGATAACATTTCCCTTGTTATCAATAATTTTTCCTATATCATTTCTATGTTTTCTACCAGACATTTTAGCATAAAAGAATTTACTAGCTTCATCACCATGTAAAAGCCAGTCAATCTTTGCTTTCTGTCTTAAATTTGCAGACTGCACATGAAGGGATTAACTAGATTATTTTGGGCTAGCAAATAATTGTTGACTTTTGAAATGTCTGAGCAATCCTTATCTAACTCAAACTGTCTAAGCTCACATTCATCCCTAATGGTTTTAATTTCATTATTAGTTATGTTTTTATTCCATTTTTTTAATTTTCCTTTGGTGATATGGAGGAGTTTATTGAATTTAAATTGGGCAGTGCCCAAAATTTTTGTGGATAAACAATTTTTAACAAGATCCTTGTAACCTTCCTCATAGACCCAACCATTGACAAATCTAAAAGGGATGTTCTTTTTATAATTGATATTTTGAGTGAGTTCAATTTGAATTGGAGTGTGGTCACTTGTGACCTGAGGAAGAGTAGAACATTTAAAATCTTTAAAAAAATTAGTAAAAGTATTATTTAAAAGAATTCTATCTAATTTACAATGGATGTTTCTAAATTTTCCATATTTCCAAGTAAAAGAATTTCCAACCATATTTGGTTCAAATAAACCAGTTCTAAGTAGAAAATTATGAAGCATTTCAAGTTTTTTTAAAAGGGATAGGATTTCCACCCCTTTTCTCAAAGCCATGCATGACTGTATTGAAATCACCAATAATTATCCATGGTGATCTCATATTGGAATTAATTTGTTCAAATTACTCCAAAGAGTTAATCTTTCAGTTTCACTGCTAGAAGCATAAATAAAAGTGATTTCTAATTGAAATCCACCTCTATTTACACACTTACAGTGAATAAACTGAAAGTTAATAAAATATTGAGAGATGTCCCAAATGTTAGAGTCCCAAAGAACCAAAATTCTACCATTTCCACCCATTTGATTATTATTAATGATATTCCAATTATTAAGATTTTTTATCTGAAGATCGGCTATTTTAAGGTTTTCTAATTTGTGTTCAAGTAAACCAACTATACTTGGTTTAAATGACAAAAGGAGATTATTTAGGTTTAATTCCCTTTCAGAAGAGTTTAGACCTCTAACATTCCAAGATATTATCGACATAATAAAATAAAATGATTATAAAAGGAAACACTAAGGATATAAACAAGAGCAGCTAAGCACTGTGACTGCTCTCTTCCACCAAGGTCTCCATCCTTTTACCCTTTTTCTTGTATGTTGTTTTGCTGATTGCTTTAAGCTGTTCTTCCCATTTTGGATTTTTTGAGATGTAATATCTTTTGAAATCACTGTCTTCAATGTCTTCAGTGCTATCTTCAGTAACAATGTCATTGATGCTTTTCATTCTGCCTCGCTTTTTTTTCTTTTTAACTTTCCTGATTTTCTTAGATGTTGAGGAGGAATTTGTCATTAAATTAACGACCTTTTGAATACTAGTTTCTGAACTTGGCTTTGTGGTAATTGAGGAAAGGTGGGTTGCAACATGACTGATGTTGGGATTTTTGGGTGGTATTTCACTAAGTATATCAGTGATATATGAACCATCATCAATGCTCATGTTAGATGTTGATGAATTTTGTTTTCTGAATAGAGTTGAATCATTCTTGCTGATTTCATTTGCTTCCAAAGGAATTTTTGAGATTCTCTTTTCAGTTTCTATCTTTTTCTCCCCAGACTCTGTAACATATTACCCTCTTGAATTTCCATTTCTTGTGTTAGATCTTGAACAGTGAATGTTTTATTGTTGCTGTTGATCTTTTCTTTCAAAGGTGGACATATGAATCCATTATTTGTTTCCATTATTTCTGCTATTAAGGAATCTCCTTTTCCATTTGTGAGACAGTTATCAGCAACATTTTCTTGATTTTTCTACTTCTCTTTCCAGACCATTTTGGTAACACAATTTTCGACAGAATGTCCAAAACAAAAACATGTTTTGCATCTAGGGGGATCCATTCATATTCAATGCTTTGTATTAATTTTTCACCATCATGCATTGGAATATGAGCCTCATTTGGTAAATCAGAATTTGCTTGTATTTCCGCTAGTATTCTAGCAAAAGATAATCTTGATTCTTTAGCTGTATATTCATTCAATTTAATAGGGATGCCCACAATGCTAGCTATAACACTTAAAATTTCTTTATCCCATAATTTGAGATTCAATTCAGGAAGTTTTATCCAAATTGGCATAGAAGTGAGCAAATCTCTATCAAGATTAATTTTATTATTCCACTTTTTCATAATAATGAGTTTTCCATTTATGAAATGAGGACCTCCATTAATGGATTTTTCACAGTCAGTTGAATTTGAGAATCTGATAATAAAAAATCCATTGTTGCGAGTAAAAATATCAAAATTACCCGTGGGTGTGCAAGATTTTACTATTACAGCCTTGAAATAATGATAGGCGGGTCTGCTGCCAAATACATAAGCAATAATTGAATGGCACCACTTGCTTTCTGCTCTTCTACTGGCCTTTGCATTCACAGCTACAATTTTTTTATCATTGATTGAGAGAGGGGCAACAAACTTCAGATCAGTTTCAGAGTTTGATCCTCCTTTCTTTATAAGGTCTGCCCACGAAGAAGCTTTATTCAGGTTAGTGTTGTATTGAGGATCAGAACTATTTCTTGGGTAATTTCTTGAGTTATTGATTTGTGAAATTGGATTAGAGCCAAACTGAGAATGGTTTACAACATGCTTTGCTGAGTTTCTTGAATTCTCATTGAACCTTGAATTGAAAGATTCTCTTTTATTCTGTCTGGATTGTAATGAATGATTTGTGATTCCATTATTCAGGCTCAGTTGATTTGATCCAATTCCAGATCGATGCTTTTGATTATTATTTCGGTTTTTTCTGGGTTGGACGATTTGAAATCCCTCTTCATCAAATTTTGAAGAAACTGGTTGTGAATGTGGAATAGGAACTGGTGGAGGAGGAGAGAGAGACGAGGAAGAAGGAGAAGACCCTCCAATCTGATCAACAAAGATTGGATTATCTTTAAGAATGTGTATTCTGGCCTTTTTTCATTTGTAATTTCTTTGTTTTTACTAATTATAATTGTTGTTCCTAGAAGAAACTACAAAACAGTCAATCGAAGTGGGACATTCGAATCTTTTTTTCCAAAGATGCTGTAGTATGATTCAGAAATAAAAATACGATACATATATTAACAGGAACTCATCATATATTTGTAGCTTCGAAATGATAATAACACTTATTTATTTAGTTATTTTCCTTTTTTCATCAAATCAGTATACTCAGCGTAGTAAAAACAACAACAAATATATGTTCTTCTCATTGGTTTTGGTTATTCACATAAGGTTTGAGCACATGTAGCTATGTGTTGATATAATCATATTTCATCAGAAAATGTTAACTAATGACATTTGTGAAGAATTCAAACCAATATACATGTATTGATTGTTTGGTTAAGAAAGCAGAGTGATGCAACAATAATAATAAAATATATATTGATTTTAAGGCACATGTAACTAAATTTTTGTTTAAATTAATGATACATATCTAAGTTGATTGAATAAAATAAATATGGAAGTTAAGTATACATATTGTATAAGCAGTTCTAATGAAAATTAAATATTATATAATCGATCATGGAGGTGATTGACTATCCAACAGTAAGAGGAGAAGCTTGTAGCGATTTAGACGATAATGGATGTTTCCTTGCATTTACAAATATAAAGAAATGTAAATTTATTCAGTTGGTGGTAATTTATGGAGAATGCCAGTTTTTTTCACAACTTATATATGTAGTTACCAAACTTATTCAATGAGGAAAAACTATAAACTATGACTTATCTTTTCCAGTCCAATAACTAACCGATATGATTTCTATGTATTCAAACATATTTGTCATAACAATGGTTGTTTTCGCTTAGGCGCTTGCAAAAGCAATAAAGTATAAACCGTACAACTATGTAAAAACAACAGCAACAAAAATATGAGAAATAACTAAACTCATAGACAAAAACAGTGGGAAATCCAAATATTTTACCTGATCTAGGATAAGGAGAAAAATCATATAAGATAGGAGCATATAGGTCATGGACAGTCAGGAAAATAAAATGTTTTCAAATTTTAAAGGGTTAACTACTTTTTTTAGAATATAAGTTTTGTTTTGACGTTGAAGCATGGTCCCAGATGTTGAATTTGCTTGATGGCGGGGAGTTATAAAGCTAGGAATACATTGTACTTCTGGCCAATATTTTCACCACCCTCTTATTGTCATGCTCTTCGAAGCCATTTTGGCAATGACAAATGTCTTAAAATTATTCATCCATGTATGAAACAACATCCGTGCAGATGTTAGAACACACTTATTAGTTAGTGATACATTGTTTGTTTAGTTACCTATGTGAACTTGAAAATCTGTGTCGTTGGATCGTAATTTGACATTTCAGAATAGTCTCTCTCTTGCAAGTACTCATCAAAAAAAAACCCATAGCTAACTCATAATATGCAATCATTTAGATAATGGTGTAGTTAGTGGGAATTGTCGCTCATAGTTCATAAAATGTCCATTGATAATATAAAGTATTGAACGTGTGACACATAAATAACAAAAATGTAAGGTAAATTTGAACCATTAATAACACAGCAATGTCTTATATGTTACTATGAATTGACACACTTAATTCAACATGATCGTGAAATAACATGGATATTCATATTGTACAACTTTAATATTTTTTAGTGGTCCAAACGAAATGCGTAAATATTTGATGGATAGTTTACAACAGCAGCATCCTTATTAACTTCATACTAAATACAATCAGCGCAAAGAAAAAATGCACTTCTTATGTTTGTACAATATGAAACAATCGATGAAATTTTGTAGGTCATATTTGAAAATTTGTAGAAGGTGTGTGTTTTTTATACAAATTTTCAATAGTCATTGGCTGTAATTTATTTTGAGGAACACCGCCCATTAAACCACGTGACTTGGTTCTTGTATTAAACATATTTATTCTAAATATTTTACAAAAATATTTCATTAAATTATATTAAGCATGTTCCACTCATTTTAAAATAAGATATCGTCGTATATTTTCTTGCATTTCTTGGATAATTTGTCGATGATTCGAAAAATATAAAGATGATAACTACTGTACTTATGACTTCAAGGATCTACTGTTTCGATTCTTTTAGACAATAGTTCAACCCAACATGTACAAACGGGTCTTCGAACTATCGACTTCAGAATACAATGAAGCCTTGGAAGAGCGTAATCAGATTCAAAAGTTGTACGATTTTGATCCAACCAAGGAGAGTCAAATTTGATCTCTGATGGTGCAATTTAGTAAATAATAGAATGAAGAAGCAGAAGAAGAAGAAGAGGATTGATCTGCAACGTTTCTGCATTTGTAAAACCTTACAGGCGTCGCAAACTGTGGTGAGAAGGCAATGTTTTGCAACACTTACTGGGCATCGCAGATCTGGAGGAGGAAGAAGAAGAGACGAGCAAAAGAGATTGTTTTGAAATGGCTCCTGGGCGTCACTATTTATAATAGAAGAGGAAGTGTCCATTCGTCGAGCATTGCACCGTTTCCAACAGTCCGAAACCGTTACAAACGATTGCGCATTTTCGCAACAGTTTAAAACTGTTACTATACGGTCGCCTCTCTTCATTCAAATGATCCGCCAAAAGTTTGTCTGTTCAAATTCTGGATCCACCCCGTTAACAAAAATTAATTCGTTATTCGAAACCCGTACCCAGTCGGTCGGACGGACGGACGGCGGCACGCGTGCGGTGGTGATGCGCAACTTCTCTCCTCACATCAAAGAAAAGCTTTGGGTGCACAAATGGCCCAACTTTCCTTAGAGAATCTTATATTTAAATCAATACATTCTCTTAATTTTCTAAATGTGGGACTATTCATCCCCTCTTCTTCCTTCTTCTTCCATTTTTTCCCTCTTCAAAAACAAACCCAAACCCAAAACTATTTTAAAAATTTCCAACAATTTACCCCCATTTTCAAAATAAGTAAAATAAATAAAATAGACGGCTGCATCACTAGAGTGACTACCTACATACCCAAGTGGGATCAAGCCAATGTAGTTCCAAGATCAAGTTTTGCATCATCATGGAAACCAATAGATAAATGATAAGTATCTTTTGGATTTGAACCTTCACTCGGTGTAAAGCATTCAAAGTTCTATCGAGATCTATGATGAACGTATCTTGAACCAAGTACCCCTAGTGATAGTACCAGAACAGTCATACATACTAATTTTCGTATATAGAGTGTTATGTATGCTCAGCACATTAATGGCCATGTGCTTAAATCCTGAGTTCATGAGTCTACTTTAGAAAGTGGTCTTACTTTCTTAGGAAACAGCCTGATTTTCATACTCACATAGGTAAGTATCTTAAGGTGTTTCTGCGATACATCTTTTTAAGGTAACTAGACTTATTAAGGATACATTATCCATCCTTTGTTCTTGCAGAATCCAACATAAGTATTATGGGATTATTGATTAGTGTTTCATAATCATTCTCTTAACTTTTTGGTACCCATTGAACTTTATCTATCTTTTTCAAAACATAAGTTGGGTTTCCGTTAAGGATGATCAACCTTTATTCACAGACCTTAGTCTCATTTCCTTTGATTTTATAGAAACTATTGTCTTTGAAAGACTCTTTGTGAGTGGGTCAGCCAAGTTTTTCTTTGTTTCTATATAATCAATAGTTAATACTCCACTTTTGAGTAACTGTCTTATCATTTGATGTCTTAGACTCACATGTCTAGACTTCCCATTACATGTTTTATTAGAGACATTGTATATTGTAGTCTGATTATCACAGTTAATCAAGACTGCTGGAGATGGCTTCTTCTATAATGGAATTTCTATTAATAAATTTCTAAGTCATTCTGCTTCCTTACAAGCATCTGCTAATGCAATCAACTTGGAAAGCATTGTTTAGTCAGATATACAGGTCTGTTTCTTGAAAACACAAGACACATCAGTGCCCCCTAATGTAAAGATCCATCCAATCATAGACTTGGATTTGCATTCTACATTGTTCTAGGTTGCATCACTATATCCTTCTAGTACAGTAGGATATCCTTTATAAGATAAACCATGGGTAAAGGTTTTTTTCAAATAAGCTAAAACTTTGGAAATAGCTTTTCAATTTTCAAAACCTGGATTACTCGTAAATCGACATAACATACTTATAACATGTGCAATGTCTGGTCTAGTGCAATGCATAGCATACATAAGACTCCCAATATTACTGGAATACTCAAATTGAGAAATGGTACGTCCGGTATTCTTTTCTAATTTAATACTAGGATCTAAAGGAGTATGTGCTGGTTTGTCGTTATAATGACCATAGTTTCGGATGAACTTCTCAATGTAATGAGATTGTGTTAGTAACAACTCCTCATCTTTCCTGATAATTTTAATTCCCAGAATTACGTCAACTTCTCCTAGATCTTTCAT
Organism: Allium cepa; assembly: GCA_030765085.1. Taxonomy (NCBI): domain Eukaryota; kingdom Viridiplantae; phylum Streptophyta; class Magnoliopsida; order Asparagales; family Amaryllidaceae; genus Allium; species Allium cepa. The sequence goes on from CM060940.1 coordinate 587,032,451, forward strand.
ATCAAATTGAGAAGATAGAAACTTCTTAGTTTCATTCACACAGGAAATATTGGAACCAAATATTAGCATGTCATCAAAGTATAAACATTTTCTAACATAATCGTTGTCGTCTGATTTGCTATAAATACATTTATCAGCATCATTAACAATAAATCCATATGACAATGCTACTTTATCAAACTTCTCATGCCATTGCATGGGAGCTTGCTTCAGGCCATAAAGAGATTTTACTAATTTGCAAACTTTATTTTCTTGGCCTGGGGTTTTGAAACCTTCAGGTTGTTCCATAGATATCTCTTCTTCTAAATCTCCATTTAGAAATGCAGTCTTTACATCCATTTGATGTATGACCAATTTATGAGTTGATGTAAGTGCTATTAAGCAGCGTATAGAAGATATGCAAGCAACTGGAGCATATGTATCAAAATAATCTACTTCATGTCTTTGCTTATATCCCTTAGAAACTAATCCGGCTTTAAACTTATCAGTGGATCCATTTGTATTCAACTTTTTCTTAAATATCCATTTACATCCTATAGGTTTAGCATCAAGAGGTAAGTCGGTTAAAACTCAAGTTTGGTTTAACAATATGGAATTAATTTCATCATTAATAGCTTCTTTCTAGAATATTGAAACTCTGGAACTCATAGCCTTAGAATAAGTTTTGGGGTCATCATCGACATTCATGACATATCTAGTCATATTAAGGACTTCGTCCTTACTGCCTTCTATATGATATGTAATGAAGTCAGGACCATAGTCCTTCTCTATTCTTTCTCTTTTACTTATCCTTTGTTCAGTACTATTAGCTGGTACTGATACTTCCTTACTGTTTTGAGCAAGAGCATAGTCATCGTCATTGATATCATCAATTGTATTAGGTTATGGACTAGATGATCTTAATGGAATCTCAACAGTTTGGTTTTCAAATAATTCTACATCTACGAATTCTATAACTTCTAATGTGTCAAGAATTAGGAATCTATAAGTTATACTATTAAGTGAATATCCTATCACTAGTATAAAAAGTGCATATTGCTTCGCCTCATTTGCATCGGTTGAAGTAAAAACTGATGCAAATAGAACTATTTGCATCAGTTCTATCTTAATAACCGATGCAATTGGTACGTGGAAAGCAATAGGTAATAAAAAATCAAATTTGCATCAGTTGTCACCAGCAACCGATGCAATCGGTACGTGCAAATAGTTTTAGTTGCATCCGTTTTAAATTTCAACCGATGCAACTACGGTAAATTTTGTTCGCCGCCAAATCATTTTTCTTTGCCGCTAAAATTTTTGTTCTCAAATTTTCGTTTCTCCGTAAATTTTCATTCCTTCGCCAAATAATTTTATAGTCCACCTTAAACCAGATCTCCTTTTCATCTCCTCCTTCAGTATTAATTCCAAACTCAAATAAAATACAGGGAATAAGCCTTGCGTACGTTGTCAGCGGCTATTGTGAGGAGGTGTGTTTCAATTTCACAGCTGAAATAAATTTCGCGATTTGAAGGTCGATGAGGGCAATTGGGTTGCCGGTTTTGTTCAAGGAAATTGCAAGGTTGCGGTGAGTTCGGGTTGTAGAAATTGGAGGTTTCGGGTCACAATGGATTGGCAATTTGCAGAGGCTAATGGACGGTGTAGTTCAAGACAAGGAAGTGAATTTGTCACGGTGGTTCACGATTTGAATTGCAGGCGATTTGGGTTGGCAGTGGAGGTTGCGGCAATTGGAGTGCTGGAATTTGGTAGCGGCGATGGAGATGATTTGGCTGTTAGCAGATGGATTGTTTGTAGTAGTGTTACTGGAGCAGGCTACTTTTTAGTTGTGTGTGCGGATTTGTGAGGTGGTGTGAACTGATGGTTTGGGAAGGCTGCTGCGTGAAGATGAAGTTGTTTATTACAATGAGGTGAAGGCAGGCGGTGTGCTCTTGAACGGAACCGAGTATTTGATAAATCAATTGCATTGGCATTCCCCTACCGAACATTCTATCAATGGAAAAAGGTTAATTTGTGGATCTCACTTTCTTTATGCTCAAAATTTTATCATGCGAAAAACCATAATGAATACTCAACCTTTTGATATTTTGGTTCTAGAGTTCATTGTTGTTGAAACAAGTAAAGTCAGTTGACAAGTTACGTTTGCATGCATTTATAGTGTACATAATGCTAATTTAACTTCTAAGCGAAAAATTAAACAGCCTTAATTACTAAAGTCATAAAACCAGTACCAGTTTTTATATCTACATAACACCATTTTTAAGTGTTTTGATTATGGAATTTATGAAGGAAAACACTGTTTTAATTTATAAGATCCAGCCCTGTCGTAACATATATAATAAAAGAATAAAATAAACTATCTTGATTTGTTGAATCATAAAATATTATTGATCACATGGGAATAGTGTACTGTAGCTCATATAATTCAAATTTTGAGCTCAAAAGTGCCATTTTGATTTTGATTGCTGAATTTTTTAATCCAATGAAACAGAGAATGAATCCCTTTTTCTAATACTTTCTCAGACGTGAGAATGTAATTCTCTGCATTTTGCAATTTTAAATGATAAAATTAACTGAACTGATAAATTTGACCAGCATCCAACATGACTATATCAATTGATTTTTCAAAATCTTATCAAGCAAAGTAAGTAAGAAACAAAGTATACATAATAATGTCAAATATGTTGATGGTTATGGACACGCACAGATATGACTTGGAGTTGCACATGGTTCATCAGACCACTGATAACAAGATTGCGGTTATTGGCGTCATGTACAAAATTGGTCGCTCCGATCCACTACTAAGATGGGTTAGTGGTACATCAATTCTTTGATATTTGACAAAGACCATTTATAAATTATTGAAATGTGTATATGCTAAATAATATATTATGCTATAGCTAGAGGAATACATAAAAAACCTAAAGGATGTTAAGGATGGTGAGGAGGAGGTGGGAATGATAAATCCAAGAGAAGTGAAGTGGTCTAAGTTTGTGGCACAGTCGAATGATCGAGTTGATGGAAATAAAGAGATGATAGCTTATGCTCTCATGAATATTGCTGGTTCTCACTTCTTGCTATTTAACAATTGGTAAGATTTTCAAATTGAAAAGTTCATGAGTTGAATTCTTGTTTTCCTATTCTTAGTGATGCTGGCTCTCCTATTCTTAGCACTATTTTTCAACACACTCCACCGGTCGCTTTATCAGCTATTGTCATAGTGGCCAATGATAGGCCTTATCGAATATGAGAAAGCTTATCATTTTTTCAAAGTCGGTTTAACCTTTTCATTTGCCTGACTACTTTTCTTGGTATAGAGTTTATCAGTATGGGCTACAGACTTATGTTATCTATAAATATTTGATATATACACTCAAATCAGTGATATATAGTTTATACACATGGCGTTTCTAGGCCATATTATTCACTGTATGATGTATAGTGTTAGGCTACTCTAATGAATTAAATGATACAATTTAGGGTTCACATCATATTCTGCTTAGTTTCACTTTATTTCATTAATGACAAGTTAAATAAATTGAAATTTACAGTTAATGTAGGATTGGTTTACTGATAATATGATTGAACACAAATAATCAAATACTATATAATAAATGTAATCTAACTTAGTTTGAGATTTTACAGATTTGTAAGAGAATAAATTTTTAGATCGCCGTGGTAATGCAAGATTACTTGCTATTTTCAATCACTCCTTTCTAATATAAGATTGGAAAAAAATTTATGTCAGGGACAAAGCACTAAATGCAGATAAAACCCATTTCTTTCTTATACACACACAGCTACATTGATGAAGAGCTAAATATAGTTTCCGTTGTTTCAATATATATTTTTCCTCCTTTACCGTAGGGTTAGGTGCTACCCATCTATGCTAACTGCACTTGGTTCTTATATTCGCATATAACCATATTCAAAATTGATGAAATAGTTCAAATAACTAGAAATAATGTTGGGCAATTGGAGCTGTAGTGTAGAAAATTCCAGAATTGAATAATGACACAACATGAAAGTCGTTTTCAGAAGTCTAGGGGCAGAGGATGCAACATCCATTTCTCGGTTTTTTGTGACTGTAGACAGATTTAAATGTATTTTCAGTATCAATGGTATCAGTGTCTGGTTTCAACTGAGGCAGTGTCTGGTTTTAATCTCAGTTTTGACATGTATTTATTTAATTATGAAGTTACAATCTGATACCAATCTGGCAAAAGACATGAAAGCATAGATGCTTATGCTGTTTTCTTATGTCAACATATAGTAATTTCCACTTCAATGTTACTGAATTGCAGCTGAGTTTCACACAGCGAAGCACAAAACTGAAAGCAGCTAACAGATTTTGAGCCATCATATGTTAACTCTCTGTTATTATTTAGTCAAACTTAGACCCCGCACTGTGGGTAACTTTATTATCTTCCTTCTTTTTTCTAGCTTCAAATGTTTAAACAGTAGATTTAAAGAAGGTTCAGTAACTCTTTGATGATGAAAAGTGGGATTTATGGTCTGTCACCAGGAATATTCTTTGATGATCTTCAGCAGGTAACATTGTTATCCAAGCAATTATTGTCCAGTATATTATTTTGGCGTGCTATTATCATGATGTGAATTTTCTTATATGTATATCAATGCAGCAGAAGCTCTCTAGGTTGGTTCATGTCCTCAGCCCTTTTCAGCACAGTGTCTTCGCAGCACAACTTAGCGCCTTGCACAACACCTGTAACGATAACAAGCTCATACATTTCCGAGCACAGCACCTTGCAGTAGCAGCCCTTTTCAGCACAGTTTTTGCTGTAGTTGTTTTGGAACTAGGCAGTGATGTGGTGGTTTGAGTTGCAGTTTGTGGCAGTGAGAGGAAGACAGTCGTATAGGATGGCAGCAAGTTGAAGAGGTATGATTGATGGTTGGTTAATGGAGATAGCGCTGGTATGTATAGATTATTAACACTATAATTATGTGTTGCCAACAAGAGATAGATGAATGTACAACTTAATGATTGTACTAAAGATCTGAATTATGCTGCTAAAATGAACGTATGAACCATTATTTTGTATAGATTATTAACACTATAATTGATGATATATGTTTATTTTGGTATTATGTTATTCAGTTTGTATTTGCCATCAAATTTAATTTTGAATGATTGTAATATTGCATGCAATAATTGTTTGTTATAATTAATAATATATATGTATATATGTATATGTATATATATATAGTCTATTTGAGTATTGTAATAATGGTTTCTGAGAATGACTTTTTTGCATCAGGTATAAATAACTGATGCAATAGAGGGATTAGTTTGCATCGGTTGTTATAAAAAACTGATGCAAATAGAGGGATTAGTTTGCATCGGTTGTTATAAAAAACTGATGCAATAGAGGGATTAGTTTGCATCGGTTTTCAACAACAACCGATGCAAAATGAACCTTTTTGCATCGGTTTCAGAACTGATGCAAAAGTGTTAAGCCTGTTGCATCGGTTGCATATGCATCGGTTGCTGAACTGATGCAACAGGGGGGTAAACAACCGATGCAAATGGCCTATTTTGTAGTAGTGTATGAAAGCACATTTAAATGCCCTATTTCATAACTTTGGTCGTTTAGGGTCTGGTTTTCTAACATATGCTAAACAACCCAAAACTTTAAGTTTTGTAAGATTAGGTTTCCTATTAAACCTTAATTCATAAGGGGAAACATTATTCTTTTTAAGTGGTACTCTATTTAAGATATAACATGCTGATAACATAGTATCACCCATAGGTTATAAGGTAAGTTTGAACTTATGAGCATGTCATTAACCATTTCTACTAAACTTCTATTTTTCCTTTCAGCAACACCATTTTGTTGCGATGTACATGGGGCAGTGCATTGATGAACTAGGCCGTGTTGCTTACAAAATAAGGTGAATTCATTTGAGAAATATTCACCACCTCGATCTGAATGTAATACTTTTATTTTGACTTCTAATTGTATTTCGACCTCTGTTTTGTAAATTTTAAATTTATCAAAAGCCTCATCTTTAGTTTTCATTAGATACACATATGCATATTTAGTATAATCATCAATAAATGTTATATAGTATTGGTTACCACCATAGGTGATACGATTTTTTCAAGTCATCCACATCACTATGTACTAAATCAAGCAAGCCAGTTTTCCTTTCTATAGATTTAAAGGATTTTTGGTGTATTTTTGCTTGAACACATATTTCACATTTAGAGATAGTATCGAAATCACAATCAAAAATTAATCCTAGTTTATGCATATTTTTAAAGGAATTATAATTAACATGTCTTAGTCTACCATGCCATAAAATAACAGAATCAACAGTATAAACAGAAGATTTATTTATTACATTCAACTTAATCATGTCGTTACAAGAATATCCCTGTCCAATGAACTTCCTATCTTTGGACAACACTAGTTTGTCATAATCATATACTATCTTGAATCCTCCTTTGTTAAGAAGATATCCAGAGACTAAATTATTAAAAATATCAGGTACATGATATACATTAACCAAAGTAAGAGTCTTTCTAGAAGATAACGGTAGTTCTATAGTGCCTTTGCCAATCACCTTACTGCGAACATTATTTGCTCTAGTAACTTGATTCTCATCTTCGCTAACATCTTCGTAGTTCTTGTAGAGACTACGGTCCTTGAATATATGAATGGTTGCTCCAATATCAAGCCACCAATCATTTCCCTTGTACTCAATGGAGTCTGCCTCTTGCACTACTGCAACCAATTTGTCTTCGACCATATTCGCCTTTAATTGTTTCTTTCGTAGACAACAGTTACGAGCATAATGGCCGGACTTGTTACAGAAATAATAAGCACCTTTATTTTTATCTTTCTTTGAATGCTTCTTCTTCTTAAACTGTGTCTCATTATCAGGTTTTAGAGAATTTGATATTTCAACATTATATGTCTTAGAATGAGACTCGGTTTGTGCATTATCATAGTTCTCTTTTACGAGAGTCCTCTTCTATACGAAGATGATGCTATAAATTCTCTAAATCATAATCCGCCTCCGCATGTTTCAATTTCTTTTTATAGTCATTCCAAGAGTGAGGGAGTCTAGAAATAATAACTCCAACCACAAAGGATTCGGGAAGTCCAATCTTGGCATCTTTCAGTTGATTGACTATATAGATTATATCACTAACTTGTCCTATAATGGACTTATTATCATGCATTTTGAAATCCATAAAATTGCATATCAGGAATTTCTTGTTGTCCTCGAATATTCGATATTTGCTCTCCAGGGCAGTCCAAAGTGCTTTGGCTGTTTCTAGACTTCTATGTGCGTTATAAACTGATGTAGATAACGCGTTGAGAATGTGCCCTCTACACAGAAAATCACCTTCTTTGCGCTTTGCTCGTTTTGCTTTCAATTCGTCAGTATCTTTATCAGTTTTCTCTGGCATTTCCTCCAAGTTATCTTCAAGAATATAAAAAAAAATTGACCGTGATCAAAAAGAATTTCGTCGTCTCTTACCAACGAGTGAAGTTTTCACCATCAAAACGCTCCAAACGCGTCAAATGCTTATTTATAACTTAAAGAGCACTGACATTGCTTGAACTCGAACCATCCATGGTTGAAGATATTGTCTAAAAATTGTTGGATAATCTGTCGATGATTCGAGAAATATGAAGATGATAACTGTTGTACTTCTGACTTCAAGGATCTACTGCGTAGATTCTTTTAGACAATAGTTCAACCCAATAGGTACAAACAGGTTATCGAACTATCGATTTCAGGATTCAATGAAGCCTTGAAACAGCGTAATCGGATTCAAAAGTTATACGATTTTGATCCGACCAAGAACAGTAAAATTTGATCTCTGATGATGTAATTTAGTAAAGAATAGAATGAAGAAGAAGAAGAGAATTGATCGATAACGTTTCTGTATTTGTAACAGCTTACAGACGTCGCAAACCGTGGTGAGAAGGTGGTGTTCTGCAACACTTACTGTGCGTCGCAGATCTGGAGGAAGAAGAAGAGACAAGCAAAAGAAATTGTTTTGAAATGGTTCCTGAGCGTCACTCTTTATAGTAGAAGAGGAAGTGCCCATTCGTCAAGCGTTACATCCTTTCCAACAGTCCGAAACCGTTACAAACGGTCATGCCTTTTCGAAACGGTTTAAAACAGTTACTAAACGGTCGCGTCTCTTCATTCAAATGACCCGTCAAAAATCTGTCTGTTCAAATTTTGAATCCGGTCTGTTAAAAAAAAATTAATTCGTCATTTTGGACCCGAACCATGTCCAGTCGATCGCACGGCGGCGGCGGCGCGTGCGTGTAGTGGTGATGCATAACTTCCATCCTCACATCAAAGCAAAGCTTTGGATGTCCAAATGGCCCAACCTTCCTTAGAGAATCTTATATTTAAATCGATACATTCTCTTAATTTCCTAGATATATGACTATTCATCTCCTCTTCTTCCATTTCTTCCCTATTCAAAAACAAACCCAAAACTATTTTGAAAATTTCCAATTGCATTCTTGTGTAGTTCCATGTAAATAAGCAATGCTGCATATTATTAAGCATATTTATATATGTAAATGGTATGCATTATTTTTACATCGAATGATGAATATTGAATGTGTATGTTAAACACATTTGAAAAATAGACATTCTTGGAGCTAATAATGGTCAGGATATATATATAATGAGCATAGAACCACATATGCTCAAAGCCAAAAAGAAATTATCTTTTAGCTGTAACAAAAAATAACGGTTGCTATTGCTTTTTTTAGGAAACTACCAGTGCATTATTCCCAACCTGATAGACTTTAGAAACAGACTTGCAATTCCAGTTTAGGATATGGACTTGACACACTAAAAAGATGAACAAAACCTGATATGGAAAAAAGACAATCACTTCAGCATGGGTAGATAAACAAGCTTAAATAACAGTAATCCCTTGGACAACCAAATAGAAAATACACCGATGATTGCATTATAATTCATTGAAAAATTTGCAGTACAATAACTGACAACTAATAACCCAATAGTTAACTTTATGAATTTTTGTTCAACAGAATGAATGAATAACATCAAATCTATTTACTAGTTCAATTAAGGGATTGTTACTATGACAAATATAAAACTAAACATTCGACTTCATTTATTTTTATATAATTATTTCAATAAAAGATAGAAATGAACCTATTAAAGAATAATTTTTGGTAGATGAAAACTGTTTGCTAACCAAATTGCATAATCCATTCATCATCAAATCAAAATGTTTTAATACTAGAATATGTAAATTACAATAGTTCAAATCTTACCCAAGAAAAACTGTAATAAATTTTTAAATAATTTTTCTGGAGGATGCGAACAATCTTAAAAGTATTGAATGCATTCTCAAAAAACTATCAAGTTTTAATAATTTCTTAGTTTAAATGATGTTATTCTATACCATTAGGTAAGGTTGTTACTGCAAGTTGTTACAGAATAATAAAAACAAATGATTTTTAGAATATATAAAGGATGATGAGAGACTAAAGGATCCAAACTTTTAAGAAACAACCAATAGAACCATTAGCACCATATAGTTTGAGCGAATCTAAGGTGCAAAAAGAGAGCCCAGATCCAATATTTTTTCGAGAAAATATATCATAGTTTTATTGTGCATTACAGTTTCTTAAGGAAATTAAAACTATAAATTGAAATATTACCATGGAAAGTCAAACGATCAAACTGAATCTTCTTAATAAGAAGAAGTTTATATGGGACAACGAATAACATTGTCAACACTGGAAAATATCTAATCACCATTGCAAATTTCATCGTTTGTATAAATTCATGAATTAGGTTTTTTCACCATTAATGCATAATCGCAATATGGTTTAGAGAAACTTTGAGGATTGCTGGATCACCTAAAGTGAAACTTTGATCCATTTGATTGTTGAAAATGAGTAAAAAAATCTCTCACTCTCTCTCTCTCTCTCTCTATATATATATATATATATATATATCTTATATATAAAGCAAATACTTGAACAAGTGAAGCCTTTTCCACACTCTCAAAACTGCCCTTCATTCCTGTTTGTAAATAATAATTCACGTCATTAATAGAAGGACATATACGTCTTTTATGTTCTACACGTTTCACCACGTTTCTATTCCATGTTTTCTTCTCCTCTCTCTGCGGCCCATTTCTTCAGTTGCTGATTACAGTTATTCGTCTTCTCATCTCCTAATCCAGAAATATATATTCCAAAATTGAATCAAATTAGAAATACATCATTTACAAAAATCTCAAAAGAGTCATTCGTCCCTTAATTTTTACAGCCACGTTTTACAAATCCTAATTTATTTTATTTTCGTAGCCATGGCAGCAATGACTTCCGTTCCACCACTGTTAAACCACGAATCTAAACTTGATGATAATTTGTTTGCGTTCGAAATAAGCGGGGGAGTGGAGCCGATATCCAGCTTCGATCAGATAGGGATTAATGAGGATTTGTTGTGAGGAACCTATGCCCATGGGTTCAAAAAACCATCTACTATACAACAGAGAGCATTTTTGCTTATTGAATGTGATGTGATTGCTCAAGCACGGTCTGCGATAGGAAAGAGTTCTATGATTGTTGTTACTGTTTGTCAAATGGTTGATACAAAAGTTAACGATAAGCGTTTCTCGTCTCTTATTTTAAACATACACTGTACAAATTTAACTCTAAATGTATTTATTATTTTGTTTGTTTGGTATTAGTTGAGCAAACTAATATAGTGTCATACATTGAAACCAGTTTTAATACACAATAGGTATGTGTCTATGAACTAATATTTTAGAATTAACAATGAACGTTTTTCAATTTTTACACTGCTTTTGTGTCTATGTTCCTTTTTTAAAGGAAAAAATCGCTTTTGCATTTGACTAATAATTCTTTTCTATTTATATAGGAAACACATGGATGGTGAAGTGGATAATGAGGATTTGATGAAGAAAAAATGGCTGATATGAAGCTGAAATAATAGAGATTAAGAAAGGTACTTCATTTTTCATCCATACCCTTTCATTCATAACTTTTTATAAGAGAGTTTATAGTAAAGTTTTATCTCTTTAGTTTAATTCATGGTTGAAGCAGAACAAACCATGTACAAGGATAGAAAAAACAATGGGAAAATTTTAAACTGACCAAACACTCAATATCTAAGTGATTGGATAATCAAAAGAGACGTTGGCTCAATGTTATGTTATGCATTTTAATGGTATGTTAAAAGATGGCTTACTTATACGGTCATTCCTTTGTTCATTAAATTGTTATATGATACACTAATGCTATATTACCCATTTGAATTTTTAAGGGCTGATGCATTTACATCCTTTGGAATAGTTTTCCAATTTCCATATCCATACTTACCATTTGCAATTGCACTTCGCTTTCTCAGTGACATTTATTACTGTTTTCAATAATATCATTTATGTCAAGACATAACTAACAATGTGCTAACTTAAGATTCCTTTTTCGTTTCCATTTTTTTGAGAAATTTTTAACTGCCTTTTGCTGTTTGAAAGTCCGTGTCTAAATTTTACTGTAACATTTTTTATGCATATTTTCTTATAGTAAACAATCCTTATTAAAGGCAACACTTACCCCACAAGTCAGAATGTGTCTTCAGAGAGCTTTAGGAGTGAGAAAAGCTTGCTAGAGAAACTTTTAATCATCTAACCAAGATTCCAGAGTCTACAGATTTAAAAGTTGTATGTAGATGGTCTGAAAATTTTGTGGTTAGTCTCATAAGCTGTATCATATTGTTATGCTGTCTTTTCTTTTTAGTTTGTTTTTCACTTAATAAGCATACAATATGCTCAACTTTTATCATAAACAATTGTCTCATGGATGAATGTCCCACGGTATAAATGTTTATCTTAATCCTATGTAAAATGTAGTAGTGTATGATGGAAGAGTAGTGGGCCCGATAAAGTTCTAATATTCACTAACTGGCCTGTTCTAATTAAAGCCTAAGCCTCCTACAATACTGAAACGGTGCTCCAACGCTTTAATCAGGACTGAAACCTATTCTTTTTTCTTTATAAACTTTATGAGGCTGTGGTTCGATTGCCTTTACAAAAAGTCCTTGCTCTGGATCCATAAAGCGATGCATCAAATGATAAAGCTGATCCTGGGCTTTGTGGTAATGTATGTGCAAGAACAGTGTTATAAAATTTCATGGATGTCATTCGTTCTCTAAAGGGTGCAGGATAATATTTATTCTATTAAAGCTTCTTTTGTTTAGTGTGCATAAATTCTGATAATTACATTTGGTCTGAAAGGTTTTGTGAAATTATTGATTACCTTTTATACATTTCAAAGTTGCAAATTTTTAAGGGGACAAGAATTATAACAATCATATGGATTTTATTTTGCAGTAATGTTGTGTCGTTTAAGGCATTTTTTATTTATATAGTTCATTAATGCTATAGAAATGAAATAAAAATTAGCTTTTTGGATCCACTAACATATACTGCTCTAACGACTTGAGCGGAGTCTATAATATTCAATTTGCACATGGTTTTATCTTTATTAGTATAGAAGCACAGCTTTTGGAAACCTGATAATTGAACCAAACACCCACAGAAACTGAATTTAATGATGCGTAAATAAATTCATACTAGATTTACCTATTCCAAGTAAAGTTGCATATAACGTGTTCATAATATCAGCCCTGAGATTTTTAACTAATTAAAGTAGATCAAAAATCAAGAACTGATGCAAATTTTGCATGATATATAATCTTCCTCTATGTTTGACAAGGCAACACACTCGCTAGCTCTCCCAAACACCCACACTAAAACCTCACACAGTGCACATACAAACATGCTACTGAGTAACTTATAATATGAAACTACTGCTGTGACTTAAAATATAAAACATGTTGTTGTTGTTGTTGTTTAAACCAGGAAACTTGACCATGCTACTATATGCATTAAATCAAGAAAGCATGCTACGTGTGCTTTAAAATATAAAACCATGCTTCTGCTGTATGAGTTCAAACAAAGGAACATGTTACTAAATGTATTAAATCAAGAAATATGTTTTGAGATTTATAAACTTTGCATTTCCCAAACCAGTGTAACCCGTACTTATTTTCTTATACACAAAATTGTATATATCCGCATGTGCATGTGCCTGTACATTAACCTATTTGAACATGCCTTATTAACTGCTAATATACAACGCACGTACGTGCATCTAATATCCAAAGATGTTTACCTTGGATGGATGTGTGATTTAAGTATAAATGATCTTATAGTCACAACACATTTCAAGTTATTTTATTGGTGATATCGATGACAAATTGATAGTAAAATTTCGTTGGTGGGTAGACAGAAAGCGTGGTGAGATTCCATTATCGATTGGGGGTAATTTTGGTATTTCAAAAAGACACCGTGTAAACCATGTTGATTGAATTCTCTTTATTAATAGTAAAGATATGAATTATTGATGAACGGAGAAGCGAAAATCTGGAACTTTGTGTTTGAGAAGGCGGAGAAAAATGCAGGAATTGAAAAGGGAAGCATAAGGGCAACGGTACTAATAGAAACTCTGCCTGCTGTGTTTCAAATGAACGAGATACCGTATGAGTTATCATGGTATCATAAGGTTAAAGTAAAAACATTTTTGATTCAAACTTTGAATTTTTTTTAATCATCTAACGTGTATTCTTTTCACAATCACAAATTTAACAAAAATATTAATGAGTATATTCAACAAAATGTGAATTTAAAAAAGAAAAAAATACGACCTAAATGATATATGAGAGACCACTGACTATGGAGCACTAAAAAGGACAGAGCAAATAATCTAGCAACAAGACATTGTGATTAGATGCAGGCCCATTTGGGCGTGCATATATACTCGTGTGTGTGTGTGTGTGTGTGTCTATATATATATATATATATATATATATATATATATCAATTGAGATGTTGAAGGCCTGAATTATGAATTTGATTGCACTGAAAGAGAAGAGGAATTATGTAAAAGTGATTACTGCTGCTGTTATTAAAACTTCTAAATAAAAAGTCAGGGAGGCGAATGTATAGTGACATATGGGAGAAATATGAAGCACTGGTTTCTCCATTCCTATTTAGATAATAGACGGAATCTTACGGAGGTGACATCTTATAAATGTTGGTAACAAATTGTATACTCTTCTAATATTTCAAAATTCTGTCATTTTCATAAAATGTTAACAACCTTTGTAATTTTAAATGTATGTATACTACATAATAAAAAGTGGGAAACATAGAATGATAGTAGGCATACAACTACCCATCAGAGTTTGCAATTTTAAACTGGGTTATAAAGTTTTATTACACAAAAATATGATTTTTGTGTAATTTATAATGTTAATTACAATGAGATTTGTAATTAAAGATGTAAATTTGGTATTTACTTTAAAATAGAGAAATATGTTAATAAAAATTTTTAAAAATATAAATAATCTTTTATTTTGAGTGTAAAACATTTTATTATCATGAATATAAAGTTTTATAATTTTTAGAGATGAAATGTAGCTTTAATTCATAATTTGATTTGTGAAAAAAAAACATTGTTAATATGTAATTAGTGGCTAAATTATGAAGTTAAGCTAATTTTCTTTTAATTTGGACCTTAGCCCATTAACTAAACCTAACTTAGCCTGCTAACCTAAGAGGTGAGAATGAGAAAATAGAATAGGTACGTACATTTTTTTTCTCACTTTCTTCCTCAAGTTTCCAGAACGCAGAATAATGGCTGAAATATTTTCCTCTTCAAATCTTATGAAAAATCCATCAAATTAAAAGAAAAATTGATGATTTAAAATGAGATTCTAAACTCCAAACTCAGGTAATCGATTTCTAAAACCCCTCTCCATATCAACATCTAATTTACAGTGATATTTTTTAATTTTTCTTCTCTATTTGGTTTGCATGTTTCGTTCTTGAGTTTTGTCAGGTTGTAGAAGCTCTGTACATGGCTAAATCTTGCATCTTTGGCATCTAAATCGTAGTTTAATCTTCATGAAGGCAAGGTGAGTGTAAAACTCACAAACCCTAGCTCTTTATATGATAAATATGTTATAATCAGTGAATTACTGAAGCTGAAAGTAAATTAGCCATAACTTTTTCTTGTTTTTAATCCGATTTTGATAATTTTAGATGTTTCGGAAAGTTTAAATCATGTACTAGAACTCTCCTGTATTGAGTTTTCTGTAGTTTTGAGATTTGCTATATCAAAATCGAATTTTTCTACCGTAATTCCGAGAGCAAAACCAATGTTTGGTCTGTGCTTAAGGCTGAAAGTAAATTGGCCATAACTTTCTCGTTTTTGATCGAAATTTGATAATTTCGGATGTTACGAAAATCTTAAATCATATGCAACAACTTTTATGTTTTGAGTTTTCTTTAATTTTGAGGTTAGCTATGTCAAAATTTGATTTTTCTACTGGTAACCCGAGAGCAAAGTCTATATTTGCTCTGTGCTTGAAGCTGAAACTAAATTAGACATAACTTTCTCATTTTCGATCGGATTTTGATAATTTTTTATGTTTCGGAACGCTTATTTCATGTACTACGACTTTCATGTTTTGTATTTTATGAAATTATGAAGTTAGCTATGTCAAAATCGAAATTTTCTACTGTAATCCCGAGAGCAAAATCAATATTTGCTCTGTGAAAGGCTAAAACTAAATTAGCCATAACTACTTCGTTTCTTAACCGATTTTGATGATCTTAGTCATTCCGAAAAGATTAGAAACTAAGATAAAACTTTCATTTCATACATTTTGCCAGATTTCAAAGTTATCTATTCTAAAATTACAATTGTTTGTCGCTGTCCTGCAAATGCATAAGTTCAGGCTGAGTTTGATGTTTGTTTTTAGTAATTTGATCGTAACTTTCTTTTTTCAAATCGAAATTTAGAAATTTTAGATGTTCTGAAATCCTTGTGAAATATGCCATAACTTTTCTGTTTTCAGTTTTGAATAAATTTGAGGTCTATATAGTGAATAACTGATATGTTTATCGCTGGCCGTTGTTGATAGCCAGTGCACATAAGTTTTTCTAAGTAGTATTTCACTCATAACTTATTCGTTACTGATCAGAATAACCAAATTTTTGATGTTCTGTAAACCTTATGATGTAGGCTACAACTTTTATGTTTTGAGTTTTGTAGGATTTCGAAGTTTACCTGGTGAAAAATTGACGTTTTCACTACTGGCCTGTCATTGACAGCCACAATATTTATATTTGTCTGCTTTCGACGATTCCATTTGCATTCTTTGCGAATTTTTTTTATATGAAATTTGATGCTAATATTTGATCATTTTGTCTAGCAATGGACTAATCCAGTTAGGATGAGATTTGAATTTAAATTAATTTAAATTCGATTTAAATTTGAATATCGGTTTAGGCCGATTAAAATGCAAATTGATGTTTTTATGAGTTTTTTTTAAAAAAAAAGATTCCAAATAAATTCCAGAAAATCTTCTAACATCATGGTTGGAGAATAAATGTTTTTATGTATTTTTAGAGGTTTTTAAACAATTATTCATTATTTTTAAGGCTTTTAAAAATTATTAAAATCCTTTTTAATGATGTGTTTTATCTCAAAATCTTTTAGATAAGTTTCTAAAATTTGTTTTATAACCCCGTTTTCTCAAGTAAAATCCTTTATAATTAATTTTATTCATTTTAATTATTTTGATGCTTTTTCGGTCGTATGAGGAAGTAAATTAAACGGTTTAGTAAAATTACGAGGTATGAGACTCGTGAATTTACTTTATCGGTTAATTTCGGACTTGTACGATCGAAACTCTTTCGATGAACTGTTAGAGGTGATTTAAGATGCTATTGAATTTTGGGTAGTTATATGGTCCGAGAACTCCAATTTAGAAGTATATTCGATGAAGGACTGTTTTAAGATGTTGTTTTACTTGCCGATGAGATGAGGTGAGTCTTGAGATGAGATTTTCCTTTTCGGAGATGATGGTTTATGAGAAACCATTATGAGATTTAATTGCATTTGCCGATGATATGAGGTAAGTGTATTTATGAAGTATTCATGAAGTTAAGATGTTTATGATGATTTATGAAGTTAAGATGGTTATGATGATTTTTACTTGTTGATGAAATGAGACAAGTCACGATGGAACCATTACTCGTCGATGAGTAGAGATGAGTGTGGTATTATATTAACTCGCCGATGAGATGAGGCAGAGTGAGTTTTATGATGGTTCTGATGTTTTATGATGTTTTCTAATGTGGAACCAACAAACGATTAGTAAACCATTAGGGGAGAACGTATAGTATGGGATATACGTTCTCGCCTTTTGGGTTCCTATTCGAATAGTTGAGACACATTCAAGATGTTACTAGTACTAGATCGAGTACGATTGGAGTCACCACGATGTTCACGATGTTATTACTCAACTCCAATCACCATGAAGTTTTTACTCGGATTTGTGACTGGGTGTCATTAAGATGTTCCGACTAGTCAATCACGATGTTATGATGTTTATGTGACCCCAAGTCATCACGATGTATGGTACCAAATTACTAGTACTAGTCAAGATGTAAAGCACGTGCTGTTTTCCATGAAGTTTAGATGTTTCGTTTTCACTGTTTTGTTGATGATGCTTTATTATAGCCTTATGTAAGAAAAGGGCTTATTTATATACATGGTTTTATGGTGATTTCGAATATGATGTTTTGAACTCTTTCCGGATTCTATCAAGATGGATTTGAGACATTATATATATTTATACCAATGAGATGAGGTATAAATTATGGTAATGCTTTTATGATGAGTGTTGATAATAGATTTAAGATAGATTTATATTTGTACCAATGATATGAGGTACAAATGATTATGGAGATTCCTTTATAATGAGGGTAATGATGGATTTGAGATGTATTTATATTTATACCGATGAGATGAGGTATAATAATTAAGAAGTTTCTATTAGATGGTTTTATTTATGATGGATTCTTGAAGTTTAATTATCTTATGAAGATTTACTTTATGGTCCATATCCTCACCCATTTCATTCGGTTATATATATAATTAGATAAACCATGCCTATCTAATATACATATTGTATTCCTCTATGCAATTATGATGAACCATTGATGTATCACTCTAGAGATAACTTGATGACCTATATCATTCCATTGGTAATGATGGAATGGTTTTCCCCTTATCTCTTATCATCACCTTTACTAATGATAAGTTCTAGCTAGCCTGACTCGTGTGTTTCCATTCGGGTCAGACCGAGTGTTTCAGGTATCATCTATTGGGCTTAGCTTGAAGTTGATGTTGGATATCAGCTCTTCTTTCTCTTGAGTAGTTTATTTCTTCCGCATACTCTGATGTTTTTACATTTGATTCGATGTATATGGTGTGGTCGTGTACCACCTTTATTGTATTCAAATTGTATTGTACTAAACATGTATCAGTGTATATGTATATATATGATGTTGGTTACTGTTCTGTGATGTGATTTACATTCAGTTATTGTATTTTGTTCTGATAGATCCGTTAGCCACCTATAGTTTTGGATTAAGCATTTACTGGGTATGTCGATCCACTTGAGTTGAAAAAATAGTATATTGCATTTATCGACGTATTCAATAGATGTTTAAGACAAAATTATAGATGGTCACCCTTAACCAGCCTTATTCTCTGCTTTAGTTGACAGAATTACTTGTTAATTTCCTTTGCTAAGGTGGGTCTCGGGGTGGGGCGTCAAGTCATATGTGCAATACTCTTCCAAGTCATGTTTTTGTTTGGGTGCATAATTTGCAGAATATCAATGACTTGATTAAAAAAAGAATCACGTAACTGATTCAACAACTATTGAAATTTTTTAAGATGTACTTACCGAAATATCAAGATGCCACTACTCTACCATCCAGGACATGGTACATGACTTAAGATGTAAAACAATTTACCACTTTGGGGAAATGCACTATGAGAGCATATCCAAAAAAAAATCACATGTAATTCCTACAAATCATTGGTTGACAACTGCTGAATAATTCATTACAAAATAAGATCGTAGACCTATGTTTCTTAATTAAATGAGGCTAAGAAAAACAAGACTGGTTGAACAAATCTTAACGCCAACCTAATCACCTGAATACGAATTAATATTAATAATTCATGTTGACAGGTGCATAAGTCTAACATTGAATCACTATCGTTCTTGCCCTATTGATTGTTTTACTCAATAGTAATTTTTTTGGAATGAAATGGTCTAACACATGATATTATTTGTAATTGTCACAAATACCAAAATCTAAAGACTATGTGAATATCAAACTTTACTAATAAAAATTAAGAGAGAACTTACATAATTTAATGCATGCTCTAGAGAAACAAAATATGCACGATGATAGAACCATAAGTTATTTTTTCCTGTTGGTTCTTGTAGTGCATGAGAAAACAATGGTTTATTAATGTACAGCTGACGCCTTCTGTTTTTTAAAGTTTGAAAGCTTCATCCCATGTTGTGCTTCTATTGTTGACTTGATCCATAATTGTATCTTAAAATTTTGCATGAACCTAAACAGTATCCTCGTATTCAATTTTTAGAACTCTTACTATAAGAAACATAGCTCAAACCAGAATTAAGAAGCAACCAATGCAACGAAGTATATAAGAATTTGAAGCAGTCGTAGTGGTAAATTAACTGGTAGACCTAACAATATTTTCTTGGTTTATTTGCCCATATTAGCCAAGAAATTGGAATGGTCAAAGTATAAAATAAACTGAATTGCACAACTTTCTTAAATATATCATCCACATAGCATGTTAAATTTTATAAATATTGAAGGTCACTCAGTGCACAACCATCAAAAATGGGCAAAAACATTTGTTTTCATACAAACCTTTTCCCATCTTTGTCACCTATTAAAAATTGAAACATTCGTTATCATGTAGAATCTGCAAATGTATGGCTACTCCTTTTGTAACAGGCAGTGCTTATGAGAAATAAATTCAAGCACTGACTTGTTTGTGTACATTTTTGTAGATGGTCTGTTACAACAGCCTATACCATCAGCATTACAATAATTGCTGCAACAATTGATTTAAAAATGTATGGTATTCAACCAATTGTAGGATTTTCCCACTGACCAAAAATCACCAAAAAGTAACATTAGGGGAAAAAATTTGACATCTGTAACAGAGACAATGAATTAAATTGTCAAACTACAGAGATTTTCAGCTGGAAATGACAAGAAATGATAGTTTCGATGAGTTAATTCCAATAACTTTCGATATCATAAGAGTCCAACTGGAAGGGGAAAATGAAAATCTTTTCCTGATCAGAGGTAGGAGAAAAGCAAGTACTAACATGCCATAAATGCATATAAGCCATAATTCTGGGTAGTTATTAGTCCAATATTACAAACATAATATATATGTTATTCTTATGATTTTATTAATCACCAAAGATTAGAATTACAAGATTGATTTACTTTTGGAGGCTACACATAAGAAGAATTAACAATACAGACAATTCTGCAGAGTTTCAGCTCTCTAAGATGGCTGTCATTGTTGTACAGAAGCTCCACTATTTATATAGTGAAGAAATGACGAGGGGTGACTGTTATATGGCAGTCCTGGGGTTTGGTTCGGCATCCATCTAGACCGGCATGATTTGGTCCAACAATCAGTACTCTAGATATAGACCGGCTAAGCTCACAACACATCTCGTTCGGCATTAGTTCCCCGTACTAAAATTATGGACCGGCATCAACTTGGTTCGGAAGCAGCAATTCTGGTCCGGTATCAACACAAAAGATTTGGACCGACATGTTTATCAGGTTCAGCACTCCAACACGGTACGCATCTGGACCGGTATTCACCGAACCAAAAATATGGAGCGGCATGTGGCATTTAGTTTGGATCGGTAAACATTTGAAGCGGCATCTACCGAATGAGATTTTTGGTTCGGTGGCAACTCTAAATTTCACAGCTCCAAATCCCAGTGCTTCTCCTCCTTCGCTCCTTCTTCTTACAGTGAAGAATATTCACCAGACAAGACTTCTTCCCACCGAATAAACTCCACCGGACCAAATCTTTGGTCCGGCATCTCCTCCACCGAACCAAAATTTGGTTCGACATCTGCATCTCCAATGCCAGATCCAAGCCCTAGCATCGAACGAACCTCTTCCTCCTCCGCTTTGCTTCAGTAACGTGACTTAGAGTTTGGAGCTCCTCCTCGAAGCTTCTCCAATGGAGACGCTTCTTCACGAATTCAAGGCATCATCTCTAACAATCTCCACATTGATACTGAATTCCAAACAAGCCTTCCAACTTCATTTACACCTTCATACTTCAAGCAATGGATACTTACCCAATGAGCTTGGGCAATGACATCACCCATTATACTCTGTCAACGAACTTCGACAAGGCCATCGCCCATCAACAAAGTGTTCGAAGTACCCAGTCCGTGTAGAACCTATCAATCTCCACCATGAAAACAAATGTCTCCATCATCTGACTCAACTCTCCCCTCATGCCACCCCGTGGCACCTAGCACTTCATTAAGCGAATTAAGTCCGAGCAATGCTCGAACTTAGCAACAGGCAATGACTTGTAATCGTGTCTACTGCATTCTCCTCTGCGTGAATCTTCTGAAGACGAACTAGCTTCTCTTCACTCATCGAGGCAAGAAATGACTCTCTCACCTCAACATGCTTCGTCCTCGAGCTGAATGCCATATTTTTAGCTAAGTGAATTACATTTTGACTGTCACAATGCGCATTCACTACTTCGTATGCGAATCCCAAATCACTCAACAATCGCCTTAAATAAAGCGCCTCCTTAGCTGCTTCAACCGTAGCTATGAGCTCTGCCTCTATAATAAACAAACACACAATCATCTACAACCTCGCTCCCTAACTGATCGTTGTCCCACCAAAGGTGTATACATATCCGAAGGTTGACTTTCTTCGATCTGTATCACTATCATAGTCGGAATCACAAAATCCAACCAAGCTTAAATCTCTATCTCTGCCGTCAAAGACAAGTCCATGGTTTGGAGTTCCTCTAAGGTATTTGAAGATACACTTCACTGCTTTCCAATGCGTTTTTCCTAGATTCGCCATGAATCTACTCACCAATCTAACAGCCTATGCAATGTCAGGACTAGTGCAAACCATGGCATACATGAAGTTGCTAACTGCACTTACATAAGGGGCCTTCTACATGTAGGTCTTGTCCTTTTTCGAGATCGGAGAGTCTTTACTAGAAAGTTGTATGTACAAAATGTACAAAGGCATGGGTGTGCTGATTGCATTTGCCCCTTCCATGCTAAACTAAGCAAGCGCCATTCGAATGTACTCCTTTTGAGTGAGACTCAAAAGTCCTACCTTTCTATCCATTTGCATTTCCATACCCAAAATTTTCTTTGCTTCTCCAAGGTCCTTTATTTCGAATTATGCTTTTAGCTTTAGCTTCAAACTACCGATTTCAGCTTTATCCTTGGAAGAAATCAGCATATCATCCACGTATAAGAGTAGGTACGCCCATATACCATTCTTTAAATGCTTGAAGTACACATAAGCGTCTTTAATGCTATGATCAAAACCAAGTGAAAGCATAAAAGAGTCAAACCTCTTGTACCATTGTCTAGGCGACCGCTTAAGTCCATACAATGACTTCTTCAATTTGCAAACCCAATTTTCTTTCCCATCTACAACAAATCCTTCTGGCTGCTTCATGTAGATGCTCTCATACAAGTCTCCGAGCAAGAAAGCGGTTCTCACGTCCAGTTGCTCCAGCTCCAAGTCATGAGCTGTGACGATAGCGAGAAATATATGAATGGACGTATGCCACACTACTGGAGAGTATATCTCATCATACTCCAATCCCTTTCTTTGTGAAAACCCTTTAGCAACTAGTCTAGCCTTGTATCTTCCATTATCCTTCACCTTGAACACTCATTTGCAACCTATGGCTCAGCTTCCTTGAGGAGGTGGTACCAAATGTGAAGTTTTTCTCTTCTTCAACGACTCTAACTCCTCTTCCATAGTGCACATCCACTTCGAACTGTCACATAACTTCAAAAGCTTCATCAAGGTCAAACGGCTCCTCAAGAATTACATGTAGGGCATAGCGAAACTGATCACCAAGACGAAGATTTGCAAACTGCCAATCACCATACCTTTCGGGCGGCCTAATAGTCCTATGACCGACCCACGTAGGTACTCCTTCGCCTAAACTCGCCTTACTTACTTACGCTTTCTAATTCTATACTCTATACTATATTCTTGATCTCTGCACCAGCAATCTTTACTTGTATTCACTCTTCCATATACTTAATTCTTCATAGAAAATATTCTTTAGATATATATGGGAAGAAATTTTACTAACTAGTCAACATCCTGTTATACTGGAACACACATTTGACAGGAATAACTTATTGTAACCAAGCCTATTCCTCCTGGCGAAGTGAGGGTTTTTAATAGTCGAATTTCGAAGGAGAGCTTCAGGACTGGACGTAGGACGGGAGGTCCAAACCAGTATAAAATTCTGGTGTGCTTATTCTATATTTACTTAGATTAATATTATTTTAGTTACATCATATATTTTGTCACATATACTTGCATATACACTACACGAGCAATGTTTGATCAAAGTACAGTAACAGTAACAACCCTGTATTTTGGAATTACTTTAAATTGAATTCCTAATTTAAAAACTTTATTTTATTTATTTAAAGTGAATAAATTTTGTTATTTTAAATATAAATTTTGATTTCGATGTAAATTAGAATTCCAAACATGAATAAATAGAATATTTTCCAAAAATGTGAATTTTGGTCAATATGGTCAAACTTTGACTTTTAAATTTAAAATTTAAATATTTGAATTTTATCTTTTATTATGAAAATAAATAAAATTTCAAGAATACTGCTTTTTGTTTTGTTGAAATCTGATTAATTGTGAAAGTTATGCTTTTTACACTATTGTATGTAAATTGTTTATTTAACAAAATTATTTATTTTAATTTATATAGATAATATTTTGTTGTCATATCATGTTCTAATATGTGTAACATGATTTTATGTATTTATTTTATTTTTAAAACATTTTATAAGTATAGTTATAATTTTCCAATGTTAATTGTATATTGTTTTCAATTTTTAAAGTCTAGTTTCATTTAATAGCTATTTTCCTATTTATTTTCTATTTTTCCTTAAAATAATTATTTATATTCTTTTTTAATTTATTTTGTTCAGCTTTTTATTTTTATTTACTAAAATTTATTTAGTTTATTTTGATTTAAAGAAATAAGAAAACTAAGAGACAAGTCTTTCCATTTCCATATGACTTTTCATTTCACCATTTGCCTTTTCATTTCCTTCCTTTGGCTATTCATGCTTTTGGCCGTACATTATCTTTTCATTGCCGTGTATTTTTTTCTTATATTCACGTGAAATCTTTCTTACATCTGAAACAAAAAATCAGGGCCGAACAAAAGAAAAAAAAAATGCTAATGGCTTCTTCCCTTATCTCTTTTATCTCTCCACTCCATCAGCTCCTCCATCACCTCGTCCATCTATAGTAGCTATCAGCACCTTCTCTGACCAAAATTCAGGCCGTGATCACTTGATGATGCAAACACTTCAACTTTGCACCAAACACTCCACAAATTGCCAAGTCAGGCCTATGTTTCACCCTAGCACCTTCATAGTTTGCTTCGGCCACCCACTTTGTCACTACCTCTAGCAACTACATGACCTTTAGCCGTAGCTCCAACCACTTTCCAGACCTGACATGATGACGCAGCTTTGACTAGGCTCGAACAGTTTAGATACCAAACTGTCATAACCTATCCAGGATCTTCCTCACGAAATGATGATTTCGTGTCAAATAAACCGATAGAACGATAAATGCTCAGTTCCGTTGATCGTGATGATGTGGAATCTAGCTATCTCCAACCCGTTGATCTCGCAAGATGCCGTGTTGAAAGATCTACAATTCGATCATTGATCACTTGTAAGTGATACCGAGAATTGGCTTCAAATTCGTTGATTCGCTCACGAATAACCCGAAGATGGAAAGTAGAAGGAGATCACACTCAACTTCCAACAATGGTGGCCAAAGATCACACACAAATTTATTTTCAAAATCAACCACCTTTACAAATGACAACACACCCCTATTTATAGGAAATTACAACACACACATGCGACTTAACACCATACGACTCACGACCTAACACATTCGACTTAACATCAGATGACTCACGACCTAACACTTACGAGTTACAACATCACAGGACTTAACCACATACGAGTTACAACATCACACGACTTAACAACATACGAGTTACAACATCACACGACTTAACAACAACACATGCGACTCAACATCATACGAGTTAAGAAGATAGCACAGCTTCAGGAACGACTTAAGCGACATACGACTTAAGAGAACCATCCGACATAAGCGACATGACAGAACCATGCGGCATACCTGAACGACCTATAGAAATGCGGCATAAGTGAATGACCTATAGAAATGCGGCTTGATTTCTTGAGTCGTTATCTTATAAGGCAGCGACTCATGGCATGCGACTTAAGGTACGGCAGGCGACATAAGATGGTTGAGCGACTTAAGGTGGTTGACATAACTCGCTTATCATGATGCGCTGCATCATCCTCCCCTGGTTGAAAAGAATTCAACCCCGGATTTACACCTTCCTCTTCTTCGACATACTTATTCTCATGATATGGAATCAAGTGTTTGACGTTGAAAACGTCAGTAGTATGGATATGATCCGGTAGTTTTAACTGATAAGCATTCTCATTAATCTTTTTAACAATTTCCAAAGGGTCAATCTTTGTAGCAGCTAGTTTGTTGTAAGTACCAATAGAAAATCGATCCTTAGTCAATACTGCATATACAAAATCTCCTTCTTTGAACTCAGCATTTCGTCGTTTAATATCTATGAATTGCTTATATTTCTCGTTCGCCTTAAACAATCATTCCTGCACAACCTTGTGGCACTCTTGCAATTCATTCACAAAATCACTAGCTCGTTTGATCACTCCTTTCTGCTGTGGTACTAAAGATAAATCTAATGGCCCCTTAGGGATTGTTGAGTAAACGATCTGGAATGGACTGAACCCAATGTTATGATTAACTGCATGGTTGTGTGCAAACTTAGCTTAACACAGCTTGGAATCCCAACTCTTCAAATTATCATTCACGAGGCATCTCAATAGATTACCTAGGGATCTATTCACAACTTTTGTCTGTCCATCTGTCTGTGGATGATAAGCACTACTAAATTTCAACTTTGTCTCGACCATTCTCCGTAGACTCATCCAAAAATGACTTAGAAAACGAGTGTCTCTATCCGATACAATAGATTCAGGCAACCCGTAAAGACGATAGATCTCTCTGAAGTATAACTGTTCGACATTAACTGCATCTGCAGTCTTCTTGCATGCGATAAAATGTACCATTTTTGAAAACCGGTCAACCACCACGTAGATAGAATCATTGCCATGTTGCGTCCTCGGCAAGCCGAATGCAAAGTCCATACTAACATCCACCCATGGTTTAGTAGGTATAGGCAACGACATATATAAACCTGCATTTTTTGCGGTCCACTTTGAAACTTGACAAATATGGCACCTCTGAACGAACTTTTCAACTTCCTTCCTCATTGACGGCCAAAAATAAGACTTTGAGATCAACTGCATGGTACGGTCGCGGCCCATGTGTCCTTCTTCATATAATTATTTGATGATTTTCATTCGTAGACTGCAATCTGGAATACACGAATGATTTCCTTTGAATAGAAAACCTTCAACCAGCATATATCCAGCCATGTTTCCCTGCTTGACTTTGTCTAGAATTTTGGAAAAATATGAATCTGAAGTAAGAAGATCTGGAAGTAAGTCAAAACCCATCACCTTTATTCGCATGGTTGTTAGTAAATTATTCCTCCGACTTTTTGCATTGGCGACGCGATTAGTTACTCCAGACTTGTGCTTTATGACGAATGTAAATTGCTGCAAATAAGCTATCCACGATGCGCGCCTAGCTACAATTTTATTCTGCCCTTGTAAATGTTTCATGCTTAATGATCTGTATACAAAACAAATTCTTTGTGGAATAAGTAATGTCTCTAATGCTTCATGGCCTGCACAATAGCATAAAACTCCACATCATAAGTACTGTAACTCATTTTTGCTCCAGAAAGTTTTTCACTGAAATAGGCGATTGGACGTCCCTTCTGACTCAACACTCCTCCGATTCCAACTTTGGACGCATTTGTATGTAACTCAAATAGTAACTGAAAATCAGGCAACACTAGAATCAGTGCTGAGGTTAAAAGTTCCTTAATTTGTTCAAAAGCAGATCTTGCATCTTTCGTCCATGACAACTGCTTTCCTTTCATACAATCAGTAACAGGAGCCATTACACTACTAAAGTGCGGTATAAATCTTTGATAAAATGAAGTTAACCATGGAAACTTCTGATTTATGTTATAGTTTTGGGATGTGGCCAATTTCTGATTGCGGCTACTTTACTCTGGTCCACTTGTATCCCTTCCTTAGACACGACATAACCCAGAAATAAAATACTTGGCGTCATGAACGCGCATTTCTTCGTCGCTGCATAGAACTATTCTTGACGAAGAATAGTTAACACCTTTCGCAAGCGTTGAATGTGCTCTTCTGTGCTAGCACTATATGTCAAGATATCATCAAAGTAGACTACAACAAACTTCCCAATGTAAGGTCTGAAAATTTGATTCATCACCCTCATAAATGTGCTTGGTGCATTAGATAGACCAAATGGCATGACCAGCCATTCATATAATCCTTCCTGAGTCTTGAATGTTGTCTTCCATTCATCACCTGGTCTTATGCGAATCTGATGATAACCACTCTTAAGGTCGATCTTAGAAAAGATTACAGACCCACTGAGTTGATCCAATAGATCATCAAGTCTTGGCATAGGAAATTTGTATCTGACAGTTATTTTGTTGAGTGTCCCGCTGTCTGTACACATTCTCCATGAACCATCTTTCTTCGGTACCAACAGAGCTGGTACTGCACAAGGACTGAGACTCTCTGGAACATGCCCTTGCTTAAGCAACTCCTCAACCTGTCTCTTCAACTCTTCATGCTCTTTTGGACTCATACCTTAATGCGGCCTATGTGGTAAAACAGCACCTGGCACTAAATCAATTTGATGTTGTATATCCCTTAGTGGCAGTAATTCCTTGGGTAATTCCGCAGGAAAGACATCTTCAAATTCATTTAACACTGGTCTAACTTCCTCAGGAATTTCAAGATCTTCACTTATTTCGTACCCAATCAACATAAACAATTCAGCACTCTCTTTTACTTCTTTAACAAATTCCTTCATAGATAATAGACTAGTTGATTCCACTTTCTTCTCTGATTTGCTTTCACTTTGCTCGCGCTTCTTAGGAACTAAGGTAACTTGGGTCCCTTCAAACATGAAACTGTAGCTGTTGGTGCGACCATTATGTTGTACATCTCTATCATATTTCCATGGTCTTCCCAATAGTAGATGACACACATCCATATCGACAACATCACACCATATATCATCTTTGTACTTCTTCCCAATAGAAAATGTAACAAATGCTCGTCTTCCCACTGTCACTTCTCCACCTTTCTTTAGCCATGCCAGTTTATAAGGTCTAGGGTGTTTTTCAGTCTTCACCCCTAACTTCTTGACGGCTTCTTCAGAAATAATGTTATCGCAGCTTCCCGCATCAATAAAAAATCGACAAACCTTTCCCAAGGTAGTACATGTAGACTGAAAGATATTGCTTCTCAGCCAACTAGAACCATTCTCATGCTTTGGCACTAAACAAGATCTCCTTATCATCAAGTTACACCCTTCGTCTCCTGACACAACTTCTTCATCTTTATCAAACTTCGATGGTTGAGAATAATCAATTTCAGCTTCCATATCCTCATACTCACATTCCTCTGCAACTAAAGCTCTCTTCTTTGGCTTTGTACATCCATTACTTTTATGGCCAAACTCCTGACAATTATAGCACTTGATACTATTATTGACCTTTGCTTTAGCGGCTTCATTGACAATTGGTTTATTGACTGCCTTGGAAACATTAGCACTGCTACTAGCACCCTTATTCTGGTTGTTAGAACCCGTAAACACACCAATTCCTCATCTCCCTTGTTTCTCCCAAGCTAGAGCTTTCTGATGTGCTTCAGCAACAGACATTGGATTAAACATATTAACCATGTCTTGAATTTTCATTTGTAACCCTCCAACATATCTAGTCGTTAGATGTTCCTCGGTTTCCATAATATCATTCCTTGCAATCAATTGATAGAATTCATCTGCATAGTTATTCACTGTCTTCGTCCCTTGTCTCAAATTCTGCAAATGTTGATACATAAGAGATGATAATTATACGGCAAGAAAGTCGCTTTCATCATCTTTCTCATCTTCTCCCAAGTGACAGCTTTTGATTTTCCCATTCTCTCCCGAGTTAGTTTAGTTTGTTTCCACCAAGCCATAGCTCTTCCCCTTAATTTTGTAGCAACTAATTGGACTCTGCGATTCTCAGGCACCTCCTTGAATTTCAAAATTTCTTCAACATTCGACAACCAATCAAGAAATTCTTCTGCTTGCATACCACCTTTGAATTCTGGAATTTCCGTCCTCATACCTGACTCCCATTTACGATCATTTTCTAAATCCAGATATTGATTTCACACTTGGCATCGATTTCGATAATGAATACTACATCCATCACCATCTTCCTCAAAATCAGATGTATTTCGATATCGATCCTGACCATCTACGTCCCTACGATCACGCATGTCCCTTCTACCCTGTCTTTCAGCATCACGATATGATTCATTTTCGAACCCACACTGAGTTCTTCCCTCTTCATTTCGGTACCCATGGTGGTCTCGCATCATTGAAACTGATGATTCTCTCCTATCTCGATAAGACCGGGGTAACATCCTCCTTTCTTCCGAAACCGATGGTGAAACCCTATTTCCACCCTGGTTCGAAACTGGTGACGTTCTCCTTTGATTTTGATTCATGTCGTTCATCAATTTCTCCAATTTTTCAATACCCTCATTGAACTTTTCATTGATACGCTGCTCCATCTGCTCAGCTTCTTGTCTTCTATACAAATCTTCAACATTATGATAGCGATTAGCACGTCTCGGAGGCATGATCATTACACAATCTTGTTTCCGTCTCTGATTTGGCTTTGATACCAATTGAGGCAGCTTTGACTAAGCTTGAACAGTTTAGATACCAAACTGTCACAATCTATCCAGGATCTTCCTCATGAAATGATGACTTCGTGTCAAATAAATCGATAGAACGATAAATGCTCAGTTCCGTTGATCGTGATGATGCCGGAATCTAGCTATCTCCAACCCGTTGATCTTGCAAGATGCCGTGTTGAAAGATCTACAATTCGATCGTTGATCACTCGTAAACGATACCGAGAATTGGCTTCAAATTCGTTGATTCACTCACGAATAACCCGAGGATGGAAAGTAGAAGGAGATGACACTCAACTTCCAACAATGGTGGCCAAAGCTCACACACAAATTTATTTTCAAAATCAACCACCTTTACAAATGACAACACACCCCTACTTATAGGAAATTACAACACCATACGACTCACGACCTAATACATTCGACTTAACATCAGACGACTCACAACCTAACACATACGAGTTACAACATCACACGACTTAACTACATACGAGTTACAACATCACACGACTTAACAACATAGAGTTACAACATCACGCGACTTGACAACAACACATGCGACTCAACATCATACGAGTTAAGAAGATAGCACAGCTTCAGGAACGACTTAAGCGACATACGACTAAAGAGAACCATGCGACATAATCGACATAAGTGAACCATGCGACATAGCTGAACGACCTATAGAAATGCGGCATAAGTGAACGACCTATAGAAATGCGGCTTGATTTCTTGAGTCGTTACCTTATAAGGCATGCGACCCATGGCATGTAACTTAAGGTACGGCAGGCGATGGTTGAGCGACTTAAGGTGGTTGACATAACTCGCTTATCATGATGCGCTGCATCACATGACATTGGCCGAGCCCAAATTGACCCATAGGCCAAGCCTTGTTTGCCCAAAACTCCACCTACTTGCCTGATTTCTTTTGTATCTCCTATGTTGCAATCACTACCCCTTCACTTCATGTTGCAATGTTATTTTAATGCCATAACCTGAGCTTAACACACATCATGGCCGAGCCTAGGTCCAGCTATGGCTAGGCTTTTGAATGGTTAAGGCATGGTAAAGTCATCTTGTCCATTGTTGCATTTTAAATTCAAATTGTTTCAATGTGTTTTGTGTTAAATATATTCATATGTATGTTGTATTGTTTTGTTTATTTGGTTGTTTACAAGATAATATCTTGGCTCTCTCTTCCCATTTGAATCAAGTCTTGCTGTGTCATACTATATCATGCTTTCTGGAATCTATTCATGTAGATTGATTTGTTAACTTCAGCTTGAAAAGGTGAGTCCTTCTCACTCTGACATCTTTACTTATGAAATTGTGAATTGATGTCATGTGTTTAGTAATTAAAAATGTTTATGCAAGTAAATGGTGATTATATGATATGCTATGCCATGTTATTACCATGTTTACTTTGGTAATTATCACCTGACATTATATTGTAACATTGACATTGTTTATATTGTTTATGTATATATTCACACTGCAAGTTCCCTGTTAGAATAGAATCACTATGGGTTGAAATGATACATACCCGAACGGACATTATAATAGGGAAAAATCATTATGGCCCGAAATGATGGGCCTGACTGATTTTTATTTATTTTTGTTTACTTGGGATTGTGGGTTTGAAATGATAGAACCCAGGTTTTCTTTTTAAACTGCGGATTGAAATGATATATATCTGTATCACTTGACCTAGGTTAGAAATTTTATACAGACACCGTGGTATATTTTTAAACGATTTTTATTAAGATATATATTTTTAAAAGTATGAAATTTGATTTATATATATATATATATTATTGTTTTGAGAAGGTTAAATATTTAGTTTTGAATTTGTGAATTTAAGTATGTAAATTTGAAGTAAATGTGATTTTTGACTTTAAATTATATTTTTAAAATGTAAATAAATAATGGAAATCTAATTTAATGTTTTGAAATGATATTTAAAGTAAAATGTTAAGTTTTATTCTATTTATAAGTAAATAAACAGTGAATTTTGACTTAACAAAAGAATTAAGTTTTTAAAATTTAATATTCAATTATAAAATTTTGTTGTGATAAATCATATTTTAAGTTGATTTAAATATGAAATTTTGAAGTCCAAAAATATGATTTGTAAGTTTAAAATTTGCTAAATTTAAAGTTTTATTGTTTTTGAAAAGTTAAAAATAAAATCTAGAATTTTATTAACAGCATTTCTCAAAAATGCTGTTATCT
Source organism: Allium cepa (assembly GCA_030765085.1). Taxonomy (NCBI): domain Eukaryota; kingdom Viridiplantae; phylum Streptophyta; class Magnoliopsida; order Asparagales; family Amaryllidaceae; genus Allium; species Allium cepa. Next base: position 587,064,980 of record CM060940.1, read on the forward strand.
TATGACAGCATTTTAAAGTGCTGTTGTTTTTGAATTTAACTATGTTTGAAATAACTAAATATCTATTACGACATTTCATAAATGTCATTGTTCCTAAACTAAACTATTTTGGAAACTATAAGCTACGATAACACTTTATAAATGCTGTCGTTGCTATATTTTGACAATGTTTGAAATATTATAGATTTTAACACTATTTGAGTTATATTTTAGAGTGTTAAATGATTTAACTTTTGGAATTGATTTATTTGTGAAATTTAAGGACTTTTGAATATATTTTAATATTTAAATTTGAATTTTTAATGAATTTAAATTGAATTTGAATTTATGTAATGTTTACTTTGTTATGTGTTAAATTGAATGAAATGTGATGGGATAAATGAAAGTTTGAATGGAATTTTTGAAATGTGTTTTGTAATGATATTTGAATGTAATAGATGAATGATTTATTTGACTTAAAAATGATATTTAAATTTAAATATTTGAATTTGAATTAAAATAATGATTTAATAATGAGATTTTAAAAGGACATGATATTTTGATGATTGAAATGGTTTGAAAATGATTTGATCTTTATTATGATAAAGAATATGAATTTAGAATGATATTTGATTTTGATAATGAATATTTGAAGTTTATATTAGCATGAAAGGATATTGAGTTTATTTGTAAATTAGTTTATTTAAATAATATTGGATTTATGAAATCAATATTTCAAAACTAAGTAATAATGAAGTTAAAATTTAGATATGTGAAATTATAAAATTAGTTTTGAAATGTGGGATATTAAAGCTTTGAAATATATTAAAAATTGAATAGTTTATTTTGTGGATCAAATCTATATTTGAAATTTATAAGATTTGAAATGGTTTGTTGAGAAACTGAATTGAATTGAAACTGATGGTTTGAATTGAATTAAATTGGAAATTTGGGTTTAATTGAATAAATTTGTAAAGTGTAAAGAATTTAAAGTAATGTTTCATGATTTCAAATGTATGATTTCGAAATGTTATGATTTTTCAAAGTGTAATGATTTCAAGTATTTTGGTTTCGAAAGAGTTATAACTTTGAAAGTATTATGATTTTTGAAAGGTAAATATATGTTTGAAATGGAAATGATAAAGTATTTTGATTCGAATATAGTTTTGAAATAAAAATGGTTTGGTTTCGAAGTATAAACCATTTTGAAAGGAATATAATTTGGAAATGAAATGATTTTATTTTGAAGTATAAATTATTTTGAAATGACCACAGAGTTATAATAACGTTTGGTTGTTAAAGAGACCGGGATCGGAAGTTGTCATACTCTCTGCCAACTCTGAAAACCACTTTAACAACCGTGTACGCGGTGGAGATTCCAAATTGAAGTAGGATGGTGGCGACGTTCCTAAGGTATATTACGTGGACCCAACTCCCGTGAGTTGGCATAAGGTGGCTAAAACAGAAGCGATCTCGGGCCAAGTGAAGTCATTCCTCCTATTGGACACATTTCTTCAATTCTATACTCTTACTTGTGATTGATTTGATGGCCATCCTCCAATTTTGATTGGAAGTGTGTTCCGAGGTGGGTGTAGTGGCTGCTACGTTACCACCAGCCCGTGTGCATAATCTTGTGTGCCGTGTCACCTACCATAGCGAGCCTTACTACGAGTTTATTTTTCTCCCGTAGCCCATGGAGTATTTAGGGTAGTCCCTCGATCTAGAGATATGCTGATACTGGATGGACTACTATGACTATTACGTGTTGGAGGCTAAATGGGTAACCCTTCAACGCTATTTAAAAGTAAGTTTATTTTACTGTAGACATTATTATAGTAGCGCAATATTACTACATAGTAAATATTTTAACGGATCCTTAAAGGATGGGCGGTCCTAAGCATCCTTTAAGTTACTGATACATTTTTGTTACTGTTCACTTGAGTTGATTTACAGTTCATAAGTATTTATGTCCTGACTCGAGTGTTTTGTGTTTTGCTTTACGCTCGACTCAGACTAAATGATTCAACATTCAAGACTCACATTCGGAGTTGGAGCTTGCTTGAAGATCCCACCATCTATTTTGCTTTCTGTATCCAGTGATTTCAGTGATGTATTCTGTATCTTGTTACTCTTCCGTTGTATCTTGTTTAACTCTGATGTATCTTATTTTATATAGAAGCTTCATGAACAACTATCTCTTTTAATTCCGCTACATTATTATTTACTCTATGATTGTGGTCTGTGACTATTTATTTACTGTATATTCTGAGGTTTGCCATATTTTATTTACAACGTGGTATTTTGAGAAATTCAAGTCCGGTATGCGCGGATGCGAATGGTTGAAAATATCGGGTCGTTACATTTGGTATCAGAGCTTTGGTGGCTCTAGGCAAAACTTAGCATATATTATAAATGTATTTACAAAATCACTTTCATTCGGATTTGAATCTCTTCCTTTTTGACTCGATTCCTTTGAATTTTGGAACGTTCCCTGCGGTTCCAAAATACATTCGTGTCCCTCACTATTCGTCTTCTTTTGATTCTGGATTATCCCATAACTCCACCTCCCAAATTCAGTTGTAAAGGGGTGAAACTCCTTTACAACAGTATCGATTCACAAAAGAGTTTATATCATCGGTTTAGATGCTAGTATCTCTTATTATCCCAAACTCTATCTCTTGAGACCGAATGTTGATCTACCCTAGAAATCCACATCGATCTTATTCTTTAAGTCACAGTTGGCCCGGTTAAGGTTGCCCACTATTTATATAAGCTTATCCATCTTCCCATTCTGCTATTTAATCATCTCATCTTTGTTTCCAATTTATCTTCAAATCATTCTTGAAGTGTATTTGTAAACTAATATTTAAATGTTTTATATATTGTGTTGTTTGAGTCGTTGATGTTGATTTGGGTTTCTGATCGATTCGTCTGATCAACGCTATCGAAAGATTTCCAAAACACTTGAACAGAGCAAACTGACATAATATGTTTTTCAAATTTAGTAATGAACTAAAATTTGTAACTATATTATAAATCTTTTTCTGGATTTTATTAAATTGGTTGTTAAGAAATAATATTTGATTTTATATGTCATTATCTCTTGTTTCATATACAAATAATTGAACAATAAACATGGTTATAAATTTATTTGGAAATTTAAAATGAATTTAAACAATAATTTGAGAATTTAATTTCAATGGATTCCAAACCTTGTGTTTAAAGTTTTAAAGGATACATTATTTAAAGTATTTTTCGAATAGAAATTTGTTCCAAAGAATTTTAAAGTTTAAAATTAGTGCTCTTCTCTTTGTCGCTGGAAAATAATTTCGGTGATGACTGCAACATCTCGACATTCATTTTTGAGTTTCGAAGTGAAGAGACTGTTCTATAGTCTTGCCACATTTTTTGTTTTGGAGAATTTAATTGATTTGAGTTTCTAAAATAAGACTGGATTATAACACATGCTGATATATGATTTAAATTTGAATGGATATATATATATATATATATATATATATGGTGATATATGATTTAAATGGATATGTATATGGTATGTGTGCATTTATTTATCTCTAAATAGTTTGGAATTTATCGAAAATTTAATTCCTAAATTTTATATTGAAAGATAATTTCAAGTATAATTTCAAGATTTGGATGAATATTCAAGCTTGAAATGATTGAATTAGAAGTTTTATTTGTATAATACACAATTTCATTCCAATAACACTTACCTAAATTATACGGAAGTTGAATATGTAATTGGATAATATACAATATAAAAAGAATTTTATAGATAAAATTTGAGTGGTTATAATAAATGTTATACACTTAAATTTTAGTTATAAAAAGATTAATAGTGGTAAATAGAAAAAAAACAAGGGTAATGTAATAACTTACAATATAAAATGATGATAAAGGAACTAAGAATAATTTAAAGCAGTTATAGTAAGTATAAATATATTTAACATAGATGATAAAATATATTGAGAGGAATAAATTTAATTTTAATTAGGAATAAAGAAGAATGAAATTTATTGAGTACATTATGAATATAATAAATGATTTATTTAAAATCCATGAATTTAGAGATTGTTAATTTAAGATAATTGGACAATAAGGTAATGAAATTAGAGATATTTAAGATTTATTTAACTTATGCAAAATTAATTTTCAATTTAAGTTGAATTTTCATGGTTTCAAATTTATTATCTTATTTTGTTTTTCGAACTATCTTTTGGTTGTCCTTATTTCCCTTATCTTACTATGAAACGGGAAGCTATTGCTTATACCAGTCTGTTTAGAAATCTTTCTATAATCTTTGATAATCTTTGGTACTCATTTTTGAATCTGAGCACTGCTTGTCATCCATAGACCGTCGGTCAAACGGGATGGGTGAATCAGATTTCAGAAGATATTTTCGTGCTTGTGTTCTTGATTCTGGAGCATCATGGTAAGATCATCTCCACTTTGTTAAACTTGCCTATAACAATAGTTATCAGCTATAATTTTTATCTTCTTATCATCTTGTTTTAATCATATTCCATTCTATCTTTTTCTGTGCTTTCCCGTACCTCATTCCTTTTCGAGGACAAAAAGTTTTGAGTGGGGGAGAATGTAACAACCCTATATTTTGGAATTATTTTAAATAGAATTCCTGATTTAAAAACATTATTTTATTTATTTAAAATGAATAAATTTTGTTATTTTAAATATAAATTTTTATTTTGATGTAAATTAGAATTCCAAACATGAATAAATAGAATAGTTTCCAAAAATGTGAATTTTGGTCAATATGGTTAAACTGACTTTTAAATTTAAAATTTAAATATTTGAATTTTTTGATTTTATCTTTTATTATGAAAATATATAAAATTAGCAAGAATACTGCTTTTCGTTTCGTTGAAATCTGATTAATATTGTGAAAGTTATGTTTTTTACACTATTGTATGTAAATTGTTTATTTAACAAAATTGTTTATTTTAATTTATATAAATAATATTTTGTTGTCATATCATGTTCTAATATGTGTAACATGACATGTTATGTATTTATTTTATTTTTCAAACATTTTATAAGTATAATTATAATTTTCCAATGTTAATTGTATATTGTTTTCAATTTTTAAAGTCTAGTTTAATTTATATAGCTATTTTCCAATTTATTTTCTATTTTTCCTTAAAATAATTATTTATATTCTTTTTCACTTTATTTTTTTCAGATTTTTATTTTTATTTACTGAAATTTATTTAGTTTATTTTGATTTAAAGAAATAAGAAAGCTAAGAGACAAATCTTTCCATGGACTTTTCATTTCACCATTTGCCTTTTCATTTCCTTCCTTTGGCTATTCATGCTTTTGGTTGTACATTACCTTTTCGCTGTCGTGTACTTTTTTTCTTATCATTTACATGAAATCTTTCTCACATCTAAAACAAAAACTCACGGCCAAACAAAAGAAAAAAATTTGCTAATGGCTTCTTCCCTTATCTCCTTTTCTCTTCTCTTCATTGATTTTTGACATGCTCTTCCTCTTGTTTGCTCGGCCTAGCTCTCCACTCCATCAGCTCATCCATCACCTCCTCCATCTACAGCAGCCATCAGCCCCTCCTCTGACCAAAATTTTGGCCGTGATCACTTGATGATGCAAACACTTCAACTTTGCACCAAACACTCCACAGATTCCCAAGCCAAGCCTATGTTTCACCCTAGCACCTTCATAGTTTGCTTCGGCCACCCACTTTGTCACCACCTCCAGCAACTACATGACCTTTAGCCGCAGCTCCAGCCACTGTCCTGACCTGACATGGCCTTGGCCGGGCCCAAATTGACCCATAGGCCAAGCCTTGGCCCAAATTGACCCATAGGCCAAGCCTTGTTTGCCCAAAACTCCACCTAATTGCCTGGTTTCTTTTCTATCTCCTATGTTGCAATCACTACCCCTTGACTTCATGTTGTCGTGCTATTTTGATGCCATAACCTGAGCTTAACACACATCATGGCCGAGCCTAGGTCCTGCTATGGCTAAGCTTTTGAATGGTTAAGCCATGGTAAAGTCATCTTGTCCATTGTTGCATTTTAAATTCAAATTGTTTCAATGTGTTTTTGTGTTAAATATATTTATATGTATGTTGTATTGTTTTGTTTATTTTATTGTTTACAAGATAATATTTTGGCCCTCTCTTTCCGTTTGAATCAAGTCGTGCTGTGTCGTACCATATCGTGCTTTCTGAAATCTATTCATGTAGTTTGATTTGTTAACTTCAGCTTGAAAAGGTGAGTCCTTCTTACTCTGACATCTCAACTTATGAAATTGTGAATTGATGTCAAGTTTTTAGTAATTAAAAATATTTATGCAAGTAAATGATGATTATATGATGTGCTATGCCATGTTATTACCATGTTTACTTTGGTAATTATCACCTGACATCTGATATATGACATTATATTGTGACATTGACATTGTTTATATTGTTTATGCATATGTTCACACTGCAAGTTCCCTGTTATAATAGAATCACTATAGGTTAAAATGATGCATACAAGAATGGACATTAGAATAGGAAAAAATCATTATGGGCTGAAATGATTGGCCTGAGTGATTATATATATATATATATATATATATATATATATATATATATATATATATATCTGTATCACTTGTCCTAGGTTAGAAAATTTTATACTGACCCCGTGGTATATTTTTAAATGATTTTTATTAAGATATGTATTTTTAAAAGCATGAAATTTGATTTAATTATATATATTTTATGGTTTTGAGAATGCTAAATATATAGTTTTGAATTTGAATTTAAGTACGTAAATTTGAAGTAAATGTGATTTTTGACTTTAAATTATATTTTTAAAATGTAAATAAATAATGGAAATTTAATTTAAAGTTTTGAAATGATATTTAAAGTAAAATATTAAGTTTTATTTTATTTATAAGTAAATAAACAGTGAATTTTGACTTAACAAATGAATTGAGTTTTTAAATTTTGATATTCAATTATAAAATTTTGTTGTGATAAAACACATGTTAAGTTGATTTAAATATGAAATTTTGAAGTCTAAAAATATAATTTATAAGTTTAAAATTTTCTAAAGTTGAAGTTTTTTTGTTTTTGAAAAGTTAAAAATAAAAACTGGAATTTTATTAACAACATTTCTCAAAAATGCTGTGATCTTATGACAGCATTTTTAAGTGCTGTTGTTTTTGAATTTAACAATGTTTGAAATAACTAAATATCTATTACGGCATTTTATAAATGCCATTGTTCCTAAACTAAACTACTTTGGGAACTATAAGCTACGATAGCACTTTATAAATGGTGTCGTTGCTATATTTTGACAATGTTTGAAATATTATAGATTTTAACACTATTTGAGTTATATTTTAAAGTGTTAAATGATTTAAATTTTGGAATCGATTTATATGTGAAATTTAAGGAGTTTTGAATATATTTTAATATGTAATCTGAATTTGAATTTATGAAATGTTTACTTTTTTATGTGTTAAATTGAATGAAATCGGATGGGATAAATGAAAGTTTGAATGGAATTTTTGAATTGTGTTTTGTAATGATATTTGAATGTAATAAATGAATGACTTATTTGACTTAAAAATGATATTTAAATTTAAATATTTGAATTTGAATTCAAATAATGATTTAATAATGAGGTATTGAAAGGACATGATATTTTGATGATTGAAATGGTTTGAAAATGATTTGATCTTTATTATGATAAAGAATATGAATTTAGAATGATATTTGATTTTGATAAATGAATACTTGAAGTTTATATTAGCGTGAAAGGATATTGAGTTTATTTGTAAATTGATGTCATTTAAATAATATTGGATTTATGAAATGAATATTTCAAAAATAAGTAATAATGATGTTAAATTTAGATATGTGAAATTATAAAATTAGTTTTGAAATGTGGGATATTAAAACTTTGAAATATATTAAAAAAATTGAATAGTTTATTTTGTGGATCAAATCTATATTTGAAATTTATAAGATTTGAAATGGTTTGTTGGAAAATTGAATTGAATTGAAACTGATGGTTTGAATTGAATTAAATTGGAAATTTGAAATTTGGGTTTAATTGGATAAATTTGTAAAGTGTAAAGAATTTAAAGGAATGTTTCATGATTTTAAATGTATTGAAATGTTATGATTTTTCAAAGTGTAATGATTTCGAGTATCTTCGTTTCGAAAGAGTTATAACTTTAAAAGTATTATGATTTTTGAAAGGTAAATATATGTTTGAAATGGAAATGATAAACTATTTTGATTTGAATATAGTTTTGAAATAAAAATGGTTTGTTTCAAAGTATAAACTATTTTAAAAGGAATATAGTTTGAAAATGAAATGATTTGATTTTGAAGTATAAATTATTTTGAAATGACCACGGCGTTATAATAATGTTTGGTTCGGATCGGAAGTTGTCATACTCTCGCCAACTTCGAAAACCACTTTAACAACCGTATACGTGGTGGAGTTTCAAAATGAAGTAGGATGGTGGTGACGTTCCTGAGGTATATTAAGTGGACCCAACTCCCCTGAGTTGGCATAAGGTGGCTAAAACAGGAGCGACCTCGGGTCAAGTGAGGTCATTCCTCTTATCGGACACAGTTCTTCGATTCTATACTCTTACTTATGGTTGATTTGATGGCCATCCTCCGGTTTTGATTGGGAGTGTGTTTCGAGGTGGGCGTAGTGGCTGCTACGTTACCACCAGCCCGTGTGCGTAATTGGTATATCTACCCTGGCATTGCCTTGTGTGCCGTGTCACCTAACATAGCGAGCCTTGCTATGAGTTTGTTTGCCATGGAGTATTTAGGGTAGTCTCTCGATCTGGGGAAATGCTGATACTGGATGGACTACTGGGACTATTACGTGTTGTGGGCTATATGAGTAGCCCTTCAACGCTATTTAAAAGTAAGTTTATTTTACTGTAGACATTATTATAATAGCGCAATATTACTACATAGTAAATAGTTTAACGGATCCTTAAAGGATGGGCGATCCCAAGCATCCTTTAAGTTGATGCATTTTTGTTACTGTTCACTTGAGTTGATTTACAGTTCATAAGTATTTATGTCCTAACTCGAGTGTTTTGTGTTTTGCTTTATGCTCGAGTCAGACTAAGTGATTCAGCATTCAAGACTCACCTTCGGAGTTGGAGCTTTGCTTGAAGATCCAGCCATCTATTTTGCTTTCTGTATCCATTGATTCCAGTGATGTATTCTGATTTTACCTGATGTATCATGTTGCTCTTCCATTGTATCTTGTTTAACTCTGATGTATCTTGTTTTATATAGTAGCTTCATGAACTACTATCTCTTTTAATTCTGCTACATTATTATTTACTCTATGTCTATGGTCTGTGCCTATTTATTTCCTGTATATTCTGAGATTTGCCAAATTTTATTTACAACGTGGTATTTTGAGTAACTCAAGTCCGACATGTGCGGATGCAAATGGTTGAAAATATCAGGTCGTTACAGTAACACGTATTTGAATCACATTAATATGGCGAGTATTTTTCAAGAAGGCCAATCCACAGCACGTCCCTCACTTTTTAATGTTCTAATATGCATATTGATCAACACGGATAAAAAAAATTATGGCAGCTAATGGATTAGAATTTTGGTCAGCCACTTAAAATAAATATGAAGCACCTTACACTTCTATGAACTCATGGAATGATGCACAAAAAACCACAGCTTCTAATAATGCCAAAGCTATGAATGTTTTATTTTGTTCATTAGATAAGAATGAATTTTCACGTGTCAAACATGATATTTGGCGTACCCTACAAGTTACACACGAAGGCACAAACAAAATTAAGCAAACTAAAATTTCAATTTTACAAAATCAATTTTCATCATTTAAAATGAAACAAAATGAATCTATAGTGGATATGTACTCTAGATTCCAAACTATTCAACACCATTTAATGGCACTTGGAGTTAAATTCACAAATTTTGATGTAGTATCTAGAATACTCAATTCTTTAACTTCAGAGTGGGAAAGAAAAAAAATTAGCTATCGAAGAAGCTAATAATCTCTCAACACTCTTAATTGAAGAATTGATAGGAAATTTAATTTCTTATGAAGCTAATCTGCAGGCAAGAAAAGAACAAAACTTGGAGAAGAAAACATAGCATTCCAGCAACAAATGAAGACTCTGACATAGATGAATAACAAATCGTATTTATTGCCAAAAACTACAACAAATTTAAGAAGTTTAAGAAAATGACCAGATTTCAGAAAGGAGGAAAATCAAGCTCAACAAATTAAACGTCTATCAAATGCTATGAATGTGATCAATTTGGACATATTAAGAAAGATTGTACCAAGCTTAACAATGATAAAAAGAAGAACAAATTTGAAAAATTCGAAAAGAAGAAAGCTTTCAAAGTAACATGGGAATATTCAGATTCTTCATCACCATCAGATAGTGAAAGCGATAGTGATGGAGAGCAAACTAATGTATGTTTCATGGAACAAACTGATGAGGCACCCAAAATAAAAAAATAAAGTGAAATGGATACTTGATAGTGGCTGCTCCAAGCATATGACCAAAAATTCAAAAATATTATCAAATATAACATGCATCGATGGTGGAACGATAACTTTTGGAGATAACTCAAAAGGATACGTCGTTGGCATCGGAGAAGTCATCAACTCTGGTATTTCTAACTCTCCTATTATTACAAATGTTTTGTTAGTGGAAAATTTAAAACACAACATATTTAGCATTAGTCGATTATGCGATAATGGTTTTCAAATTAATTTCGAAAAAGATAGATGTAATATTTTCAACAATAAAAATAAATTATCTTTGAGGGTTTTAGAAAAAAAATTTTTTAATAAATATGAATATAAATCTAAATTCAAACTTATGCTTAACTGCCAAACATGGCGATCCATGGTTATAGCGTAAACGATTCTATCATATTAATTTTAAATATATTAATAAATTAGCAAAATATGAGCCAGTTAGAGGTTTACCTAAAATAAATTATAAAGCAGAAAATTTATGTGACGATTGTTAAATCGGTAAACTAAAGAAAAGCTCTTTTAAATCTAAAAGTAATATTTCTACAAAACAACCATTAGAATTATTACATTTAGATTTATTTGATCCAACTCAAATACGATCTATAAATCACAACAAATATGTTTTCGTAATAGTTGGTGATTTTCCAAGATATACATGAACCTTATTTTGAAAACATCAAAGAGACACTTTTTGTATGTTTAAATTTTTTTTCTAAAAGAATTAAAACTCAAATGGATTTGAAAATTAAGAATATTCAAAGTGATCACGGTGGAGAATTCGAAAATGGTCTCTTTACTAATTTTTGTAATAAAAAGGACATAAGTCATAATTTCTCTTTTCCCCGCACACCTCAAAAAAATGGTGTAGTAGAAAATTACAAGAATGTGCACGAACACTACTAAATAGTAGTGGTTTACCAAAACATTTTTGGACTGAAGCTATTGCTACGGCTTGTTATGTTTGAATCGAGTAAACATACGACCTATGACTAAACATACTTCTTTCGAAATATTTTTTGGAAGAAAACCTAAAGTATCATACTTTAAATTTTCGAATCAAAATGTTTTATATTAAATAAAAAAGATATTTAAGAAAATTCAACCCGAAGGCCAATGAAGGAATCTTTGTTGGATATTCGGATCGTGGCTAGGCATATAGAATTTTTAATAAACGTACTAGCGCAATTGAAGAAAGTTTACATGTTTCTTTTGATGAAAATTTCCTTAACAATCATACTATGACGATGAAGAAATTATTCCAATAACAAATATAACAAACCCATCTAATAATGAGACAAATGCACAAAATAATAATTTAGTATCACCCCTTAGAATTCTAAAAGATCATCCAAAAGATAATATCATTGGGGATCTTAATTCCAGAGTAACTGGAAAACAACTTAACCAAATAAATCATATTGCATTTATGTCAAATTTTAAACCAAAAAATTATAAAGAAGCTTCAAACGATAATTTTTGGATAATAGCCATGCAAGAAGAATTAAATCAATTTGAATGTAATAATGTTTGAGAATTAGTACCAAGACCATAAAATCAATCAGTTATTGGAAGAAAATGGGTATTTAGAAACAAAGCAGATAAAAACAGAAATATAGTTAGAAATAAAGGACGTTTAGTCGCTCAAGGTTATAATCAAGAAGAAGGTATTGACTATGACGAAACTTTTTTTCCAGTAGCAAGATTCGAAGCCATACGCACGTTACTTGCTTTTGCAAATGGCACAATTTTAAATTATTTCAAACGGACGTTAAAATTGCGTTTTTAAATGGTTTTATTAAAGAAAATGTATATGTTGAACAACCACCATTATTTGTTCACGAAAAATATCCCGATCATGTTTTTAAATTACATAAATCCCTATATAGTTTAAACCAAACCCCTCGTGCCTGGTACGAACGTCTTAAGAATCATTTAATTGCATCTGGTTTCCAAATAGGTAAAATAGATATGACTTTATTTATTAAACGAGAAAATAATGACATTGTAGTTGTACAAATTTACGTAGACGATGTTATTTTTGGTTCAACTAACGAAAATCTTTATACACAATTTTCAAATATTATGAAAAGTGAATTTGAAATGTCTCACATGGGTGCATTGAATTTCTTTCTAGGTTTACAAATAAAACAACTTGAAAATGGTATTTTTATTCATCAAGGAAAATATTGTAATGATTTATTACGTCGTTTTGGAATGGATAAATTTTCAAGCAAACCAACATCAATGAGTACTAGCATTCACTTGGAAAAAGATGATAACGGAAAAGATTTTGATGAAAAAGTAATCGTAGTATGATTGGCTCCTTACTATATTTGAAGGCTAATCGACCCAATATTATGATGAGCATATGTATGTGCGTCCGATTTGAAGCAAAACCAAAAGAGTCTCACCAAAGTGCTGTTAAACAGTCTTACGATATTTATTTAGTATTAGAGATTACGGTTTGTTTGACCCTAAGGGATCATCATTTGAACTTGTTCCATATAGAGACGCAGATTTCGATGGATATAAAACAGATCATAAGAGTACTAGCGGAAGTGTCATTTTATCGGACAATCGTTGGTTTCATGATTTAGCAAAAAACAAAACAGTGTCTCTTTATCCACATGCGAAGTCGAATATATTTCAGCGCCTTAGCATGTGCACAAGTGATATGCATGCAACAAATGCTTAAAGATTTTAGAAAAGTTATCGATAAGTCGTTAATATATTGTGATAATACAAGTACAATAAATTTATCGAAAAACCCTGTAAATCACTCACGTACTAAACACATTGATATACGACATCACTTTTTACGCGACAATATAGAAAAAGGAATTATTACATTTGAATATGTAAATACTGAGAATCAAATAGCAGATATTTTCACAAACCCACTAAATGAACAAACGTTTGTTAAATTACGACGCGGTTTAGGAATATGTTCTCTTTATGATCTTATCAGCTAATTCTAAATTTCATTCAATCTATTTTTGGTTAAAAAGTTTTAATCACAATCAAAAATTTTAACACTAACCAACAAATTTTTAGAAAGTTTGTTTTCTGAAAATAACTATGTATAACCTTTTAAACATGAATAAATAGACTCTCTTTTGAAAAAACAAAAAAAAAATCTTTTAAAATAAACAAAAGAAAACAAAACATTTCTTCTGAAAACTATCATCCCTCCTTCTCAACACCAACCTCGGATAGTTCAGCAGATACCCCTCATCGACTTCCTACTCCTACGCCAGGTCAAAAGCCGACCTACAAGTGGTCCTCCTATGACACGAGATTCACTCCCCAAAAAACGGTCCAAACAATCTTTGTTTGTCTATCCTAATACCAAGGAGAAAATCGATGAGATACATCATTACCAAAAACAACAAATGGATTTACAATGAGAATTATACTTTGAACAAAAAGTCATTGTGCGACGACTAAGTTTTTTAGAACAAGTAGCGATCAAATTTTGCAATTCACGAAGAAAGGATGTACATGAACCACTTCCGATTCCTTGCAATCCTCTGGATCCTTCTGCATCTTATCATACACCTTGGGATCCTCCACCTAAGCAATTTTCTGGTTCCTCAAGAACCAACAAACATGGGAATATTTGGTCTCCACTCAAGCCATGGAAGGATAGCACCTCTGAAGATCGCATGCTCCATCTTCGTCTAAATAAATTTATCTATTATCATTGTATTTTCATCTTCCTATATTTGTATTTGTTTTTCAAAAAATAATAATTTTATGTTTCTCTAAAAACAATCTCTCGAAAAATAGGCAACAACTTTCAAAATAAATTTATTTTTAGACATACTGCACAATTCAGACGGCTGAACAATTCCCTCAGACGTCTGACACCCTTGTGTCACACCATTTTTTAAATATTGTGCATATAGTAGACGTATGATATAAACATCCAGATGTTTGAAAATTATCTCCGCCTCATAGAAAATACAAAACAATTTATTTCAGACGTCTGAAGTAGTGACCAGACGTGGACAAAGTCTCTGTCTCCTTAAGATACAAATTCCAGCCATTTCAAACGTCTGATATTATATCCAGACGTCTGTCTGAGAAAAATTACACTTCTGCCTATTCTAGACATCTGATTCTACATCCAAACGCCTTACGACACTCTCTGTCTTCAAAATTTATAATTCTATCTATTCCAGACGTCTGCCAACAACTTCCAAACGTGTGAACATATTTACTATCTTCATTCTAAGTTAAAATCAGACGTCTGGCTCACTTTCCAGACGTCTGAAATTCAATCGATGCCCTTTAGTAACCTTATAACGACTATTTTTCCCAAATTTCTAGCTCACATTTCGTTTCGTTTCTCTTTAAAATCCAAAACCCTAATTCTCCAGATCGCTATCTCCGTAAATTCGCTTTATCTCATGGCCCTCAAAACTAAAAACCTTAAAATTTCTAAGAGAAAGCAAGAGCAAGCCACATCCTCAACCCGCAAGTGTGCTTTGATGATCAAATTGAGAGATGGATGAATCGAGTACCTCATTCAATCAAAAGACATGACGATATTCAGAAGAAAAGGCTAAATACAGGTCCTTTCTATAATTTGCTTAAATTTTCTATGTACGATTTAGATGAAATGTGCGAAAATGCTGGGTTAGAAACATTGATTTCCTTCAATTCGAATAATGTCCAAGTAGATCTGCTCGCCATATTCCTTTTCTATGCTAATCTAGATAGCACGGCCGTATGGAATACCGATAATGATGATAATTGGCTTTGGTCAAGTGTTTATGGTAACATTATTCGATTTACTCTAGGAATTATATGTCGTACTCTAGGTTGTTTCGACTCCGAAGAAGATTTGTATAATGTAACGACTCGTGTAAATTCGATGTTTAAAATGAATTAAATTAATAGGATTTTATTTTAAATTTAGAAAGAAATAAAAATCTTATTAATTTATATGAAAGCAAATATTGAAATTTGATGTATCAAGGGTAATTAAAATTTACAAATTAAATTATATATTGCAATTAATAGTAATAGTGGAAATTGTTGGAAATATTGAATTTGTCAATGGAATAAAATATTGATTTACGGAAATTGAATATAAACGGAGGTAATAAAGTAATGCAAGAAAATAAATAATCTAATTAGTACAATCCCTTTTATTTGTAAACTATTGTAAGGTGTTAATTAATTGAAATATGAAAATTTGGAAATAGATTCAAAATTTATGTTAGATAAATGAATTGCAATAATTAAAGTTAGTAATTAATAGGTTAAAGGGAATACCAATTTATTCATAAAGTGAATATAAGTGAATGTAACAAAATAAATAGGAAACGCTAATTATTCGTAAGTGATGGTTGATGATATAAACGTTACTAATTATTAATGTAGTAACGTAAGATGTAAATGTATTTTTAATGGAAATGTAACCTTATTTCTAGGTAGAAATTGCATGTAGATTTATGAAATGGAGTTTATGCGATAAATAGAATTGAATGTTTCGTTAGTATGAATTTAAGGGAATATGGGGTAAATTGATTAAATCAATAAAAGACAATAAATGCAATGATGATGAGTTAGTAATAAAAGTGAATAGGGAAATGATTGTATAGTAAAAATGGAATTCCAACTTGTTGGAATGGAGTAAATACACTTAGTAATTAATTTAGGATAGGAAAACGAAATGGGAATATTGAATTAGTTAATTCGTATATATATATATATATATATATATATATATATATATATATATATATATATATATAATGGGATTGTAAATAATAAACTTATTAATAGTGATCAAGAGTTGTGACCACAAGTTATTATGAGTGATACATATATATTTAATTCAATTCAATTGATTTGGAAATCATTGCAATAAATATAAATTAAATGTTACGTTGAATAAGTTAAGGTAATAAATGGAGAATAACGTAAATGTTCTTCATAGATATGATAATTTGAATCTATTGAAATTTATGGAATTTGAATATCAAATTTTACGTTAATTGGAGATAAAGATGGAAATAGGTAATAATCGCATTAATTTGTAAGTAGAAATAAATCGTTAATGAGAACAAGTATTTAAAATTAACCACCTATTTAGTATATTAAGTTATAACGGAAAATCAATTGCAATAATTAAAAATATATTTATTACATTAATGATAATGACGTAATATTTGAAATATTAAATAGGATGGAATTCAAATGTATATAACGATAGAAATGTGAAATTTGGGGAATAGATTCAAAGTTATAAATGAGTTGTTAAAATAATACATATTAAGTGCAAATTGAATGAATCAATGGGAGCATAGATTTAAGTTTAGAAAACGATATTTTAGTTTAATTAAAGTATTGCAAAATAAATGAAATTAACGTTTAAATATTTCGTTTATAGAGATTAAACTAAAATTCAAGGATATTAATATAATAGATTTTGAACCCAACATGGAATCCTTCTACTTAAAAATTTTAGATGGAATAAATATTTGATTATTTAATTGAATGGAGAAAAAGATTTATTTAGTATTTAATTTAATGCTTGTTGGAAACTGTAATTTTATAAACATGTTTGCTTGACTATAAATAAGGATTACAATGTTCACGTATTTATTTAATTGATTTCATCAATTAGGGTCTGTTTTGAAGTGGAAGATTAAAATTAATTGGAAATAAATTTATTAAAATATTTCAATTGAAAAAGGAAAAGAAACAAAGTGCAATTAATAAAATTTATGTAAGAATGTTTTCATTATGAATGTACATTATTTAGAAATATAAGAATGGATTTAATATAGTATAAGTTGATCATTTTAGAATATAAGAATGTTTACATTTATGAATTGCAAGTAACGAATAAGCATTTTAAGGAAAATAAAAGAATGTTGAGGAAATAAAGTGAACGTTTCCATTCTGAATATAAATATAACGTTGTAAAAAGAGAAAATTGAATTTTTAAAACAACATTTTTTGGTAGTTAAATATCAGGCATAGGTTGCACGGAAGTGATTTTATTACTAACCTTGAAATTTAAAATAAATTAAATAATTGAGTTCATAATTACGTGTCGAGAAAAATGTTATTTTTAAATTTGAATTTTTAAATCATGGTTCATATTTTATTTATGTATCCGCTGTCCCCGTTATGTAAATTGGTCTTTTTAAATTTAGTTATGTTGTGGTAATTAAATCTTTAATGAGTGTCAAATTTGGTATGTTTGGGGTTAAAAAAAAATTAATTGGGTGAACAAATGTTTTGAAATTTGAATTCTAAAAGTTTGTTTATAGAGTAGAGTTGGTCCATTCATTCCCTTTCTAATTAATAATTGTCACCCGTTTTTCTACTTGTTTCCTCATTTGTTCCATTACTCATTTCCATTTACATGGTCTAAAGCCTTTTCATTTCATGAACGTTACATACTTTTCATATTTTTATTTCTTTCTTTCACCTCTTTTAATATCTACCATTTTTATTGGGTTGTTCATATTTTTACTTTATTTCAATTCCTACTTTGTTTATATTTAGCTTTTCACTAGTTTCATTCCTCATTCTTGTAGCTTCATTTCATTTTTTTAAAATTTCATCTTCTATAGCTTCATTTTTTGTCACTCTTCACCTTCCTTCCTTTTTTCATGTTTCTTCTTCAAATCTCCTTTATCTTTTTTTTCCAAAGCTTTTTTTTCCTCTTTCTTCTTCTTATTCTTCAAATCTTCTTCCTTATCAAAGTTTCCTTTTCTTTTTTTGTTGTTGTTCTTCTTCTTCTTTAAATTATTTTTCTCTTTTAGACCTTATCTTCTTTCCATGTATTTTTCTTCAAATCCATATTTGTATAATCTTCTCTTCAAAACTTTCTATAAAAATAAAATAAAAAAATATTAAGATAGCAAGGAAACAAAACAAAATGAGAAAGTAGTTCCAGATCCAAATCTGGCTAAGCAAAAAGGTACATAATACTAAAAATTCCATTGCAAGTTAAATAAAATATATGATGTGATATATAAGTTCTTTTTTTTCTTTTTTTTGAAATTTCAATCACCATTATTGCGTATAACTTTCTCATACGACCTCCGATTTACGCGAATTTTTTTTGCTAGGATCGTAATAAATTTCCAGATCTGTTGACGCTAGTTTGGAAAGATTTGGAGACCGTCGAATTTTTGAGTTTAAATTGGATTTAAATCCAATTTAAATTCAAAAGGTGAGTGTTTTAACCCACTCACAATTTCTAAAATTTCTTATGTTTGTTAATTTGACTTTAGATAAGAGTAGAAATTTATTTATGACTGTTTGGCATGTTTTATTCATTATTTCTGTTCAAACGCATTTATTTAATATAACTGTTAATTAATCTGATTATTGCATATAAATTGACAGTAAAAATTTATTTATTTGCATATAAACTGATAGTTAAACAGTTAATAAATTTATTTTGAACATAAACTGTTAGTTAATAACTGTCTTTTATTTCATGTTATATTGTATATGTCATATATTGATGTTTGTTAAATTGATGATGATTGAAATAAATTGATGATGATTGAAATAAATTGGTTGATGTTTGATATTGGTTGAATGGATGATGTGTTCCATCTTATGTAAACTATAAGTTATCATGCATTTTCATTTCATTCGGGATTGCGGTTTGAAATGATATACAACCGCATTTTATTTTAAATTGCGGATTGAAATGATAAATGTCCGTATCACTTGACCATAGGATAGAAAATTATATACAGGCACCGCGGTATATATATATATAAATATTTTGAAATGATTTTGTAAATCTATATATATGGTTTATGGGATATTGATTTGGTTCTTGATAAAGGTTATATATATATAGTAATTTCCGGTTTTTAAACTTTGTATAAATTTGATTTGAAGTATAAAATAAAGTTTGATTTTTTTTAGATCAAATACGATTAAGCATTTATTTAAAATTTAATTTCTGGAAGTTCTATTGACTTAAATGAGAATAAGGTTGGAAGATGAATATTAAGTTAAATTGGAATTAAATAAAAAGTTAGAATTTCTAAAGGATATGATTTTTATAACTTGATTTTGTGTAGAATGATTTAAATGAATATTAGGTTGATTTAAATGAATATATAATAAATTGAAAGATTTTCCAGTTATGTGAAGTTAAAGGTTTTCTTAAATTATATTGAATTCATTAAGTAAACATTTCAAGTCTAAATAATAAGTAATTGAATTTGATATATACGGGTTTGTCAAATGAGTTTGTTTTTGAAATGGTGAAATATTTAAAGCTTTGAAACATAAGAATTAAGAATGGTATTTGGAAGTTTAAATCGATATTTGGAATTGATTTGTGAAATGTAAAGAAGCTATTTTGTTTTATAAAAGTAATTTAATATTTAACCATTTAAGAGATGGAAACTTATTTCAAGGTTATGATTTTCAAGGTAGTATAATTTGAAAATATTATATTCAAGAGTTTGATTCCTAAATAATTTACTTTGAAAACCCTATGATTTTGGAAAAGAATGTATATTGGAAAATAAAAATGACATTATATTGGTTGGGGTCGAAATGATGTCGTATTGATTTGGGGTTTTAAAAATATAAATGATATCGTATTTATATGATTTTGAAATAGATGTTTTATTCTGGTTTTGAAAGTATAAATTATTTTAAAGGACCGCGGTGTTATAATAACGTTTGGTTGTTGAAGTGACCGGGATCGGAAGTTGTCATACTCTCTGCCAACTCCGAAAACCACTTTAACAACCGTGTACGCGGTGGAGATTCCAGAATGAAGTAGGTTGGTGGAGGCGTTTCCTGCAAGGTAAATACGTGGACCCGACTCCCGTGAGTTGGCATAAGGTGGCTAAAACAAGAGCGATTCTCGGGCCAATGAGGTCATTCCTCTGATCGAACGCACTCCTTCGATACTATACTCTGACTTTGGATTGATTCGGTGGCCACTATTGATTCCTTTGATTTTGGGGTGTTTGTTTGAGGTGGGCGGTAGCTGCACGCTGCGCGTTTCCATCAGCCCGGATAGCAATTGGTATATCTACCCTGGCATTACCTAGTTGTGCCGTGTCACCTACCCTAGCGCGCCTTCTACGAGTTTCTATTTGTGTCGTACCTATGGAGTGTCCTCTGGTAGCTTCTCGATCAGGAGGTATTACGGTACTGTATAGACTATTGGCATTATTTGTGTTAAGGGCTATATGGGTAACCCCTTAACACTATTAAAAAGTAAGTTTATTTTACAAATAGACACTATTATAATAGCGCAATATACTATATAGTAAATAGTTTAACGGATCCTTAGGAGATGTAAATCCCGAGCATCTCTTGAGTTACCGCACTCATATTTATTTATGTTAATTTGACTCACATAAGATCTTTTAGTTCTGACTCGAGTGTTTTTGTCTTTTCAAATTCGCTCGGGTCAGTCCGAGCATTTCAGGATTTGGAGATTTAGCTCTGGAGGACGAAGACGAAGATTTTTATTACTATTATCTATTTTATTCCACTGCACTGTATTCCGCTGCATTGATATTTTTGGTATGTGAACCCTGATATTTAATTGTATATAGAAGAATCAAATGTTTTGTAAACAGTTTTATAAACTGTATATTTTATTATTATATTTTATCCTTCCGTTGTGAGATTCTATTTTGTTTTATTTCTTCCCTGTTTTTCTTGTCTACCCCATAACAATCCGCCCTTCCGTATGGTTTGAATCGACATGTGTGTCGATTTGAAGTGTGCGAAAAGGCGGGACGTTACATCTGGTATCAGAGCTTTGGTTTAGCGATCAACCTTAGCTTTGTGGGGTTTGACTCTTTACTAATAGGGTAGTAATACCCTATGGGAGTCGCTGAGTGTATATATATGAGCGAGCGTGTTTGTTAGTGATATAAAAAGATTTTAATATTGGGTTAATCTGTTCCGTTTTGTATTTATAAATTCTAGTTGGTGCATGAGACGCTGTGACATCAATAGGGATTTCTAAACACTTAATAGGACAGACCGACATAATATTTGTTTTTAATATAGGTGAATGAAATAACTTTGCATATTATATTTTCTATATATAAAAATATTTTATAATGACATATATTTGGTTGCTATAGATTGGGTGTTAGGTAATGAAAATATAAATAATGGTTGAAACTAAGTTGAAAGTAAAATAAATGAAATCTAGAAATTTAGGGCTTAAGTTCCGGGGTTTTGAAATTTCTTTCGAAATTTTTTTTGGAATATAATAATATTGTGTATAAGTATTTTCTGATATAAATATTTTAATATAATTCGGAAGAATTGTTTTAAAGAAGATTTTTGGAGAAAATAAGTTTTGTACTTTCCTCTTTGTCGCTGGAAAATAATTTCGGTGATGGCGGCCGCATCATCGACTTTCATTTTCGAGTTTCGAAGGGGAAAGGCCACTGTAGTAGTTTTAATGCAGATTCATTGCATTGTTTAAATATAATTAGAGATATATAAGTTGCAAGAATATATTTATCTATTATTTTAAAATAATATGAAATTTAACCCGGTATTTAATTCTTAAATTTCCATTAATTAATTGTTTCGATTATTCTAGTAAAATAAAAGGTAAGTAATTAATAATTGAAACCTCTAATTTAGGTAAGAGATTTAATGCTAAGTTATTAATGGATTTAAAGAAAATTTGAAATTTGTAACATATGAAACAAAGAGTAATATTGTTGAACATTAAATTTAATTAAAGGATGAGACAAAACTTGTATAAGTTCATTTGCATTTTCTTTAACAAATATAACTTACCAATATAAAAAGTTGAAATGTTAAATAGGAAATGTAATGAAAATTGTACAAGTAAAAGTAGGAAATGAAGTACTCAATTAATTTGCTATTATAAATTAGAATTTAATGTATAAACTTAAGTTATAATTGAAATTTTACTATAAGTGAATAT
The DNA here is from genome assembly GCA_030765085.1 of Allium cepa. NCBI lineage: Eukaryota > Viridiplantae > Streptophyta > Magnoliopsida > Asparagales > Amaryllidaceae > Allium > Allium cepa. The sequence continues at coordinate 587,087,480 of CM060940.1, forward strand.
AATTAAAGGTAAGTAATTCAAATGGATGAATATCAACTTAAGTAAATAAAATGGAAATGCTAACAAATTAAATGGGGCATGAATACTATTAATAAACAAATGTAAATAAATGAGGGCATGCAATAAATGAACGAAAAATTATAATGAAATAAAAAGAACTGGCATGACCTGAGATAATGGAAATGAATAATTGTAAGTAATAAGTAAAAAATAAAAATAAATAACTGAAACAAACATTGAATGAGTAAATGAAATTAAAAGTTTGTTAGAAATAAATGTAAACTATAAAAGGAAAATTTATGTGGTATGAATAAAAAGAGAAATTAAACAAAAAAGGTATGAAATTAATAAAAGGTTAAGTTGATTGTTGTTTGAATTGTTGTTGTTTGGTTATGGTTGTTTGGGTAAAATACTTTGAAAATTGGATTTGGAGTGCATGAATAATCTATTTAGTTTATCTTAGAATGTTGAGTAAATGATGCACTTGATGGTTTATTTTTCATTCCGTACGATTTAAAGGTTTTGAACCCGAATGACTATTTATTTGTTTGGTTGAATGGTTGCTTCGAATTTGTTGTGTATGCTGCTGTTAAAATTGATGATTGTTGTATTGTTTTGTATTAGTGATGGAAACCACTTAAATATTTTACTTTATATAAATTGTAACCCTTTTAGATTTTATAGGTGTAATGCAGGTTATGGAAGCAATTGCTACTGCTTTTGGTTCCATAAATTAAGCATAAATTTTCCGACAAATAGGTACGTTTTGGATTACGGTTTATTTAAGGTAAGAAATTTAGTAAATTATTATTTATGTAACAACCCTGTATTTTCTGATTATTGTAATTGCATATTTTAATTATTTTAATTTAAATTCCTAATTTAAAAACTTTATTTTATTTATTAAAATGAATATATTTTGTTAATTGAAATAAAAATGTTGATTTTGATGTAGATTAGAATTTCAAACATGCATAAATTGAATATTTCCAGAAAATGTGAATTTTGGTCAATCTGGTCAAACTTTTACTTTTAAATTTAAATTTTAAAAGTTTGAAAATTTGAATTTTATCTTGTATTATGAAAGTAAATAAAATTTCAAGAACACTGCTTTTCGTTTCGTTGAAATCCGAATAATATTGTGAAAGTTATGCTTTTTACAAAATTGAGTGTAAATTGTTTTATTTAACACTACTTTTTATTTTAAATTATATAAATAATCTTTTTAATTGTCATATATTATTCTAAATTGTATTATATGTTATGTTACATATATTTTTACCTTTTAAATATTTTTAAAGTGATGTTTGAATTTTTCCAAAGCTTATTGAATTTATTTTCTATTTTTAAAGGTTAGTTTCCATTTTTCTGTTATTTTCTTTATTTAAATTATATTTAATTAAAATTTATTTATTCATTTTTATGTATGCATTTTATTTTTATGTTTTTATCTTTATTTATATATATGTTTCATGTACATACAATTTTTCAAAAGTTCATTTCATTATTTTCAAATTTTCAAGCCTAGTTTACATTTTCTTTGCTATTTTCTTAATTTAATTATATTTAATTAATATTTATTTATTTATTTTTGTTTATTTACAATATTTTCGTGTTTTTATCTGTATTTATATATATTTTACATGATTTAAAATTTAAAAAGAAATGGTGGAAATTTGAAAGGTTTGTGACTCTTTATTTGCTCAAGCCTTTTTGTATTCTGTCTTTTCATTTCTCAACCAACATCTCTTCAATTGGCTGCCTTAACTCCACTCTTCAGCTGACATTCCATTTTTCTTTTCACGTGAAAACTCTTCCTCATCTTCCCCCTAAAATTCACGGCCATGTATGAAAAAAAAAACAAAACAAAAAAACAATGGCTTTTCTTTCACATTTTCCCCTCTTCTTCACTGATTTAGCCTTCCTCTTCTTCATGTTTTCTTGGCCTCACCTCTCTCCTTGCTGACCACCATCCTCTCCAACATCTACAGCAGCACCAACCCCCTCTCCTCTGACCACCACTTCTAGCCATGACCATTAGATGAAGCCACCACCTCAAATTTGCAAAGCACTTCACCAAAACAATGCTAGCCAAGCCTATACTCCACTATTGCCTTCATAGTTGCCTTTGGCCACCCCTTAGCCGCCACCACCATCATCTACTTCACCTCTGGCTGCCCTTTTCACTACTGTCCAGATCTGACCTGACATGAAGACCCCATGGTCGAGCCTATATGTGGTCATAGCCGAGTCAAAATGCACCAAAAACTTCACATATTTGCCTTGAACCCATGTATGCCTCATGTTGTAACTCTTTCACTACCTTCATCCACTTGTAACCTAACCTTTATGGTTGCCATACCTGACCCAAACCAGAGCCTAGTGTGGTGAGGTCAAGCCCATTTGATCATGTGATAAGCTTATGTTGTCGTGTGCAAGTCTTTTGCTTCTAAGGTTTGGTCATCTCTCTTGTTTTGCAACTGTTCTGCAAACTAAAGTTGTTGATTATATTTGTATGTCGATATCTATATTTGTGCTTATATATGTTATATTTTGTGTTGTTTACAAGGGTTTCCATCAATTCAAATCAAATCGTGCTTGTCGTGCCTTTGGAATCGCTCTTGTGTGTGTTGTTTGTCTATAACTTCGTAAAAGGTGAGTCTGTCTCACTCTGACATTTATACTTATGAAATAGTAAATTGATGACAAGTGTTTAGTAATATAAAATGTTATGCAAGTTAATGATGATCATATGATATGCTATGCCATGTTATTACTATGTTAAAACTGTTAATTATAACCTGACATCTGATATATGACATTATATTGTGACATTGACATTGTTTATATTGTTTATGCATATATTCACACTGCAAGTTCCCTGTTAGAATAGAATCACTATGGGTTGAAATGATACATACCCAAACGGACTTTAGAATAGGGAAAAATCGTTATGGGCTGAAATGATAGGCCTGAGCGATTTTTATTGTATTTTATTTGGCTTGGGATTGCGGGTTTGAAATGATAAAACCTGGTTTTCTTTGTAAATTACGGATTGAAATGATATATATCCGTATCACTTGACCTAGGTTAGAAAATTATATACAGACCCCGTGGTATATTTTAAATGATTTTTTTTTAAATATGTATTTTCAAAAGTATGAAATTTTGATTTAAAATATATATATTATGGTTTTAAGAAAGTTAAATATTAAATCTTGAAATTGTGAATTTAAGTGAATTCAAGTATGTAAATTTGGAGTAAATGTGACGTTTGACTTTAAATTTTATTTTAAAAAGTAAATAAATAATGGAAATTAAATTTAGAGTTTTAAAATTTTATTTGAAGTAAAATTTTAAGTTTTGTTTAAATTATATGTTAATAAACAGTGAATTTTGACTTAATAAATGAATGGAGTTTTTAAATTGAATATTTGATCTAAAAATTTTGTTGTGTTAAAATGATTTTAAATGTGAAATTTTGAAGTTTAGAAATATGATTTTTAAGTTATAATAAAAATTTGGAGTTTTATTATTATTTTTGAAAAGCTAAAATGAAACCTGGAATTTTATAGCATTTTCAAAATGCTTTAGTCTTTTGACAGCATTTTTATGCTATTGTTTTGAATCTAACAATGTTTGAAATAACTAAATATCTATTACGACATTTTATAAATGTCGCTATTCTTGAAATAAACCATTTTGGAAAATATAAGCTACGATAGCAATTTATAAATGGTGTCGTTGCTATAATTTGACAATGTTTTGAAATGTTATAGATTTTAACACTGTTTGAGTTATATTTTAAAGTGTTAAATGATTTAACTTTTGGAAATTGATTAATTGTGAAATTTAAGAAGTTTTGAATATATTTTAATATTTAAATTTGAATTTTTAAGGAATTTAAATTTGAATTTGAATTTAAATAAGGTTTACTTGGTTATGTGTTAAATGGAATGAAATGTAATGAGATAAATGAATTTTTGAATGGAATTTTTAATGTATTTTGTAATGATACTTGAAATAAAAAATGAATGACTTATTTGATTTAAAAATGATATTTAAATTTAATTATTTGAATTTGAATTCAAATAATGATTTGATAATAAGGTTTGGAAATGATTTGATCTTTATTTTGATAAAGAATATGAATTGGAATGATATGTACTTTTGATAAATGAATATTTGCAGTTTATATTGGTATGAAAGGATATTTAGTTTAATTGTAAATTGAGTTTATTTAAATAATATTGGATTTATGAAATGAATATTTCAAAACTAAGTAATAATGAACTAGATTTGAGATATATGAAATTATAAAATTTAGTTTTGAAATGCGGGATATTAAAGCTTTGAAATTTATTAAAAATTGAATAGTTTAATTTGTGGATCAAATCTATATTTGAAAATGATATGATTTGAAATGGTTATTGGGAAATTTAATTGAAACTGATGGTTTGAATTGAATTAAGTTGGAAATTGAAAATTTGGGATTAATTGAATGAATTGTAAAATGTAAAGAATTAAATGAATATCCGATGATTTCAAATGTATGATTTTGAAATGTTATGATTTTCAAAGTGTAATTGTTTCAAGTATTTTTGGTTTCGAAAGAGTTATACTTTGAAAATATTATGATTTTGAAATGAATATATGTTTGAAATGTTTTTGGTTTTGAAGTGTAAACTATTTTGATTGAATAAATAGTTTTGAAATAAAAATGGTTTTGGTTTCGAAGTATAAACTATTTTGAAAGAAATATAGTTTGAAATGAAATGATTTGATCTTTTTAAAGTATAAACTATTTGAAATGACCATGGCGTTATAATAACGTTTGGTTGTTAAAGAGACCGAGATCGGAAGTTATCATACTCTCTGCCAACTCCGAAAACCACTTTAACAACCGTGTACGCGGTGGAGATTCCAGAATGAAGTAGGATGGTGGCGACGTTCTTGAGGTATATTACGTGGACCCAACTCCCGTGAGTTGGCATAAGGTGGCTAAAACAGGAGCGATCTCGGGCCAAGTGAGGTCATTCCTCCTATCGGACACATTCCTTCGATACTATACTCTTACTGGTGATTGATTAGATGGTCATCCTCCGATTTTGATATGGGAGTGTGTTCCGAGGTGGGCGTATGTGGCTGCTGCGTTACCACCAGCCCGTGTGCGTAATTGGTATATCTACCCTGGCATTGCCTTGTGTGCCGTGTCACCTACCATACCGAGCCTTTACTACGAGTTTGTTTTTCTCCCGTAGCCCGTGTGGTATCCTCTGACAGTCACCCGGAGTGGAGATGGCATGATATTGGATGGGCTACTGGGACTATTATGTGTGAAGGGTGATATGGGTAGCCCGGAACGCTATTTAAAAGTATGTTTATTTTACTGTAGACATTATTATAATAGCGCAATATTACTACATAGTAAATAGTTTAACGGATCCTTAAAGGATGGGCGATCCCAAGCATCCTTTAAGTTACTGATGCATTTTTGTTACTGTTCATTTGAGTTGATTTATAGTTCATAAGTATTTATGTCCTGACTCGAGTGTTTTGTGTTTTGCTTTACGCTCGAGTCAGATTGAGTGAGTTAGCATTCAAGATTCACCTTCGGAGTTGGAGCTTTCCTTGAAGATCCAGCCATCCATTTTGCTTTCTGTATCCAGTGATTTCAGTGATGTATTCTGATTTGTACCTGATGTATCTTGTTACTTTTTGTTGTATCTTGTTTAACTCTGATGTATCTTATATATATAGTAGCTTCATGAACTACTATCTCTTTTACTTCCGCTGCATTATTATTTACTCTGTGTCTGTGATCTGTGATTAATTATTTACTGTATATTCTGAGATTTGCCAAATTTTATTTACAACGCGGTATTTTGAGCAATTCAAGTCCGACATATGCGGATGCGAATGGTTGAAAATATCTGGTTGTTACAGTTGGTATCAGAGCTTTGGTAGCTCTAGGCAAAACTCAGTATATAGGGTAAATGTATTTACAGAATCACTTTCATTAGAGTTTAAACCTCTTCCTTTTTGACTCGATTACTTTGATTTTGGAACGTTCCCTGCGGTTTCAAAATCCATTTCGTGTCCCTCACTATTCATCTTCATTTGATTCTGGAGTATCCCATGACTCCACTTTGAATGATCTTTATAATGAGTCGGCGGTCTCGCCAACCTCAAATTTGTTTGTAAAGGGGGAAACTCCTTTACAACAGCATCGATTCACCAGAGATTCTATATCCTCGGTTTAGGTGCTAATACCTCCTATAATCCCAAACTTTATCTCTTGAGGTCGAATGTAGATTTACCCAGAAAATCCACTTCGATCTTATTCTTTAAGTCACGGTTGACCCGGTTAAGGTTGCCCGCGATTTATTTCAGCTTATCCACCTCCCTACTCTGTATTTTATCATCCTGTCTTTTGTTTCCAATCTATTCTTCCAAACAATTTGAATTGTACTTGTAAATCTATATTTTGTTTTATATATTGTGTTGTTCGAGTTGTTGATGTTGGATTGAGTTTCTGATCGATTCGTCTGATCAACGCTGTCGATAAGATTTCCAAAACACTTTGACAGAACAAACTGACACAATATTATTTTAAAAATTTGGGAAATGAAATAAATTTTGATATATAAGTAAATTTATGGAACTTAATAAATTGATTTAAATTGATAATTTGAAATGATAATACTTGATTTATCATTTATTGTTCTACAAATGAATTTATAAATAGTTGTTTATAAACTGATTTGGGAACTGACATTAATTTAAATCAAGAATTTGAGAATTTAATTTCCGATGGATTTCAAACCTTATGTTTAAAATTTTAAAAGGATATATTATTTAAAGTATATTCAAGTAGAAATTTGTTTCCAAAGAATTTTAAAGTTTAAAATTAGTGCTCTTCTCTTTGTCGCTGGAAAATAACTTCGGTGATGACTGCAGCATCATCGACATTCATTTTTGAGTTTCGAAGTGAAGTGACCATTCTGTAGTCTTGCTACAGTTTTGTTTTGGGAAAATTTAATTGATTTTAATTTCTAAAATAAGAATGGATTTATAACATATGCTGATATATGATTTAAATTTGAATGGATATATATATATATATAGTATATGAGCATTTATTTATCTCTAAATAGTTTGGAATTTATCGAAAATTTAATTCCTAATTTTTACCTTCAAAGATAATTTCTAAGTATAATTTCAAGATTTGGATAAATATTCAAGCTTGAAATAATTGAATTAGAAAGTTTTATTTGTATAATACACAATTTCATTCCAATATAACTTACCTTAATTTTCAGAAGTTGAATATGTAATTGGATAATATACAATATAAAAAAAAGATTTTATAAATAAAATTTGAGTGGTTATTATAAATGTTATATACTTAAATTTTAGTTATAAAAGGCTTAACAGAGGTAAATAAAGAAAAAGTGTAATGGAATAATTTACAATATAAAATGATGATAAAGGAACTAAGAATAAATTTAAGGCAGTTACAATGAGTGTAAATATATTTAACATAGGTGATAAAATATATTGAGAGGAATAAATTTAATTTTAATTAGTAGTGAAGAAGAATTAAATTTTATTTAGTACATTTTGAGTATAATAAAAGATTTTTCAAATACATGATTTTAGGGATTTGTTAATTTAAGATAATTGGATGATAAGATAATGAAATTAGAGATGCTTAAGATTTATTTGACTTATGTAAAATTAATTTTCAGTTTAAGTTGAAATTTTATGGTTTTAAATTTATTATTTTATTTTGTTTTTCAAACTATCTTTTGGTTGTCCTAATTTCCCTTATCTTGCTACAGAATGGGAGGCTATTGCATATACCAGTCTGTTTAGAAATCTTTCTATAATCTTTAATAATCTTTGGTACTCATCTTTGAATCTAAGCACTGCTTGCCATCCATAGACCGTCGGTCAAACGGGAAGGGTGAATCAGATTCTAAAAGATTTTTTCATGCTTGTGTTCTTAATTCTGGAAGATCTTGGAAAGATCATCTCCACATTGTTAAACTTACCTATAGCAACAGTTATCAGGTATAATTTTAATCTTCTTGTCATCTTGTCTTAATACTATTTCATTCTATCTTTTTCTATACTTTCCCGTACCTCATTCCTTTTCGGGGACGAAAAGTTTTGAGTGGGGGAGAGTGTAACAACCCTGTATTTTCTGATTATTGTAATTGCATATTTTAATTATTTTAATTTAAATTCCTAATTTAAAAACTTTATTTTATTTATTAAAATGAATATATTTTGTTAATTGAAATAAAAATGTTGATTTTGATGTAGATTAGAATTTCAAACATGCATAAATTGAATATTTCCAGAAAATGTGAATTTTGGTCAATCTGGTCAAACTTTTACTTTTAAATTTAAATTTTAAAAGTTTGAAAATTTGAATTTTATCTTTTATTATGAAATTAAATAAAATTTCAAGAATACTGCTTTTCGTTTCGTTGAAATCCGAATAATATTGTGAAAGTTATGCTTTTTACAAAATTGGGTGTAAATTGTTTTATTTAACACTACTTTTTATTTTAAATTATATAAATAATCTTTTTAATTGTCATATATTATTCTAAATTGTATTATATGTTATGTTACATATATTTTTACCTTTTAAATATTTTTAAAGTGATGTTTGAATTTTTCCAAAGCTTATTGAATTTATTTTCTATTTTTAAAGGTTAGTTTCCATTTTTCTGTTATTTTCTTTATTTAAATTATATTTAATTAAAATTTATTTATTCATTTTTATGTATGCATTTTATTTTTATGTTTTTATCTTTATTTATAAATATGTTTCATGTACATACAATTTTTCAAAAGTTCATTTCATTATTTTCAAATTTTCAAGTTTAGTTTACATTTTCTTTGCTATTTTCTTAATTTAATTATATTTAATTAATATTTATTTATTTATTTTTGTTTATTTACAATATTTTCGTTTTTCTATCTGTATTTATATATATTTTACATGTATTTAAAATTTAAAAAGAAATGGTGGAAATTTGAAAGGTTTGTGACTCTTTATTTGCTCAAGCCTTTTTGTATTCTGTCTTTTCATTTCTCAACCAACATCTCTTCAATTGGCTGCCTTAACTCCACTCTTCAGCTGACATTCCATTTTTCTTTTCACGTGAAAACTCTTCCTCATCTTCCCCCTAAAAATCATGGCTATGTATGAAAAAAAAAAACAAAAAAAAAACAATGGTTTTTCTTTCACATTTTCCCCTCTTCTTCACTGATTTAGCCTTCCTCTTCTTCATGTTTGCTTGGCCTCACCTCTCTCCTTGCTGACCACCATCCTCTCCACCATCTACAGCAGCACCAACCCCCTCTCCTCTGACCACCACTTCTAGCCATGACAATTAGATGAAGCCACCACCTCAAATTTGCAAAGCACTTCACCAAAACAATGCTAGCCAAGCCTATACTCCACTATTGCCTTCATAGTTGCCTTTGGCCACCCCTTAGCCGCCACCACCATCATCTACTTCACCTCTGGCTGCCCTTTTCACTACTGTCCAGATCTGACCTGACATGAAGACCCCATGGTCGAGCCTATATGTGGTCATAGCCGAGTCAAAATGCACCAAAAACTTCACATATTTGCCTTGAACCCATGTATGCCTCATGTTGTAACTCTTCCACTACCTTCATCCACTTGTAACCTAACCTTTATGGTTGCCATACCTGACCCAAACCAGAGCCTAGTGTGGTGAGGTCAAGCCCATTTGATCATGTGACAAGCTTATGTTGTCGTGTGCAAGTCTTTTGCTTCTAAGGTTTGGTCATCTCTCTTGTTTTGCAACTGTTCTGCAAACTAAAGTTGTTGATTATATTTGTATGTCGATATCTATATTTGTGCTTATGTATGTTATATTTTGTGTTGTTTACAAGGGTCTCCATCAATTCAAATCAAATCGTGCTTGTCGTGCCTTTGGAATCGCTCTTGTGTGTGTTGTTTGTCTCTAACTTCGTAAAAGGTGAGTCCGTCTCACTCTGACATTTATACTTATGAAATAGTAAATTGATGACAAGTGTTTAGTAATATAAAATGTTATGCAAGTTAATGATGATCATATGATATGCTATGCCATGTTATTACCATGTTAAAACTGTTAATTATAACCTGACATCTGATATATGACATTATATTGTGACACTGACATTGTTTATATTGTTTATGCATATATTCACACTGCAAGTTCCGTGTTAGAATAGAATCACTATGGGTTGAAATGATACATACCCGAACGGACTTTAGAATAGGGAGAAATCGTTATGGGCTGAAATGATAGGCCTGAGCGATTTTTATTGTATTTTATTTGGCTTGGGATTGCGGGTTTGAAATGATAAAACCCGGTTTTCTTTGTAAATTACGGATTGAAATGATATATATCCGTATCACTTGACCTAGGTTAGAAAATTATATACAGACCCCGTGGTATATTTTAAATGATTTTTTTTTAAATATGTATTTTCAAAAGTATGAAATTTTTATTTAAAATATATATATTATGGTTTTAAGAAAGTTAAATATTAAATCTTGAAATTGTGAATTTAAGTGAATTCAAGTATGTAAATTTGGAGTAAATGTGACATTTGACTTTAAATTTTATTTTAAAATGTAAATAAATAATGGAAATTAAATTTAGAGTTTTAAAATTTTATTTGAAGTAAAATTTTAAGTTTTGTTTAAATTATATGTTAATAAATAGTGAATTTTGACTTAATAAATGAATGGAGTTTTTAAATTGAATATTTGATCTAAAAATTTTGTTGTGTTAAAATGATTTTAAATGTGAAATTTTGAAGTCTAGAAATATGATTTTTAAGTTATAATAAAAATTTGGAGTTTTATTATTATTTTTGAAAAGCTAAAATGAAACCTAGAATTTTATAGCATTTTCAAAATGCTTTAGTCTTTTGACAGCATTTTTATGCTATTGTTTTGAATCTAACAATGTTTGAAATAACTAAATATCTATTACGACATTTTATAAATGTCGCTATTCTTGAAATAAACCATTTTGGAAAATATAAGCTACGATAGCAATTTATAAATGCTGTCGTTGCTATAATTTGACAATGTTTTGAAATATTATAGATTTTAACACTGTTTGAGTTATATTTTAAAGTGTTAAATGATTTAACTTTTGGAAATTGATTAATTGTGAAATTTAAGAAGTTTTGAATATATTTTAATATTTAAATTTGAATTTTTAAGGAATTTGAATTTGAATTTGAATTTAAATAAGGTTTACTTGGTTATGTGTTAAATGGAATGAAATGTAATGAGATAAATGAATTTTTGAATGGAATTTTTAATGTATTTTGTAATGATACTTGAAATAAAAAATGAATGACTTATTTGATTTAAAAATGATATTTAAATTTGAGTATTTGAATTTGAATTCAAATAATGATTTGATACTAAGGTTTGGAAATGATTTGATCTTTATTTTGATAAAGAATATGAATTGGAATGATATGTACTTTTGATAAATGAATATTTGAAGTTTATATTGGTATGAAAGGATATTTAGTTTAATTGTAAATTGAGTTTGTTTAAACAATATTGGATTTATGAAATGAATATTTCAAAACGAAGTAATAATGAAACTAGATTTGAGATATATGAAATTATAAAATTTAGTTTTGAAATGCGGGATATTAAAGCTTTGAAATTTATTAAAAATTGAATAGTTTAATTTGTGGATCAAATCTATATTTGAAAATGATATGATTTGAAATGGTTATTGGGAAATTTAATTGAAACTGATGGTTTGAATTGAATTAAGTTGGAAATTGAAAATTTGGGATTAATTGAATGAATTGTAAAATGTAAAGAATTAAAAGAATATCCGATGATTTCAAATGTATGATTTTGAAATGTTATGATTTTCAAAGTGTAATTGTTTCAAGTATTTTTGGTTTCGAAAGAGTTATACTTTGAAAATATTATGATTTTGAAATGAATATATGTTTGAAATGTTTTTGGTTTTGAAGTGTAAACTATTTTGATTGAATAAATAGTTTTGAAATAAAAATGGTTTTGGTTTCGAAGTATAGACTATTTTGAAAGAAATATAGTTTGAAATGAAATGATTTGATCTTTTTAAAGTATAAACTATTTTGAAATGACCACGGTGTTATAATAACGTTTGGTTGTTAAAGAGACCGGGATCGGAAGTTGTCATACTCTCTGCCAACTCCGAAAACCACTTTAACAACCGTGTACGTGGTGGAGATTCCAGAATGAAGTAGGATGGTGGCGACGTTCTTGAGGTATATTACGTGGACCCAACTCCCGTGAGTTGGCATAAGGTGGCTAAAACAGGAGCGATCTCGGGCCAAGTGAGGTCATTCCTCCTATCAGACACATTCCTTCGATACTATACTCTTACTGGTGATTGATTAGATGGCCATCCTCCGATTTTGATATGGGAGTGTGTTCCGAGGTGGGCGTATGTGGCTGCTGCGTTACCACCAGCCCGTGTGCGTAATTGCTATATCTACCCTGGCATTACCTTGTGTGTCGTGTCACCTACCATACCGAGCCTTTACTACGAGTTTGTTTTTCTCCCATAGCCCGTGTGGTATCCTCTGACAGTCACCCGGAGTGGAGATGGCATGATATTGGATGGACTACTGGGACTATTATGTGTGAAGGGTGATATGGGTAGCCCGGAACGCTATTTAAAAGTATGTTTATTTTACTGTAGACATTATTATAATAGCGCAATATTACTACATAGTAAATAGTTTAACGGATCCTTAAAGGATGGGCGATCCCAAGCATCCTTTAAGTTACTGATGCATTTTTGTTACTGTTCATTTGAGTTGATTTATAGTTCATAAGTATTTATGTCCTGACTCGAGTGTTTTGTGTTTTGCTTTACGCTCGAGTCAGATTGAGTGAGTTAGCATTCAAGATTCACCTTCGGAGTTGGAGCTTTCCTTGAAGATCCAGCCATCCATTTTGCTTTCTGTATCCAGTGATTTCAGTGATGTATTCTGATTTGTACCTGATGTATCTTGTTACTTTTTGTTGTATCTTGTTTAACTCTGATGTATCTTATATATATAGTAGCTTCATGAACTACTACCTCTTTTACTTCCGCTGCATTATTATTTACTCTGTGTCTGTGATCTGTGATTAATTATTTACTGTATATTCTGAGATTTGCCAAATTTTATTTACAACGCGGTATTTTGAGCAATTCAAGTCCGACATGTGCGGATGCGAATGGTTGAAAATATCGGGTTGTTACAATTTATAAGTTAAATATTTTGAATAAGATGTATTGTTATTTAATTCTTCTTTTCCCTTTTTTTCCTTTTCGGGGACGAAAAGTTTTGAGTGGGGGAGAGTGTAACGACCCGTGTAAATTCGATGTTTAAAATAAATTAAATTAATAGGATTTTATTTTAAATTTAGAAAGAAATAAAAATCTTATTAATTTATATGAAAGCAAATATTGAAATTTGATGTATCAAGGGTAACTAAAATTTACAAATTAAATTATATATTGCAATTAATAGTAATAGTGGAAATTGTTGCAAATATTGAATTTGTCAATGGAATAAAATATTGATTTACGGAAATTGAATATAAACGGAGGTAATAAAGTAATGCAAGAAAATAAATAATCTAATTAGTACAATCCCTTTTATTTGTAAACTATTGTAAGGTGTTAATTAATTGAAATATGAAAATTTGGAAATAGATTCAAAATTTATGTTAGATAAATGAATTGCAATAATTAAAGTTAGTAATTAATAGGTTAAAGGGAATACCAATTTATTCATAAAGTGAATATAAGTGAATGTAACAAAATAAATAGGAAACGCTAATTATTCATAAGTGATGGTTGATGATATAAACGTTACTAATTATTAATGTAGTAACGTAAGATGTAAATGTATTTTCAATGGAAATGTAACCTTATTTCTATGTAGAAATTGCAGGTAGATTTATGAAATGGAGTTTATGCGACAAATAGAATTGAATGTTTCGTTAGTATGAATTTAAGGGAATATGGGGTAAATTGATTAAATCAATAAAAGACAATAAATGCAATGATGATGAATTGGTAATAAAAGTAAATAGGGAAATGATTGTATAGTAAAAATGGAATTCCAACTTGTTGGAATGGAGTAAATACACTTAGTAATAAATTTAGGATAGGAAAACGAAATGGGAATATTGAATTAGTTAATTCGTACATATATATATATATATAGAATGGGATTGTAAATAATAAACTTATTAATGGTGATCAAGAGTTGTGACCACAAGTTATTATGAGTGATACATATATATTTAATTCAATTCAATTGATTTGGAAATCATTGCAATAAATATAAATTAAATGTTACGTTGAATAAGTTAAGGTAATAAATGGAGAATAACGTAAATGTTCTTCATAGATATGATAATTTGAATCTATTGAAATTTATGGAATTTGAATATCACATTTTACGTTAATTGGAGATAAAGATGGAAATAGGTAATAATCGCATTAATTTGTAAGTAGAAATAAATCGTTAATGAGAACAAGTATTTAAGATTAACCACTTATTTAGTATATTAAGTTATAACGGAAAATCAATTGCAATAATTAAAAATATATTTATTACATTAATGATAATGACGTAATATTTGAAATATTAAATAGGATGTAATTCAAATGTATATAACGATAGAAATGTGAAATTTGGGGAATAGATTCAAAGTTATAAATGAGTTGTTAAAATAATACATATTAAGTGCAAATTGAATGAATCAATGGGAGCATAGATTTAAGTTTAGAAAACGATATTTTAGTTTAATTAAAGTATTGCAAAATAAATGAAATTAACGTTTAAATATTTCGTTTATAGAGATTAAACTAAAATTCAAGGATATTAATATAATAGATTTTGAACCCAACATGGAATCCTTCTACTTAAAATTTTTAGATGGAATAAATATTTGATTATTTAATTGAATGGAGAAAAAGATTTATTTAGTATGTAATTTAATGCTTGTTGGAAACTGTAATTTTATAAACATGTTTGCTTGACTGTAAATAAGGATTACAATGTTCACGTATTTATTTAATTGATTTCATCAATTAGGGTCTGTTTTGAAGTGGAAGATTAAAATTAATTGGAAATAAATTTATTAAAATATTTCAATTGAAAAAGGAAAAGAAACAAAGTGCAATTAATAAAATTTATGTAAGAATGTTTTCATTATGAATGTACATTATTTGGAAATATAAGAATGGATTTAATATTGTATAAGTTGATCATTTTAGAATATAAGAATGTTTACATTTATGAATTGCAAGTAACGAATAAGCATTTTAAGGAAAATAAAAGAATGTTGATGAAATAAAGTGAACGTTTCCATTCTGAATATAAATATAATGTTGTAAAAAGAGAAAATTGAATTTTTAAAACAACATTTTTCGGTAGTTAAATAGCAGGCATAGGTTGCACGGAAGTGATTTTATTACTAACCTTGAAATTTAAAATAAATTAAATAATTGAGTTCATAATTACGTGTCGAGAAAAATGTTATTTTTAAATTTGAATTTTTAAATCATGGTTCATATTTTATTTATGTATCCGCTGTCCCCGTTATGTAAATTGGTCTTTTTAAATTTAGTTATGTTGTGGTAATTAAATCTTTAATGAGTGTCAAATTTGGTATGTTTGGGGTTAAAAAAAATTAATTGGGTGAACAAATGTTTTGAAATTTGAATTCTAAAAGTTTGTTTATAGAGTAGAGTTGGTCCATTCATTCCCTTTCTAATTAATAATTGTCACACGTTTTTCCAATTGTTTCCTCATTTGTTCCATTACTCATTTCCATTTACATGGTCTAAAGCCTTTTCATTTCATGAACGTTACATACTTTTCATATTTTTATTTCTTTCTTTCACCTCTTTTAATATCTACCATTTTTATTGGGTTGTTCATATTTTTACTTTATTTCAATTCCTACTTTGTTTATATTTAGCTTTTCACTAGTTTCATTCCTCATTCTTGTAGCTTCATTTCATTTTTTTAAAATTTCATCTTCTATAGCTTCATTTTTTTGTCACTCTTCACCTTCCTTCTTCCTTTTTTCATGTTTCTTCTTCAAATCTCCTTTCTCTTTTTTTTCCAAAGTTTTTTTTTCCTCTTTCTTCTTCTTATTCTTCAAATCTTCTTCTTTATCAAAGTTTCCTTTTCTTTTTTTGTTGTTGTTCTTCTTCTTCGTTAAATTTTTTTTCACTTTTAAACCTTATCTTATTTCCATGTCCTTTTCTTCAAATCCATATTTATATAATCTTCTCTTCAAAACTTTCTATAAAAATAAAATAAAAAAATATTAAGATAGCAAGGAAACAAAACAAAATGAGAAAGTAGTTTCAGATCCAAATCTAGCTAAGCAAAAAGGTACGCAATACTAAAAATTCCATTGCAAGTTAAATAAAATATAAGATGTGATATATAATTTTTTTTTTCTTTTTTTTGAAATTTCAATCGACATTAATGCGTATAACTTTCTCATACGACCTCCGATTTACGCGAAATTTTTTTTGCTAGGATCGTAATAAATTTCCAGATCTGTTGACGCTAGTTTGGAAAGATTTTTAGACCGTCTAATTTTTGAGTTTAAATTGGATTTAAATCCAAATTAAATTCAAAAGGTGAGTGTTTTAACCCACTCACAATTTCTAAAATTTCTTATGTTTGTTAATTTGACTTTAGATAAGAGTAGAAATTTATTTATGACTGTTTGGCATGTTTTATTCATTATTTCTGTTCAAACGCATTTATTTAATATAACTGTTAATTAATTTGATTATTGCATATAAATTGACAGTAAAAATTTATTTATTTGCATATAAACTGATAGTTAAACAGTTAATAAATTTATTTTGAATATAAACTGTTAGTTAATAACTGTCTTTTATTTCATGTTATATTGTATATGTCATATATTGATGTTTGTTAAATTGATGATGATTGAAATAAATTGATGATGATTGAAATAAATTGGTTGATGTTTGATATTGGTTGAATGGATGATGTGTTCTATCTTATGTAAACTGCAAGTTATCATGCATTTTCATTTCATTTGGGATTGCGGTTTGAAATGATATACAACCGCATTTTATTTTAAATTGCGGATTGAAATGATAAATATCCGTATCACTTGACCATAGGATAGAAAATTATATACAGGCACCGCGGTATATATATATAAAAATATTTTGAAATGATTTTCTATGGTTTTGCAAAGCTATATATATGGTTTATGGGATATTGATTTGGTTCTTGATAATGATTATTTATATATATAGTAATTTTCGGTCTTTAAACTTTGTATATGTAAGGACCCGATTCTTCGTCTTTTGAAAATTCAACATCGATACTCACTTTATCGACTGCCGAGTAATCGAACGATGGAAAACCGAACACTTAGGGTTTTATGAAAAGAAAAAAGACAGAAGAAGAGAGAAAAAGATAGAAAATAGAGGGAAAAGAAAATAGAAAATAGAACGGAACAGAAAAATAGAAAAAAAGAAAATAACAGAACAACATCAGAATCTCACAATCGCAGCGGAACAACATATAATAAATAAATGAATAATCTTTAAACAAAGAACTATATCAGTTATTACATTTTATACATTACATTTCATTACATCATATCATCAGAGTGTACAACAACAACAAACAGCGGAAAAGAAATACTATATACTAGTAATACGCCATGACATCCATCTTGCCTCCAGCAACTCCAGAATATCCAGAATATCCTGATAAACCTTAACTCTTAACTGCCCGTGTAGAAATTGGTGGGCACCCAGAGTTTAGGAAGGAAAACAATAAACTCCGAGTCAGTCATGTGACTGGTGTGGGAACTCAAAACAGTTTATTTATCTTAAAAAAATTAAAATAGAGGAATATTTTTAAAATCAATTCGCAATGCTTTTAAGAATGAGACTACCATAAGACCTCCCGCCACACACACAATGCAAACGCAGACTTGGAGAAGATTTCTTCTTATGTTAGTCAAAGATGCTTGATACGCATTAAAAAGAACATTTCATATTATTATTAGTGCATAGTGTAGGAAACAATTTCGAAAGTAGAATATAAATCTTAGCCAGCATAGGTACCATTATAGTATGTTTACTATAGCTACCATATTAAATAGCAGGTTCTACAACTAAAACCGTACAAGTCTCGTATTGTTTCTTTGGATTTCCAACGAATGATCAGGCCAAGGAACTTCCCATTGCCACATGAGAATGCCTCTGGATGGACATCCCCGAGAACCAAACCGGATCTCTACCAACACAAGGCCGGGTTATCCCTAACTGAGTAACAACTGACCGAATATGCCATCCCCCGGTCCTTTGGGACCTTTCAACCGAGCGCTCGTAATCAATTCACACAATCATAAAGTGTTTTCAACATGAGTAAGTATCTGGGCTCCATACCATGATACCACCCTTTTCCAGAAGGAAATGCACACATCCTAAAGGGCGCTACCCCTCATAACCTTGCTGCATCTTTCCTATTTTGACCATTCCCTGGGTGTGAGGCTCGACGAAGTCACGTCCACAAAAAATACTTTATACAAAAGCCATGCTTTGGGTCAACAAATGATCATAGAAATGATCACCAGGATAGACGATCAAATAAATGATCCTATCACAAATAATCAACACAATGATCATTTACAGCAACACTCAGCATGTCACATTACCAAATTGGGAATATATCGCTGATAACATTCAACTACATAACCTCTGAGCTCGTACGTCTCAGAGAAGGGTGTTAAGCTAAAAGAATAAATTCTTCGCCACCAACAGAAATATATTTGAAAGAAATCTGCTTTATATCTCAATTTGTAATGTCAGGCATACAATCCATACAAGTCTGTTCCGGGCTCGAACAAAACCGAAGGCACTTACAAAGAAGTCCTTGCAATCCGGATAATCTCTAATCACGTCCGGACTTCCCATCACATAGGGAGTCTCTATACCGTAGCTACTCAGTGCAAAGACAATCGACGAGTTGTCCTTTCGCTTTCAAAAAGATCCGGTCTTCAACACCAATCTTCAAATGCAATTCATAACGACGTATCACATATTCGGAATGGGTTATACGACCTCATGGTCCTTTCCCGGTTAACCCGAATAGTGAGCGCTTATTCAAAAATAAGTGTGGCATTCAATTCAAACAATCACAACAAATACCCATTCAAAGGTAAATATTGATAGTCGGTTATTGAACTATCAATGGATATGCACAACATCAACAGATTCCAAATAATTTTCCAAATTATTTATTTCCCAAAAATATCCTTACTAGATATATAATTTTCACACTTCAAAAATAAATCAACATTTATTTTCAAACAAATTCCCCTTTTTATTTATAAATTCCATAATGGATTTATATTCCCAAAATATCCATGAATAAACGATTTCAATTATTCATTTCAATTTATCTTCAAAAAGATAAATTCTAAACATATTCACTTTATATTGGAAAACATTTCCATACTTATTTATTCATAAGTAATTCACATATTTTATTTATTTTCTATACTTGGAAAATATTCCATATACTCTAATTGGAATTAAGTATATATTTCATTCTTTAAGGAAATCATTCTCTTAAACATATTTATTTGGGCCAAAACGAATGTTGCGTAAAACATCGTTACGACAACCCAAAATCACTAGTATAAAGATTCGAAATTAAATAGATATGTAAATCCCAATACTATACAAAACATTTCCTTTCGGAAATCATCTATTATAACAACAGTGTTATAATCTACTATTTCCTTCTATTTCTCGAAAACGTCTATTTCAACAATGAATGTTGAAATCTATGATTTCGAATCTTAATACATTTTAAAACATCTTTAGATCGTTTTAATTCTATTTAAAACATCACATCCAAAACATTTTCTTTAACATCTTATTCACTATTCAAAAACGTGAATATACTACATTAATCAATTTTCATCCTTTTATACATTTCATTTTAAAGGATTATTCACAGTCAAAAATGTGAATATAACTCCATAAATAAGTTATAACAATTTTCTTATCAAGATAAGTCATTTGCGAATTTATAAAACAACGTTTATAAATTCCATTTCTATTTATTTTATAACTCCTTTTTATAAATCTCCTTTATTAATCTATTCGATTTATAACTCACTTATAAACCAAAAGTTCATATTATAAGTGAAATACTTATAATTTATTTGTTTGCAAAATCGTTCCTTTGAACTTCATAATTATAAATCTTATAACTTATAAGATTCAATTATTTATCCAAAACCATTCTTTTAATAACTTTATAAATTTTATAAACCTACTGCTTATAAAATTCCATTTATAACTTCACCGTTTATAATTCTATAAATTTCATCCGTTTATGAAATTCATTTACAATTCATTCTAACACTTATAAAAACTCGTTTTATAATTCAAACATTTTAATTTATAAATATCAATTTATAAATCCTTTATAAAAATCAATTTATATTATTCTTTTAAAACATCTTTAATCTCCTTTATAATTTCATCATTCTGATTTATAAAATAATTAAATTTCATAAATCCTATATTTAAACTTTTCACAATAATTTCAAAAATCCCGATTTTACTATTTTATAAAATCATTAGCCTCATATTTTCAAAAATCAGCCTTTAACTATATTTCTCAAAAACCATAATTTTTATAACATTAAAATTTATACGTTTATTTATTTAAAATGGATAAATTCCCAAAAAATATTTTATAACGTATACTTTCAAAAATCACTTTGAAATTCTTTTAAAATTCCAAAATTTGGACCAATGATGCTACACACCAAATAGTCAATCACGACAACAACGATATCATATATCGATATGATAATCCATCAAATATCAAAATATCTGAAATCAAATAAATACTGTTGAGGAATCCAGTTGGATCCCTCCAACCTGTTTTCATGCATCCACAAACATTAGCACAATACCAATTTCGCTCCAGTACGAAATTATCGCGGTATATGTTTTTAATAATATTATCCGCTTAATAACGGCGCAATAGGGTCTCATCCGCTAAAAAATACGGGGAATCAACAACTGCAATATATACATATGCCAATATATATATATTGATATTATATATAATACCAATTTCACTGTTTATGAAATATTCGCGGTATATGTTTTTATTAAATAACATCCGCTTACTAACGGCGCATAATGTCTATTTTAACAATCAATAGATAACAATCATCATTCAAACATGCATTCAAGTATTTTAAATCTAACTATTTAAAATAAAATCGAAACTGATTCGATTGAGTGAGAAGTTCTCACCTTGATTTTAAATTCCGTTTTAGCGATTTATTTCGAATAAAATTAAACGGACGTTTAATTTTACCCAAAATTCTCAATAACTCCAAACGACTCCAATCCAATTCCATAGCGTAGTGCTCATCCATACGATTCCAACGCAACTGGTTTCGCGCATTTTCGATCTCGTATGAAAAAGTTATGTATTTTATGAAGTTTATACGAATTTAAACTTAATAATTACAACTTTAATTAAAAAAAATTAAACCTAAACTAGATCATGACCGTGCATTCCAAACCCAACACATCAGGGCCGTAGGACGCAACCCCCCCTCCATCTTCTCCGTTCACGCATCTTTCCTGAACATAGCCGAACCCACTTTAGAATTTAGGGTTTAAATTCGCACCCCAACGCTTCACTTCCACGACGATCAGAGGGTTCCATCGCGTGCGCCTCCCCCAGAGCCACCCACGCCATGCATACGGTCAAGCTCGGCTCCCTCCTTCATCAGAAAACGCGTGCGCAACGGCCTGACTTCAAGGCGATTTTGCCGACGATCCACTCAAGCAAACCCGATCATCACCGTTGATATTATAGAGCTCTTCGTGCTCTTCGATTTACTAGTTGGTGACTTTGGCTAAAAGTCGATGGATGAACAGAGATTGGTGGGGGAAGATAACTAATTTTCGGCCATTGGTATAGGAGATGGCGGCTGAGCAAATAGATTAGGGTTAGGTTTAGAATTTTTTTATTTTCTTGTGATTTATGGGGGTATTTATAGGAGATTTTCAATCACTATTCATCCGGGAATTCCAAACTCCAATTTACGCGCCGAAACCGACGTTCCTAGGGTTTATCCCGCATTCCGGACACAATGGAATAGGTTTCGGAAGCTAATTCGATCATCTGTGCGAGATATGGCAACAAACGTTCAATTTAAATTAAACCGATTTAAACGATTTTCTAGGCGTTTTAATTTGTACCGGACAAACGGTAAATCCAATTGACACGAAATTTGAAACCTTACAATAATATCACATTACAGATCCGATGAAACTGGTTTCGTCGAAATCCAAGACTCTTTGAAAAATGGCTATTTTAACTCGCCAAATTAATATTAAAAACAATTCGATGCGTTTCGAGCTGCTACGATCAAACGATAACTCCGATTGACATGAAAATTGAAATCCGGTAATAACTAACTATTACGGATCCAATGGAACTAGTTTCGTTCAATTCTGAGACTGTTCAAAAATTGACTATTTTCACTAGTCGATTTAAATATTAAAATATTCAATTTTCACAAATTAACTTTTAATTCGATTTTAAAAGTTCTAAAACATCATTCTAACTTCAATATGATAAAATAAAATTTTAAAAATCATTTTCAATCATATTTAACTCGATTTTCAATTATTTCCATAATTTAACATATTAAATTATCGATTTAATTATTCAATTAAATCCAATTATTCAAATAAAATTTATTCGACTTATAAATTCACTTATTAATATTTAAAATTAATTAAATATTCAAATTTTAATTACTAAAAATCCTGGGTCGTTACAGTATAAATTTGATTTGAAGTATAAAATTAAGTTTGATTTTTTTAGATCAAATACGATTAAGCATTTATTTAAAATTTAATTTCTGGAAGTTCTATTGACTTAAATGAGAATAAGGTTGGAAGATGAATATTAAGTTAAATTGGAATTAAATAAAAAGTTAGAATTTCTAAAGGATATGATTTTTATAACTTGATTTTGTGTAGAGTGATTTAAATGAATATCAGGTTGATTTAAATGAATATATAATAAATTGAAATATTTTCCAGTTATGTGAAGTTAAAGGTTTTCTTAAATTATATTGAATTCATTAAGTAAACATTTCAAGTCTAAATAATAAGTAATTGAATTTGATATATACGGGTTTGTCAAATGAGTTTGTTTTTGAAATGGTGAAATATTTAAAGCTTTGAAACATAAGAATTAAGAATGGTATTTGGAAGTTTAAATCGATATTTGGAATTGATTTGTGAAATGTAAAGAAGCTATTTTGTTTTATAAAAGTAATTTAATATTTAACCATTTAAGAGATGGAAACTTGTTTCAAGGTTATGATTTTCAAGGTAGTATAATTTGAAAATATTATATTCAAGAGTTTGATTTCTAAATAATTTACTTTGAAAACCCTATGATTTTGGAAAAGAATGTATATTGGAAAATAAAAATGACATTATATTGGTTTGGGTCTAAATGATGTCGTATTGATTTGGGATTTTAAAAATATAAATGATATCGTATTTATATGATTTTGAAATAGATGTTTTATTCTGGTTTTGAAAGTATAAATTATTTTAAAGGACCGCGGTGTTATAATAACGTTTGGTTGTTGAAGAGACCGGGATCGGAAGTTGTCATACTCTCTGCCAACTCCGAAAACCACTTTAACAACCGTGTACGCCGTGGAGATTCCAGAATGAAGTAGGTTGGTGGAGGCGTTTCCTGCAAGGTAAATACGTGGACTCGACTCCCGTGAGTTGGCATAAGGTGGCTAAAACAGGAGCGATTCTCGGGCCAATGAGGTCATTCCTCTGATCGAACGCACTCCTTCGATACTATACTCTGACTTTGGATTGATTCGGTGGCCACTATTGATTTTTTTGATTTTGGGGTGTTTGTTCGAGGTGGACGGTAGCTGCGCGCTGCGCGTTTCCATCAGCCCGGATAGCAATTGGTATATCTACCCTGGCATTGCCTAGTTGTGCCGTGTCACCTACCCTAGCGCGCCTTCTACGAGTTTCTATTTGTGTCGTACCTATGGAGTGTCCTTTGGTAGCTTCCCGATCAGGAGGTATTACGGTACTGTATAGACTATTGGCATTATTTGTGTTAAGGGCTATATGGGTAACCCCTTAACGCTATTAAAAAGTAAGTTTATTTTACAAATAGATACTATTATAATAGCGCAATATACTATATAGTAAATAGTTTAACGGATCCTTAGGAGATGTAAATCCCGAGCATCCCTTGAGTTACCGCACTCATATTTATTTATGTTAATTTGACTCACATAAGATCTTTTAGTTCTGACTCGAGTGTTTTTGTCTTTTCAAATTCGCTCGGGTCAGTACGAGCGTTTTAGAATTTGGAGATTTAGCTCTGGAGGACGAAGACGAAGATTTGTATTACTATTATCTATTTTATTCCACTGCACTGTATTCCACTGCATTGATATTTTTGGTATGTGAACCCTGATATTTAATTGTATATAGAAGAATCAAATGTTTTGTAAACAATTTTATAAACTGTATATTTTATTGTTATATTTTATCCTTCCATTGTAAGATTTTATTTTGTTTTATTTCTTCCCTGTTTTTCTTGTTTACCCCATAACAATCCGCCCTTCCGTATGGTTTGAATCGACATGTCTGTCGATTTGAAGTGTGCGAAAAGGTGGGACGTTACATATAACATCCCGGATATGCGCCTAAAACCAAGATTTGCTTCCAAACACTTACGATCTAAGGCAAGACTCTTCACCAAGATGATTATCAACACAGTCATTCCTCGCCTTGGCAGCCATGAGCAAATAACAGAATTAGAACACAAATCTCTATATGCCATCTTTAATGGTACGAAGGGAAATTGGGCAAAATTCATATTTGACAAGCTTAAACATTATTGGACTCGATCACATCCATTCATCATATACCCTATCTACATCATGCATATTCTGAAAGCTCACAACATTCCATCGTATTTATCGACTTTTGAAGAGATTTCTCCCAAGTACGCCTCTACAAAGTTCTTCTCTCTTATGCACTTCCCAGAAAATCCTATGGATTTTATGTCATTTGAAGAGTGGATGCTACGTCGTCAACAAGATAGTCAACTAGGCCTCCACCCCAACAACAAACACCACAATCATCATAAGAAGAGGATCAACATCATGAAAAGACTCCTCCTACTCCTACACCTTTTGACTACCCAGGCCAAGATGACATTTTGGAGACTCGCATTGAGACAAATCCAAATGAAAGTATTCGAAACTTAACTCTCCAAAATCAACTTATCTTGTCAAGAAATCGAAAATTATTGGCTAAGCGTATTAATGGCTTTGAAACAACATTTGCTTCTCGCCTAGCCACAGTTGAAACATCACTTTCAACAACATTACCTATTCTAAAAGAGGTTCTTCAACGAGTCCGTAGCCCTACACCACCTTCGTAAGATTGGCCGACTCCAATGCCTTCTCCTCCTTCAAAACATTCTAAACTTTTTGAAGTGGAAAAAGAACCTTTTGAACATACTTCAAAATCTCCTAAAAAACAAGCTAGTTCTTCAAAAAATGAAGATAAAGGAGATGCTTAGGTTAAAGCTTCCCCAAAAGATCCTTAGATATTTTTTAATAGGTTCCATCTTTCGGATTGTAATCAAAAATCTATGCATGTAATTACTATGTTTAATGATTATGAAAAGTGCTTTTTGGTTTGTTACTTCTACGTAATTATAGTAAATTGATACAACCTTCCGGCAATTAGTAAATATTCTAGATAAATAGTGAAAGTGTATAGGACCGTATAATATGGATAAACAGTAATGTAGAGTATAGATAGTAAATAATGCGGAATATAAATGCAGTAAGTAAAATGACACCAGAGATTTTATACTGGTTCAGAGCACCGTTCTACGTCTAGTCCCAGACTAACTTCTGGCTTTAACTAACAATACCCTCACTTAACCCGGAGGAATAGGTCTGAGCAGTAGAACAGACACCTGAACAGCGGAACGGTATTTTCGCCTCAGCAGCAGAAGAGGACTTTCCCTTGCCTAAGCAGCAGAATAGGACTTTAACAAAGTATAAATGTAGTTGACTTAATGTGTTCTTGATAACACTGATTTGTCTATTAAGATTACAAACTTCCTATAATCAATTCCTCAAGAGTATAAAGAGTATGTGAAGAGTTGAAAAGGAAGAATATTGCTATGAATCAAAGTATATAGAGTATAACTTAAAGATTCAAAGCAATGGAGAGCATGAGAGCACTTGAGTAATCACAAGAGAGAATAGAAAGAATTAGAATCAAAAATTGGTGTTTATGAAGTATGAGATAACTCCTATATATAGTTATCAGAGAGATGCAACTCTTAGTGAAGAGTTTCAGCCAAGAGAGACGACTGTTGATGAATTGCAACTCTTCATGGAAGAAGATGTCCATTCAGAAATTTTGTAGTTGAAGCCGGTTCAGTCAACTGGTATATTGGGTCAGTCGACTGGTGTTTGAATATTTAAAAATATTTGCCGTTTCAAAAATATAAACAGTGTTCACTGTTGTGCATATGCACAGTCAGTCGACTGGCTATGCATATATTGCACAGTGAACTCTGTTTGTAAAGAAAAATTGAAAACTTGAGGATTGATTTTAACATATGTCTAAGACTCAATACCTATATAGTTACTTTAAGCCTAGAGATCCTCTGTTGTCTTCTTTTTGTCATGTATGAATGCAAATTCTTCTTTAGCTTCTGAACTGTCTTGTCATGAATCAAAACTAGTAATTCAACATTCTCCCCCTTTTTGATTGATGACAACCTTTATATATGTTAGAGAGAAAATATTTCTCCCCCTGAATGTATGATATCTTTTTCCTGCATCAAATATGTTAGTGCGCATACTTTTTCTCCCCCTTTGTCATCAATAAAAAAAGGAGATACAACAAACAAAAATATAAAAGAAAAGTGCAGAAATAAATAAATTAAAAGAGAGACTATTTAATACAAGTCTCAATTAATAAATAAGTTGCAAGATTCAATATGTTTAAATTGACAATAGAGTTATAAATAATTCATATCCAACTCACTCACCAAAAGAACCTACTCATCTCCCTCTGGTGCAGGCTCTTTTCCGGGTCTAGAAGTTCCATGAGCACCACTACCTATGCCACTAGTATCACTACTAGTATGCTCTTCGGAAGTTGACCATGTAAATCTTGGTTCTGGACGTTTACCGTGTGCTATTGAAAAAGCAGTTGTGGAAGATGAACATGAAATTGCATCCCATAGGAAAGAAAAGAATCCTTTTACTTTGTCTAATTTTTTATCTACTTTCTTCAAACGAGATCCTAGTATTTGTTGATTTCTAGAAAGGATCTCGACGGATTCTCGCAAACTAGCTGATTGTGCAAGATGAATTTCGTCGTCTTCATCGGGATGAGACGTTCATTCTTGAATAATTGGTCCACATGATTGACGTTGATGTTGCTGACGCCATTCTTCATAGGAGGTAAATTTTGGAGGAGTTGACGGTAGTTTCATGAGGCTTATTGTGCGAATGTCGATAACTCCAACGGAAGAAGTTTCGGATTCCGGTTGAGGTGTTCCCACATTTAAAAGTAATCGCATTATATATTCACCGAAATAAATTTTTCTCATGTTACCGTTGTTAAAGGAGAGAAACTCATCCAATATTCGTCGTAATCAATTTACTTGAATTCCTTCCCATACCGCATATAAAGCTTTGAAATTTTCTGGGTAGATAAGTTCATATGACCCTGTTCTTGGAAGTATACTCTGCATTAAAGCTTTGTGAAGAATTCTATCTTTTGGTCGAAGGAGAATAGATTTTTGTTCCATCATATTATCCCCCATAAACATATGGCTAATCCGATCCCTTTGTCGAATATTACATTCGACATCATCTAGTGGAATGCCATGATTGGGAGTTTGAAGTATGTATGTCATTCGATCCAAGGAGAAGAATACTTGTTGACCACACACTAAACTCCAGAAACAATCATCCCTATTCAATGGACGTTGATGAGGAAGATTTAAATTAGCATAGAATAATATTACCATGAGGTGGTTGATCTTGTAAGAATTGGCATTCAAGTCAAGTAGAGGTCCCAATCCGGATCGATGCATAAGTTCTTGTAAACCATAAGCCGCGAAATCGCTGTAGACCATGAATGAACCTTCAAAGATCCTTGAGTTTTTCATTTTATGCCATCTTGTTACAGCTACATCATTGTATAGCCATTGTGCAATTGGACATCGGTAGGATCGGCGGAAGAAGAGCCTTGCCTTTGACGTTTTGGAGGAGCAATTTGATTGAGTTTTTAGTGACAAAATTGAGTGTAATTGGGATTTTAGGGTTTGTGGGCGAAATAGATTTTGGTAAAACTGAGAAGAGTAAAGTGAAATTTGGGAAAAAAATAACAAAATAGGGAAGATAGAAGCAGTTTCATACAGCCAGTCGACTGGTAAAAGCATTCAGTCGACTGGTGTACTGAAATTTGCCAAAATTTTAAACAGCCAGTCGACTGATCGTGTTAGGTCAGTCGACTGACTGATTTTCCGAGAGTTTTGATCACCTGCATTCAGTCGACTGGCTTGCAATTTCAGTCGACTGACTGGAATTAAAAAATGTAGTGAAGCTGAGAAAACAAAATTTTATAAACAAGCAAATATATAATTGAAATACAAATAATCAGGAACAATAATATACAAGAAATGATAATTATTTTAGAGTTTTTGGAGAGGATTCTTATGGTTCAACCTTTGTATTCTCAACATAAGGTTGCAAAGGAGACCAATAATTTTGGCATTCCCATGAGTATGGAGATGTCGGAGGTTGAGGTGGAGATTGTTCCCAGTTATTCCAGCCGGATGAATTTGCCTGACGGGATGTTGAAGGTTGAACAACATCATGCTTAGGTGATTTGCCACAAAATTTAAGTGCAATAGATTCTATAAGACTAAGACGATTTGAATTCATCCGTTGTTCGTAAAACATTTCTCTCTGTAGATTGACTTGTTCCTATTGGTAGTGATGGATTTCATCAATTTTTTTTTTGTTTTTGGAGAAAGAAACAACGACCTTCGAGACTTCTTTGGTTTTGGTGAAAATCCGGTGTGATATCTTCCTGGTTCATGAATAGGGGTAGGAGTTGGCAATGATGATGTCGAGCTACTGGATGAATTATAGTTACTCGAGGAGGTTGGAGTAGCAAAGGATAATTTTGAGTTTGAGGAATCATGAGAGTTTTGAGAGGTTCATTGATGAGGAGATTTAATTTGTAAAGATTGTTTAAAAAAATTGTAATGATGATTAATAACTGAGAAGAGTGCAGTTTATATAGTTGAATATGAGCTTAGAATGAATGGTTATAGACCTTCAATAGTTAATAACCAGAGATAAAAAAAATAGTAGATGAGAATTATTCGAAGGATATATGGTTAAGAATGTATGAAACATATGACTCGGCAGAAAATGCAATCATAGCATAACTGGTAAGCCATGGAACTACCAGCTACGAGACCCAAGTTTGAGTCCCGGTGGTTATGTCGTTTTGATTTTGAGCAAAAATATTCTGAATAAATAGAACCAATCTTCTACATGAAACAAGAAACAATAATACCTCAAATGGTAAGAAGTATTTGAAAACATAGGAGTGGTCATGAGTTCAAGTCTTGCTAGAGTCGTGAAATTTTTATTTTTGTTTTGATAAAATTTGAGTGAAAGTTATATATATATATATATGCATATATATATATATATATGTGTATGCATATATATATATATGCATATGCATATATATATGTGTGTGTATATATTTTGCCAAGATGTGTTATTAGAAGCTACAAATATATATATATATATATATATATATATATATATATATATATAATTTTATAAATTCTTAAAAGAAATAATACCAAGCTCTCGTCTTAAATTAACGAAAGTATTTTCGTTTAAAGGTTTTGTAAATATATCTTCCAATTGTTTATCAGAGGAAACAAATTCTAGATTTATCAAATCCTTTTCAATATTATCATGAAGAAAATGATGACGAATGTCAATGTGTTTTGTACGTGAGTGATTAACAGGATTTTTAGATAAATTAATAGCACTAGAATTATCACAGTAAATAGTTGATTTAGTTAAATTAAAACCAAAATCTTGTAGTGTTTGTTGCATGTATATAACTTGAGCACATGCCAGAGCGGCAGAAATATATTCTGCTTCACATGTCGATTATGAAACACAATTTTGTTTCTTACTAAATCAAGATATAAGAGATCGTCCAATAAAATGACAAGTCCCACTTGTACTTTTTCTATCTGTCCGGCTTCCTCCAAAATCAACATCACTATATGATACCAATTCAAAAGGATATTCCTTTGGATAGAATAGCCAAAGTCCTTGGTTTTATTAAGATATCGTAATATTCGTTTCACTGCTCGTAAATGTGATTCGTTGGGATGTGCTTGAAATCGTGCACGCAAACAGACACTCATCATTATGTCAGGTCTACTAGCTGTTAAATATAGTAACGATCCAATCATACTTCGATATAATTTTTGGTCAATACTTTTTCCATTTTCATCTTTATCAAGAGTATGGTTGTACTCATAGGAGTTGGTTTGGTAGGAGTATTTTCCATACCAAAGCGTTTAATTAGATTGTTACAATATTTTTCTTGATTAATAAAAATACCATTTTCTAGTTGTTTTATTTGTAAACCAAGAAAATAATTTAACTCACCCATATGTGACATTTCAAATTCATTTGTCATTATCTTAGAAAATTCTTGACAAAGCTTTTCATTTGTAGAGCCAAAAATTATATCATCAACATATATTTGGATAATTAAAATATCATGCTTATTTCTTTTAATAAAAAGAGTTTGATCAACCTTTCCAATTTCAAAACCAGAATTTATTAAATAACTTTTAAGACGATCGTACCAAACACGAGGTGCTTATTTCAAACCGTACAAAGCCTTTTTGAGTTTATAGACATGGTCAGGAAATTGTTTGTGTATAAATAATGGAGGTTGTTCAACATAAACATTTTCTTTTATAAAACCATTTAAAAAGGCACTTTTGACGTCCATTTGATATAATTCAAAGTTATGAAAACATGCAAAAGCTAGTAAGATTCGTATTGCTTCTAGTCTAGTGACTGGAGAAAACGTTTCTTCATAGTCAATTCCTTCCTCTTGATTATAACCTTGAGCAACTAATCTAGATTTATTTCTAGTAATATTTCCTTGTTCATCTGCTTTATTTTTGAAAACCCATTTTGTACCAATAACTGATTGATCACTACGTCGTGGAACTAAATCCCAAACATCATTTCTTTCGAATTGGTTTAGTTCTTCTTGCATAGCGATTAACCAGTTTTCATCAGTAGATGCTTCTTTAATATTTTTAGGTTCAACATGAGAAAGAAAAGCTACATGACCCATTTGATTTAATTGACTTCTTGTCCTAACAGATGAATTTAGTTCTCCAATAACATTAATAGAAGGATGATCTCTTAATACTCTAGGTGGAGATCTTAATTCATTGTTATTGTGGGCAATGTTTTCATTGATTTCAAAAGTTGTAGTTTCTGTATTTGTGGTATTATCAAGGAAATCTTCATCATCTATTATACTCGGAGTTGGTTTAAAATTCTCACCAAAAGATACATGAAGAGTTTCTTCGATGATATTTGTTCTTTTATTATAAATTCGATAAGCTTTGCTACGATCCGAATATCCTAAAAAGATTCCTTCATCGGACTTTGGATCAAATTTACCAAGTTGGTCTTTTGTGTTTAAAATAAAACATTTCGAAGAAAAAACTTTAAAATAGGATATATTAGGTTTTCGTCCATTAAGAAGTTCATAAAGAGTATTCTTTGTTAGTGGTCGAATAGAAACACGATTCAAAACACAACAAGCTGTTGCAACTGCTTCAGCTCAAAAATGTTTTGGTAATGTACTTCCATTTAACAAAGTCCTTACACATTCTTGTAAGGTTCTATTTTTACGTTTTACAACCCCATTTTGTTATAGAGTTCTAGGAAACAAAAAAATTATGGAATATTCCTTTTTTCTTACAGAAATGTTCAAAGGCTTCGTTTTCGAATTCACCTCCATGATCACTTCTTATGTTTTTAATTTTCAAACCTTTAAAATTTGAATTCTTTTGACAAATGATTTGAAATTGTCAAAAGTATCACCTTTATTTTTCATAAAAATAGTCCAAGTATATCTAGAAAAATCATCAACAATTACAAACACATATCTACTGTGATTAATGGATTGTACTTGTATTGGTCCAAGTAAATCCATATGTAGTAATTCAAGTGGTTGTAAGGTTGAAATAACCTTTTTAGATTTAAAAGATGATTTAGTTAATTTTCCTAACTGAAATGCATCACAAATATGATATATTTTAAAATTATTTTTTGGTAAACCATTTACTAAATCATTTTTAGAAATCTTATTTATAGTTTGAAAATTAATATGACAAAATCGTTTGTGCCATAATCAAGGATCATTTTCTTTGGCTATTAAACACATATCTGAATTATGTTTCATTTTCATATTTAGAACATAGATATTTCTGTCTCTATTTCCTTCAAAGATAAGATTTTGATTTTGATCAAAAATATTACATTTGTTTTCAGAAAAAGTGATTTTGAATCCTTTGTCACACAATAGGCTGATACTAAGTAAATTATGTTTTAAATTTTTGACAAGTAAAACATTTGAAATAAGAGGTAAATTTGAAATACCATTGTTGCTCACATCGCCTTTGCCGATGATATATCCTTTGGAGTTGTCTCCAAAAGTGACGGAGCCTCCATCTGAGTAAATAATATTTGATAGCATATCTTTATCTCCTGTCATATTTTTTGAGAAACCACTGTCGAGTATCCATTTTCCTTTTTTCTGGAGTGGGACCTACAAAAAATATAAGATAATATTGGTACCCACTTTTTTTAATAGGGTCCTAAGAGTTAAATCTTAGGAAACCAAACCCAAGAGGGCTCAGTATCCCATTTAAAAATATAACCTTTATTTTTATGAACAATTTTGTAAAAAGGTGTTTATATATTTCTTTCTAATCAAACTGTTGTTTGTTTTAGGAACCCAAACTTTTATGCTTTTTGAGTAAGAATTCCTTTTTGTCTGTACTATAGTAGGATTAATATTTCTCCTAATCTTCTTTTTAGATGGAGCTGTTGTTTTCTTAATATATCCTAACCCTTTCTTACTTGACACAGATTGAGAGTTATCAATAATTTTTGATAATGTTTCTCTCCCTTTATTAAAGTTCGAAACATTTTTGGTGATGCTTTCTAACTTAGTTTTGAGACTAGTATTATCCAATTCTATCAATTTTACTTTTTTTTAGTTCATGATTTTCAGAAACAAGAGAATCATTTTTCTCTTTTTGAGTTTCAATTTCTTGACTCAAAAGAGTGAGTTGAGAATTGATATTAGAGAATGATTCTTGTAATTTTTCAAGTTCTTCCTCTAATATTTTCTTCTCATATTTAAGCATATCTCTTTCGATTTCTGCTTTGTTTTGATATTCACGAGTCTCCTTATATTTTCTTTTGAGATTTTTAGAGTGTCAACTAGCTCTGAATTTATCTCAATCATATC
The DNA here is from genome assembly GCA_030765085.1 of Allium cepa. Lineage (NCBI taxonomy): Eukaryota > Viridiplantae > Streptophyta > Magnoliopsida > Asparagales > Amaryllidaceae > Allium > Allium cepa. The sequence continues at coordinate 587,121,343 of CM060940.1, forward strand.
ATCAAAAGTAAAATCACTAACCTCGTTTTCAGTAACCATGAAGCAGACATTTGCTTGCTCATTTTAACTGTCACTACTGTTCTTTGATGAAGAAGTGTCTGAATTATCCTATGTTACTGAGAATGCTTTCTTTTTCTTGTCTTTTCTGCCTTTGAAATATTTCTTCTTTAATTCTGGGCATTCCTTCTGAATATGACCTTTTTTATGACAATTGAAACATTCTAGAACTGAAGATGATAGTTTGTTTGGAAAATTCCTTTTTCCATTATTTTTGTTATTTTTTCGGAATTTCAAGAACTTTTTGAAATTTTTGAAAATAAATGCTAGATCTTCTTCATCCGAATCTTTTTCTTCTTCGGCATGAAAAGATATGTTCTTTTTATCTTGTGCTTGTACTCGTTTTGCCTGTAAATTCACTTCATATGACACTAGATTTTCTATTAACTCTTCAGGTTTTATGGTAGAGAGGTCATTAGCTTCTTCAATAGCCAAGACTTTTCTTTCCCATTCATCCGTTAAAGAGTTTAGGATTTTTGATACAATATCAAAATCAGTGTATTTTTCTCCTAATCCTAATAGTGAATGATAGATATCTTGAAATCTAGAGTACATATCATTGATGGATTAATTTGTTTCATTCTAAAGTTTTCAAACTGATTTTTGAGCATGGAGATTTTTCTTTGTTTGACTTTGTTAGTTCCTTCATGAGTGATTTTAAGCGTTCTTCATATTTCATAAGCAGTTTGACACATGCTAACACGATTAAATTCATTTCTATCTAGAGCACAGAATAACATGTTCATAGCTTTAGCATTAGCAGTAGCATCTAGTTTTTGTGTGTTTGACCAAGTGGAATATTCTCCAGTAGGAAGAGTGTATTCATTTTGTGTGATATTCCATGATTCAAAACTATTTGATTGCATATAGATTCTCATACGAGTAGACCAATAATTATAGTTTAAGCGATTAAAGAATGGAGGTCGTGCAGTGGATTGACCTTCAATAAAACTAGTGTTAGTGGTAGTGCTGGTGTTATTTTCCATATTAGCAAGATATCAGATAACTTTGTAACGGTTATAAGAAACCTGCTCTGATACCAAATGAAAGTGTATAGGACCGTATAATATGGATAAACAGTAATGCAGAGTATAGATAGTAAATAATGCGGAATATAAATGCAGTAAGTAAAATGACACCAGAGATTTTATACTGGTTCGGAGCACCGTCCTACGTCCAGTCCCAGACTAACTTCTGGCTTTAACTAACAATACCCTCACTTAACCCGGAGGAATAGGTCTGAGCAGCAGAACAGACACCTGAGCAGCAGAACTGGATTTTTGCCTCAGCAGCAGAAGAGGACTTTCCCTTGCCTAAGCAGCAGAATAGGACTTTAACAAAGTATAAATGTAGTTGACTTAATGTGTTCTTGATAACACTGATTTGTCTATTAAGATTACAAACTTCCTATAATCAATTCCTCAAGAGTATAAAGAGTATGTGAAGAGTTGAAAAGGAAGAATATTGCAATGAATCAAAGTATATAGAGTACAATTTAAAGATTCAAAGCAATGGAGAGTATGAGAGGACTTGAGTAATCACAAGAGAGAATAGAAAGAATTAGAATCAAAAATTGGTGTTTATGAAGTATGAGATAACTCCTATATATAGTTATCAGAGAGATGCAACTCTTAGTGAAGAGTTTCAGCCAAGAGAGACGACTATTGATGAATTGCAACTCTTCATGGAAGAAGATGTCCATTTAGAAATTTTGTAGTTGAAGCCGGTTCAGTCGATTGGTATATTGGGTTAGTCGACTGGTGTTTGAATATTTAAAAATATTTGCCGTTTCAAAAATATAAACAGTGTTCACTGTTGTGCATATGCACAGTCAATCGACTAGCAAGAACAGTCAGTCGACTGGCTGTGCATATATTGCACAGTGAACTCTGTTTGTAAGGAAAAATTAAAAAATTGAAAACTTGGGGATTGATTTTAACATATGTCTAAGACGCAACACCTATAATAGTTACGTTAAGCCTAGAGATCCTCTGTTATCTTCTTTTTGTCATGTATGAATGCAAATTCTTCTTTAGCTTCTGAACTGTCTTGTCAGGAATCAAAACTTGTAATTCAACAAATAGTATGTACATGCTATCTAAAGTATAGATATTAATACTTTTTGATAATGCCCAAGGGGGAGAAATAATGGTAAGCACATATTCAGGGGGAGATTTATAAAATTATATCTAAGTACATTGTATGGTTGTCATCATCAAAAAGGAGAAGAATGTTAGGAAATCCAATCTGCGGTTTCGATGACAACAACTATACAATGGAAATTGAATATAAATATATATTTATATATATAGTACTTGCTAGAACAACATCACTAGAAAGACAAGAACAAGGCTCAAAGGACACGACAAGAGACTACAAGTCGATAGGTACAAAGAAGCAAAAGAAAAGATGCACAAAAACAGACAGGCACTATATCAGACGTCTGGGTGCACAAGTCGGATATCTGAAAAGTTCTCTGAAACAACATATAGGCTAAACCAGACGTGTGAAAATCTACTATGTTCAAAAAAAATAGTATCAGACGTCTGAAACAAATACCAGAGGTTTGAATTCAAACTCTAACTTTAGAAATTAACTACAACTGCCACATGTGAATGGACATCTCCGCTTCTCTTCGCCACAACTCTTCACCATCAATAGATGCAACTTTAGAGCGTTCTTTAATGGATGCAACTACTCAAGATACCTATCTACAACTATATATAGCATCAAGAATCAAGATAACAAAACTCACCATACTTACTTACGCTTTCTAATTCTATACTCTATACTATATTCTTGATCTCTGCACATTAGCAATCTTTACTTAAATTCACTCTTCCATATGCTCAGTTCTTCGTAGACAATATTCTTTAGATATATATTGGAAGCAATTGTACTAATTAGTTAACATCTGTGTTATACTAGAACACACATTTGACAACAACAACTTATTGTAACCAGGCCTATTCCTCCAGGCGAAGCGAGGGTTTTTGATAGTCGAATTCCGAAGGGGAGCTTCGAGACTAGACGTAGGATGGGAGGTCCGAGCCAGCGTAAAATTCTGGTGTTCTCATTATATATTTACTTCGATTAACATTATTTTAGTTACATCATATATTTTTTCACATATACTTGCATATGCACTACACGATCCACCCTGTTGACTTTTAGCGTTTTCCACGACAGCCTCAACAACTCTATCATTTGGCTAGAACACGAGAACTTCTTCCATCTCCTTAGACCTATTAGAATCTTCTGATATGGTAGGTAGCTTATCCTTCGGATTTAACATAGCAGACTCATCAAAAGTAACATGTCGGGTATGAACGATCTTCCGATCAACAGGATTCGAAATTCGATACCCTTTGATACCATCGGTGTATCCCATTAATATGCCCTTGTATGCTCTAGCCACCAACTTGTCATTACTTGTATGATGAACGTACATAAGACAACCAAAAATTTGGAAGTAACCAAGATACACTGCTTTACCTCTCCACTTTTCCTCTGAAATCTTCTCATCTATGGCTAAGCACGGTGTAGTGAGATCTTGTCATGTTCATCCTTTCTGCAACCTCATTGGATTGCGGATCGCTAAGTGTAGTGAAATGTCTCTAAATGTTATGCTGTCTACAAAAGTCGAGGAAATCCCTAGAGAAAAATTCACCACCATGATCAGATCTCAACACCTTCAACCCAGAACCAGATTGTTTCTCAACAAGTGCTTTCCACTCTTTGAACTTCTCATAGCTCTCTAATTTGCCCTTCATCACATACCTCCATACTTTTCGAGAAAAGTCAACAATGAAAGAAATAGAATGCTTTGCTCCTCCAAGAGAAGGAATAGCAACCGGACCCCAAATATCTGTATGCACGTATTCAAGTACTCGCCTCAATCTATGGAGTCCAACTCCAAAAGAAACTTTAGTTTGCTTACCTAACACACAATTCTTGTAAAAATTCATCTTGTCGAAGCTTCCTCCTTTAATCATCTTCCGTCTCCGAAGCAACTCTAAGCCATTCTCTGAAATATGACCCAAGCTGAGATGCCAAACCTTTGTGGCATCTAAAGCACAAAACTATCTACTCCAACACATAACTCTCTTAGAACTGTGGTTCCTTTCAGCAAATACAGATTTTGGAACACATCTCGAAACCTTCTGACTATCCTTATTGATGGTTACCTTGCATCCCAAAAAGGCCAATTGTCCTAAAGGAATTAAGGACTTCCGAAGACCTGTAACATACCAAATATCTGTCAAAATGTGTATCACTCTGTCAAACATCCTGATCCTCACTGTACCATCACCCATTGCTCGACAACTAGCATCATTACCCATAATATTAGAGCTTCCCTCTCGTCCAATGAAAGAACCAAAGCAAACCTTATTGGACGTCATATGGAAAGACGCCCCCGAGTCCAGCACCTAATGGTCTGAGACATCCGATACTGCCGTAGACAATACATCATCAGATACGGACTTCTCCATCGCAAATGATGAAGATTCGTCTCCTTCCTTCTTCTTCAAATCTGGACAATCCTTTCTCCAATGACCAGGTTTCTTGCAGATAAAGAACTTCTCGTCCTTAGACTTTCCTCTCCTGCCATTACCGAGCTTCCTGGACTTGGAACGCCCTCTAGAGTGCCAATTTTTCTTATCTTCTCTACCTCTTTCAACAAACTGGCCATTACTACTACTTCCGCGTCTACTTCCTTCACTTATCTCCTTCATCTATCTCTCAAGCCCTCGGATAGAATGCCTGATTTCACATTTTCCACTGTCAATGTGACACTAGCGAAGATAGGGCTGTTAGCGAAACCTGTATAACGCTCCGAAAGAGAACACAAAAGAATCATCGCCATTTGCTCCTCATCCATCTTCAAGTCAACAATCTTCATCTTCATCACGAGATCATCACAGAAATTAGGATGTTCCTTCACTGAAGTATCCTCTCTCATCCACATGGTGCAAAATGTCTTCAGTAATATCAGACCGTTAGTCGAGGTTTCTTTAAGTAGAGATTTTTCAGCTTGGTCCAAATGCCCCTAGCAGTGGTCTCACTTCTAATCTCTGAGATGACATTCTCTCCCATAACTAGTTGCAAAGCAGTAAAAGCTCATTTATCCATCTCCTTCCTTTTCGCGACTGAGATCTCAACCGTCAACTCCTCAAGGGCAAACACTACTAGATGAACTTCATTCCTTTAGAACAGCCTTCATCCTCCATTGACACTTCTCGAAGTCTTTATCCCTATTTTATTTTTCTATTGCCAACTATGATCCTGACGCGATATAAGTCCCTCTGGCATAGGGTCTTGAAACAACTGGAGTCCCTTCATCTCTTGCCATAGTGTCTAAGACTCCTCAATCAATCTTGTAGCTTTGATATCGGATTGTTGGGGAAAATCCCTTCAGATGATCAATCTAAGAGAATAAATAACCCAACCAGTGGAAAACAACCGGATTGTGATTGTAATGAGATTGTAATGACCCATAAATTTTGATGATTTTTATAAGGCAATTAACTGAATTTTTTCTCAAAATTTAACAATAAAATTTGGCAATGAAAATTTGATATTTGTTATGCGTCTATTTAATAACAGTAGATGGCAAATTTTCGTAAGAAAATATGGAAGCCAATTCTGTTGCGTAATTTTCTATTTCAATTTAAAATCAGTTAATTTGATGAAAATAAAATTTTTATCAAAACTTGAGTATTTTATATTATTAAAATGTAAATCATTGTCTGAGTGAGACGTCATATTTTGTTTCGCCAAATTTGGACCGTTATAGCCCCGTATATCTTATTTTCGGCGAAATAGCAGCAATTTGGCAACGAATATCGACTTTTGATAGGTTGATCGTATCAAACAAATCTACGTACCATTCTATTCGTCTCGTCATGCTGATCTTCGCAGTATATTTATTTAGGCATTTCTGTGCCTGGTACACGGCGAAATCTGTAATATGATTAGCCGTATCGGTTCCATATTTTGGTCTTTTGGATTTCTTGTTCCCAGTCATTTGTTTCTAGAGAAAAACAATTGGCCACTATCATTATTATTTCCATAAATTCAATTTTGACTGTCACTATTCCCCAGCTTTGATTTATATTGCTGGCACATTTCATTTTCTCATTTTGCTTCTTCTTTCTTCTGTTCGTCCTCCTCTGCCTTATAAAAGAAAAAGGAAAATATATATAACTGAATTTGCTTTCATCTATTAGCCTGTTCATGCTCCCTCTCCCTCCGTTCATTTCTCATCTTTTCTTCATACTCGTTCGTTCACACTTCCAGAAAATATAAGCTATATATAAAATAAGTTATATATATAAGTTTCTTTATAACATCTGAAACCTGCTAGCCATTTTTTCTTCCCCGCCGAAGCTTGCATGTACCTCACCCTTCAATGCTAACCTTCCCTTCACCAGGCTTGCGACCACGACCAGCGACCCTCCGCAACTTCCACTCTGCACCACATATCTTCCCACCACTCTACCTACAACGCCAGCATCGAAACCACTCACCCTTAGCCTGCCGTGACCAGCCACCAAACATCCCATAGCAATAGACCCAAAACCCACCCTTATGCCTCCGACCAACCACGTATGGCCATCCTCCGCCTTGTACCTCACGAACAGCCTCTTCAGAGCGTAGCCTTTTATCCTGCCTCCATTTGAAAGCTAGTCTCCCTGCAGCCGCACATCAACACTGTCGAGCCTTCCACCGCCCCACCCTAGCAGCCAAAACCAACCACACCCGACAGCCACTATGTCAGCACCCACCACATCCCACGTCCCCTCAAGCAATTTTGGCTTTACCCCATCAGCCTCGACCACCACATCCCCTTACTGCCTCACTCCCATCACATCACATATGATGACCCATAAATCCATACCCTTTGAATCGACAATAAACCACACATGTCTGACCCAAAAAGCACAGACTGGTGGACAGTCGGGAGAAAGAAAAGAAGAGAGAAGAAGAGAAGAGATGAAAGAGAGAAGATTAACCTAAACAGAATAATACAGAATCTCACTTCACAGCGGAAAACATATAATATCATATCAATGATCTTTACAAAACAGAAACTGCATATATACATACATCAATCAGAGTTCAACAATCAATCACTAGTTATCAGCCTGGACAGTTATAATAACACGTCCTCACCATTTTCGATAATATAAACAACAACAATGCAGCGGATAATCAAAACAGATACGTGTATATGAGAATGAAGATCTCTAGCTCTCTCCTGCTAAAGCTCCAGAAGCACCAAATCTGAACCTGTAAATATACTCGGTCTGACCCGAGGATTGAAAGGAAAGAACATCCGGATCAGTCTGGTAAACCAGCGTGAGAAACACACTCAGCTGAATTTATTAAATTACCAAACTTTTCCTTTATCAAAACAAAAGTATCTCGTAAGATATGCCTACACATAAACGCGGATATGTTTTTACCTTATGATATATAAAACATTTCACATCAAGTCATCTTATATAATACTAGTGTCTAGTATACAAATAATATTAATCATAGCCGAAATTGTTGCATTGACTAAATTCTAGCATATAGCCTAAAATGGGTAATACAATCAAAATGGCAGGTGTGTAGTGGAGTTTTGATTTCTATACAAGTGACCAGGTGAAGTGACTACCTTCCAGCAGTACATCTCAAGAAGAATGTACCAAGGACCATCACAAAGGATCCTCTACCAACACAAGACCGGCCCATCTCTATGACTAGATGGTACTGAATATATCATCCTCCGGTCGTTACCGACCATTAATGAGGTCCCTCATAGCATACAAACCACAATAATGAGATACAAGATGTCATAGCATGTAAAGATATATCTAGAAGAGGATGATTATACCTTTCTTGGGAGCGACCCACTTAACATGGCCGCATCTAACCCTGTTTTGGTCATTTCCGGTTGATGAGGCCTGAGGTAATGATTACCTTTTACAAATCACAATCACATCACTTTGAATGCCACACGGCCATTTCCTTTGAATACCAATTGCCTTCCACAAAATACAACCCTTGAGCTCAAACATCTTAAGGAGGGTGTTAAGCTAAGAGAAGCTGCATTCTCCCCTACCACTGATGTACGTTTATAAAAACTAATGTACGTAATCTGCAGAAATGAAATTTCAAACAAATATCCATACAAGTTGTCCAGGAACAGGACAAACCGAAGGTACTTTTCTATCACATCTTATCGAGAAATCCCTAGGATGGTAGCGAATAGTCCTTGCATTGGATAGTTCATAATAAAGAGAATACTGATACTATATGTATATTAGGATTTTAACCCCAAACGATCAACAAGTAGTTTCCCACTATGAAAATCCAAAATATCAATATCATCACAGTCTGCACAAATCGAACGCGTATACGTTGGTCCGAAATGGTTTTCAGATAAATCTGATCCCGGTCTCTTCGCATCAACAGCGCAAAAGAATTTCTCAATCTCACACAGAAACTAAGTCTCATAGACTTATCACGTCTCCAACTTTTAACTTGCTATCCTTTGGGCCAAGAAGGAAGCTCGATAGATTGGAGTAATACTCCGCACTACACGAGTCAACATGCTCAACACAAATGATAATCAAGCCTACACAAAAAGCTACGTACTAAGTGTATGACTAAATAGTTCTCACATCAAGTCGAGGAACTAAAATGGCCAAATTTTATAGTTGGTTATTTAACTATCAAAACAAACAAACAAATATTCAGCACTATAACAATCACTAGGACCTTTTAATGAATCTTTTAGTAATTAAATCATTTGCTAAATATTCACTTCAAATTATCTTTAAAAAAGATATATCTCCAAACCATTTCAACATTACAACATTGGAAAACATTTCCATAGACTTGTTTAATAATAAGTAATTCACAAATCAAATTATTTTCAAACTTAGAAAATATCCCATATACTTAAAACAAGATTAAGTATATATTTTATTCTTTAAGAAAAAGATTCTCTCTAAACACATTTATTTGAGTCAAAGCAAATGTTGCATAAAATATCGTTACAACAACCCAAAATCACTAGTATAGGGATTCAAAAATTAGATAGATATATAAATCCCATATACTATACAAAACATTTCCTTTCGGAAATCATTTACCATAACAACAGTGTTATGGTCCATCATTTCCTTACTTCTCGAAAATGTCTATTTCAACAATGAACGTTGAAATCGACATATTTGATACCTTCACATTTTAAAACGTCTTTAAACCATTTAACTGCATTTAAAATGCCATTTCAAAAAATATCCATTTTATTTAAAATATTATTCATTGTCCAAAATCGTGAATATAGTTCATTTACTAAATCCAATATTTCTACACATTTATTAAAGGATTATCCACTATCCAAAATTGTGAAAATAATCCCTTTACCAAAACATTGCTATTGCATATTTAATTAAAGTATTATCCACTGTCCAAAATCGTGGATGAAATTCCTTTAACAATTTCTATATTTAACTTATCAAAATAAGTTGATTTCACATTTATAAAACAATGTTTATAAACTCCATTATTTTTATTTCATAAAAAATTCCATATGTAAAACCCCTTTATTTATCACTTCTGTTTATCTCATTTACGTGCCAAAATCCAATTTATAAGATAATTACTTATAAATCTCTTTATTTCCAAAATCATTCTTTTTATAATTTACCAATTATAAATCTATAAATCATCTTATTTATAAAATCCATTTATAACTTCATTTTAACACTTATAAAATCCGTTTATAATTCCATCACTTTGATTTATTATAAATCTTCCACTTATAATAAGTCAAAAATCCCAGTTTAAACTATTTACAAAATAATTAACTCCATATTTCAAAAATCACATTTTGATAATAATTCACAAAAATCATAATTTTTATAACACAAAAAATATAACATTTACTTATTTAAAATAAATTCATTTCCTTAACCATTTAAAATTACATATTTTTAAATCACTTGAAAATTCTTTTAATTTAGAAATCATCACTTTAGCATTTTTAATTTATCAAAAATAGGGCCAATGTTGCAGCAACACCAATACATCAATCACGGCATCCAAAACATCGTATATCACATGATAACAGCATATATCACAATATCTGTAAATAGATCAATACTGTTGAGGAATCCAGTTGGATCCCTCCAACCTGTCACCTGCAACAAATATATATTACAAAACATGTACAGTGTCTACTTCGATTCAGACGCGCGTACAAAGGGTCATCCGCTCATACACGGGAACGTATAGGGTCTCATCTGCTCCAATATGCAGGAATATATCCAAATATCAATCAATATATATACATAATATATCGTCCAAACAATCATTAATCATCATAAATAATATTTATTCTCACTTATATAAAAATATCAGTTAGGCAGAAAGAGTGAGTTGTACTCACTTTGGATTCCACTCCGTCAAACTTTAATGCAAGGAACTTGAAATCTAGCACACACTTCCTATCATGCTTTGGAAACCAAATGAAAATAAGCTCAAATTCCTCCTTCCTACTGCTTGGCCAAGACTTGAAATGGAGATTGGCCAAAAGTATAGAGAAGAAGTGTTAGAGCTTTGAACTAGAATTCTCAAAATTAGACCCGGAAAATAGGTCGTCTTCTCTCCTGTTTTTGACTCTCTTACTCTCAAAATTTGAAAAACTTGTTGACAGAAAAGTTGTTGCAAATTATTTTCTCTTGAATATAAAAAAAGAATCACTTGATTCCAAATAGTTTTGAGGGAATTATCATAGAATGAAGAAGAGGTATTGTCGGATTGACAAAAATGAAGCCCAAAAATGCACTTCAAAGAATTGAGTTTCAGGTATAACAATCCTCAAAATTGGAAAAAATGATCAACATAAAAGTTATAGTCACTGGAATTTCATATGGTTTACAAAATAATTTCTTAATTTGGATCTGTTATGATCAAGTTATGTTCAAAACAAAATGGCATATTCTCTGGCTTAAAAACTGGGCCAGAGAATGCACTGGAAAGAAGTGGATTTTTGACATATTTAGGCTAAGAATTGGACAAAGTGGTCATTTGAAAAAAAAGAATTTTACATTTTGATTCTATTATGAAGAAGTTATGGCCGAGAGAAGAGAAGGTAAAATATGAAGAAAAGAGGTGCTTGATTTGAAGAGAATAAACATTGATTTCTTTTGAATATTTTTAAATATTTTGACATTATTTCTTTATAATTTTTTTCTGTGGCTTGGATGCCATTAAAGGGAAGAGGCGGATCAACTGGTAAAAAACTATGTGAAATTCTCAAAAATTATGAAAAATGAATTTGAAATGTCATATATCGGAGAATTAAATTGCCTTTTGGGATTACAAATTAAGCAATTAAAAAAAGGAACTTTTATCTATCAGGAAAAATATTGTGAAGATTTAATTAAACATTTTGGAATGGAGAATGCTAGTAGTAAACTACTCCTATGAGTACCAATACTCACTTAGACAAAGATAAAACTGGTAAAGATGCGAACAAAAATTATATAGAAGTATGATAGGATCATTATAATATTTAACAGCCCGTAGACCCTATATTTTAAAGAGTGTTTTCTTATGTGCCCGTTTCAAAGATAATTCCGAAGAAGCATACTTACAAGTAGTTAAAAGAATTTTACGGTATCCATCAAATACCAAAGGTTACGGACTTTTTTATCACAAAGACTGTCCATTCGAGTTCGTACCATATAGTGATGCCGAATTCGGTGGTGGTAGATCGGATCGAAAAAGTACAAGTGGAGCTTGTCACTTTATCGGTCAGTCTTTGGTATCATTATTTAGTAATGATGAATTAAATGGATTTTATGAAATTAAACATAACTTTAGGAACCTTAATTAATGATCTGAAATTTTGGTGTGTGGTATTAATTGATATTTTGGAGATGGGTTTTTAATTTCATAATTTTCTAAGTTAAAATAAATATTTTTTGAATTTCCTAAAGACGAAATTGAGTTATTTTCACGTTTTAATTATTTAAAATAATTAAATATGGATTTTGGCATAGGAATTTTTATATGATAAATAATATCATATTTCAGTATTTATGTGATTTTTTAGGATTTTTCCTAAGTGATTTCAAATTATTATGAATTTAATATGCTAGAAAAGCATTTTAGTTCTAACTAATTAAGGCAATTAATTTATTTAAGTGAGTAATGTTCAGGACTTGAAAAAAATTTGCGGTTGGTTTTTGAAAAAAGGTTTGGAAAAGATATGGGTTTATCCAATGAAAGTTTGACAAACAAATGGGATTGGGTGAAAATATATTATTTATTAAGTAATAAATCAGTTTTCTCATTAATTACGATAACGCCATGCCGCTTGTATACCATCGTTGAGCCTAAGACATCACCGCATTCTTAAGTGTCAATGTCAACGAGGAGGTAAGTATAGGATAACTATAACGACCCGGAAATTTATAATATGAACTAAAGATATAACTGAATAGAATAGCCAATAATTGAATTTATTGGAATATATTAATCAGTTAATTTCATAGTGAATTAAATATATGTTTAATTAATATAAAATAATGGAAATATTATTTATAAACTCAGGTTACATAATTATATTGAGAAAAATATAATAATAAATATGACTGATTTATGAAATTAAATACACTACAAAATATCGTGTAAAAGTTGTTGAACGTCATCGGAACGTTGTGTGTAACCAGTATACATACATGAGACATATGTATGTAATCACACACAAATAAACAAATAATAAAACATGTATATATATGTGTATAATGTAGAGTGCATATGAATATATACACACACACACACACACACACAAACATACAAGAAAAGAATAAACAAAAGAGTATAGAAAACATCACATCAACTCACTTTCTCATTTGATGCAAGAATGGCACGGACAAGAGAGGGGTACACATGCATGGAAAGGTGGGTGGGGGAGGCTACACGCATGGCAAAGGAAGGTGTAGCGGGTACATGAGGGTATGGGGTGAAGTGATGTGGTATGTGTTGATTTGATGAGAAGAAGTGATATATACCTATAGTTTATTTCTAAGACTAATCCTATATAAATCCTCCCTCTCATTCTCTTCTATCCTTTATCATTTTTTCATATTCTTCTTCATAAATCCTCTCAAGCTCAAGAAACTATAGCTAAACAACTCAAAACTCTTCGATATATACATCAATCTTTCTCCTCTTCGTTCTAAGAACAATTCTCCAAAAATCATCCACTCAAACTCACTCTAGCTCCAAATACCACCTTGGGACAAACCATTTTGGAGTTAGGAAGGTCATTTCACTTACTTTGAGACATCGGATGGCGAAGCTTTGACCGTAGGAACATCCGGTGAAAGTTAGGAAAGCTTTTGGTGAGAAAACTCCATGAAATATAACTTTAAATAGGTTTGTACGCTAATGAATGTTAGACATGTATTATTAAGTTAAAAACATATTTGGATGGTTGAGTATGATGATTGGTTAATGATTTGGATAGTTAATTAATATACATGAAAAGTTAGTTAAGAAAAAGTTAGTAAATAAGTATATATAAGTTTGTATTCATTTACAAGTTAGTTGATGATAGTTAATGATATATGATATATGTGAATGACTTGTTTATATATAATGATGTGTTATACAAGTATATTGAGAATTCACGACACACTTACCCTTACATGTGTATATGGAAAAGTTAAATCTCGTATAAAAGAAATCGGTGGGGAAATAGTAACTAAAAGTTATGAAAATTTTGATAACTGTTTATAATAACTTATATTCACTTATAAGTGTTTTGGAAGTGTTCTAGCGAAATTCTGGAACAATTTATCAAATGGTCAAATTTTGGCATTTTCCAGAGTGACAGTTCGTAATTATGCGACCTGTAATTTCGAACGAAAGTGTAAAATGCATCAAGTCGGAATGACTTGAAATAGAAAATGTCCTGTCCCTAAATTTAATAGCTTTCAAATGGTTCCGTAAAGTTAAGTTCAAAATCACAAGTTATGCGTAAAACAGTTTTCAAAAAGGTCGATGCAAGAGCGGTTAAATCCAGATTTTTATAAATAGAGTTTTATAATTCTAGAAACTACAAAATAAATTTATAAATTCACTATTAATATAATAATGAGGTTTTGGAAGACAAAAATGAGTTTATACTTAATCAAAAGTATAATTATGGAAAATGACCTAGTTAATCATTATTCACTAGCGATTAAGGAATATGATTTTTAAATTAAGGAACCGAAAGGAGTATTTGACCCAAATATTTTATGAATGATTTCATAATAATTAATTATGATTTTTAAGATTTATTTGGGAATTTTCTAAAGACTTAGAAAAATGGTCAAATTCTATAGTCAAATGAATTATTTAAATAATAAACAATATTTGAAAATAAGCTTGGAAGTGGCATTAGACTTCGAGGTATGGAAGCAACTGTTATTTAAAGGATAAAGAATATGATCGAACAAAGGTCTGAGAGGAAATAGTTCCCCAAGTTGGAAGGCCTCATTGTTTGATGATAAATAACTGAGTTTGAGTTCAAAGAATTAAGTTATGAATGAAATAATATTTCTGAATGAGAATTAAAGTAAATAATAAAAAGGGGTATGCAGTAATACCAAAGAGTACATCTTTTCCTGCCTGTGAGATCTGAGAAAGCAACAAGGTAGTTAACAAGATGGGAAATCCGTCTGACCTTGTTTATTTCTTAGATGAAGGGATCGAAAGGTATATCCGGCTACTTTTCAAAGATCATGTCAAAGTTTTCACAAGATAAAGAAAAGGGAACTGGATAAGTGAAAAGGAATTGGAACTCGATTGTTGTGATGTTAAGTTAGGCAATTTTCTGGGTGTTGATCTGATGTCGGTTTAGGCCTTCGGGGTTTGCACTTGGAATATTATCCTCCTCATGTTTTACAATCAGGAACTGATTCTAATTGGGAAAAGGGGTTAAGCAATTAAATTAAATGAGGCTTAACGATTTTATATACACATATACATATTTTATTTCGATAATTGATATCGAAGGAACCAGGGTCGGAATTAGGTAAAGTCCCGATTCGAAGACCACTTCGAATCAATGAACGACATTCTAGAAATGGACAATGATTAAAGAAACCGAAATGGAAAATCTCTATGACGTTGAATACTGGAGATTTTCTTTGGCAAGCGGGTTGCTTGTTGATAACCTCAGAGTTGCTCCCGAGGTAAATCTATAGCAGTGATTCCTTGTTGTAGGATCTGCGATTATGCAAGGACTGCGGCTACGGCGATTATGGATGCATTAGGATGGTGCTTTCGGTTCATCCTTTACCTGGATGAATTACATGGGAGAATGTCTGACAAAGCATTTCTAATGATTACGAATGTTGACTTTTATAAACGTACAACTGTTTGGCGGTGGAGAATGCAATTTCTCTTAGCTTAACACCCTTCTCTGAGACATATGAGCTCGGAAGTTGTATTTTTGTGGGAGTCAATTAGTAATTGACGGATTTGGCAATGTGGCATTCAGAGTGAATGAGCTGGAATGAAAAGGTACTGCGTTACCTCAAGCCTCATCAAATGGGGAGTGACTGAAACCGGGCGTGCGGCAAGATGAGCCATGGTTTAGCACTCATGGGAATGGCCGCATTTTGCTTTCTAGATATAACTGATCTCCCGCTATATTTCAGGTCTGAAGGTTGTGGTGGAAGCGCTCTCGGAAGGTCGAAAACGACCGACGAAAATGGCGTATTCAGTCCATCGGTTGGGTAGACAGTCTTGTTTAGGCATTGGGTGGGGAACTCACATCCAGGAGCATCCCTCTAGAGGTGTATTGTACAGAAGGTAGTCCCTTATCTTGGTTGCTAGTATGGAATCCAATCTCCAATAAAAACCCGTAAGAGTTTGATTGCAGACCAAGATGATGGAATTTAGTGAATGTAACAATTTTAGCTAAGATTCATAAGTTTACTTGAAAAGCATTTCCAAAAGGCACAATGTCATTAAAATTAATATCTCGTTATTTTGGCGTAATCACTTTTGGTTATATAAGGTAAAAACTCGTTTCGTGTTTTTATCCGACGTGGTCTTATGAAACACCCATTGTTTTCAAAAGCATATTTTGAGTTTCTCACGCCAGTATCATGATTGACCCGGAGTGTTTTCCCTTTCGTTAAACTTTGGGTGCCTTATTTTTCCGGGCAGCCTAGTATTTAGATTAGTATGGAGCACTTTGGAAGCTGGAGCTATAAAGCCGAAGCCATGGAAAATGGAGGTTGGAGCTGGGTCGTTAGAAGACATTATCTATCGTTATTTCTGCTGCAATGTTTATGTGTTATTGATTTATTTATTTTGTACCGGCACATGTGGGGGGCAGGTAGTTATAACAGTCTCTGGCTGGGTTATTGTCTATCTTATTTCATGTAGAACACTATTTAAGTTAAATCCGTTCTATAATTACATTTGATCCATGCATAAGTGAGAATCTGATGTTCTATTGTCTATCTTTATTTCTTTAAAACATGATTATTCAATTTTTCGATACTCGAATTTGTGACATGGTTGTATTAATGTCAATTCTCAGAAGTCAGAATTTTGGGTCGTTAAAATAACTACTAAAGTAGTTATGGAATGTTTCCAACCAAGTTGAAGTGGACAACATCGGGGACCAACATTTGGCGGCATTGCATCTTCGTGATTCATCAACTCTCGATGTCGCACCTCTTCACCTATGTTTTAAATGGTGCCACTTTTTGTCCTTATCACATGTATTCTTTACCACATCTGTTTTAAAGAGGCAGAGATGCCACGTATTAACAACTTCGACTATGTTTTGTCTTCAACTCTATATATATATATATATATATATATTAAGAAGTACAGTAGCTGAAGTATTAAGTATGTTTCTATGTTTTCGTCGCTTGCCTTGACATTGCCATTAATCAAGGGCGGTGAAATCCATTTGTAATTTTTTGATAACCAAGTAAAGCGGCATTGTCGTCGAAGTTATTGAAGTCGACACTGCTTTAAATAGGCGACTAGCCTGCATTTTATGAAAGCCGATACCATAATTTTTGATAAGGATTTTAATACTTAAAAGTAATATTACTTAAGATTAAGTAATTATGAGACATGAAAGATTATTTGTTAAACATAATTGAATGATGGATGTTATATGTTCTTGTATTTATTTGATCAGTTGTTATGCATGTTGTTGTTATCGTACTCACGCCATTTATGACCCATAACTGCATTTTGGGTTGTTAAGGGGTAGAAAACCAACTAGGTTGACCCAAGAGTGATTACAAGCAGAATTAACTCTTGAGTGAGTAGAATTGCAACCTAGAGATTAGGTAGATCAGAAGTACAGCATGCCTAGAAATTATCAAAAGATTATTGATTTAAATAGGTTATTGGAAGGGTCCAATAGGATTTCATAGTCATCCCATAAAACCTATGTCATGAGAAATGTTATTGGAAGGGTCTAACAGGTTCTTAGTAATCCCATGAAAACTATGGCTAGATGATGTTATTGATTGAAATCAATGGGTTCATAGTGATCCTATGAAACTATGATTTAAGAGATGTTATCGGAGAATCCAATATGTTAATAGTAAGCCCATGAAAACTATGATTGAAAGGTTATTGGTAAAAACCAATAGATTCTCGATGATCCTACGATAATTATAAAGTTGGAAAGATTGTCCCTAGGAAGTGAGATGGGTTATTATTCATCCCATGAAAACTAATATGTTCATAGTGACCCTAGAAAAACTATAAATTTGGACATATAGTCAAATAAATTGGGATGGGCAATATAGGGTATGTTGCATTCTTGCATATCATCATATATTGTTGTGTTTTAACCATTTTGGATGCATGAGTACAGTATATGGTTAATCTATTTTGGTTAAGATACTAGTGAAGGGAAAACCTGTTTCACTTAGCGGTGTGGTCTCGCTAGATATCTATTGGTTTCGAGATGGTAGGTTATTATTCACACCAAACTATTTGTTTGACCCAAATTTTAAGTCATTCCTCTTAAACTCTCGGGTGCTCAATTGAGTAGATCAAGAGCAAGGGTTTTTAAGTTTCCATTAGCCGAATAATCTTCTGGGGACATGCACGAGACATTCTAGCTAATTAGGAGTTCTTATCTGATCCGTTGTGTGCTTGATTTGTTTGAAAGTATGTAAGAGAAAAGTTGTATATTGCCTAGTATTTAACTTTGATTAACCAATGGGGTATCTTCATATGTCGCTCTTAGAGTATTTTATAATAATTATAATTTCTATAAACATGGGTTTACGAATAGGAATATGTAATGAATATGAAATACCATTTGAGAATTTGTTATTAAATTGTGTTGAAAAAGTTTCATATTTATGTGCTTCTTATTATTGATATGATTAACATAGTCGTACTTTGTCGCCGAGAAATAATAACTATAGATTACTGCAACATATGTAGTAGTTAGTTTTAGGCCTTGGAATGGAGGATGTTACAATTATACTTATAATTTGAAATGACTGGATCACCTAAAATGGAACGGCGTACATTCCAACTCTTCGTTTGTTGGTAATATTTCTTTGTTAAATTAAGGTCGTCAACCTGACTCTTCTCGTGCAAACTCTAATCTAGTTCCTTGATTCGGCTACTAAAATATCCTTGCAGGATGAAGGTCGTGCTTTGGAAATCTCTTATCATTTCAAGAATCCTACTCATATGCTCAACTTTTAGAATCAAGTAAAAAAACCCTTTTCAAACTGGTGCAAAGCACCTAAAACTCTTTGCTCGAACTATGGTTAAGAACTAGCACATGAATGGAATAATCTCTAGAAAGTGCCCTTTTTGGAACATGGGATTACTCACATCACCTAAGGTTTACTAACATAAAAGGAACAATCCCAACGCAAATGAAACGCATATAAGTCATCTGCTCAGTCTTTGCTCATTACTAAGCACTATTGGACACTAATTGGATATATATCCAAGTTACATCTCATCGACCAACCCCACTCAACTAGAATGCTCGTGCATAAATGTAACATCCTGCCTTTTTGGATGCTTTAAGCAGACACACATGTCGGACTCAAACGATACAGAAGGACGAATTGTTATTGGAAAGAACAGGAAAAATAGAGAAAGAAAAAAACAAAATAGAATCTTGTAGTGAAATGACAAAATATAATAATCAAATAACAGTTCATGAAGCTGTTTATAGAAAAATTTGTTTTTATTTATATAACACAAAATCAGAGTTACACATATCAGAGATAAATAAATAACAATGCAGCGGAACAGTGTGATGTAGTGGAATAATATAGTAAATAATAATAATACAATCTTTGTCTTCGTTGTCTAGAAATAAGGTCATCAAATCCTGAAATGCTTAGGCTGACCCGAGTGAAAAGACAAAACACTCGATTCAGAACTAAAAAGTCTTGTGTAAGTTAAATCAATGGTAAATATGCATGTGCTGGCGTAATAGATGTTTACGGGTTTTGACATCTCCTATCTAGTGTCTAACATGAGTGCAGTAACTTAAGAGTTGTTCAAGATTCACATCTCCCAAGGAACTGTTAAACTATCTACTATGTAGTACAATACGCTATTATAATATGTCTATAGTAAAGTAAAGGTATGAAATAGCGTTAAGGCTTTACATTTTCCACCTTAACACATTTTATATATTCCCATAGTCTATACAGTATCGTAATCCCACACGTACTAGGTGACGTCAGAGGGCACTCCATAGGTATGGTACAAAACAAACTCATAAAAGGCACGCTAGGGTAGGTGACACGGCACAACTAGGCAATGCCAGGGTAGATATACCAATTATGCATCCGGACTGTTGGTAACGCATAGCCGCAACTACTGCCCAACTCGAAACATACTCCCGAGAAAAATCGAAGGTGGCCACCAAATAAATCAAAAGTCAAAATATAGTATCGATAGAGTGTGTCCAATCGGAGGAGCTACCTCACTAGGGTCAAGTGATATGGATATTTATCATTTCAATCTGCAATTTAAACATTTTGCAGTTGTATATCATTCCAAATCGCAATCTCAAAATAAATAAAAATCCATAACAAACTTGCAGTTTATAACGGTATAAAATACAACATCCATTCAACCAACATCAACAATCAACATCCATCACATTCATCATCCAAAACAATCAATCAATTACAGTATTGAACTGGTAATCAATAACATGTATTTAACTGGAAATTTATATTCGATAATAAATTAAATAACAATTTAATTCAAATAAATTCAAATTAACTGAGATGATGATTAAAATATACCAAACATCCATAAATAAATTTCTAATAACCTCATAAATTTAATTTAACAAACATAAGAAATTTTAGAAGTTGTGAGTGGGTAAGACACTCACCATTGAATTTAAATTGAATTTAAATCCAATTTAGACCCAAAATTCAAACGATCTCGAAATTCGTCCAAACAAGCATCAAAATATATGGAATTTCAATATGATCCTAGCGGAAGAAACCGTGCATAAATCGGACCTCGTATATGAAAGATATTAGCATTAGAAGTTATACGAGTTTAAAAAAAAGAATTCACCACGTCATCTCACCTTCACTGTTCGTAACCCTAGCTTGGAATCGTTCATTGTGCAACCGGTTATGAGATACACGCCGCCCCAACCCTACCTTGTCGCGCGCTAGAAGCCACGGCCAGCCACGTCGACGCCATCGACCACACCACCTCCCCAGGCCAACCCCTTCGGCCACTCGCGGCTTCATATAACGCCAAGAATGCAGCCACCGCCGCCACGATTTATAGCCCTATTCGAATTTTACAGCTCGATACAGCCATTGAATCACCAAACAAACTTTACCGATGAACTGCGTGCAGCGATCTCCACAGCCCCGTACCCTCCAATCGTCGGTCGGTTCAATTCGATCGTGACGTAATGTATGGCCGAGCTTTGTTCTTCAATTTCTGGACAAATAGAGGTTCAAATTCGAAATTGAATTACAGATTTGAGATGCGCTCGTCGAGAGCTTTAATTCGATATATAATTCGATATTGTTTGAGGAGTTTGATTTTCAACTTGATTTTTGATTTGGATTTAAAATTTGGAAATTAGGTTTTGTCTGCCATTGGAATGAGGAGTTGAGAAAGAGATATACGTATAGACAAATGAATATAAGAACCTAGGGTTAATAATGAAATATATATAGGCAAAACGCAATAGAAATGAATGAGCTCGATTGGTTTGGATAGTTGAACAATGAACGACCCGAAAAGCCCGTTTTGTCTTCAGAACGAAAATGGGTCAACCCATATATCAAAATAAATGTTTTCGATAATTTTAAACTCAATGGAACAGGTTCCAAGTTCTAATTCTATTGTATGGAGAAGTTATGTTAAAATCATCTTACTTCAAATTGATTTCAATTGATTTCAATTAATTGATTTCTAGGCATTTCGAGCTTGTACGATCAATTGACAAGTCCGATCGATACAAACTTGAAATCCTACAAAAATTCACCGTTATGGATCCGATGAAACTGGTTTCGTCGATCGAGTCGGTGACCAAAATGGTTGTTTTCACGTTAATTAAATAAACTAATAATTAATTAGTTAAATAATTTTTTCAATTATGATTCTATAATTGAAATTTTTATCAATTTTGATTACTTAGACATTTATAACAAATTTCCATGTTAATTCCATGTTAATTTTTTCACTAATTCTCAAGTTTACATCTAATTCAATAATTTTAAAATTTCAAATTAAATTTCAATAGTTCCATTTAATTGACCTTTCATCCTATTATTCAATCCCTTATTATCAAATAGATAAAATTAACATTGCTTCACGATTTATTTCATTAATATTCTCAAATTTTATCCCAATTTCCATTTACATAATATTTAAATATTCAAATTTCCTTTAATTGCAATTAATTCGATTATTATAATTTAAATTCAAATAAATTAATAAATCTTGATACCCATTTTTTTATCCAACCATTTGTCATATTTACATTTAATTACATTTACAAGTTCATTACTTACAAATAAATGTTACAATTTTTATATAACCCAAATTTTATTCAATGGTCATTTATTTCATACTATATCCTTTATCAATTTAATGTTTGCATTTGTTTTCTTATATCAATTTATAACCAAGTATAACAATTCACTATTTCAATAAATTGTAATTTCATTCAAATTATTAATTATTAGCTTTAATTATCATTTGTTACTTCATTTCAATATTCGTTTCATTATTAAATTACAGGTTTTTCATTTCTTTCAAATTTAATTACCAAAATCTTATTGAATTAACAATTTTAATTATCGAAAATTACTGATCGTTATAATAAAATTCGAACGGTAGTACTTACAGTCAGTTCACCTCAACTTTACAACTAATACGAGGTTTATCTTTACCAAAGAATTTACCTGCTATGAAAGGTGTCAAGTTTATCCTATCTACATAGTAACTAGCAATAGATAAGTATACCGTTTAAGTATCGGAAGGAGAAAAAATGAGCTCCCTAAAATTAGAGCATACCACACTACATATGCTCCTTCCGTTTCTCTTGAGCAGTAGGCCTGCTAGGACCCAGTAATGCCTATAAGGCATAAGTCATCATCACTTGCCCAACCCCTGGAATGTAGGACAATCCTTCTTGAAATGATCAAGCCAACCACAATTGTAGCACTTATGTCTCACTTTAGATGGATAACATCTCCTAGCGAAATGCCCTTGCACGCCACATGAATGAAATACTTGCCCAAAAACAAAAGATTGAATTGGTCAACATACTCTTTCACTAACAAGCTGTCCTGCATAAGATGGATGGAACGCTCAAGCTACACGCCCTTCTTGATCTCGGCAATGAATTGAGAACCAATGGGACGCCTTTATTCATTCCAAGTAATGGGCCTACTCCTTAACCATACAAACACTATGTCCTACTCAGCCCAAGTTTCCCCTCACCAAATGATGAGAAGCGATTTTCCTTATGGTAACATTCTCTTGACCTATATCAACTTGTCATATTCACAAGTCCAAGGTTATATCTTAGCAACAGTCTCGGGAGTCATATATGGCTTCCCTTCAAGGCTAAGGAAATCTCGACACAACTTCGCAGATTCTAAAGTTGGTGGAGCTTGAAATACTGGTGCCCTAAGGGCTACACCACCCTTGATGCAAACCATATCTTCAGGAAATGTTCGTAAGTGGCAAAACATCCCTTGTGGTAGATAAATAGTCTCTGAACTAATCAGGCAACTGCCCATTCGCAGTCGCTCGTGTACTCCATCTTCCCATACTAATAGCTTGACGAAGATACCTTATCAACTAGCGATGGAAATAAATCAAAGTCCATAAGAACGGTGGTGTGCACAATATAATATACAAGAAAAATACAAGTATGCACTCTAAACCTATCTTCTTCTACTAGATTAACTAATTCAAACAAACCTAGTTGGTCCGAATGTTGAGCCTAAGCTCTGATACCAAATATAATAATCCGCCCTTCAAAATACCCAAAAATCAGCGCATTGCATTTTCATCCGACTTTTGAAAACCACAAAAGACATACTGTTGAGGTAAAATTAAAAAAAAACAAGAAATCGATAAATTTCACAATTAAATGATAACATATAATTTACTGAATATACATGAACAAACCAGATGACAATATATAAGAGAGCGCACTAATGGGAGCAACTGATAAATAAATAGCAACATAGAAAGTCGGAATACATCAACTCCCAACAACATGGAGTTTTCAATAAATTTTTGATACAACCGATCTCATATTCAAATAACAAGTCTATCGTGTACTACTAAAATATCAATTATACTTATTCAAAATATCGATGCCACGACTCCAAATTGTTAGGCATCCTATTAGTCCCTAAAAGCAGCTAACTCCCAAACTACTCAATCGAGTACTTGGGGGTTATAATGACATAAACAAATAAAGATAGAACGCGAGTCAGACTTAAAGCCTGGTGTGGGTAACTATTTTATACTGGCTGAACCATAGTACATAAATAGTATCATAAGCAATTCGTAAATATAGTAAATTAAATAGCTTACAAATTAGACTTTTTATACTAGTTTGAACCATCGTCTTACGTTAAGTCCCAAAATCTCTTATTCTGGCTTTTGCTTAATAACACCCTTGCTTCGCCTAAACGAATAAGCCTATACACTTTTCTAAGCCGTTGAAACATGTCTTTTATAACAAATGGACAGTTTACAGAATTTGGAAGTAGATGTGTCTTTAATACACAGATTTGCCTATTATAGTACAATCTCCTATAACTCATAAGAACTTTTTTGTAGCTAAATGAATAGGAGTTTAGAAGGTAAGGAAACTAGATAATTAAATATTATCAAAGAATGGTCGTTGATAGATTAGAGTAGGGTTTAGAAATTGGATAAGAGAATTAGAAAGTAATTCAGTTATATAAATGTTTAACGGTCGTTTTTCTATCGATTTAGGAAATGGCGGATAAATTTTCAATTAAAATTAACCTCAAACGCATGCCATATAATTCTAGTACGTGGCGAGTACAGGTCGATCCGTAGGGAATTGTTTGGATTTTGGAAATTCAATTCAATCAAATTAAACCTATATTTGACAATGTGTTAAGCTAAAAAAATGTAGAAACTAACAAAAGGTAGAATGGATAAATTATGAGAATTTGAAGACAATTTAGAGATAAATCTACTGTCATGATCAAATAAATAATAAAAACGAAATTATGGTCTCTCTTTTGGTCATTAGTGAAATTAATTGATGTGCTTATCATAAGTATGGAATATTTGTCCTATTAATTAGCCTAATATAAACCATCAAACTACTACACAATCACTATATCACTTTTAATTCTTATGAAATTGTTGATGAACTTGAAAATAAAATCTATTTTAAGCATGGCCTATTAACTATTAATTAGAAATATAAACTATCAAATTTAGATTTCAACATTCACTTCATTACCATAATCATATGTAGATAAAGAGATCATTTTTGTTTGTGTTTGTTTAAGCATAGCTTATTTGGTGTCAACAGCATAGGCTATCAAATTCAAAGCTAAAACAACAAATATAACTCATTCATACATTTCCATTAAGCACAAAAAGAGAATATAATTGATCAAAATTTTAAAGCTACATGATTAAGAGAGCTTCATTACCCTTAATTGAAGGGGTTTAGCCTCTCATATTTGTTATCATATCAACAATTGTAGCATTCAACATAAAAAAATAAGAAGAAAAAGAGAGCTAAAATAAAAGGAGAGATGATTAAAATGAAAGAAAAACTAATCTACTTGCATGAGAAATAAACTTCACCACTAGCATGAAAGAAAAGAAGCATATAAATAGAAAAGAACACTAATTAACATTGTATAAAAATAAAAAGAATTACATGAAATAAAAAATGGCTAAGTAGCCATGAAACGAGAAAGAGAGCTCGTCTTTTATTTTTGAGCCTAAACTAAACCAAAGAGGCTAAGAGGAAGAGAGGATGGTTACATGAATATATGAGGTATTTATACATGATTTAAAACTCTAATCCATTTTTGGGGAATACCTAAACTACCCCTCTAGGAAGTGTAGTGGCCAAGAAATCATTAGCATCAAATAATTATCTATTAAGTGTGCATGTAACTTTAATGGTCTTTTAGCATGTGCATTAGCTCCAAATGGTAGATCAAGGTAAGTGGGTAGGTGGGGTCCTCCATGTTCATGAGTTTGAATTATTTCCATCTTCATTTGCTTGTATTCTCTTGTGCATTCATATTTCTTCATGAAACCTCTTCCATTTGAAGCCAAATTCCTACATGATAATACAGAAATTTTTAAGTAAATTTTCACAAATTAATATATACACAAAAATGACCATTTTGCCCATATATGAAGATGAATATATGGCGATTTGAAATAAATTTGAATTTTAGTTTAAACATGTCAAAATACCCGATATGATCATTTATTTAATTAAATTAGATTAAATATGGTGATAAAAATATGCGCATTTACGTGCACATCAAATA
This sequence comes from Allium cepa, assembly GCA_030765085.1. NCBI lineage: Eukaryota > Viridiplantae > Streptophyta > Magnoliopsida > Asparagales > Amaryllidaceae > Allium > Allium cepa. The sequence goes on from CM060940.1 coordinate 587,147,502, forward strand.
CCCTCACACTTATCTTTTTATTCGTTCTCGAATAAAAAATAATAAGGTAAATCCGTTTTCGTAGGGAGCACGATTGCATGGAGCGTATGTAACAAACCATTAAACCTCTGGGTGTCCCCGGTAGAAGGAGTGTTGTCTCGTGAGGGTTGTCAGCGGATACTACACAAAATCCAAATGCAAAGTGAAAATATTTACAAAATGAAAAATTCCGAAATGCAAGATTTATTTACAAAGACGTGGATGCAAAATTTTGAATATATTTACAAATGAAGAATTTACTTTTAAATTAACACGAATTAGTTAAATATAAGTTCTGATCATTATCTTGAAAATTTTAAGTCATTTACTTATCAAAACATCCAATAAAAACTAAATTATCATAACAAATAGACTATAGCTTAACTAGTCATTTCGGTTAATAGCACAGTTAACTATGAAATGGATTCTTGGTTGATTTCCAATGTTTTTTAAAGTGGTATTCTCATTTCTTTTCTATAACAGGCCAAATCATGTAAGTTAAAATAGTGCTTGGATTTTATTTGTTATCTCTTTCGTTTTTTTGAAAATATTATTGATATTACAATATTTACATAGGCCTATCTCAAAAAACTAAGGCCAGATATATTACCCATGCACTGCCTTTTGGAATTATGTGAGGAGAATACAGAGCGTGGCGAGTGAACACACAAGTGTGAATACCTATCGACTGTAGACATTATTAACAAAAGAATTTTTATATACATACACCTAACTCAGATAAACTAAGGCCAAATATACCGATCGTGCACTGCCTTTCGGGTTTACGTGAGAAGGGTACAGGGCATAGCGAATGAACAAACACATGACTCTGTGTATTATTAGAAAAATTATATACATATATACAAATATATTTTTTTGTTTTTGAAGAGAGAGTTTTGCAAAATCATCTTAGCACCATTTAACTTAGAAGATAACAAATGTTATATCCTTGATTTTAAACTGATCACTTTTAAAAAATAAAGATTTTCAATTAGGATATACTTCATAATTAACATATATGAACCTTCCTATATACTAGTTAAACCATCGTTATTTGTAATCAAACTTTATTTTTGTTTTTGTTAAGATAAATAAATTTTCAAAAAATTCAATTTAATAACCACAATCCTATGTTCAAAAATAAATCAAAACGCTTTAAACAAATTTGAGAATTTTATTTAAATTTTGGAAAGAAAATGTAAAAATAAACCATGAAAAATTAAAAATGAACATGAGAGTCCCCCCACCAAACTTGATTTTGACTGTGTCCCCACAGTCAACCCAAGTGAAAGAACAAAAATAAAAATATGACCTATATTTACATGAAAATGATAAGATTGTTATTTACACGATAGCAAAAAATATACCGTTAAAGAGTAAATAAAATGGTCTTCCAATGACCGATTCATTTGTCTCGTCAAGTATGCAAGACATAGCTTAAGCGTAGAAAGCCAAATCACAAAAGATTTAAAAGTTGAATTTTGATTTGGAAAAGCGAATGTCGTTTTATTAAAAATCATATGAGCTATTTTATTTTCGATGATTTTTGGAGTAGATATAACGATTGATTGAAGTTCAAGTTTATTTTTACAAAATTGAAATTCAAGCTCATCATTGAAAACATTTTCAGAGTTATTGATTTCAAAATTAAAATGGTGATTTAAATCTTCCCCTTCGGCATGCAACAACTCGTCATCGAAAGGTTCAAAAAATTTATGCTCATTGAATTCATCTTCCTTTGTTGAATATTCACAACTTCATCGCATAAATCATTTTCAAAATCCAAAGTTGTTGTATTCAAATTTTCAACTCGAAAAAAGAAAGATCGAATTTTAAATCAAGTTTCTCACCCTCAAAAGAATTGAAATCCAACTCAATTACCGTATTTTCAACAACTTCATTAAGATTTTCATTTTCATTTTCAACATTTGTTATTTGAAGATTTTCGAATTGGGTAAAAGGTGGATTATTATTCGAATCATCACACGTTGGGATTTGGTTTTGTTTTTCACGTTGTTTCATATATGTTTCGAACAACAAATCTGTGTGATCATTGTAAATTTCATCCATTTGCTCAACAAAATCCAATTTATAATTATTAACTTGAAGATTTTCAATTTGGACTTGTTGAGAATAAAAAATTTCACCATCGATAAATGGTGGATTATAATTTAATTCTTCACACGTTGAGATTTGATTTTGTTTCTCACGAATTTTTTTGTAGGTTTCACGCAACAAATCCTCATAATCTTTTTGCATTTACTCAACTAAATCAAATTCATGATTATTAATTTGAGAACTTTCAATATGAATTTGTTGAGAACAAAAGTTGTCAATTGCACCAAAATTGAAACTATTCTCATTGCCAGAATCATTTGAAAAGTGATTCGCATTTCCATTGTGATTTTGAAATTCATTTTGGAGTTCGAAGTTGAATTAGCATAGGCTATTATCAAAATCATTAGAATTCGAATGTGAATTCAAATTTTGATTATTTTGAAAACCTTGACTTGAACAGTTGCACAGATATGAATTACACAATCATTCATGTGATTTTTTTGTTCACGTAAAGATTCAATAGTTTTAATGCACTTTTCAAGAGTTGAGGGTTGACCGTTATTTTGAATATTTTGTGGTTCAAAATTCGAACCGTTTAAACAATAGTTATTGTTGAAATATCCATAAGAATTTGAAGTGAAATTATATGGATTATATTGATTTTCACAACTATAGTAAAATTCATTTGAATATGGAAATTCAGACATTTTCAAGAATGTTTTTCTCTTTTTCTTTGGACATTTTTTTATAAAGGAAAAATATTTACTAAAAGAATTTATTTAAAAAGAGAAATCTGCTTATTGTTTTTTTTGGATTTCCATAAAAAAAATTGTTTTTGCAAAGTTTTTTATTTTATTTTTCTAAAAAAATGTAACTAATTTTTTTTTGGATTTTGATTTGATTGAAAAATTCAAATGAAAAGGATGTAAACTAAGTTAAGAAATATTTACAATTTTTTTAGTTTTGGATTTTGAATTTTTTTTTAGATATGCATAAACTACTACAACTAAATGAATGTGAGGGTTTAGTTAAAAAAATTCTAACCTAAGTTAGCTTCTAACCCGAAATTGTATAATCACACTTTGTCTTAAATCAACAAGATAATTCTCAGCCAGGTAACGGGCAGGATTTATCGGTGCACCATGAATCAATGTAGCAATGCGGCTAAAGGTTTAAGTACCTTCAGAGAAACAACCACTATAATATTTACGAATTACAATAATATTTATAAATGATTATTGCTCTGCCGTAGCCTAAACGCGAAGAAATTAAATAGTCGAAAGAAGACAATTTATCAATATACAATTAAACGTTATCGATATCTAACCGTTATTATTAATCAAAAATTCCAGGATGAAATGAAAAGCAGAAATTAAACATTTATTAACGATGCAACTATGAATGGATTTTTTTTTATAAAATGCAAGCAACCAACAATGCAAAGCAACTAAAATAAGAGATGAGAGCACGATACCAGAGCGTGCAAAATTATTAACAATTTATTTAAAGCGGCGACTTTTTTTTATAAGCAAGCAAGCAATTTATTTTTGGCGAGCACTTTTACCACTTGTAACCTGAAATTTAAACAAAAAATATGCAATCGTTTTTCTAACTTTTTATATAATGATGGAAATTAAAAAAAATTAAAACAAGAACAAAACAAGTGAAAACAAAATAAATGAAAACAAGACAAATTCAAACTTTTTTTCTTTTTTTTTAGAGAAAAAAAGGCAAATGAAAACAAATTTAAACTACTAACTAAATAATTAAAATGATCAAAGAAAAAGACAAAGGAAAAGGCATAGAAATTTCTCTTTTTTTTTAACTTGAACTAAAAGAGCAAACGGACAAAACAAAGAGAGAGAAAAAACAATGAAATCAATCTCAACTTTCAACTCAACCCAATTTTTCTTCTCTTTTTTTTTAAACGATACAGCCAACAAACTACTTAAGGGCATCTCCAATCGTCCAATTACTTGCTGAATTTGCGCAAAAAAAATACCCAGTCGTTCAATTCAACCTTAATATTAAGGTTAACGTTCAGGATCCAATTCAAGATCCTGAACTGGGCTTGGGCACCCATTTAATGGGCGCCCAACCCCCCCCCCCCAAATTTCCATCCCTACCAGCCATATTTCCCTCCCTTTTCACCCCTAACGGCTATAAACGGTCATATTTCAAATTACAACGGCTATAAACGGTCATATTTCAATTACAACGGCTATAAACGGTCATATTTATGATTTCACTACATATATCAAAATGTTATCTAGATTGTAATACACACATCTCTTCTTCTATTACAATTTTATTCTCAATTCCTTAATATTGAAAGTATGTCTCATCCGTTTCAATCATATACCGAAGCGATGAATATGGATAGCTGGGATTTAGATTCTCAACCCTTTCAAAATGGAATTCCCCAAACCGCCCCCCTCTATCGTTCCATTCTTCTGCTTCATGGTCTGGCGATGAAGATAAGGATTTGTGTTATATTTATTGTCATTTTTCTAACGACTCGGTAAAGGGGAACGACCAAAGTGGAGAGGCGTTTTGGGCAAAAGTCATGAGTGCGTACAATAAAAAACATGTTGAAAAGACGAGATCAATGTCTGCAATCACGGGTCGTTTTGGGAAGATTAATCGACAAACACAATTTTACGAGTCGCAGATCCACAAAATAAGAACAGCAAATCCAAGTGGAATGGGCGGCGAAGCTGAATTGGTAGCGTTTTGTAAAATCACATTTTTAATTTACATTCATTTCTTATCACTTTGTTAATATTTGATTTTGTTTTTCTGTTTCTGTAGAAGACAATGGCGAACGATCAGTTCTTGAAATTATTTCCAAGAGAAAATGGTACAAAGAAACCCCACTACTATCAGTTTGCAAACTGCTATGACCTGCTTGTTAGTCAACAAAAATGGAACTCAAACACCGCAAAAGGCTTAAGAGATGTGCAGACGAAGTCAAAGGGGAAGAAAAAAGCAAGTAGATCTACTTACAATTCTAGCCCAGGCAATTCTTCTCATATGGCCTCAAATGAATGCCAAGATATCGAAGACGAAGAAGTAGTTCCCGCATTTGATGAGGACGCTAGACCGATGGGTCAACAAGCAGCTAAGAAGAAAATTGCTGTTCAATCTCAAATCGATTCTCGTTTAGCCCTAATGCATGAAAAACATGCGAGAGAAAATGCAGAACGTCAAAAAGAAAGCGCAGAAAAGCTTGACGTGTTAAAAGAATTGACTGAGATTGAGAAGGGTCGTTTGGAGCTAGAGCGGCAACGCCAAAAGACCATAGTAATGGAAAAGGATGTCACCGGAATGGATCCAATTACATTGCAATATTAGATGGAGTACAAACAGCGCATTGTTGAGAGTAGATCTGGAACAAAACATATGTAGTTGACGTATTAATTTGATATTTCTAGTTATTGCAGTTTACATTTCCATGTACCTTCAGTTCATTTAGGTAATCAAGTGTTATTTTCGGTTTAACAATATTTAATGGTATATCATTTTTTCGATGCATTGTGTATATGCTCGTAATAGATTTACTTCATCAAACATAAATGACATTACAAACATGATAATTGAAGCATTACACACTTCGTTATAGAAATAAAAAAGGCAAACATATGTAATTAAACAAAGATCCACCATCTTCAACTACTGATTTCCATGAGAATTCCAAATATGCTCCATTAAATCCCTTTGGAGTCTATTATGAATAGCTGCATTACGATATACCTCATGATGATCATTATGAATTACGTACTGTTCTTCATTTCGTAACGTGGTTGTGTGAAACAATTCGGGTGGTTGTCTTGCCCCCTCATACTCGAAATCAGGATAATCCATACCGCGTTCATATTCAATGATCATGTTATGGAGAATTATACAACAGAACATAATTGTAGCTATTTTTGATCTCTTCCATAATCTACATGGATTGCTTACCATTGCAAATCTTGCTTGAAGGACCCCAAACGCCCTTTCTACGTCCTTCCTTTGTCCTTCCTGCATCGCAGCAAATTGTTTCTGTTTTGCCGTCATTGGGTTTGCAAATGTCTTCACAATCGTACTCCATTTGGGATAAATTCCATCTCCTAAATAGTATCCATGGTCATATGTGTTCTGACCAAGAGTAAATGATACGGGGGTTGACTTACCTTGCGCCAAATCGTTGAACAAATGAGATCGTTCGACAACGTTTAAGTCATTAAGAGAACCTGGCATTCCAAAGAAAGCATGCCAGATCCACAAATCATGAGAGACAACTGCTTCTAAGATGATTGTTGGTTTTTTTTTCCTTGCCGTTATATGCTCCGTGAAAAGGTTTTGGACAGTTCTTCAACTCCCAATGCATACAATCTAGACTTCCAAGCATTCCAGGCCAGCCCTTGCTTTCATGCATTTCACGCAAGCGAGTTACATCTGCCTCGTTTGGAGGTCGAAGATATTCCGTCCCATAAATGTCCACAACTGACTGGCAGAAGTGATCTAGGTTTTCCAATGTCGTACTCTCTGCAATACGATATGCATCGTCAAGGGCATTGGCGGGTGTACCGTATGCTAACATTCTCAAAGCTGCAGTCATCTTTTGATGCCCACTCAAACCATGTTTTTTTGCGGCGTCCTGCTTAAAAACAAAATAATTATTATTCTGCTGAATACTTTCGAGAATTCTTATGAATAATGGTCGACTCATTCTGAATCGTCGTCTGAATGTCTCTGGACCGTAAGTTGGATCACGGGCAAAGTAATCTTGCAGTAGTGTTTTGTGAAATGCTTGCTGGTTACGGTTGATATATTTCCTACCCACTACGGAACCACCATGTTTTCCAGAAGTTGATCCGTATGCTTCACGATATATCTCCATCAATTCCTCCTCCTCATGTTGATGCGCTAACGCATACGCTTCTTCTTCAGAGTCACTGTCGCAAAGCAATACAGCTTTTAGTAAATTTCCAGACATTGTTTGATATTTGAGGATAGTTGTCTGATATTTGAATGTTTTGTTAGAGTAAATTGTGGTGAACAAGTATGACATCTATATGGTTATATATATATATATGACCAAAACTTGAGTGGATAGAGGGTGTGTCAGTGTGCGGTCTAATCACGTACTGTAGCTACGTTCGTTTGCTGATCAAGATTCTCTGCTATGTCTAGATTATACGTACTGCATGGTCTCCCATCGTCTCATCCTAGGGAAGTAATGCTCAGCAGCCTGACTAGCCGTGTCCTGGATGCGGGGATGCATGTTCGCCGTGTACTCGTAGTACCATAACGGCAAAATATACCAAAAAGCATACATCTGCCTGACATCGCCAAGCGCAAATGAATCTAGAGCGGTATATAGGGTGCCTAATATCGCCGTGCCCCAGTCGATAGTATGTAGCTGGTCTAATCGGGCAAGGGAAGCTAAATAGCCAAGTCTAACCGTACCTTTTTGGTTCGAAAAAAAGGTCGAACCAAACAGGTACAACAAAAATGCTCTAGTAACTGCATCCATCATATCGGCTCTAGCTATATAACTGGTGATGTAATGCTTCAAGTACGTCAACTTAACAGAACCACTAGAGACGCGGGTAACATCTATCAGTGGTAAAAAAACAGTATACAAATTGGGCGACTCGTATAAATCATCGAATGGAAAAGGTCGAAGACCCTGTCATCCAATCTCAATCCCAGTGAACATGTAGAAATCAACTGGGGTGATACCAAGCTCAAAATCTGAAAAATGAAACGTATGCGTGGTGGGCCACCACCTCTCAGCTAATGCCTGGATGAGAGGTCGATCAAAGGACTGAACCGGCCTAATCGACAAACATAGACCAAAAGGGCTAGCCTGTAGCCTCTCAATAATAGGACCAGGAAGATAGTCATAAAACTGGGTAATGCACTTAGCCCGACTACCCCGACAGTGAATGTAATGGTCCTATAGATAGTTAATGAAACAACAATTTTTGATAGCATAAGGGTTATTTAATACGAGTATGTAATGTACAAATTAAAATAACAAGTTATAGTAAAGGGTTGATTAATACCTGTATGGTCGTCAAAGCGGTTTCGGCTCTATGCCGATAGCCATCTGGCAGCTCATGTAGAACACGTAGATCGTCTGGTGAAACTCCAGGCGGTGGCGGAACGTGTAGTGGTCCTGCTTGCTCCTCTGGATGTCTCTGAACCGTTCTTCGGGCGATTTTGGTTGGACGAGGCGGCATTTTGGATAAATTTTCTAATTTTCAAAAAAATTTCAAAACGAAAAGTGAAGAGAAATGAGGGGGAAGGGGCGGTGCCCATTTTATGGGCGCCTTTCCTCAGGCACCCATAAAATGGGCGCCTAAGGGTCAGGCGCCCATTAAATGGGCGCCTGGCCATTGGGCATGCCCACCCAATTACGGGCTGAATATTCAGCCCGTAATCGATTGGAGATGCCCTAAGTAACCCAACTCAAATGCTAATGCTTGTAAACGAACACAGTTACTCAGTAAGCTCACAATCGAAGTCACATTAATTTCCCAAAAATTCAGCTGCGGTCTCACACTGCAACTCAAAATCGAAAATCAATCTCACAATTGCTAATCTAAACAAGAATCAAACTGCGGTCGTAGGTGAATTTGTTTCAGGCGATTCGTGGTTTGCGATTAGATTGGTGAGGAGATTCGAGTAAAGATGGTCAAGTGGCTGCAGGCATTTAATGATGCTATTTCAGGTGAAGGAAGTGGCTTGGTCTGAGTTTATGGTGGTTGGTGATTTTATAATTCGATTTGGGTTATTTTTTGGGTTTTGGTGGTTCAACTTCGATTCTCGAGTCGATTGGTTGATGGCAGGAGTTCGATTCAAGATTGCGGTGATGAGAAGTGGTTATAGCAGTGCGGTTGAAATGGTGAGGTTGTTTGGTGGATGGTGTAGGTGAGTTTATGGAATGGTTACTGCTTGTATGTCAGAGGATGTTGATGATCAAAAAAGACAGTAAGGTGTTTTGGATCAGGTAGGTGAATGAACTGTGGAGGTGAATGAACTGTGGAACTATGAAGTTAGGTGGACTGGTAGGAGTGATAGGGTGATGCTTGATGGTGGTTTCAGTAGGCAGAAGTAAGAATGATCATGTGAGAAATAGACAGAAGTGGAGTGGTAGAATGATGGTATGTAGGCAGTGTGTATTTGATGAAGGAGTAAGAGGTTGATTGTAGTTTGGACGAGGAATAGGCAACACTGTGACAGTGGTATATGGACAGTAGAAGTTGATGATGTTTGAGCTTGATGAGGTGAGTTTGAACAGTGAAGTCTATGAGGAGTATGGTAGGTGTATATGTTGATAGTGTCGGTGGCAGCGGTAGCAGTGGTCACAAATGGAGGACGTCGTTGTTGATTGTGATTGTTTAAGGTTGTAGTGTGTATTGACTAGTTATGGTGATTAAATTTGTTGCAAGGCAGTGGTTACTACAGATGGGAAGGCAGAGGATATTCTGGTGACTGCTGCGGTGATCAGTGAGCAAAAACACTGTCTTCTTTTTTGTATAAAGGAGAGATGTTGTTGGCTGTGGAAATTAAAGTCAGTTGTAATAGCAGTTGAACGTGGAGCAGTGGTGGTCTTGATGGCAAAGTGGAATGTTGGTATGTGCAGTGTATGAAGGTGTTCAAGTTAGAGGAGGTTGAAGCAGTTGAAATGTGTATGTGCTTGTTGTCAGTTATGGTGGTGCGTTGTATGGATCCAAAGTTATTGTGTATGTATGGCAGGTTGATGTAGAAGCAGTTTTGATGGAAGTTTTGAACTAGTAGTGTGATTGTGGTATGTCGATGATTAGGAGAGGATGGTGGTGTGTTAAGCAGAGGGAAGGCTGTTGATTGTGGTTTGGGTAAAACTGACAGTGGAGTGTCTTGGCAGTTTGAAGTATAAGTGCAGATTTTTGTGATGTTGCAGTGTTATGTTAGGGAATAAAGTTTGTCGTGATTTGAAGAGGTAAGAAGATGGGTGGAAAGGTCAGATGGTTTGATGATGACCAGAGAGAGGTGGCAGAGTATTGTACGGGGGGGAAATGGTCAATTGTAAATTGTGACAGCGCACATGCACAGGAAATTGTATGTAAATGAAACATAATTGAGATGTAATTGAAAATTTGTAAATGAGATGTCAAAATTGAAGAAATGCAATGTTCTTTTTTTCTAAGACGATTGTTGTTTGTTTATTTTTAAAATGCAATGCAAACAAAAAGAAAACAAGCACACAAAAATCAAACATAAACGCAATTTTTTTTAAATGTAAACACACACAAAATAAGAACACACAAAAATCAAAGAAAAATAATTCGAACAATAGAAAATTAAAATCAAGACAATTTCTCGGCTACGGCGCCAAAAACTTGTTTAACGGCGGTTTTTCTATCGGTTTAGAAAATCGTCGATAAATTTTGAATTAAAATTAACCGCAAGCGTACGGCGTACAATCAGTACCACTACAAAAGACACACTGTTTAGCGACGCCAAAAAGCCGTTGGCGGCCGCCACTAGCCATCGCGAGCCATCGCTAAAAGCCGTTGCAAAATACCTCGTTGCAACTAAAAAAAGCGACGGCCTTAGCGACGGCTCCGTTGTTCAATTTGCAACGGCTTGTAACGGCTAAGTGTTCACGTGGAAGCAACCGTTGGTTTGTTGGTTTCCCATGTTGTTGATGCAAACTGTTGCAAATCATTGCAAATTGGCCATTGCTAGCCGTCGCTTATTTTGATCAAATGGTCGTCGCTAACCGTTGCAAACCTGGAATATTTTTCCAGCCAATTTGCAGCACCTTCAACCCTCAATCTCAATCAATTCAAATAATATAATTCCAGCATTCCACACATATAATACCATTCCATCGTACCATATAATCAATATCAACACAACCAAATCATCAAATATTGCATATTCTAACATATATTTACAAAATCATATAAGAAAATCAACATAACCAAATATGGAAATCCACCAAACCAAACCACATTGTCCAAGTATCAATCACAACAACCAAAATATCAAACCCACCAAAACACTAAGTATCAATCATAACATCCACAGTACCAAATGTCAAACCCATCATAATATGTACACACAGACACACACACACACAGACACACACACACACACATATATAAAGCGTACCCATCAAAACAAACCAGCTAAGCATCATCGTCATCTGCACCTCCTTCTCCGGGCATTGACCCATGCTCCTGATAAAACGCAGCATTACGCTCATCTATCTGTGTCGCCAACTGGCTCTTTCGCCAATCATTAAGCTCATCCAATTGTGTTTGCATCCGAGCAATCTCTTCCTCATCTATGGATCTCCTATATGCCCTTTGAAAATTAAGAGGCTATAAAATAATTCAAGTGAATAAGAAGTTCATGGCATACGATAACAATAAGAAAACTCAAGTTATTGGTAATAAACTCAAGTGAATAAGAAGTTCATGGCATATAGGTTTCTACTGTGTAAACATTGAGTACATACCATATTGCCGAAACTGTGACGCCTGTTTCGACTTGTCGATTCAATGATTGAATCCCATATCCGATTAGACTCATCAACCGTAAGCGACTCCCGTCCACTCGCTTGTATCGCTCGTGCATACTTTGCGTTATATCTCTCCTACAATTACGAATAGATATTTGACACAATTGCTATACAATTTACGTATTTACTGTGAAATAAACGAATATGAAATATTTTCATTACAGAAATAAACATATTTACCATTACAGAAGCAGCCTTGTCGTCCGACCAATCATATGAAACATTCTCATCCTCATCTGTATGCTCCACTGCATGTGTGACTCTGGAAACCTCAGCCGCTGTGGGCTCCCTATCATATTTTGCCTACTGAATATATACAAGAATAGATTATATTGATAATTTGCATGAGTATATACAAGAATAGATCATATACAAGAATAGAATATATGGTAAAGAGAGACTAGTAAAAATATACATCCATAGCATAAATATTGGTTAATTTATTTACCAATTCCCTCTTATGTTGTTGGAAGGATTTCGATCCACCACGATGTAAAGCGGGATTTTTGTTCCTATTAGCCTTGTTTCTTGCCGACAATTCCTATTAGTTTATACACACTATTAAGCAAAATAATTCAACACATTTAAATGTAAAAATATAGTGACAATATAACTTACTTTGAATGCTTCAGATTCTCAATATTGTTGGAATCCAGCCAAAATATCATTCCCCATCCAACTTGGCTTTTTCCCTGAACTCTTAGCCCTTGACAGAGTCTCTCTGTAATTTTTTCGCATCTTTTTATTTCAATGATTTACAAAAACATCGATATCCTGCGGATCCACACGTACAGCTGCCTGCATATTGAATTACCATATATGTTATGTAAAAGTGATTGTATAATCAAAAAACAATCAACAGAATAGAATACGTAAAACTGATATCATAAGGCATGATGGCATATTGTTTTTGGTTTCATATAAGGCATAATTATATATTACAAAATTGTATTTACCATAAGATCAGCCCATATTGCGTTTTTTATATGTGTTGGGATGTTATCCCACTGAGGCCAACATCCAGACATCCTACTTTTGTATGCCTCCTTCGATACTTGTAAAATGAAATCGGACGGCTCCACCTCGAACCCTCTATAGAAATGTTGATGTATATATTCAATATATTTCATACAATATAATTCAAATAAGTTTGATACATACCCAGCACTTTTCGGAACTATCTCCGCAACTCGACGGAGATCTGGCTCAGAGGTACTCGGACTTGCTCCAAGTGAAGGTGACCGAGATGTACTACGTCGATCACGTCGTCTACCAGACATAACTGACAAATATATATATAATATCACACACTGCTTAGAAAAGAGCACTGATAACATAAGCATCACATAATCATTAATCAATGTCACATAATCATTAATCATCGCATAATCATCACATAATTATTAATCAAGTGATAATCATCACATAAGCATACTCTGCACATAATCATCGAAAAAAGCTTACGTGAAAAGAATAATGCATAACTCAGAATGATACAGATTATATATAGTCATCATTATTATTACATAGCTCAGAATATTACAGAACATAGTCATTATTGTTAATACATAGCTCACACTAATATAACAAGTGATGCCATCTATGATCAGTCTTCGTCATATTCTGATTCAGACTCGGTCCCGTACTCTATATCATTTTCTTTGATACTTACAAATGCATCTATTAAAACATTCGATTCATCAGTCAATGACCCTACATCAATGTCATCGGTTATCACTATTTCAGTATTTTGCTCGAGATCCGCTTGATACGCTGCTTCATCTGGAATATCATTTCCATCAAATGTATATCTTGCCTTCGTTTTAAAAACAGCCCACCAGTCTGCTTTATCTTTTTTTAAGGACAGATATGGAGCAAAATAAACTTATAAAGTTTGCTTAGATAATACTAAAGGATCATACTTATAGTAATGCGACGTATGCCTTATTTCAATCAGCTTATAATCTTTGTGCATGTTAATTCCAGAGCCAGGAACATTGCTAAATCAGTTGCTTTGAATAAAAAAAACTTTCTCTGCAGGTTGTATATAATATGTCAACTCTAAAACTTGTGTTAAGATGCCGTAAAAATCTTTTATATGCTCCACTGGATCATCACTTCCTTTGCCAAATACACCACTGTTATATGTTAATTTTTCATCCCGTGATCTTTGGTGTTGAATTTAAATCCATTGACGAAGAATATTGGATAAGTCTTGACATTTCGGTTTGGTACGATAGCAAGATGTCGTAATCCTTCGTCAACAACACAGTTTTCTGTATCATGAACATAGTTTGAAAACCATCCAGCAAATTGTTTACTGAGATCACCAAATGGATGTTGCGATTCGTATATGCTGCAAATATGTATTATATTCCTTTATAATTAATATATACATGTATAATTGAATTATATATGAATTCATAATTACCTGACAAATGGTGCAACTTCGACACAATTTAGAAGAACATATGTGTGTGCACATGGTAATCTCTATCATCTAACCATATTTCCACACATTTTCCAGCTAATCTTCCATGTTGTCTAAAAATAGATAACATTGTTTGAGAAGAATCCTGCTCAATAGTTTCTTTATTACGGGAAACAATTTCGAACGATAAGTTCACATCGTTACTAAAGTAATGTGAGAAAAAAATGAAGCTTCTTCTTCATGGTATGATTTGCAAATCGAACCTTATACTCGTGTTTTTTGTCTAATTTTTTCTTCAAATGATTCAGGTACCTAAAACAAAATTAATTAAATTTATATGGTGGTAAAAAAACCGAAATTAATTAAATTACCTCTCAAATGGATACATCCATCCATATTGCACAGGACCACGAAGGAGTGCTTCAGATAGAAGATGAACAGGTAAATGCTCCATTACATTAAAAAACCAGGCAGAAATATTTTCTCCAGTTTGCATAGAAGTACAGGGATTTCCGCTTGAAGTTTACATATACGATCTACCTTTAACGTCGTAGAACAAAGTTGTTTATAAAACATACTTAATTTTGTTATAACACTCCATATTTTTGTAGGCAGCAGTTCTTGAAAATCACGAGAAAAAAATACTCCATCATAATGTGGAAATTGTGGCTTTTCATCCCACTCAATTTGCTGTTTTTAAAGTCAACACGTCTACGGAGGTTAGAAGAAATCCCACCAGGACATCTAAGTCCTTCCACCCACTTTAGAACGAGTTTTACTTGCTTATTGTCTAGCTCCTAGCATGCTTTGGGTTTCTAATTATCATCGTATAATTAAAGTTCGGGCCGCTTACAAAAGTGTAATATATCACGTCTTGAATTTGCATCGTCCTTGGTTTTCCCCTTCACATTCAAAATTGTATTAAACACGTTGTCAAACACGTTTGTTTCGTTGTGCATGACGTCAATGTTATGTCGGAGTAGGAGATTTTTCCATTACGGTAACTCTCAGAATATACTTTTCTTGCACCAGTTATGAATGTCTGATTTACCTGGAATTTCAACCTGTACCCAAGTTTCATATATCTTTGGGTAGTCTTTTACAATTTCATATACCTCTTCACTTGTCCAAACCTTAGGTGGTGGTATACTCTCTACTCTGTTAGCTTTAAAGTTCTTTTTATCCGTTCTAAATTTATGATTGATCTATAGAAAACACCGATAATAGTCAAACCAAGAAATTTTCTTTCCATACTTTAATGAAAATGCTTGTGTTTCATCCATACAATAAGGACAAGCTAGACGTCCAGATGTGCTCCAACCTGAAAGCATGCCATACGCGGGAAAATCAGTAATAGTCCATAATAAAGAAGCAAACATATGAAAATTCCTTTTCCTCGAAATGTCGTACGTTCCAACTCCTTCATGCCACAGTGTTTTCAACTCATCGATAAGTGGTTATAGATAAACATCAATTCCTTGTGTTGAATCATCGAGACCGGGAACGACAATCGTTAGAAACACGTATGAAGTTTTCATATACATCCATGGGGGTAAATTATAAGGAGTAATAATAATAGGCCATGATGAATATTTACTACCAAACTGAGAAAATGACGAAAATCCATCCGTACATAAGCCAAGCCTAACATTACGGCTCTCTGCCGCAAATACAGGATAAGTCTTATCAAAATGTTTTCATGCTTCTACATAAGATGGATGTATCAAAGTTCCTTCTTCTAGTGTTCTCACACTGTGCCATCGCATATGACATGCTGTAGCAGTAGATGCATATAAACGTTGAAGTCTGGGAGTGATGGGTAAATAATGCATCCTCTTATATGGAACTTCTTTCCTTTCTTTTTTCTTGGTTTGTATCTTTCCTCGTCACATATTCTGCATTTAGTAAGATGAGCGTCTTCTTTCCAATACAGCATGCAACCTTTTACACATGTATCTATCTTCTGGTACGGCAATCCAAAAGCGGACATAAGTTTTTTTACTTTACAATGACTATCACACATCAAATTATTAGGTGGCATGTGTCGTTTTGCAGTTTGTACAACTGCTGTAAATGCAGCTTCTGTAAGATTAAATTTCGATTCCATAGTGATGTATTCGACGGTTACAGATAATTTGGTTCCGCTTGTACATCCATCCCACAATGGCCTCTTAGCAGAATCCAATAAATCATAAAAAAATTTAGCTTCCGCGGTCGGCTCTTCGTCAACATTTTCGTTCCCATCATCACCTTGGTCAAAGGTAGGAAACATTGATCGTGCAGCATCTTGCACCATGCTTTCTATAGGATTGGTCATAGTATTATCGTCCTCTAACACTACAGGATTAGGTGTCGGTTGAACAAGTTCTCCATGATGATCTCATAAGTAATAATTCGGCACAAAACCAAATTTTTACAAATGTACTTCTACTACATCTGGTTTCCA
Source organism: Allium cepa (assembly GCA_030765085.1). Classification (NCBI taxonomy): domain Eukaryota; kingdom Viridiplantae; phylum Streptophyta; class Magnoliopsida; order Asparagales; family Amaryllidaceae; genus Allium; species Allium cepa. Next base: position 587,164,020 of record CM060940.1, read on the forward strand.
ATGCTTCAGATGTTTGCACTTACTACACGGACAACGAATGTTTACGTTATTTCCATTATTAGATTGAGAAAATCTAATAAATACGTGTACATTGTTACAGAAACGTTCTTTTATTGATCCTTTCATACCTTTTCGAGGTTCATACATCTAACTATGATCGAGAAAATAATCGAACATATTTCCTGATTTGTAAAATGTAGGTTAGAAGATTGAATAACACACTTCATATTAAAGTCTTGTAAAAATTCATATATAACCCTATACTATTTTAACAAATTCAAATAAATACTGCATTCAAATTTTCAATTCTTAAGTTTATTTTTTTTTACTTTGACGGCCGGTTATCCTACTTCCCATTACAAACACAATAACGTAATCAAATTTTATAAATCATTTTAGGTTAAACGATTCTAAAAAAAATAGGCAGCACTTCCCTTTTTTCCTGCATCGTACAAAAATGCGTGTACACAGGGAAAAAAGAAAGTGCCATCGAAATTTTCTGAACCGTTTAAACTGAAATGATTTATAAAATATGATAACTTTATTATGTTTGTAACTTGTCCAAATACTAGGACAAATCCAACAAATGTTGTATCAGATGAATATAGATGTCCGTTCTGTGGAAAAACGAATATCCATATAACGATCATATACAACACTTTTCAGATGGGGCCGAAAATTCTTTAAGGGTTTTACATAAATAAAGCACAAATTAAAAAATATTAATATTGATCTGTAGTGAAATAATGATCTTAAATTTTTTAGTAACGTAGCCAAATAGAATTCGTTTAATTATGAATCAAAATCCATGAGAACTATCAGTAACTCGGAAAATATTTCTTATCTCACAAATGGGAGCTATGAGTTACCATTTTAACAACTACAAAAACTATTTTATATTTCATTTAACTATTTAAATATTTATTAATTAAATCTAAAATTTTAAAACGTATTTTAACTTTTGTTTAACTACATCAATTTTAATTAACGATTTTGTGAACTAAATAAGTAGTTAGCACTTACAGCAATATAACAAATATTCTCGTAAACTTATCAATAAACATATTATTCAATGATCATGTACTATTTTTTGGATTCTAAATTCGCCATAATTTTTAACAACAAAGTGAACAATAAATTCACTAATTAATACCACCAAATCAACACTAATTATCATCACGTAATACGCAATAATCACCATTTTCAAACACATAATCAACTAATTTTCTAAACTAGGTTTACCATTGTATACCCAATTCAAATAATAAACTATATATCATAAACTAATAACATATATTCAACAATTCCAAACTCCTAAATCATCCAATTTCAAATCCCTAAATCATCAACTAATTCAATTTAAACCTAAATTAAACAAAGATAATAGAAAATAGGAGATACCTGCAAGTTTGGAGAGGTTCAAATTAGCGATAGAAGGTTGCGACGGCTTCTGGTGGCGGGTGGCGGCGGCTGGTTGCGGGAGGGAGGAGAAGGAGCTGAGAGAATTTGGGGATGGAAATGAAATGTTCCTCTCGGTTGCAGATCTGTATATTCGCGACAAGCGACGACCGCTTTTTTTAGCCGTCGTTAGGCTCTGTCGCTTTACGAGCCGTTTCTAGTAGTGTACGTGGTGATCGATATATAGGGAATTGTTTAGATTTTTAAAATTCTATTCAATCAAATTAAACCAAGATTTGAGAATGTGTTAAGCTAAAAAAATTTTAGAAACTAACAAAAGGTATAATGGATAAAAATATGAGAGTCTGAAGGCAATTTAAAGATAAATCCACTCTTTAGATCATATAACTCAACAAAATGAAATTATGATCTCTCTTTTGGTCATTAGTGAAATTAGTTGATGTACTTATCAGAAGTATGGAATATTTATGCTATTAATTAGCTCAATATAGACCATCAAACTACAACACAACCACTAAATCATTTTTAATTCTCATGAAAATGTCAGTGAACTTGAAAATAAAATCTATTTTAAACATGGCCTATTAACTATTAATTAGCAATATGGACCATTCAATTTTGATTTCAACATTGACTTCATTACCATAATCATACGTAGATGAAGAAGGTAGTTTGTGTTTGTTTAAGCATAGTCTATTTGGTGTCAACAACATCAGCTATCAAATTCAAAGCTAAAAAAACAATATATAATCCATTCATGCATTTCCATTAAGCACAAAAAGAGAACAAAAATGATCAAAATGTTAAAGCTACATGATTAAGAGAGCGTCATTACCCTTAAATTAAAGAGATTTAGCCTCTCATATTTGTTATCATATCAACAATTGTAGCATTCAACATAAATAAAATCAAAAAGAAAACGAGAGTTAAAATAAAAGAAGAGCTAATTAAAATGAAATAAAAACTAATCTACTTGCATGAGAAATAAACTGCACTACTAGCACGAAAGAAAAGAGGCATATAAATAGAAAAGAACACTAATTAACATTGCATAAAAAAAAGAATTACATGAATGAAAAATTGGCTTAGTAACCATGAAAAGGGAAAGAGAACTTGTCTTTTATTTTTGAGCCTAAACAAAACTTAGGAGGCTAAGAGGAAGAGGGAATGGTTACATGAATATATGCGATATTTATACATGATTTAAAACTCTAATCCATTTTTTGAGGAATACCCAAACTATCCCTCTAGGAAATGTGGTGACCAAGTAATCATTAGCATCAAATAATCATCCACTAAGTGTGCATTTAACTTTAATGGTCTTTTGGCATGTGCATTAACTCTTAATGGTAGATCAAGGTAAGTGGGTAGGTGGGGTCCTCCATATTCATGAGTTTGAATTATATCCATCATCATTTGCTTGTGTTCTCTTGTGCATGTATATTTCTTTATGAAACCTCTTCCGTTTGAAGCCAAATTCCTACAAAATAATATAGAAATTTCCAAGTAAATTTTCACACATTAATATATGCACAAAAATGATCATTTTGCCCCTATATGAAGATGAATATATGATGATTTGCAATAAATTTGAATTTTGGTTTAAACATGTTAAAATACCCGATATGATCATTTACTTAATTAAATTAGATTAAATATGGTGGTAAAAATATGCACATTTACGTGTACATCATTTAACTCGTTGAAATAATAGTTATTTATAGAGTTGAAGGGATTTGGTTAAAGGGTATGATAATCCTCCATTGCTGAAGGTCATATCTGAAGGAGGAAGAAGAATCACGATTGTTGGAGTGAAAAGAAGTCTAAAATACATTTCAGAAATTTGAATTCAATGTATGAACTGGTTCCCCGATACGCTTCCACCTATCCACTAGTGGACGGGTCAAATTCAAATTACAGAAGCTTTAAAAGGCTTATAAAAAATATATAAAAATTATAAAAAATTTGTTTAATGATCTTTAAGAATATGAAATAATTTTGGGAGTTCTTGTGAGTTTTAACAACATACATCTAAGACAAAACGGCTCACAAATTTATAATTTTCAAGTGCTCTTTCAGTAGACGCCAATCAATGACCTTCGAAGCTTGAGCTTGATTTTCTTAAATCACGATCTTCCATTAGCGATATTTCTTCGACTAGTATAATTTTAAATTGTTGAATGAAGTTATTGTCATTAAAACTGAGAATCATAATTCTAACAATCTCCATCTTTTTGATGATGACAACTTATATATGCATTCAAGAAAAAAAATGCTTAATACAAATGATATGAATGCAGGGCTCCCTCTAATTATATGCATAAAAATAATTTAGTACTCCCCCGGAATGTAAGCGTATTGCTGATTGTATCTTCCCCTTAGCTCATCAAAAGAGAGAATAATAGTGCATAAATTAATAATGGATATCACAAAATGAACGTCACGGACCATAAACAATAAAACATATCACAAAGAACAATGAAAATTATAGAAAATACAAATGGTCACAATAGCCAAACATACAAATGTCAAGGCATGAACAATCCAAACATAAAACATATATAAAAATTCTAAATGCAAGACAAGCTATGCAAACATAAATGACAGAGTCATGTGATACAAACTAATGTAAATGATGGAACATAAAGTGAGAATACTTGAAGAAGCTACAAATTAGGGAAAATCATAATAGCTTGAAGGAGGAGTAGGATCCGACTTCATGAATCTGGTGTACTACCTACTTGGTGCTGGAGGACAAATTAGATATTCTAAAGAATGAGTAGTAGCAGCATGCGGTCTGGGTCCTCTCCCGCTATAACCCCCCGAAATGTCCAAATGTCTGAAATGAAGGACCCGCTGTCTCGGAGACATGAAGTCCTTCATTAAAATCAACCGTAGAAGGCTAGGAGACTAATGGGGGTTGAAGTGCTGCACTTGCTTCACTACTCATACCGACTCCAGTCACTAGTCCATACTGACCCGCATATTCATGTCAAAAGTGATCTAATAACTCTAAGCTCTCTTTGTTGTTCCAATTTCTCTTCACATATTGTTTGAATCAGTTGTTCTCATCTATAGATGGCAGCAAGAATACAAGCTTCTGACAAAGACGTATGCATAGGAGAGGCATGATGTGGAGAGGAAGGTCTAGGAATGCCTTCTTGAGGAAACTTGTGTATAGAAGTTTCAGTAGCAACTTCATCTAGAGTCGACGGAATTTTCAATGCTTTCAAAATTTTATGATCAAACACACTCGAGTACGATGCCTAATAGGAGTCTCGTCGTCCAATACAACACTAGATCGTTGAATAATTATCTTAATTATATTCCATATGGATTATATCTTCTCTTTTCACCTGATCTACGTCTCATTATGTTGCTTATAATTGCATTAATCCAGTTCACCCAAATATTTCCCAAAATAACATATGTGGCTTATGGACTAATGGGTATATTTCATCAAAACTATTGGTTTTTGGGATTAGATTTTGTAGTAAAATTCGAATGATAATATGAGCCAAATATGCTAAATTTGAAGCAGTCCAATTTCCACTAGTGTTATGAAGTATTTTCCACATGGAAGACTTCATAAAAAAATAATTTCATCCAGTGGCCTTTTTTTCGTTGAAATTCCTAATATTTCACGTAATTCACTTTCATTGAAAGCACTATCTACATCTTTGACGTAGTATATAGCACTAAACCATCATCATGACCAAATTTAAGATTAGCATAGAAAATTGCTATGTATCAAGGGTATAGGTCATTCTCATAACCATTCAAGTTAATAATATTTACTAACTCGACACGAGTAAACAAATTCCGAATATCATACAAATTTAGAGAGTTTAAGTTTACCGAATGCCTACCTAGATTCTCATTAAACATTAGAGCTTTGAACTTCTTGATGTACTCTCATTTATTTTTCAGCTAATTTCGAACTTCATCGGTCAATAACTCATTGATAAAACTAAAGGAAGTTGATGAGATACTTATTTTCCTCTTATCATGGCCAAAGATTTGATTTTTGTTTGAAAATTTGATGAGATTTTGAAATTTTAGGAATTGGAAATGGGGGCTAGGGCTTAAGACTTCTTTTGTGATTGGGAGAATAAAAGTGTAAGGGAGGGAAATGTTTAAAAGCGACTTTGTTATGAAATAAAAAACTATCACCGGTTTACCTCAATTGGTGCACCGGTGGGTATTTTTGTTTCAGAATTTCGTGACTAATTTGATATGTGTGTGTGTGTATTTGTGTGTGTGGTTAAATAGTTTAAAAACTTTAATTTTATGCTGAATTTTAGTTTCTATAAAAATTTAGGAAATTTTATTAAAGAACTAAGACTGTAATTTTAGTTTAAAATATGATTTATAAAATGAAAATGTGTATTAAATATATGAATATTGAAAACTAAGCGAAAAATCTTTTATATTTTCATAATCTTGCTTATGAAACTTAATGATAGATTGTATTAAAAATCTACTTTCATTAATTTTACTTTTTCAAATTTTTTGAAAACTTCCTGGAAAAATTATTGTATATGAAATCTGGAAATATAGAAAAATTATTAGTATTAAATCATATAATTTGTCAGAAAAGATTTTTAAACTATATCGTTTATTGAAAAAATTCCTATATCTCCTCATAATCTAATATATATATTTTCATTCAAAGGTTTAGTAAATATACTTGCTATTTGATTTTCAATGTTTATGAATTCTGTAGTAATATTTTCATTTTCGGAATGATCTCTTAAAAATAGTATCTTATATCAATTTGCTTAGTTGAGAATGGTTTATAGGATTTTTTGCCAATTTCATAACACCAGTGTTAATCATAGTAAATAGGTGATTTAGACATGTATACACAAAAATTATTTACTATTTATTGCATATAAATTATCCTATTGCAAGCTAAAGTAGTTGATATATATTATGCTTCACACATAGGTAGAGAGACATAGTTTTGTTTCTTACTAAACTAAGAGACTAAGGATTAACCTATAAAATGACAAGTACCACCATGGATTTTTCTATCGGTACGACATCCACCAAAATCGGCGTCACTATATGATACTAATTTGAACGGACATCCTTTATGATAAAAAAGACCGTAGTCCTTAGTTTTTAAAGCTCGTTAGTTTGACTCTTTAGGATTAGCTTGAAAACGAGGGCAAAGACACACACTCATCATTATATCGAGGCGACTCACTGTTAGATAAAGTAGTGATCCAATTATACTCCTGTAAAGTTTTCGATCGACGTCCTTACCATTTTCATCTTTATCTAGGTGAATAGTTGTACTTATTGGCGTTGGCTTACTGCTCATATTATCGATGCCAAATATTTTAGTTAAATCTTAACTATATTTTTCTTATGAAATAAAAATATATTTTATAGTTGTTTAATTTGTAATCTAAGAAAGTAATTTAATTCGCTCATATGGAACTTTTTAATTTTTTCTCTCATAATTTTAAGAAAAATCGGTATAAAGTTTTTCATTAGTTGAACCAAAGATAACACCATCAATGTATGTTTGAACAACTAATAAATTATTGTTTTCACATTTTATAAACAGAGATGAGTCAACTTTTCCAAATTCAAAACAAGAATTTATTAAATAACCTTTTAGTCTACCATACTAAGCATGTAGTGTATGTTTAAGACCATATAAAGCCTTTTTAAGTTTATAGACATGATCTGATTTTCGTGTTTAAATAAAGGTGGTTGTTCAACATACACGTTTTCTTTTATAGAACTGTTTAAGAAAGCACTTTTAACATCTATTTGGTATAGTTTAATATTGTGATGACAAGCAAAAGCTAAAAGTATTCTAATTGCTTCAAGTCGTGTTGCAGGAGATAAAGTCTCATCATAATCGATCCCTTCCTCCTGATTGTATTCTTAAGCACCTAATCTAGCTTTATTCCTAGCTATATCACCATTCTGATCGCTATTATTTTTATACACCCACTTATTTCATATCACGGCTTGATCATTTGGTCTTGGGACTAATTTTCATACCATATTATATTCAAACTGATTTAATTCTTCTTGCATAGCTATAATCCAATATTCATCATTTCCTGCTTCCTCATAGTTTTTATGTTCAATTTCAAATATAAATGCAAAGTTACTCATTTAATTTAGTGTTCTACGACTCAAAACATTACTTCTAACGTCATCCTGTTATGTATTTTGAATTGTAGTAGATGGTTGATTAATATTGGCTATTTCAATATCATCATTTATTGTGATAAAATTTTCATCAAAATAAATATGTAAAGTTTCTTCAACTGAGTTAATACTCTTATTAAATATGCGGTATGCCTTACTTCTTTCTGAGTAAATAATAAAAATTCCTTCATCGGCTTTAGAATCAAAATTACCAAGATTATCTTTAGTATTTAAAATAAAACATTTTGATCCAAAAACCTTAAAGTATGATATTTTTTGTCTATGTTGATCAAAAAGTTCGTAATGAGTACATTTAGTTTTAGGAAATGTTGAACTACGATTTAGAACATAGCAAGCAGTAGCAACCGCTTCAGCCCAAAAATTTTGGGGTAAAGTGGTACCGTTAAGCAATGTTTTTGCACATTCTTTCATAATTCTATTTTTTCTTTCCATAACACCGTTTGTTGTGGTGTTATGGAAAAATAAAATTATGATTAATTCATTTTTTTATTACAAAAGTTAGTAGATTCATCATTATTGATTTTTAACTTTTTAATCTTTTAAATTCTGAATTCTTTTTACAAAATTTCTATACTTTTTGAAAGTTTTAAAAATAAGGTCCAAGTATCTCTTGAAAAATTACAAAAAATATTTATTATGATTTACTGATCTTTCTTGAGTTGAACCAAATAAATCTTGACGAAGTAGTTCCAAAGGTTTATTAATAGAAACTTCATTTATAGATTTAAAATAAGATTTTTTTTAAGTTTTCTTTTTTGACAAGCGTCACGTAAATTATTTAGTTTGAAATTTATTATAGGTAACCTTTTACAATTTCATGTTTCGCTAGTCTATTTAATAATTTAAAGTAAATATGACAAAACATTTTATGCCTTATCCAAAGATCATACGAATTCGTTGTAAGGCATATCTTATTATCTAGGGCCGGTCTTAGGAGGTTTAGTACCTAAGGCTAATTGCAAAACCAAGACCCTTATACAGAAACTGATTGTATTATCATTGATTAAATCATCAAAATTATTTATATTGTTTATAAATAATGAGAGGAGGAAAAATAAATAATTTTATTCATTGACTAACCATGAAAAATAATGAAAATAGAGTTATTTATCAACAAATTATATGTCAACTAACCATTCAAAAATCCATTAGCTATTACCAAATAAATCATTGCCATACAATTATCAATTGTGTCACATAATTATTTGAATATACCAATTTTGATTTAGTCCTTATTAGTTATCATACAAGTGTAACAAATCAATCCTTAAAATATTATACAATTAACTAACCTAAAATTAGAACATAGGATCAAATTAAAAATTGAATTGGTATATAGAACATAGGTGTACAGTATAATAACTACAACTAACTCAAAAATCAAAAGTTCAACACATACAAAAATACAGATTAAGTAGCACCTTCAAGTTTCAACACCTAAACTTGTGTGTTGTGCCCTAGCTCTAAGTTGTTGTCGATATCAGTCTTTGGAATTGGAGGAGATGGAGTTGCTACTCTGTTCGCTATCGATTGATTTGGAGGAGATAATGAGATGGAGTCATCGCCATTCGCCACTCACCATCGCTGGTCGTGGTCGCCTTTACCAGTTGCCACTAGTGATCGTCGTTGTAATTTTTGCCCTAGCCATTTATGAATCACGATTTACTTGTTTTTTACTTCGGTTTCCTTTGTTGAATTTTTGCCCTAATTTTTTTAGGGCCCTAAGCGAAGGCTTTTCCCACTTCGGGGAAGTACCGAGCCTGTTATTATCATAATTAACTTTAATATTCAAAATATACATGTTTCATTGTCATATACCTTCAAAAATTAATCTTCCATTTTGATCAGAAATATTGAAACTATCTTTGTCAAATTTAATTTTAAAACATTTATCGCATAATTGACTAATACTTAATAGGTTATGTTTTAAAATTTAAACTAATTAACATTAGTAACTAAAGGAGCATTCGGATTACCATCATTGTTGACGTCCCATATTTCGATGATGTACCCAGTTGAATTGTCATCGAAAGATACAGTATCTCCATCCATTGGTCTAATATTTGAAAGCATGTTGGAGTTCCCTGTCATATGGTTGAAACATTTACTGTCTATTTTACTAATGTGAGTGGATACATGCAAAAAATAAATAAATTTATTGGTATTCACTTCCTACATTATATAATAGGGTTAAGTTATTGGTGATACCCAGGAGGGTTTAGTTAAACCTTTAAAAGAACGGTTTATATTATTATGAACATTTGTGAAAATTTATTTATATATTTCTTTCTAATAAGATTATTATCAGTTTATGGAATCCATATCTTTATGGTTTTATTTTCAAAATTCCATTTTTCTTTAGAATTACTGGATATTTTAAATTTATTGTAGAGAAAAATATTTTTCTTAGGACTCTTCTTGATCTTGTCCCTTTTAAAACCCATATCATTTTTGCTAAGAGCTAATCTAGAACTTTTTACTAAATATGATAAATTCTGCTATCCTTTATTAAATTTTGAGATATTCATAGAAATCTTTTCTAATTTTTCTTTAAACTCTAAATTTTCAAATTCAAGAAGTTTTATTTTTGAAGTTAATTCACAATTTTCTTTTGATAATTTGACATTTTCATCTCTATATGAAACAACTTCGTTTTCTAGCACATAAATTTTATTTGTCAAATTTTCAAAGGAGTATTGTGAATTTTCTAATTCTTTAATTGTCTAGCATAAACTGATATTTTTATTTTCTGACGAACTAATTTCTTTTTCTAAATATTCAATTTTAGAGTTCAAATTATCATTAGAAAACTTTAAATCCTTATTTAAGTCATTACACATTTTTTAGATAATTCCATATTTTCTTGAAATAGAATTTATGTTGCATTTTTAAAATAGACTTTTCTAATGATTGTTTTTTAGGTTCAATTACTTCTTCTAAAATATTTTTCACTTTTTTTAACTTCGTTATTGCTAATTCTGCTCTATTCAAGTTTACTATAGTTACTTTGCGTATTTTTCTTAAATTTCTAATTTTTTTATATAGTTATATACAAAATTCAAATAATTTATTATAAGTTAGATCAGTTTGTACCTCATCTATTGTGGGTTTTCACTAGACAATACCTTATTCTATATCACCATTACTATCTGAAGATGATGAGGAGTCTGAATCATCCCAAGTGGTTTGCTATGCGAACTTTTACTTCTTGTCAAGTCTATTCAACTCTTGAACACTTTTCCCTTTTACCATAATGGACAATTCACTATGATATGTCCAAATTTTTTGCAACCAAAATGCTTAAGTCCTAAGAACTTATCGTTGTTGCCATTTCCTCTTAACTTACCTTTTGAGCTTTCTGTTGTTTTTAGCTATGAAGGCCATCCCTTCTTTATCTAGTCCAGAATCCTCCTCAACCTGGAATGTTATGGTCCTTTTCTCCTAATTCTAAATTTTTTTACCCTGCAAATTTACTTCACAGGTTATTAGATTACCAATTAACTCTTCAACCTTGAGTTGGGAAAGTTTATTAGCTTCTATATTGTAACACCCCTAATATTATTATATTCAATGAACTTTGTACGGTTTTGAAAATATCTCGCTCCGATACTAAGTGAAAGTGTGCAGAACATATTATAACACCCCTAATTTTGGTTTAACATTGTCAGAAAATATAATTAGATAGATTCCATAGAATAATGTAGTGGGATAAGATGATGCGATTTGATAATCAACAGGGTTAGGCCTTAATTAATTAATTAATAAGATTATTTTAAACTTAATAATAATGGAAGAAATGAGAGGGTCAAAATTAGAATATTCTCCTTTTATCACTTAGACCCCTCACCGTCTCCCTTTTCACTCTCGTTTTTTTCACAAACATAAACAATCAAAGAAAAAGAGAAGAGGCGGACCATTAACAAGCTAGAGAGGATCAAAATTGAATGGGGAACTCAAGAAAGAGCTTAGGGAAACTAAAGCCACATCAAATCTCAACTCTAATCTCAAATTTAAGGTGAATAATAAGTGAACCATCTTATTTCTTGTTCTTAAATTCGGCTATGGGTAATATCTAAATTGTTTTGATAGATTTTGCCAAGTTATGGTAATATAATCATTATGCGGATAGAATAATGATTTATGGAATTTTTATGAAATTATTTAAATGGGTTTTAAGGTTAAAACCTAAGTTTTTAACCTCCAGTTGCTTTGATTTCCTAGTATATCATGTAAAACATTAATTTGGAGATGATTATTTAATTTCATAATTTTCGAAGTTAAATTGAATATTTTATGAATTTTTTAAGGTAGAAATTGGGTTTATTTCGAGTTTTAATTATTATAAAAAAATTAAATATAGTTTTTGGTCTTGAAATTTTTATATGGTAAAGAATATGATTTTTTTAATTTCTATGACTTTTTGATTGTCCTTAAGTGCTTTCGAGTTATTATGAATTGATTTTGCTAGATAAGCATTTAAATCAACAATTAATTAAGGACATTAATTAATTAAGTTGACAAATGATATTGGGACATGAAGTGGTAGTATGTCTAAAAAGAAGTAGGAAAAGTATTGCATTATCCAATACAAATTGGACAAGGGTTAAGGTTTGGTGAAAAAATTTCTTTTAGTGGTAATAATTCGGTTTTTACAATAATTACGATAATGTCATGCCAGACCTATCAATGTCAAAGTTAAGAAGATGCCCTAGCCATGAAAGTTGGCGTCGATATGGAGGGAAGATTATGATAATTATTTTGGTAGTTATAGAATGATTCCAACCACGTCGAAGTGGACCTCGTCAGCAATCCATTATCAGCGGCATCGCAACCTTGTAATTTAGTTAAATGTTTAAAACTTAATGCCGCAATCAGTAATGCTGCATGTTTTCACTATTATTTTAAATGACGCTGCATACTATAAATTTTATTGTTTTCTATATCATCCACATAGAGGCAGTGATGCCGCCTGTTTTTAACTTCGACCTGATATATTTGGCGGCATAGTAGCTGAAGTATGATAAATATAATGCTTTATATTGATGCCGCTAGCTTTGATGCTGCTATTCATCAATGTCGGCAACTTTTATGCATCATTGTTTTGGCAATGATGTCGCACCGCATCGATGTCGCATTTCTTTGTTACAATGTCGATTAGGCCTTATTTTATACAAACTCTAAGCTATGTTTTAAAAAGGCAGGATGACTATATCGTATGTATGTCAAAAACCTTATTACCGACACAAAGTTTTATACCTAAAAGAACTTAAGTTTTGTTTCCTAACCTTGGATAGAGGTTCAATATTGCACAATGTGGCATGAATGTTGCCTATCTTCTGTTAATGGCAGATTGCCTTATGTTTTCATGTTGACATTGTTTATTGGGGGTGCCAATGTAGGTTAACTTTAACATGCTATATGCTTTAGAATCTTCATTGTTCATTGGGGATACCAATGTATATCATTTTGACACCATTTTTTTACGACTGTGACAACCAAATTGCGGACATCAATAGACATAGGTTGAACATGTGGAGTAAACCTAAATTAAATTGATAAGTGATAGGTTAATAGTCATCCTAGAGAAACTATAGAGTATGAGATGGATAGTCCATATCACGCCAGAGATTGATAGTCTCTAAATGGTTAATGAAGGGTTCATAGTTACCTAGGAAAATTATGGGATGTTTGATGGCTAATCCACATCATTTTAAATAAATGAAATCATATGTGATTTGTAGTGCATATGGAAGGGAATAGATAATCCATGGAGATGTTTATATGTGAGATGGATAGTCCACATAACCTTGACAATGAAACCATATGTGATGGGTGGTCCATATGGTAAGGGATGGGTAATCCAAATAAAAACATGTGAGATGGGTAGTCCACATGAATATAAGACAGGTAGTCATTTGTATTTATGACAAATAGTTAGATGAGAAGTAAAATGGATAGTCTGATAAATTGGAATGGGTAGTCCAATATAAGTTGCATGACTGCAAATGCTTATTTTTTATGTTCTAACCATTATGGATGCAAGAGCACAGTATATGGTTAACGTATTTTGATTAAGATACTAGTAAGGGAAAAATCAGTTTCTCTTAGCGGCGTGGTCTCACTAGATATCTATTTTTGGTTCGAGATGGCAAGTTTTTTTTCCAGATCAGACTGTTTGTTTGACCCAAAGTTTTTGTTTTTCCCCTTAAAATCTCAGATGCTCGTTTGAAATGTAATATGAAAAATTGTTATTAAATTGTGTTAGAAAATTTCAATATTCATGTGCTTTTGATTATTGATATGATTAACATAACCACATTTTGTCATAAGAAATTAATACTATGGATGATTGTAGCATTTGTATAACTTAGATTTGGTACTCAAAATGTAGGATATTACAAGTTGGTATCAAAGTATAGGTTCATGTAAAACTTAAAATATTAAAATATTTTTGAAAACGTAATCCTAATGAATCAGAGAATAAGATAGAGGCATGGAATAATGTTATAGTAACGTACTTGTATTTGTTATATATAAGTATATATTCTCCCTCTTTCTTAAACCATTCTTCTGTATGCTATTAAGGCTTGTATGAAGATTACGAGAAAGCAAGATATGGAAGTAAGAAATGGAAGTGTCATCTTGGTGGAGGAAGCACTGAAACTAATGGAAATGTTCCATCCAATACTAAGAGGAACCAAGGTCAACAAGCAAATGCTAATCAAAACGCAAATGCTAATGTAAATGCCTGGAGCCCCACCAATAGATATGGGGACTATGTATCGGTTCTTTGTCAACGTGACGTAAGCTTAGGCTGCAACTATTTTGGCTAGAGGAAATGCAGCAAATGTAAAAGGAGTTAATCCTATGGTGCTAGTTGGTAATAACTAAGCTAAGCTGAACCGAGATTATGCTAGTGTTGGTGGGAAGCCTTTTCTCAGAACTGAAGAAGCCATCGAAGTGGAAAACTGGTTGTTGCATGGTGAAAGAAATTTTGCCGATTTTGGTCTGAATGATGAGCAGAAAAGGAGGTTGGCTTCAAGATAGTTGCAAGGAGCTGCTTTATTCTGGTAAAGCAGGGTGACCGTAGGTGTGACGCTCCACCCCGAGACCTACATTAAGAAAGAGTATAATTAGGTAATACTATCCGCTAATGCAGAGAATATGGCTGGATAGGAGCGACCATCTATAGCCTTGTCTTAAATATCTATTGAATACGTCGACAAATACCATATTTTTTTTATGTCTCAAGTGGATTGACATTTCCAATAAATACTTAATACAAAACCATAGTGGCTATAGGATCTATTAGAACAAAATATAACAACTTGAATGAAAAACACATCACAGTACAGTAGATCATCACACACATATATACACACACATATATATACCATAGAGTATACAAAATGATACATGTCAAGTGGTATAGCAACCACAAAATACAAGCAAGTCAAAAGAATATACATATCAGAGTATCAAACTAGAAAGGACTACACAAAAAGCTATAACAAAAAGAGCTAGCAGAATAGAGTCCATGCGGAAGCAGAATAGGCTAAGTTCAAATGTACCTAACCTGAAACACCTCGGTCTGACCCGAGTATAAAATACATGAGTCGGTACTCTAGCTAAACAAATCAGTTAACAGAGAGAAGCGATAATATGATCATACGGATAATGTGATAATATTCTCGAGTGAGAAGGGACAACTAAAGTGTATGATTGCATCAAGTGATAATATGGTATCACTACACAAACATATGATCTCAAAAGACATAAAATAACCCATAAAACGCTAAAAGTAGCGAGCCTCATATCATCCGTATTCATAAAACATCAAATATGGTTTAGGGGAAAATCTAAACCCGACATCTTGGCAAACCCAAAACATGCATAAAGAGATCCCATCTCAAACACGCCATAAGGCAAATATATCTCCAAAGTGGAGAATAAAATCTCAAGTAAACGCCATAAAGCAAATCTCATATAACGCAAGTGTAGGCAATTCAAGTCTCAAAAATAGAACTTCCAAGAGTTCAGATTCCCAAAACGTAATCGCACAAAGATATATCGAATGGTTCAAAGGACCAATTCCAAAAAGGGGCGATACACTAGGGGAAATAGTCAAAGAAATCATCTCAAAAGTGTTTGCACGTGCATGTGGACAAAGCCTTCCCAGGTATTGTTATCTCAAATAGGCACCTCTCCCGAAGGAAAAACGTCACAATGACAAATAAACTGCAATGGAAAATACGTCACAATGACAAATACGCCGCTATGGCAAACATCTCGAAGACAAATACACCGCAATGGCAATGACCATGACCCGAAGGTCCACTACTCGTACGCTACAATGGCAAATGTGTCACAAACTCTCAAATAGGAACCCGAATAGTGTTAACGTGCGTCCCATACCACATGTTCGTACAAAATGGTTTACTAATCGCTAGTAAATTTCACACTCAAAGCAGCAAAAAGTTTACCTCATCTCATCGATAAACTCAACCGAAGGCCAAAACGATCAAACAGACAAGTCAGGAATTAACTAATAAGATAAACACATGTGTCTCATACCATGTGTTTTAACAAACCATTTCATTCTCATTCTCATTCACTCGAATAGTACAAAAACGTGTATTTTATTCATAAAATAATTTATTTGAGAAAACCAGGTTTTAAAATCATTTTTCGAAATCAATTTTGAAGACAATATTTGGAAATTCCCTTGTTATAGATTATAAATTGATTTTATAGCTTAAAATAATTTAAAAATATTACATAATAATTATTTTAAATGCCAATTTATTTTTTCAAAATTGTTTGAAAAAATCTGTGCTCGAAATCAAAGAAATAACTCAAAACTGTCATTTGAATTCAATTCAAATTTAAATTTAAAATTCATCAAAACTTGGATAGCCTATTGATAGGCATCATAGCCCTCAAAACAATTCAAAAATATTACAAAACAAGAAGTAAAAGTCAAAAGTCAGATGGAAAATGAAGTCAAAAGTCAGATGGAAAAGTGTGCACAAAGTAGAAAACTTCGTCTTTCAAACAAAAAAAGAATCAATGAATTCTGACTGGAAATGAAAAAGATATGTTATCTCAAACATGGACTCAAACCATGACTGCAACAGTTCAAAAAAAACCCAGGCCTGAAAATCTTCTTGGGTTCATCTTCCAAGCATGAAACAGAGGACCAAATGACCCCATATGAGTTGAAATTTGGTATGTAAATAGTAGAAACCTTCATCTTTCAAAAAAAAGAATCAATGAATTCCGACAAGAAATTAAAAAGTTACAAACGTTTCAAACATGGACTCGGGCCATGTTTGCAACAGTTCAAAAAAACCAAAAATGTACAGGCCTGAAAAGCATCTAGGGTTTAACTTTCAGGCATGAAACAGAGGACCAAAATACTTTGGATTGAGCTAAAAATTGGTATCCCTATAATTGAAAACTTCAGATTTCAAACAAAAAAAGAATCATGCAATTTGGATAAAGTATGAGAAAGTTATGATGTCTCAAAGTCGAATCCAGGCAGTGTTTCTACTACAAAACTCTAGGCAAAAACATGCTCCGGATCAAAGTTGGGCGGCATATTTATATAACCTATATAGGTCGAAATGACCTGACATTCGGTATGCTTATAGTAGAAAACTTTATCTTACAAATAAAAAAAGAATCATGCAATTTTAATAAGGATGAAAAAGTTATGCTATCTCAAACATGGACTCAGGCCATGTTTGCAGCAAGTCGGCAAACAATTTCTACAGGCAAAAATCTACTTTCAAGTTGATTTTCTACCACTGTTTTGAAAATCCAAATGAAAATATTTTTCAACCCAAATTTGCAGAAATGAAATTAAACATGCATGCTACTAAATGCTATAAATCCAGCAGTATTTCGTTGCCGGAATCAAAAGATATAAGCATGCAAAAAAGCAACCCAAATTAGATTCACAGAAAGAAAACTATCAACAAAAAATGACTACGAAAGCTCAAATTTAGATTTTTGAAGCATTGATTTAGCTAAAAAATTATGAGTTTATCAGTCACCTTGCTGCAGTTGCAAAAATACCCAGATTTAAGAAAAAAGATTGAAGCTTGTGCTAGATTTTGGCCTTCAAGAACCTATAAGCAAAAGGAAATAGCATGCAAGAAGAATTTTACTGTAAATTACAAACCCATCTCTGAAATTAGGAATTTTGATGAAACTATGAGGTTTGGAATTTGATTACCTTTAGATTACAATCTAGTTTACAAAAGATTTCAGTTTGTTAAATTGATTTGGAGAAATGAGCTTGAAATTAAAATTTTGAGAAGTGGGTTACTGTGTTTCTGTTTTCTGGAAAGAGGAAAGAGTTGTAAAAATGAACGTACATGAACTTGTTTTCCTCCTTATCAATTACATGGTAAGTGCTAATGGGCCAATTGGACTTAAAATTAAAAGAAAACCATTTAGCCAAAAGAATTAATTCACTTAAATCAAATGTACACACATATTACACTATATTATAAAACAAAATGCATTTTTCTTTCAATTTTTATAGAAGAAAAATATGTTAACTTACATACTTATAAAATAAAACATTTTCCACTATATAAAAGCTAATTTTAATTTTTTTTAAACATTTTTATTCTTAAAACCCCTTATTTTACAAAAATACGCAATTTACACAAATAAATGCATAAATCCTTATTTTTAACTTCAAAAATTCTACAAAAATTATTTTATTGCATATAAAAATATGACAGACCATTTCAAACCTAATTTTATAACCAAAACTCATTTTATAACCAAATTTCACCCTTTTTATTTAAGTAAATAACCTTTAAAAATCAAATAATTCCTTTAAATTATTAAAAGAAGTAATTGGCAATAATTAATAAAATTATTGCATTTTCTCTATGTAAAAATTATTTTCCATTCATTATTAACCAAACAAACAAAATAAAGTTTCCAAACTTTATTTTCACATTTTATTTTCAAAATTCATTGTTTATTCTAATTAAACAATTTAAAATTTCCAATTTTAATTTTAAAATATTAAATTCTAATTATCATTATAATTCAATATTAATAGGTAATCTTCAAACCAGGGCTGTTACAGACTCCCTCCTTAACAAAATTGCGTCCTCGCAATTCTTAGAGAAGAATTTTTATTCAACTTTTTAATTTCATCACTCAAAATGAAAAGAAAATAAGCTTGAGATTAAGAGACATTCTCACCATTGTTATGCGAAGATAGAAAACCGGGATGGAATCGCTCAATAAACTCTTTGGTTTTCCAAGTGCAGTCATTGGGATTAGCAAACCATTGAACTTTAACGAGTGGCACATCCTTGTTTCGAAGGCGTTTCACCTACAAAGCAAGTACGCAAATAGGCTGCCGGACAATAGATAGGTCTGGTGAGATCTTAAGCTCTTTCAAATCAGAAGAATCGATAACAGAATCCGACTCTTGAAGATACTTCCAAAGCTGAGAGACGTGAAATACATCATGAATGCTGGATAGATGAGCTAGAAGTGAAACTCTATAAGCAATAGGTCTAATACGTTCAGTAATAGGAAATGGTCCTATAAAGCGAGGAGCCAATTTTCCAGTCATACTGAAACGCATAAACCCTTTCAAAGGAGAAACATGAATAAAGATGAGATCACCAACCGAGAACTCGAGAGGCTTCCTACGATTGTCCTCGTAGGATTTCTGGCGGCTCCGTGCCTCTTTCATCCTCTGACGAATAAGTTCAATCTTCTCAAAAGAATTACGAACAGAATCTGGGCCAAGAATAAGCTTCTCACCAAATTCCAACCAACAAGAATGTGATCGACATGGCCTTTCGTATAAGGCTTCGAAGGAGCCATATCGATATTGGACTGAAAACTATTGTTGTAGGAGAATTCCACAAGAGATAGGTGATCCTCCCGGCTACCACCAAAATCTAGAATGCAAGCACGAAGAAGATCCTCGTGAATACGATTCACCCGTTCAGTCTATCCATCAGACTGTGGATGATATGTTGTGCTGAAACTAAGCTTTGTCCCCAAAACTTGCTGAAAACTCTGCTAGAAATGACTCGTGAATAGCAGATCACGGTCACACATAATCGAACAAGGAACTCCATGAAGTCTCACGATTTCCTTGATATATAACTTGGACGAATGAGAAGCACTCCTATTAGACTTAATAGGAATGAAATGAGCTGAGTTGGTGAGGCGATTAACAATAACCCAAATGCTAAAATGGCCTGATCTCAAACGAGGTAGGCCGTCAATGAAATCCATAAATCTGATCCCATTTCCACAATGGAATATCTAGAGGCTGAAGGAGACCAAAAGGACGCTGATTTTTGGCTTTGATACGTTGAAAAGTCATGCAATTACTCACATAACTCGCCACATCATGCTTTATGCCTTTGCAATAATAAAGGCGATGCATATCGGCATACATCTTCAGGATGAATGGTATACTTAGAACGATGACAGTCATCGAGAATGCCATTCCTAAGTGAAGAATCAGAAGACAACAAGATGGTTCTTCTTGCGAAGACACCCATGAGAATCAATGCTGCAATCCCTCAACTCCTCGTCAGGGGACTCAGACTCAAAAATTTTGACAACGTGCACAAGATCGGGATCACATCGCTGAGCATCGGCAATATGATTCAGTAAGCTGGGTCGAGCTTCCAAACTAAATAATAAGATAGGAGAATCAGAAGATGAAGCTCGATCACGAATATCACAAAAGGATAAGGTCTCTAGAACATCCCATTCGGCTAGCATCATAGAAACAACAGCCGAATGTTTGCGACTTAACGCATCAGCAACATAGTTACCCTTACCAGGGGTATATTGGATATCGAAGTCATAGGAGGTAAGGAACTCGAGCCAACACTATTGCCTCATATTGAGCCCCTTTTGAGAGAACATATGTTTCAAGGACTTATGATCGGTGTGTAGAATGAAGTGCTTGCCTAATAGATAATGTCACCAAATTTTCAAGGTGCAGACGATAGCGGCTAACTCGAGGTCACGAGTGGCATAGCAGACTTCATTCGAACGTAGTTGCCTAGAAGCATAAGCAACTACCTGATCCTTCTGCATAAGCACGACACCTAAGCCACACCTACTAGCATCAGTGTAGGCAACAATTGAAAAGAAGCTTCACACTTGTCGGACCAAATAAATCGAACGCGATTCCGAGTAAGTCTGGTGAGAGGAAGCACAATATGAGGGAAATCTTTAATGAATCGGCGGTAATAATCCGCCAATCCAAGGAAGCTACGAATCTCATGAACATTCTCATGCCTCTTCCAATTCTGTATGGATTCGATCTTCGAAGGATCGACCGAAATGCCTTCGGAAGAAACAACGTGGCCTAAGAACTTAACCTTATTCTCCCAGAAATGGCACTTGGAGAATTTGGCTTTAAGCTGATGGTGACGAAGAGTACTCAAGACAATTCTCAAGTGATTAGCATGCTCGGCTTTATATTTTGAATAGACAAGGATGTCGTCGATGAACACAAGGATGAACTTATCGAGATATTTCCGGAATACTTGATTCATAAGATTAACAAAAAAGCAGGAGCGTTCGTTAAACCAAACAGCATAAGATCCATATCGAGTGCGGAAAGCTATTATGCTATCTTCCGTGACTCGGAGCTAATGAAAACCAGTGGCAAGGTCGAGTTGAGAGAAGACCTTAGGGCCACTCAATTGATTAAACATATCGTCGATCCTAGGTAATGGATACCTATTCTTGATGGTCATCTCATTAAGCTTGCGATAGTCAATGCAAAGCCTAAGAGTTCCATCGGACTTCTTCACGAAGATCACCGCGGCATCCCACGGTGAAAAACTAGACTGAATCAACTTCTTGGACTCAAGTTCTAAAAGCTGCTTCTTGTTCCTCATTTTCCTTTGTAGACATCCTCGTGGGAAGACGACCAACTGGCTGCATGCCTGAAATGAGATCAATGTGGAACTCAATCTCCCGCTTGGGTGGCAAACCCAAAACAAGTTCAAATACATCAAAGAAGTCACAAACAATAGGAATACGAGATATATCATCATCATCTCATGAGTCTAGAGAATATAAAGCCACTTTGGAATTATCCATATTTCGAAGAACAAGTGATAGCTGAGTAGACAATTCTAGATGTCGAAGATATAAAATTCTCTTAAAACAAATAATCCCGGCATCGTATCGCACCAGCCAGTCTATACCCAAAATCATATCAAATCCCAAATAAGAAATAACGTGCAGATTCGCATGAAAAGAAAAGCCACATAAAGCAATCTCAACATCATCGCAAAGAATTTTTTGGGTTGTGGATCCTCCGATAGTATTTGCAATCCTCATTAAAGTAACCATACAAGAAATATCCAAAGGCAAATCATCGACGAGCTTTTTCGATACGAATGAATATAACGCACCCGTATTAAAGAGCACTCGAATAGAATGACCAAGAAACAACAAAGAACCATCAAGAATGGAAGGAAAAGTACCTCTGCGCTGAGAAGAACCTCCAGAAGCATCCACTAAATTCAGCTTGCCAGATTTAGAATTATTCAGAGTACTAACAAGTGGAAATACGATGGCCTTCCTTCTTGTAATAGCGGCAGAAGAGAGACTTAGGACAATCTCGAATCATATGGTCAGGAGAACCACAATTGAAACACCCCTTCTAAGTAGGAGGTACTCCATTAGGCTTGGAATTAGGACCATATCCAACGGGCTTCTTCTTCTTGAAAGGGAAAATTTCCGCTTATTTAATGGGAACTTCTTCTTCTTAGGGTTTTATCAAACCTCAACCTCATCACCACTCTCGCACTCCTTCTTGACGACTTCGAGACGAAGCATCGAGTCAACCAACTCTTCAAAAGAAAGCTGGAGCATCAAAGACTTCTTCAAATCCTTCTTAAAACTAGAGACAAACTTCAGATTCTTCTTATAAGAGGTGCTAATGTACTCAAGACCATTCTTAGATAAGGCCTCGAATGATGAAACATACTTAGAGACGGAGGACTTCCCTTACTTCAATTCAAGGAAGCGACGGGCCAATAAAGCTTTCTCAGGTTCAGGAACGAATTTGAGCTTGAATCGTTCCCAAAACTGAGTCCAAGAAAGAGTAAACTCACCGATATCGGTTATGAGAAGCTCGTACCAATCAAGGGCATGCTCTTGCAATTAGCTAGATGCTACAAGAACTCTGTCGTGGTCAGAAAGATCCATGCGAGAGAATATGCACTTGCACATACGAATCCTAGCTTAGACCTCAAGAATGGGCTCGGAGCCTTTGAACGGCTTTCTTCCGAGATGAGAGAAATCACTGCACAAGCGTGCAAAGATAAGCTTGCGTGAAGGAGATGCTCGAGTAGGAGCTGGAGGCTGAGTGCTCCAAAATAACTCCATAAACTGATCGGAAGACATATAAACGCCATCCGGATGCGAGCCGCTGGATTTCCCAGTATCCGAGCGTCGTCCTCTTCCTCTTTCAGCCATTAGCTAAAATTTAAGATAAGATAAACATTATTCACACGGTAAATATCATTGATTCAAATATGGAATACTACGGAACTGGACATATTCCCAGACTTCTATCAACCCTAATGGACACGGAAAGAACAAAGGCACGATGATTCAAGGATTTGTGACATTTGTATTACACTTTGATGTACCATAATATGTGTTTTTGTTCTATTTTTATCATATTTTGTTCTAAACTCAGCTCTGATACAAGCTGTGACACCACATCCCAAGACCTACATTAAGAAAGAGTATTACTAGGTAATACTGTCTACTAATGCAGAGAATAGGGATGGATATGAGCGACCGTCTATAGCCTTGTCTTAAATATCTATTGAATACGTCGACAAATGCCATATTTTTTTCTATCTCAAGTGGATTTACATTTCCAATAAATACTTAATACAAAGCCATAGGTGGCTATAGGATCTATTAGAACAAAATACAACAACTTGAATGCAAAACACATCATGAAACAGTAGATCATCACACACACACACATATATATACACACACATACAAACATATACAGGTACATCACAGAGTATACAAAGTGATACATGTCAAGTGGTATAACAACCACAAAATACTAGCAAGTCGAAAGAATATACATATTAGAGTATCAACCAAAAAGGACAATACAAAAAGCTATAACAAAAAGAGCTAGCAGAATAGAGTCCATGCGGAAGCAGAATAGGCTAAGTCCAAATGTACCTAACCCGAAACACCTCGGGCTGACCCGAATATAAAATACACAGGCCAGTCTAGCTAAACAAATCAGTTAACAAAGATAAGCGATAATATGAGCATAAGGATAATGTGATAATATTCTCGAGTGACAACCGATAACTAAAGTGTATGATTACATCAAGTGATGATATGGTATCACTACACAAACATATGCTCTCGAAAGACATAAAATAACCCATAAAACGCTAAAAGTAGCGAGCCTCGTATCATTGCATTCATAAAACATCAAATATGGTTTAGGGGAAAATCTAAACCCGCCATCTTGGCAAACCCAAAACATGCATAAAGAGATCCCATCTCAAACAGGTCATAAGGCAAATATGTCTCCAAAGAGGAGAATAAAATCTCAAGTAAACGCCATAAGGAAAATCTCATATAACGCCAATGTAGGCAATTCAAGTCTCAAAAATAGAACTTCCAAGAGTTCAAATTCCCAAAAGGTAATCGCCATAAAGATATATCAAATGGTTCAATAGACCAATTCCGAAAAGGAGTGATACACTAGGGGAAATAGTCAAAGAAACCATCTCAAAAGTGTTTGCAGGTGTATGTGACCGAAGCCTTGCCAAGTACTGTTATCTCAAATAGGTACCTCGCCCGAAGGCAAAACGTCACAATGACAAATACGCCGCAATGGCAAATACGCCACAATGACAAACGTCTCGAAGACAAATACGCCGCAATGGTAGTACTGACATGCCGCAATGGCAAATGTGTCACAAACTCTCAAATAGGAACCCGAATAGTGTTGACATGCATCCCATACCACACGTTCGCACTAAATGGTTTACTAACCGCAAATAAATTTCACACTCAAAGCAGTATTTTTTTTATCTCATCTCATCGGTAAACTCGACCCGTAGGTCAAAACGATCAAACGGACAAGTCAGCAATTAATCAATAAGATAAACGCAAGTGCCCAATACCACGTGTTTTACCAAACCGTTTAATTCTCCTTCTGATTCGCTCGAATATTGCAAAAAAGTGTATTTACATAAAATAATTTATTTGCGAAAACCAGCTTTTAAAACCATTTTCCAAAATCAATTTTGAAGACAATATTTGGAAATTCCCTTATTATAGAGAGTAAATAGGTTTTATAGCTTAAAATAGTTTTAAAATATTACATAATAATTATTTTAAAAGCCAATTTATTTTAAAAATTATTTCAGAATTTTTCGAAAAAATCTATGCCCGAAATCAAAGAAATCACTCAAAACTGTCATTTAAATTCAATTCGAATTCAATTCGAATTTGAATTTAAATTCATCAAAACTTGGCTAGCCTATTGATACACATCATAGCCCTTAAAACAACTCAAAAATATCACAAAATAAGAAGATAAAGTCAAAAGTCGGATGGAAAATGAACACAAAAACGCTTATGTAAAACAATACCCAGGTCTGAAATCTTCTTCGGGTTCAACTTTCGGACATAAAACAGGTGGCTAAACGACCTTTATTAAACTAAAAATTGGTGTGCACAAATTAGAAAACTTCATCTTTCAAACAAAAGAAGAATCAATGAATTCCGACTGGAAATTAAAAAAATTACGCTATCTCAAACATGGACTTAGGCCATGATTGCAACAGTTCAAAAACAAAATATGTCCAAGCCTAAAAACCATCTTGGGTTCATCTTCCATACATGAAATAAAGAAACAAATGACCTCATAATGAGTTTAAATTAGGTATGTACATAGTAGTAAACTTTACCTTTCAAACAAAAAAAGAATCAATGAATTCAGACTAGAAATGAAAAAATTACACTATCTCAAACATGGACTCAGGCCAGTTTGCAACAGTTTAAAAACCAAAAATGCACAGACCAGAAAACCAACTTGGGTTTAACTTTCAGGCATGAAACACAGGACCAAATTATTACGTATTGAGATGAAAATTGGTAGCAATATATAAAAATTTCAGCTTTCAAACAAAGAAAGAATCATGCAATTTGGATAAAGCATGAGAAACTTATGATGTCTCAAAGATTAACCTAGGCAGTGTTTTCACTGTAAAACTCTGGGGAAAAACATGCTCCGGATCAAAGTTCGGCAGCATATTTCTATAATCTATATAGGTCAAAATGACCTAACATTTGGTATGCTTATAGTATAAAACTTTATCTTTCAAACAAAAAAAGAATCATGCAATTTTAATAAGGAATGAAAGAGTTATGCTATCTCAAATATGGACTCAGACCATATTTGCAGCAACTCGGCAAACAATTTCTACTGGCAAAAATCTACTTTCGAGTTGATTTTCTACCACGGTTTTGAACATCCAAATAACAATATTTTTCAACCAAAATTTACATAAATGAATTTAAACATACAAGCTACCAAATTCAAGAAATCTGGCAATATTTTATTGCCGAACTCAAAAGATATAAGCATGCAAAGAAGCAACCCAAACTAGATTCACAGAAAGAACTATCAACAAGAAATGATTACAAAGGCTTAAATTTTGATTTTTGAAGCATTACTTTAGCTAGATATTGTGAGTTTATCACTCACCTTGCTGTATTTGCATAAATACCTAGATTTCAGCAAAAAGATTGAAGCTTGAGCTAGATTTTGGCCTTTAAGAACCTGTAAGCAAAAGGAAATAGCATGTAAGAAGAATTTTACTGTAAATTACAAATCCATCTCTGAAATTAGGAATTTTGATGAAACTATGAGGTTTGGAATTTGATTACCTTTAGATTACACTCTAGTTTGCAAAAGATCTCATTTTGTTAAATTGATTTGGAGAAATGATCTTGTAATTGAAATTTTGAGAAGTGGGTTACCGTGTTTCTGTTTTCTAGAAAGAGAAGTTGTAAAAATAAACATATAGGAACCTATTTTCTCCTTCTCAATTACCTGGTAAGTGCTAATGAGAAAAATGGACTTAAAATTAAAAAAAAAACATTTAGCCAAAAGAATTAATTCGCCTAAATCAAATGTACACATATTACACTATATTATAAAAAATAAAATGCATTTTTCTTCCAATTTTTTTTATACAAGAAAATATGTTAACTTGCATACTTATAAAATAAAACATTTTCCACCATATAAAAGCTAATTTTAGCTTTTTTGAAAAACATTTTTATTCTTAAAAACCCTTATTTTACAAAAATACATAATTTACATAAATAAATGCATAAATCCTTATTTTTAACTTCAAAAATTCTACAAAAATTATTTTCTTGCGTACAAAAATATGAAAAACCATTTCAAACCTAATTTTATAACCAAAACTCATTTTAAAACCAAATTTAACCCTTTTTATTTAAATAAACAATATTTAAAAATCAAATTCTTCCTTTAAAAATTATTAAAATAAGTAATTGGCAATAATTAATAAAATTATTGCATTTTCTCTAAATAACAATTATTTTCCATTCATTATTAACCTCAAAATAATGTTTCCAAACTTTATTTTCACAATTTATTTTCAAAATTCATTGTTTATTTCAAATAAATAATTTAAAATCTCCAATTTTAATTTTAATCACAATATTAAATTATAATTATCATTATAATTCAATATTGACTAGTAATCTCCAAACCAGGGTTGTTACAGTAGGTATACCAAAAGAGAAATTGACTTAGGCTCAATTCCGAGGGAGATTTAAGGAAAGATATTTACCTGAGATAGCCAAGCCCGCTCTACTCAAGAAGTTTACGAAATTGGAGCAAGGGGAAAGCAGATATCATTTGTTACAAGTGTGACAAGAATGAGCACTATGCTAGTAAGTGTTGATCTTATGATAGCATGATGGCTGTGGGAAGGTAGAATGTGAAGTGTGTTAACTGCGACCAAGTGGGGCATTACAAGAACAAATGTCCAGAAGTGCCTAAGGTAGGAAAGGGAAAGGTGTTTGCTTTGGAGCCCTCCGCATCGAGATCGACTGCCACGAAGAAAGGAAAGTATGTGATGGGAGGTACGTTTTAATTCATAGCATACTGGTTAGAGTTTTTTTTGATACTGGGCATCGCATTCATTTATCTCGCAGTTAAATTTAGGACCATCGTATCTTGTTACTTCCTTAAAGATAACTAATCCAAAAGGAGGTTATGCAAATCCAGGATGAGATGTGACTACCTAGATCTTGAGCTACTAGGTTATACTTTTACCTACAATTTTTTATGTTTGATTTTGTAGGGTTTGATATTATTTTGGGCATGGTTTGGTTGAGAAAATGTGATGCTATGATAGGAAACATCATCGAGACACCATAGTAGTGATATACTCAATTGAGAATTGGAGTTCAAACGTATGTGCTTATTAGGTGCCACATAAGTGGAAGTTGAGTTAAATCGGGTTTATGTTGAAAAAGAATTTACAGATATGTTTGATCCTACCGAAACGAGCTATTGAGTTTCGTATAGATCTTTACCTGGAGCATAACTCGTTAATAGACCACCTAGCATGATGACACCTACTAAGATGAAAGAGTCAAAGGTGCGGGTAGTGGATTTAGAAAGAAATAGTTTTATTAGATCAAGAGTTCGCCTTGAGGAGTAGTAGTAGTGTTCGTAAAGAAACCAGACGGGTTGTCGAGATTATGTATTGATTATCATAAGTTGAATGAAAAGACGATAAAGAATAGATATCCTTTGCCGAGAATCGATGATTTGTTCGATCAGTTGAGTGGAGCAAAAATATTTTCTCAGTTGGATTTGGTAACAACGTTCCATCAATTGAGGGTGATGAAATGCATTATTCCTTTAATGGTGTTTCGAACAAGATATCGTTTGTATGAATGGTTAGTGATTTCATTCGGATTGACTAATGCGCCTTTGCTTTCTTTATCGACTTGATGAACCAAAATTTTCGAAAGCACTTGGATCAGTTCTTGTTAGTGTTCATTGATGACATTTTGCTATAATCTAAGGATAAAAGATATCATAAGATTCATCTTAGAATAGCGCTTGAGATGTTGAGGAAACATTAACTAAAAGCTGAGGTTTCTAAGCATCACTTTTGGAGAAAGAAGTGAAGTTTCTTGGTCATGCAGTTTCATAGAAAGGGTTGTCGGTGGATCCAACTAAGATCGAAACTGTAAATGGTTGGAAGAGACCCGAGACGGTGACCGATATAAGGAGTTTTCTTGGATTAGTTGACTATTATCGAAGATTTATCAAGGATTTCCCGCTGATAGCAGCACCCCTGACCAAATTAACCAAGAAGGACATAAAGTTTGATTGGTCTGATAAATCCAGTAAGCATTCCTTAGGTTAAAGCATTTGTTAACCAATGTGTCCATGTTAGTTTCGCCAGATGGTAATCAAGATTTAATGGTGTATACAAATGTACGTGGAACAGGATTGAAAGCTGTGTTGATACAAAGAGGTAAAGTAATTGTCTACGCTTCTCGGCAGCTCAGACCGCATGAAGTTATATATCCGACTTATGATTTGGAGTTGGCAGCGATGATTTCGCGTTGGAAGTGTTGAGACACTACCTATTAGGCGAAAGATTCGATTTGTATATGGATCATAAGTCTTTGAGGTGTTTATTCTCTCAGAAAGAGCTGAATATGGGGCAACAGAGGTGGCTAGAGTTTTGGTGGCTTATGATTTTGGTATTGAGTATACGCTAGAGAAAAAAATAAAGTAGCGGAGCACTTAACAGAAAACACATAATGTGGCTATGTTGGCAGAATTAAAGGATTTAGAGGCGCTGACTACTTATACTGTGCAGTTAAGAGCGACTGCTAGTTCTAATTAAAGTACTGCCACGTTGCCTTTCTTGGAAGTTCAACCAGTATTGATCGAGAGGATTGCTTCTAAGCAAAGAGATGATCCATTAGTAGCTGAAAAGATTAGAAGATTGGAAAGTGGAAGTAAGATTGATGATTTGAAAGATTTTAGTGTTGACCAGAGAGGAGGATTAAGGAAGAAGGGACGGTTAGGTGTTTCAAATGTTGGTGACCTAAGGAAGGAAGTTCTTAGGGTGTGTTATCGATCAAAGTTCACTATACATCCTAGAGGAACTAAGATGTATCAGGATATGAAAATAATTTTTTTAGGAAGGATGAAAAGGGATGTAGGCTTATGGATAAAGCAATGTGTGAATTGCCAGCATGTAAAAGCCAAACATTAGAAGCCAAGTGGGTTGCTTCAGCCTTTAGATATACCAACTTGGAAGTGGGATTCAATATCTATGGATTTTATTGACGGGTTGTCAAGGTCGAACAGGGAAAATGAAAGTACTTGGGTCATGGCGAATAGACTGACCAAGAATGCACATTTCGTTCCCGTTAATTCAACCAGGATGGCACTAGTATTGGCTAAGTGGTTTATAAAGAATATCGTTAGACTGCATTAGATTCCTAGTAGTATAATCAACGACAATGATACTTTGGTCACTAGTGAATTCTAGAAGAGTCTGAAGGAGGTATTAGGTACCAAGCCGAAGATGAGTACCGCTTATAACACTTAAAAAGATGGGCAAACAGAGAGAGATTTGTTGAGAGCTTATGTACTAGATTTTGGTGGGTCATGAAGACCGTTTGCGCTTAGTTGAGTTTTCCTATAATAATAGTTATCATAATATATGTAACGACCCGATATTTTCAACCATTCGCATCCACACATGTCGGATTTGAATTTCTCAAAATACTGAATTTTAAAATAAATTTGGCAAAACACAGCATAAACAGTAAACAAATAAATCACAGATCACAGACACAGAGTAACAAATGCAGCGGAAGTAAAGAAATAGTAGTTCATGAAGCTACTATATAAATACATCAGAGTCAAACAAGATACAACAGAGATAACAAGATACAATGGAGGTCTCAACATGATAACCGGGTATGAATCATAATACATCACAGGAACCAACCGGAAAACTGGAATCAACTAGATAACCGAAAGTGAAATAGATAGCTGGATCTTCAAGAAAAGCTCCAACTTCGAAGGTGGGTCTCTAATGCTGTATCACTCAGTCTGACCCGAGCGTAAAATAAAAACATAAACACTCGAGTCAGGACATACATACTTATACAGTGTAAGCTAACTCAAGTGAACTGTAATATAAGGTACAAGTAACTTAAAGGATGCTTGGGACTTCCCATCCTCTAAGGATCCGTTAAACTATTTACTATGTAGTAATATTTTGCTATTATAATAATGTCTATAGTAAAACAAACTTACTTTTAAATAGCATTAAGGAGTGACCCAATATTTCCCTTAACACGTAATAGTCCCAGCAGTCCATCCAATATCATAGTCCCTCCTGATCGGGAAGCCACCAGAGGAAACCACACGGGCTACGGGAGAAAACCAAACTCGTATAAGGCGCGATAGGGTAGGTGACACGGCACAACTAGGCAATGCCAGGGTATATATACCAATTACACTTCCGGGTCGGTGGTAATGTGTAGCGCACAGCTACCGTCCACCTCGAGCCACACCCCCAAATAAAAATCAAAAGTGGCCACCGACTCAATCCAAACGTCAAAGTATAATATCGAAGGGATGTGTCCGATCAAAGGTGCTACCTTATTAACCCGTCGATCGCTCCTGTTTTAGCCACCTTATGCCAACTCACGGGAGTCGGGTCCACATATTTACCTTAAAGGAAACGCCACCACCATCCTACTTCATTCTGGAATCTCCACCGCGTACACGGTTGTTAAAGTGGTTTTCGGAGTTGGCAGAGAGTATGACAACTTTCGATCCCGATCTCTTTAACAACCAAACGCTATTATAACCCATGGATATTTATTTCAAAATCATTTATACTTTCAAAACCAAACTAGCATATCCATTTCAAAATCATATAATTTCTTTCAAAATAGTATATACTTTCAAAACCAAAATATCATACTCATTTCAAAACCATATCACAATGGTATCATTTCCATTTCAAAAATAATTCAATAATATATCATTTAAATAGAACCCAAATTTTCAAATCATTGAATATTTCTTTCAATTTATTAAACTTGAAATATTCCTTTAAATTATCATAGCATTTTGGAAATGTTACCTTAAGGAATCATAGCATTTTTGGAATGTAATACTTTCCACTTTAACATTTTATATAATCAAAGTATTTATATGCTTACAAATTTAACATGGTCAATTTATCATAGCCTTATAGTTAAATATACTTTGCTACTGTAATATCTAATTTAAAGCTGAAATTCTTATGTTAAGTTAAAAGTACCTTATTAACTTACATTATTATTACAATAAAGAAACTTTATTATTTTAATCATTTAAGATATGCCATTTACATTAATTAAAACTTACATATCAAATGTACATTATCAACTTACATTTTATTATTACAGTAAGGAACATTTATCATTTTAATAAATTTAAAATACACCATTACATTAATTAAAACTTATATGTCAAATGTACGTTTTAACTTACCTTTATAACAATAAAGAGCATTTATCATTTTAATCAATATTACACTAATTAAAACTTACATTATCAAATGTACATTTTAATTTATATTTCTATTACAGTAAAGAGCATTTATCATTTAATCAATATTACACTAATTAAAACTTACATTATCAAATGTATATTTTAATTTATATTTCTATTACAGTAAAGAGCATTTATCATTTTAACCAATATTACATTAATTAAAATTTTACATGTCACACGTATGTTTTTAACTTACATTTTTATTTCAATAAAGAACATTTACCATTTTAATCAATATTACATTAATTAAAACTTTATATGTTTCTTTCAGTAATTTAAACTTTACATGTTTCTTGCATTAATTAAAACTTCACATGTTTTTTGCATTAATTAAAAACTTTACATGTTCTCTCATTAATTAGGACTTTACACATTTCTTTCATTAATTAAAAACTTACACGTTTCTTTCATTAATTAAAACTTTAAATGTTTCTTGCATTAGTTAAAAACTTTACATGTTCTCTCATTAATTATGACCTTACACGGTTCTTTCATTAATTAAAAACTTACACTTTTCTTTCATTAATTAAAACTTTACATGTTTTTGCATTAATTAAAAACTTTACATGTTCTCTCATTAATTAGAACTTTACATGTTTCTTTCGTTTATTTAAAAACTTACACATTTCTTTCATTAATTAAAACTTTACATGTTTCTTGCATTAATTAAAGACTTTACATGTTCTCTCATTAATTATGACTTTACACGTTTCTTTCATTAATTAAAAACTTACATTTTTCTTTCATTAATTACATGTTTCTTGCATTAATTAAAAACTTTTGTATGTTCTCTCATTAATTAGGACTTTACACATTTCTTTCATTTATTTAAAAACTTACACATTTCTTTCATTAATTAAAACTTTACATGTTTCTTGAATTAATTAAAAACTTCACATGTTCTCTCATTAATTGTGACTTTACACGTTTCTTTCATTGATTAAAAACTTACACTTTTCTTTCATTAATTAAAACTTTACATGTTTCTTGCATTAATTAAAACTTTGCACGTTCTCTCATTAATTTTGACTTTACACATTTCTTTAATTTAAAATACCTTATTTTCTTAACTTAAAATCTCCATTTGGAAACCAATTTCCAATCATCAAGTTAAGTCATATATATAAATTACATTTTATACATTAACTTATACAACTTAACTTAGAAAATCACTGTAAACCTATTTATACAAACATATCCGCTTCATGGAATAAAATTCATTCCAGCTACTAGGCTAGATTTAGAATTCCACATTAAATCAAATTTCATTATCAAGTTGTTTATTATATTCCAAATCTTTAAATTACAAATTTAAAACCAAATAAAGATTTTTTTTTCATTACAATTAAAAACCAAAATCAACTTATAAAATCTTAACTTATAGAAAACCAATATCTCTTTATATTCTAAATCTTTAAATCAATTTTTTTTTTAAATTTTCATATATTTATAAATTCAAAATACTTAATAATTTTAGGAAACTATTATAAATTTTTTATCCATGGGCCTGTATAAAATTTTCTAACCTAGGTCAAGTGATACGGGTATGTATCATTTCAATCCGTAATTTAAAAAGAAAAATCCGGGTTCTATCATTTCAAACCCGCAATCCCAAGTACATAAATGCAATAAAAATCATTTGAGCCTATCATTTCAGCCCATAGTGATAGGGAACTTGCAGTGAGAGATACAGTATATAAAATGAATAGTATAACATATAAATACATATTAGATGATGCAACAAATATATAAACAGCATTTAACATCATATAACATATCACAGACATGTATGAATGACATATCAATTTATACAGATTCACTTGTCATTATTCCGCAATAATATAAGTACATATGTCTAGAGTGATAAAAACTCACCTTTTAAAAGCTAGAATCAAATTCACAATACACAATTGAAACTCCGCAAAGCACGACAAGGCATGACCAAACTTTTGAGTAGATAGAGAGTCAAGATCCATATCTTGTATATAACAAATACACAAATCATAAGAATAAGATTCAACACAACAAAAGATGGATTAAACTATGCAATTATGAATCAAAGGACATAACCTTGCTTTCAACCACCAAGTGGGCTTGGCCATGGTCTAATAGTGAGGAGGAGGTGATGTTGTGGTGGTGGAGGCCAAGCTATGCAAGGAGAAAACAAAAAGAAAAGGAGAAGAAAAAAAAAAGAAAGTGGAAAAAGAAGAGAGAAGGAAGCCATGGATCTAGACTTTTTCCTTCCTCACTCAAATGATACAATGAGAAACCTTTTTTTATTTCACGTGAATGATAAGAGGCGGCTAGGTTTAAAAAGATTTGAATGGCTAAAGATTAGGAATAGTTAGAAAATTAAAAGGCAAGGAAATTTAAAAAGGCACAATTTAAGTAGGGAAAAGATCTTGTATATATTTATCCTACACAAACGAAAAGAGGAGTTTGATAACTTTGTACGGATTGAAAAGGAGAAAATCACGTCTATGCATTTATGAATAGATATGGTAGAAGATTAAAAGGTGAGAAATATATAAAGGCAAGAAATAAATTAAGAAACGTATGCCTACATTTAAAACATATCTCAATTGATTTGTTACTTATCCAATAAATATAGATGTATATACACAAAAGAAACCTTCACCAAATAAATAAAGTTTATACACACCATACAAGTAAATAAGAAGATGAAAATAGAAATATAAAAAAATGAAACGCATAAATTAATTATAAATTTAAAAAGACACAATTTAAGTAGGAAAAAATATTGTATATATTTTTCTTAAACAAATGAAAAGAGGAGTTTGATAACTTTGTACGTGATCGAAAAGGAGAAAATCACGTCTATGCATTTATGAATAGATATGGTAGAAGATTAAAAGGTGGCAAAAATATATAAAGGCAAGAAATAAATTAAGAAACGTATGTCTATATTTAAAACATATCTTAATTGATGTGTTACTTATCCAATAAATATAGATGTATATACACAGAAGAAACCTTCACTAAATAAATAAAGTTTATACACAACATACAAGTAAATAAAAAGATGGATATAGAAAAAATGAAACGCATAAATTAATTAATTTTTTTTATGTTGTATGTTACCCAAATTTACAAAGGAAAGATCAGAATTAATTGAAACAAGGCTTAAAAATTTACACACAACCACTAGCTTTGGAAAAATTTCTACCACACTTTAAAACAAATAAAAATCAGTGAATAAAACAAAACAAACTGAAATAAAGTGAAAAGGAAAATAAATAATTATATTTAGGAAAATAGAAAGATAAATAAAGAAAATAGCGTAATTTATTGAAACTAGCTTAAGAAAATTGCAAACATAATCCACTTAACTTGGGAAATTATAACTCTTCTTAACAATGGTTTAAAATAAACCTTTGAGAAATAAAATAAAGTGAGAATGAGAATAAAATAAGTTCTTTAGAAAAATATAAAAATAAATAAAGAATTTCTTAAATTAATTAAAGTTGGAAATTAGAAATTTTAAACAAAATACAACGGACACTGGAAAATGTCAGTTACACTTTTAAAAATGTTTTAAAACCAAAATATATACAAAACAAGTTATTTTACCCCTGGAAACATAAATTAGAACATTCCATGACCAAATAAAATATTATTTATATAATTTAAAGTAAATAATTTTGTTAAATACAGCAAATTACACACAATAGTTAAAAAGGCATAACTTTCACATTATAAATCAGATTTCAAAGAAACGGAAAGCAGTATTCTTAGAATTTTATTTAGTTTCAAAATAAAAGATAAAATTCAAAATTTTAAACTTTTAAAATTTTAAAAGTCAAAGTTTGACCATATTGACAAAATTCACATTTTTGGAAAATATTCTATTAATTCATGTGTGGAATTATAATCCACACCAAAATTTTATCAATTTAACAATTTTAATTATTAAAAATTTATGGGTCGTTACAATACTACAGGAATGACGCCTTCCGAAGATTTGTATAGAAGACCGTGCAAATCACCAGCATGTTGGTTAGAGACCGAAGGTAAATTGGTCCTTGGTCCAGATATGGTGAGAGAAGCCACCGAAAAGATTGAGATATTCCGAGTTGGATGAGAGAAGCTTAATCTAGGCAGAAAAACCACACAGATAAGGGTGTAAAGATTTATATTTCTCAGTTGGAGACCATGTTGTTATTAAGGTATCACCGTTGAAGGGTGTGATACGATTTGGAAAGTCAAGGAAACTGGCACAGGATATTGTGGACCGTTGAAACTCATGTATCAAGAAGAGTTACTGAGTAGTATGGCAAGAGTCCATAATGTTTTTCAAGTTTCTCGTCTTAGGAAGTATGTGCTTGATGCAGGGACTACTACTGCTTCGATTGTACTGGAAGATCTGGTAGTGGAACTGGATTTTACTTTTGTGTGACAACCAGTCGTGTTGTGGTTAGAGATGAGAAGAGGTTATAGAACAAGATAGTTAAATTAGTGAAAGTTCAGTGGAGTGACAACGAGAAAGTCTGTACTTGTGATATAGTGGACAAGATTATGGATACTTATCCTGAGTTGTTATGATGGTATGCTCTATATTTGTTGTATATAGATTTAGTAGCTGGTAGGATATACTAGCATTTCTTTTGCAATGACCCGCAAATTTATTAATTGATATAATATATTTATTTTTAAATATTAAAATATAAGACTTCTTAACATAGATTATATTGTCTTAAATAATAAATACTAATGGTAACCTTATTTCGAATAAATATTTATAAAAATATATACTTTGAAAAAATATCGATAAAATGACTGAAAACCATTTCATCGATAAATAGCTCTATATCAGAAGTCATGCACGAAGCTGGATACATACACTTATTTATCCATTTAAACAAGAATATGAAATAAAATTATTTGTTTTATTTTTGGAAAATGAAATGTATTTATGACATCATCGATAATGGCATCGTATGTAATAATTGATTTATGAATTTAAATTGAGATTTAATAATTTAATAATTATTATACTTATTCAAATAATTTTTTTTAAATGAAAGTAATTCATTTTAATTAGTTATGAAGTGATAATAAATTATTTATAATAAGTTTATAAAAATGTGTATTTGATTTGAAATTATAAGGAAAATTGATATCGCTTTATCGACATAATAGCACTTTTTATAAACAATTGTTTAGTATTTAATTATATGGTTTTATAAATAAAATATGATCATTTTAATTAGTTGAAAATGATAAGAAATTAGTTTTCAAATTTTGTATAAATTTATATGTAAAATAATTCGAAAGTGAAATTGTGACTGGGAATCGGCTTCCCAATTTCAACGGTTTAACGAACGGAAGTTGTTCAAAGTTGTTGCAACCTTATTTGTATGTCTCGTGCACATATTTAACATATACATGCATACCTTAACATATACGTGAACACATATATACATACAAATATACATATACACTTATACACACACACAATATCTTGGATATTTTACCAAAGTCAAAAACAAATATTAACCCATATACATAGCATCATCGCCGCACACATGGAGGATGACATCGGAGGGAGTCGTGTGCCTTGATGGTGATGGAGGGGGTGTGGGTAAGGGCATTTTTGTCCTTATACGGATATTTATTTCCAAAACTTTTCCTATAAATACCCACCATTCTCTTCATAATTTTACACACTATTCTACTTTATCGTCTTCCTCGTTCTCAAGCTTTTCAATCACTTCCCACCTTAAGAAAATTATGAAAAACATATTGCAAAAAGAAATTAAATTCATATAAGTGTGTGTGTGTGTGTGTAAGCAATCCACTTCAAAACCAAGGCAAATCGCTCCTTTCCTCTCTCATAACCCATGGCCACCACCTCCTATCACCAAGGCTGAATACTCCATCTCCTTCCAAGCTAGGTCGAGCCCATTCAAAGGTCCATGGCTTGATTCCTTGGGCATTGATTCGATCGTAGCGAAACTATAGCGAAATTTTCATAGAATTGGAAACCAATGAAGGTGAGAAACTCTTCCAAATATATATAAATTGATGATGTGGTATGATTGTCATGGATGTATACTCTGTTCGATCATCAATTTTGGATGTTGATTATATGTTTGTTTTGGTATTGAAACAATTCACGTTTAATACACGTCGAATATCACAAAGGTAACTACTTTCCTTTAACAAATGAAATGGTGTATATGAGATCTTTAAACCTATTTAAAATGGTTTAAAATGATTTATAAATGTTTTGAAAACACTAAAATCTGCTTTGGTAAATTTTGACAAGTTATGAAAATTGAGTCAAACATAGGTGCGTCGTGTAAAGGCAGTTCGAGATTTCGTGCCGTAGAAAGTTAAATCCATTTATACGATGAATTCGAAGTCGGAATTCTTTTTAATAAGAAGTTTCCAAACTTTTATGACCATAATTATCAAAAGAAATAAAAGATCGAGATTTCATTTAGTAGATTAGAAATATGAGCAAAACAAGTTTTCAAAATAGTCACGGTTTGGTAGTTTGGAAATCGCGTTAAATTCTTTAAAATTGATATTTTAAATTCTTTAAAAATGTGGAATAAATTTTCTAATTATTTTAAAAATAAAATAAAAGAGATTTGAGTTATAAAAATGGACATCTAAATGATCAAAAAGTTGTTTTGATCAAATAAGCATTAAAATCCTTATTCACAACACTATTCGTAGAACTTTTTGCAGCACATTTAATAACTTTTGAAATATGGCTTTAAACTTTAGTATTTTTTTTATAAATATAGGTAAATAATTAACAATTATAAAGATGATTTAAAGTTTTTATAATTTATTTTAAAATTTTAAATAAATGTTTTAAAAAAAGATGTTATAATTAAGTGATTTTATCTTGGCTCTAAAAGTCGACGGGTACACTAGATTTTTCTATTCATGTGATCCAAATGTGAGGTGCTTAAAAGAGGAGATATTCAAGAGCAACTAGTGCCTTTCTCATATGGCCATTTTCCTTGACGAGGAAAGGATAAGGTTGAAATGTTGGAAACGAGGCCAGTATAAAAGATTTTAATTTTCCAAATTTAATACAACTTGGATTGTATGGAAATAATCTTCTTACACTGGGTATTAAATTTTGAGAAGAGAATCCATACTATCCATGTGAACTTAAAAGGTGATTTCACCGTTATTCGACGGATAATAAATGTTGAATACAGAAATTGTTTTTAAGTAGAATTAGTATAATTTCTATCTACCCTTTTTATTCAAAAAGGTATTGCAATATGATTTTGATTTGGTATTTCCAAAGTTAAAGAGAGTTTTAATGATTCTGTATATATAAAAATGAAATGTTTTAGAGATATATGTCTCTAGAAGATAATTCTGATAAAAAGAAATAAGTAATTAAATGATAAGCACCTATTTACTTAACATCTTTTTATCGATGATTGGTTCGAAGGAACTGGGATCGAATTTGAGTGATTCTTATCCGAAAACCACTTCGACCCAATTTACGTGTTCAAAGTAAATACTTGGAATGATAATAAATGAAGGAAAGGACTGCTTGTCGCTAACTCTCGGGGGGAGTTTCCTATATCATATACATGTGGCAGTAGTATCTTCATTTGATCTTCGATGCAAGGATTGCTCGCTACTAATCCTAGGGATGATTCCCGATGGGATGTGGTATGAGAGTTCCTTTAGCTTGTCATGTTCCTGGACAACTCATCTGGATGAATTTCTGACATTGCATTTCCAACATACACGTATATTGGTTTTTACGAATGTACATCTATTTGGTGGTGTAGGAATCTCTTATACTTAACACCTTCTCTAAGACATATAAGCTTAGAGGTTGTACATTTGTGAAGATCCATAGTATGTGATGGAATTGGCAATGTGACATTCAAAGTGGAATGTGCTATGTGAAAGGTAATTGTTACCTCGGGCCTCATCACCCAAAAATAGCATAAACGAGGCATGTCATGAGGCTACGTGGTTCGCAACCATTAAGATGTGGTCATCACCTTTCTAGATTACCCTCTATATCGGGTATGTTGTGTATGCTAAGTGAGCTCACGGATAGGTCGGGAACAACCTGGGTGATGTCATATTCGGTTTTATCCACCACTAGATTGGTCTGCGGATAGGACGGTCTGGCCAGGTGCACAGGTTTCAAAAGTTATTGATCCTCGGTACATACCTCTAGAGAGATTACTGTATGAAAGGTAGTTCCTTACCGGCCATTGTATGGAAATCCATTCTCCAATAAGTGCCTTTGGACTTGATTTTAAAGCCTAGCATGCTGGAATTTAATAATGTAACAATTCGACTAAGATTATATAAGTTTACTTGAAAAGTGTTTACAAAGGAATGTCATTAAAAATAATATTCCCAGATTTTGCGTAGCAAATGTTTTGGTTATCATAAGGTAAAAACTCATTCCTTGTTTATATTCAGCGTGGTCATATGAGATACCCTTTGTTTTCAAATATCCATAATTTGAGTTTCTCACATTAGTCACATAATTGACATGGAGTTTATTTTCTTTTCTCATAAAATCTAGGTATTCTATTTTGTAGGGCAGCCAAGCAATCAGGTTTAACTAGTCCATTGTGATGGAGTTTGAAGTTTGGAGTTGAAGATGTTTATGTAGATGATTCTCCGTTTCCATTCGAGCTTCATCCTGATTTCTTCTGAACCAAACCTGACTACTATGGTACTTGGGAAAATTAGGGCACCTAGAGTTTAAGGAAAGGGAAAAATAAGCAGTCATCGGACTGGTGTGAGAACACAAATGCGTGTTTTGAAAACAAAAAGGTATCTCATAAGACTACGCCTCACATAAACACGGAACTGGTTTTTCCCTTATGATAACCAAAACTTTATTATGAAAAAATAAGGGATATTATTTTAATGACATTCCTTTAAAAACATTTGCAAAAAAATTTATTAATTCTAGCGGAAACTGTAACATCCCTAATTTTTAGTAACATTATTCAAGAGATTTAATTAGATAAATTG
The DNA here is from genome assembly GCA_030765085.1 of Allium cepa. Lineage (NCBI taxonomy): Eukaryota > Viridiplantae > Streptophyta > Magnoliopsida > Asparagales > Amaryllidaceae > Allium > Allium cepa. Next base: position 587,205,373 of record CM060940.1, read on the forward strand.
AACAAAATAATGTGAATGTAAAGTGATAAGGAGAACGAAATTTGCAAATGAACCTAGAGGCCATGCTTGTTAACTCTAATGGGCTTATAAATAGTTATAAATGATAACTAAATTAACATAGGGACATTGGGGTAATTGCTGCCCATAATTCCTTACTCTTATACCCTTATCCATACCATTCACATTCATTTTATCACAAACAAGATAAACGTAAGAAAAAAAGAGGAGTCGGCCGTTAAGGAGTAAGAAGAGAAGAGAAAATTCAAGATTAAAACTTAGGATTCAAGCTAGGGGAATCGATCTCAAACAATCTCCAATATTCTTATCCAAACTAAGGTGAATAATAATCCTAATCATGTCTATTTTGTTTTCGATCATATGTTTTTGGATTTACGAATTAATCCATTTATGATGATTTGAATGATCATATGCTTAGTTTTATAACATGATTGATTTAAAATCAAATTGTTTAAATATAATGCGCACGGTTTTAGGGAAAAACTGAAAGCAAATGATTTTAGAATGCTATGGAAGAATTATATGTTACAAGAAACATAATTTTGGAGTTGGGTTTCAATTTTTATAATTTTCCAAGCCGTGGAGAATTTAGTATGAATTTTCTAAGGAAAATATGTATTATTGAGCTTAGAAATTTATTTTCAGTTATTATATGCTGAATTTGGGTCTAACATTTGTAAATGTTAGATAACATATAAAAAGTTAATTCCTGTTAATTTTGGGGATTTTTACTAAGAGATTATTATGGATATTAAATTATTTTAAAATGAGGACCTAAATGATTTAATTGTTGTTAAATGGGAAGGGCTTATTTGTTAAAAGTTAACCTTGTTGTAGATCTGATAAAATGCGGCAATTATCTATAAAATAATTTAAAAAGTTTAAGGCAACCGATCAAGTGTTTACATGGTAAAAACAGCATTTTTCTCAGAAAAGTGAGTTCTGCCTCCTTTAGAAGTAGCTTTCGACCTATTGCTTCCCTCACCAATCAAGTTGAAACCTTTTAGGTCGAGACCAAAGCCGAAACCAATACACGTGGTATCACTTTTTTGGTGCGTAGTGGATTGGAGGTAAAGACGGAAGGTAGGGCGTCGAAACATAGCTTTTGATGGGGTCGAGACCATGCTTTTGTTTTCTAAAGAAAACTGCTTGCCTACTTCTTTATATGCTTTCGAAGGGGTCAAGACCGATACTTTCAAAAGTGACTTTTAACTAGATTTCGAACGAGAATTGCCACCTTATTAATTAAAGAAGTAGCTTTCGAAGGAGCCGCTTAGTTTTCAAAACTGAAGTGTTCGAAAGGGGCAATTTCGACCAAGTCGAAACCCTTCTGCTGTTTTGCCTTTCGAAGGCACTGAAGATATTATTGCTTTCGAAAGGTAACCCTTTTTTTGAAAACGTAAGCCACTTTCCATAGCTTTCTAAGGGGTTTAGGGGTTTCGAAGGCAATGGTCTCGAAAGAGGTTTCAAAGCCAACCTTCAAATATTTTACCCAAAGGACTCATTCTTTCGAAAGGATGGTGCCAACACCATCAAGTTTTCCCAATACTTTTAAGAAATAAAGAATGGTTTCAAAAGAGATACTTTCATTTATATTCACTTGACCCAAATAATATTTTAAGTATAAACCCAATGTATTCAAAAGGGGTACTTTCAATGGGTTCGAAAGGGATATATTCAATTGGTTTCGAAGCTATGCTTCAAAAAAGTGAAATGCTAATGCTTTAATAAATTCGAAAGGTTTTAAAAGAAAGTTTTAAAGTGTTCGAAAGGCAGGGGCTTAATATTTTGAAAATATATTTTTATGCTTTCGAAGGAGGGTATCTAGTGAGGTCGAAAGCAGGGTTTCAAAGGAGTCGAAAGGCTTTATTTTTCCAAACGAATAACCCAGACTCAATTTTTAATGGTAAAATCCATGGTTAATATAAAAGAGTTTTGAAATGGTTAAGTATGAAGTTTACGAAGAAGCTTTCCTTGATAAAATATTAGGTTAAAGGGATTAACCCAGTTTTAATATGAATTTTTTTTCAAGGATTAACCCACAAGAGTGGTATTGTTATGTTATTATGGTTGCTTCTTCAAATATAAATATATTCACATTAAAAATGGACCCATAACTGCATTTTGGGATAAAGGGCAGAAGAACTAGCTAGGTTGACCCAGTAGTGAATAAGTTGATTAGACTCCTGAATGAGTAGAATTGCATCCAAGAGGTCGGGGAGACCTGAATGTAGGATGCCTACATGTAGAAGTTATCAAGGAGATAGGTTCACAGTGCACCCATGAAAACTATGATTAGGAAGTTATTGGATTTACCATTAGGTACATAGTGATCCCATGAAAACTATGTTATAAAGAGTGGTTGGTAGGGACCAATTGGCTTGTAGTGCACCCATGAAAACTATATCCGGATTAAGTTATTGACAATAGGTTCCTAGTCAACCTATGAAAACTAGGATAAGAAGGAAGTTATTGGGGTCACCAATAGGTTTAAAGGAACCCATAAATTAATTTAGTTATTGGTAGGGGCCAATAGGTTCATAGTGCACCCATGAAAATTATGAAAAAGGATGGGGAGTCCATATATTATATAAAGTATTAGTAAGCCCATGAAAACTAATGGGTTTATGGTGACCCTAGAAACTATAAATATGCCGGGGAGTTAATTAAACAGATGATAGGAAATTCAGAATGTTTTAACTTGTATACATATCATCATAATATTTTGAAAATACTATGTTTTTAACCATTATGGATGCAAGAGCGCAGTATATGGTTTTATAAAGATTTTAAGATACTAGTGAGGGGAAAATCCGCTCCGCTAATCTATAGGGTCTCGCTAGACATCTAAATGGTTTGAGATGTTAGATTATTATTCATGCCGGTCTTTTTGTCTTACTCGAAGTTTATATTTTTCCCCTTAAACTCTTGGGTACTCAATTGATTTTGAGTAGTTTGAGAGTTGAGGTTTTTAAGTACCTCACTAGACAAATAAAGCTTCCGGAGACATGTAGGAGGCATAATAGATATTTAGAGTTCCCTTTTATTTGACTCCGATGTGTTATTTGTAATGGTAAAGTTATTATATTGTCTGTATATACTCTGATCATCCAAGGGGACATCTTCATATATTGCTCTTGGCGTATGTTGTAATAAATATATTTTCTCTGAACGTGGTTTACGATTATGGGATTATGTAATGAATTGGGAATGATTTGAAATGGAATGTGATCTTGTTTGAATTTAATTTTTTTTCCATATTCATGTGTTTTTGTGTATCAATTGATCTAACACCGCCGTATTTGGTCGTCGAGGATTAATTACAACGAATGACTGCAGCATCCGTAGCCTTTAATTTTGGGCCTCCAAGTTGTGGGATGTTACAGAAATTGTTATGTTATTAAATTCTAGCATACTAGCCACAAGTGGGGGTTCTACAAACAAAATGGTAGGCATTGATCGAAGAATGGATTTCCATACAAATGACCAGGTGAATGGACTACATTCCGGTATTACATCTCTAGAGGAATGTACTGAGGCCTAATTGATGGTCCTCTACTATAACGACCCGCCATTTCGAACCATTCAAACCGAAAATAATCCACACATGTCAGACTTGAATTGCTCAAAACAACAGATTGTTAATTTATATTTGGCAAAACATAGCATACAAAGCAAATAAATCAATTACAGAATCACAGGCACAGAGTATTAGAACAATAAGCAGCAGAATAGATAAATAGTAGTTCATGAAGCTACTACAACATTAGAGTCTAAAACAAGATACAACAGAAATCCTAAATACAAAGTAGTCTCAAATACATAAGCAAATGACAAGTCTGAACATAAACAAATAGAAATAACTGAAATAACTAAGAAGTTGAATAAATAAAGATTGATCTTCAAGCAATGTTCCAGGCTCTAAAGGTGAGTCTCAAATGCTGTGACACTCAGTTTGATCCGAGCATAAGCAAAACATAAAATACTTGAGTCAGGATTAACACACTTATGCAAGTAAATCAACTCAAGTGAAATGTCCAAGTGAAATGCAAATAACTTAAAGGATGTTTGGGATTCCCATCCTTTAAGGATCCGTGGAACTATCTACATACATAATACAATACGCTACATATATAACGTTTACCATAAAGTAAAATATTAAAATAGCGTTAAGGCGGTACTCATATCCCCCTTAACACATTTTTATATAAATGTCATAGTTTATATAGTACTGTAAACTCCACTAAGCCAGTAGGCTATCAGGGAGCACTCCATAGGTACAACACAAACCAAGCTCACAGTGAGAGCATTAAGGCATGTGACAAGGCACGCGAGGCAATGTCTAGGGTAGGATACTACCGTTTTGCATTCCCGGACTGGTGGTAACGCATAAAAGCTACTACCGCCAACCTCAATACACACTCCCAAATCAAAGATGCACCCAATCAAATCATAAAGCAATAGATATGGTATCGAAGAAATATGCCTGATAGGGGGAGCAACCCCACTTGGCCTGGTATAGCTCATGTTTTAGCCACATCAAGTTGACTCGAGAGAGTCAGGGTTGCGTTCATACCGCATACAAACATTCTCCAAACCAACCTGCTTCGTTCTAGATTCTCCACCATGTACACAGCTGTTAAAGTGGTTTTCGGTATTGGCAGAGAGTATGACAATATCCGATCCCTGTCTCTTTAACAACCAAACTCTTATATCACACCGTGGACATTTACATTCAAAAAGTTCATACTTCATATCAAAATATCATATTCATTTCAAAATCATATTCACTTTCGAAATCATTTACTTTAAATCACATTCATTTTTGAAATCATAACCACAAAATAAGTTAAACCATCATATCAAAGTATTCTCGTTTGAATCCATGAAATCTAAATCATAATGGTTCCAACTTAAACAGTTTGAATATTGAAGTAGTATATATATTAGAACAATTATCCATTAAAAATAGTTTGTATTTAAAAATAGGTTATAGATTAAAATATTAAAATAGTTTATATATTAATATATATATATATATTTAAATTTTGTTTATAGATTTAAAAGAGTTTATACCAAAAATAGTTTCAAATTAAATTGTTTCTTCCAATTTTACAAATCAATTCAAATAAACTTTAGTTTCAAAATTCAATTTAAATCATTCTCAGTTTGATAACTTCAACTAAAATGATTAAAGGTTCAATTGAAATTCTCACTAAAAGCATTTTAATTTATTGATTTCAATTCCATATTTGAACTATAAATTTAATCGACTATCAATTCAATGGGTTTCAAAGTTTAAATATTAAAATATTTACAATAACTCAATTTGATAAATTTCCTTTATATTTCAATATTCAACTTTAAATTTATTTAAATTTGAAATATTCACTTAATCATTCTATAACATTTAAATAAAATCTCAAACTACAAATTTAAATCAACATTAAATATTCGGTTTTAGTTAAATTCGAAAATATTCATTTAATCACCTTTAATAAATCAACTTATAAAATTATATCTTTCAAAATCTCAAATCAATAAGTTTCCCATCTATTCTTATTTATATTCAATTCTCAAACAAATTAAATTACAAATTAACTTCATTTATTTTCCCAACCTTTATTTCATTAAAGTTATTACAAAATCTATTTTCATAATATTAATATAAATTTTAAATAAATATTTTAAATACAATATATATGATTATCCAACTAAATTCTATTAAATTAAATTTTATCATATTAAATATTATTAAATTAAATCTGATTTTATTAAATCCATTTTATTTTATATTAAACTATATTTTATATATTTAAAAATAATAAAATTATAAGTAAAATCTTAAAATTTATATTATTCAAAACTTAACTTATAATTTAAAATTTTCAGACATATAATTTAAAAATCTAAAATTTACTCATATATTAAAATAAAATCTTTATATTAATTTTAAAATCAATATTTATTAAAACCCATATATTTCCTTTCTCAAAAATTTTGAAATTATATAAAATACACCAACAGTGTCCGTATAGAAAATCCTATGGTCAAGTGGTACGGATATTTATCAATTCAATCCGCAATAATTTAAATTTACGTGTATATATCATTTCAACCCACAATCTCAAAATTTCAAAAAATCAAAAAATAAAAATCGCTTGGGCTTATAATTTCAATCCATGACAATTTTCCCTGATCTATAAAATCGTTCGGGTGTGTATCATTTCAACCCATAGGGATTTTCTAAACTAATAGGGAACTTGCAGTGTGGGAACAATAGAACAATATTATAAAATGACGTATATATCAATAGCAAGCCTATATCTCAATTAACAAATTAGATATAATATATGTACAACAGGTTATGGTGTTATATGTCAATTAATATAGATAAACAATTGTAGATAATAACATATCATACTATAACAATTAAATTTCTAACTAATTCAAATTTTAACAAGATATTCAAATCATCATTTCATACGAAATTAATTTACTAACATATGAATGTTAATCGTGAGTGACCGCTCACCTTTCGAGACTAGAGAATAATGGGAATGAAAGCAAACGAACATGGATACGGACACAAACAAGCTAGAAGTTGATGTGACAAGAAAAAAACAAATTTAAGCGAAAGGATCCAAAAATTAAAATATGTAGAAGTGAACTTATATATATAGACTTAGATCAAAGGAACAAATATATGTGTGTGTGTGTGTGTGTGTTTGTGTGTGTGTGTGACATATATGACTTTTCAGCCGACAATTATATATAAGCAATATATATAAGCTTATATGTAATATACATGCAACAATTGAATATATAACTTTTCCCTTTGTAATTAAGAAGAGGAGGGAAGGCTTGTTGCACGTGCAAAGCAGAGATGGCTGCAAGGTCAAGTGCTTGGTTGGAGCTGAACGTGGGGAAGATTCGGTGATTGTCAGGTGGGAAGGCGGCCTTAGCTTTGGGTTTCAAGTGGATTGGTTTGGCTGACTAGATTAAGGGAGAGGTAAGGGCGAAGGGTTTAGGTCTGGTGTTTAAGGTTGGCACAGGTAGGAGTTCAGCGGGTTATTCGACGTGACGGGCGGAGGTCGGTGAGGCGGCTATTGGTGGTTCAGGCTGCCATTCGTTGAGTTTATGGGAGTCTTGCGTGGAGGTTGGGGGATGCATATGTGGAATCAAGGGAGGATAAATGGCGATGGTTGGCTTGTGTAGGCTGGTTGCTAGGGGTTGCGATGATTGGTAGGAAGACTGGTAAGGTGCACTTCTGTGTGGGGTTTCGGTAGTTTGGAGGGAGAAAGTGGGATGGCTTCGGCTGTTGGAAGGTCAGGCGTGGGCTGCTATGTGGGCAGCACGTGGAGCTGATGGAGGGGCGGATGGTGGACAGTGGGACGATGGAGAGAGACTTGTGAGATGAGGACGATGGACAGTGGGATGTTCGACAACGAAGCAAAAATGAACAGGCTCTAGGAAAAATAATCTGAATGCAACTGAATATATATGTATGTATGTATGTATATTTAATATATACCAGAACAAAGCAAGAAAAAAAGAGGGGAAGCAACAAATGAACGAACCAAATAAACAAAATGAAATAGCAAAATATGTTTTGAACCGATAGGAATAGAAAAGGTTGGATATTAATTTCATGGAATATAAAAAGGCCAGTGGCCATTCATTTTCACGGTGGATTATGGAAGGACACGGAATACCAAAAGGTTCCAAACGGATACCGATACGGCTAACCATTTCACATATTTCACCGCGTACCGGACGCCGAAATACACAATTGAATATATTTCAGAGATCATCATGACGAGACGAATAGAAAAGTACATAGATATGAGTGACATGACCCTCCTATCAAAACCCGACATTCGCAGCCAAAACTACTGCTAAAATGTCGAAAATAATATAAATGGAGCTAGAGCATCCAAATTTGACGAAACGAATTATGAGTCTCACTTAGAAAATGATTTACATTTTTATTGTCTAAAAATATTCAGATTTCAAAAATATTTTATTTTCATCAAATTTTAACTGATTTTAAATTTAAATTTTACCACTAATTTTTTCTTCAAATTTTTGAATGAAAATCCGACGCTTGCTAAGTTTAAATAGATGTATACCAAATATCAAATTTTCATTGCAAAAACTTAATTGTTTATTTTCATAAATATTAGTCAATTACGTTATTAAAATCGTTAAAATTCTCAAGTCGTCGCATTCTCGTCCACTCAAAACTTTTCTTCTCCAAAAAGGAACGAGATAGGAGAGTAGAAGCAACAGAGAGGAAAGATAGATTCGAAATACATAGTACCCGATACAACAATTAATTCAAAACCATATAAATTTCATTTTTGCCATCTTATTACCTACTCTTATATTGTATACTATTCAATCACATGTTCTCACTACATTCAAACTTTTCCAAGATAAGTTTTATTAATGTTTCCGAGGGTACTTGGGCACTATACAATTTACCATTTATTTACAACATTTATATTTATTTTGAACATTTTTATTACTTAAGATTCTCTTGTTTAACCTTCAATTATATATTCACATAAACATTTTAACTTTTTGAATATTTCAGATAAGTTATGTATATGTTTTTAGAATGCAATAGAGTATTATACGAATTAATTTTATCCTAGTCCAGCTATTTCAAGTTATTTCAATTTCATTTCTCATTTTAGACACTCCAAATATTCAAAAATATTTGCTTCATTTCAATAATTGAAAATCATCACCTAACATAGAACTTAAGAGATAAAATTTAGGTTTCACTTTAAACCATTTTGAAATAAACACACACACACATATATTACACATCAAATCATACTCAGGAAATTCAAATCAAATCCATTTTCAAAACAAAAGTGTAGTAAAGCTACTAAGTGGTCTTCCCACTTTGAGACTCGAAAATGAATGTCGATGATGTTGTAGTCATCACCGAAATTATTTTCCAGCGACAAAAGAGGAGAGTACTGATTTACTTCTTTTAAAATTCTTTTGAAACAATTTCCATTCGAAAATACTTTCAAATAATATATTATCTATATTATTATTTTCAAAAATTTGAAAACCAAATTTTGAAAAGCACCGAAAATTAAATTCTCAAGTTCTTAATTCAAATTCATTTCATTTGCAAATTAGATTTATAAACCATGTTTTAAAATTTCATCTCCTTATAACATACAACAATAGTTGATGGTTTAAGAATGTTGACAAAACAATAAATGATAATCTAGTACTATCATTTTTAACTACCGATTCATTTAACTATATAATTTTAAAAAAATTATACTTTTATATTTAAATATATCATATATAAAATTATTTTATTTACCAAGTTTGAAAATAATATTATGTCAGTTCGCTATGTTCAAGTGTTTTGAAAAGGAAAATAAGATAATTAAATTACAAAAAGGAAAGATGGACAGACTTGTATTAATCGCAGCAACCTTAACCGGATCAACCGAGATTTCATTTTCAGAAACACTATGCCCAAGAAATCGGACTTCATCTCTCCAGAAATGCCATTCAAAAAATTTGGCTTTCAATTGATGACTCCAAAGAGTTTAGAGAACATAGCTCAAATGAGATTTATGTTCCTTCTCTGACTTAGAAAATATGAGAATATCATCAATGAAAATCAGGACAAACTTGTTGAGAACATCGCGGAAACGTGGTACGTGATTTATGAAATCAATGAAGAAGATAGGAACATTGGCTAATCCAAAAGGCATGACTAACCATTCATACCATTTGTTTAGGAGGAAGGACAATGTGTCGAGCTCCAGGAACAAGATCAATGCAGAATTCAATTTCTCGCTTAGGAGGTAGAGGAGTGGCTTCACCATAAACATCAGGATATTCCTTGACTATCGGGGTAGAGTCGAGATCACTACGTTGAGAATCAAGCAAGAAGATGAAGCTGCCTGCATAATCCCGAGGCATTCGACATTCGATTACAAAAGAATTACATGGTCATCTACTAAAGGACAGTTTGGGCTTTGCTAGAATTAACAGCATCAAATGGAGGACATAGAAATCTCTAATGAATCAGTGCCTATTGTAAAGGAGTTTCACCCTTTACAAATCATACTAAGGTTGGCATGACCGCCAATGGGATTAGTCACACATAAGGATGAAGTTGCCAATGGAGGTTGCAAGATATGCTCAAATTTATTATAGAGATCAACAGAAATAAAGCCATGGGATGCTCCAGTATTAAAAGAACACGAATAGGAAAAGACAAGAATGGATTTTTAAAACAAAGGGAAAGTTCCAAAATTCAAATGAATTCCTAATCCAAGAGGATCTTAACAATTTTCATGCTCGAACAAATATGGTTCTATAATTAATTCTACTCATTTTAGGAAATTACCACCCTATCTCTAATGAGTTTTTACTCCATAAGCTAAGTTTTTCTCAAACCAGAGCTCTGATACCAAATGGTTTTACGGCCGCCGTAGCATATAGTCGTACCTGTGTTCTTCTTCTACGGCCAGCTTCTCGACTGCACTAACCCCGTGGGACATATATAAGTAAGAATCATCCGTTCGCTACCAAACCCAAAAGTGAGAACCCCCTATCATGTTGCACCCTCGGAGTGCCAAAGCAGACACACATGTCAGACTTGAATTGCTCAAAACAAAATATTGTTAATTTATATTTGGCAAAATTTAGCATAAATAGTAAATAAAATAATCACATAATCATAGACGTGGAGTAATACAACAATAAGCAGCTGAATAGATAAATAGTAATTCATAAAGCCACTACAACATTAGAGTCTAAAACAAGATATAACAGAAATTCCAAATACCAAGTAATCTCAAATACATAAGCAAATGACAAGGCTAAACATAAATAATTGGAAATAACTGAAATAACCTGAGAAGCTCAATAGATAAAGATAGAACTTCAATCAAAGCTCTAGGCACCAAAGGTGAGTCTCAAACTCAGTCTGACCCGAGAATAAGCAAAACACAAAATATACGAGTCAGCATCAACATTCTTATGCAAGTAAATCAACTCAAGTGAAATGTCCAAGTGAAATGCAAATAACTTAAAGGATGTTTGGGAATAACACTTGCTACGTTTAAATAAACGTATATCAAATATTAAATTTTCATTACTAAAATTTAATTGTTTATTTTGATGAAAATTTAGTTAACTACGTTATTAAAATCATTAAAATTCTTGAGTTGTTACATCTACCAACACAAGACCGACTTACCTCTTCCTAGATAGTACCGAATATGTCATCACCGCGGTCGTTACCGATCTATCCGAGGGCCCTCGTAGCATATATCCATATTATTTCAAACCCGAATGTCATAGCAGGTAGAACTATATGTAGAAGGTGATGATCATATCCTAATGGTTGCAAACATATAGCCTTGCCGCATCTACCCTGTTTCAGCCATTTTCGGATGTGAGGCTTGAGGTAACGATTACCTTTTTACTTTGCACATCATCTTCCTTTGAATGCCACACTTCCATTCCATCGACCTATATTGACTTCCACAAACATACAACCTCCGAGCTCATACGTCTCAGAGAAGGATGTTAAGCTAAGAGAATTTGCCTTCTCCGCCACCAAATAGATGTACGTTTGTAAAAGCCAACGTTGTGATCTTAGAAATGCAATGCCAAACACATATCTATACATGTTCGTTTTGGGATTGAACAAAAACAAAGGCACTGTCCTACTACATCCTATCGGGAATTAACCCTAGGATTAGTAGCGAGAAGCCTTTGTAACCCAAAGAGTTTCAGAAATGAAAGGACCACTGCTATTTCAGTATTTGGGAGTTAACTAGAATTATCAATAAGCAATCCTTCCACCCCGAAAATCTTCGGTCTTCATCCTTAATTTTCTTTATCAAGTCTTCATTTTTCGAACACATACATTGGTTCGAAATGATTTTCGAATAGGCATTACCCAGATCCAACCTTGGTTCCTTCGATCCAATCATCGATAAAAAAGAGGCTCTATGAATAGGGAATCATTCTTCAATTGATTACCTTCTTTTTATCAGAATCTCTTCTAGAGATATATATTTCAAAAAATTCTTTTTGGTATATACGAAATCATTAAACCGCTCTTATCACATCTTTTGATTATTTATAACCCCTTCTAAACTTGGAATAAATCGAAATCATTTCATTTTCCACTTAGGAAAATAATTCTAAATCATTTCATTTAAATATTAACAAAGGTTTCTTAATTCAATAGTTCATAATTTTGATTGAGTTAAAACCATATTATCTAGGATGTCAATCCAAAACCAGTAAATATTAAGTGAGCAGAATCTATAGAAAATATCTAATTCTACTCAATATTATTCCCATATTCAACAAATACTATGAGAGGAATAATGGTGAAATCACCTTTCAAATTCCACAAATAGTATGAGTTCTCTCTTTGGGCTTTAACATTGAGTATAAGAAGTTCATCTTTATAAAATCAAAGTTGGAAATTTAAATCTTTTATACTTAACTCATTTTTGACATTTTGAACTTATCCATCCCTCGCCCAGGAAAGAGGCCAGGTGAGCCAGGCACTGGTTTCTCCTGAACATCTCCATAGTTTAAAACACTTCATATCTGGATCTCACGAATAGAAAAATCCAGTCTACTCGTCGGCTTTTAGAGCCAAGATTAAACCCTTAATTTGTGATAGCTTTTCTTCAAATCGTTTATTAAAACTTTCTTAAATAAGGTAGAAAACCTCCAATCATTATTAAAACACTTAATTATCCTTTCGAAAACATTTATAAAAAAAATCTGGAAAAGAATTATTAAGTTTAAAGCTATATTTCAAAGGTTATAGAAAAGTGCCATAAGTTATATTGATCAAAATGACTTTTCTATCATTTGGAAATTTAATTTTATAACTCAAATTACTTTAAAATATTTATAAGATTTATTTCATATTTTTGAAAAAATTTAAAATATCATTTTTAAAGAAATCCAGTTTTGGATTCTAAACTGCAAAACCGCGATTTTCCAAAAAGCTTGTTTGACTTATATCTCAAAACATACTTATCAAAACCTTGATTTTATTTCTTCGTTGGAGAATTATGGATACGATAGTTCAGAAAATTCTTATCTTGAAGAATTTAGAACTATATTCCATCTTTTACACTCGTTTAACTTTTATGGCGTGAAATCGCGAACCGCCGTTACAAGGCGTGCCTATTTTTGACTAAATTTTCCATTCCTTTTCAAACTAACATAATGCTTTTGAATGTTTATAAAACATTTCAAACTTTTTTAAGCCATTTTAATGATGTTTAACATTCTGTATACACCAATTCATTAATATAAAGGAAAGTTATTTCCTTTGTGCTTATCGACGTGTAATTCCGTGATTTGCATATATATTCAACATTCATACTTAAACAATCAAACTCGATGATCAAAGAATATTAAGCATCCATTGAAAACATCATATCATCATCCAAGATATAATTTAGGAGTTTTCATCTTCATTTTCCCTTCCAGCTAATATAAAATAGGCTATAGCTCCGCTATCTCGAAATCTACGCTCACGATCACTAGCACTATTGACTTTAAAATGGCTCGACTTAGCCTTGGTTAACTCAAAGGCCTAGGTGATGGGGGTGATGGCTGTGGACTTTGGAAGAGAAGAGGAGGTGTTTAGAACTAGTTTTGAAGTGAATCGATACTATAAACTAGTGTATACATTTTTCTTTTCTTTTTGACATATTTTTTCTAACTTTTCTAATATGTTTTTCATGAATAAGAAGCCATTAAAGAGGCTCTAAGAAAGCTTAAAAAGAAGAGGAAGAAGAAGTGGAATGGTATTAGGATTTTTGTAAGAAGATGGGTAGTATTTATAGAAAACCTTGGAATAAAATATTATGTTGCATAATTAACTAAATTCCCCTAGCCCACACCCTTCCCCTAGCCTCTAGCGCATGGATCCCCCCAATGCCATATGATGGTTGATTTGAGTTGATGGTGTGGTACAAAGAAGTGGTATTTGCTTTATGGTTACCTAAAGGTAAAGCTTAGGAGTTATTAAAACATTTTTGTAATATATGTATATATATATATTTATGTATTTGTGTATGTATGTATAAGTAATTGTGTGCATGTGACACATATATATCTATGTACATGTAGGTGTATAAAACTTCAAACGTCTTCGAATAACTTTTGTTCGTTAAATCGTTGAAATCCGGAGAACCGATTATCGACCACGTTTTTACTTATTTATTAACGTACTTATATTTGCAATGAAATTCAAAAATAAATTTCTTATCATTTTAAGCAACTTAAAATGATCACATTTCATTTATAAAACCATATAAATTAATACTAAAAATTATTTATAAAAATTGCCATAATACTGATAAAGCGATATCGATTTTTTCTTATATTTTCAAATTAAATATATATCTTTATAAACTATTATAAATGATTCATTATCACTTTATGACTAATCAAAATGAATTATCATCATTTAAAATAATTATTTGGATAATTAAAATAATTATTAAATCATTAAATCTCAATTTAACTTAAATAAATCAATTATTTAAATACAAAGTCATTTTATCGATATAAATTTTGGGGAAAGTATTTATTCAAAATAAGACTACCGTTACTTATTATTACTTGAAACAATATTAACCTTTTATTTGCATAAATTTAAAATTAAATTCAATTTATTAAAGTGATAAATTGGCGGGTAGTTGCAGATAGGGTTCGTAATACCCTAAGATGAGTAACTCATTAGAGATATGGTAAGTGACACCCTAGAATGAGTTAAGCATATTAAATAAGAGCGCGCATCTATTAATAATATACAAATGATTTTTGTTTTAGGAAAATATGTTAAACAAAATAATTTTGTCTAGGATTATATTTCGAATATAAAGAACATATTCTGAAAAAATACATAGTTAGATATGTTATAACTTGAATGATAGTTTGAAATCAAGATTACTAATATCTAAATATAAACAACTTGTGATTAGAATTTCACAGTTTGACTATAATATGTTAAATAATAACACTGAGAAGATTAAGAGTAATACTTTGAAAATGATTTGGATAATAAGAACTTTTATCTAAAAAAGGTTTTTGGGAAGAGAATTTTCAAAGGATTTTATTTGAAATATTGAACGTATTGGCTCAGGGGAACAATATCATGTGCTTAGCAAACTATCGCCCTTATCATTGTATAGTTAATATGGATGTATGGTGGGTTAAATTTAAATTTATAACCTAACATTAGATTTAGCTAAGAAAATTAAAATGCTTAGTATTTAAGTGTTCGTTGTTGATAATTGTAGAAACCTCGAGCTATGGAAGAATGTATTCAAAAGGGGATACCTCAAGAGAAAACTCGGGTGAGAAGAATGATTTAATAATTCTTTCCAGTGATGTGGAAGAACCCGAGAAATGGCCAATTAGCAATATTGTGCCCGTTATAAAAGAAGAATTAGATCCATACACCTGATAATAAAGACGGTTACCCTATAGCCGAAATGCCTATATCTTCCTCGACTCAAGAACTTATTATAGTGACGAAGAGATCCCTCGGGCCTCTCAGAGTAAGAACTAGAAGAAGAAATTTTTAAGGAGGAGTCGATGGAAGAAGAATCTGAACCTGAAAAAGGACCTAAGCACAACGATATCCTATGAATCAAACAACAGTAATAGAGATAGTAACGTCATATGAGAGATGTGCACTGACCATATTAATTGGCACGAGGAGTCGTCAGATTCCCTCATTCATTGGGATAACATGGAGGACGAAGATGAAGAATTTGAGGATCCCGATGAAGAAGAAGTGCAAGGTTTAGAAGAACTAGAAGATGAAGAAGTCGTACAAGAAGTGTCAGTGGGTCTTGGGCATATGCCATGGAACCAGCCCTGGATGCCCATGAAGTGGATGTGATACCGCAGATTGAGGATAAATACGAAGCTAATAACGAATAAGATGATAGTGATTCTACTAGTTGGAACAACTCTATCTCCGTGCTTCAATTTATTGATGTACAAATAAAAGTCGGCGGACCGCTATTCGGTAATAGGAGGTTCCACACCACACACCACGTATCCAAATGTATATTTGCTACTTCAATGAATCAATATTTAACACCAAATAAAAATACACTATAATAGAAATATTTAGGGCCGGCTCCAAAGTCATCCAAACCGAACCCAGCAATGTATCACTTCACCCTTCCTTCCCCTATATATACCTCTCAGCATTTCGTCTTCCATCATCCTCTAGGGTTTGGTGTCGGCTTTACAAGCGTTTCATTTTCTTGTCCCGTTTTGTTTCATTGCTTTCGTTTTACTTTTATCAATTATTTACGTCTAAATTTTCAGACTACTACTGCAATTGTTTGCTGCGGGATTTAAAATATGGTGCAAGGGATCCATCATGTGGCTATAAGCTTATGACTTTAGCTCCGTTTTTTCTGTAGTTCACAGATTTTTTTCGATGACAAGGTATGCAAATTTTATTATTTCAATCAGTTTGGTTAATGTTTTTATCATTTTTATATTTTTAGGCGCGATTTGTATGATGAAGAAAATCGTTCGGATTCCCATTGATTTATGTGAAATAAAAATGAGATTTTAACCAGCTACTTCTGACTAATTGCGCCTATTAAGTAAATTGAAATTTAACGACCTTCGGCAACTGATCTGTTTTGTTTGATTTGGATCTGTCAGCTACTTCATGCTGATGTTTGAAATAAAGTTATTTTTGTTTGCCAGTGATGTTACAAAATATTTTCCACTCCTGATAGGGATTTTCCGGTTTGATGAATTTTCATCACCGAGATCTCTGAGGTGATTCATATTTTCAGTATTTGTTACATGTTCAATGCAAAAAGAAAAATCATTTAAAACTGTTGTAATGCAAGATGATGAGATGGTATGTGTCTGAATCAAATGTTGATATATTGTCATATCGGCCTTCAATCTGATTGCTTTTAAATCGTATACAATGCGTTATTTTTCAGATGACTTGTATGATGTTTTTCATTTGTAACATTGGTATTGAAATGTATATCGAGACATGTTTTTGTTTTAACTGGAATTAATGTATTGAGTTCACAATCAATAGATATAGGCTCCAAAATAAAGAGTCAACAGCAATTGCCAATCTGCATTGGCAACTTACTGCCGCATGGAGCAAATAGTAAACTTATGCCAGAGGAAGAATGCTTTGGATTTTTCTTATAATCCTCCGCCACAATATCTGGCCACATTTTAGTATTTTCTGTTATTTATTTATTTTCTCTTGGAAAGGAGAAGCTAAAGCAGTTATTTTGTTGGTTGATGGTTTAGAATTTTTTGTATGATGTCTACTGATTTTAACTGTTATGCGATTACTAGCTTTGTACACTTTTTCACACCGAGTCTTCTAATTTGATCAGCCTTTTTAGTTTCGTATATGATAACGATTCTTAATGAGAAGTCTGCTGCCAGTGCTTGAACATACTGTAAATTTCTGTTTTACTTGATAGTTAAAGAGCTTTTAGCATCAACTGTGCGATTCCTATGGTGCGTGACTGAAATTCATCAGTGATCATCTGTTTGTTTTAGGCGTTTGAAGCTTGTCCATAACATTTTTTATCCTTGTAGATTTAGGTCGTCCAGGTTGTCTTCTTGTAGGTGGAGGCAATATATGTGGACCGGTCTATGGACTTCAGTATCTCTTATCACGCACGGGATGAAACTCTGGCTGATATGAAGCTTTGTAACTCCGAACAGAATACCAATCTGATGCGAACTCATGATGTGCTCTGTTAGCACCGTAATCCTGTGCCGAACAAGCCGCCATTACATGCGCACATGGTAATTTTTGCAGTAAGGGGATGTTGCATGTACATGAATAGTTAGGACCATCAATTAACACTTTAAATTCATCGCCGTAGCAATGAATCACTTGCCATTCGGTTTGACTGAAGCGAACTAGTTTACAACGACGTGCTTCAATAGCTCGATCTGCTATTTTGGCTTTCCATTTTGGAGTCAAACGTGTTGTAATAGCGTCCGCCGTCTCTCGTCTCTTACAGAAATATTCAACCGATCGAAAGAAGGTTTGTGCAACCAACGCCTTTATAGGTAATGATCGAGCACCTTTTAGTACACCATTAAAACTTTCGGATGCATTGGTGGTCATAACATGAAAGCGTCCTCCATCGTCTTTGCATAGGGTCTAATTTTCTTTAAAATTCCCTAAATTTCTTTCAATCCATTCATGAGCTTGTGAATTTGTAGCTTTAATTTCTTCTCTGATTTTGTTGTACTCAACCACTTCTGAAACACATGCAGCGGAATAAAATAAAGATGTAAGTCGTTTATCCCTAAAACCCGCCGTTTGAAGATTAGCTTTAAGATGTCGTGCACAGAACCTATGTTTGTGTGGTTCTCGCCACCTCTCTTGTAAAGCCTTCGGAATTCCTTTCATCTGATCCGATATGAAAGTAATACGACGATTGCAAACACTGTGAATGAATTCACACATGCAAGAAAAAAACCAACCCCAGCTATCATATGACTTGGATTCGACAACTGCATAAGCTAATGGAAACAGACAGTCATTCGCATCTACAGCAGTAGCAACAAGCAACGTCTCTTTGTATTTACCATACAAGTGTGTCCCGTCAATACATAACAATGGCCGGCAGTGTAGAAAACCTGTAATGCAAGGGCCAAATGCCCAAAATGCATGATCAAATACGCCAACTTCATCGTGGGTCACATGGCCTACAGTCCTCGGATTACTTCTCTTTATTTCCTCGAAATACTGAGGCAAAGTCGCGTACGATTCCGTCCATTCACCATAAATTCTTTTTATTGTTTTGTTTAATGCTCGCCAAGCTTTCATGTAACTAATTTTGATGAACAGTTGATCGCCTACAAGCACTTGGACTGTACCTGCTGAGATATCCAAATCGGCCTTGACAAATGACATGATTTTTGACACAAGAAAATCAGAAGTGGCTTGCTTGTGGTTGGAATTAACTGTAGGATTGACACAGGTATGTTCGCTAAGCAACTTTCTGATTTCCCACCAGCCAGACTGCGATTTCTTTGAGGCTATTGCATGTATTCTCCATGGACAGTTGGTGTCAACATTACAGATAGCGGTGTATATAGTTTTATTCGACTTGATCGGCTTGTATGAAACTTCATGTAGAATTGACCATTCGGTTAATTGGTGTAGCATTTTTTGCTTACTTTCAAATACCATTCCAACAGCAAATCCATTTTGTATGCACGCGGTTGAATTTTTTTTCCAGAAAATTGTAGATTAGCAACGACCGATCTTGCCATCATTTGAGCAGTACATAGATCATCATCCAACGGCACTTCCATTTGAGCTTCTTCACCATCGCCTTTAACATCATCTACATTCGGAAAGTCGTAGTTTAACGATTCATTGTTCACCTGCATTCGTTCTACCCAACACGCATCATTGTTAGTCCTCGTCGCAACAACCATACTATCAATTGCAGGAACATGACCGGTGTCTCCATCTATATTAACATGCATATCAGTATCAATATTGGAATCATGCGAGTGTTGTGACGGTCCAACACCACATTGTACAGCAGTATCTTCAATAGTTGTGCATCTGTTTACAACAGTATTTTAGTACGAAGCTAGAGTAGATAGGAAACATTACTCAAATAAATTGCTAAACAAACCTTTGACTTATATCATACATTTCTGATGGAGTAGGATATAACGGTTGCGGCAAATGAATATTTTGTTGTTCATCACAGACATTTTGTAGATGCATTTGTTATTGGAAGCTGAATGTGTTAGAAGAAAGTATTAGCAATTGTAATTTAAAAATAAATTCCAATGTTAAGTTTAATACCTTGGATGCGTCGTAGGTGGTGTGCAGTATGGAAAGTACTGTTCTGGAGTTGCTTGCGACATCATGTAATGCATGAACCCATAGTTTATGGGAGGATGACCATGACCCTCAACATGTACATATGGATTACTGTAAGTAGGAGAACCTAAGCTTGCTGAAGGATTATCAGTTTTCAACATTTCTGTAAAATGCCCTAATCCTGTACTAACGATAGGAGATTGTACATGTTCTTGCAGATTTTCTTTTGCAACTTTCCCAACGTACAACTCTATGGATTTTTTAACCGCAGAAAACATAACTTCAACATCCTCATCGTCCGAAAGTGTTATTGCTTTTGAACCTGAATCCGTAGGCCAGTTAACCACCAACTCAATATTAAATTCGATTGCGCTTATTTTTGTCGCTTTGTACACGGATTCTTTCAACTCAAATAGTGTGCAACCTTTGCGTACTCTCCCTGATTTACAAAAACCGCCGACATACTTTCCGTTTTTTGTTCATCGACGATCAATTCACCGTCGTAGTAGCAAAGTGTTGGAATGAGATTTCTAGCCATTCTACATACAAATAATTTCTGGTTGACCAAACAATTTCTGTACATTCGTACGAAAATATTTTAATGGAAGTAACAAAGCTAGGGTTTGTAATTTTCTTACCAATTCGTATACAAAGATATAGCGTAGACGTTTGCGTAGACTAGCAAGGACTCTATTTCAACAATCAACTGATTATCGAAAGAAAATAGAGTTTTGGTATTTGGAATTGTAAGCTGAAAGAAAATGGGTTCTTCAGATCTGAAAACTTGGTGTTTGGAAATGAGGAGGCTAATGCAAAAGCTGACTAGATATAAAACTTTTTCTTGAAGGCGACTTTTCAGAAGTCTCCTTTAGGCGAATTTTCAAAAGTCGCCTTATGACGAATTTTGAGAAATCGCCTGAAGGCGAATTTACAAAAGTCGCCAATAGGAAAACACCCGAAATCACTTATACTCAACAGATTATTACGCTGTTGAACTATAAGATACCTCTCAATAGAAAATACAGGACGGACAGATGATAAAAGGCAAGCATACACAAACAACAACCACATTATACTACTTTACGACCAATACATCAAAACATACGGTCAATCTTGTGGTAACCGGTAGCACCCCGCAAGCATTTCATTGCGAATTTCAACATTCATCCTCTCCAAGCGACTAACCGTAGCTTGCATCTCAAGCGCATATTGGACCCCCTTTTGGTCATTGGAGGATCGAACCATTCAAAAATTTTACAACTATTCACCCCTTGACGCGTCTGTGCATCGATATACGCTTTACAGCCGTAAAAACGACGTCCTGCATTCCTCTGACTTTTGGAAACAACAATGTTACATTCAACTCCGCAATAGCAAAGTACCGAACGTCCACTGATGCTAGAACTTGATGTATTAGGGTTTTGATGAGCAAGTACAGTCATTAGCCTGGTATGCATTGATTGTTGAACCGGTTGGGGATTCTCGAGTACGACATTTTTCCGCGTAGCACAAACAAGTTCACTCGATACTTCTTCATTTGTCTCTTCATTTGTCTCTGTAGTACCCACTGTTGGTAGATCTTTCACTTGGGTCTCCGGAACAAATTCTACCTCGTCGTCTGCAACCTTATTCCGTTCGTAGTCATCATATATTTCCATCATTTTGATCATCGATCTCCCAATCATCCATTTTCCCCTAAATAAAAGTTAAAGAAAATACCAAAATTAGTCAAATTTGCAACCATGGTTTGGGTCGAATTCCTTTCCGATTTGAACAAAATTGAAGACTGACGTACTACACACCCATCTGTGAGAAGAGAGGAAAAAAAAATGACAAAATACCAACCTTAGTGACTTCTGCGATTGCTTTTGCACAAATTTAGGTTTTTGGTTCGACTTTGAAGCAAAAAGAAATGACAAAGGAAGAAGGGTCAACTGGTTTTTACAGTGCAGGTTTGAATTGGCGAAATTTCAAAAATCGCCTTCAGGCGTATTTTTAAATTTCGCCTACAGGTGCATTTTAAGAATTCGCCTACTGGTGAATTCTCAAAATTCGCTCAAAGAAACCTGCTGCTGCAAACAGAGCAGCAGATACAACATCTCAAATTTTACAAATTCAACACGGCAACAGAGCAGTCGCTCAATGGACAAATTTAACATGCAGCTCATGAAATACAACATCTCAAATTTAAGCGAAATGCATCTAACTACATTACTTCGTACGGTACAACACAAATTTTACAAATTCAAACAACATTTTGCAAAGCCAAACAATATTGCTTCGTACGGATATTACAAATCCAAACACAAATTTTACAAATCCAAACAACCTCTAACTACTCGCATCCAGCACCAATATGGATTTACTCATGAAGATCATGAAATTCGTGCAGGCTTCTTCTCTGCCGACGCGTTACCAGTGGTCTAGAACTGCTACTGCTGCTGCTGCTACTGCTACTCCGATCTCTGCGCGCAGTGGAAGACGAAGGTAATGCGAGCGCTGGTTGAGATGGGTCAGGAACAAATTCTTCGTGTACCGGTGCATCTTGGGACGAGGTGCCCTGTGACGATGAACCCGCACCTCCTCTAGGCCGACGTCGGGTGTACACAAGCGTTGGAGGTGGAGATGGAGGTCTTGGCCTATCAAGTTTATTCCTGCACAATACAACATCTAGAATCCTTTGGATGTTAGTGCACATCCTCCTCCCCTCCTCGTCGGTTTGTCGTCTGCGAAGCTTTTCAGCTTCTTCCCAAGCCCTGCTTATACCAGTTGCCTGTAAAGTTGAATGAAAATTAGCCAGAGACACAACTATCATAACTAATTGATATACTACTTACAACATCATCTTACCACGTTCCTCTCAAGTGGTGCTCTGGGAATGTACGGACTTCTATACACTGCCTCCACTGGCGCCGTAAGAACATATCGTCGTGTTATGTTCCAGTACCACCTTTTGTACTGCTCTAGCGTGATGGTGGGCTCCCTCTCAATCTGGGTAGCTGTATGTCGCTCATTCCACAACTGAATGTAGGCAACATACTCCTCTGCATTGTACGTAGACGTGCAGGGTGACGCATCATCTGGTATATGCTGCATCATGCCGAACTGTCTCATAACCCTGTCGGGTAAGTGAAATGCAGCCTGGGTGTAAGATAGGAGTGGTACTCTCGCAGTCCACAAGTATCTAGCAGCTGTACACATGGCTGGAAGCTGTGCTAGCACATCTTGTGTGTACGGTGTCCATGTAACCTTGTCATCCTCTAGCACATCTAACTCGTTGCGATAGAACTTCACACTCCGTTTTGGAGTTTGGCGCGTTTTTTTTGGTCCTACCCACCTGTTAGAATATGTTAGAATATATTACACATGGAAATTGCACTGTATAATTTATTTGAAAGGATAAAAAAATACCGAGACCCAAGCGGCATCGACTGATCGACAACAACGTTTGTTACTAACAATCTTCCGATTGGAAGATAAATCCACGACCAAAGCTGCATTTATAAGAAAAAGTTAAGACCAAAAATGAGACAAATCATGTAAATCAGTAAATTATTGGAGTTTGTTTCAAACCTGTAGTAGTGTCAGACAGCCACCAATAGATTTATTCTCCAAAAGAGAGAGTCTGGACATCTCCATATACGTATAAGATAACACAGCACTGCCACAGGAAAACTTACCGCACTCCCCTAAATCAGCAATATACGGTAGCCATTTCAGATCTACCCGAGTCTTTGTATGGTCGCACATCAATCGAGAAACAATGATGTGCAAAATAATAGCACGTGCTCGTTGCTGAATCTGAGCCTCTGTAGCATCAGCAGGAATATCGTGCGACAATTGACGTCTATACCACATGATTTTCACAAACTCACTGCCCCTTATTTGTTCGGGGGGTGGGTCAAGACCAAGTAAATCATGACACAATTGCATATAGTCATATGCCACTCCTCCATAAGCCACTGCATTGCCTTCAATAGGCAAACCTAACAACACGGCAACATCTGCTAATGTAATCGTCATCTCACCAACAGGGAAATGAAAAGTGGAGGTCTCTGGTCGCCATCTGTCTACCAAAGCAGTGATAAGATAGTGGTCAAGCTGGATGTATCCTAACTTCATTATATGTAAAAAACCAGCCCTCTTAATCTCAGCCAATACTCCTGGATGACTTGAACTCACCTTCTTCACCGATGTGGAGTGATCAATAGTTGTATCTGGATCGTCGCGCTGAACAAATGATAAATATATAATTAGAAAGCCGGAATTATACCAACTACCACAAAATTATATTTTTTTTAAAAACCACCTGCATCAATATATCGTTAGAAGTACGATGCTGTGCTTGAAGAAATAATACCCTTCCATCAACGGGTCCGGGCTCCATCTCTACATACTCTACAAGATACAAATATTAAAAATCAATTCATTTCGATAAAAATTATACACTAACCAAAAATTGACAACCTCATAACCCACAAAGTAGTATTAATACACGTAAACTCCTTGTCGTTCATATAGATTTTTAATATGACTTTTATAAACTACAACTACCTTAGTTGTAACCTATTGCATTTTGTACACTCTATCACAACATGGTTTGAAGAAAAACACACAGCGCGCGCACACACACACACACATATCATGATGAAGTAAGTTGTCTGATTAAATAGATACTATTTGCATGAAAGAACAAAACATGCAATATTCAAAATATCAAATGCTCAAACTATATGCTTGAAAACAAACAATGAAGTAAGTTGTGGAAGCCAAACAATTATGCAAAAACAATTCATGCTCGACCTATTGCTTAACATACTTTTTGTACATATTAAAATGTTTTACAAAGTAACCTATTGCATTTTGTACACATACAACTAGCTTAGTTCAAACAAGTTCAAAGTGTACAAATTATCAACGGCGATATTCAAATGCTTTACTTTACAAGCACAATTTTTGTTCATGAAGTAAATTTACAACAAATTCATGCCCTAAATTAGAAATACCAAATTATGGGTATACATTCGTACCTATTTCTTGTTCTATAGCAGACGTGCTTGCCATTGACTAATTTGTGAAAAAATTTGTCTAAAAATTGAAGAAATGGAAGTGGAGGAAGGTTTTGAGGAATTTGGGGCTTTTGGGTTCGGTTTTGTTTTCTTTTGAGGAAATGAGGAAGTGGGGAGAAGGGTTGCTGGCTGTCTTGTTTTGTGCAGGGTTTCAACGAAGGCGATTTTTCAAAATTCGCCTTCGTGCGCATTTTCAAATGTCGCCCGTTGGCGCATTTTGAAAATTCGTCCGAAGGCGAATTTTGAAAAATCGCCTACGTCTACCTGGCAAAAACATGTCTATGTTTGTAATTATTTTCAAAACAGGGTTATTTGCGTTATTGTTTTCAAAAACAAGTTTATGTTTGAAAATTTTCCTATAAAAAATTTAGCTCTCCTTAAATGGTGTTTAAATTTGTTTAATGAGCACATGTTGATAAAAGGAAGAATTTTCACTTTCACGCTAAAATTCAAGTTCCAATCCACCGTTCGGTGTATTTTACGTTTTTTCGTCTGTGTGGGAGATGCCCAAAAAAGTGCTTGTTCTTTTAGTAGGAGATTCTTTCAGTAGGAGAAAAGGGGGAATTAGACAGAGGTTGGAAGTTGATGGGTCTTTTAAGTGTTTATATTGATGGAAATATAGATTTTGATCAAATGTGGATATATAAGAAAAAGAAAATAACTTGTTAGTTCAAATATCAGTGTCTTGGATCCTTTTAAACGTTGTTGGACAATCCAAGTGTTCAAAATGGTAAGGGTATCCACTGTTCATTTACTTAATTTTTTAAGTGATATCGTCCTTGAAATTATTCAAGTGTGCACGTGTTTTCTTCGTCAATATACTTTCCATCGATATGCTTTCTAGTCACTTAAAAATATGCGAAATGATCACAATATAATCATTCGAACATCTATCATTGTTATTAATGCAGAAGATTTAAATTTCTGCACACTTGTAGTGGGAATGGTTCTCACTTTGTGTGAATTTGTAAACTTCAGCAATTTTCTTTTTAGGTCGTTTTTGTCATGTTTTTTTATGTCAAATGAAATTCTCCATGGCTCTGTAAACTTGCAGAAGTTCATGTTTTTTTTCACTTGTATGTTTATTTTTTGTCATGTTCAACTTCAGGTTTTTTCGGGGGCAAATTTCGCTTTCTTACGATTCTGCGTTCATGAAATTCGAGGTCACAGTTATGACTTAATATAGTATCTTTTGATATAAATCTTTATGAAGGAAAAAAAATGAATACTTACTTTATTTGAAAGCAACAATAGAAAAGCGTGAGAATTATTTTATACAATAGAGAACTTTTCTCAAGAACAATTTTTAAGGTTTGTGCTGGATGTAGGATAATGTACTAATAATTTTTCCTAGAAGATAAATTATTGTATTTTTCTTTTGATCCATTTTTGCATGCTGTTTTTTTTTAATCGATTTTTTTGTCATGATCCGATATCTTGTATACTTATAATTCTATTTTTTGTTCCTTTTGTGTTGGAGTTAAGAAAAATTGTCTATGATTTTTAATTGTGTTCGTTTTCACAAATTACATGTAGTTGTTTTTCCGATTTCTTGTTTGTTCTTTGACAACTTTTGGGAGTAGCTATATGTTGTTTTTTATTTATTTTTATGCGGTGTTGTGTTTTAGTATGTTTTATGTTTAATTTATCTTGTATTAATGTTGAAATGATTTGGAAGTATCTTGGGTTGTATATAAATTTATGGTATGGTATAAAAGTATTATATTTTAGGTTTGTTTTTGGATATCATTTTTTTTAGTATCATAATTTTCGATTATTGGTAATTTGGTATTAGGTATCGGTTTTGTGAAATAAAAAACTAACCTTTTAATTGAATATATTTTTACTAATGGTTTTTTAATATATTTTTTCGGTGGTGATAACAAATTTTTTTGTCTGTTTGTGTTGAATTATAACACTTTTAGCATTGTCTATCGGTTGCTTTTTGTATGATTTAAAGAATGAGATATGTTGATGTTTGTATTAATTAACTCTTCTTCTATTTAGATTTCTTATATACCTGAGGACAAAGTTATTATGGTTGATACTGATTTTGATATTTGAGTATTTTTTGTTTTCAGGTATACAAGAAATGTTCATTCTTTAGTTTTATTATTAAGGTTAAGGGTTTTGAATTGGAATATGTTGATGGTGCTTTTATTTCATTTAATGATTGTGCTTCTTCATCTTTTACTGTATCTGTTTGCTCAAATGTTATTAATGATAAAAGTTATTTAAAAGATATGTAGAGGATATGATCGACATTATGCATTTTCGATTTTGTTGGTTTTTGTTTTGAAGGAGCTGAACATTTTAGAGAACTTTTGATTCAAATTCAAAAGCGTTATGAATTAGTATTTTTAAAGAATTGTGCTACAAGAGTTACTGTAATTTGCTCTTTATATATGGATGGCTGTTCTTTCAAAGTTTTCTTGTGATTCTAGGGAATTGAAGAGGTTTTTTATGAGAAATGTGATTGCCGATATTTTTGTGAGTTGGTCTTAAAAGTGTGAATAATCTGTAGTTGTAAAGTGTGAATAATCATGGGAAATAACTTGCATTAATGGGGCTGCATGGTAAAGATGTTTTGTCTTATAATGATTTGAGTTGGTATTTGGATATAGTGAAGAAGTTTAATCCAGATAGTTATGTTGATATGGATGTTGATTCTTATAGTAATGTATTTGAGAGGGTGGTTATTGCTTTTGGTGTTTGTTTACTTGATTTCAAGTATTGTCGTTACATTATATTTTTAGATTCTACTCACTTGAAAGGAGGTCCTAGTGTGTTGATGAGTGTTACCGTAAAAATGGCGATCAAGGTATGTCTTTGTGTTATAAAATAAAGAGAACATAAATAATAAAGGGAGTAGTTATTTTATTATTCATCTTAGGTCACTTTACAATACAAATGAGCTCTATATTTATAGACTTCGAATCTAAAAAAAATTACAATACTGTTTTTGACCATTTAGCATATTCATTCATATATTATAAATATATTATAACACTCTTTCTTCAATATGCGTTTGATAATAATAATAGTCTTACTAAAATCTTCCGGCGTTATGGAGGTTGATGCTTCTGGATCAATATAATACCTCATTAACACCTTACTAACAAAAACCCAGTGGGAAAAAAATATTAGTGAAAAAAAAGAGCACATTATAATATATATTTGAATGCTCATCTTGATTTATAACACATTATTCAGCTAGTTTGTGAATGCATTCGATGCATACCAATTTTATACACCATCTTCTGAAACGTTGATTTTGGAAGTGCTTTTGTGAATAGATCAGCCGGATTTTCTTGAGACTGGATTTGTTTCACCTTTATTTTATTGTCCTTATGTAGTTCATGTGTGAAGAAAATTTTAGAAGAAATGTGTTTAGTCATATTATCCTTAATGTAACCTGTTCAAATTAAAACTAAGATGATCACTATATGGCTTGATCACTATAGCACTATTTGACGATCACTATATGGCTTGAAACAATCTTGACACATGGACAGATGAGTTTGTTTTTGTATCATTCTTTTACCAAATATTTATTAAGACGTTTATACCACATCATTTCAGATTGTTTCAAGCCATATAGTGATCGTCTTAGTTTTAATGGGTACATGGACTTTGATTTTGCTTCAGGCAATTTATATCCATTTGGAATTTTCATGTAAATATTGGTATTTAATTCACCGTAAAGATAAGCTGTCACAACATCCGTTATATATCGAGTTTTTCAGAAACTACAAGGCTTATTAAATATCGAAATGTTATGACATCCGTAACAGGGGAGTAAGTATCCTTAAAGTCGCGCCTTTTGATATTTAATAACATTTCGTAGGAAACCTTGTGGTTTTATAACCATAACAGGGGAGTAATTCACCGTAAGTGGTCCTTTTGATATTTGTTATGACATTATATCGAAATGATCTCTGTAGGAAATCTTGTGCGACAAGTCGTGCCTTGTATCTTACGACTTCATTTTTATCATTTCGTTTTCTAACGAATGCCCATTTATAACCTACTGGTTTAACATTTTTTGATGTTCTCTATTGGTTCAAATACACCATGTTTTTCAAGTGAATCTAATTCCACTTGGATAG
This sequence comes from Allium cepa, assembly GCA_030765085.1. Classification (NCBI taxonomy): domain Eukaryota; kingdom Viridiplantae; phylum Streptophyta; class Magnoliopsida; order Asparagales; family Amaryllidaceae; genus Allium; species Allium cepa. Next base: position 587,234,490 of record CM060940.1, read on the forward strand.
CATCTTTCCATTTTGGACAATCGTGTCTTTTTTGACATTCATTTATGCTATTTGGTTCATTATCGTCATTCTCATTTTAGTCATGCCTTTCAATTATTTCATTAGCTACCGCGAATGAGAATAAATCATCAATTATTATTTTATTTCGATCTCATATTTCTCCATAGTATGTATAAAATATTGAGATCTCATTATTATTAAGTACCATTTTATCGTTGGAAGCTTTTTTGTCTTTTCTGGGATAATAGTTCCTTCCACACTTCTAGAAGAATTGTGATTTTCATTTAAGTGATCCTTTTGATATTTTATAATCTCTTCAGGAGGTTTCATAATTGATGATTTTTTATTAGACTTTCTTTTTCTAGACGCCAAGTCTTTTGAACCAATTGGCCTTCCACGTTTTTGTCTCGCTTTAGATTCATTTGCTGTTGGAATGTGAGATTTAGTTATTTTTGCAGTGTCACTAAATGCATCTAGCAGATGATTTGCAATATTTTGAATATGCAAAATTATTTGTACCTCATATTGGCATTGTTTTTTTTTGAAATGGTACTGTATATACAACAAATAACCGTGACAACATATCACATGTCAATAAACGTTCGAATCACACTAACACAAGGTTCGAACTTGTGACCTCTCGCACCAAGGTCAAATCATATTGGCATTGTTTGGTACGTGGATCCAAATAAGACATAGATAGATTATTCCATGATATTTCACGCCGTTCTACTGGAACGGTCTTTCCTCCCCCTAACGGCGGAAAGATTGTTTCATCAACTTTACAGTCTGAAAATCTTGCATTGAAGACATCCCCTGTAAGAGGTTCAAAGTAGCGAATTATCGATGGGGAATCAAATCCCACATAAATTTCCAACCGTCGTTGATGATCAATTTTAGTACGAAGTGGGGGATTAATAGGTATATGCACAGCACAACCAAATTTTCGTAAATGTGAAATATTTGGTTGAGATCCAGTTAAGAGGTGTGATGGTGAAATCTGATGATAGCTGTTGGTCTAATTTTAATCAATTTTGATGCATGTAGAATTGCATGTCCCCAAGTCGAAACATGTAGCTTTGATTGCATCAGCAACGGTCTTGCAATAAGTTGCAAACGCTTAATTAATGATTCTGCCAGACCATTTTGAGTATGAACATGAGCTACTGGATGTTCAATTTCAATTCCCAATGATAGACAGTAATCATCAAATACTTGAGAAGTAAGTTCTCCAGCATTATCTAGTCGAATTAATTTAATTTGATGATTAGGGAAGTGTGCTCTCAATTTTATTATTTGAGCAAGCAGCTTGGCGAATGCCAAATTTCTTGCAGGAAGTAAACATACATGTGACCAACGAGTTGATGCATCAATCAATACCATAAAATATTTAAATGGTCCACATTCAGGGTGGATTGGGCCACATATATCGCCTTGAATTCTTTGTACAAATGTTGGAGATTCCGAAGGTGATTTTACTATATGAAGGTCGAGCGATTAATTTTCCTTGTGCACATGGGGCACATAAATAATCACTTGGTAAATTCAATTCGTTTGATAAATCATGTCCATTTGAATTTTTAGTGATCTTACGCATCATGGTTGATCAAGGATGACCCAAGATATCATGCCAAAGAAACAATGTCTTTGTATTTGTGAGCTTCTGGCTCATGTTTATAGTATAAGATTCAACTATGCCAATTTTTGTAAAATATAAACTAGTTGAAATTGTACCAAATTTTTCTAGGATAAGCTTCTCGCTTTCAATTCTAGAAATAATACAAAGATATTCTTCGTTGCTTTCATTTATAGTTTCAATATGGTATCCATTCATTCTTATATCTTTGAAACTCATCAAATTTCTTTTAGAGTTGCTTGAGTATAATGCATTCTGAATAAAGATATGTGTACCATTTGGTAATATTATATGGGCTCTTTCAGACCCGTCAATTATATTAGCAGATCCAGATGTTGTGGAGACTTTAGCTGAGAAAATTTCAGATAGTTGAGAGAAAAACTTCTGATTTTTCAAAATTGTATGAGTAGTTGCACTATCTAGTAAGCATATATATCACCCAAATGGCGTTCCATACCTTAAGAATTAAAGACAGTAATTAGTCAATTATAAAAAAAATCGTATGCATAAATAAATGTAATGTAAAAAAAAGTAATATGATTAAAATAGGCTACTGATTAAAAACAACATCCACATTACACATTATTTTTAACTAGTTCTGCAAAGGGAAATACAAACTAACGAACACAAGCTTCAAACTAATTTATTAATGCAAGCTAATGAAATAAAACCAGAAACCACATAACAAATATCAAGTCATTTCTAATTGATTAACTCGGTCATATCATTGATCATTGCACTTAGATTTTCATCATTAATGAAATTTCCATTGTCATCTTCGAAGAAATCATCTAACTTCAGGTTAGTGTTTTCATGTAACTCTTCGGCATTATTTGCTTCAATATTCTTCGAGCGATGATATTCTTCAACTGTTTTCTTTGATGATCTACATGTACGTGACCAGTGACCAGATCGTACACATCTATAACAAACTTCTCCGTAATGCTTTTTATTTTCTAAAGCTGAATCATTGTTCTTTACAGGCTCAATTTTCTTTTGTTGCTTTTTGAAGTTGGTGGTTTTGTTATCTTTAAAACCACCATAACCGCCTCTGCTGGAGTTATATCCATGTCCTCTACCTCGACCTCGATCCCTACCTCTTTCAGAGTGGACAAAATTAGCTTTAACTTCAGGTAATGCATTTGAACCAGTTGGTCTTGAGGAATGATTTTTTATAAGCAATTCATTATTTTGTTCAGCAATTAATAAGCATTATATGAGTTTAGAATATTTTGTAAAATGACGCTCTCGATATTGCTGCTGTAAGAGTATATCCGAGGCATGACATGTTGAGAAAGTCTTTTCAAGCATTTGTGCGTCATCCACCTTCTTCACAAAATTTCAGTTTAGAAGTAATTCTAAACATAACAGAACTATGTTCTCTTACGGATTTGAAATCTTGAAACCTCAGGTCCAACCATTCTTGTCTAGTATTTGGAAGTATGACCGTCTTCTAGTGGTCATAACGCTCCTTCAGGGAGTTGCACAAGTGGAGAGGATCCTTTTCCGTTAAATATTCTGTTTTTAGATCGTCGTGGATATGACGTCTTAGAAATATTAGAGCCTTTGCTTTGTCTTGCTGGGACATAATATTGCCATTTTTAATTGCATTTTCTAAGCACTGAGATTGCAAGTGGATTTCAGCATACAGTATCCATGACAAATAGTTATCTCCAGATATGTCTAACGCTTTGAATTCAAGCTTAGCGATATTTGCCATAAATTCTGTGTGTATATATATATATATATATATAAATTAAGACTTGACAGGGTTACCAAAATAAAGTAAACATCATTCAGAATTTCATATACCAACATAGAGGGCTAGACCAATAATTACAAATGAAAGGTAATTCATCAGCAATCAACATATACAACAATTGAAGAAATAAAATAAAAATAAAGGCATGCAAGCATCCATCACAAAAGCAACTAATAAATGAAATCAATAGGTAGAGACATATCAAAGCCAAATGAAAAGGCTGACTTGGAAAGAAAAGAAGGCTGACTGGGAAAGCTAACTCAAAGGAAAAAGGGAAAAAATTTTTCAATAGGCAAGGACGTAACAACTCAAAAAAAATAAAAATGGCTACAACATAGACGTGCAAATAGATGCATGGGTGCGTGACTAAATGCATGGCAATAGGACAAACTCATTAGATCTTCAGTTGAATATTTGTAAGCATAGACATCTTTTGGTAAATAATTTGTTATTCAACCGTGTAAAGTATCTGCAAAGTATGTACCATAAAGCAAAGGATAACAATAATAGTAAAACAGTAAAAGTATGTGCAAAGATAATAAGATAAGGCCTATATTTGTCATGCAGTAAATACACTCTGTAACTGGAAATGATTCTATAAAGATATGATATAATGATTAAAATATAAAAGTTAAGGTAGTTATAGTTTGCTGTACATCGTCAAATCCGGTAAATATGAGACTGCAGACAAAGGCAAAGTTTTGATGGCTAAATATTGAACATATACAGATTTATCACATGTTATTGCACAAACGTCAGAGTTGTTAAACTGAAAATACCACAAAGGAATGTCTGGATTCAAATACAGAGTTATACTACTAAATCTGGAGAAAAAATGCAACCAGTTTATAAGATCCATGATCTAATCTTAACAAATTACTACCTAATCTTTTCAAACTTCATTAGAAAAGAAAAATGGAGTGCTGAATTAATCAAATATCAAACTTCAAGATTATTGATTAAACCACATATTACACCACAACAACACTAAAGAGATATTGAAGTAATAATAGAGACTTTCGTTACAAACATAACAATGTACACAGTACTCACTGTGTCAACATGGGTATAATATAAAACTAAGTTGTACCTTGATGTACAGGAAAAACTTTAATAAAGATGTACGAAAAGATTTTTTTAGAATGTGAAATTGGACCCATAGGAAATGATATTTATAGTGTAAGAACTTTTAGGCTATTGGATATAGAATGAGTAAAAGCAGGCGGTAATATCACATTAAAGAAGGAAAAAAAAATACTTGTTCAAACAAATACTGTTCAAACTCTTCCCAAAAAAATGAGATGAACCTTAGACGTAAGCATTAGATGATGCATCAAACATTTTATATATAAAAAAAACTTATCCAAATATTAACATAGAAAATCGTGCTGATTACGTGTTATAAAATAAAGAGAACAGAAACAATAAAGGGAGAAGATATTTTATTATTCACCTCAGGTCACTTTACAATACAAATGAGCTTTATATTTATAGACTCCAAATCTAAAGAAAATTACAATACTGTCCTTGACCATTTAGCATATTCACCCATATTATAAATATATTATAACACTTTGTTTTTAGTTTTGATTTATTTGTATTGGGATCATAATAATTGACATTAACATTAATATTAATTTGTTATCATAATTTGTACTATGTTGGCATCAGTTTTAAAATATATAGTTTACAGTTAGAAAGTTTTTAGTATTAGAATTTGCATTGTATTAAATTGTAAGTTTGTATTTGGTATCATAATTTCATACTGCTTAGCAGGAGATTAGTATCAATTTGTATATAATGTTAGTATCAGTTTCAGTTATGTTAATATATGGTATCATATATTTTTATGTAGTATTGAAATTTCATTTGTATCGTAATATATGTCAATGTCTATTACTTTGTTGTATTAGAATGAAGATCAATGTGCATAATGTTGTGGTTATCAATATTTTTATGATGGTCGTATCAGGCTTCGGTATTAGTTTTTGTTTGCTGTTAGTATCAGTTTTATGAATTGTTTTAGATTTATGGCCATAATTAGTTTTAGTTTTTTTCGCTAATTATTTTTGCATTTGCAGGTTTCTTCCCTTTAGCTAAGAGCGTAATTTATGTAGAAAATGTGGATAATTTGACATGGTTTTTGAACCATTTAAAATAAATGTTTCAAGAAGATCGTACTTTGATTTTTATGTCAGATCGCCACAAAGGTTTGCTTTCAGGTGTTTGTGATGATTTTCCTTCAACTTATTACAGTTATTGCTATTTTCATTCGAAACAAATTCTTCTTTCAACGGTAAAAGTCAAAAATGCAAATGTGTCCATTGGTTATCTATTTAGAATGTGTTTTAGAGCTTCTAATCCATATGAATTTGAAGGAGCACATTCTAAGTTCTATCAAATTGGTGGTGTTGTTGGTGCGATTTTTCAAAGAATAAGTCATTTGATAAGCAAGGGGATTTAATTTTTGCAGGGAAACTTTATGGTGAATATAGTTCGAATGTTGCAGAAAGTTTTAATAGTTGGATTTTAGATGAACGAGCATTGTTTATTACTTCGTGTTTAAATGATATTCATTTTAAGATTATGGAACTAATGGCTAGAAGAAGAGAAGAGCGTCATTTGTGGAGAACAAGTCTTTGCCCTTTTATGGAGTTACGTTTAAGTGAATTGAATGAAGAAGGATTTGGATGAAATGTATATAAATCTTCTGATTTGATTTTTGAAGTGAAATCTCTAAACTTTATTGTGTTGATTTGAAGGAACGGGTTTGTAATTGCAACCAATGGAAAATTACGGGATTTGTTTGTGCTCATGCTGTAAAGTGTATGAACAATTCTAAGTTGTCTGTGCATGATTTTGTTGAGAATTATTTTACTGTTGATGCTTATCGATGTTCTTATGCCAATGCAATAAGTCCTATTTTAAATTATGATAGACTTATCGTTGATGGTAGCAATCAAGATGTTATCAAGCCACCAAAGAAGAAACGTGGCACTGATAGATGTGGCGAGTGCAAGCAGTTTGATTATAATAAACGGAATTGTCAAGCTTCGAAGATGATATTATTTGATTTTATATTTTGAATTTGTTCAGATTAATAATTGGATGTGTGATTTGTTTTGGTGGTTAATTGTAATTGATCCTTTTGTTATTAATTTGTATTCAGTATAACATATTATCAAATTGATTTTAATTTTAGCTATATAGTATAAATGATAGTATCAGTGTTAGTATCAGTTATATGTTTTTAGAATATCGGTTCTGGTGTTTGTTATTATAAGTTTTGGTATCGGTGTTTGTTTTTATAGTATCAATTTTTACAGTACCACTTTTTATCGGTTTTTACAAGTCAGTTTTTACAAGTTTTGGTATCAGTTTTTACAGTGTCAGTATCAGTTAGCTTGGTTGGAGATAATGTTTGTTTGATTGGATATAAACGACTTTAGTATCAGTATTGGTTAGTTTTTAGCATCAGTTTCGTGTATTATAATACGTGCTAGAATTGACACCAGTATTAATAAATAATTAGAATGATATGTAGTGTTAGCAAAAAACGACAACAACACTAATTGTTTTTCATAAAGTATGTTGAGTGACAGTTTTAGCAAAACTGATACTATTAGTCATAAGAACTGATACCCAGTTACTGTTTTGTATTGAAATATGATTAGGAATTTGGTAATATCATTATACAACTGATATTTGTATCATAAAACTAATAATATTATGTGGGATCCATAGTTGCATGATAAAACATGCACTATATAATCTTGTTATAATATAAACAACAGGAAAAGAAAAGAACACCAACCACAACATATCATTTCAGTAGATCAGTATTGTTTTTACAAGTAAGAGCAGCATTATTTTAATAACAAAACATCATTACTTCATAAGTACCAAATTGCAACAGAACATCATTACTTCACAAGTTCAAATTTCAATAGAACTACATTACTTTACGAGTACGAAATTTAATTGTGAAACAACATAATGTGAATTCAGTACTTTTCTTTTCTTTCTTCTTCTAAGCTTGACATTTATTTAGAAAGACTCTAGCATTGTTCATCATGTTCATCATTTGTCAATATTGCATGTGGAATCTTTGCTCTTGTGGATAATATTTCTTTCTTTTCAAGTTTTACTTGTATTCTGCTTTTGTTCAGTGAAGTGATGAATATCATTTCAAATATTCCACAGTCAAGCCTGTTGAAACCAAAATGTAATGTTAGTATCAGTTTGCATTAGTTATATTATCAGGTTTATAATTAATACAAAACATTGAATTTCAGAGATAATGGTACAAACATATAGTATGTTTTGGAATAAATATTTAACGTTCTACTAACAAACTTAGTATTAACTTCTGTATGAATTTTAATGTTTATAGTTATTGCTTTAAGATATTTTTGCTAAATATTATTTTTTATTTTTTATTATGTAGGCATCAGTTTTATTTTTGTAGGTATCAGTTTCTTTTATGTAGGTATCAGTTTCTTTTATGTAGGTATCAATTTTGTTTCTATGGGTATCAGATTCTTTTATGTAGGTATCAGTTTTCTTCCTATAGCAACTATTTATTTCTGAACTAAATTTTTATGAAATTGAGAGAATATTTTTCAATATTTTTGTTATGAATCAAATTCAATTAAATATAAAAGGCATACAGTGATGTATAGAAGCATGTATGAAGTATTATAATGCAAAAACACAGATAGTTTGAATAATGAGCACCTGTCAATTGATTATGACTAGTAGTTTCAATTGTATTATTCATTTTGTTCTTAGTAGATATCATTTTAATCAAAAAAACTTACGTGTCTTCTGCTTGCTGTGCACACTTTATTTTATGCATGTCATCTGATTTCACCCTCATGTCGGTTATGTTATTGTTTTTTCAGATTTCTTTGAGCATTTCTTTTATTTCTTGTCTCCAATAAAGACAAAATGTTAAAAAGTTAGGTCATGTTTATCTTTTTTATTTGTAATAAGTAATTTTTTTTAAAAGAAAGAGAAATCTCATACCAATTTTATAGCTTCTTTTAAACTGAAATTGTTTCTTTCATTTGATCTTCTATGGCGGTTAGAGTTAACATGGCATCATTGCATTGTTAGGTATGTTGAAGTCACCAATGTCCAGTTGTTTTCACAATGCAAAGGAAAATATGCGCCTTCAGCAAATTTGTCCTGTTCAATGGATTCTAGCATAGAGAGGACCAAATTTTTTTTCGCACCCTTTATATCACACACAATTCCTTTTTGTTTAATATGAAAATAAAATAGGATTTAATAAATGAAGCAATTATTATGTACTTGGATATTAAAGCTTTATTTACCGTCATTGCAGTTGTGAAAGCATAATAGTGTTCTCCGAGTCCACATCTTAAAATATATCAATCTATAATCAGTATTAAAATCAGGAAAATATAAGTTTTTTTATTGGTGAAGCAATATTAAATAGTAAATAGTATCACTAATGTTAATAGTGGCCGTGTATGTTGATAAGTACAAAAATAATAAAGCATCAAGTCAGTTTAAGCATGCTGTGGATTTATGTATCATTTTTTTTTGGGTATCGGTTTTGACGTAAAGAAAAAAAAATTATATACTTGTCCATCGGTCTCGTTTCCTTCTAGTACATGTTTTTAGTGCATTTGTTATGACACAACCTTCTTTGATTGTGTCCTTATCTTCGCATACCACTACACTATTTTAACAAAAACAATTTGTATATGTTAGATAAACTTAATTTCATACTTAATATTAATATACATATTTGTACATTTACTTTTGTGATGATATCATCAATGAAAAGAAAGTTTTGATCACGTGTTGTTGCTCAACATTGAGATGGATCAAACATTTGCAATGTCCAAGCCCTACCTCTGAAAGTGTTGGCTCTATCACTACAAGTGGCTTTGGACAGTTGTCGTGTGCACTTTTGTTTTCAACATCTTCATTTTTTTGGGTTTTGGTTTATTTATAGCTTTTTTTGTTTCATCCCATATTTAAAGCTATCACTTTGTTTTCTCACTCTTATTTTTGCCTTCAATCTTTGAATATAAGAAGCCGTCCTTTTTTGTGTTTCTTTGATATTTCTGCCATTTAATTTTGCCACTGTTTCTTTCCCTTTTCTAGCAGCTAGTTGCACAGGTTTTTCTGTATATTTTTTTCTTCTTCAATTTTTTCACTTTCAAACTCTTGTGTGTCGTAAAGTTTGAAAGATGGAGGGGTAAAGTCAAGCACTGAAACATTGTACGGTACATTTTGGTATTTTACATTTATATTCTCTTCAAGATGTTGAGTATCTTCTGTTTTGTCTTTCTACGCTCGACTTTCTTTTTCCAACTCTTCTTTTTGATGCATTTCAGTTGGAGTCTGTTTTTTTTCATGTTCACATTGTATTTCTTCATTTTTCAGTTTTTTATTCAATTTACTTTCTATTTCGATGTGCATATGTTTCTCTACTTCTTCTGTTTTATCTGTTGATTTCTGTACACGCTCTTCAACTTTTGTTTCCGTATCTTCTTCATTTCTTCCTATTTCCATTTCTGAAAAAATATACGCATTTAGTTCAGTTTGTAAACTGTCGTTTTGTACATTGAAACTTTCATTTTTCTTTTCACTGTTTTCTTCACTATCATTCAAATCAACTTCCAATTTCTTGGTGTTGTCTCCAACCTGCAATTTTTTCTCTTCATTTTTTTTTTTCAATTTCAACTTAATTTCTCTCAACTCTTCTTTCAAACTCATAATTTCTTGCTCTGCTTTAATTCTCCTTTTTATTTCTACTTCTAATTCTTTTTTTCCTTTGCTTCTTCTTCCAAGTCTTTTATATGCATTTGGAAGACCTTGACGCTTATGTCTTCCTCAAACGAATGTGCACTTTCTTCGGTTTCTACAAACTTTCTTTTTTCCATGCTTTTTCTTTTGAATTTTGGGAAAATTTTGTTCTACACTTACTGTTTGAAGTAGACATTCTTAATATGGGATGAGATTTGTAATTTTTTTCGCCTATAAAATTGGTATTGGAAAATTTGTTTCAGATTAAGCTATGATTTTAATTGGCAATGACAATTGAATTTTTATTGCAACGAAAAGAGAAAATACTCTGCGAAAAAACAAATATCTAAAGTCTTAATATTTGATCCTATTAGTATCAGCTTCAATCATGTAAAACTATGGTATCAGTTTTTGAATGCTAGTATCATTTTCTTGTAATATTAGTATCAGTTTCAAGGATGTAAAACTGTGGTATCAGTTTTTGCATTCTAGTATCATTTTTTGATACTTCTACAATTAGTTTCAAGCGTGTAATCATATAGTGTCGGTTTTTTGCATTCTAATATCAATTTCTGATGCTATTAGTATCGGTTTCAAGCAAGTAAACATATGGTATCAGCTTTTGCATTTTAATTTCTATTTTTGATACTATTAGTATGTAATGATATGGTATCGGTTTTTGCTCATTGTAGTATCTGTTTATGTTATAGAAGAAAGGTTATACAATTAATCTTTATTCTACATAAGAGTTAAAGCATATTGATTAACAAAAATTAAATGAATTTTAACTTACATCTCCTTCTTTCATATTATCAAAAACTTCTTTGATTACTATGTGTTTTAATTTCCTTAAGTCCCACTTTGCAAATCTGGGTAAAGTTGTAGTATAATATTGTCTTTGTTGAATGAGATGCAATTTTTCACAAATGCAACACTGATAACATAAAAGGAATTGATTAGATATGTTTGTTAAAAAAATCAAATAATAATATTTTGATTAATTTATCTTACCAATGGAAGCGTGGAGCATCACGACATATTTCTTGGCTTATGTTTGAACTTCTTGACAAATTTACTGAAATTCTTTTCTATCGTTAGTGGCCAAGAAACCAACTACACTGTCTCTACATTAATTAAGTATGGTATAATTCCCCATCTTAACTTTTGCTGGTAGTTTGGGAAGAAGAATGTTAAAAGTATTTCGATTACTATTAACAATGGCAAGTCTTCTTCGTACTACTTTTTCTTCTTTGCTACTTCTTGCTTTATTCTATTTTCCACAACATTCCTTGTTATGAAAGTGCAATTGCCAAAGTTTCTCTTTGCAAATTCTCTGCACTGCATTGAAATAGTTTCGTTTGTCATTTTCTGAGTTGGCTCAATGTTTTCTTTTAATGGTAGGTCAAAAATCAAACTTATTATCTATTGCTGTAACTTTCATTTTTTTTAGCAAATAAGAATGCATCTTCCTCAACTGAGTAGCATTGGTATAAAGCATCCAAATTGTATTGATGCTTTTTACATTCTTTCATCGGAATTTTTTCTTCATAAAAAACTCTAAAGAAATTGTAGAAAGGAGTGCTCTTCAATATGTCCATCTGCTTTTCGGATAGAGCATTTTTTTTTGTTTTATCATTTTCACAGTTTTGAATACTGCTTGCAATCCACATCTATAAGCCGTTTCATGCTTTTTGTCTTCAGATTTTGATACTTTCCGCTATTCTGTTTGTGATTTGCCTTTAATGCATTTTAGATATGGATTAACAAAACCTTCATCATCCTATTATTTCAAAATAAAGACAATAAGTTATTTGTAAAACAAATTATGTTGAAACATAACAATAGGTTGAGTATTAGGTGTAGTGAAATATCTTCAATCAAATATGTAACGATTTCAAGTTTGCAGTAACTAGGTATCAGTTTGTACTAAGTAGGTAAGTAGGTATTTTTTTCAAGTAGGTATCAGTTTTTTATAAGTAGGTATCAGTTTGTTGTAAGTATCAGATTTCAACTAAATGATACTGAGTATTATTTTACCAAACAATTTATACTAAATGATACTGACTATTATTTGTTGTAAGTTGATATCAGTTTGTTGTAATTATCAGCCTTTTCTTTTACCAAATGATTTACAAGTATTATTTTTGCAATATTTATCATGTTATAAATTTATAATGTTTCTAGTTTTACCAAATTGAGTTGTTCTTCTACTGATTCTTCATCTGCTCCCCTTCTTCTTTCCGAGATTTTTCCTGTTTAACATTTTTGATAATATTAGAATACATTTAACAGTATGAAATTGTTGGTATTAGTTTTATAATTTTTCAATTTCAGTTACCTCGGTTTCTGTTTGTATTTTCTTTTGAATCGTTTTTTTCATTTCTACCTTTTGTCATTTGTTCTCTTTTTTGCATATTTTCTTCAACTGTTTTCTCTGCAGCTATTTATTGCTGCATTTTCTCTTTTTTTGTTCTGTGCAAGAAAATTCAATGATACTATAATAAAACTTACTAGTTTTGTTATACTTGATTTTATAGTATCATTTACCTTCTCTGATATACTTTCTCTTATTTTCGGCCTGCTTTCAATCGCTGTATTTTTTTCATGTCTTCCTTTTGTTCTTTTTTTTCTATTTTATTTTTTCTCTTCTATTAATGTAGGTTTTCTACGTTTTAACTTGTTTTTTCCTTTATTATCTTTGCTATCATTTCCACTAGGGGTAGGTTTTCCTCTTCTATCATTGCGTTTTCTTTTTGAATATTTACTATTGGAAGTGATTTGACATTTCGATTTTCACTTTGTTGCTCTATTTACAATGTAGCTAGGTTTTCTTCTGCTGTCGATTGTTGTGCTTGTTGTTCGTCGACTATTGATTGTTGCGGTTGTGTTGGAGATGTAGATTTGTTTCTGATTTGCGACGCCATTTTTTTTCGAGCAAAATTTCATCGAATTCCAAGTAAAAGCAAGGAGGATGAAGACTAACAGAATTTTTTGTTTTCTTTAAATTGTATTTGGGGTTTGGGCTTTGTCCTTACGGTAAAACTTTGTACGCGTATCCTTGTGAGTGATTATTTACTTTATTTTTTTCCCTATACAATATTGGTGAGTGAAAAAAAAGGTGAGTGAGAGAACAAGTAATATACATTTATAACAGGTGTACGATTATGACTAGAGCATCCGATCATAATATTATTCTAAATTCATATTTATTTCACACTTGATTATTTATGGTGATTTTTATCATTATTTAAAAAAAAGTGAATTTTGTCATTATTTTAAAAAAATACATTTAAGTTTATGGATTATTACATTTTTTCTTTGAATGATTTGTGCTTTTACAGTTCCCTATAAGATTATACCGCCGATTAAGTGCATGGAAGTGTGAACAACACAACATGCTTTAACCAAATGTTTTAGTATATACCAGCAGATGTTTAAACTAAAAATTATTATGGACATCAGAACAAATCGCTAATACTTACATTACAACAAAAATATATTTTTATAACACGAAAAAAATGTCGTAATATGATTTCTGCAATATTTTTGCAAATGCAGCAGTAGACAAAGCTACAGGGTAGACCTGTCAATGAGTGCTTTCTGATGCGGATAGCGCCATATCTGTATTTGAAATCATTTTCGAATATTGGATATCTGCATCTACGGATACAGATAAATATCCTATTTGCTAATGATCGATGAATTAAGAATTACAAAATTTTTTTTTTAACATAAATGTTTTTCAATTTCATTGATTGTAAAAGTGTTAAAAATTAACAAATATGATGCTAATAAATAGTTTCGAGCAGTTAGTAACATTAAATGCATATAATATACACTACAAACATAATAAAGTAATAAACAAGTATTATTTGCTGCATTAAAATACATATTATTTGAACTATAATTTTGACATAAATCGAATGGATAGTTTTCGGATGTGGATGTCTTCGTATCCGCATTTGATTTTTCAAATATCGTATATTTATCTACTTTTCGGATGTATAAGCGTACAGATTTTGGATTTTTTGGATATTCATTGGCAGCGCTACTATAGGGTTGGTGTTTTTTTATAATATTTTCTAAATCTTGCAAAAGACGGAATATAGAGTCAATCACAATTATTAGACGTAATAAAATCAACTACAATAAATTTTTAGATGCTGCAAAATAAAATTGTTGAATGGTTTTTTAATATTCAAATTTTTAATACATTTATTTCTTTACTAATATATTTTTTCATGGAATACATCTGTTTATTCTCGATACTATTATCGTAGAACACATTTTTTAAGTTCACTTCTCAAATACATTTTATTGCTTTCTAAATTATATATTGTTTCCTTCAAATCGCACCCTAAAACAAATTAATATTAAGAAGTTTTTTTTTCTATTACTAGTTAACTTTTTACATATATTGTTTTCAAAAAAAGAAACGGCCATTTTTTTCTTTATTCGTCCCTTCTCTGCCCACTTCCAACTTCATCCCCGCACAAATCCATGTCTGCAACTTAACCATCGTCTTTTCCTCCTTCACAACTAACCGTTACCATCCTTATTATGGTACATTTTCCATTAAAACAACAACTTGGTAAATTTCATCGTATTATCAAAATATCACATCATTATAACAAAGCAATGCAACTATTCCGGTCATACTATGTCCACCTCTACTGCAAACCATCATCATCGCAGCTACCAATCGTATCTTTAAAATATCGCTACTAAAATAAGATTTGATTTGTTCATTTTTACCATTTCACTTTACTAAATTATCATATACAAAAAACAGCAAGAGCAAACACTCTTTTCTTCTCCTCCATATACGATCATATCAATATCATCTTAAGATTGTGTCTCTCATAGTTGTGCCACCATGTTTTCTTTTTCCGATCTTGCTTTTTTCTACCATTTCAAATTCTCTTTCACCTTTTGAAGTTTATATATAAATTAATAAGAGTAATATTTCAAGTGCTTGCATCAGTCCTCTTCGTACACAGTCTTGATAGTCTTCATTATAATGTCGTGTGTTAACATACTTAGAATGGTTTACCTTTGCTTTTCTTGCTTCCTGTTTCCAATAATATATGAATGTGAATGCGATCACTTAGAACATAAGTTAAGGTAATAGCAAAAAATTTAGTGAACATATTTAACATTTCAGTATTAAACAATACCTTATCAGCCCGTGTTGCAATCCCATTTCTTCTCCATGGAAAGTTTAAGTCCAACATTTTTTCTTCTAGCATTCATGCTTGCATGATAGTCTTTTAAGTCTTTGATTGAAACATAGATAGGTAGACCTCCTTGCTCATTGATTTGGCTGAGCATTTTGTTAAATGTAGTAACATATCTCTGCTCAGCAAAATTATTTTGTTGAGCGAAAACCAGCGGTGCATATAACACTGCTGCACATATTCATGGATATGCTAACTGATTTAGTTTAATACAAGCTTATACACACACAATGCGATATCAAAATGCAGCTTGCCTTAATCTCAAATAGTTTGACAATGAGAAAACTAATTGTTTAGGTAGAGACCGCATCTAATGATTTCTTCTTTCTCCTTGCAGCCTTCATTTCCTTACGGACATATTGTAATGGATGTTTATACGTTGCTATTGGAAACTTCAAACTAATATAACCTAGCCTATTACCCCACGTGGTGCCTTTATCACCTTCCATCACGTCCTTTAATGTCTGCTCATTACATATGAACATTATAATTCACTAGTTTACATATGAATTATTTATTCCAATTTATCAAAATGATATTGATTTCCTTTTTATTTATAAGATACATTTTATAAATCTCATTTAGATATATACCATACCATTATAAATATTCTCTTTTATTTTCATTATTATATATAAACTTGTTTCACAAATATCCATTTTTAAAATACCTTCACCATCCTTTAAACATAAGATCGACCCTTTTAAAATGGAAAATTTGCAGAACTAAACTTATTTTGCAGAGTATAACAAGAATGACATTCTTTTAAAAATAATTACAGAGATAGACCTGTTTTGGCCACGTAAATGTTAGCGAATTTTGAAAATGCGCATTTAGGGCCTTTGGGCGAATTTTCAAAATGCGCATTTAGGCCTTTGGGCGAATTTTCAAAATGCGCCAACGGACGACTTTTTAAAAGTCTCCAAACCAAAATTCCTGCAACTAAAAATAACACCCACCTGCTGCATGTAGCTAGCTCACACGATCAAGAAGTTGAACTAATAGACAATGCATAGATGTCAACTTTCAAATCTAACAACCACGAATGTCATTTAGACATCGAGTAAACAGTGCATATATACGAAGTCCGATACATAACTATTTAGTTCGATACAGAGAATTTACATTCACTTAAAGTTGAATACACATAAATCTTAATTCAGTGCACAGTCATACATTAGACAATGAAAGTTTGGGTCGCTGAAGTACATCGCTTTCTGTTATGGCCCTGCGATCCACACTTGCTGCACCTGTTTGTTTTAGGCGTTTGATGCTCGTCCATAACATTTTCTACCTCGTAGATTTAGTCATCCGGGTTGTCTTTTTGTAGGTGGAGGCAATATCTGTGGACCGTTGTATGGTTCCCAGTATCTCTTATCACGCACGGGATGAAACTCTGGCTGATATGAAGATTTGTAACTTTGAATGGAGTACTACTCTGATGCGAAATCATGATGCGCTCTATTAGCATCGTAATCCTGTGCCGAACAAGCCACCATTATACGAACACATGCTAATTTTTGCACTAGTGGGATGTTGCATGTATATGAGCAGTTAGTACCATCAATTATCACTTTAAATTCATCGCCGTAGCAATGAATCACTTGTCATTCCTTTCGACTAAATCAAATTGGTCTACAACGACGTGCTTCAGTAGACCGATCTGCTATTTTTGTTTTCCATTTTGAAGTCAAACATGTTGTGATAGCATCCGCGATTTTTCGTCCTTTACAGAAAAATTCAATCGATCGAAAGAAGGTTCGTGCAACCAACGCCTTTATAGGTAATGATCGAGAATCTTTCAATGCACCATTAAAACTTTCAGATGAATTGGTGATCATAACATGAAAGCGTCCTGTAACATCCCGATATTTTCAACTATTCGCATCCGCACATGTCGGACTTGAATTGCTCGAAATATCACATTGTTAACATATATTTGGCAAAACATAGCATATACAGTAAATAAAATAATCATAGAATCACAGACATAGAGTAATATAACGATAACCAGCAAAAACAAAAGAGTAGTAGTTCATGAAGCTACTATATAAATATATAACATAGTTAAAACAATATACAACAGAAGTCTCAAATACAAGGAAGTCTCAATACGATAGTCAAATACAAGACTAGAATACATCATTGGAATCAACTGAATATCTGAAAGATGAATAGATAAATGGTTCTCTAACGAAGCTCCAAACTCCAAAGGTGAGTCTCGAATGCTATGACACTCAGTCTGACCCAAACATAAAGCAAAACACAAAACATTCAAGGCAGGATTAACATTCTTACATCAATAAATCCAACTCAAGTGAAATATCAACTGAATTACAAGTAACTCAAAGGATGTTTGGGATAATCATCCTCTAAGGATCCATTAAACTGTCTACTATGTAGTAATATACGCTATTATAATAATGTCTATAGTAAAGTAAACTATTAATATAGCGTTAAGGCGTTACCCATATCCCCCTTAACACATTTTATAGTGCCATAGTCTATACAATACCATGATAGCCCATAAACTGGAGCTATCAGAGGACACTCCATAGGTACGACACAAAACAAACTCGTAGTGGTCTCGATATGGTAGGTGACATGGCATAACTAGGTAATGCGAGGATAGATATACATACTACACTTCCGGGCTGGAGGTAACACAAAGCCGCAGTAGTCACCCACCTCGAGTCATACTCCCGAATCAAAGGTGCGCACCAAATCAATCACAAAGTAATATAATGGCATACGATGGAGTGCGTCCGATCGGAGGAGCTACCTCACTTGGCCCATCAATTGCTCCTGTTTTAGCCACCTTATGCCAACTCACGGGAGTCGGGTCCACATATATATACCTCATAAAGGATCGTCGCCACCATCCAACTTCATTCTGGAATCTCCACCGCGTACACGGTTGTTAAAGTGGTTTTCAGTATTAGCAGAGAGTATGATAATATCCAATCTCAGTCTCTTCAACAACTAAACGTTATTATAACACCGCGGTCATTTGAAAATAGTTTATACTTCAAAAATCAAAATATCATATCCAGTTCAAAACCATATCAATATGATATCACTTCACTTAAAATATATTCATTTCCAAAATCATAGCACTTTCATGGTTATAACACTTTCGAAACCTAAACATTTGAAATTATAACACCTTTGAAATCATACACTTTGAAATCATAACACCTTGGATATCGTAATTTATAAATCATGATGCTTTGAAAATCATAAAATTTTGGAAATCATAATTTAGAAATTACAGTACTTTGGAAATCATAACATTTTTGAAATAATAATTTAGAAATCACAATACTTTGAAAATCATAACATTTTGAAACCATAACATTTTTCACTTAACCTGTTTAGATATTAAAATAGTGTATAAAATAAAATAGTTTATAAATTAAAATAGTTTATAAAATAAAATAGTTTATATAAAGTAGTTATAGGTTAAAATAGTTTATAATAAAATATTTAATATATTAAAATAGTTTATATTAAAATAGTTTATATTAAAATAGTTTATATGAAAATAATTTATAAAGTAAAATATATAAATTGTTTTAAATACAAAGTAAAATAACTTCCTCAAATTTCACAAATCGATTCCAAATCAACTCGAATTCCAAAATTTAGATTTAATCCAATCTCAAATCATCAACTTCAGTTTATTTCAGTTTCTCAATAAACCATTTCAAATTATATCGATTTCAAAAAAACAGATTTGAACCACAAAGTAAACCATTTCAGTTTCAATATATTCCAAAGCTTTATATATTCAATATTTCAAAACCAAATTTGAAATTTCATATATATCTTAATTTAACTTCATTTTTATCTAATTTGAAATATTCACTTAATAAATCAGATATCATTTAAATAAAACCCAAATTTTAAATCACAAAGTATTTCCTTCAATTTATTTAAATTTAAGATATTCATTTAATCACCTTAAACTAAAATCAAGTTAAAAAATCATATCCTTTAAAAATCTCTAATTCAATAAGTTTCAAATCGATTTAACTAAATACAATTTCAAATCAATTCGAAATCTATCTTCCCAAACTTAATTTATTAAAAATTATTATAAACTCTATATTTCAAAATAAAATTTTAATTAAATACTTAAATATATTATATATAAATTGAATCAAACTTTATTAAATGAAATCTTATTATCAAACTTATTTTATAATAAAACTAATTTATACATATTTTAAAATAGTAAAATTATAAGTAAATTCTTAAAATTCATAGTTTTAAAACCAACTTATAATTTTAAAAATTTCAAAACATATAATTTTGAATTAAGAATTTAAACATTATAAAATACATTTATATATAATATCATAAAAACCAATATTTATTAAACCATATATTTCTTTCCAAAACCATAGAAATCAATTTCAAAATATTTATATATAGACCAACAGTGTCCGTATATAATTTTCTATCATATGGTCAGGTGATACGAGTATTTATCATTTCAATCCGTAGTTTAAATTATATACGGGTATATATCATTTCAACCCACAATCCCAAATTCAATTCAAATGAAAATCGCTTGGTTTATCATTTCAACCCATAACGATTTTCTCCTATTCTACAGATCTTTCGGGTATGTATCATTTCAACCCATAGGGAATTCTATACTAACAGGGAACTTGCAGAGTGAGAACATATATGATAATAACATAACATGCATATATTATCAATATAAATAACAGATAATGGTGTCAGATGTCACGGGTGAATAGATACAGATAATAGCATATGTATAACAATGTAAATAACTAACAACAGGATATTTCAATTGTAGTTTCATTTGAAATAAAATTTAATAGATATAAGAACGTTAATCGTGAGTGATCGCTCACCTTTCGAGGCTAGAGAATACAGAAGATTACACAGATACGCACATTGATACGGACACTGAAATTGAATTATGAATCCAAGCAAAGAAAAATTGGCACAAATTCAACGATCAAAGTTGATAACATGAATTGATGGAACAAATCAAAACCAGATCGATGAAGATAAATGGTATTAGTGAACTTATATATACACACACACTATATATAACTATATATATCAAGTCATATTCTAAATTTAAGCATATATTAAATTCAATGAATATGTATTTCAAAATCATTGTTTTTAAATTAAAATACATATATTAAAAATCAAACATATATACAATATATAATTTGAAATATATATATATATACACTTTATTAAAATACAAAATACATACATGTATAATGTATGTTCATTGCAACATATCAAATACCACATATATAAACTTTATACTTTGTATGCTTTATAAATTATAAACTGTATAAACTTTCATACATACATACATACATATATATACACACACACATTATATAAAATGCTACAAGTAACCATCTCAGGAAAATCAAAGCTTATATGCACAGCCCATTACATACCACTTATATACTATATATATACCATAAAAGCATGCAACTAGAAAGAATACATAGTGCATAGCTTACTGTATAAACAAACTGTTATAATATATATATATATATATATATATATATATATATATATATATATATACTTTGTAAACAAGCATATTTATATATATGGACACACACGTTTTAACTCAACTTTAAAAACACAATAACTATACAGCCGAAACTACCTTATATATTTTTATATATATAACAGCCAAATCAGTATATGTCAATACTTACTTTTATATATATATATATATATATATATATATATATATATATATATATATATATATATATATATATATATATATATATATATATATAGTAAAACAGTACAAAATTACATTTTAAAACAATGTTTATATATGTACAAATTAAACATCAAACACAACGGACAAATGTATGTCTTTGTAAATAATTATACCGACTTCATATAAGCATATATAGGTAATCAAACAGCTAACGATTTCCTATACTAATATATGTATATAACTAAACTGACTTGTACAACATATATTTATAAACTAAGAAGATATAATATATATAGAGTATTACAACAGTCGAAAGATATATAGGTGAATATATACGGCCGAAGTGAAAAATTGCTCTAGCTACAAAACTTTTGCAAACTAATATATACCTTTATATAAACAAGAGGAGCAAGCTAGGCGTGGACTTCGGCCATGGCTGGTGGAGTGGGTTGGTCAGCAAGAGGAGGAGAGCGCCGTTGAGTGCGGATCTGGAAAGAGAGAAGGGGAGGTGGAGAGAGGAGGTGGCGAACAGGGAAGAGTGCTTGAGTGGGGAAGGCTCGGTAGTGCAGGCTTGGGTCGGTTGGGTGTTGAAGCACGGCTGGATGGTGGCTCGCATGGGGTGGAGGAGTGTGTGGTGATGGCGGACGAGGGTAAGCAATAGAGGCGCCCAACAGTTTTGAAGTTGGGTGGTGACAGACACGCATGAAAAGGCAAATGATATATATCGTTCCTTTTTCTCTGTTGCATAGATCAAAGAAAGATGAAGGAAGTGATGTAAATGGAGGATAAAGAATATACTGTTACCAATATATGAAATATGTATTATTATATATAATTCCCTCAAATAAACGCTGGACCAAAACTGAAAGGCAGAGAAAAGGTACGCGAAAGGACAAGCCAGGAAATATTGAAACCAGAGCGTATTAAAGGTCAGTAGGTTGAAAATATTAATTACTGATACCTATTGGATTCACGTGATTCATAGTGGACAGTAAACCAAAAAGACTCCAGAAATTTGTACGGGTACGGTTAACCGTTTCGCTGTTTTCACCGCATACCGGACACCGAAACATAGGGATGAATATACTACCGAGTTCGGCACGATGAGACGATCAAAACGATATATAAATATCAGTGGTACGATCATCCTATCAAAAGTTGATAATCGGTACCGAGAAATGCTGCTAAAACGCTGAAAATAAGATATATTGGGTAATAGCGGTTCAAATTTGAAGAAATGTAATGTGACGTCCCACTCAAAAGATGATTTACAAATTTGTTATGTAAAAGTATTTAAGTTTGGAAAACATTTTATTATCATCAATATTAAATGATTTAAATTGAAATAACACTACACAATAAAATAAACTTCCATATTATCTGATGAAAATTTACCATTTACTATGTTTAGAAAGACGTATTCCAAATATTAAATTTTTGTTTCCAAATTCAATTATTTAAAATTTCACAAAATTTCAGTTAATTACGTTAATAAAACCATTGAAAATTACGGGTCATTACACTCTCCCCCACTCAAAACTTTTCATCCCCGAAAAGGAAGGAGGTAGGAGAATAGAACAACCAGAAAGAAAAATGGATTGAAAACAAAATAAAACAATTAGTATAAACCATATAAATTTCAATTTAAATTAATTTATATTAAACAATTGATTTTAAATTCAAGGTATTTCATTAAGTTGATTTTGTTTCAATTTATAAATTCCTTTAACATCATTTTACAATGTAAATTATTCAATTACATATTTAACTTCTGAATGGTTATGGTAAGTTATATTGGAATGCAATTGAGTATTTTACAAGTAAATTTTTTCTAATTCAAATATTCATTCAAAAATTTTGGCTTCATTTTATTATTGAAATCACCTTTAACATAAAATTTAAGAATTAAATTTTGGATTCATTTCAAACAATTTAGAGATGAACATATACATATATATTATATATATGTAACAACCCTGTATTTTGTAATTATTTTATTGTATATTTTAATTATTTTTAATGTAATATTTTGATTTAAAAACTTATTTTACTTATTTGAAATGATTAAATTTATTATTTAAATATAATCTTGATTTTTATATGAGTTATAATTCCAAACTTGTGTAAGTTGAATATTTGCCTGAAATGCTGATTTTGGTCAAAATAGTCAAACTGTGACTTTCAACTTAAAATTTTAAAATTTTAATTTTTTTCTTTTATTATGAAAGTACATAAAATTCTAAGAACGCCACTTTTCGTTTCGTTGAATTTGGATGTAAATTGTGAAAGTTATACCCTTTACAATATTGTGCGTATATAGGGTTATTTAACAATGACTATTTTAAATTGTATAAATTACTTCTTCTTGGTTTTATTTTATGTTAATATGTGATAATATGTTATATTATGTATATTTTGACTTTTAAGTATTTTTAAAATGATAATATAATTTTTCTAAAGTTTATTTGAATTTATTTCAACTTATAAAGCCTAGTTGGTATTTACTGCATTTTTCTTTATTTAACTTTCTATTTAATAAAAATTAAATTATTATTTTACCTTGAAAATGTTTTAAAACCATTTTTAATTCAAATTTTGTGTTAAAATATTTTTTTTGTGAAGTAATAAATTTTCCAAAGTCATTGGAGATTTTCTTGTAATTTTTATGTCAGGGTTGCTATTTTAAGCAATTTCTTATTTCCTTTTTCTATTTTACTTAAAATAAATTATTTATTTTATTTTATTCTTACTTAGTTTCGGTTTTAAATAACATTTCTGAGTTTATTTTGTTTTTATAAAATTAAAAACAAAAGGAAATGCAAAAGGTTTAGAAAGTTAAGAGATCTTAAAAGCCTGAAACGTAAAGGCGTTTTATCCGTTTGTTTTTGCAATTAATACATCAATTTATCTTAGCCATTCCTTTCCTCATCCTTTGCAGCCGACTCCCTCATAATATTCACAAATTTTCAAGCTCTAAAACCCTAAAAATCATGGCCTCCATCTTGAGAAAAAAAATCTGGTAATGGCTACATCTTTTTTCTACCTTTTTCTTCTCATTTTCTATGTATTTTGCCTAGTTTTCTATGCTTTCTGGATTGGCCTCTACCACCCACCATCACCACCATACTCTCAGCCATCCCCTACCACTCTTCCTTGGCATCATCTCCAGCCATCATTTCAGATCCATCCATGGCCACACCTCCCTTGGTGACAAAACTCCACAAAATTTGCAAATAATGTCCAAAACAATGCACTAGCCACCACTATTACTTCACCACCTTCATACTTCACCATGTCCACCACCTCTAGCCACGACCACCACCTTGCTACCACCACTACACTTCATCTTAGCCTCTGTCCATATCTGAAATTGACATGGCCAAGACTCCATGAACCAAAACTCCACAAAAACAATGCATAAAGCCTTGAAACATTCATGATAGCCACCTTATCACTTCATATCTTCATCCACCACCTTGGCCACCACCATAGGCCGCTACCACCATCTTTTCCAGACCTCCCCACACCCCTCCATCTACTGTCCAAACCTGTACAAGTATGGCCAAGCCCCACTTGACCCAAGGCCGAGCCTTGTTGTGCTCAAAAACTTCATATATGTTGCCTTGACGAATTGTATGCTTCATGTTATAACCCTACCACTCCATACTCCTTCTAGCCATGAGTTATGGTGCCAAACCTGAGCTATATCATCATCATGGCTGAACCCAAGAACCTCCTAGGCCAAGCATTTGAATGGTTAAAGCAAGGTCAAGTAATTTATTCCTTTGTTGCTTCGTATTTTCATTGTTTCAACATTGTTTTGCGTTGAATATTTATGTGTGTATTGTCATGTTTTGGTTATTGTTTACAAGACAAATATCAAGGCTCTCCATTCATTCAAATCAAAAGTCGTGCTGTATCGTGCTTGTCATACTTTTGGAACCGCTCTTGTGTTTGTTGTTTTGGTCTTCAGCTTGAAATAGTGAGTCTTTCTCACTTTGACATTTATACTTATGAAAAGTGAATTGATGACAAGTGTTTAGTAATAAAAAATGTTTATGCAAGTTAATGATGATCATATGATATGCTATGCCATGTTATTACCATATTATTACTATGTTAAAACTGTTAATTTTCACCTGACATCTGATATATGACTGTATATTGTGATATTGACCTTGTTTATATTATTTCTGTATATGATCACACTGCAAGTTCCCTGTTAGAAAAAATGTTATGGGCTGAAGTGATAGGCCTGAATGGTTTTAAATTTTTCATTTTGACTTGGGATTGCGGGTTTGAAATGATAAAACCCGGATTTTCTTTGTAAATTATGGGTTGAAATGATATATTACCCATATCACTTTACCTAGCGTAGAAAATTATATACAGGCCCGTAGTTAAAATATGTTTTTCTAAAATTTTAATTATTATAATATTTTGATTTTAAATTTAATAAAAAAAGGTTTTTTTTAAATTATCATTGATTTTCTGAATAATTGTAAGTGAAATGTATCAATGAAAAAGTTAGAAATTTTGAACGTAAGTTATTTTGGAAATTTTGATTTAATTATAATTGGAAATTTAATTGAATATGAAATTATGATAAATTTATGATAATTTGAATTTAAATGAATTTAAAGTGCTTTTTATATCATATTAATGATTTTAATAAAGTTGAAATGTGAAATGAATGAATATTGTAAGTTGAAATTTTGAAATATAACTAAAACTGGAAATTTATGAAATTGACGTAAAAGTGAACTTTTAGTTAAGTAAATAAAAATAAAACAAAGTTATATTTGAGGATTTGAACTTAAGTGTTAAGTTGAAATTTAATGTAATGGATTTTAAAAATTCAACATTGCAATTTAATAAGTGAATTATTATTAAATCTTGATTTTTGAATGGAAATTTAACTTTATAAAATCATGAATTTGAGGAAAATTAAATGATGTTTATAAATGTGATAAATGTATGATTTTATAAGTTAAAATGTTTTAAATAAAAATATAATTGGTTGAGAAATTATATTGAATATTTGAAGTTAATTGACTGCATTTTGAAATGCTATTAATTACAATGTAAATGATATTACGGCATTTGTAAATGCTGAAGTTGATGATAATGAACTAAAAAGCTAAATTGAATTAAAAGCTATTATAGAAATTTTTGTAAGTGCTATAAATTGTTGAATTTAACTAATTTTATTCGAAATTTAAGTAAACCCTATCACAACATTTTAAAATGTTGTCTTTTGTTAAATTGAACTGCTTTGAATGTATTTTTCCGTAGCGTTTTCTAAATGCCACGAAAAGTGAATTTTCACTGCGTTGATAAACTTAAGTGAATAAATGAACTTTGGAAGTCGAAAATTTTGGAAATTTAACAATTTAATTATTAAACATAATAACTTCATTTTAATGATTAAAAATGATTTTTGGAATATATACTGTTTTGAAATATGGATTGAAATGATATTTTAAATTGAATAAAATGAATAATGATTTGAAATGAATGTGGTTTCGAAAGGATATGATATTTTGATATATTAAATGATTGAAATGTGGTTTTGAAAGATATGATATTTTGATATTAAAATGATTTGAAAAGAAGATCCGAAAGATATGATATTTAGGAATGATTTAATCTTTATTTTGATAAAGATTTGGGTTGAAATAATATTTTATTTTGAAGTATAAATATTGTTTTAAAAAGTCATAACTACGGGTTATAATAACGATTGGTTGTTAAAGAGACCGGGATCGGATATTGTCTTATAGCCGGCCAATACCGAAAACCACTTTAACAACTGTGTACGCGGTGGAGATTTCAGAATAAAGTAGGATGGTGGCGACGTTCTCGAGGTATATATTACGTGGACCCAACTCCCGTGAGTTGGCATATATGACTAAAACAGGAGCTATACCGGGCTACACAAAGGGTCGCACCCTTTCATTGAGCATGCTCCATCGGAAACCATTCTATTACCGTTGTGATTCGATTCGGTGGCGCCACTTTGATTCGAGGGTATTGTTCGAGGTGGGCGGAAGCTGCTAGCTTGTCGTCACCACCGGTCCGGGAGTGCAAACGGTGTATCCACCCTGGCATTTCTTTGTGTGCCGTGTCATATCCTTATATCGAGTCCACTACGATTTTGGTTTTAAAGATCCGACCGCGTTAAGGTTCACCATCCCCTTAACGCTATTTTCTATATGATTATACTTTACTGATTAGACACTACCGTATATAGCGTATATTACTACATAGTAAATAGTTTAACGGATCCTTAGAGAATGGACGGTCCCAAGCATCCTTTAAGTTACTGATGCATTTTGTTACTGTTCACTTGAGTTGATTTACAGCTTATAAGTATTTATGTCCTGACTCGAGGGTTTTGTGTTTTGCTTTACGCTCGGGTCAGATTGATTGAGTTAGCATTCAAGATTCACCTTCGGCGTTGGAGCTTTCCTTGATGATCCAGCCATCTATTTTGTTTCAGTATCCAGTGGTACAGTGATGTATCTGATTTGTACCTGATGTATCATGTTACTCTTCTGTTGTATCTTATTTAGCTCTGATGTATCTCATATTTTATATAATAGCTTCATGAACTACTATCTCCTCTTTTACTTCCGCTGTATTATCATTACTCTGTGTCTGTGATTTTATTTACTGTATATTCTGAGATTTGCCAAATTTTTATTTACAACGCGGTATTTTGAGCAATTCAATTTCGGCATGAGTGTCTACCCATACACTTATAATGGATGCGAATGGTTGAAAATATCTGGTTGTTACAGTTGGTATCAGAGCTTTGGTTGCTCTAGGCAAAAACTCAGCATATGGAGTGAATGTATTTACAGATTCACTTTCATTCGAGTTTGAATCTCTTCTTTTTTTGACTCAATTCCTTTGAATTTTGGAACGTTCCCTACGGTTCCAAAACCCATTCGTATCCCTCACTATTCATCTTCTTTTGATTCTGGAGTAACCCATAACTCCGCTTCGAATGATCTTTCTAGTGAGTCGGCGATCACGCCAATTTCAAATTTAATTGAAATGGGGGAAAACTCCTTTACAATTAGCATCGATTCACCAGAGATTTATATCTATCCTTGGTTTAGATGCTAATATCTTTTGTTATTCCAAACTCTAACTCTTGAGATCGAATGTATATTTACCCCAGAAAAATCCACATTGATCTTATTCTTTAAGTCACGGTTGACCCGGTTAAGGTTGCCCGTGATTTATTTAAGCTTATCCACCTCCCTACTCTGTTATTTAATCATATTGTCTTTTGTTTCCAATCTATTCTTCTAAACATTTTGAATTGTACTTGTATATCTATGTTTTGTTTTATATATTGTGTTGTTTGAGTTGTTGATTTGGGTTTCCAATCGATTCGTCTGATCAACGATATCGATAGGATTTCTAAAACACTTTGACAGAACAAACTGACACAATATTATTTTAAAAATTTGGTTGATGAAATAAATTTTGATATATAAGTAAATTTATGAAACTTAATAAACTGATTTAGATTGATTATTTGAAAATGATAATACTTAATTTACCATTTATTGTTCTATAAATGAATTTATAGATAGTTATAAATTGATTTGGGAACTGAAAAGAATTTAGAACAAGAAATTTGAGAATTTAATTTCTGATGGTTTCAAACTTTGTGTTTAAAGTTTTAAAAAGGGGACATATTATTTAAAGTATTTTCAAATAGAATTTGTTTCCAAAGAATTTTATAGTGCTCTTCTCTTTGTCACTGGAAAATAACTTCGGTGATGATCGCGACATCATCGACGTTCATTTTCGAGTTTCGAAGTTAAGAGATTGTTCTGTAGTCTTGCTACAGCTTTGTTTTGGGGAATTTAATTTGGTTTGAATTTTCTGAAATATGACTTGATTTATAATATATATGTATATATATAGATATATGATTGAAATTTGATTTGACATATTATGTATATATTATTACTTATCTCTAAATGGTTTGAATGTAATCGGAAATTTATTTCTTAAATTTTAGCTTGAAGAATAATTTCAATTGTAAAAAGAAAATCAAAAATTTGGATAAATGATTCAAACTTGAGATAATTTAATTGGAAAGTTTTATTTGTATAATACAATTGCATTCCAATATAACTTACCTTAATTTCAGAAGTTAACAATGTAATTGGATAATATACAATATAAAAAAAATTTATAAATAAAATCTGAGTGGTTATAATAAATGTTATACATTTAAATTTTAATGATTAATAGGGGTAAATATAATAAAGGGTAATTGAATAACTTACAATAAATTAATTTTAAAAGAACTAAGAATAAAAGAAAGTAGTTATAAAAAAAGTGTAAATATATTTAACATGAGTGATAAATATATTGAGAGGAATAAATTTAATTTTGATTAGGAATAAAGAAGAATAAAATTTATTAAGTACAATGTGAGTGTAATAAATGATTATTTTTCAAACCCATGGTTCTAAAAATGGTTAATTTTAGATGATTGGATAATAAGATAATGAAATTTGAGATAGTTAAGATTTATTTAACTTGTGTAAAGATTTATTCTCTGTTTAAGTTGAAATCTCCATGCTTTCAAATTCATTTCCTTATTTTGTTTTTCAAACTATCTTTTGGTTGTCCTTATCATCCTTATCTTGCTATAGACCGGTATAGGCATCTTTCTATAATCTTTCTGTTTAGAAATCTTTCTATAATCTTTGATAGACCTTTGGTAATCATTTTGAATCCACCTTTTTCGTGCTTGTGTTCTTGATTCTGGAGGATCTTGGAAAGATCACCTCCACCTTGTAAAACTTACCTATAACAACAGTTATCAGGTATAACTTCAATCTTCTTGTCATCTTATCTTAATCCTATTTCACTCTATCTTTTCTGTGCCCTTCCATACCTCATTCCTTTTCGGGGACGAAAAGTTTTGAGTGGGGGAGAGTGTAACAATCCTGTATTTTGTAGTTATTTTATTGTATATTTTAATTATTTTTAATGTAATATTTTGATTTAAAAACTTATTTTACTTATTCGAAATGATTAAATTTATTATTTAAATATAATCTTGATTTTTATATGAGTTATAATTCCAAACTTGTGTAAGTTGAATATTTGCCTGAAATGCTAATTTTGGTCAAAATAGCCAACTGTGACTTTCAACTTAAAATTTTAAAAGTTTAAAATTTTAATTTTTTTCTTTTATTATGAAAGTACATAAAATTCTAAGAACACCACTTTTCGTTTCGTTGAATTTGGATGTAAATTGTGAAAGTTATACCCTTTACAATATTGTGCGTATATAGGGTTATTTAACAATGACTATTTTAAATTGTATAAATTACTTCTTCTTGGTTTTATTTTATGTTAATATGTGATAATATGTTATATTATGTATATTTTGACTTTTAAGTATTTTTAAAATGATAATATAATTTTTCTAAAGTTTATTTGAATTTATTTCAATTTATAAAGCCTAGTTGGTATTTACTGCATTTTTCTTTATTTAACTTTCTATTTAATAAAAATTAAATTATTATTTTACCTTGAAAATGTTTTAAAACCATTTTTAATTCAAATTTTGTGTTAAATATTTTTTTTGTGAAGTAATAAAATTTCCAAAGTCATTGGAGATTTTCTTGTAATTTTTATGTCAGGGTTGCTATTTTTAAGCAATTTCTTATTTCCTTTTTCTATTTTACTTAAAATAAATTATTTATTTTATTTTATTCTTACTTAGTTTCGGTTTTAAATAACATTTCTGAGTTTTTTTTTTAAATTAAAAAGAAAAGGAAATGCAAAAGGTTTAGAAAGTTAAGAGATCTTAAAAGCCTGAAACGTAAAGGCGTTTTATCCGTTTGTTTTTGCAATTAATACATCAATTTATCTTAGCCATTCCTTTCCTCATCCTTTGCAGCCGACTCCCTCATAATATTCACGAATTTTCAAGCTCTAAAACCCTAAAAATCATGGCCTCCATCTTGAGAAAAAAATCCGGTAATGGCTATATCTTTTTTCTACCTTTTTCTTCTCATTTTCTATGTATTTTGCCTAGTTTCCTATGCTTTCTGGATTGGCCTCTACCACCCACCATCACCACCATACTCTCCACCATCCCCTACCACTCTCCCTTGACATCATCTCCAGCCATCATTTCAGATCCATCCATGGCCACACCTCCCTTGGTGACAAAACTCCACAAAATTTGCAAATAATGTCCAAAACAATGCACTAGCCACCACTATTACTTCACCACCTTCATACTTCACCATGGCCACCACCTCTAGCCACGACCACCACCTTGCTACCACCACTACACTTCATCTTAGCCTCTGTCCAGATCGGAAATTGACATGCCAAGACTCCATGAACCAAAACTCCACAAAAACAATGCATAAAGCCTTGAAACATTCATGATAGCCACCTTATCACTTCATATCTTCATCCACCACCTTGGCCACCACCATAGGCCGCTACCACCACCTTTTCCAGACCTCCCCACACCCCTCCATCTACTGTCCAAACCTGTACAAGTATGTCCAAGCCCCACTTGACGCAAGGCCGAGCCTTGTTGTGCTCAAAAACTTCATATATGTTGCCTTGACGAATTGTATGCTTCATGTTATAACCCTACCACTCCATACTCCTTCTAGCCGTGAGTTATGGTGCCAAACCTGAGCTATATCATCATCATGGCTGAACCCAAGAACCTCCTAGGCCAAGCATTTGAATGGTTAAAGCAAGGTCAAGTAATTTATTCCTTTGTTGCTTCGTATTTTCATTGTTTCAACATTGTTTTGCGTTGAATATTTATGTGTGTATTGTCTTGTTTTGGTTATTGTTTACAAGACAAATATCAAGGCTCTCCATTCATTCAAATCAAAAGTCGTGCTGTATCGTGCTTGTCATACTTTTGGAACCGCTATTGTGTTTGTTGTTTTGGTCTTCAGCTTGAAACAGTGAGTCTTTCTCACTTTGACATTTATACTTATGAAAAGTGAATTGATGACAAGTGTTTAGTAATAAAAAATGTTTATGCAAGTTAATGATGATCATATGATATGCTATGCCATGTTATTACCATATTATTACTATGTTAAAACTGTTAATTTTCACCTGACATCTGATATATGACTGTATATTGTGATATTGACCTTGTTTATATTATTTCTGTATATGATCACACTACAAGTTCCATGTTGGAAAAAAATGTTATGGGCTGAAATGATAGGCCTGAATGGTTTTAAATTTTTCATTTTGACTTGGGATTGCGGGTTTGAAATGATAAAACCCGGATTTTCTTTGTAAATTATGGGTTGAAATGATATATTACCCATATCACTTTACCTAGCGTAGAAAATTATATACAGGCCCGTAGTTAAAATATGTTTTTGTAAAATTTTAAATATTTTAGAAATTTATTTATTATAATATTTTGATTTTAAATTTAATAAAAAAAAGGATTTTTGTAAATTATTATTGATTTTCTGAATAATTGTAAGTGAAATGAATTAATGAAAAAGTTAGAAATTTTGAACGTAAGTTATTTTGGAAATTTTGATTTAATTATAATTGGAAATTTAATTGAATATGAAATTATGATAAATTTATGATAATTTGAATTTAAATGAATTTAAAGTGATTTTTATATCATATTAATGATTTTAATAAAGTTGAAATGTGAAATGAATGAATATTGTAAGTTGAAATTTTGAAATATAACTAAAACTGGAAATTTATGAAATTGACGTAAAAGTGAACTTTTAGTTAAGTAAATAAAAATAAAACAAAGTTATATTTGAGGATTTGAACTTAAGTGTTAAGTTGAAATTTAATGTAATGGATTTTAAAAATTCAACATTGCAATTTAATAAGTGAATTATTATTAAATCTTGATTTTTGAATGGAAATTTAACTTTATAAAATGATGAATTTGAGGAAAATTAAATGATGTTTATAAATGTGATAAATGTATGATTTTATAAGTTAAAATGTTTTAAATAAAAATATAATTGGTTGAGAAATTATATTGAATATTTGAAGTTAATTGACTGCATTTTGAAATGCTATTAATTACAATGTAAATGATATTACGGCATTTGTAAATGCTGAAGTTGATGATAATGAACTAAAAAACTAAATTGAATTAAAAGCTATTATAGAAATTTTTGTAAGTGCTATAAATTTTTGAATTTAACTAAGTTTATTCGAAATTTAAGTAAACCCTATTACAACATTTTAAAATGTTGTCTTTTGTTAAATTGAACTGCTTTGAATGTATTTTTCCGTAGCGTTTTCTAAATGCCACGAAAAGTGAATTTTCACTGCGTTGATAAACTTAAGTGAATAAATGAACTTTGGAAGTCGAAAATTTTGGAAATTTAATAATTTAATTATTAAACATAATAACTTCATTTTAATGGTTAAAAATGATTTTTGGAATATATACTGTTTTGAAATATGGATTGAAATGATATTTTAAATTGAATAAAATGAATAATGATTTGAAATGAATGTGGTTTCGAAAGGATATGATATTTTGATATATTAAATGATTGAAATGTGGTTTTGAAAGATATGATATTTTGATATTAAAATGATTTGAAAAGAAGATCCGAAAGATATGATATTTTGGAATGATTTAATCTTTATTTTGATAAAGATTTGGGTTGAAATAATATTTTATTTTGAAGTATAAATATTGTTTTAAAAAGTCATAACCACGGGTTATAATAACGATTGGTTGTTAAAGAGACCGGGATCGGATATTGTCTTATAGCCGGCCAATACCGAAAACCACTTTAACAACTGTGTACGCGGTGGAGATTCCAGAATGAAGTAGGATGGTGGCGACGTTCTCGAGGTATATATTACGTGGACCCATGTAACGACCCAGAATTTTATTTAATTAAAATTTGAATATTTAATTTATTTTAAATATTAATAAGTGAATTTATAAGTCAAATAAATTTTTATTTGAATTTTTGAATTTAATTGGATTATTAAATCGATAATTTAATATGTGAAATTATGGAAATAATTGAAAATAGGGTTAAATATGATTGAAAATGATTTGTAAAATTTTATTTTATCATATGGGCGTTAGAATGATATTTTAGAACTTTTAAAATCGAATTAAAAGTTAATTTGTGAAAATTGAATATTTTAATATTTAAATCGACTAGTAAAAATAGTCAATTTTTGAACAGTCTCAGAATTGAACGAAACGAGTTCCATTGGATCCGTAATAGTTAGTTATTATCGGATTTCAATTTTCGTGTCAATCGGACCTATCGTTTGATCGTGGCAGCTCGAAACGCATCGATTTATTTTTAATTTAAATTTGACGAGTGAAAATAGCCATTTTTCAAAAAGTCTCGGATTTCGACGAAACCAGTTTCATCGGATCCGTAATGTGATATTATTGTAAGGTTTCAAATTTCAAGTCAATTGGATTTACCGTTTGTCCGGTACAAATTAAAACGCCTAGAAATCGAGTTAAATCGGTTTAATTTAAATTGAGCATTTATTGCCATAACTCGCACATACTTCCGAATTAGCTTCCGAAACCTGTTCCATTGTGTCCGGAACACGGGGTAAACCCTAGAAACGCTGGTTACGGCGCGTAAATCGGAGTTTGGAATTTCCGGGATGAATAGTGTTTCGTCGGTTCCTTATAAATAGCCCACTATCTCAAAAAAAATAAAAAATAAAAAGAAAAAAACCCTAGTTTTGAACTGCAGCCGGCCCTAATAAGTGAATGGCCAGAAATTCGCAACCTACATCCCTCGATTACTCCAAATCCATCAAGAATTAGCAAGAATGTTCAACTACAAAGTGGTAGAGCACAACACGAACTAGAGATCCAACGGTCATGATCGCGTATGGAGTTGTATTTCGTGTGAAAATAGGCCGCGTTCTCCATTGCTCACGCACGCGTTTCTAGGTGGAAGAGGGGGCCGAGTTGGCCAGGGCTGGGGCCGAGCATAGGGGGGTTCGAGAGCTTCGTCATGGCGGTGATGTGATCGAGTATAGTCGAGAGATGATGATGCAATATTAAACCCTAAATGGTTGTAATGGGTTCGGCCTCTTCGTGTGTTCTGTAGATGGAACGAAGGGAGAGGGAAGAAAGGGGGGATGGCCCATATTTGCTTGAGAAGGAATGGACGGTGGATGATGGATGTGGGTTTTAATTTTTAATTTATATAAAGTTAAAATCGTGTACAAACTTTAAACTGTCATAACTTTTTCATACGAGGTCGAAAACGCGCGAAACCAGTTGCGTTGGAATCGTATGGACGAGCACTACGCGATGGAGTTAGTTTGGAGTCGTTTGGAGTTAGTGAGAATTTTGGGTAAAATTAAACGTCCGTTTAATTTTATTCGAAATAAATCGCTAAAACGGAAAATAAAATCAAGGTGAGAACTTCTCACTCAATCGAATCGGTTTCGATTTTATTTTAAATAGTTAGATTTAAAATATTTGAATGCATGTTTGAATGTTGATTAATATCTATTGATTGTTAAAATAGACATTATACGCCGTTAGTAAGCGGATGTTATTTAATAAAAACATATACCGCGAATATTTCATAAACAGTGAAATTGGTATTATATATAGTAGCAATATATATATATTGGCATATGTATATATTGGAGTTGATTGATTTCCCGCATTTTTTGTTTAGCGGATGAGACCCTATTGCGCCGTTATTAAGCGGATAATATTTAAATCCCATATACCGCGATAATTTCGTACTGGAGCGAAATTGGTATTGTGCTAATGTTTTTGGATGCAGGAAAACAGGTTGGAGGGATCCAACTGGATTCCTCAACAGTTTTTATTTAATTTCAGATATTTTGATATTTGATTGATTATCATATCGATATATGATATCGTTGTAGTCGTAATTGACTATTTGGTGTGTAGCATCATTGGACCCAAATTTTGGGATTTTAAAATGATTATAAAGTGATTTTTGAAAATATACTATATTTTTTTAGAATTGATCCATTTTAAATAAATAAACGTTATAATTTTAAAAGTTATAAAATTATGGTTTTTGTGAAATATAGTTAAAAGCTGATTTTTGAGAAATATGGATTAATGATTTTTTTTTAAAATAGTTTAAATTGAGATTTTGGAATTTATTATAAAGAGTTTAAATATAGGATTTATAAAATTTGATTATTTTATAAATCAAGAGAATGGGAAATTATAAAGGAATTTAAAGATGTTTTTACAGAATAATATAAATTGAATTATATTAAGAGATTTATAAATGGATATTTATAAATTGAAATATGGACATTATAAAACGAGTTTTTATAAGTGTTTGAATGAAGTGAAAATGAATTTCATAATTGAATGGAATTTATAGAATTTTATACGGTGAAGTTATAAATGGAATTTAATAAGCAGTAGGTTTATAAAATTTATTAAGTTATTAAAATAATGATTTTTGATAAATGAATGAATCTTATAAGTTACAAGATTTATAATTATGAAGTTTAAAAAGAACGATTTTGTAAAATAATCGTTCTATAAGTATTTAACTTATGATATGAACTTTTAGTTTATAATTGAGTTATAAACTGGAATAGGTTAATAAAAGAATTTATAAAAAGGAAGTTTTTATAAATAAATAGAAATGGAATTTATAAACGTTGTTTATAAATTCGCAAACAACTTATTTTGATAAGTTAATTGTTGAAACCTATAAATGGAGTTATATTCACATCTTTGAATAGTGAATAATCCTTTGAATTTAAAATGAATAAAAGGATGAAATTGTTAATGAAGTTTATTCACGTTTTTTTTTGAATTGTGAATAATATGTTAAAGAAATTGTTTTGAATGTGATATTTGAAATAGAATTAAAACGATCTAACGATGTTTTAAATGTGTTGAGATTCGAAACCATAGATTTCAACATTCATTGTTGAAATAGATGTTTCGAGAAATAGAAGGAAATAATGGACTATAACACTGTTGTTATAGTAAATGATTTCCGAAAGGAAATGTTTTGTATAGTATTGGGATTTATATATCTATTTTAATTTCGAATCCCTATACTAGTGATTTTGGGACGTCGTAACGATGTTTTACGCAACATTCGTTTTGGCCCAAATAAATATGTTAAGAGAATGATTTCCTTAATAGAATGAAATATATACTTAATTTCGATTGAAGTATATTGAATATTTTCTAAGTGTTGAAAATAAATAAAATTTGTGAATTACTTATGAATAAATAAGTATGGAAATGTTTTCCAATATAAAGTGAATATTTTGAGAATTTATCTTTTTGAAGATAAATTGGAAAGATAAATTGAAAATGAATAATTGAAATCGAATATTCATTGATATTTTGGAATTATAAATTCACTAAGGAATTTATAAAGGAAGTGGAATTTGTCCAAAAATAAATATTGATTTATTTTTGAAGTGTTGAAATTAGATATCTTGTAAAGATATTTTGAAAAAAATAAATAATTTGGAAAATTATTTGGAATCTGGTGATGTGTGCATATCCATTGATAGTTCAATAACCGACTATCAATATTTCCCTTTGAATGGGTAATTGATGTGATTTGTTTGAATGTGAATGCTACACTTATTTTTGAATAAGCGCTCACTATTCGGGTTAACCAGGAAAGGACCATGGGGTCGTATAACCCATTCCGAATATGTGATACGTCGTTGTGAATTGCATTGAAGATCGGTGTTGAAGACCCGGTATTTGCAAGAGCGATAGGATGACCTGTCGATTGTCTCTGCACTGAGTTGCAACGGTATAGAGACTCCCTAAGTGATGGGAAATCCGATCAGGATTGTGAATATCCGGATTGCAAGGACTTCTTTGTAAGTGCCTTCGGTTTTGTTCGATCCCGGAACAGACTTGTATGGATTGTATGTCTGACATTACAAGTTGATATATAAAGCCGATTTCTTTCAAATATATTTCTGTTGGTGGCGAAGAATTTATTCTTTTAGCTTAACACCCTTCTCTGAGACGTACGAGCTCAGAGGTTATATAGTTGAAGTTATCAGCGATATATTCCCAATTTGGTAATGTGATATGCTGAGTGATGCTGAAATGATCATTGTGTTGATTATTGTGATAGGATCGTTTATTTGATCGTCTATCTTAGTGATCATTGTGTTGATCATTTGTTGACCCAAAGCATGGCTTTTGTATAAAGTATGTTTTTGTGGACGTGATTTCGTCGAGCCTCACACCCCGGAAATGGTCAAAACAGGAAAGATGCGGCAAGGTTATGAGGGGTAGCACCCTTTAGCGTATGTACATTTCCTTCTGGATAGAGGTGGTATCATGGTATGGAGCCCAGATATTTAACCTATGTGGTTACTACGAATTTATTACTTTGTGGTTGTTGGCTTTCGGGATCCCGTGAGAAAGGTCGTTTACGATCGGGGAATGGCGTGCTCGTGTCAGTAGTTACCCAGTTAGGGGTAACCCGGAGTTGTGTTGGCATAGTTCCGGTTTGGTTCTCGGGGATGTCTTTCCAGAGGCATTCTCATGTGGCAATGGGAAGTTCCTTGGCCTGACCATTTGTTGGAAATCCAATTCCCAATACGAAACTTGTACGGTATTAGTTGTAGAACCTGCTATTCACTTATGGTGGTCACCACTGTTTGGATGGTAGCTATAGTAGGCATACGATAATGGTCGTATGTTGGTTAAGATTTATATTCTACTTTCAAAATGAATTTTTCTTCTACACTATGCACTAGTAATAATATCAAATGTTATTTTAAATGCGTATCAAGCATCTTTGACTATCATAAGGAGAAATCTCCTCCGATTCTGCGTTTGCATTGTGTGTGTGTGCGGGAGGCCTTATGGTAGTCTCATTTTTAAAAGCATTGCGAATTGAAATAAAAATATTCCTCTATTTTGATTTTAAAGATAAATAAACTGTTTTGAGTTCTCACACCAGTCACATGACTGACTTGGAGTTTATTGTTTTCCTTCCTAAACTCTGGGTGCAAACCAATTTCCACACGGGCAGTCAAGAGTTAGGTTTATCAGGATATTCTGGATATTCAGGAGTTTCTGGAGGCAAGATGGATGGCATGGCGTATTACTAGTTTATATAGTATTTCTTTTTCCGCTGCACTGTTTGTTGTTGTACACTCTGATGATATGATGTAATGTAATGTATAAAATGTAATAACTGATATAGTTCTTGTTTAAAGATTATTCATTTATTATTATATGTTGTTCCGCTGCGAATTGTGAGATTCTGATGTTGTTCTGTTGTTTTCTGTTCCGTCCTATTTTAAAATTTTGTTCTGTTTTCTTTCTTTTCTATTTTCTATGTTTTCAAAATCTTCTCTATTCTCTTTTTCTTCTATTTGAAAAATTTTTCTATCTGCTTTTCCCTCTATTTTCTACCTTTTTCTCTCTTTTTCTTTTCTTAAATTCTTTTAAAAACCCTCAATGTTCGGTTTTCCGTCGTTCGATTCCTCGGCAGTCGATAAAGTGAGTGTCGATGTCGAATTTTCGGAAGACGAAAAATCGGGTCCTGACAACCCAACTCCCGTGAGTTGGCATATATGACTAAAACAGAAGCTATACCGGGCTACACAAAGGGTCGCACCCTTTCATCGAGCATGCTCCATCGGAAACCATTCTATTACCGTTGTGATTCGATTCGGTGGCGCCACTTTGATTCGAGGGTATTGTTCGAGGTGGGCGAAAGCTGCTGGCTTGCCGTCACCACCGGTCCGGGAGTGCAAACGGTGTATCCACCCTGGCATTTCCTTGCGTGCCGTGTCATATCCTTATATCGAGCCCACTACGATTTTGGTTTTAAAGATCCGACCGCGTTAAGGTTCACCATCCCCTTAACGCTACTTTCTATATGATTATACTTTACTGATTAGACACTACCGTATATAGCGTATATTACTACATAGTAAATAGTTTAACGGATCCTTAGAGGATGGACGGTCCCAAGCATCCTTTAAGTTACTGATGCATTTTGTTACTGTTCACTTGAGTTGATTTACAGCTTATAAGTATTTATGCCCTGACTCGAGGTTTTGTGTTTTGCTTTACGCTCGGGTCAGATTGATTGAGTTAGCATTCAAGATTCACCTTCGGCGTTGGAGCTTTCCTTGAAGATCCAGCCATCTATTTTGTTTCAGTATCCAGTGGTTCAGTGATGTATCTGATTTGTACCTGATGTATCCTGTTACTCTTCTATTGTATCTTATTTAACTCTGATGTATCTCATATTCTATATAGTAGCTTCATGAACTACTATCTCCTCTTTTACTTCCGCTGCATTATCATTACTCTGTGTCTGTGATCTGTGATTTTATTTACTGTATATTCTGAGATTTGCCAAATTTTTATTTACAACGCGGTATTTTGAGCAATTCAATTTCGGCATGAGTGTCTACTCATACACTTATAATGGATGCGAATGGTTGAAAATATCTGGTTGTTACAATATATCAAATCAAATCTCTAATCATATATTTATATATATGAAATAAATCAAGTCATACCTAAGAAATTTAAATCAAATCCATTTTTTAAAAAACAAAGTGTAGCATAACTACAGAATGGTCTTTTCAATTTGAAACTCGAAAATGAATGTCGATGATGCGGCCGTCATCACCGAAATTATTTTCCAGCGACAAAAGAGGAGAGCACAAATTTAAAACTTTTAAAATTCTTTGAAAACGATTTCTTTTTGAAAATACTTTTAAATAATATACTCTATAATTTAAAACCAAATTTTCTAAAATATCGAAAATTGAATTCTCAAATTCTCAAATTTAATTTTATTTAAATTCCAAACCA
Organism: Allium cepa; assembly: GCA_030765085.1. Classification (NCBI taxonomy): domain Eukaryota; kingdom Viridiplantae; phylum Streptophyta; class Magnoliopsida; order Asparagales; family Amaryllidaceae; genus Allium; species Allium cepa. Next base: position 587,275,527 of record CM060940.1, read on the forward strand.
ATTTATAAACCATGTTTATATTTTCATTTATTATACTCATATATAATATAATTATACAAAAATTCATTCCGTTACTAAATTTGAAAACAATATTGTGTTGGTTTATTCTGTTCAACTGTTTTGGAATTTCTATCGATAGCATTGCTCAGATGAATCGATCAAAACCCCACATCAACATCAACAACTCAAACAACACAATATATAAAATATTTTAATATTAATTACAAATACACTCCCTCACTCGATTATTGCAAAATAGAAGAAAATAAGGATAGAGATTTAAATTCAAGGGGACCCTAATCAAAGCGAATTCTAATGAGGAGTTTAGGCTTGAAGAGAAGATAAGATAATTAAGTAACAAAATAGGAAGATGGATAGTCTTATATAAATCGCAGGCAACCTTAGCCTGGTCAACCGTGACTTCAAGAATAAAATCGATGTAGAATTTTGTAGCAAGTCAACACTCGATCACAAACGATAGAATTCGGGCATAGCAAGAGATAGCAGCATCTAAACCGAGGATACAGAAATCTTCAATGAATCAATGCCAATTATAAAGGAGTTCTAACCCTTTACAAACCATACAGTGGAGCATTGGGATGCTCCTTAATCAAGAAAATACGAATAGGGAGAGACCAGAATGGATTTTTTGGAACTAACGGGAATGTTCTAAAATTCAACGAAAACCAAATCAAAGAGGAAGATATTCAAGCTCGAACGAAAGTGATTCTGTAATTAAATCTACTCTATATGCTAAGTTTTGCCTAAAACCAGAGCTCTGATTGTTGGGGATGCGGATTAAGGATCTTAAGGCAGAAATAACACTAGAGGGGGGTGAATAGTGTTTTAAAGAATATATGAACTATATGACTAAATTAAAACTTTTAACACAAATCTAAACAGAATTTTAACACAGAATGATCACAGAACATATAAAAAATGCAAATAGTAAAGTAAAGCAAATAAAAGGAAAGAACACACCGGATTTTATACTGGTTCGGAATCTTCCTACATCCAGTCCTGCACCAAGGCAATATCCTTGTACAGATTTTTATAAGCCAATATCCAAATTACAAGCCTCAATTTCTAAGGCCTTGAGGAACCCTCCTATCTCCGAGTCTGGGGTAAACTCTCTTGATTTACGGGACACAAGATCACCCTAATACTTTCTAATAACAATCCTTTTGAATGGATAGACTCTATGGACCTTTTTGAATACAAATTAATCCTATAACTCTGAATAGCACTTTGATCTTTAGTAGAATGATGGAGAATCAAATAAAGAGAGTATCTAAATGATTTCCTATTGAGAATTTGGCAGAATGATGGCACGATCTTGAAAATATGAAGTTTTATGGATATGGAATAGTGGAGAAGAAAGAGTGAAGAAAAATAAGAAAGTAGTTGTTAAAAAATTCGTTTTGGAAGCCTTTATATAGATGCACAACAGTCATAACCATTGGCGAAAGGTTTTTGAACGAATGGACACTTCTTTTGAAAAGTTGAATTTTGAATCCAACAGCCACCATGTCGAAATCCCTCGGTTCAAAATTGTAGAGATGTTGTTTCGTAAAAGCAATTGAGTTTAAAACAAGTTGAAACTTCTCTGAAGCAAAATAAAGTGTGTAAACAATATTTTGAGATAGAGAATGAATATAAAACATTATTTTAATTATATATTTATATAATTGATATAGACCGTCAATTATATAAGTAATATTTAAAATCAGAATAAGTTTTGATGTTTTAAAAATAGAAGTTTTTAAAATCAGAATGGAGGAATATTTCAAGGCTAAAACAAAGGTTGAAAACATTTTTTGAAAACATGATTTTGAAAGCTAAAACATTTTGAAAAACAGATTTAAAAACATTTTGAAAAATCTATTCAAACTGAAATTGCAAGAACCTTCCTACAGAGCTCCTCCATAGGACTCGAGAACTTGTACAAAGTAGTTTAAATGATTTTGATTTTCGTGGGTTTGTAAGCCACTTGTCGTAGGTTTGTAAGCTACTTGTCGTGGGTTTGTAAGCCACTAGTTTCGATAGAAATTGGGTTCCATCCCAAAAGAAAATTGGAAGAAAGATGAGAGTGCTATTATGAAGTTTTAACAAAATACTAGACACTTATCTTGAGATCTTGAAATCTTGATTCTCTAGAGTCTTGAATCTTGAATCTCTAATCTTTATCTTGATGCTTGAGTCTTTATACTGATCAGTCTTCGATGATACCTTCATATACTTCCTATATACATATATATATATATATATATATATATATGGAAATGTTAGCGTATATTTTATAAAGTAAAGTATAATAACTATATAAGGTTGTTGTCATCAAAACATCATCAACTCAGTTCCTAACAATCTCCCCCTTTTTGATGATGACAACCTTTATTTATAAAATATTCTTACCATGCCATAACTCCCCCTTACTCCGTGATTTCTTCTTAAAACTACAACTCCCCCTTACTCCATGACTCCCTCTTACACCAACTCCATGACTCCTTCTTATACCAAGCACATATATTTTTATAACTTTCTCCCCCTTTGTCATCAACAAAAACTATTAATTACTTAAGAATTCAAGAATGATTAGTATGAACAAATAATATGTATAGAGCAAGCATGAAACAATAAGTATAAGTGAACACATTTTAGTTATTACAACATATATAAGAACATACTTAAACAGGAACAAACAAAACAATTTAAAACAAAGAATAAAATGAAGGTACGCTTTAATGGCGATCCTTAATTATAGGAGACTTATGAATCGAATAATTGGGGTTGTGGAGACAAAAGTTTCCACGTTGTTCAATTATGTTTCCATTAGTATCAACAAGGATCTCACCAACGCAAATAACGCTCTCGTTCGTATTCATAGGGACTTCGGGTTGAGGTAAAGGTTGATCTTCCTCTTGGTCTTCTTGTGGTTCTTCCATAGGTTCTTCTTCCTCGGATTCCATGGCTTGTGAAGAGTCTTCAATATTAATAGGATTTGTACGGTTATCCATAAGGAATTTTTGTACATTCCTAATAATATTCCCTTGCCTTTGTTGTTCTCTAGCCATCCTAAGTTGACTTACTTGAATTTCAGTCATCAATTGAAGAATATTTTTCATCTTCTCTTGCAATTTGATCACTCGAGCATGCGTAGTTCGTTGAAATGGACCAAAATGAGGAGATGTGGGTGAAGTGGGTTCATTAGTAGAAGAGGAGGCCATTATTTTATTGTTTCAGAAGTTATTTACAGAGAATATAGTGAAGAAAGAGGAGAGAAAACGGAATAAATAGATAAATAACCAAATAACTAACTTTGGAGGGAAATTCTATTTTCAAATTTTTTTTGGGTATGTCGACATCAGGGGATGGGGCATGTCGACATGTCTTTCAGAAAAAGTGTAATTTTTATTTTGAATTTTTATTGATTATTATATTATTTTATATTTCAGATTTTGAACAAATACCTAATTCTCTTCTAAATTTAGTAAAATTCTGTCCGGTTAACGGTTTAGTTAATATATCAACAATTTGTTTTTCAGTATTTATATAATCTAGAGTTATTATTTCTTTAGTTATATTATCTCTAAGAAAATGATGTCTTATATCAATATGTTTGTTTTAGCATGATGAGTTGGATTTTTAGATAGATTTATTGCACAAGTATTATCACAATATATTGGTGATTTACTTACGTTAATTCCAAAATCTTTTAAACTTTGTTGCATATATATGACTTATGAACAGGCTAGAGCAGCAGATATATACTTTGCTTCAGTTGTTGACAAGGAAACAGTATTTTGTTTCTTGCTGAACCAGGAAACCAGTGAATGTCCTAGAAAGTGACAAGTTCCATTTGTACTCTTTCGGTCTGATTTACAACCAACATAATCAGCATCACAATATGATATTAAATCAAAAGTATTATTTTTAGGATAAAATAAACCATAATCTAGTGTATTTTACATATCTTAAAATTCTTTTAACAGCTTTTAAGTGAGTTTCTTTAGGTTGTGATTGGTATCTTGCACAGAGACAAACACTATGCATAATATCAGGACGACTCGTTGTTATATCGAGTAGCGAACCAATCATTCCCCTATATAAAGTTTGATCAATATCTTTTGATTTATCTTCTTTACTTAAACCTACATTTGTTGACATTGGAGTTGGTTTCCCACTAGAGGTGCTTAAACCAAATTTATTGATTAATTCTTTAGCATACTTTTCTTGACTTATGAAGATTCCATTTTCTAGTTGTTTAATTTGAAGCCCTAAGAAGAAACCTAATTCTCCCATGTGACTCATTTCGAATTCTTTAGTCATTATATCTGAAAATTCTTTGTTCATTATGTTATTAGTTGATCCAAAGATTATATCATCTACATATATTTGAACCAGTTGAATATTTTGATCATTTCTTTTAATAAAAAGTGTTGTATCTACTTTACCAATTTCTAAACCAGATTGAAGTAAATAAGATCTTAGTCTTTCATAGGCTCTAGGAGCTTGCTTTAGACCATATAGAGCTTTCTTTAACTTGTATACATGGTTTGGAAATTTATTATCTTCAAAAAGTGGAGGTTGTTCAACATAAACATCTTCTTTTACAAAACCATTTAGAAAAGCACTTTTAACATCCATTTGATATAATTTGAAATTATTATAATTAGCGAAAGCAAGTAGAATTCTTATAGCTTCTAATCTTGCTACGGGGGCAAAGGTTTCATCATAGTCAATTCCTTCTTCTTGACAATAACCTTGCGCTACTAAACGAGCTTTATTTCTTACGACCTCACCGTGTTCATTCATTTTATTTTTATAAACCCATTTAGTTCCAATTATACTTTTATCCTCAGGTTTAGGAACAAGTTCCCATACATCATTTCTGGTAAATTGATTCAATTCTTCTTGCTTAGCAAGAATCCATGAATCATCAGACGATGCTTCCTTTGGATTTTTAGGTTCAATTGTTGATATAAAGGCTACATTACTCATACTACTTAATTGATTTCTAGTTCTTACTACAGATTCAATATTTCCTAAAACATTTTCTATAGGATGATCTTTTGATATTTTAAATCTCTTATTAGGTTGATTTATTTTACTAATAGTTTCATTAGATTGATTTAAATTTATAAAATCTTCTTCATCATCTATTTGTATAATATCTTTAAGATTTTCATCAAAAGATACATGCATAGTTTCTTCAATAGTATTAGTTTTTAAATTAAAAACTCTAAATGCTTTGCTTCTATTAGAATAACCAATAAAGAATCCTTTATCAGCTTTTGGTTCAAATTTATCTAAATTATCTTTTGTATTAAGTATAAAACATTTACTCCCAAAGACATTGAAATAAGAAACTATAGGTTTCTTATTATAAAGTAATTCATATGGAGTTTTATGGTCTAATTAAAATTCTATTTAATATATAACAAGCTGTAGCAACTGCTTCAGCCCAAAAATATTTAGGTAAATTACTATCAGAAAGCATTGTACGAGCACACTCTTGAATCGTTCTATTCTTACGTTCTACTACTCCGTTTTGTTGTGGAGTTCTTGGAGATGAAAAGTTGTGAGTAATTCCCTTCTGAGTACAGAAATTCTCAAAATTTTCATTTTCAAATTCACCACCGTGATCACTTCGAATAGTTTTAATTTTGAAAGAATGTTGTTTTTGAATTCTTTTAGAAAAGTTTTTAAATATTTCAAAAGCATCACTTTTATGTTTTAAAAAGATTGTCCAAGTATATCATGAATAATCATCTACTATAACAAAAACATATTTATTATGGTTAATTGATTGAACTTGAGATGGACCAAATAAATCTAAATGAAGTAATTCTAGAGGACTAGAGGTAGAAATAGCATTTTTTAAATTAAATGAACTTTTCTTAAGTTTTCCTAATTGACAAGCATCACAAATACTATCTATTTTAAAGTTTAACTTGGGTAGACCTCTAACTAAGTCAAGTTTTGATAGCCTAGATAATAATTTGAAATTCAAATGGCCAAATCTTTTATGCCAAATCCAAGGGTCACTTGTATTAGCCAAAAGACATAGGTTATCATTTGAAATTTTCATACTAAGGATATAAATATTTTTCTTCCTAATACCTTCAAAAATTATATTAGACGTATCATCTTCAATGTGACATTTATCTTTTCCAACGTTAATTTTAAAACCTTTATCGTAAAGTTGACTTATACTAAGCAGATTATGTTTTAAGTTCCTAACTAATAAAACATCAGAAATAAGTAAAGTTTTAGAGTTACCGACATTGCCGACGCCAACCACATATCCTTTAGAGTTGTCACCAAAATTGACTAATCCACCATCTTGATAAGTAATGTCCTTGAGTATCTCGGGATTTCCAGTCATGTGCCTTGAACAGCCACTATCAAGTATCCATTTATCTTTCTCAATTTGCACAGTTTGTCCATTGGGTGTTGATTCGTCAAAAGCCATATAACATGTATGTTCCTGCATAACACACCAATTCGGTAGATAACTTGATTTTTCAAAATAACTATATGCAGACTTATGAAACTTTGATGAAATGCATATATTCAAAACAGTTTTAACACAATTTTCCAAAAATGCCATTTTTATATTTTTCAAGTTTCAGATTATGAAAACAATGAAAACCTCGCTCTGATACCAATTGTTGGGGATGCGGATTAAGGATCTTAAGGCAGAAATAACACTAGAGGGGGGTGAATAGTGTTTTAAAGAATATATGAACTATATGACTAAATTAAAACTTTCAACACAAATCTAAACAGAATTCTAACACAGAATGATCACAGAACATATAACAAATGCAAATAGTAAAGTAAAGCAAGTAAAAGGAAAGAACACACCGGATTTTATACTGGTTCGGAATCTTCCTACATCCAGTCCTGCACCAAGGCAATATCCTTGTACAGATTTTTATAAGCCAATATCCAAATTACAACCCTCAATTTCTCAGGCCTTGAGGAACCCTCCTATCTCCGAGTCTGGGGTAAACTCTCTTGATTTACGGGACACAAGATCACCCTAATACTTTCTAATAACAATCCTTTTGAATGGATAGACTCTATGGACCTTTTTGAATACAAATTAATCCTATAACTCTTAATAGCACTTTGATCTTTAGTAGAATGATGGAGAATCAAATAGAGAGAGAATCTAAATGATTTCCTATTGAGAATTTGGCAGAATGATGGCACGATCTTGAAAATATGAAGTTTTATGGATATGGAATGGTGGAGAAGAAAGAGTGAAGAAAAATAAGAAAGTAGTTGTTAAAAAATTCGTTTTGGAAGCCTTTATATAGATGCACAACAGTCATAACCATTGGCGAAAGGTTTTTGAACGAATGGACACTTCTTTTGAAAAGTTGAATTTTGAATCCAATGGCTACCATGTCGACATGGGGTATCCCCATATGTCGACATCCCTCGGTTCAAAATTATAGAGATGTTGTTTTGTAAAAGCAATTGAATTTAAAAAACAAGTTGAAACTTCTCTGAAGCAAAATAAAGTGTGTAAACAATATTTTGAGATAGAGAATGAATATAAAACATTATTTTAAATATATATATATATATGTATATAATTGATATAGACTGTCAATTATATAAGTAATATTTAAAATCAGAATAAGTTTTGATGTTTTAAAAATAGAAGTTTTTAAAATCAGAATGGAGGAATATTTCAAGGCTAAAACAAAGTTTGAAAACATTTTTTGAAAACATGATTTTGAAAGCTAAAACATTTTGAAAAACAGATTTAAAAACATTTTGAAAAATCTATTCAAACTGAAATTGCAAGAACCTTCCTACATAGCTCCTCCATAGGACTCGAGAACTTGTACAAAGTAGTTTAAATGATTTTGATTTTCGTGGGTTTGTAAGCCACTTGTCGTAGGTTTGTAAGCTACTTGTCGTGGGTTTGTAAGCCACTGGTTTTGATAGAAATTGGGTTCCATCCCAAAAGAAAATTGGAAGAAAGATGAGAGTGCTATTATGAAGTTTTAACAAAATACTAGACACTTATCTTGAGATCTTGAAATCTTGATTCTCTAGAGTCTTGAATATTGAATCTCTAATCTTTATCTTGATGCTTGAGTCTTTATACTGATCAGTCTTCGATGATACCTGCATATACTTCCTATATATATATATATATATGGAAATGTTAGTATATATTTTATAAAGTAAAGTATAATAACTATATAAGGTTGTTGTCATCAAAACATCATCAACTCAGTTCCTAACACAGATACCACATGTAACATCTCGACATTTTCAATCATTAACATCCACACATGTCGAACTTGAATTGCTAAAAATATCATATTGTTAATATATATCTAGCAAAACACAGCATATACAGTAAATAAAATAATCACAGAATCACAGACACAGAGTAATATAACAATAAGCAACAGAAACAAAAGAATAGTAGTTCATGAAGCTACTATATAAATATATAACAAAGTTAAAACAAGATACAACAAAAGTATCAAATACATGGAAGTCTCAATACGATAGTTAAATACAAGATTAGAATACATCACTGGAATCAACTAAATATCTGAAAGCTGAATAGATAAGTGGATTTCTAAATGAAGTTCTAAACTCCAAAGGCGAGTCTCGAATGTTGTGGCACTCAGTCTGACCCGAGCGTAAAGCAAAACACAAAACACTCGAGTCGGGATTAACATTCTTATATCAATAAATCCAATTCAAGTGAAATATCAACTGAATTACAAGTAACTCAAAGGATGTTTGGGATAACCATCCTCTAAGGATCCGTTAAACTATGTACTATGTAGTAATATACGCTATTATAATAATGTCTATAATAAAGTAAACTATTAAAATAGCGTTAAGGCATTACCCATATCCCCCTTAACATGTTTTATAGTGCCATAGTCTATACAATACCATGATACCCGTAAACTGGAGCTATCAGAAGGCACTCCATTGGTACGAAACAAAATAAACTCGTAGTGGTCTCGATAGGGTAGGTGACACGGTACAACTAGGAAATGCCAGGGTAGATATACCAATTACACTTCTGGGATGGTGGTAACGCAGAGCCACAACAATCGCCCACCTCGAGCCACACTCCCGAATCAACGGTGTGCACCAAATCAACCACAAAGTAATAGAATGGCATACGATGGAGTGTGTCCGATGGGAGGAGCTACCTCGGTTGGCCCGTCAATTGCTTCTGTTTTAGCCACCTTATCCCAACTCATGGGGGTCGGGTCCATATATATACACCTCATATAGGATCGTCGCCACCATCCTACTTCATTCTGGAATCTCCACCGCATACACGGTTGTTAAAGGGGTTTTCGGTATTGGCAGAGAGTATGACAATATCCGATCCTAGTCTCTTTAACAACCAAACGTTATTATAACACCGCAGTCATTTCAAAATAGTTTATACTTCAAAAACCAAAATATCGTATTCATTTCAAAACCATATCAATACGATATCATTTCATTTTAAATATATTCATTTTCAAAATCATAGCACTTTCAAAGTTATAACACTTTCGAAAGCAGAACACTTAAAATTATAACACCTTTAAAATCATACATTTGGAAATCATAACACTTTGGAAATCATAACACTTTGGAAATCATAATTTAGAAATCACGATACTTTAAAAATCATAACATTTCGGGAATCATAATTTAGAAATTACAATACTTTGGAAATCATAAAATTTGGAAATCATAATTTATAAATCATAATACTTTGGAAATCATAACATTTTGAAAATCATAATTTAGAAATCATGATACTTTGGAAATCGTAACATTTTGAAATCATAATATTTTCCAGTTAACCGGTTTAGATATTAAAATAGTGTATAAAATAAATAGCTTATAAAATAAAATAGTTTATACAAAGTAGTTATAGGTTAAAATAGTTTATAATAAAATAGTTAACATATTTAAATAGTTTATATTTAAAATAGTTTATACTAAAATGATTTATATTAAAATAGTCTATATGAAAATAATTTATAAAGTAAAATATATAAATAGTTTTAAATATAATTTAGAAATACTTTATATAGTAAAATAGCTTCCTACAATTTCACAAATCAATTCCAAATCAACTTGAATTCCAAAATTTAGATTTAATCCAATTTCAAATCATCAACTTCAATTTATTTCAGTTTCTCAATAAACCATTTCAAATTATATCGATTTCAAAAAAACAGATTTGAACCACAAAATAAACCATTTCAGTTTCAATACATTCCAAAGGTTTATATGCTCAATATTTCAAAACTAAATTTGAAATTTCATTTATATTTTAATTTAACTTCATTTTTATCTAATTTGAAATATTCACTTAATAAATCCAATATCATTAAATAAAACTCAAATTTCAAATCACTAAAATTTTCTTCAATTTATTTAAACTTGAGATATTCATTTAATCACCTTAAACCAAAATCAAGTTATAAAATCGTATCCTTTAGAAATCTCTAATTCAATAAGTTTCAAATCGATTTAATTAGATAAAATTCTTGATTAAATAAAATTTCAAATCAATTTCAAATCTATCATCCCAACCTTAATTTATCAAATGTTATTATAAACTCTATATTTGAAAATAAAATTTTAAATAAATACTTAAACATATTATATATAAATTAAATCAACTTTATTAAATTAAATCTTATTATCAATCTAAGTTTATAATAAAACTAGTTTATACATATTTTAAAATAGTAAAATTATAAATAAATTCTTAAAATTTATAGTTTCAAAACTAACTTATAATTTTAAAAATTTCAAAACATATAGTTTTAAATTAAGATAATAACTTTATAAAATACATTTATATATAATACCATAAAAATCAATATTTATTAAACGATATATTTCTTTCCAAAACCATAGAAGTCAATTTCAAAATATTTATATATAGACCAACGGTGTATGTGTATAATTTTCTATCCAATGGTCAAGTGATTCAGATATTTATCATTTCAATCCGTAATTTAAATTATTATGGGTATATATCATTTCAACTCGCAATCCCAAATTCAATTCAAATAAAAATCGCTTGGGTTTATCATTTCAACCCATAACAATTTTCTCCTATTCTACAGACCGTTCGCGTATGTATCATTTCAACCCATCGGGAATTCTATACTAACAGAGAACTTGCAGAGTGGGAACATATATGATATAACATAACAGGCATATATCATCAATACAAATAATAGATAATGGTGTTAGATGTCACAGGTGAACAGATACAAATAATATAATATGTATAGCAATGTAAATAACTAACAACAACATATTTCAATTGTCGTTTTAGTTGAAATCAAATTTAATAGATATAATAACGTTAATCGTGAGTGATCGTTCATCTTTCGAGGTTAGAGAATACAGTAAATGACATGGATATGATACGGACACTGAAATTGAATTAAGAATCCAAGCAAAGAAAAATAACACGAATTCAACGATCAAAGCTGATAACAGGAATTGATGGAACAAATCAGAACCAGATTGATGAAGATAAATGGTATTAGTGAACTTACACACACACACACACACACACACACACACACACACACTCTATATATAACTATTGAAAAGGCAAGTGAAATATATTGTTCCATTTTCTCTATTGCATAGATCAATACAAAGAACAAGGAGGTGATGTAAATGGAGGAGAAAGAATAGGCTGTTACCAATATATGAAACATATATTAATATATAATTTCCTCAAATGAACGCTGGACCAGAACTGAAAGGCAGAGAAAAGGTAGGTGAAAGGACAAGCCAGGAAATATTGAAACCAGAGCATATTAAAGGTCAATAGGTTGAAAATATTAATTGCTGATGGCAATTTGATTCACGTGATTCATGGTGGACAGTAAACCAAAAGGACTCCCGAAATTTGTACTTGTACGGTTAACCATTTTACAGTTTTCACTGCGTACCGGACACCGAAACACAGGGATAAATATACTGTGGAGATCAGCACGACGAGACGATCAAAACGATATACAAATATCAGTGGTAAGATCATCCTATCAAAAGCCGATAATCGATACCGAGAAATGCTGCTAAAACGCTGAAAATAAGATATACTGGGTAATAGCGGTTTAAATTTGAAGAAATGAAACGTGACGTCTCATTTAGAAGATGATTTGCAAATTTATTATGTAAAAATATTTAAGTTTGGAAAACATTTTATTATCATCAATATTAACCGATTTAAATTGAAATAACACTACATAATAAAATAAACTTCCATGTTATCTGATGAAAATTTACCATTTACTATGTTTAGTTCCAAATATTAAATTTTTATTTTCAAATTCAATTATTTAAAATTTCACAAAAATTCAGTTAATTACGTTAATAAAACCATTAAAAATTATGGGTCGTTACGCGTCCTCCATCATCTTTGCATAGAGTCCAATTTTCTTCAAAATTCCTTAAACTTCTGTAACGAGCTCGATTTTTCGTTGCCGAAAAACCGAATAGTTATGGTTTTTAAAAAGAATTTAAGAAAAGAAAACGAAAGAAGAAGAGATAAGAAGATGGAGAGGAAAGAAAATAGGAGAATAGAGTAGAAAATAGAACAGAAAGAAAATAGATCATTTTAAATAGAAAGAAAAGAGAATAGAACGGAACAGAAAACAACAGAACACATCAGAATCTCACAATTCGCAGCGGAACAACATATAATAATAAATGAATAATCTTTAAACAAAGAACTATATCAATTATTACATTTCATACATTTCATTTCATTACATCATATCATCAGAGTGTACAACAATAACAACAGTGCAGCGGAAAAAGAAATACTATATAAGTAATACGCCATGCTATCCAGCTTGCCTCCAGCAACTCCAGAATATCCTGATAAACCTTAACTCTTAACTGCCCGTGTGGAAATTGGTGGGCACCCAGAGTTTAGGAAGGAAAACAATAAACTCCGAGTCAGTCATGTGACTGGTGTGAGAACTCAAAACAGTTTATTTATCTTTAAAATCAAAATAGAGGAATATTTTTAAAGTTAATTCGCAATGCTTTTAAAAATGAGACTACCATAAGGCCTCCCGCACACACACACATGCAAACGCAGAATCGGAGGAGATTTCTCCTTATGATAGTCAAAGATGCTTGATACGCATTTAAGAGAACATTTTATATTATTATTAGTGTATAGTGTAGGAAAATTCATTTCGAAAGTAGAATATAAATCTTAGCCAACATACGACCATTATCGTATGCCTACTATAGCTACCATCCAAACAGTGTTGCGACACCATAAGTGAATGATAGGTCCTACAACTAAAACCGTACAAGTCACGTATTGTTTCTTTGGATTTCCAACGAATGATCAGGCCAAGGAACTTCCCATTGCCACATGAGAATGCCTCTGGATGGACATCCCCGAGAACCAAACCGGATCTCTACCAACACAAGGCCGGGTTACCCCTAACTGAGTAACAACTGACCGAACATGCCATCCCCTGGTCCTTTGGGACCTTTTCACCGAGCGCTCGTAATCAATTCACACAATCATAACAAAGTGTTTTCAACATGAGTAAGTATCTGGGCTCCATACCATGATACCACCCTTTTCCAGAAGGAAATGCACACATCCTAAAGGGCGCTACCCCTCATAACCTTGCCGCATCTTTCCTGTTTTGACCATTCACGGGGTGTGAGGCTCGACGAAGTCACGTCCACAAAAACATACTTTATACAAAAGCCATGCTTTGGGTCAACAAATGATCATAGAGATGATCACAAAGATAGACGATCAAATAAACGATCCTATCATAAATAATCAACACAATGATCATTTACAGCTACACTCAGCATGTCACATTACCAAATTGGGAATATATCGCTGATAACATTCAACTACATAACCTCTGAGCTCGTACGTCTCAGAGAAGGGTGTTAAGCTAAAAGAATAAATTCTCCGCCACCAACAGAAATATATTTGAAAGAAATCGGCTTTATATCTCAACTTGTAACGTCAGACATACAATCCATACAAGTCTGTTCCGGGCTCGAACAAAACCGAAGGCACTTCTTACGAAGCCCTTGCAATCCGGGTATTCACAATCCCGATCGAATTTCCCATCACTTAAGGAATCTCTATACCAGGAGCTACCCAGTGCAGAGACAATCGATAGGTCATCCTATCGCTTTCGCAAAAACTCGGTCTTCAACACCGATCTTCAATGCAATTCACAACGACGTATCACATATTCGGAATGGGTTATACGACCCCATGGTCCTTTTCCGGTTAACCCGAATAGTGAGCGCTTATTCAAAAATAAGTGTGGCATTCACATTCAAACAAATCACATCAATTACCCATTCAAAGGGAAATATTGATAGTCGGCTATTGAACTATCAATGGATATGCACAACATCACCAGATTCCAAATAATTTTCCAAATTATTTATTTTCAAAAATATCTTTACAAGATATATTATTTTCAATACTTCAAAAATAAATCAATATTTATTTTTAAACAAATTCTTCTTTCCTTTATAAATTCCTTAGTGAATTTATAATCCAAAATATCTATGAATATTCGATTTCAATTATTCATTTCAATTTATCTTCAAAAAGATAAATTCTCAAAATATTCACTTTATATTGGAAAACATTTCCATACTTATTAAATAAGTAATTCACGAATTTTATTTATTTTCAACACTTGGAAAATATTCAATATACTTAAATCGAGATTAAGTATATATTTCATTCTTTAAGGAAATCATTCTCTTAAACATATTTATTTGGGCCAAAACGAATGTTGCGTAAAACATCGTTACGACAACCCAAAATCACTAGTATAGGGATTCGAAATTAAAATAGATATATAAATCCCAATACTATACAAAACATTTCCTTTCGGAAATCATTTACTATAACAACAGTGTTATAGTCCACTATTTCCTTTTATTTCTCGAAAACGTCTATTTCAACAATAAATGTTGAAATCTATGGTTTCGAATCTCAACACATTTAAAACATCGTTAGATCGTTTTAATTCTATTTAAAACATCACATCTAATACAATTTCTTTAACATATTATTCACTATTCAAAAACGTGAATATACTACGTTAACAATTTTCATCCTTTTATTCATTTTATTTCAAAGGATTATTCACAGTTCAAAAACGTGAATATAACTCCATTTATAATTTATAACAATTTACTTATCAAAATAAGTCGTTTTCGAATTTATAAAACAACGTTTATAAATTCCTTTATTAACCTATTCCAGTTTATAACTCAATTATAAACTAAAAGTCCATATTATAAGTTAAATGCTTATAAAACGATTATTTACAAAATCGTTCCTTTTAAACTTCATAATTATAAATCTTATAATTTATAAGATTTCAATTATTTATCCAAATATATCCTTTAATAACTTCACAAAATTTATAAATCTTACTATTTATAAATTTCATTTATAACTTCACCATTTATAATTTTATGAATTCCATTCATTTACAAATTCATTTTCACTTCATTCAAACACTTATAAAAACTCGTTTTATAATGTCAATATTTCAATTTATAAATATCCATTTATAAATCTCTTAATATAAATCAATTTATATTATTCTTTAAAACGTCTTTAATCTCCTTTATTATTTCACCATTTTGATTCATAAAATAATTAAATTTTATAAATCCTATATTTAAACTTTTCACAATAAATTCTAAAATCCTGATTAAACTATTTAATAAAATCATTAGCATCATATTCTCAAAAATCAGTTTTTAACTATATTTCTCAAAAATCATAATTTTTATAACTTTAAAAATTATAACGTTTATTTATTTAAAATGGATCAATTCCAAAAATATTTTATACTTCAGAAATCACTTTAAAAATCATTTTAAAATTCCAAATTTGGTCCAATGATGCTACATACCAAATAGTCAATCACGACAACAACGATATCATATATCGATATGATAATCCATCAAATATCAAAATATCTGAAATCAAATAAAAACTGTTGAGGAATCCAGTTGGATCCCTCCAACCTGTTTTCCTGCGTCACAAACATTAGCACAATACCAATTTCGCTCCAGTACGAAATTATCGCGGTATATGGGATTTAATAATATTAGCCGCTTAATAACGGCGCAATAGGGTCTCATCCGCTAAACAAATAAATGCGGGAAATCAATAACTCCAATATATACATATGCCAATATATATATATATATATTGCTATTATATATAATACCAATTTCACTGTTTATGAAATATTCGCGGTATATGTTTTTAATAAATAACATCCGCTACTAACGGCGTATAATGTCTATTTTAACAATCAATAGATATCAATCATCATTCAAACATGCATTCAAATATTTTAAATCTAACTATTTAAAATAATAATCGAAACTGATTCGATTGAGTGAGAAGTTCTCACCTTGATTTTATTTCCGTTTTAGCTATTTATTTCGAATAAAATTAAACGGACGTTTAATTTTACCCAAAATTCTCACTAACTCCAAACGACTCCAATCCAATTTCATCGCGTAGTGCTCGTCGATACGATTCCAACGCAACTGGTTTCGCGCGTTTTCGACCTCGTATGAGAAAGTTATGAATTTACGAAGTTTACACGATTTTATATAACATTTTACAACATTTATTTAAATTTCTTTTACATACCCCCATCATCACCCTTCATTCCCAATCCTACGGCTCTCCCCCCTTCTTCCTAACACACGCAACAACTCCAGGTAGCAAAACGCAAACAAACCCATAGAGCTCATGAACTAGGGTTGAATCTTGCAACTCCAACACTCGATTAAAACTCGATCAAGATGCGCCGTTGTGTAGCCCAACCCCACCACCATGCTCGGCCCAATCATCATAGAGCTCGGCCCCCATCTGTGCTTGGAAATGCGTGCATGAACGGCTACGAACGCGGCTCCCTAACTCTCAAAATACAGCTCCAAATCATATCTCCACCGTTGAATACGTAGAACATGTTGTGCTCTACAAGTTTGCAGTTGAAAGTTCGTCGAATCGTTGTGTAGATTTGAAGATATTTGAGGATAATTGAAATGAAATTCTGGCCGTTGGTTATGTGGGTGGCGGCTGCAATTATAATTAGGGTTAGGTTTTTATTTTTAATTTGTGAATGAGGGTATGGTATATTTATAGGAAATTATTCAAAACACTATTCATCCGGAAATTCCGAACTCCGATTTACGCGTCGAAACTGACGTTCCTAGGGTTTATCCCACGTTCCGGACACAATGGAACAGGTTTCGGAAGCTAATTCGGACATCTGTGCGAGTTATGGCTATAAACGCTCAATTTAAATTAAACCGATTTAAATCGATTTCTAGGCGTTTTAATCTATACCGGACAAACGGTAAATCCAATTGACACGAAATTTGAAACCTTACAATAATATCACATTACGGATCCGATGAAATTGGTTTCGTCAAAATCCGAGACTTTTTGAAAAATGGCTATTTTAACTCGCCAAATTAATATTAAAAACAATTCGATGCGTTTCAAGCTGCCACGCTCAAACGATAACTCCGATTGACACGAAAATTGAAATCCGGTAATAACTAACTATTACGGATCCAATGGAACTGGTTTCGTTCAATTCTGAGACTGTTCAAAAATTAGCTATTTTCACTAGTCGATTTAAATATTAAAATATTCAATTTTCACAAATTAACTTTTAAATCGATTTTAAAAGTTCTAAAATATCATTCTAACTCCCATATGATAAAATAAAATTTTACAAATCATTTTCAATCATATTTAACTCAATTTTCAATTATTTCCATAATTTAACATATTAAATTATCGATTTAATTATCCAATTAAATCCAATAATTCGAAATAAAATTTATTCGACTTATAAATTTCACTTATTAATATTTAAAATAAATTAAATATTCAAAATTTTAAATTAATAAAAATTCTGGGTCGTTACAATCTTTCCCCCTTAAAAGAATTTCGTCCTCGAAATTACAAGTAAGAAAAGTTACAGAATCTATTAATTTTCCCAAAATTCATAGTTAAACTTCTTACAAATCTTTATTAAGTTTTCAAAATCATACTTAGTTATCCTTTCAAAAACAACTGCTATTGTTTAACTTTCAATTCCAAATCAAAGTTTAAGTTTTCAAAAAATTTTCAATTTTCTCAAATTTTTTCTAACGCCTTAAATTTCCGGAAAAATTCGCCATAGTCTCCTTTGCGCGGCTCGATCCGAAAAAAAATATGACAGTATATATATATCACAAATATACATCTCATCAAGTAATGAGGCATCCCGAAGGGAAAAAGTATAAAAGTACGGTATGTAATCCGAGATATGTACCTTATATTTTATTAGCGAGCGTATACGGCTAATATAGCGCGAAAGCGAGCTCCAAATGCGAAGCAAACGCGATCTGCACCTACTAAACACTCAACAAACAACATGAGAACATGCATATATGAAAATGATCTCAATATATAACATATATCTCCATATGCTAACATAGCAAATAAAACAAAAGCAATATATTCAACCATCAACCAACTATAATCCATAACCAATAAATATTCATTCATATTCTCATTAATATTCAATGAAATGGTTTTCAATTTAATCACTTTGATTCATTAACAGTGGATGTTCTTACTAACATTCATTTTCAATCAGTTTATATTCACTAATTCATATTCAAGTTGGTTCACTTCCAAATCAAATTCAATTCTATTCAAGATTCACTTAATTTCAAATTGAATTCCAATTACTTTAGTTTCAATTTCATTAACTCTTAATGAATTATATACAATCATCTAACAACCAAATAACAACCAATGTATATTAATTACAACCAAATTCCTTTGCTTTCAATTTTATTAAATCAATTTCATTAACACTTATAACCATTATTTCATATCAATTTAATTCACATTTAATTGATTAATATTCAATCCATTAATTCAATTCAATTTCTACAGTTGAATTCATATAGTTTCACTTCTTATATATATAAGTTTATTTCACAATTGTAAATCACTTTAATTATAATTCAATTCTTATAATTCATTTGCTTATACAATTATTCTTTAATTTAGATTATTCAAACAACTAAACAATCAACTTATATACACTTTTAATAATTCTGAAAAATTATTCTTTATATATAAAATATACTCAAGGTGAAATTATTTCATTTACCCAATTTCAAAACAATATTGTGTCGAATTGTTCTATTCAAGTGTTTAGAAACCCCTTCGGCATAGTCTTGCGGACCACGCTGACGAAAGTTCATATGCCACTCAATAAACCAATCATCACAATATAAAACAATTTTATATATTCACTAACAAATACGCTCTCATAGCTATTATTACACTCAAAATCATTCTAGAGTACTGCTGACTCTATCTCTAATGAGTAATACCCAACAGAACCATGGTTGTCGCTTAACCATATACTCTGATACCAAATGTAACGAGCTCGATTTTTCGTTGCCGAAAAACCGAATAGTTATGGTTTTTAAAAAGAATTTAAGAAAAGAAAAAGAAAGAAGAAGAGATAAGAAGATGGAGAGGAAAGAAAATAGGAGAATAGAGTAGAAAATAGATGTAACGACCCAGAATTTTTAACAATTTAAATTGGAAATATTTAATTAATTTTAAATATTTAAATGATGGTTTGGATTGAATTTTCAATATAATTATGAATTTGACGATTAAATTATAGAATTTAATCTATCGAAGTTGAATAGAAATTTGAATTTTGACTTTGAAGTTGAAATTTAATATTGAACTTATATTTTAAATTTGAATTTGATGATTTAGAAAAAATAATTTGGATCTAAAATAAGAAAGATAAAATAATATAATAAAATAAATAAAGAATATACTAGTTAAAATTTTAACAACTAGATTAAACAAAAACAAAATAAAGAAAATGAATTATACCAAACAATTGAACATGAAATGATATATATAATTGTATAATAATAAATCAAAATAAAAAAAATAAATAAATAAAAATAAAATAATAAGGTATACACTACCTTACCTTCAACATGCCGTGACCCATGCTTAAAACACGTTCTTCCTTCTGTTTTATACCCGACCCCTCTCCCCATTACTTCATTCATACGAAAGAAAAAGAAAAAAAAAAAGAAAAAAAAATGGCGGACGTGTAATCGTTTTCGTTCGCCTTCAAAAATTAGGGCTTTGCAAATTTGGAGCTTTGATTCTTCGTTCGTTCTTCGCCTTCATCAGCTAGGGCTTCGGCTTCAATATCGATCGCGTGCGCTCCATTTCGATTCGGTGAAAGGTGAGTCTTTTGGCTCACGGTTGATTTTAACGCAAGTGTTTGAATTTGTTGAATTGAATGTTGGTTTCATGCTATGATTTGGGGCTAATTGCTATCACTTGCTCGATTTCTTGAACTGTAACTGATAAGAACAGATACGTGCTTGATTTCATACTATGAATTTGGGGGTTGTTCGTTGTCATCTGCTGGGTTAATTGGCATGCTGTGTTTTGATGATTGGTGGTTTTCAGTTGCTCGGCTACTTTGAATTCTAAACTGATAGGAACAGATAACACACTGTATAATTGGTTTTGTTTTTTTTAAATTGATAAGAACAGGTGCTATCATTCGGTCTTGCATTTGTTGTTGTTCCAGTCTTCATGTTCACTGTTATGATAATATTTTTTTTTATGATCTGGTCTTCGGTGTATTGGGTCATGCAGGCCTCTGTGCTTGTTTACTCCTGTTCTTTGAATTCTCTGTTGCTTGGGACTTGAAGTCTTGATAGCAATTTTTTTTTAGCAGCTGTGTTGAGTCCAGTGGCTTGACTTTCTTGCAATTGGGTAACAGCTGCTGTCCATTTTGATTCTTACTAGCTACACTTGTATATTTGAACTTGAATCATTTTAGCTGCATCAATTTGTTTTAAATAGTGACCTTGCTTTGTCACCTATTATTCAAATCAAATTTTGGTTGAATCTGTATACATATGTAAATTTCAATTTAAATGTATTTAAGAAAACAGTAAATGAGTATATGGATAAAACTTTGAAAGAAAAGAAATTAATTTACAGTAAATGTATATAAGTTAAATTTAAATAGTTAAGGATATAAATAGAATTATTACAGTGAAGGGATTTATAAAAGAAGATATGTTTAAAATTAAATTTATTTGTTAAAACAAAATTATCAGTTAATTATAAATTTAGTTTCAAATGAAAAATATTTTATTAAAGAAAATTTGATAAGAATTCAAATTTATTTGATAAAAAGATTAGTTAAAGAAAAAAATAGTGGATTTAGAATAAAAAGAGAAGTTAATTTGAAATAAAAGTTTAAATATTTAAATGTTTAAAACAAGGTTTAAACTTAAAGTAGATTTTAAAAGAATGATTTATTTAACTTATAAATAAATAAGTCATTAGTTAGAAATGTAAAATAAATGTACAGATAGATTTTAAATTTACTAAGTTTATATTAAAATAATACATAATATGAGGATTAATTATTTTAACAAAATTTATCTGTTTATTTTAATAACTAAAGGATATTTTATCAAAGGAAAATTTACTTAAATAAATAGTTAGAATTATTTTCAAAGGAAAAATTTGTTAAAATAAATTTATTTAAAAAGAGATTGGTTTAAATAAAACTATTGATTAATTAAACAATCAAGAATGAAAATTTATTATTCGATTGATTCGAATATTAATAAATTGTGTAAATATTTATACAAGGTATAAATCAAGGAAATCGAGTCAAGATGGAAATGGATTGCTAATAAAAGCAAACGGGAATAAAGGTGAGAACTTCTCACTCAAAAAAGGAATTGTTTATTTGAATTTTAAATAGTTAGATTTAAAATTTATTGACTGTGTTGATTGATTGCTTGAATGATGATTGTTATATATATTTATTGGATGTGAATAGACCCTATACGCCGTTAGTAAGCGGAGGTTATTTATTACACACATATACCGCGATATTCCACCTTGAAGTGGAATTGGTATTATATTATATATATAGAAATATATATATATTGGCATATGTATATATTGCAGTTGATTGATTTCCCGCATTTTCTTTTAGCGGATGAGACCCTATGCGTCGTTAGTAAGCGGATATATATTTTATAAAATCCCATATACCGCGATATTCCGTCTTGAAACGGAATGGTATTGTGCTAATGTCTGTGGATGCAGGAAAACAGGTTGGAGGGATCCAACTGGATTCCTCACAAATATTTATTGATTTTAAATATTGTGATGTTTGATTGTTTATCATATCGATATATGATATCGGAAAATCGTGATTGACTATTTGATGTGTTGCATCATCGGATCCAAATTTTGGAATTTAAAAACAACGATTTTAATTTCTAAAAGGATTTTTGGAAATATACGTTTATAAAATATTTTTGGAATTGATTCATCTTAAATAAATAAAACGTTAAAATTTTAATATTATAAAAATTATGATTTTTGAAGAATACAGTTAAAAGTTGATTTTTGAAAATATGGGATTAGTGGTTTTATAAAATAATTTGAACTGGGATTTCTGAATTTATTATAAGAAATTTAAAAATAGGATTTATAAAATTTTTATTTTTATAAATCAGAATGATGAAATTATAAAAGAGTTTGAAGATGTTTAAAATAGTAATATAAATTGTTCTATATTAAAAAGATTTATAAATTAATATTTATAAATTAAAAATATTAGAAGTGTAAAACGAACTTTTCTAAGTGTTAGAAAGAATTGTAAATGAATTTCATAAATTGGAATTATAGAATTATAACAGTGAAGTTATAAATAAATTTTATAAGCAGTAGGTTTATAAAATTTATAAAGTTATTAAAGGAATGAGTTTGGATAAATAAATGAATCTTATAAGTTATAAAATTTATAAATTGAGAAGTTCAAAGAAACAATTTTGTAAATAAATAAATTATAAGTATTTGACTTATAATATGAATTTTTAGGATATCATTGTGGTATGAATTGAGATAGGTTAATAAAGAAAATTCATAAAAGAAAGTTGTTGTAAATTAAATAGAAATGAAATTTATAAACATTGTTTTATAAATCCGCAACGACTTATTTTGATAAGTGAATTGTTGTAATTTATTAATGGAGTTATATTCATGTTTTAAACAGTGAATAATTCCATAAACTAAAATGAATAGAAGTGATGAAATTTATTAACAAGGTATATTCACGTTTTTGAATAGTGAATATTATGTTAAAGAAATTATTTGGTAGTGATGTTTGAAATAGAATTAAAACGATCTGACGATGTTTTACAATATGTTGAGATTCGAAATCATAGATTTCAACATTTATTGTTGAAATAGATGTTTTCGAGAAATAGAAGGAAATAATAGATTATAACACTGTTGTTATAATAGATAATTTCCGAAAGGAAATGTTTTGTATAGTATTGGGATTTATATATCTATTTTAATTTCGAATCCCTATACTAGTGATTTTGGGTTGTCGTAACGATGTTTTACGCAACATCGTTTTGGCCCAAATAAATACGGTTAAGTGAATGATTTCCTTAAAGAAAGAAATATATACTTAATTTCGATTTAAGTATATAGAATATTTTCTAAGTGTGGAAAATAAAAGATTGTGAATTACTTATTTAATAAGTATAGAAATGTTTTCCAATATAAAGTGAATATGTTGAGAATTTATCTTTTTGAAGATAAATTGAAAAATGGATATTTGAAATCATATATTCATAAATATTTTGGAAATATAAATTCAATATGGAATTTATAAAAGGAATTGGGAAAATAGGTTTAAAAATAAATATTGATTTATTTTTGAAATATGGAAAGTTATATCTTCTAAAGATATTTTGGGAAATAAATAATTTGGAAAATTATTTGGATTCTGGTGATGTTGGCATATCTATTGATAGTTCAATAACCGACTATCAATATTTACCTTCGAATAGGTATTTGTTGTGAATTGTTTGAAATTGAATGCCACACTTATTTTTTTAAAATAAGCGCTCACTATTCGGGTTAACCGGGAAAGGACCATGGGGTCGTATAACCCATTCCGAATATGTGATACGTCGTTATGAATTGCATTCGAAGACCGGTGTTGAAGACCGGATATTTTCGAAAACGAGAGGGTTTCTTGTTGATTGTCTCTGCACTGGCTGATCCCCGGTATAGAGATCTCCATAAGTGATGGGAAATCCGAACGTGATTAGAAATTATTCGGATTGCAAGGACTTCTTTGTAAGTGCCTTCGGTTCTGTTCGAGCCCGGAACAGACTTGTATGGATTGTATGTCTGACATTACAATTTGAGATATAAAGCCGATTTCTTTCAAATATATTTCTGTTGGTGGCGGAGAATTTATTCTTTGCTTAACACCCTTCTCTGAGACGTACGAGTTCAGAGGTTATATAGTTGAAGTTATCAGCGATATATTCCCAGTTTGGTAATGTGACATGCTGAGTGATGCTGAAATGATCATTGTGTTGATTATTTGTGATAGGATCGTTTATTTGATCGTCTATCTTAGTGATCATTGTGTTGATCATTTGTTGACCCAAAGCATGGCTTTTGTATAAAGTATGTTTTTGTGGACGTGACTTCGTCGAGCCTCACACCCCGTGAATGGTCAAAACAGGAAAGAAGCAGCAAGGTTATGAGGGGTAGCACCCTTTAGGATGTGTCCATTTCCTTCTGGAAAAGGGTGGTATCATGGTATGGAGCCCAGATACTTACTCATGTTGAAAACACTTTATGATTGTGTGAATTGATTACGAGCGCTCGGTGATAAAGGTCCCAAAGGACCGGGGGATGGCATATTCGGTCAGTTGTTACTCAGTTAGGAGTAACCCGGCCTTGTGTTGGTAGAGATCCGGTTTGGTTCTCGGGGATGTCCATCCAGAGGCATTCTCATGTGGCAATGGGAAGTTCCTTGGCCTGACCGTTTGTTGGAAATCCAAAGAAACAATACGTGACTTGTACGGTTTTAGTTGTAGAACCTGCTTCCTCAGGAGGTAGCTATAGTAGGCATAATATAATGGTACCTATGCTGGCTATGATTTATATCTTTACTTTCGAAAGAATTTACTACACTATGCACTAGAAATAATATCAAATGTTATTTTAAATGCGTATCAAGCATCTTTGGCTATCATAAGGAGAAATCTCCTCCGATTCTGCGTTTGCATTGTGTGTGTGGCAGGAGGTCTTATGGTAGTCTCATTTTTAAAAGCATTGCGAATTGAATTTAAAAATATTCCTCTATTTTGATTTTTAAAGATAAATAAACTGTTTTGAGTTCTCACACCAGTCTTGTTAAGCTATTGGGCTATGTGATGGGGGGTTCTCGGTTCGCGGTTTGGTGGTGAACGGGAGACTCTTACTCCCACACATCCTCTTTTAGGGGGTTGGTTAGGCGTAAGCTGTGACAGTCGAAAGGCTGGCCGTAAAAGCAAGTTTGGGATATCAATGTAAGCCACGGTGGGGCTGGGATGGTTGAAAAGCCTACCGGTTGTGACCGCTTCCTCCGGGTCGTTACATTTGGTATCAGAGCTGTTGGTTAAGCGACAACCATGGTTCTGATGGGTATTACTCGTTAGAGATAGAGTCAGCAGTACTCTAGAATGAGTTTGAGTGTAATAATAGATATGAGCGCGTATTTGTTAGTGAATATAAAATTGATTTATATAATAAGATAATTTTGCCCAAAACTATTTTTGGTATAGAAAGAAATGATTTTCTATGAATTATTATAGTATATGGAATTAAATAAAATGGATTGGATTCAAGTAAATTAACTTGATAAATTATTAATTCATGGACTAATGAATACGGAATGTGAATTGGTAGTAAGCAATAAAAATTGAATTGGGTAATTAAGTAAATTCGAGATGAATTGAAAATATTGAAATGAATTAGTGGATGAAACTAATTCAATGTAGTAATGTGAATTACTAAATGAAAGTTAATCGTTAGAATTCAATATTTAGAATTAAGAATTAAATTCGAATGAAATTTAAATTGTGAATTAAATTCAAATGGAATTGAAATTGTGAATTGAATTGAAGTGTAAAATTGAATAAAATTGAATATGTAACTTCAATAGTGAAGTGAAAACATATAAGAAGCATATATTGGAAATTTTACAATAGAATTGGCAAATAGTTTGAATGTTGGAATTGGATGCTACTACTAGCAGATTATACAGGTTATACAGGTGTATAAAGAAATGGAAATTTTGATTTCAAAGATAAAAATTGAATTGCTCGACAAAAAGGTACGTATTTCAATTTTAGTATGAAATTTGATGACTTTCTTCTCTAGCCACTTGGCTTTTCTCTTTTCTTTTTGATTCTGAGGGGCCGTGGTGCCATTTTGTAGTCGTACCGATCGAGCCGCGCAAAGGAAACGCTGGCGAAATTTTTCGAAAATTTAGGGTGTTAGAAAATTTTTGAGAAAAATTTGAAAGTTTGAAATTTGAATTTGAATTTAAATTTGAATGGTTAGGAAAACAATATTGTTTAAAACCTATAATTGGAGTTGGAAAGATAATTGAAATGATAATGAATCTCTAGTAAAAAGATTTAGGCTAGTAAGTTGATAAAACTATTTAGATTGTGAAAAATAATAAACGGGATAAGGGCATTCTTCTTAACTTGTAATTTCGGGACGAAATTCTTTTAAGGGGGAAAGATTGTAACGACCCAGAATTTTTAACAATTTAAATTGGAAATATTTAATTAATTTTAAATATTTAAATGATGGTTTGGATTGAATTTTCAATATAATTATGAATTTGACGATTAAATTATAGAATTTAATCTATCGAAGTTGAATAGAAATTTGAATTTTGACTTTGAAGTTGAAATTTAATATTGAACTTATATTTTAAATTTGAATTTGATGATTTAGAAAAAATAATTTGGATCTAAAATAAGAAAGATAAAATAATATAATAAAATAAACAAAGAATATACTAGTTAAAATTTTAACAACTAGATTAAACAAAAACAAAATAAAGAAAATGAATTATACCAAACAATTGAACATGAAATGATATATATAATTGTATAATAATAAATCAAAATAAAAATAAAATAAAAATAAAAATAAAATAATAAGGTATACACTACCTTACCTTCAACATGTCGTGACCCATGCTTAAAACACGTTCTTCCTTCTGTTTTATACCCGACCCCTCTCCCCATTACTTCATTCATACGAAAGAAAAAGAAAAAGAAAAAGAAAAGAAAATGGCGGCCGTGTAATCGTTTTCGTTCGCCTTCAAAAATTAGGGCTTTGCAAATTTGGAGCTTTGATTCTTCGTTCGTTCTTCGCCTTCATCAGCTAGGGCTTCGGCTTCAATATCGATCGCGTGCGCTCCATTTCGATTCGGTGAAAGGTGAGTCTTTTGGCTCACGGTTGATTTTAACGCAAGTGTTTGAATTTGTTGAATTGAATGTTGGTTTCATGCTATGATTTGGGGCTAATTGCTATCACTTGCTCGATTTCTTGAACTGTAACTGATAAGAACAGATACGTGCTTGATTTCATACTATGAATTTGGGGGTTGTTCGTTGTCATCTGCTGGGTTAATTGGCATGCTGTGTTTTGATGATTGGTGGTTTTCAGTTGCTCGGCTACTTTGAATTCTAAACTGATAGGAACAGATAACACACTGTATAATTGGTTTTGTTTTTTTTAAATTGATAAGAACAGGTGCTATCATTCGGTCTTGCATTTGTTGTTGTTCCAGTCTTCATGTTCACTGTTATGATAATATTTTTTTTTATGATCTGGTCTTCGGTGTATTGGGTCATGCAGGCCTCTGTGCTTGTTTACTCCTGTTCTTTGAATTCTCTGTTGCTTGGGACTTGAAGTCTTGATAGCAATTTTTTTTTTAGCAGCTGTGTTGAGTCCAGTGGCTTGACTTTCTTGCAATTGGGTAACAACTGCTGTCCATTTTGATTCTTACTAGCTACACTTGTATATTTGAACTTGAATCATTTTAGCTGCATCAATTTGTTTTAAATAGTGACCTTGCTTTGTCACCTATTATTCAAATCAAATTTTGGTTGAATCTGTATACATATGTAAATTTCAATTTAAATGTATTTAAGAAAACAGTAAATGAGTATATGGATAAAACTTTGAAAGAAAAGAAATTAATTTACAGTAAATGTATATAAGTTAAATTTAAATAGTTAAGGATATAAATAGAATTATTACAGTGAAGGGATTTATAAAAGAAGATATGTTTAAAATTAAATTTATTTGTTAAAACAAAATTATCAGTTAATTATAAATTTAGTTTCAAATGAAAAATATTTTATTAAAGAAAATTTGATAAGAATTCAAATTTATTTGATAAAAAGATTAGTTAAAGAAAAAAATAGTGGATTTAGAATAAAAAGAGAAGTTAATTTGAAATAAAAGTTTAAATATTTAAATGTTTAAAACAAGGTTTAAACTTAAAGTAGATTTTAAAAGAATGATTTATTTAACTTATAAATAAATAAGTCATTAGTTAGAAATGTAAAATAAATGTACAGATAGATTTTAAATTTACTAAGTTTATATTAAAATAATACATAATATGAGGATTAATTATTTTAACAAAATTTATCTGTTTATTTTAATAACTAAAGGATATTTTATCAAAGGAAAATTTACTTAAATAAATAGTTAGAATTATTTTCAAAGGAAAAATTTGTTAAAATAAATTTATTTAAAAAGAGATTGGTTTAAATAAAACTATTGATTAATTAAACAATCAAGAATGAAAATTTATTATTCGATTGATTCGAATATTAATAAATTGTGTAAATATTTATACAAGGTATAAATCAAGGAAATCGAGTCAAGATGGAAATGGATTGCTAATAAAAGCAAACGGGAATAAAGGTGAGAACTTCTCACTCAAAAAAGGAATTGTTTATTTGAATTTTAAATAGTTAGATTTAAAATTTATTGACTGTGTTGATTGATTGCTTGAATGATGATTGTTATATATATTTATTGGATGTGAATAGACCCTATACGCCGTTAGTAAGCGGAGGTTATTTATTACACACATATACCGCGATATTCCACCTTGAAGTGGAATTGGTATTATATTATATATATAGCAATATATATATATTGGCATATGTATATATTGCAGTTGATTGATTTCCCGCATTTTCTTTTAGCGGATGAGACCCTATGCGCCGTTAGTAAGCGGATATATATTTTATAAAATCCCATATACCGCGATATTCCGTCTTGAAACGGAATGGTATTGTGCTAATGTCTGTGGATGCAGGAAAACAGGTTGGAGGGATCCAACTGGATTCCTCACAAATATTTATTGATTTTAAATATTGTGATGTTTGATTGTTTATCATATCGATATATGATATCGGAAAATCGTGATTGACTATTTGATGTGTTGCATCATCGGATCCAAATTTTGGAATTTAAAAACAACGATTTTAATTTCTAAAAGGATTTTTGGAAATATACGTTTATAAAATATTTTTGGAATTGATTCATCTTAAATAAATAAAACGTTAAAATTTTAATATTATAAAAATTATGATTTTTGAAGAATACAGTTAAAAGTTGATTTTTGAAAATATGGGATTAGTGGTTTTATAAAATAATTTGAACTGGGATTTCTGAATTTATTATAAGAAATTTAAAAATAGGATTTATAAAATTTTTATTTTTATAAATCAGAATGATGAAATTATAAAAGAGTTTGAAGATGTTTAAAATAGTAATATAAATTGTTCTATATTAAAAAGATTTATAAATTAATATTTATAAATTAAAAATATTAGAAGTGTAAAACGAACTTTCCTAAGTGTTAGAAAGAATTGTAAATGAATTTCATAAATTGGAATTATAGAATTATAACAGTGAAGTTATAAATAAATTTTATAAGCAGTAGGTTTATAAAATTTATAAAGTTATTAAAGGAATGAGTTTGGATAAATAAATGAATCTTATAAGTTATAAAATTTATAAATTGAGAAGTTCAAAGAAACAATTTTGTAAATAAATAAATTACAAGTATTTGACTTATAATATGAATTTTTAGGATATCATTGTGGTATGAATTGAGATAGGTTAATAAAGAAAATTCATAAAAGAAAGTTGTTGTAAATTAAATAGAAATGAAATTTATAAACATTGTTTTATAAATCCGCAACGACTTATTTTGATAAGTGAATTGTTGTAATTTATTAATGGAGTTATATTCATGTTTTAAACAGTGAATAATTCCATAAACTAAAATGAATAGAAGTGATGAAATTTATTAACAAGGTATATTCACGTTTTTGAATAGTGAATATTATGTTAAAGAAATTATTTGGTAGTGATGTTTGAAATAGAATTAAAACGATCTAACGATGTTTTACAATATGTTGAGATTCGAAATCATAGATTTCAACATTTATTGTTGAAATAGATGTTTTCGAGAAATAGAAGGAAATAATAGATTATAACACTGTTGTTATAATAGATAATTTCCGAAAGGAAATGTTTTGTATAGTATTGGGATTTATATATCTATTTTAATTTCGAATCCCTATACTAGTGATTTTGGGTTGTCGTAACGATGTTTTACGCAACATCGTTTTGGCCCAAATAAATACGGTTAAGTGAATGATTTCCTTAAAGAAAGAAATATATACTTAATTCCGATTTAATTATATAGAATATTTTCTAAGTGTGGAAAATAAAAGATTGTGAATTACTTATTTAATAAGTATAGAAATGTTTTCCAATATAAAGTGAATATGTTGAGAATTTATCTTTTTGAAGATAAATTGAAAAATGGATATTTGAAATCATATATTCATAAATATTTTGGAAATATAAATTCAATATGGAATTTATAAAAGGAATTGGGAAAATAGGTTTAAAAATAAATATTGATTTATTTTTGAAATATGGAAAGTTATATCTTCTAAAGATATTTTTGGGAAATAAATAATTTGGAAAATTATTTGGATTCTGGTGATGTTGGCATATCTATTGATAGTTCAATAACCGACTATCAATATTTACCTTCGAATAGGTATTTGTTGTGAATTGTTTGAAATTGAATGCCACACTTATTTTTTTAAAATAAGCGCTCACTATTCGGGTTAACCGGGAAAGGACCATGGGGTCGTATAACCCATTCCGAATATGTGATACGTCGTTATGAATTGCATTCGAAGACCGGTGTTGAAGACCGGATATTTTCGAAAAGGAGAGGGTTTCTTGTTGATTGTCTCTGCACTGGCTGATCCCCGGTATAGAGATCTCCATAAGTGATGGGAAATCCGAACGTGATTAGAAATTATTCGGATTGCAAGGACTTCTTTGTAAGTGCCTTCGGTTCTGTTCGAGCCCGGAACAGACTTGTATGGATTGTATGTCTGACATTACAATTTGAGATATAAAGCCGATTTCTTTCAAATATATTTCTGTTGGTGGCGGAGAATTTATTCTTTGCTTAACACCCTTCTCTGAGACGTACGAGTTCAGAGGTTATATAGTTGAAGTTATCAGCGATATATTCCCAGTTTGGTAATGTGACATGCTGAGTGATGCTGAAATGATCATTGTGTTGATTATTTGTGATAGGATCGTTTATTTGATCGTCTATCTTAGTGATCATTGTGTTGATCATTTGTTGACCCAAAGCATGGCTTTTGTATAAAGTATGTTTTTGTGGACGTGACTTCGTCGAGCCTCACACCCTATGAATGGTCAAAACAGGAAAGAAGCAGCAAGGTTATGAGGGGTAGCACCCTTTAGGATGTGTCCATTTCCTTCTGGAAAAGGGTGGTATCATGGTATGGAGCCCAGATACTTACTCATGTTGAAAACACTTTATGATTGTGTGAATTGATTACGAGCGCTCGGTGATAAAGGTCCCAAAGGACCGGGGGATGGCATATTCGGTCAGTTGTTACTCAGTTAGGAGTAACCCGGCCTTGTGTTGGTAGAGATCCGGTTTGGTTCTCGGGGATGTCCATCCAGAGGCATTCTCATGTGGCAATGGGAAGTTCCTTGGCCTGACCGTTTGTTGGAAATCCAAAGAAACAATACGTGACTTGTACGGTTTTAGTTGTAGAACCTGCTTCCTCAGGAGGTAGCTATAATAGGCATAATATAATGGTACCTATGCTGGCTATGATTTATATCTTTACTTTCGAAAGAATTTACTACACTATGCACTAGAAATAATATCAAATGTTATTTTAAATGCGTATCAAGCATCTTTGGCTATCATAAGGAGAAATCTCCTCCGATTCTGCGTTTGCATTGTGTGTGTGGCAGGAGGTCTTATGGTAGTCTCATTTTTAAAAGCATTGCGAATTGAATTTAAAAATATTCCTCTATTTTTATTTTTAAAGATAAATAAACTGTTTTGAGTTCTCACACCAGTCACATGACTGTCTCGGAGTTTATTGTTTTCCTTCCTAAACTCTGGGTGCCCACCAATTTTCCACACGGGCAGTTAAGAGTTAGGTTTATCAGGATATTCTGGATATTCTGGAGTTGCTGGAGGCAAGCTGGATGGCATGGCGTATTACTAGTTTATATAGTATTTCTTTTCCGCTGCACTGTTTATTGTTGTTTGTTGTTGTACACTCTGATGATATGATGTAATGAAATGTAATGTAATAAAAGGATATAGTTCTTTGTTTAAAGATTTTTCATTTATAATTATATGTTGTTCCGCTGCGAATTGTTGAGATTCTGATATAGTTCTGTAGTTGTTCTGTTCTGTTCTATTTTCCTTGTTCTCTTTTTTTCTTTCTCTCTTTCTTTTTCTTTTCTTCTTTCTAAAACCCACTAATGGTTCGGTTTTTCGGTAACGAAAAATCGCTTCCGTTACAATAGAACAAAAAGAAAATAGATCATTTTAAAATAGAAAGAAAAGAGAATAGAACGGAACAGAAAACAACAGAACACATCAGAATCTCACAATTCGCAGCGGAACAACATATAATAATAAATGAATAATCTTTAAACAAAGAACTATATCAATTATTACATTTCATACATTTCATTTCATTACATCATATCATCAGAGTGTACAACAATAACAACAGTGCAGCGGAAAAAGAAATACTATATAAGTAATACGCCATGCTATCCAGCTTGCCTCCAGCAACTCCAGAATATCCTGATAAACCTTAACTCTTAACTGCCCGTGTGGAAATTGGTGGGCACCCAGAGTTTAGGAAGGAAAACAATAAACTCCGAGTCAGTCATGTGACTGGTGTGAGAACTCAAAACAGTTTATTTATCTTTAAAATCAAAATAGAGGAATATTTTTAAAGTTAATTCGCAATGCTTTTAAAAATGAGACTACCATAAGGCCTCCCGCACACACACACATGCAAACGCAGAATCGGAGGAGATTTCTCCTTATGATAGTCAAAGATGCTTGATACGCATTTAAGAGAACATTTTATATTATTATTAGTGTATAGTGTAGGAAAATTCATTTTGAAAGTAGAATATAAATCTTAGCCAACATACGACCATTATCGTATGCCTACTATAGCTACCATCCAAACAGTGTTGCGACACCATAAGTGAATGATAGGTCCTACAACTAAAACCGTACAAGTCACGTATTGTTTCTTTGGATTTCCAACGAATGATCAGGCCAAGGAACTTCCCATTGCCACATGAGAATGCCTCTGGATGGACATCCCCGAGAACCAAACCGGATCTCTACCAACACAAGGCCGGGTTACCCCTAACTGAGTAACAACTGACCGAATATGCCATCCCCCGGTCCTTTGGGACCTTTTCACCGAGCGCTCGTAATCAATTCACACAATCATAACAAAGTGTTTTCAACATGAGTAAGTATCTGGGCTCCATACCATGATACCACCCTTTTTCCAGAAGGAAATGCACACATCCTAAAGGGCGCTACCCCTCATAACCTTGTCGCATCTTTCCTGTTTTGACCATTCACGGGGTGTGAGGCTCGACGAAGTCACGTCCACAAAAACATACTTTATACAAAAGCCATGCTTTGGGTCAACAAATGATCATAGAGATGATCACAAAGATAGACGATCAAATAAACGATCCTATCACAAATAATCAACACAATGATCATTTACAGCTACACTCAGCATGTCACATTACCAAATTGGGAATATATCGCTGATAGCATTCAACTACATTACCTCTGAGCTCGTATGTCTCAGAGAAGGGTGTTAAGCTAAAAGAATAAATTCTCCGCCACCAACATAAATATATTTGAAAGAAATCGGCTTTATATCTCAACTTGTAACGTCAGACATACAATCCATACAAGTCTGTTCCGGGCTCGAACAAAACCGAAGGCACTTCTTACGAAGCCCTTGCAATCCGGGTATTCACAATCCCGATCGAATTTCCCATCACTTAAGGAATCTCTATACCAGGAGCTACCCAGTGCAGAGACAATCGATAGGTCATCCTATCGCTTTCGCAAAATCTCGGTCTTCAACACCGATCTTCAATGCAATTCACAACGACGTATCACATATTCGGAATGGGTTATACGACCCCATGGTCCTTTCCCCGTTAACCCGAATAGTGAGCGCTTATTCAAAAATAAGTGTGGCATTCACATTCAAACAAATCACATCAATTACCCATTCAAAGGGAAATATTGATAGTCGGCTATTGAACTATCAATGGATATGCACAACATCACCAGATTCCAAATAATTTTCCAAATTATTTATTTTCAAAAATATCTTTACAAGATATATTATTTTCAATACTTCAAAAATAAATCAATATTTATTTTTACACAAATTCTTCTTTCCTTTATAAATTCCTTAGTGAATTTATAATCCAAAATATCTATGAATATTCGATTTCAATTATTCATTTCAATTTATCTTCAAAAAGATAAATTCTTAAAATATTCACTTTATATTGGAAAACATTTCCATACTTATTAAATAAGTAATTCACGAATTTTATTTATTTTCAACACTTGGAAAATATTCAATATACTTAAATCGAGATTAAGTATATATTTCATTCTTTAAGGAAATCATTCTCTTAAACATATTTATTTGGGCCAAAACGAATGTTGCGTAAAACATCGTTACGACAACCCAAAATCACTAGTATAGGGATTCGAAATTAAAATAGATATATAAATCCCAATACTATACAAAACATTTCCTTTCGGAAATCATTTACTATAACAACAGTGTTATAGTCCACT
Source organism: Allium cepa (assembly GCA_030765085.1). Taxonomy (NCBI): domain Eukaryota; kingdom Viridiplantae; phylum Streptophyta; class Magnoliopsida; order Asparagales; family Amaryllidaceae; genus Allium; species Allium cepa. The sequence goes on from CM060940.1 coordinate 587,310,863, forward strand.
ATTTCCTTTTATTTCTCGAAAACGTCTATTTCAACAATAAATGTTGAAATCTATGGTTTCGAATCTCAACACATTTAAAACATCGTTAGATCGTTTTAATTCTATTTAAAACATCACATCTAATACAATTTCTTTAACATATTATTCACTATTCAAAAACGTGAATATACTACGTTAACAATTTTCATCCTTTTATTCATTTTATTTCAAAGGATTATTCACAGTTCAAAAACGTGAATATAACTCCATTTATAATTTATAACAATTTACTTATCAAAATAAGTCGTTTTCGAATTTATAAAACAACGTTTATAAATTCCTTTATTAACCTATTCCAGTTTATAACTCAATTATAAACTAAAAGTCCATATTATAAGTTAAATGCTTATAAAACGATTATTTACAAAATCGTTCCTTTTAAACTTCATAATTATAAATCTTATAATTTATAAGATTTCAATTATTTATCCAAATATATCCTTTAATAACTTCACAAAATTTATAAATCTTACTATTTATAAATTTCATTTATAACTTCACCATTTATAATTTTATGAATTCCATTCATTTACAAAATTCATTTTCACTTCATTCAAACACTTATAAAAACTCGTTTTATAATGTCAATATTTCAATTTATAAATATCCATTTATAAATCTCTTAATATAAATCAATTTATATTATTCTTTAAAACGTCTTTAATCTCCTTTATTATTTCACCATTTTGATTCATAAAATAATTAAATTTTATAAATTCTATATTTAAACTTTTCACAATAAATTCTAAAATCCTGATTAAACTATTTAATAAAATCATTAGCATCATATTCTCAAAAATCAGTTTTTAACTATATTTCTCAAAAATCATAATTTTTATAACTTTAAAATTTATAACGTTTATTTATTTAAAATGGATCAATTCCAAAAATATTTTATACTTCAAAAATCACTTTAAAAATCATTTTAAAATTCCAAATTTGGTCCAATGATGCTACATACCAAATAGTCAATCACGACAACAACGATATCATATATCGATATGATAATCCATCAAATATCAAAATATCTGAAATCAAATAAAAACTGTTGAGGAATCCAGTTGGATCCCTCCAACCTGTTTTCCTGCATCACAAACATTAGCACAATACCAATTTCGCTCCAGTACGAAATTATCGCGGTATATGGGATTTAATAATATTATCCGCTTAATAACGGCGCAATAGGGTCTCATCCGCTAAACAAATAAATGCGGGAAATCAATAACTCCAATATATACATATGCCAATATATATATATATTGCTATTATATATAATACCAATTTCACTGTTTATGAAATATTCGCGGTATATGTTTTTAATAAATAACATCTGCTTACTAACGGCGTATAATGTCTATTTTAACAATCAATAGATATCAATCATCATTCAAACATGCATTCAAATATTTTAAATCTAACTATTTAAAATAATAATCGAAACTGATTCGATTGAGTGAGAAGTTCTCACCTTGATTTTATTTCCGTTTTAGCGATTTATTTCGAATAAAATTAAACGGACGTTTAATTTTACCCAAAATTCTCACTAACTCCAAACAACTCCAATCTAATTTCATCGCGTAGTGCTCGTCGATACGATTCCAACGCAACTGGTTTCGCGCATTTTCGACCTCGTATGAAAAAGTTATGAATTTACGAAGTTTACACGATTTTATATAACATTTTACAACATTTATTTAAATTTCTTTTACATACCCCCATCATCACCCTTCATTCCCAATCCTACGGCTCTCCCCCCTTCTTCCTAACACACGCAACAACTCCAGGTAGCAAAACGCAAACAAACCCATAGAGCTCATGAACTAGGGTTGAATCTTGCAACTCCAACACTCGATTAAAACTCGATCAAGATGCGCCGTTGTGTAGCCCAACCCCACCACCATGCTCGGCCCAATCATCATAGAGCTCGGCCCCCATCTGTGCTTGGAAATGCGTGCATGAACGGCTACGAACGCGGCTCCCTAACTCCCAAAATACAGCTCCAAATCATATCTCCACCGTTGAATACGTAGAACATGTTGTGCTCTACAAGTTTGAAGTTGAAAGTTCGTCGAATCGTTGTGTAGATTTGAAGATATTTGAGGAGAATCGAAATGAAATTCTGGCCGTTGGTTATGTGGGTGGCGGCTGCAGTTATAATTAGGGTTAGGTTTTTATTTTTAATTTGTGAATGAGGGTATGGTATATTTATAGGAAATTATTCAAAACACTATTCATCCGGAAATTCCGAACTCCGATTTACGCGCCGAAACTGACGTTCCTAGGGTTTATCCCGCGTTCCGGACACAATGGAACAGGTTTCGGAAGGTAATTCGGACATCTGTGCGAGTAATGGCTATAAACGCTCAATTTAAATTAAACCAATTTAAATCGATTTCTAGGCGTTTTAATCTGTACCGGACAAACGGTAAATCCAATTGACACGAAATTTGAAACCTTACAATAATATCACATTACGGATCCGATGAAACTGGTTTCGTCGAAATCCGAGACCTTTTGAAAAATGGCTATTTTAACTCGCCAAATTAATATTAAAAACAATTCGATGCGTTTCAAGCTGCCACGCTCAAACGATAACTCCGATTGACACGAAAATTGAAATCCGGTAATAACTAACTATTACGGATCCAATGGAACTGGTTTCGTTCAATTCTGAGACTGTTCAAAAATTGGCTATTTTCACTAGTCGATTTAAATATTAAAATATTCAATTTTCACAAATTAACTTTTAAATCGATTTTAAAAGTTCTAAAATATCATTCTAACTCCCATATGATAAAATAAAATTTTACAAATCATTTTCAATCATATTTAACTCAATTTTCAATTATTTCCATAATTTAACATATTAAATTATCGATTTAATTATCCAATTAAATCCAATAATTCGAAATAAAATTTATTCGACTTATAAATTTCACTTATTAATATTTAAAATAAATTAAATATTCAAATTTTTAAATTAATAAAAATTCTGGGTCGTTACAACTTCTTTCAATCCATTCATGAGCTCGGATTCGTGGCTTTGATTTCTTCTCTGATTTTGTTGTACCCAACTGCTTCTGAAGCACAGTCAGCTGAATAAAATAAACCTGTAAGTCGTTCTCCCTAAAACCCGTTGTTTGAAAATTAGCTTTTAGATGTTTTGTACAAAACCTATGCTTGTGTGGTTCTCGCCATTTATCCTGTAAAGCTTTCAGAATTCCTTTCATTCGATCCGATATTCAAGTAAATACGACTATTGCAAACACTGTGAATAAATTCACGCACGCAAGAAAAAAATAACGACCCATATTTTTAGCTATTTGAATTACTGAATTTATTGTATTTATTAGAAAAAGATGGTTAAAAATAAAAATATTTAATGATTTTGAATGTAAGTTATTGGATATGGACTTGAATAAAATTTTGAAATAAACTAATTTCAAAGATTTAAGTAACAACAAGTAATGAAAGCTATGTATTAAATGAGTTTACAATCAATATATGGATTGAATAGTAATTGTTGAATTTATTACATGTAAATAAAGTAATCGATGATAATTAAAACTCATTTAAAATCCAATATTGAAATTTGTTGGATATTGAACAATTAAACTGTTTAAATTCAATATTGAAATTATTTGAATAATTGGACAACGGGAATTAAATTACTGTAAAATGAAAATGGTTGTTCTATAATTTAAATTTGTTTTAAAAATTAAATCTTATAAGTTCATTAACTAATATTTCAAAAGATAGTGATTTATTGAATTATTCAAATTGATTACACATAATATCATAATTATTTGAATAATTGTATTCTGAATTTAATATGATTGAAAAGGATATCGAAAGTTGATGTAAATTATATTTAAATAACAATGAAGATTGTTAACATTTAAAATTGAATTTATAAGTGAATAATTAGAAATTTTATATTATAATCGAGATGTTAAAAATAGCGATCTGGGGCATAGTCTCAGAATTTGACGAAACTAGCTCCATTAGATCCGTAATAGTACATTATTTTCGGATTTCAACTTTCGTAACATTTGGAATTATCGTTTGGTCGTACGGGATGGAAACGTGTTGAATTTAATATCGAAAGTTTAATATTTTAATTCGATCCAAAAAGCTATCTTCTCCATACGATCGAACTAGGCCCCATAATATGTTCCATTTTATTCGAAATAGGGATAAAACATTATAAACGCCTGGTGGCTTGCTTCGTTTGGAGTCCGGAATTATTTCGAGTGAATAGTGTTGTAGGACGTTGCCTATAAATAGAGGACCCTTGCCCTTCATTTCTAAAAACCTAATCTATTCTAGCCCAGCCGCCACCTAATAAACAAACGACCAAAATTGCTTGATTCTTCCTCTCCTATTATCTCCTCGTCCATCAACTATTAGGAAAAACTCTCAACTATGATATTGTCGAACTAGGTGAGATCTACGAATCCATACTGTGGTGAATGGATTTAGTGGAGTGTGGAGGTCAGGAGGTCGCTGTGTTCTCGATCATTGGTGCGCATTTGGCGAGGAGGGGGCAGCACTAGGGGGCTGCAGTCCTTGGCCATGGGTGAAGCTCACGTAGGGCCTCGGGATGGCATCGTTCGATCGTTGTTTAGTACGTTGTGGGAGGAGCTACGATCGGTCAACGGTGATTAAGGTGGGTTCTTTTTCTCGCGTATGCCTGGTACGCGATCGAAGAAGAAGAAGATTTGCGTGACCATGATTGCTTGTTTTGGAACGTGCGGCCTTGATCTAATTAAGGTTTAAAAGAAAAAAAAATTATAAACAAATTTATATATAAAATCGTGTAATCTTTAAAAATATGTATCTTATTCATACGGGGCCAAAATTGGATGAAACAAGCGGCTACGGGATCGTGGCGACAAGCACTACTTATGGAGCTGATTTGGAGTCGATTGAGGCTAGTTAAAATTTTAGGTTAAATCGAACGTCGTTCAATTTGATTTGAAATTGAAAACTCAAGGTGAGTGTTTTATAACGCTTACAACGTACTAGAATAATTTTTATGCTAGTTAAATTTGAATATTGAAGTGATATGAATTTACTGATTTTCGTTTAATGAATTTAATTGCCATCTAAATTGTTATTTGGATTAACCGTTACAAATTAAAATTGACGGTTAGATTTGAAACTGGAATTCATTGCCATAAAATTACCCAATATTAATAACTATGAAATTGTTATGAATTATATTGACTGTTTGGATGACTGATTATGATGGATGCTATTGGTTAATGTTTTGGATGATTTTGGATGTTTATTTATTTGGATATATACTATTATCACCTTGTGTATTATTTACAGTATATAAACTGTAAATTGAATTATTTCGAATGAATTAAGGAATAGGTTGAAACGATATATACCTATGACACTGGGATTTGGATTGAAATTATATATATCCATCCTTTAAATTAAATTGAAATAACTGATCACTTGGCCATAGGATAGAAAATTATATACGGACATCGGATTGGTTAAATTAAACGATGTTAAAATTTTGATTCGAATTTTTTTATATGATTTGATTTAAAAGAATTAAAAATCAAATTTACAGAAATTGAATTATTTTCGAACTTGAGCTCGAAATGATATAGTTAAATTTGGCAATTGAAATTGTTTAAATAATTGAAGTTGAGATTTTGAAGATATAATCGAAATATGATTGAATTTCATAAATTGATTTGTTTTTTTAGATTGAATTTTTCTACTCGAACTTTGAATATGGCTAAGTAAGTGATATAAAATGATATTTCGAATTTGAGCTCAGAATTGAATTATATTTGAAAATTGGATTTTAAATTGAATATTGAAGGTAAATTTGACTAAGTGTTTTAATCGATATTTTTGAAAATCAAACTCGAACTTATATAGATCGAAATAATTTAAATTGAAAATTGAATTGAAATTAATTCAAATTGGATTGAATTGAATTGAGAGCGAAATTAAATTAATTTGGAATCGAAATTGAAATTGATTTGAATATAAACTGGAATTGAAGTTAATTCCAATAGAGAAGTTGGAATTGGATCGGCTTGACTTTGAAGCTATTTTCAATAAAATTATTTTAAAATAAATTGTTTAAATCTATCTTCTTAAATAAAAAAATTATTTTGGTTTTCAAATTATTTTGCTATATAAACCATTTTAACACTTAACAGTTTTTGACTATTTTAATTATTTAAACTATTCAAACTATTTTTCAAAAATTCAAACCAATCAGGAGTGGAATGTTATTTTTAAATCATGGATTTAAATACAAATTGGGTTAAACGAAGTTATAAACCAAACTAAAATTCGAAACAATTTTGGAATCGAAATCGAGATGTTAAGACGAAAATGATTTTGAACTGAAGTAGTATATTTTGAGTAAATATGATGATTTCGAAATGGATTTGATTTTTGAAGCGAATATGATATTTTGGTATCAGGTTTGAACTGTTTTCAAAATGTAAAAGTACCAACTAGTGTGTAAAATGACGTTTAGTTGTTAAAGAGACCGGGGCCGGATATGGGCGTACTATCTGTCGATACCGAAACCTCTTTAACAACTGTGTACGCAGAGGAGAATCCAGAATGAAGGGGTTGGATTTGGCGACGATTGTTGGATTTGAAGAAAAAGAATGATGATAGATATATCCCGGCACTTGTGTCAATTTGAAATGAGTAAAACAGGATGGCTTGATAGGGCCAAGTGGGTTAATTACCCCAAGCGGACATCCGTTCTTTGATTTTCTTGGACTCGGTCCATATTATTACTCTTGTTATTGGTTTCGATTAGTGCGTCTTGATTTGGGATAGCCTCCTTTTGACTCGATATGGGATGGATGGACGCGGTGGGCGGTCATGACTATGATGCGTTACCACCAGCCCTGCGATCCAAACTAATAGTATCCTACCTTGGGCATTGCCTCACGTGCCTTGTCATACTTTTATCCCTAAACGAGACTCCTACGATTTTGCTTTAGTGTCTTCGTATCATGGCACATCCCTATCCACCGACTGTTTAACAGGTGTTTTATATGCAAACCGTACGACAATGCTTAAAAACACGTTAAGGGGGATCAATGTAAAGCCTTAACGCTAAGAAAAATATTTATTTTATTGATTAGACATTATATATGTAGCTTATTCTACTACATATAAATATTTTGATGGATCCTTAGGAGCTGGAAAATTCCATAACATCTCTTGAGTTATCGCAAGCACGTTATACATTGGATGGGGGATGTGAAAGTCCGTAAGCATCTTCGACGCCAAGACACTCATGTTATATGCGATTTCGATTTGACTCGTGTAAGGATATTTTAGTCCCGACTCGAATGTTTTGTTCTTTTCATTACACTCGGGCCAGTCGTGAGTTTTTCAGCTTATTGAAGACTTCTCTAGAGGATGAAGACAAAGATTTGGTATCCTATTACTATTATTATCCCTGCACCATGTTGTCTGCCACATTACTTATTTATTCTCGACGTATTTATAACTCTGAAGAATGTTGTACTGAATATATTCAAAAATATTGTATAACAGTCTCATGAACTGTTTATTTGATTATTATATTTTGTCGTTCCGCTGCGAGATTCTATGTTTTTTTCTTCTTTTTTTCGTATTTTTCTCAATTAACCACATTGATTATCTATATTCCAGATTGTTTAAGTTAGACATGTGTGAATTATTGTCAATTTAAACCTTCCGAAATGTGGATCATCATAAAAACAACCCTGTTTATCATATGACTTGGATTCGACAACTGCATAAGCTAATGGAAACAGACAGTCATCCGCATTTGTAGCAGTAGGAACAAGCAATGTCCTCTTCTTGTTACCATACAAAAGTGTACCATCAATACATAGCAATGACCGACTGTGTAGAAAACTTGTAATACAAGGGCCAAATGCCCAAAACGCATGATCAAATACTCCAACTTCATCGTGGATCACATGTCCAATAATCCCCGGATTATTTCTCTTTATTTCCTCGAAATATCGAGGCAAAGTTGCATACGATTCGGCTCAATCACCATAAATTCTTTCTATTATTTTACTTAATGTTCGCCAAGCTTTTGTGTAACTAATTTTTAATGAACGATTGATCGTCGACAAGCACTTGAACTATACCTGCTGAGTTATCCAAATCGGACTTGACAAAAGACATGATATTTGATACAAGAAAATTAGAAGTGGCTTGCTTGTGGTTGGAATTAACTGTAGAATTGACAAAGTTATGTTCACTGGGCAACTTTTTGATTTTCCACCATCCAGATTGTGATTTCTTTGAGACTATTGCATGCATTCTCCATGGACGGTTAGTGTCAACATTACATATAGTAGTGTACATAGTTTTATTCGACTTGATCGGCTTGTACGAAACTCCATGGAGAATTGACCGTTTGGTCAATTGGTGTAGAAGCTTTTCTTTACTTTGAAATACCATCCCGACAGCAAATCAATTTTGTGTGCAAGCGGTTGAAAAATTATCCTCAGCAAATTGTAGATTAGCAACAATCCATCTTGCCATCATCTGTGCGGTACATAGATCATCATCCAACGGTACTTCCATTTGAGCTTATCACCATCACCTTCAACATCATCTATGTTCGAAAAGTCATAGTTCAACGGTTCACTGTTCACCTGCATTCGTTCTACCCACCATGCTTCATTATTAGTCCTCGTCACAACAACCATGCTATCAATTAGAGGATTATGTTCGGTATCTCTATCTATATCAACATCCATATCAATGTCAATATTTGAATCATGTGAGTGCTGTGATGGTCCAGTACTACATTCTGTAGTGGTATCCTCAAGACTTGTAAATCTGTTAGTAAAAGTATTTTAGTACGAAGCTCGATTAGATAGGAAACATTGCCCAAATAAATTGCAACACATACCTTTGACTCATATCATACATTTTTGATAGGGTAAGATATACCTGTTGCGAAAAATGAATATTCTATTGTTTGGCACAAACATTTTGTTGATGCATTTGTTGTTGCTAGGTTATTGTGTAAGACGAAACTATTAGGCATTTGTAATTTAAAAAGGTACATGCAAAATAGGAATATTAACAACGATACCTTGGAAGCAACGTATATGTTGTGTGGTAAAGAAAGTACTGTTATGGAGTTAGTTGCGAAAACATGTAAGGCATGAAACCATAGTTTATGGGGGGAGGACCATGACCTCCAGCATGTACATGTGGATGACTATAAGAAGGAAAACCTAAGCTTGCTGAAGTATTATCTGTTTCCAACATATCTGTAAATACCCTATTCCTGTACTAACGATAGGAGATGGTACATGTTCTTGCATATTTTCTTTAGCAACTTTCCCAATAGCAAAGTAAAAAATTACCCATCATGCTAGAACTTGATCTATCAGGGTTTTGATGAGCAAGTACAGTCATCAGCCTAGCATGCAATGATTGTTGAACCGGTTGGGGATTCTCGAGTACCACATTTGTCTGCGTAGCACAAACAAGTTCAGTTACCACTTCTTCATTTGTGTTTGTAGCATCCACTCTTGGTAAGTCTTCCACTTGGGTCTCTGGAACAAATTCTACCTCATCGTCCACACCCTTGTCCCGTTCATAATCATCATATATTTAGATCATTGTTTCTTGTTTCATCATCGATCTCCCATTCGTCCATTTCCACCTAAAAGAAAAGTTGAATAAAATACCGAAATTGAACAAACTTACAACTATGGTTTGGGTAGATTTACTTTCCAATTTGAACAAAATTGAAGAAGCGCGTAGTATACAGCTACAAATGTAAGTATAAAGCAAAAAATTGGACAAAGTACCAACCTTATTGACTGATGTGAATGATTTTGCACAAATTTGGGTTCGACTTTGAAGCAAACAAGAATGAAAAAAGAAAGAAGAGGCTCACCATTGGCGAATTTTCAAAATTCGCAAATAGCTGTTGCTATAGAAAATAGAGCAGCAGCGCCTACAACTACTACATCGTATTACCAAACAACATCAAATTACATCGATAAAACAACACATCAAATGGTGCGAAATCACATTAATACACAATCCAACGTCATATTACAAAACAAAACTACACAAATTCAAACAACATTAACAAGTACGTTATATATCATTTTACCCATCACCCCTAGCTATTCACATAACATTACCAATTTAGTCGTGAAGCTCGTGAAATTCTACCATGCTTCTTTTTTGACGACGCGTTACCAGTGGTCTCGAACTGCTAATGCTAGTGCCACTCCTTGCTCGGCGCGCCGTGGAGGTCGAAGGTGAAAGTGTACGTGTAGTACTAAGGATCGTGTAATATGGTATATAAATGCGGAAACTGATAATAGCAGTAAAATAAAAAAATAAAAATTAAAGTAAGCACACCAGGAATTTTTATACTGGTTCGAACTTCCCGTTCTACGTCCAGTCCCAGAATACCTTCTGGATTTAAACTAAACCCCTCACTTCACCCGGAGGAATAGGTATACGACACCTGAGCAGCCGAATAGGAATTTTTCTGCCTCAACAGCCAAAGAGGACTTCAACTTAATACAAATACTTTGTTGACAAGTGTGTTCTGAATAACACGGATTGTCTTTTGATAGTACAATTTCCTATAATCAAATCCTCAAGAATATGTAGTGTATGTGAAGATTTAGAAGGAAGATAATCTCGTAGAATCGAAGTATATAATTTAATTCAGAGATTCTAGAGATATTGAATGAGAATGAATGCTTTTATTTGTAGAAATAAACAGAGAATAGATTTCATAAATATAAACAAGAATTGGTGATTGTAGAAGTGATTTGAACATGTTTATATAGTTGTAGAATAGTTACAATCTTTCATGAAGAGTTTCAATCAAAAGTTGTGTCCGTATCTCTTGAATTGAGGGACGTATCTCTTCATGAAACAATCGCAACTCTTCAGAAAACTAGCCGTTATATGCAGGTCGGTCGACCGAACATACTGGTCGGTCAGCCGACCTGTTGTTAAACAAAAACAGTAGTAGCTCATTTGGTTAGAGTGCTTGCCTTCCAAACTAGTGACCTGGGTTCGATCCTTGCTCTATGCATTTTTTGTAAACTTGATTTTGATTTAAATATGCAAGCAAGTTTATTTGAATGTGAATGATGATTCTTGAGGAATGATTTTAACAATATTCTAAGACTCAATATAATAAAATATCAATACTAATCTCTGGATTGTAGTCTTGTCTCCTTTGTAGTGCACAATTTACTTTTATTCTCTTTTTATCGTCTTTGTATAGTATTCTCTTTGTAGTTCGTCTTATGATCTCTGAAGCTTGTGTCATGAATCAAAATCCATGAATCAACATTCTCCCCCTTTTTGATTGATGACAATACTTATGTGACGAAGTAGTATATATTGTAATTCTCCCCCTGAATATATGGCGACTTTTCTGCAAAAACTTGTTAGTTTTTATATATTTCTCCCCCTTTGTCATCGACAAAAAGGAGAGTTTAACTAATGATATAAATTATATTTCACATAAGTGTTAACATAGAACAATATAAAACAAAATAACTACTACTTATAATGTAAGGTATCAGAAAAATTAACATTTAAAGCATGCGATACCCAGGCTTCTTATAATTTCCTAAATTTAGGAAACCATACCCATTTGGGTGTGGTTGAACCTTTATAAATATAATTTTCATTATTAACTACCATATCAAAATAATCATTAATGTATTTTTCTCTATTTTTCCAATTAACAGGAACCCATATACTTAGATAATTTTTATTCATATTTCCTGTTAATGATTTTGTACTTCTAAAGAAATTATCAACATTATAGGTCATAGCAGTATTTGAATTTCTATAAAAATTGGATTTAGGCTTTACTCGAAATTTAGTACTAGCACTATCATTTTTACTATACATGAAAGCATATCTAGTGCTATTTCTACGATCGGTTTTATTATATCCTAAACCACTTTTATCATTGTGAGTTTTTGAATTCCTAACATAACCTAATCCCTTCTTATTTGAAGCAGGTTGAGAATTTTCAATAATCCTAGATAAATTTTCTCTCCCTTTATTAAAATTAGATACATTTTTAGATATATCATCAAATTTTATTTTAAGACTAGATTTTTCTAACTCTAAATCCTTAATCTTAGAGTTTAAACTATTATTTTTGAAAAGTAAATCATCATTTTTATACTTTTGAATTTCTAGTTCTTCAGATATTGATGAATTTTGAGATGATAAATTAGAATTTGACTGTTGAGAATTTTCAAGTTCTTCTTCTAATATTTTCTTCTCATCTTTCAGCATATCTACTTCTAAGACTGTTCTATCTAACTTTCTTTGCAACTCCTTATTTTTCTTTTTAAGTTGCTTTGCTACATTTACTAATTCAGGATTTATTTCAATTAAAGCTTCAAAGGTAAAATTACTTACATCGTCTGATGAAGCCATGAAGCACACATTTGCTTGTTCATTATCACTTTCACTCTCTGAAGAGGATGATGAGTCAGTGTCGTCCCAAGTGACAGAAAAAGCTCTTCGTTTGGTTTTGTCCTTCTTAAAATTGCTCTTTTTGCGTTCTGGACAATCCTTCTTCATGTGACCTTTCTTGTGACAATCATAACATTCCATTGCTGAAGATGATGGTTTGCTGCTGTTAGAAATGTTGTTGGAATTATTTTTGTTTCCCTTGAATTTATTTCTGTTGAATTTCAAAAACTTTTTGAAATTTTTAGCGATCATTGCTATATCTTCATTATCCGAGTCGGAATCATCTTTTTCTACTTGAAAAGCCACATTTTTCTTTTCTTGTGCTCCATTTCTTTTTGCCTGCAAATTTACTTCGTAGGACATTAGATTACCTATCAATTCTTCTGGTTTTAATGTTGACAAATCACTTGCTTCTTCAATGGCTAAGACTTTTCTTTCCCATTCGTCCGTTAAAGAATTCAAGATTTTTGTGACAACATCAAAATCAGTAAATTTTTGTTCTAGTGATAATAAATCATGATAAATATCCTGAAATCTAGAGTACATGTCATTTATAGATTCATTTGGTCTCATTTTGAAATTTTCAAATTGATTTTTCAACATAGAGATTTTGCTTAATTTAACTTTGTTTGTACTTTCATGTGTTATCTTAAGTGTTCTCCAAATTTCATAACCTGAAGTGCACATGCTAACTCTATTGAATTCATTTCTATCTAATGCACAAAATAAAATATTCATAGCCTTTGCATTTGATGTAGCATCTAGTTTTTGTGTGTTACTCCAAGTTGAGTATTCTCCGGTAGGACTTATGTACTCTCTTTGTATAATATTCCAGGTATCAAATCCACTAGATTGTATATAGATTCTCATTCTAGTTGACCAATAATTATAACTTATACCATTAAAAAATGGAGGTCGTGAAGTTGATTGACCCTCTGTGAAATTAGTATTAGTGTTAGTGCCAAAATCGTTAGTTTGTGTCGTTGCCATATTACTAGAAATAAATATCAAATAACTTTGTGATGGTTATAGGATGACCTTGCTCTGATACCAAATGAAAGTGTACGTGTAGTACTAAGGATCGTGTAATATGGTATATAAATGCGGAAACTGATAATAGCAGTAAAATAAAAAAAATAAAAATTAAAGTAAGCACACCAGGAATTTTTATACTGGTTCGAACTTCCCGTTCTACGTCCAGTCCCAGAATACCCTCTGGATTTAAACTAAACCCCTCACTTCACCCGAAGGAATAGGTATACGACACCTGAGCAGCCGAACAGGAATTTTTCTGCCTCAACAGCCGAAGAGGACTTCAACTTAATACAAATACTTTGTTGACAAGTGTGTTCTGAATAACACGGATTGTCTTTTGATAGTACAATTTCCTATAATCAAATCCTCAAGAATATGTAGTGTATGTGAAGATTTAGAAGGAAGATAATCTCGTAGAATCGAAGTATATAATTTAATTCAGAGATTCTAGAGATATTAAATGAGAATGAACGCTTTTATTTGTAGAAATAAATAGAGAATAGATTTCAGAAATATAAACAAGAATTGGTGATTGTAGAAGTGATTTGAACATGTTTATATAGTTGTAGAATAGTTACAATCTTTCATGAAGAGTTTCAATCAAAAGTTGTGTCCGTATCTCTTGAATTGAGGGACGTATCTCTTCATGAAACAATCGCAACTCTTCAGAAAACTAGCCGTTATATGCAGGTCGGTCGACCGAAGATACTGGTCGGTCAGCCGACCTGTTGTTAAACAAAAACAATAGTAGCTCATTTGGTTAGAGTACTTGCCTTCCAAACTAGTGACCTGGGTTCGATCCCCGCTCCATGCATTTTTGTAAACTTGATTTTAATTAAAATATGCAAGCAAGTTTATTTGAATGTGAATGATGATTCTTGAGGAATGATTTTAACAATATTCTAAGACTCAATATAATAAAATATTAATACTAATCTCTGGATTGTAGTCTTGTCTCCTTTGTAGTGCACAATTTACTTTTATTCTCTTTTTGTCGCCTTTGTATAGTATTCTCTTTGTAGTTCGTCTTATGATCTCTGAAGCTTGTGTCATGAATCAAAACCCATGAATCAACAGAAGGCAATCTGGCTATTGGTTGAGATGGGCCATGAACAATTTCTTCTTGTAACGGTGCAGCTTGTGACGAGGTGTCTTGTTATGATGAACCATCACCTCCTCCAGGACAACGTCGTGTGTACATAAGTATTGTAGGTGGAGATGGAGGTCTGGGCCTATCAAGTTTATTCTTGCACAACACATCATCTAGAATCTTTTGGATGTTAGTACACATCCTCTTACCATCCTCATCAGTTTGTCATTTGTAAAGATTTTTTGCTTCTTCGCATGCCCTGCTTATACCAGCAGCCTGTATAGTTGAATGAAAATCAGCATCATACACAACTATCATAACTTATTGAAATACTACTTACAACATCAACTTACCACATTCCTCTCAAGTGTTTCTCTAGGAACGTACGGACTTCTATACACTGCCTCTACTGGTGCCTAAAGAACATATCGCCGTGTTATGTTCCAGTAGCACCTTTTGTATCGCTCTAGATAACGGTGGGCTCCCTCTTAATCTGCTTAGCTGTATGGAGCTCATTCCACAACTGAATATACATTCCATATTCCTCTTCGTTGTATGTAGACGTGCAATGTGGCGCATCATCCGTTATATGCTGCATCATACCAAACTGTCTCATAACCCTGTCAAGTAAGAGAAATGCAGTCTGGGTGTAACATATGAGTGGTATTCTCGCACTCCACAAGTATCTAGCAGCTGTACACATGATTGGAAGCTGTGCCAGCAGTTCCTGTGTGTACGGTGTCTATGTCACCTTATCATCCTCCAGCACATCTAACTCGTTGCGGTAGAACTTAACACACTGTCTTGGAGTTTGGCGCATTTTTTGGTCCTACCCACCTGTCATATGATGTTAATAATTGAATATTACACATGGAAATTTTACCGTTTAACTAAATTAAAAGGATAAAAAATATACCCAGACCCTAGCGGCATCGATTGATCGACAACAACATTTGTTACCAACAATCTTCCGATTGGAAGATAAGTCCACAACCAAAGCTGCATTTAAAAGAAAATATTACGACAAAAAATAAGACAAATCTTTTAAAACAGTAAACTATTGAAATTTGTTTCAAACTTGTACTAGCATCAGACATCCACCAATAGATTTATTCTCTAAAAGAGAAAGCCTATATAACTACATACATGTATAAGATAACACAACACTATCCCAAGAAAACTTACCACACTCCCCTCAATCAGCAAGATACTGTATCCATTTCAGATCTACCCGAGTCTTTGTATGATTGCACATCAATCGGGAAATAATAATGTACAAAATAGTACGTGCTCGATGCTAAATCTGAACCTCTGTATTATCAGTTGATATATCGTGCGACAATTGACGTCGATACCACATGACTTCCACAAACTCATTACCCCTTGTTTGTTCGGGGGATGAGTCAAGACAAAGTAAATCACGACACAATTGCATATAATCATATGCTGCTCCTCCATAAGCCACTGGATTGCCTTCAGTAGGCAAACCTAACAACACTGCTACATCTCTTAGTGTAATTGTCATCTCACCAATAGGGAAATGAAAAGTGAAGGTTTTTGGTCGCCATCTGTCTGCCAAAGCAGTGATAAGGTAGTGGTCAATCTGAATGTAATCTAACTTCATTATGTGTATAAATCCAACCCTCTCAATCTCAACCAATACTCGTGGATGGTTTGAAGTCACTTTCTTCAACGACATGGAGTGATCTATAGTGATATCAGGATCATCACGCTGATCAAATGATAAATACATAATTAAAAAGCAGGAATTATACCAATTGACACAACATTACAATTTTTTTAAACCACCTGCATCCATGTGTCGTTAGAAGTATGATGCTAGGCTTAAAGAAATAATACCCTAACATCAACTGGTCCGGGATCCATCTCAGAATACTCTACAGAATACAAATATTAAAAATCAATTCATTTCGATAAGGTAGATTATCAAATAATTATTAAGAAGACCAAACTATCTTATTGTAACAAAGAAGTTCAACATGAGTTGCAACAATGCCTATAAAGAGGTTTCCAAGCACACATTACCTAATTTCCATAACACTTAAATCAACCAAACAACCCTACATTACAATAAAGGCAATTTGCACGCATCAACATTTGTAATCATGCCTATTTCTTGAATTATATCCTTACACCAATGCCCTAATTTCAATGACCTAAAATTGCAATGACAAATTATGGGTTTAAATTCGTACCTATTTCTTGTTCAATGCTCGACGTGCTTGCCATTAACAAACTTTTAGAAGAATTTGATTAAAAATCGAAGAAATGGAAGTTGGAAGGTATGTGGAATGTTGGGGAAAATGAGTTCGGCTGTGTATTTGAAGAAATGAAGGTGGGGGAAAATGGGTTGTTGTCTCATGGGTTATTGTTAGCAGGTTTTTTATTTTGGCGATTTTTAAAAAGTCGCCTGTTGGCGCATATTGAAATTCATCCAAAGGCACATTTTCAAAATGCACCAACATCTACGTGGTCAAAACAGGTTTATCTTTGTAATTATTTTTCAAACATGGCCATTCTTGTTATACCCTGCATAAACAAGCTTAGTTTCCTTTTAAGATAAAAAATAACTATTTTAATTTCTCTTTTTAAAATAATACTAATTATTAAAATAGTTTCCTATAAAGACAAATATTTCCAAAATAATTTATTAAAACATTTAATTATATAGTGTGTGTGTGTGTGTGTGTGTGTGTGTGTGTGTGTGTGTGTCAATTTAAAAGAATAATTAAAGAAGTTGAATTATATACATAACCAGTCATTTACCAGCTGTCGATCGATTAACGATATTTTATTTAACGTTAATATTATTTATTAATTTATTTCCTTTAATATGTTTTAAATTATTTTCGATTTAAATTCTTTAAACGTTAGTAACTGTCAACTCGCCTTTTGGCAAGGCCATTGACAGGCGAATTTAACTAAATCAACTGCTCGTTTGTCGAGGTTGAAATACGATGGGTTTTAGTCAACTGGATGGATAGACGATCAATCATGAATGATATATATATGACTACAGAGCTGGGGTTCGGCATAAAATTGTCCAGTCATTGGAGTTCGGCCACGTGGGTCTGCCGTTCAGTCAAGGTGGCTCGGTCGAGGAATGGAGACCATGCATGGTTCGGTCTTTGTGGCATGGTCCGGTCTTGGTAGCATGGTTCGATGATGGAATTGGTTTGGGCAAAGGAAGGAAGGCATGTCGTTCGATCATGGTGTGAAAGTTGAGGCGGGTCGGCCAGATATGGTTCGACATCGGTGGTTCGGCCTCGATAGGATCGACTTTGGTGGTTCGTCATGTTCTAGTGCAGACATACTGAAGTGGATCGACATCTCTGGGTTGGTCCAAGGGAATAGGTCGGCATCGCGAGTGGTACGACATTTCAAGTGGGTCGGTTTCTTGAGTGGATCGGCAAATGTGGGTCGGTGGATGTGGTTCGGCCTGCCTGGGTCGGTCAGTTCGAGTCAATACTCGTGGGCTGAGCTACCTTGGTTATGGGCCTGCACCAGGGAACTAGCCTATCTTCGTCTGTAAATACAGTACGTGGGGCTTCATAAAAAGGGATGTTCATTCTGCTTCCCTTCTTCTTCCGTATTAAGGCTACTCTTCCATTGTTGCTTTAAAAACTCTAGATAGTAATTGTAATTGATTCGAATAACAATAGAAAGGAAATTTCAAGAGTGGACGTAGGCCGGAGTTAGCCGAACCACTATAATCCTGTGTCATTATTGCTTTCTTTTAAATTTTAATTGTTCTTCACATTCATACTCTCTACATACATACTATCTGTGTTTCTAACTGTGATTTGGTGCCTTCATCTGGATTTGGGTATTAGTGACCAATTTTGACGCTAACATTTTGGTGATTTCACTGAGAAAGCTAGCATTCAGGGATTCTAAAGCTTGGATTTTGGATTTAAATTCAAAGGAACTTGGATTCTAAAGACTATGGCAAAGCAATCAACTAGGAGACAGAGGACGAAAAGATGTCAGCACGAAGGAAGTCAGGAGGCTTCCTCGGGAGCAAATCAGACCTCAGTTTTCATCACCAAGGACGAGATGGAGATGATGATGGGAGCTATGCAGGAAGAATTGCTGAAAAGACAAGAGGAGATAATGCAGAATCTACTTCGATAGGTTGGACAAGCTGGAGCACAAAGTCAAAGGAATGGACCAACCGCGGTTGCTGGCAATGCAGAACAAGGAACCGGAGTTGCAGAAATTTTTGGAGGTCAAAACCAGAACCAGACTGGAGAGATTGAAGGAAATCAGCAAAGTCCTGGGGGCAAACCCCTGGGATTGGATACTGGAAGAGCTGTGAATAAAGCTCAACGAGCAGGGACCAACGTGAACATAAATGGTCAACATGAAGAGTACTACCCAGAGTACCCTCCAATACATGTGGGGCAAGGTGGAGATACGAACAGGGTACTACCCTCGGATGGAGATGAGTGGATTGCTGGATTAATAAGAGGGATTATGAGAGGAGGACTGCCGAGCAGAGGCTTGGAGGAAGTCAATCGATGTCCGTTCACTACGGATATCAGGAATGCAAGAAACCCTCTAGAATTCAAACTGCCAACACTAGAGGCCTATGATGGAAAATAAGATCCAACTATGCATGTAACCAGATACGTTAGACATATGGAAGTGTTGGGGGCGTCTAAGAAGGTGATGGAAAGATATTTCCCTTTGTATTTGACGAATTTGGCTGCGATTTGATTCAGGCAGCTGGAGAATGGATCGATCAGGTAATGGGGTAAGCTAGTGGAACACATCATAAAATAGTTTTAGGTCCATGTGATGTGACCCAAGATTGTAATGACTCTGGCATCGATGATGCAGAGGACAGGAGAGTCCGTGAGAAGTTTTTTAATGCGATTTAATGCGGCTATGGCCTCGGTAGATTGTCCGGATCTATAAATGATTTTGATGGCGGTGGTAGCATGGATTGTGGAAGGCACTGAACTTAAGGATTCATTAGCATGGGATCTACCACAAGATATTGGATAGTTCTACCATAAGGCGGAAAGATTCATTTGGTTAGAGGATTCACGTGCCGAAGGCAGGAGACAAGCGCCATGCAAGGCGAAGGAACGTCTGATGAAGGACGAAGTCTGGATAAAGGGAACCGTAAGATGGACGATGGACCTGGTGGTTTAGACAAAACAGGAGAGGTCGAGAACCCAAATTTGCAACGTACGTGGATTTAACAGATAATTTAGAATGAATTTACTTGGACACTCGAGGGCAGCTCCCCTATAGGAAACCACCCAGGAGGGATCCCACTGCACGGGAACGCGGAAGCGGGAAGTACTGCCTATTCCATGAGCTGGAAGGGCACTCCACAGATGAATGTCGCCACCTAAATGATGTGGTGGAGGAACATGTTAGAAGTGGCAGGTTGCCGCAGTATGTGAGGAATCAGACAAAAGCAGTAGAATACGAGCAGCTACCGCTTAGATCAAACAAGAACGACCCAGAAATTGGGTCACGACTCGTCATCCGCTGATCGCGATGGCAAGGACCGAGTTCAGGATTTGGACTCTGGTCATCGAATAATCTTTTCAAATTTTGTTTAAAAAATAAACAGCAACTATGCCACTTACACATGTAAGGGAACCAGAGTGATCCACAGGCATGCTCAGAGATGGTAATAGGCTACGTTACCTGGAGAGGCAGCCTTTAGCTTTTTTTGTTTTTCTTATTGGACGTTTGGACCTTGAATTTGATAAATAGATTTTGGTTTCATGCAACGAATGCCTAATCGGAGAGTTATGAGACGTATATTGGAAGTCAATTGGAAATTAATCGCTTAATGTTCAAGGACACTGAACCGGAGTGTAGGGAGCGACGCCGCTTCGTCAGAGAGCGACAGGATCGGCTTGCTCGTCGTTGTTTCCCCTTTAACGAAGAGTGACAGGATGTGATCCAACAAGAGTCCGGAGAGGCTACAATCGGTCTAGGACTTAAGCCATGGCATCGCTTAATGTTAAAAGATATTGAACTGGAGTGTAGGGAGTGACGCTGCTTCATCGGAGAGCAACAGGATCGGCGCACTCAACACTGTTTCCCCTTCACCAGAGAGTGATAGGATGTGATCTAGTAAGAGCCCGGAGAGGCCAATACCGTTCCAGGAGGATCAGAGCATCGTTTAATGTTTAGGGATGCTAAACCGGAGTGCAAGGGATATGTTGGTTCGCCGAAGCGCGACAGGATCTGCCTATTCAATTGTTAAGTTTGGATTGAGCTTAGCAAAGATCCGGAGAGGCCGTCAATGACATGGAGAGATAATAGGATTCGAAAACTGACTTCCAAGGTGTGAAATGGATTTGGATAGTGTCTTCGATCGGCTACGGATTTGGACAAGGACCCGACGAGGTCCTGGATATGAGTTTTAGGACCCGGTGAGGTCCCAGCTTAGGATTTGGATCCAGCAAGGCCCTCGATTTGGACTAACAGGATCCAGAGAGGTCCCAGACTCGCATAAAATGATCTGAAGAGAACATGGATTCAGTTAGTTGATTTCAGATGGATGTGGAATTGGATGAGGATTTGGTTACTGGATAGGAATTGGATATCGACTTAGAGCAGTCGTACATTTGGATAAGGATACGACAATGGAACTTGGATAAAATGGATGGGATTATGAATCGGAAAGTGTGGCTATGGATAACATATGGACTTCGGATATCGGATTTGAGGATATTCAAACACACCTTCCAATAGCAAGGCATACTTTAGGGGGAAAATATTAAACCGCCTTTTGGCAAGGCCGTGGACCGACGAATTTAACTAAATCGACTGCTCATTTATCGAGGTTGGAATACGATGGGTTTGAGTCAACTGGATGGATAGATGATTAATCACGGATGATATATATGATTACAGAGCTGGGGTTCGACATAACATGGTTCGGTCATTGGAGTTGGCCACGTGGGTCAGCCGTTCGGTCAAGGTGGCTCGATCATACATGACTCGGTCGAGGAATGGAGACCATGCATGGTTCGATCTTGATGGCATGGTCGGTCTTTGTGGTAAGGTTCGACGATGGAAGTGGTTCGAACAAAGGAAGGAAGGCATGTCATTCGGTCATGGTGTGAAAGTTTCGGTGGTTCGGCCAGATATGGTTCGACATCGGTGGTTCGGCCTCGATGGGATCGACCTTCGTGATTCGTCATGTTCTATTTCTGACATACTGAAGTGGATCGGAAACTTTGGGTCGATCCAAGGGAGTAGGTCGACATCGCGAGTGGAACGACATTTCGAGTGGGTCGGCATCGTGAGTGGATCGATTATATGTGGGTCGGTGGATGTGGTTCGGCCTGCCTAGGTCGGTCAGTTCGAGTCAACACTTGTGGGCCGAACTAACTTAGTTATGGGCCTGCACCAGGGAACTAGCCTATCTTCGTCGATAAATACAGCATGTGGGGCTTTAAAAAGGGGGATCTTCATTCTGCTTTCCTTCTTCTTCCCTATTAAGGCTACTCTGCCATTGTTGCTTTAAGAACTCTGAATTGTAACTGTAATTGATTCAGATATCAATAGAAAGGAAATTTATGGAATGGACGTAGGCCGAAGTTAGCCGAACCACTATAAATCCTGTATTATTACTGCTTTCTTTTTTATTTTAATTGTTCTTCACATTCATACTCTCTACCTACAAACTATCTGTGATCTATGACTGTGATTTGGTGCTTTCAACTGGATTTGGGTATTAGTGACCAATTTGGCGCTAACAATAACTTTTCTATTTTAACTCCGATCATGAAATTTTACATATAAAAGTAGTTCAGAAAATTTCCATGAACACAATGGCGTAAGTTCCGTAGTCAAATTCTGATGTTTTCTCAACTTTAATTTTTCTCTCTTTACTATTAATTAATCAATTCTTTTTAATAAATTCTCTATTAGTTTTTTAAGGTGTTAGAATGATGATGGATCCAATTTTCAAAGCTAAGCCGAAAATTTGACTGGCGATAGAACCCGAAATGGTCGCCGTCTTGTCAAATTTAATCTTCATGAAGTATATATGTGGTCAGCGGAGGCCCAGACACAAAGATCGACTGTAATAAAATATATGATGGGGAAGAATATTGATCTAAACTCCACATCCCCTCGGAAAAGGCAGTAGACCCAGGATGCGTATTGAGGAGGCAAAACTCACGTCTAAAACTCTCTCGCTTAAGAAACCAGTGCTTGGCAAACACAGTACCGTTTTCTTTGTGAAAAAGGCCTTTTCTGATGGTGCTCCAAGCAGTTGATGATCTGAGAAATGAACCAAAAAGGAAAGGTTGCTATTAAGGTAATACGTCATTCGCCACACTTGAAGTGATACTCCAGGCATTTTCAAAGATATTCCATGGACCAGAGCCCGCTGACAATGAGAAAATGAAATGCATTTGAGCGTCGAGAAGCTTGACCTTGTCTACATGCATGGATAAGCAATGGAATCCATAGAGGGTAAAGAGTTTGGAAGTTGCTTATGGAAATTAATTCGACGAATATTTAAATAGAGATTGGTGGAAGGTGGGACAGGAAGCAACTGGGGAATATGATAGGTTGAATCTACATTATGCAAATTCGAAGAGACATTGCATGTGCTCCCGTGTTGTACTACCACACATGCCCCATCGTTTTTAATGCACTAGGAGGGAAAATTTCCTTATCTTCCTCATCTGAAGCACAGAACTGCATTCCTACAATCTCACTACCATGTGTCCTCCAAGTCCGTCTTAAAACGCTTCTTTTATGGTCTTGTTTTAGAACATAGGCAAACACGTGTCCACCATTGGAGCAGTTAACCATTGAGGTAAAATTCAAATTTAAATTCGAAATCGGCTATGAGACAAAAGGGCAACAACTCCAACTGCTTGCAAAAGGGCTACAAGCCAGGGGCCTTGACGACATTAGCATATTAGTGCAACACTCTAGGAGTAGAGACGCTTATCGAATGACCTTGGTTGTTGTATTGAAACATAAAATTTTTAAATTAACAAGGAAAAAGTTGCAAAAAAAATTAGTATCAGGGACAACAAGTTTGCTTTTTAGTTTCGAGGACACTTTTTAGTGTAAACAGAAAATGATAGGTACAACTATCATTTTGTGATTTACGCTAAAAAGTGTCCTTCAGCCAAAAGAGCAAACTTTTTGTCCTTAAAACTAATTTTTTCTTCAACTTTTTCCTCGGGCCTAAAACCTCTTTTTAATATATATAATGAAACACTGCAAACGTGCTTGGATA
The DNA here is from genome assembly GCA_030765085.1 of Allium cepa. Classification (NCBI taxonomy): domain Eukaryota; kingdom Viridiplantae; phylum Streptophyta; class Magnoliopsida; order Asparagales; family Amaryllidaceae; genus Allium; species Allium cepa. The sequence continues at coordinate 587,334,793 of CM060940.1, forward strand.
TATTCTTTTATAGGAAAATAGGCACTAGGAAGAAGTTGCAAAAAAAATTAGTCTCGGGGACAAAAGTTTGTTTTTTTAGTCTGAATGACAATTTTTAGTGTAAACAGAAAATGATAGTTGCAACTATCATTCTATCAATATAAAAAGTAAATTTCTTGTCTCCGAAACTAAGTTTCTCTCTAACTTTTTCCCTGAGCCTAAAATCCCCTATACATGAATAAAAATTGAACAAGAGATCCGATGATTAAAATCTACAGATCTAAAAATATATCATTTAAACACGATAGTAAAATTTACAAGAGATCTGAAAAATTAGATTTAAAAAAAATAAGATCTATAACATAACAAGATTTATTCATTTCTGAAAATAAGCATGAATTTACATTACACAGCCTCCTTTATATAAAAGCTTCAGAGCTAATGATTTAACTTATTCCACAATGTGGAACTAAACAAAACAACATCAAAGCATACTCATTTCATGATTTACATATATTGTAACATTTTTTAATATATATAATAAAACGCTGCTAACGTGCTGAGACATATTCTTTTATGCTCGGTATCCTTGAATAATTAAGCTTGTTTGCTGGACGGTAGAAAGATATTTGCATAAAGACATTGTCATCTAATATAGTTCCATGGTCTATAGTGAGTGAAACATAATGCAGATATTGTCATCTAATATAGTTCTATGGTCACCTAATATAGTTACATGATTCAGTTTAATCAATTTATTTACCGAATCCAATCAAATCATTCAATATTTTATCTATACAATTACTCCAAATTTTGACAAAATACATTTAACAAAATTTTATTTATAAAGATGGTGCATTCTATACCACAGACGATGATATACAAATTATAAAATACATTAAAGAATATATCATAATACAAATGAAAATAATAATAATACTACATTTAATTTTAAATTATTCATCCATTTCAAAAGAATGAGGACATCACAAATAACTTAACAAAAGATAATAATAAAACGGAATTTAAAGATTCAAAAAACTTAACCACAAACATTGAGAGCAAAAGTAAATAAATCAAGCAATTTGAAAGATCTGAATCTATTATTGTATATGATCATATGATCATGTTAACTTAAAAGAGTATAGACACAAACAATTATTACAAATTGTTTCTAAAAGCTTTATTATGTCGCTACTTCTATTTATTAACACTAGTATACAACGCATGTATGTGCATATGATATTCAAAGATGTTTACCTTAAATGGAAGTGTGTTTTAAGTGCAAATGTTTTGTAGTCACAACAAATTTCAAGTTGTTTTGTTGGTGATATCGATGACAAATTGATAGTAAAATTTCGATGGTGGGTAGGCGGAAAGGACGGTGAGATTCCATTGACGAATGAAGTTAATTTTGGAATTTCAAAAGGACACCGTGCAAATCATGTTGATTGAATTCTCTTTATTAATAGTAAAATAGAGAAGTAAATATAGTAGAGATACAGAAGAGATGTATATCCAGTCTGAAATATGGCATGTGAACAAATGATTAGTAGAAGGTGGCAGCAGCACCACAGAGAGCATTCAGTTATAAAATATTCAAATGAATCTAATTACTAAGACTCCACATCAACAATATCAAGTGAGTAAAAAAAATTATTATAAAAACACCTTGAATACTCAAACAAACAGTAGACAAAATTTAATCAATTATTTTTCAACCTATAGTTCTATGTTTATGATTTGTTAAATGTGCACTCAATTAAAAAATAGTCAATGGTGTCGATCATCATTAACATAAGAAGCGTGGAAGCAAGCCCGACGTATTTAGTCATAAAAGCTCGGTATAAATTAAAGTATATGAGCTGATTAATTTTAATTAGTCCCACATCACCAAAAATACCTCAATTTTTTAGTTTATATAAGCTAAGAGATGAAGTAATAGGTTATCCTATTGTGAGGAGCTTATAAAATTGTGATAAGGTATGGATGGTAAGTGAAGTTAAGTTGATCGCATGGTAATGAAAAATGATATCTATGTTTTTGAAAATTTAATGATAAGGGTATTTTTGAAATTTTAAAAAGACACAGTTGAAAGAAATAGATTGAATTCTCATTGTTAATATTAAAGATTAGAGATTAGAGATGTAATCGTAATAATTAACATAATCTGATTGCATCAAAAAAATAAAATTAAGATAACGAGTGAATATCAATATATCACGGTTGATATATTCTAGCAACATGTACTGAATCTAAATTAAACCAGTATATATAAACAGATAAAATCATTAATAAGACAGAATTTATATTCTTTTCTTTAAGAGAATTATATTAAAGAAAAAACTTCTCAGCAAAATCAATATTGATTGCCTCTAATATCACATGTTAGAATTTAATAGACTTTAAATATGATAATCATTGAATCCCAAATTCAGATAGATAATTCACACCGATCTAATTAAGAAGAAATTAAAAGAAATGTAAACATATTGCCGGAACCCTCTGTAGAAGAGGGTATTAAAACAAATGTCAAGGTTTGTATAGTTTAAAGACCATGACCCTATATTTAGGTAGGGTTCGCAATTAAAAAACAATCAATAATCGTGGACAATGCGTTTAACGCATTAATCATGATGCCCGCTTATTTACTCTATGAACCATTGTAATTGGACAATAAGCTTCCAATGCATCAGACGCATTTGACGTCGCCGCCTTTTCCAACGTCTATAACATATAAACGAGCGTCGATTACAACGTCAATCAAATAAAGAAAAATTCGACAACCTAAAGCCCAACTGAAGCCTTTGAAATAAACTGCTATTTATTGAAAATGAAAATTGCAATGCACGTAAGTACACCGTTGAATTGACAGTGATGAAACAATGCTGCTAAGTAGAAAAATTTTACAATTTTCTCGCCTCCAAATTTAGAAGTTAAATGTGATATCTGAAGACTACATCGGAATTCCTATCTACAAGGTTATAGTCCCGTCCACCTTATTTTGTCCAGTTCGACAATGACTTGTATGTGAAGTTTCTCCAGGACCACACTACTGATTAAGCTCTTGCACTTTCCAATCTTCTCCACATCTAGCTCGCACTACTACTGCTTTCGCATCTCATGGACATCAACAAAGAGGGGCTTTGCAAAACTTGAAGTTGACATGGATCATTAGCTCATTTTGAGTGGAAGTGAGCGTTTGGTTGGTGTGATTGGCCTGATGATGAAAATTATTAAACCGAACTAAAACTAACAATAAAAAAACCAAACCGACTAATTAAGTTTGGTTGATTTAGTTGGTTATCTAATTTAATCAAACTAAAAATATTTAACACTTTATGTATAAAATACTCATTATACTTTAAACTAAAACATGAATATATGATTGAAGTATTTTTACTTATCATTTTGTGTTTTTAATAGAAATTTAGAGAAATACATGCAAGTAAATTTTATTTGTATCGCAAAATTACAAAAATCATTAAAACATTAGTGATTTTAACAATATAACAAAACTTTGATTAATTTGGTAAACCGATAAAAGAACTAAATTATTTTACCAACCGATTATAAACAACCAATTTTCAAAACCAAACTGATCAAAATAATCTAATTTGGCTTCTTTAATTTTAATCATAGTTTGCTCACCCCTAACCCTAAATACAAGTACGTTCTATATACCACTGAATAAAAAGTCAAGTAAATTCTATGTACAAAGCTATCCATTTCCCGATGGACAAAACCGATAATAAGACGACTTAGGATTTATGTAGTAGCAAAATTACAATTCAAACTACCATGTAATTAAATGTTTTTTTATTGCATTTTTCAAGTATTTCATAATCTATAAATGATATAAATTAGTTAATGTTATCCCACTTTTTGGTCAAAACTGGAATATCAATGTTGTACGCGTTTCCACCACGAACAAACCAGGAAGTACAGAGATATAAACAAGCAAGCATGCATAAGTCCGGAATTCCACTAAAATCTCAAGTTCATTCGGCAGAGCAAAGGCATGCTTCATTCGGCATATCATATCCGGCCTCCCCTTGGTTCATTCGGCACTCCCTAAACCAAGCTCATTCGGCATCCCAAGCACTACCGGACCGGCCTCCCCCATAGTCCTACCGAACCAAACGACTCCGAAGCCGGTCCAAACTATCACCAACCAATCACCGGACCAAGGTGATCACCGAACCAACCTTCCACTACGACCGATCCAGAAGACTACCGGACCAACTTCAACACCACCATCGGACCACCTTGGCCGAACCAAACCCCAACTTATCCAAGCATAGCCGAATGAAAGCCATGCCGAACCAGATGATGCTGGACCAGATTGCTTCAGCCCGGGCCCACCAGCAGCTATATACTTCCAAGACCCCTGCCCCCTACCTCATTCTATAAATAGAGGGGCAGGGGTACAACAATGGCAGACAAGTTTGAGAGCTCAAACCTGGAAGGAACTTTCAAACAACTTTCATACACTTGTACTACAAGCTTTGTACTTGTAATCGGATTGGAAAAGGAGAATAACATATAAAGTGGACGTAGGCACACTTTGGCCGAACCACTATAAATCTGTGTGTCTTTTACAGTTTAGCCCCTACTTTTTACGTATTTGCATACACCACCTAAATCAATACGAACAACATAAAATCAACTAATTCATACGACTTGGAGTTGTTTGTTCATCTTTTGTGCAAACGTATTTGAGTTATTTGCTGAGATCTGTGATTTGTGTTTGAATATCGCTGACTTATATTCATACACTGGTGCTTTCACGGTATTGGGTGTTTGTGGCCATTTTTTACGCAAACATTTTGGTGCTTTCACTGAGAAGGAACCAGCTCCCGCTACATCGGATAGAGGTTTAGATTTGGAAGACGATGACTAGGCAAAACAGTAGAAGGCTAAGGGCTGAGAGAAGCCAACAAGGAGGAAGTCAACAAGCATCCTCCGGAGGTGAGGAAGGACCGGCTTCGATCTACATAACCCGGGATGAAATGGAAGCCATAACAAATTCACTGCAAGAGAGGTTGCTGAAAAGTCAACAGGAAATGATGCAAACTTTCTTGGAGCAAATGAGAGCTGCAGGGATGCAGAATTTAGGAGCAGCTACAACGGCTATGGATGCAGGACAAGAAGCTAGGGTTATGGAACCCAACGAAGGACAAGATACGGAGCCAGGTAGCAATCAACAAGGGCTTGGGGGCAGGCCCACGGGATTCAACACGGGAGAACCTTTGGAAGGAGTTCAACAGGCTAGAACCAACGTTGCTGCTAACGAGCCACACGAAGAGTATGTACCGGAGTTCCCTCGGGGGCAACCCCCGACAGACAACGGTGGATTGGTAGATATAATCAGGAAGACTGTGCGAGGTGGTTTGACCAACGGAGACTTGGAAGGAGTAAACAGGAGTCCGTTCACTCGGGAAATAAGGATGGCTCAGAACCCACCTAAGTTCAAGCTACCTAGCGTGGAGGTATACAATGGCAAGGAAGACCCTACGGATCACTTGATGAGATACACCAGACACATGGAGGTGCTGGGGGCATCGGAGGAGGTGATGGCCCGATGCTTCCCTTTGTACTTGACGGACTTAGCTGCAATGTGGTTCAGGCAGCTGGAAGAAGGATCTATCAGGACTTGGAGGGAATTGGTGGAAAGGTTTTTGGGACAGTTTCGGGTTCATGTCAAGAGACCGAAGAACGTGATGACATTGACATCGGTAAGGCAAAGGATGGATGAATCGCTTAGAGCTTTTCTAACTCGATTCAGTGCCGCAGTTGCTTCGGTGGATCGGCCCGATCCATCGATGGTTTTAATGGCAGCAGTATCAGGAGTCAGGGAGAACTCGGATTTCAAGGTATCTCTGATACGAGATCCCCCACGGAATCTCGACGAATTCTTTCATGAGGCAGAAAGGTTCCTTCGACAAGAAGATGCGAGTACGGATTTAAAATTGAAAAAGGTTAATGCAGTTGAAGGGGGAGGACCATCCAGCAATGGTTCGGATAAAAACAAAGGAAAAAGGAAGTTGGACGATGATTCTGGAAATGCTAGGAAGCAATGGAAGGATCCAAAGTTTTCCACATACACAGGATTGAACGAAACACTGGAACGGATATACCTGGATACTCGAAATCGCCTTCACTACCGGAGGCCGGCTAGGAGAGAACCAACAGAACGGGAAAGGACATCAGGAAGGCACTGTCTCTTCCATGATTTGGATGGACACGACACCAACAGCTGCAGGCACTTAAAGGACATAATTGAGGAACATGTAAGAAGTGGACAACTGCCGCAATATGTTGGACCTCGGAATGCAACGGCGAGGCAGGAGCAACCGCCGCCTACCTCAAGCTACGATGGTGGGAGGCCCAGGAATGATGGTCGGTTGATCGTCCCTTGACCAGGTTAATATGAAATAAGTAGCAAACTATTGGCAAGCAACCAAGTCATTTACACATGTACGGGGACGGAGATAGCCCCTAGGCATGCTCTGAATGATAATAAACTGCGATGCTATGGTTTGTGAAATTTATCTTTCGCTTTTGGATTGGACACTGCTTTTCTTTTTGGTTTTCGGTTTTGGAGCTTGGATTGAGCTCCTGGTTTTTCTTGCTTTTTGATTTGGATTTTCCTTTGGACAATTGTTTTCGGTTTTGGATGTTAGTTTGGATTTCTGTTTTTATGGTTTTGGATTTGGATTTTGGATTTGGATTCTGGATTTGGATTTTGGATTTGGATTCTGGATTTGGATTTTGGATTTGGATTCTCGATTTGGATTTTGGACTTGGATTTTGAGTTGGATTTTAATTGGATTTTTATCTGACTTTTGATAAACGGTCGTCGGGTATGGATTATGCCTGGCAAGGGGTGAGTCGCTTTGCCCGAACGTGGTAAATTGACTCATTCAGGTCGTCGAGTATGGACTATGCTCGGCAAGGGTCCGGAGTGACCAGGATTCGGCCTAGGACTTAGGCCCTATATTATCAATCGTTATTTTCAGGTCGTCGAGTATGGACTATGCTCGGCAAGGGTCCGGAGAGACCAGGATTCGGCTTAGGACTTAAGCCATGGCATTGTACAACATCCAGGGACACTGGACCAAGGTCGTCATGTGTGGATTAGGCATGGCAAGAACCCGGAGAGGTTAGCTCAAAGTCCAGGGACACTGGATCAAAATCGTCAAGTGTGGATTAGGCATGGCAAGGACCCGGAGAGGTTAGCACCCAGGGACACTGGGTCAAGGTCGTCAAATGTGGATTACGCTTGGCAAGGACCCGGAGAGGTTAACACCCAGGGACACTGGGTCAAGGTCGTCAAATGTGGATTACGCTTGGCAAGAGCCCGGAGAGGTTAGCACCTAGGGACACTGAGTCAAGGTCGTCAGATGTGAATCGCACTTGGCAAGAACTGGAAGAGGTTAGCTCAACATCCAGGCACACTGGACCGAGATCGTCAGGTGTGGATTATGCTTGACAAGAATTTGAAACTGAACATCGACTCGGAGTAGTCAAGGATGATATTCTCCGGCAATGTGATTATGGACTTCGAATAGTGGATTCGGAATTATTCAAAACACGCCTTGTTATCACAAGGCATGTTTTGGGGGGCAAAGTGTTATCCCACTTTTTGGTCAAAACTGGAATATCAATGTTGTACGCGTTTCCACCACGAACAAACCAGGAAGTACAGAGATATAAACAAGCAAGCATGCATAAGTCCGGAATTCCACTAAAATCTCAAGTTCATTCGGCAGAGCAAAGGCATGCTTCATTCGGCATATCATATCCGGCCTCCCCTTGGTTCATTCGGCACTCCCTAAACCAAGCTCATTCGGCATCCCAAGCACTACCGGACCGGCCTCCCCCATAGTCCTACCGAACCAAACGACTCCGAAGCCGGTCCAAACTATCACCAACCAATCACCGGACCAAGGTGATCACCGAACCAACCTTCCACTACGACCGATCCAGAAGACTACCGGACCAACTTCAACACCACCATCGGACCACCTTGGCCGAACCAAACCCCAACTTATCCAAGCATAGCCGAATGAAAGCCATGCCGAACCAGATGATGCTGGACCAGATTGCTTCAGCCCGGGCCCACCAGCAGCTATATACTTCCAAGACCCCTGCCCCCTACCTCATTCTATAAATAGAGGGGCAGGGGTACAACAATGGCAGACAAGTTTGAGAGCTCAAACCTGGAAGGAACTTTCAAACAACTTTCATACACTTGTACTACAAGCTTTGTACTTGTAATCGGATTGGAAAAGGAGAATAACATATAAAGTGGACGTAGGCACACTTTGGCCGAACCACTATAAATCTGTGTGTCTTTTACAGTTTAGCCCCTACTTTTTACGTATTTGCATACACCACCTAAATCAATACGAACAACATAAAATCAACTAATTCATACGACTTGGAGTTGTTTGTTCATCTTTTGTGCAAACGTATTTGAGTTATTTGCTGAGATCTGTGATTTGTGTTTGAATATCGCTGACTTATATTCATACACTGGTGCTTTCACGGTATTGGGTGTTTGTGGCCATTTTTTACGCAAACAGTTAAACTATATTATTTAAAATTATTAAAATAAAATTAAAAATAATTATTTAATAAAAAGAATTAAAATACCCAACCTAAATGCTCTTTTTAGACTTTTCATTTTGGCCCGTTGAACACCTAAAATCACTTCGATATCCACATATTACATTTCTACATAACGATTAGGGGTTTTTTGACTTAGAGAAAAAATTGAAGAAAAATTTAGTTTCAGGGACAAAAGGTTTGCTTTTTAGGCTGAAAGACACTTTTTAGTGTAAATCACATAATAATAGTTGCAACTATCATTTTTCTGTTTAATTATTTACTAAATAAAGGAAAATTCGCATTAAATTTTTTAACAATCCGGGAAAAAATGGTGTCTCCGTTTACAGCTTCTTGCGATCAATCCTTTCCTCCTTTATTTCAACCAAATTCGAGATCATGCTTATCAAATTCATTTCGGAATTCTGGATGTGTTTCTCAACAACGTTCTTATACCCAAATTTTTAAGGAAAGATTACTTGTTCCGCCTTCTCAGTTTCGTGGTTGCTCATGGGATCGTTTCAAAATCTGGCCCGATTTGAAGAAAAGGAACAATCACTGCTTTAGATGTGTGGATCAAGATCACTATGCATACCAATGTCCAGACCTAATTAGATGCTTTGCCTGCGGCAACTTCGGTCATACGAAAGATTCTTGCTTATCGTATCCTAAGGATTCTTAAAGGAATCCTTCTCGACAACTTATGGCAACAGAGAAATGAAGAGTTGCAACTCATAGAAGATTTATTTATTCACTTCGATGTGATTAATTCACCAAATATAAGCAAGGGGTATATGGAAAATTTTGGAAACCCAAAAGAATATTTTGGAAAATCCGAAGTTCCTTTTAATAGATTTATTGATGGCGATGAGATAGTTGACGTGCAGGTAGAGCAAAAAGAACTTTTAATCTCTGTCATATCTGCAAATAAGGGAGATGAGATGTTAAATCATGATCCTATGCTATTGGATGCCTCTGTGATACATTATTCAGGTGCACCTATGTTCAATAAAGAGATGCGTTTTTCTGATTCAAATGTTACTGTTACTGATGAAGATCTTGATTCATTCAAAGGCTTTACTTGGGTTAGCGGTATGAGAGCAAATTCTCATAAAATCGTAAATTTTGAGATAAAAACTGGCAACAGATTCGAATGCTTGGCTTCTGACATAGTTGATCAAGATTTAGAATTGGAATCAATTGATGCTTCAATAGACAGAAATACTTTATCTCACCGTAGATTATCAGATGTTAGATTGAATTGTTCAGAAAACTCTGGAAACAATAACTTGATTGAGGAGAATAAAGATGGGGTTCTTGCTGATAGTATTGAAAAGAATTTCATTTGTGGTGGTGATGAAATACAGCATGACATAGATTCTGCAGATCAGGTTAGCAACTTGGGTCCTTCTTTTGGGTTATATTTGATTGTTGGAACTTCTATTAATATAGATGAAGTTTCTAAGACATACCATGGCGAAGTGTTCAATGGGATTTTGTCATCTACATTGCCTGTAGTATTAGATGAGATGCTAGTTTGTTCAATGTTAACTTCTGTTAATTTGCTCGCTGATACCAGTGCACACGGTGTGCATGATGTTCAGTTTATAGATCATATAGATGTTTCCTATATGTTTGATGTAGACGGTAGTGATAACATTATTGATAGTTCAGATTTTGGTGATGAGAATAAATTGTTGTCTATAGAGGGAAAGTTTAATCTGGATATAGATAACTTATTAGATGATTGGACAAATAACCACTCAAACAGTGGGGTTACATAATTATATGGAGAATTTGATTTGAGTTATGGTGCAGAATCACTATTAGTAAGGGATTGGATATGGGGTTTGTGACTATTGATGTGCACACTGATATCAGTGAACTTGATATACATTGTTTTCAGAATGTTTCCAGTTCTATTAATGTGTTAGCTTTGGCAGATGATGTTAAAATTGATAGCAATATTGATTGCAATGGTGTGGAATTTGATAACTTGCTTTCTGTAGGGATGGTAATATCGGGGGAGGAAGGATTAACAAACAAGGAAAAAGTTTTTTTTTCTTCTCTAATAAATATAGTTAAGTCTGATTGTAATAACTCTTGCGAAGGGATACATGTTGCTTATGATGTTGTTACAGTTATGAGGAATATTGATAATTCGAACCTGACTGTATCAATAGAAGAGAGGACTGGGAGGGTAGATGCTTAATCTAGATTTGTATCGAAAGTTGTCACAGGCTCTACAACAGATGATAGTCATGATGCTTGGGGTGGAACAATGTGCGAGACCATAAATGCAAAATGTCTGGAGTTTAAGAGGATGGAGAACACTAGTCCTATTCCTTCTTCCACATCATTACAGAGAGGAAAGCGCATGATAACAGCAGTGTCAAGTGGATCTATTCGTCATAGCGCTAGAATTCGTAAATATCATATTCCATCTATGGTGAACGGGCCAGAAGGTGTTTTGTCGGTAGATCAAGAAGCTAGTAGTTCGGAGAGTAATGTTATTGTAGTGAGCGGAGATTTGAAGATCCCCAAATTACATCAAATTGATCAAGCTATCTATTATTAGACCGGTGGGTTAAGATTTGTTTTATATTGTTTTCTTGCGGATTTAGGTAAATTTCCTCGTTCTCCTATCCATGCTATTGAACTAATTTGTGAAGTCAAATTAATGTGTGAAGCCAAATTAAGGGGAAGAAATTGTAAGAGCTATTCAACTAGTAACGTTAGAAGAAGTCCTCGTTTAAATCAGAAAGCCTTCTAATCTTTTGATTGAGGATTGTCGATGTACTGGGGTTTTATTGTGTTTTTGTTGATTTGGAGTTTTTTGTGAATTGTGTAGAAGTTGTATATTGTGATGTTTCAGCTTGGTTGTTGAGGTTGCGGCTGTGGAAGTCTCTCTGTTGGTTGTTGCTCTTTTGGTGTCGCTCTTGTCAGGATCTTTGGGTTGGTGTTGTCTCTATAGGGTTGGTTAATTGTTTTTTAGGAGCTTGGATGGGTTTGTTTTCTTCTTTTGTACGGAGGACTCTTTTGCTACCTGGCAGGCTTGTTGGCAGTTCCTACACTTTTGTTGATATATATACGTGCATGTGTGCTCTCCTCTCTTGCAGAGAATCGCACATTTTTCTCAAAAAACTATCATTTTTCTGTTCACACTAAACAGTGTCATTCGGATAAAAAACAAATTGTTGCCATTGACACTAAATTTTCTTGCAACTTCTTCTGTACGTTCATTTTCCTGTAACAATTATATCCCTTAAGCCTTAAAATGTTTATTTCAAAATTGATCATTTAATTTAAACTTGCCGACTTGACAATAATGTTATAATCCAACCGAAAATTTACACTACTATTAGGCCTGTCAATGGGCAGAGTTCGATCCGGATATTATAAAACCTAGATCCGAGTTCAATTACAATAACTAAAACTCAAGTCCGGCTCGTACCCGCTGGTTATTTCAACCCAATATCCAAGCTCGACCTGTCGTGCTTTTTGAGCGCATTGGGTAATTACTGTATACCTAACTCATAATATTTATATTAAAATCATATTTTAAAATGCAACATTGGCAAAAAATTTATACAGATAATGTTAACATATAAATTGAAAGGTAATGTAGTCAATCTCATAACAAAAGGATGCAAAAACATCCACATGTAAACAAATAAAATGATAAATAAATAACATAGACACTCATGTTTTGATACGACGAAAAACTAATAATCGAATCAGGTTTTAACCGAACCGGGTTTTGATAAAACCGTACCCGACCCAAATCGGACCTAAGTTGGGCTTGGGTAGTAGAAGACAAAACTCGTATCCACATAAATAGGACGGTTCAACTTGGGCTAGGATCGAAACTCGTATCATTGACAGACCTACCCACTATAGCACGAGCTAAAGCTTCTTTTCGTCCAGGAGAATTAAAATAAAAAAGATAATTAAAATGTAACCAGACATCGTGGCAAAGGTTTATGAGAATAATCCAAGGCATTCTACCTCTGGTATGAGTTTACTATTGGCTCCATGCGGCAGTGAGTTGCCACTGTAGACTGGCAACAGCTGTTGACTCTTTTTTTTACCATGGAGCCTATATTTACTAACTGTGAACTCAATGGATCGATTCCAATTATAAACCAAAACACCGCATGAAATAAATTACAACATCATCCTACTCAATGAAAATTTAATATGATTCCATATTTAATATTGAACAAGTAACAAACACTCAAAACATTATTTATCGCTTCAGAGAGATCTTGGTGATGAAAAATCATCAAGCAGGAATGTTCCCATCAAGAGTAGCAAATATTTTTAAAACATCACTGGCAAACAAAGATAAATTTATTTCAAACATAATAGCGGAAGTAGTTAGAAACAGCTGACAAACCCAAATTAAACAGTTCTTCTATATCGATGAATGTTGACAAAATTAAATGAACTTCAATTTAATTGAGAAAAATTAACCAAGCTAGTTAAATAATATAAATTTTGCTTACCCTATTACCCAGAATTCTGTGAAATGCAGAAAAATCGGATCTGAAAGATTTTAGCCCAATGATAGATTACTTGCGGAATATTTTCAAGACAAACAACTGCAGTCTAAGATGAAAGCTAGATGCAAATATTTGTTAAAAATAATAATGCAAAAGCCTTAGAAATAAGACCAAAAAAAAGAGACACAAAAAATGTTCGAGCAGCCACCGTAAAGCCTAGATGGTAGACAAGTTTATTTTGGTGGAATACATATAAAGAGAAAGGAAGTTTCTACTTGCTTCCGGAGATCTTAAGGGTAGAATGAAATAGTGGTGGTTGGGTTTGGGTTAGAGTGATGTGGGCCGGTGCCTAATATTCTTTCCGTTTTGTAATGACAGCACATCCATTTAGATGTGAAAAAGCAACTGATCACGATTTTTTTTTCTACTGCAAGTAGCCAACGAATTATAGTTGAAGTAGGCTGTAAAGAGAATTTTATTATTGAACAATTATACTGATACATTCTCTGTATACTCTGTATTTGTAATGTATTTTGAACTTTGGACTGTTATATGGGCTAATACACTACGACCCATGTTACTATATTATACAGTCTTGCTTTGTATTCAGTATAACATAACCCGCAACATCATTCTGTAACCTAACTCTCCTTTTCAATTCTATCTAGGGTTTTCTCTGGCTCCTTCGTCTTTGCGTCGCCTTCTTCAATCGTGAGATCTCTCTTTAGTTAAGTGAAATTTTTTGCGGAGAGAGGTTTTGTGAGAATGTCTGCTCTCTGGAATTGAGCTGGGACATGGTTAACTTCTAGTTTCCCTTCCATTACCTTCTCGCGAACAAAGTACATATCTATTTCGAAGTGCTTTGTTCATGAGTGTAGCACTGGATTTGCGGAGAGGCAGACCGAAATCGAGTTATCACACCAGATTACCGGTGTATTTGTGAGATTGATTCTAATTTCTTTGAGAAGTGAATCGATCCAAACTACCTCCGTTGCAGTACTGGCAATTGACCTATATTCAGCCTCAGTACTGGAGCGCGAGGTGGCAACTTGTTTCTTTGAGCACCAAGAGATCGGGTTGCTCCGTAGAAATACACAGAAGCCGGTAGTTGATATTCTGTCGTCTGGATCTGAGGCCCAATCTGCGTCACAGTAAGCTTGTATGTTTAACTCCTTTGCATCGTTGAAATGTAGACCATGCTCCATTGTTCCTTTCAGGTAACGTAATATACGTTTTACGACCTTCAAGTGATTGCTGAGAGGTCTATGCATAAATTGACATACCTTGTTTACGTTGTAGCTTAGATTTGGTCTTGTTATTGTGATGTACTGAAGTGCTCCTACAATACTTATGTACTGTTTTTCGTTTGTGATGGTCTCTCCTGATTCTTTTGAAAATTTGAGATTGCTTGTCGTTGGAGTAGGTAGAGATTTGGCCTGATCCATATTTGCTCTTTTTAATAGTTTCAGTATATATCTCTTCTGACATAAAACCATCTCTAACTTGGATGTGTGAATAACTTCTATACCTAGGAAATGATGTAGATTACCGAGATGTTTTATTGAGAATGCTTGATCAAGATGTTTGATAGTTTGATCCATGGCTTGATTGTCATTTCCTGTAATAATAATATCATCCACGTATACTAAAATGTATGTGATCTTTTCATGTTTGCACTGCATATACAATGAATTATCTGATTTAGTTGGTGTGTATCCAAAACTCATCAGTGTGGACTTGAGTTTCTCATTCCATACACGTGATGCTTGCTTCAGTCCATAAATTGCTTTATGTAGTTTGCATACTAAGTTATCATTTGCACCCCTCTTGTATCCTTCTGGTTGTTTCATAAACACCTCCTCCTTTAGATTCCCATTAAGAAAGGCATTATTTACATCAAGTTGTCTAATCTTCCATTTTCTGTGAAGTGCAACTATCAATATGATTCTTATGGTAGTGGGTTTAACAACTGGAGAAAAGGTCACATTGAAGTCAAAACCATGCTGCTGATTATATCCTTTGACCACCAGTTTTGCTTTGTATTTTGAGATACTTCCATCTGTGTTTCTTTTAATTTTGTAAGTCCACTTGCAACAAACTATATTCTTATCTTTGGGCATTGATACTAGACTCCAAGTTTTGTTTCTGATAAGAGCACTGTATTCATTATCCACAGCCTGTTTCCAGTTACTATTGGTAATAGCTTCCTTGTAATCTTTTGGCTCTGCTGAATCTGGCTGAGCACTATATACTTTAGGCTTGAAAATGCCACTCTTTGACCTTGTGATCATATGATGTTCTATTCTTGCAGGTAGTATGTTTTGATTATCATTGCTATCTTCAGATTGCTGAGATATGGACTGAAAAGTTTCTCCTTGATTTGAATTGACTTCATTGATCTGGCTGGTGTTATTGAAGGAGCTGGAGGATTTGTCAGAGTCATGACCTGATCCAGTGTCATTATTGGATAGTGTGTGTTGTGGCTGTTGGGTCCTCTGCACACTTCCACTAATCTGATCCCATTCAGGTATAACAGGTATGGGAGGCATTGAGAAGTTGTCTTTAGTATGTACCTTTTTGGTTGTCTTAACATTTTTATCTGCAAAAGGAAAAAATTTCTCATTAAATACAACATGTCTAGAAACATAGATCTTGCCATCATTGCTTAAGCATCTGTATCCTTTCTGATTGTTTCCATATCCTATGAATGTACGTGGGGTGGATCTAAGATTTAATTTATGACTATTGTATAGTCTGAGACATGGGAAGCATACACATCCAAATGTCTTCAAACTTTTATAGTCTGGTTTAACCCCAAACAATACTTCAATAGGGCTCAGATGCTTAAGAACTTTGGTAGGAAGTCTATTGATTAAGCACACAGCAATGTTAAAGGCTTCTGGCTAGAATTTCATAGACATTGATGCTTGTGCCAGCAAGGTTAACCCTGTTTCTACTATATGTCTATGTTTCCTCTCTACTATTCCATTTTTCTTAGATGTGTATGGGCACGTTGTTCGATGAATGATGCTATTTTTTTGAAAATATTCTTTCAGCGGCTTATATTCACTGCCACCATCTGATTGCATAATTTTAACCTCATGGCACAATTGTTTTTCTGCTTGAGTTATGAACTCTATTACAGTCTTTTGTGCATCTGATTTGGATTTTAGTAAATACATCCATGTATATCTAGAATAGGAGTCAACAAATGATATGTAATACCTGAATCCATAGCCTGATTTTATTGGAGCAGGCCCTCATTAATCAGTTGCTACTAACTGAATTGGTTTGTTAACAACAGTTGTAGAATCTGCAAAAGGTAATTTATGGCTTTTGCCTAATTGGCAATAGGTGCATACATATGGTAGAGATACATCACAAGAAATATTATTATTCATAAGAATTTGTTTTACAATATTTACATTGGGATGTCCTAGCTTGTAATGCCACAAAGTAAAGATTTCTTGATCATTTGTAACATGAGATTCTGTATTGTTACACCATATATTCCTAGTTTTGCTCTTTCTTGAATTTTCAAAATTGAACTTGTATAATCCTCTGTCCAATTTACCCTATAACAATATATCTTGATTTAATAGATCCTTAACTAAACATAACTTGGGGTGAAACTCAAAATACACATTGTTGTCATTAGAAAATTGAGATACACTCAATAGATTCTTTTTAATATATGGGACTCTCAACAAATTATTGAGATAAAGACGTCTTTTACCTTGGATACTTCTGGTTCCAACATGTGTGATTTTTAAAGCTTCACCATTCCCCATATGAATAAATTGCATACCTGTATATTCTTTATTGCCTAAATTGATATTCTTCATATTGCTTGTAAGGTGGTTAGTGGCACCTGAATCTGGGTACCAATCTTCTTCTGCTATCTCATCAGATCTGGTATGTCTTTCTGTATTCAAAACTCGAGTCTTTGTGTTTTTTGATTGACTGACTTGTCTTTGATCTATATGTGCAACAATGGCACTGGAGTTGTGATTTCTTTGATTTACTTGATTTTGTTGATTTGGGTAATACTCAGTGTTGAGTCGAAAATAACACTGCCTGGCTGTATGTCCTGGTTTTTCACAAATTTGACATTTTGTTCTGTTATTGCTCCATCGTCCACTTCTTCCTCTACCTCTTTGAGTTGAATTGCTTCTTTGATTGTAGTCTTGTCTAGAATTTTGATTTTCTTGTTTTCTTCCTTGATTTTTGTTTCTTGAATTTGATGCATAATTGAGTGGAAGTTCTGGGTTACTTTCTTTTCTCTGCTCAATTCTTCCTTCGTGTGATAATAATATGGAGTAAACATATTGCATATTTGGTAGAGTTTGTTTTGATGAAATGATTGCTACCACTGACTCATATTCAATATCTAGACCATTCAGAATTGTCAGTATCTGCTCAGATTCTGGTACTATATGTCCTATAGCATCAAGTATATCATAGTATGATTTTACTTTTGTGATATACTCTCTCATTGACATGTTCTCCTTCCTGAGATTCTGTAGTTGTCTTTTGTAATATAGAATTCTTGCCGCTGACTGTGTATTGAAAATTTGTTATATTATAGACCATATCTCAAATGATGTTTTACATCATACAATTTGTGATAGTAGTCCTGAACTGATGGATGAGAGCAACCAGGCAGCCAGTAAGCTATCTTGTTTCTGATAATTGATGAATTCTTTATTGATTGTTCTTTCTCCAAAGCCATCAGTCACCATTCTTGTTGGTACTATAGCGGTGCCATACAGGAAGTCTTCTAACCTATATCCACTGATGCTTGTTTCGACTTGATATTTCCACAATATGTAATTATTTTCATCAAGTGCGGTAATTACCAAATTATTCTTTGGTTTAATGATGTCAATGGCCCTTATTTCAGTAGCTACAGTATCTTGATTTCTTGATTTTGATCCTTCCTGACTTTTAACTCCACTTGTTGCAGATGATGTTGTGTCATCATCTCCTGCTATGGTGGTAAATGGGGTAATGCTTCAATCAGGCTTTTGATTGAGAAAACTTTATGGTGCAGCCAACTATCTTGACTTCTTGGATCTTGGATCTTGGCGTGGCACCACAATAGAGATCAGAAAACGGGTAAGTAACTCTCAGATGATGAGAAAGCAATAAATCAAGAGCAACCAAGGATGGTGAATGATGATTTCAATCTGACACCTCCTTTTGGACGGCTCGATGATGATACTGCTTATCTCTGATGAGATTCCGGTAATGAACTGGATCTTGTGACTGTCGTTAGACAGATTTGCTTGCTTTGATACCAAAACAGAAATGTAAAAGAAATGTAAAGAGAATTTTATTACTGAACAATTGATACTGATACATTCTCTGTATACTTTGTATTTATAATGTATTTTGAACTTTGGACTGTTATATGGGCTAATATACTACGGCCCATGTTACTATATTATATAGTCTTGCTTTGTATTCAGTATAACATAACCCGCAGCATCATTCTGTAACCTAACTTTGCCATGTAAAAAGACTTTGGTATTGCGAAGCATATAAATTTTATCGTGTTCATTATTATTTCTTATGATATTAGTAAGCATTTCTTTATTCAAGCTTGCTGAAACCAAATTCAATAATTACATCTATTTTACATAACAATATATGTACTTGCACTGCACAAAAAACTACTCCTAACAGATCATTAAAACCCAAATTTTCCAATACCTTTTCTTTGCTTTGCTTGGTTGTTTTTCTCTATCCAAAATTGGTTGAATCTACCTTTATTTTTTCTTGGTAGATAGTTCAATAGTCAAATCAACCCTAATTGCCACGATAATTATAAAGTAACGATTTCAATACCAGATTATTATCGGTTATAATTAAATCATAGAATGGTCGAGACTATAACGATTGAGTATACGTGGGTGACTTGTTTCACTCAAGTATTTATATATTTGCATTAAAAAATATTAAAAATATGATTTATGAAGTCAAGAGTATAAAGAATGAGAATCAAACTAGACGAAACATAGTAAAGATGAGATTTACAAACCAAAATTTTTAGCATAACTTTGTAAATCTCTTGTACAACTTGGAAAAGGTGCATTGAACACTCATAAACATAATAGTTTCAGTTATGATGATGACTTTAGAAGAGCAACCCATATTACTATAATGAAATCACCAATATATCTACAATTAATTAACCATCAATAGGAAGGAAAAAGAGGCAGATTTCACCTAATTGATCATCGAATAAATTAAGACACTTGAGCAAAGTAATAATTAGTTAGATTATATTTTATATTTGCATACATATGATGGATTTAATTAAATATTTGATCCCATAATTTTATTTTCATAAACAAAAATGGTTTCTAAACACATGATAGTTGTAAGTGCAAAGTTCCTAAAGCATCTGCTAGTTTCATACTTGTCCACCCCAAAAAATAAAACACAATTTACTAATGAGGACAGAATCATTAGGTTGACTTGATCTAATAAATCAACAAAAACTGATAATAAAACATAATTTATCTCATGTTTTGTATTCTTTGTACTAATTTAATGTATTGTGGTTGATAATATCATAGTTTGTATTAAAAGCATAAACCCTTATTTTTTTGGTGATAGATCGATTTATATTTTAAAGGAAAAGGACGGTCAGCATAATGTATGATGCAAATGAAAAATGACACAATAACTAGGAATTATATGCGGTTGAGTTTACAAAAAAAACCACATTCCTAAGCATATCGAATAAGCTAGCGATATTTAAGTATAGATCAGACGAGCCAATAAATTACATGTACCATTTTTCAAGGGAGACCAACTAATAAATTACGTTCACTATTTCTAAAGTGAGGCTTCGGTTAGGATATATCATATTAAATGAGTCTCAAGTGACATATTAGATCAGAAGTGTGAGGAATTTTATCAACAAATATCAAATTGAAAATAAATAAATGAATATGACTTAAATTATAACAGTATCAGCAACAAATATGATTTATTCTTCCAGTGCGTATTTATTTGTGTAGTGGGATACAAAGCAAATATAAAATAAGCATTGACATAAAAAGGTGCAAACAAAATTTGAACATGTTTAGCTTGGTTGATCCAAATCAACTTTGAAAACATATGAAATAAAGAAAACACTCAAGATTGAATCCATACAAACTTTATTTCATTCCTAAACTACTATGGAATTCTGAAAATACGTCAATAAGGGTCATCAAAATAATCATTTTACAAATCCATTAAAACTTATTTTGAAACGAGTTAGATTTAAATTCTTATGGAGATGACGAAGGAAAAGGTAAAAATATTACAAAGATAGTATCCCATTTTGGTAATTCTAGCTTAAACAAATTAGTGCTTAACGATATTAATATTAACATTTAAATGGGATCACAATGCATAAAAATGAAATAATCCCTTATTTTTAATCCCTCGGGTTAGTTATGTGCTGCTATTCCTTTGATGCGAATATTATCTTAAATAATCTCTAATAGCAGGTGATGCTAGATCACCGTCATAAACATCACTTACTGAAAGCTTAGATTCTCACTCCCAAGGTTCCCATGCATACTGATAATAGGAGTAGTATGTGCCAAGTAAAGTAAACAAGTCAAGTCAACTCAAAAGTCAAGTGAATAAACCTTCCCCTTCTCTTCATGCATCTGGTTGGCCTTCGGCTCTTATAATATTTTTCCATGTTCACTAATAAATCGACTAATTAAACTCATGTTTTTATAATCAATTTGATCCCCGATTCAATTAGGAAAAAACGCCTATGAAAAGATCGCTTGGATTTGCGAAAAGGTTGCTTGGATTTATCCATGGTTTATTCCTTATCTCTAAATTTCTATTTCTTTATTCATTTCAGATTTGACCAAAATGCGTTTTCTTTTTTTATTTGTATATTATATTTATATACATATATATGTTAAGTCCTTCTTTTTCCTATTCCTTTGAAAAAAATCAAATATCATTTTATATTAACATTTGTCATGTATAAAAGTTTTTAAAATAAGCAAATATGTTGTTAGATGATCTTGTTATCACCCGCATAGAATACGTAAAAGATATCAAATGAGTTTTGATATTTTTATTTATTCAAACCTTCAAATCAAACTAAATCATCAAAATTATTTACTGGATTTGTTTGTATTGTGTTTACAAAGAAAAATAGTTCTCTTAAAAGGAAACACAACGCACAAAATCAGATTTGATATTTATAAATGCTACTACTACTAGTTTAAATATATAAAACTATAAATGGATATCGTATTGTATATGTCAAAAAATGCTAACGAAAACATGTGGAGACAATTGTAATGAAGTATATATTGAATTAAGCAACTCAATTATGGATACAAACAATTTAGGGAAACGATATTAACCAAAGCTAATCTTTGAACAAATATGGGAAAAAACACATAAGTTGGAATTAATTAATTAAAATTACCGTTGATTTTTACCCAGGGAAGTGCAAGTAGAAATTTTGTCCGATCCTTCTTTCCATTTCAGCAGTTTAATTGTTTCAATAAAAAATAACATTTTACATTAATTTGAGTAAAAATAAACATTAACTATGAAATTAATACCCAAACCTGGAAGAACGAGTGGGGCTTAGGCTGCTTCTGATCTAAAACCAAAAGCTTTGTTTGATATTTAGGCGTCATATTTCATTGGAGATAATTGGGAATGTGGAGAAGATAGGGTTTTGTAATGTCCACTCGAAACCCAAAGATGAACGGCGATACAGTCATAATCAGAATTATCTTTCGACGATGAAAGCGAGTTTAGTATAATATGAACACGCATATAAGTAAACAGAGCAAAGTAACCTTATTAACTACATAGCAGATTCTTTTAAATTTTCATTACAATTACTTCGGTCAAAATTTCTAAGTCACACGCCCATGCAGATGTCACGTACAATAAAAAATAATACCATAAAGAGCTGGGTCCACATATAAAGATGCAGTCCACACTCCATTATACAATGAAAACATAATCATTATTAGCTAAAGAGTCTCATGCTCCGTTTTAGTCCTCGTACTATGACCATTATTCCAAATTTGCTTAAACCTAGAAACTCAGCCTAATTAAATGAGTACATGTGAGTTTATGAGGAAAAATAAAAATAAAAACACAAATCAGACACAAATTCTGATGAGAATAATAACGTCCCCAAAAACAAACATACAGTGAGGCCAACATGCAGTGCACATGTTAGGTTTCCCCCCCACTATTCAATCAATCATGTGTGAAACACTTTAAACTTCTAAGGCAAATTACTTCTTATTTACAACTTCAATTAAATATTTCATTAAGTAGATTTTCTTTATCACTGCACACCAATTTAGATTGTTGTGAACAAAGTATACAATCCTGCGCTCCCTACATCGACCCCACCCGAGTCCGAATTTAGATTGTTTTCCTTATATTGACCCACTTGGTTTTCTTTATAAATTCTTCTTTGATCTATAAAGCATTCTTTTAAAGTATTTGACGCCGCGCCCCACGCAATTCTTATATGCCTTACTTTAGTATTGGGTACTGTGCTGTAGTGCAGAACTTCCACTTCTTTTACTGTAAAATAGCTTCATGAACTGTTATTTGATTATTATATTTTTTCATTCCGCTGTGAGATTCTGTGTTTGTTTTTATTTCTTCCTCTTCTTTTTCTTACTTACCATATAATAATCCTCTCATTTAAATGGTTTGAGTCTGACATATGTGGTTTATTATCGATTTAAACCATCCAAAAAGGCAGGTCGTTATAATTAAGGTCTTAAATAAATATTGAGTTAATAAAAGCATGTTTATAACATAAACATAAGCCAAATCAACTCAAACAATCTTCAAATCACTTCATATTTTTTTTATGTGTGTGTGTATATATATATATATCAATAAACAAAAATATGAAGATTAACACACTCCAAAGCTCTCTTTAAATCATCTCGCTCTCCTTTCTTTCCTTAAATTTCAAGCTCTAGTTACTAAACCCACTCCAAATCTCTCTTTAAATCATAGATGAGGCTCCTAGTCACAACTTCATGTTAATCCCTTAATGGCTTTTGTAGAGAATAGTAGGAGAGTAATTATGTTGAATTTTATTTGAATTTAGGAAATTTATTTGAGGAGTTTAGGGCATGGAAGATTAAGGAGAGATTAAGGGAATTATGAAAGTAATTAGAGAACATGAAGAATAAGTGTCGTTGAATGAAATGGAAAGAAGAGAGTTAGCTACATATAAGCTAACTTATGGGCAAACTAGTGGGCTTGACCTAATTTCATTTCATCCAAACAAAAACATTATTCACCATAAAAGCTTTTGGACTCCAAACATAGTCATCATTTACTCGCATTGAAAAAGAGAACTCAACCACGAGTGTTTCAAGTCACAATTCACTAATATATAAAAGTGGAGTACAAGGGGCATTCCATTAATTAACGACTTAATATTTGAATTAATAATTTAAATATTCGATCGTTACAATTGTTACAACTGGTGACTATTCCTTGCGAAAGTTTGAAATCATTGAAAAAAATGGAGCGATGATCACACCACCACAAGTCATTGATGCTGGTACTGAATATTAGAAAGATATTTGGGTTCTTTAAGACACCAACCCTTCTTACGATCTCGTGCTTGAGTAGGTGTGTGTGGAAGATCACGGATGAGATTAAAGTACGTTTGACAACTCCATGTTCTTCTTTCATTTCCCTTCTCTGGAAGAGAGATCGTGTATCCTCAAATCTGCCCCTATTTGCATTAAAGAAAAACTTTTTATCATTGCTTTATGGAGTCCATTTATTGATTAGCTAAGGAGCAGGTTCTTTCTACTCCAATTTGGGTGTATTTTTTCAAATATTCCATTAGTTCTTCACCCTATCACAGGTTTAAATTGGATAGCAAATCTAGTTGGTGACTTGAGATGTTTGATGCAAATACCGAGGCTAGGCTTAGGCTTGTATATGCTAAGGCTTTAATTGAAATCTCTCTTGATAGGCCTCTTCCCTCCGAGTTGTGGGTTATGGTGGCTCCGAATCAAGTGGCTATTGTTAATGTGAGTTATAATTGAAAACCTGATATATGCACTACTTGCTGCTCCTTCGGACACAATGCTTCCTTTTTGTAAGCATGACCCTTCCTTATCTCCTTCAGCATTTGACCAATCCCCATTACCTAATCCGCCCAAAATTCCCCTACCTTGCCATTCTGTTGGGCAATGGGCTCCCAAACCTATTCTGGACCCCTTGAAATTCTTCTTCCCGTTGAATCCCCCGTCCATACGTCGATCCTTATTTCCTTCGACAACTCCATGTTCTTCTTTCATTTCCCTTCTCTGGAAGAAAGATTGTGTATCCTCAAATCTGCCCCTATTTGCATTAAAGAATTTTTTTTTATCATTGCTTCACGGAGTCCATTTATTGATTAGCTAAGGAGCAGGTTCTTTCTACTCCAATTTGGGCGTATGTTTTCAAATATTCCATCAGTTCTTCACTCTATCACTGGTTTAAATTGGATAGCAAATCTAGTTGGCGACTTGAGATGTTTGATGCAAATACCGAGGCTAGGCATAGGCTTGTATATGCTAAGGCTTTAATTGAAATCTCTCTAGATAGGCCTCTTCCCTCCGAGTTGTGGGTTATGGTGGCTCCGAATCAAGTGGCGATTGTTAATGTGAGTTATAATTGAAAACCTGATATATGCACTACTTGCTGCTCCTTCGGACACAATGCTTCCTTTTTGTAAGCCTGACCCTTCCTTATCTCCTTCAGCATCTGACCAATCCCCATTACCTAATCCGCCCAAAATTCTCGTACCTTGCCATTCTGTTGGGCAATGGGCTCCCAAACCTATTCCAGACCCCTTGAAATTTTTCTTCCCGTTGAATCATCCGTCCATACGTCGATCCTTATTTCCTTCGACACAATTCCACTTGCGTAGAAAGATCCCAAACTGATTGTTCCTCTTGACACTTTGGTGAAAGATTATCCTATTTTATCCTAGCTTTATATCTCTTGGATCACCGTCAAGCAGGTTTGATAATACATTGCATTTGAGATGTATTACAGCCCACAAGACATTATTATTTTCAATGGGTCTTGAATCAGATTGTGAGGATCGTTGCTTATATTACATTGCAACGGGTGATGCCCTTACTCTGATAACTAAAGGAGAGATTGGATAGAGAAACAAGCTCTTATTTGAAGATATCTATTGAGACAGAAGCTTCATCTACTTTAATGAGTGTATATATTACATTCCTGACATGACTCGGCATCTTTCTAGATTCATAAATATTGTTGGACTCAATCAGATTAAGGTGGATAGTGACATGTTCGCTGTCGAGAAATACACTTGTATTTTCTACTAGTTGGAACAACTCTACCTTTGTGCTTCAATTTATTGATGTGCTAATAAAAGTCGACGGACCACAGATGGTTTGGTAACAGAAGGTTTCACACCACACACCACATACCCAAACGTATATTTGCTACTTCAATGAATCAATATTTAACACCAAATAAAAATACACTATAATAGAAATATTTAGGGCCGGCTCCAAAATCATCCAGTCCGAATCCAACAATGTACCACTTAACCCTTCCTTCCTTTATATATACCTCTTAGCATTTCGTCTTCCATCATCCTCTCGGGTTCGGTGTCGGCTTTACGAGCACGTCATTTTCTTGTCTCGTTTTGTTTCATTGTTTTGTTTTACCTTTATCAATTATTTACGTCTAAATTTTCAGACTAGTACTGCAATTGTTTGCTGCGGGATTTAAAATATGGTGCAAGGGATCCATCATGTGGCTTTAAGCTTATGATTTTAGCTCCGTTTTTTCTGTAGTTCATAGATTTTTTTCGATGACAAGGTATGCAAATTTTATTATTTCAATTAGTTTGGTTAATGTTTTTATCATTTTTATATTTTTAGGCGCGATTTGTATGATGAAGAAAATCGTTCGGATTCCCATTGATTTATGTCAAATAAAAATGAGATTTTAACCAGCTACTTCTGACTAATTGCGCCTATTAAGTAAATTGAAATTTAACGACCTTCGGCAACTGATCTGTTTTGTTTGATTTGGATCTGTCAGCTACTTCATGCTGATGTTTGAAATAAAGTTATTTTTGTTTGCCAGTGATGTTACAAAATATTTTCCACTCCTGATAGGGATTTTCCGGTTTGATGAATTTTCATCACCGAGATCTCTGAGGTGATTCATATTTTCAGTATTTGTTACATGTTCAATGCAAAACGAAAAATCATTTAAAACTGTTGTAATGCAAGATGATGAGATGGTATGCGTCTGAATCAAATGTTGATAAATTGTCATATCGGCCTTCAATCTGATTGCTTTTAAATCGTATACAATGCGTTATTTTTCAGATGAATTGTATTATGTTTTTCATTTGTAACATTGGTATTGAAATGTATATCGAGACATGTTTTTGTTTTAACTGGAATTAATGTATTGAGTTCACAATCAATAGATATAGGCTCCAAAATAAAGAGTCAACAGCAATTGCCAATCTGCAATGGCAACTTACTGCCGCATGGAGCAAATAGTAAACTTATGCCAGAGGAAGAATGCTTTGGATTTTTCTTGTAATCCTCCGCCACAATATCTGGCCACATTTTAGTATTTTCTGTTATTTATTTATTTTCTCTTGGAAAGGAGAAGCTAAAGCAGTTATTTTGTTGGTTGATGGTTTAGAATTTTTTGTATGATGTCTACTGATTTTAACTGTTATGCGATTACTAGCTTCGTACACTTTTCTACACCGAGTCTTCTAATTTGATCAGCCTTTTTAGTTTCATATATGACAACGATTCTCAATGAGGAGTCTGCTGCCAGTGCTTGAACATACTGTAAATTTCTGTTTTACTTGATAGTTAAAGAGCTTTTATCTTCAACTGTGCGATTCCTATGGTGCGTGACTGAAATTCATCAGTAATCATCTATGTAGCTTATTTCTGTAAAATGCATATGAAATACTAATCCCTTTAAAAAAAAAAATTTAATGATGGAATTGGAACGATATTATGATTTTAAGTGCTGTACTGGTAGTCATTGTGCCTGTCTTGCTGAAATTGAACTGTAAAGCTTGCATTTGTACTAATGTTAATTTACTACTTATTAACTAATGTTAAAATAAAACATGTAAACTTGACTGGTAATTTTGGACATTTGTACGCATCCATTATGTATGAAGGTGTAAGAATATAAATTTTGAGGCTGATTACCATCGAAATTTCCTTTTTACCACGCTTGGCCTCTTCTACGTCCCCTTAAGCTCAATCTGTTGCCTCACCCTTATGAGGATTGATATTTATTTTGCGAGGTTGGTGATTATAATTTATTTGGTGTGGCCTGTGATATTTAAAGGCATCTTCACAAAAAAGTGGATTTTAAGTGCGGAAATAAAAGAAGAGGTGGAAGAATATCACGTCAAAATACCGTTCGGTTTGGAGGGGAAGAATCAATTCACTAAACGGTTTTAAGAAAATTTATAATTTTCATAGAATAGCCGAGTGTATTTCACATTATAATGAAATCTACCTCTCTTGCTAGTGTTTAAATTTGTTTAATGAGCACATTCATTATATTGGTTTGTTTTCATTCCATTGAAAGACGCATCATTAACAAAAAAGAAAGGAATAAAAAAGAGAAGATAGATAAGAAAGAAAGGAAAGCATCAGAATTTCAACAGCGGAATCAACAACGGAATGGATAAATTATATTAATTGAATAAATTATATTAATCATATAAGTGTTACGTAATATACATCAATCAGAGTTACATAGATTATACGTTACATACTAGATAGTTATAAACATCTGTTTAGTTACTAAAATTCAAACTACAACTTAAACAAACGACTTAGAGAATATACAGCGGAACACTATATCTACACACACACACAAACGTTGAAGCCTCTTGCTTCATTGCTTTTTTAGAATTCGTCAAAGCTATTTTGAATTCTTTGGCTATTCGTAAAAGTTTAAGTATCCCAGAGTTTAAGAAAAACAGAAATAAACTCTGGGTCAAAGTTCGGTGTGAATAACAGGTTAAAATTGCTTAACTTTGAAAAACTTTTGAAAACAAAAGGTATCATGTAAGACTCTTTACACATAAACATGAGTTAGTTTTTATCTTACGTTAGCTAAAACATTTAGGAAATCCAGTGGTATTATAATAGGTTTTAGGTTTTTACGTAAAATACAGAAATAGCTAGAATGATTACATCTCACGTTCCAACATAGTTGGGAACAACTAAAACGTACGGCATTTATTGGAGTTTGGATTACATACAATGGCAAGGCTATTGTGGTATCGTCCGTCATAGTACGGAGTCTAGATCACCGTACCGAGCATTACTTTTAATTTTCTACAACACAAGGCTGGAACCATCTCTTACCGGATAGCCTCGAACAAGGCAACCCCGCAGTTGGTGCGTATATCCAATTGCCCACTAAGCCGACTAAAAAGGGACTTCTAGACGGGAAAATCTTGTTCTACTTGAACGTGATCCATTTAGCCTTACTGCACCTCCATTGTTTTAGCCTTTTCGGGTTGAAGAGGCTTGAGGCTACGATTACCTTTAGAGAACATCTTTTATAATGCTCATCGTTCATCTGACGATGTTCTGAAAGCATTCAATGCATACAAGTTCGTTCTGGGTTCGAACGAAACCAAATTCATTATTTCGTTATACTTATTTTGCAATCATTCTCAGGGTTAACGACAATAATCCTTCCACTCTGAATCTTCATCTTCACTTGAGATACACGACCTATCGTAAATTTGGATCGATGTGGTTTTCAAATATCCAAATCTGGAAATCCGATCTTGGTCTCATCAAAATCCAAAACGCTATCTTTTAGGTCCAAGTTATTTTAAAGTTAAAACAATTCAATTCCATCCATTATCTATATTCACACAAATAGATAATTCACAATATCACAATAGATAGATAATTCAAATTATCATCACAAATAGATACTTCATATTATCATCATAATTTAATCAAAGCATCCATATCACAGATCAGTACATATGTCATGTCATATATATCAAATAATGCAAAGCATTCAACATCATTCAGCCATCCATAAACAATGATATATAACATCTCTAATTAATTTAAAATGAAATATATTAATTACTTCATCTTTAATTAATTTAAAATAAATTAAATTAATTACTTCATTCTATAAATTCTGCTTACTTAACAATTAATTACAAATTAATTAATTAATCACCGTCTAATTTCCATCTTAATTAGCCATCCTTGATTAATTACCTTCTAATTACATAAAGTAATTAGCCTTTAATTAATTTCACAAATTAAGTATCCTAAACCATTTATAATAATTAACCTTTAATTACTGTCATTAATTAATTAATTCTTAATTAATAATCTATAATCACTTATTATTGATTAATTAATCTTAATTAATCAAACCTTAATCATATCATTAATTATATTAATTAATGATCCTTAATTATTTCTTTAATTAATTATTAATCATATTTAATAATTAATGTTTAATTAATTATTCATTAATCAACCTTGATTAATCACATTAGTAATTAATTACGTTTAATTAATTACATCACTTAATTATCTTCGAATAAGTCTATTAATCAATTCTTAAATTAATTACACTAAGTATGATTATCCTTCATATTAATTACACAAAGTAATTAAACCAAAACTACTTCCATTCTCCAATTAATTACATCCAATAATTATCCATCTTAGTTACTTCACTAATTAATTACACTTCATTAGTTACATTAAGTAATTATACTTATTAAGTCATCAAGTGATTATCTTAATTAATTAAACTTAATTAATTAACTTAAACTAATCACATTAAACTTAATTAATTACAATGAGTAATTAATTCCTTAATTACTTTCATTAAGTAATTATACTTAAACAAATCCATAAATGATTGTCTTTAATTAATTAATCTAATTAATTAATTTAAATTAATCACATTAATTAATCATTACATAATCCTTAGTTAATGATCTTCATTAATTACTAACAATTCTTTAATTACTTCTATAAAGTAATTAAACTTACATTAATCATTATTAATTACAAGTTAATTAATCTTTAATAACCAATTAATCAATCTTCAATTATTTAGTTAATTAAGTGCTTAATTGTAACTTAATTAATCTTTAATTACTTGATTAATTAATTTCTAATCACTAGCTAAAAATCTAATCTTACCTAATTAATGATCCTTATTACAAATTAATTAATCCTTGATTAATTTACTTAAACCTTAACTAATTAATTTAAATCCTTAATTACTTAATTAGTTAATCCAAATCATTAATTAATTAAATTAATTAATTATTCTTTTAATTATCTTAATAATTTAATTTATTCCAAATCATTAAATCTTAATTAACTTTAAGATAAAAACATTTTTCTTATTATTGACTTAATTGTCATTAACAAAAACATTTGAAACATTTTACTTTTAAATTGATTTTAAAATTTGGAAGCAAGATTTAAACAAGTTTTAAATCAGTTTTAATTATGGATTCAAATCTAAATTTGTATCCTAATTTTGAAATAAAATGAAGTTTTATAAAATTTAAATGTTTTAACAACTTTAAAATGTTTAAAGTGTATTTAAAATGATTTGAATTTAAAAGGAAATTGGTTTAAACTCTTTTAAATTTCTTTTATAAAATATAAGTATTTTTTTAACATGTGATTTAAAAGGTTTTTAAATTGGTTTTAAATTGTGTTAAGTTAAATTTGTATTTATTTTGAATCTTAGTTTGAATTGAAAAAAGGAAGTATTTTCACTTTCATGCTCAAATTCTAAGTTTCATTTTCTATCGTTCGGTGTATTTTACGTTCTTGTGTCTGTGTGGGAGATGTCCTAAAAAGAGCCTATTGTTTTAGAGCATCTTCAACGTTGGTAGGATTTTTTCAAATCTGCACCCAAAAGCTTTCCCAACAGGGTGCAGAAATCTGGATAGTGTGGAAAGCGTGGGTTGGGGTTGGATTATCCGGATCATATGAGGCGTCTGTAAAACAGACGTCTTGGAACCAAGCGTCTGGTTTTCAGGGGTTTGTTTAACATGCGCTTGGTTTTCCCCTACCAACGATCATATTTCGTCCAATCCCTCTATTTCACTTACAGATACAACTCTCCTCGTCTTCTTTTCTACACAATTAATTTTCTTCAACAATTCTAATTTTTTACTCACTTATTGCAATTGAACATATATTTTGATTTCAACATGGATGCGGCAAGGTGTAGTTTTCAAGACTATGACTTACAAGATGTTACAGTTTCGATTGGTGAAGAGGTAACTAATGCAAGTTGGAGCGCTGCGGAAGACTACAATCTTTGCTACATTTACTGTGCACTCTCAGTCGATCCTATTCAAGGTGTTGATCAAAGTGGTGATACATTTTGGAGCGAAATTATTAATTGATACAATTGGTAAAACATCGATCGGAAAAAAACGTTATCTTCAGTAAAAGAATGTTACAATAACAATAATAATTAGCAACATAAACAACAGTAGGAAGAGTAACAACAAAATATAGTTTTACTGATTTTTAGAAAAGTTCCAAAGATGATCTATGAGATCATTTTGCTATCATCGATGCAGTTGAACATTACGGTAGGACATTTGGCTTTTTACATGAAACCCAAGTTCTAGTGCGCTTCCAATCACATCGTTGCGCTAAACAGGCGATGGTGTTGAAGAACTCTCGTAAAAATAATCTTCTTCCATGTCTCTTTCATGCTCTATAATCATATTATGTAAAATAACACATGTGTATATTATTTTAGTCATTTTAACTGATGACCAAAGTCTACATATATTACCGACTGGCAATCTAGATTGAGAATCCCAAATGCACTTTCAACGTCCTTCCCTTGGCCTTCTTGCATCGATGCAAACTTTGATTGTTTATTGTTTAGTGGGTTAGGAATTGCTTTGGCAATGATATTCCATTTAGAATATATACAATCGCTAAGATAATATCCATGATCGTACATGTTACCTCCTAAAATAAAGGTACAAGGAGTTGATCTACCGTTTGTTAAATCATTGAACAACGTAGATCGTTTGACTACGTTAAGATCATTGTTCGAACCCGGCATTTCAAAAATGCATGCCATATCCATAAATTCTACGACGCTACGGCTTCAAGAATAATAGTGGACCTACGAGACTTACCCTGATAAGCTTCAACATACGTCTTTGAACAATTCTTCCACTCCCAATGCACGCAGTCTATACTGCCTAACATTCCAGGCCAGCCTCTACGACCATGCATATTCAATAACATTGCTATATCCGTCTCGTTCGGTTTGCGTAAGTATTGATCATCGTAAGTGTCCACGATAGCTTGACAGAAATGCTTCAAATACTCTAATACCGTGCTTTCCGCCACTTTAAATTTCCATCAAGCGCGTCTGGCGGTCATGCATATGCAAGCATTCTTAGTGCAGCTGTCATTTTTTGAATTCCAGTCAATCCCATTGTATGAGATGCATTGGGTTTGAAGATAAAACATTTGTCATGCTGATTAATACATTGTAGGATTCTAAGAAACAGAGGTCGTCGCATGCGAAATCTTCTTCTAAATTCAACATCTGTGTAATTAGGATTTGGAACAAAGTAGTCTTACATCATTCTGTCATTGTGCCATTAATGCCTATGATTTTTATACCGACGACCAACAACTGATTCACCATGCTGCTCGCTCGATTGACCCACCTGTAGTGCAGCCATACTTATTAGATCCTTTTGGCGACGAAAATTATCTTCCATCATTTCATCAAATTTGTCGTCGCTATCATCGAAAAATGTATAATCTTCGGTAGCCATTTGTTATCTTTGAAATTTTATGAAATACGAATGAGCAATAATACTTTTAACATTTAACAAGCTTTTTATAGCTTAAGTCATATGCTGTCTTTCATAACAAAACAAACAATCACGACTAGTTGGCGAGTAACATTAATTGAATTCAACCACTATCTATAAATTAGATTCCATTTATGTCACATCTGCAGTGTCCCGTCCCATCTACACACTGTTGACTGTAGGTGCAGTGTCTCGTCCCATCTAAACACTGTAGCCACGTCCTCACAAGCCAACAAGGAGATTTGACTGGTGTAGTATCTTGTCCCGTCTAAATAATGTTGCATGTTGGTCCAGTGTCACATCCCCCTCCATACTATTAACTATTGATGCAGTGTCTCGTTAACTATAGCCATGTTCTTAATGACTTCATGACGTCACCAAACAACAGTACAAATATAAATTTCTACGGCAATAATACAGAAAGAAACAAGACAATGTTACTGAAACACCCAAACATTAATACAGTCAACGATAATACATTAGCAAACAAAAATATAGTCAACAATAATACACTCCACAATAATGCAACCAACAAAAATACTCCGACTAGGACTTAGAACTGACACTAAGAAACTACTGGTTATGGTCAAATTATAGGTTTTGCAAGACATTTCAGAGACGTCTTATTTCTTGTTCCAGCTCGTTGGCATATGTTATGGCCCTTAGGCACAGCCGTTCATCAACCCATTCGACATAATTGCACCCTTCAGGCCAGAAGGGACACAACTGGATTCGACGATCAATATCTTCGCCATCAGCTCTAACCACAACTTCAATCTTATAACCACAGTGGCAACATACTGCATCAGAGTCAACCTCTTGCTCAACCGAAGGTAGCAAATTTGGTACTTGATCAAACTCATGTTCTTGTGGTTGTTGATGAACCAACTGTTTGTGTAGAGGTTGGACAACCGTACGTTATACAGCGATTGAACATCTTCTTGAAGTGTGAGTTGGTCAAGATTTGGAAATTCACGGGCAACGTCCTCGTAATGCTGGTCTTGGTAATTGATATTCTAATATTCATCGGTGTATTCGCTTTCCGTTGGAACGTAGCCGAAATCAGAGTCAATAGATGATGAACATGAAGGCATTGATATGAGGAATAGAAAAATGAGGGAGCGGAGAACTGAATTGTTTGTTAGAGAAGAAAAGCTCTTATGTATACATTGAAGCGTGTGAATGCTAACAATTATTTATGTTTAAATATGAGCATTGTATTTTGATTTGACAGTACATTTTAAAGTGAAATTACTCACAAACAAGACAATAATAAATATGCATACACAGAAACAATAATACACTCAACAATTATACACTCAACAATAATACACTCAAATTATGAATATCCAAATCGTTCTAGCCAATTTTGACGTATAATATAGGCCTCTTGTCCATCGAATGAGCTGTAATATTTAGGAAAGTAACGACCCTTAAATATAGAACGGGTTGATTAGAACAAATTTTCAAATATAACCTCATTGATAACCGTGCTGTACCGCGTACAGGCGTTGCAGAAGTTTCCATAAACAGTCCTCAACTATACCTTCATACATCTACTGGTACACTCAACATTGCTATTGTAAAGTTTAGCAATAGTGTCCCAAAACTGAGGTGCCATTATCTTCTCATCGTCGCACATCTGATCAGTCTGTATAAAAAAATTTACTAGTAGTTTCAATTATGTAGCCGAAAATATCATGTTAGACATTGATTGAATTTACCGAACTATTAAATGTTGTGACATTTGAATATAACACTTTATCTTAAATAAATAGGTGGTAATCCGCATCAAAAAAATGAAGCATGAGATTAACATCCACGTGTCAAACATCCATAAACTTCTTGACAAACAAACACAACTGTGTTTGTTACTTCAACATTTTTGCTTCATATACGCTTCATAATAAATAAGCATAAATTATAATCAACACAATGCCATACTCAACATAAAATATAATCGACACAATGCCATAACATATAGACAATCACATATAACAATAGCATCATCACGAACATAATATGCAACCAACTATCATAATGCATGAAAAATAATAACATAAACCGAAACATCTATATGCAGCACATTAGTCTATGTAATCGCTAATAATCTCCTCATCGTCTCCACTATCATCGTCATTGTCATCGTTGACGTCATCAAAGTCGTGAGGCTCAGGTCCGACATGGAGCTGCTCCCGAAGCTGCTGAACTTTGGTCTGTAATCCCTGTATCTACGCATCATACCGAGTCTGCTGCTGTTGGACCGCAGTCTGGTAACTCTGATACATCATCTGTGTATATTAGAGCGTCATACGCTCAAATGCAGCAATCATCCGTCTATCATAATCCATGTACTGAGAAAACTAATATGTGCATAAGAAAAATTATACATAGGTGGAGAATATAATAATAAGTAATTTGGAGAAAATTTAAAATTCGTACAAACTTGATGAGGCTGATACAATCCGGCGGATGATGCACCCA
The DNA here is from genome assembly GCA_030765085.1 of Allium cepa. NCBI lineage: Eukaryota > Viridiplantae > Streptophyta > Magnoliopsida > Asparagales > Amaryllidaceae > Allium > Allium cepa. The sequence continues at coordinate 587,370,325 of CM060940.1, forward strand.
TAATAGCATCATCTGTAGGATAATGCAAGAGATGCTCTACCACTTGACCATGTACATCATACGCTCTAAATGAATGAGGATGGGGGTCGAAAGTAGGAGGCTGCGTGTACTGAGAAAATGTAGGCTCAAAGGTGGCAGGTGGTAGTGGAACTTTACCAGAAGAGGTATGCAGACCAATATGATCGGAGTTCAACCCCGAATATAATCAGGCAACGCATAAGCACGTGGGGCTACTCAAGCCCAATATGAATCAAAATCTCTCGAAATTGTAAAATGCTCACCATCCACCCATCCCGCACCCCTTATCACAAGAATATAAGCTGGTCCAACCCTAATATCACCATATATATCTTTCCATGGTAGCAGATCTGGTTGAATGTGAACTATACTGTACAATTGTAGCCAACACCGCTCCCCTAAATACCATATGAATGGACATGTAGGAACCTGAAAGCAAATCCTATGCCGCGACATGGAAAACTGAAAAGCGAGTGGATGATCATGACCGGGCTCTAGGAACTGTAAGTATTGATCCCATGGACGAACGATAATGTTACCGCGCTGCCTCATATCCATCTGTTGTTTAGCCTCCATCAGCTTATTGTGCACCCCTTGTGCAACACGGGACAAATGCATAGGACCCCAACAACGTAATATAGGAAAGCAAATATAAGGTGTGGCGTTCGCCTCTACAATAAGTTGGAGGGTGCATATTGTCGTATACTCGTAGTACCAAAATGGTAGAGTGTACCAAAATCCATACATCTGTCTAGACTGCCGAAGTGCATAAGTATCCAATGCTACGTACAAATAACCAATAATAGCAGTACCGTAATCATATATATGCAGTCCATCCACATCTACTAATCCAGCCAAAAACCAAGCCTAATAGTACCCTTATTGTTACTAAAAAATGTAGATCCAAAAAGGTAAAATATGAAGGCAAGGATAACCGAAGTGTGCATATCCTCAATGGCCATGTACTTTACTATATATCGCTGCTGATAAGGGAGAGTAACAGCTCCTCCTCTAACCTACTCATCGGCCAAAGCCGGTAAATAAGATGAATATGACTCGAACTCCTTAAATGAACTATCAAATGGAACATGAAGACAATCCGGTTGACCAACCTCTATGCCAGTGAGCATATAAAAATTGAGATGAGTCAGTCCTAGCTCAAAATCAGGGAAATGAAATGTGTGATTAGTAGGCTACCATCTCTCAGTGAGGGCCTCTACCAGGCAGCGATCTACGTGTGCAAATCTAGGTAAATTTAGAAATTCACCAAAAGGTGACGCATGTAGCCTATCCAAAATCGGCTGTGATAACTGATCAAAATACTCATACATACACCTATATCAACTGCTTCGCATCGCTACGCGACAAACCAAAATATATGATTATTTAATGTTAAAATAAACAAACAATTATCATACGCATACAGTTACACGATTGTTCATCAAGCATAAAGAAATAAAAGTATACCTGTGGCGTCGCTATAGCAGCAGTAAGTCGATGCGAAATAGTAGATGGCAAGTCGTGCAAGGATTGAAGATCGTTTGGAGTCACGGTAGCATAAGGAGGGACATGAGCAGGTTCGATATTGGCATTTGTCGCATATCGAACGATCCATCTACCAATTTTGACCGGACGGGACGGCATTTCGACGCAAAGTAAAATAAAAAATTAAATAAAAAGAGGGTGAAAAAGGAGGAAATGAAGGGGAAGGGGGAAGGGTTTGCGTCTGATATAGGCGCGGGCATCAGGCGCCTGTTAAACAGACGTACGATTTCAAAAGAAAGTGGGCGCCTTTTCAACAGACGCTTGGGCATCAAGCGCCTGTTCAACATGCGCCTGGCCTCATTTCTATTGGAGAAATGAGGCCTTCAACATTTCGAAATGTGGAAAATCCAATTTTCGCACTCCGAACTATTGGAGATGCTCTTAGTAGGATATTCTTTCAGTGGAAGAAGAGGGGGAATTAGACAGAGGCTAGAAGTTGATGAGTCTTTAAAGTGTTTATAAAGATGGAAATAAAGATTTTGATTAAATATGGATGTATAAGAAATGAAAATAACTTATTAGTCCAAATATCAATGTCATGGATCCTTTTGAACGTTGTTCGACAATCCAAATGTTCCAAATGGTAAGGTTATCCACTGTTTATTTACTTTATTTTTAAGTATTATCGTACTTGAAATTATTCAAGAGTGCACATGTTATATCCATCAATATACTTTCCATCGATATACTTTCTAGTGTCACTTAAAAAATATACAAAATGATTACAAGATAATCATTTCAAACATCTATCACTGTTATTAATGTATCATTGTTATTAATGCAGAAGCTTTAAATTTCTGCACACTTGTAGTGATTCTCACTTCGTATGAATTTGTAAACTTCAGCAATTTTCTTTTTATGTCGTTTTTTTCATTTTTTCATTTCAAATGAAATTCTCCACGAATCTATGTGTTAAGGTTAAAAAGTTAAGAAATCAACTGCAGGTTTTTTATCAAATTTCATATTCTTACGATTCTACGTTGATGAAATTCGAGTTCACGGTTATGGCTTAATATTATATCTTTTGATATAAATCTTTATGAAGAAAAAAAATGAATACTTACTTTATTTGAAAGAAGAAAGAAAAAATCGTGAGAAGTATTTTATACAATACATAAAATTTTCTTCAAGGATAATTTTTCGGGCTTTTGTTAGATGTAGGACAGTCCGCTAATAATTTTTTCTAAAGGATAAATTATTGTATTTTTCTTCCAGTCCACTTTCGTGCTCTGCTTCTTCTTTCTTTCAATCAATTTTTTTTATCATTATCCAATATCTTTCTCGCAATCAAAATATTGTTCAACCTCGTAGGGTCATCGATCAAATTTTTCTCACGCGTGCTTATCGATCTCGTTCTTTTCATATTTCTACTGTGATCTCGTTTTTCTTCAAATTATATTGATTAGGTATGCTTATATTATTATATAAATTTGTGATAGTCTCAAAAAATATTATATTTTAGGTTCGTTTCTGGGTATCATTTTTATTTTTGATCAGTATCATTTTTTTTTATCGGTAACTATGTATCAGTTTTGTGTACGGTAGGTATCAGTTTTGTGAAATGAAATAACTAATGTTCTACATTGAACATATTTTAACTAATGTTTGTTTAAATATTTTTTTGGCAGTGGTGATAACATTCTTCTTTGTCTGTTTGTGTTGAAAAATAACACTTTTAGCACGCATTGTCTATCGATTTCTCTTTGTATGATTTGAAAAATGAAATATGTCGATGTTGGTCGCAATTAACTCCTTTTATTTAGATTTCTTATGTACTTGAGGATAAAGTTATTATGGTTGATACTGATTCTGATATTTAGAGTATAATTTGCTTTCAGTTATATAAGAAATGTTCTTTCTTTAGTTTTACTGTTAAGGTTAAGGGTTCTGAATTGGAATATGTTGATGGTGCTTCTATTTCAAGTTCATTTAATGTTCGTGCTTCTTCATCTTCTACTGCATCCGCCTGTTCAAATGTTGTTAATGGTAAAAATTATTTAAAAGATATGTAGAGGAGAGGGTCGACATTATGCATTTCTGATTTTTTTGGTTTTTGTTTTGGAGGAGCTGAACATTTTAGAGAATTTTTGATGATATATCAAATTCAAATGCGGTATGAGTTAGTTTTTTTAAAGAATTGTTCTACAAAAGTTACTGTAATTTGCTCTTCATATAAGGATGGTTGTCTTTTCAAAGTCCATGGTTCTTGTGATTCTGGAGAATTGAAGAATTTTTTTGTGAGAAATATGGTTACTGATCATTTTTGTGGGGTTGTTCTTAGAAATATGAATAATCCACATATATCTAGGTCGTTTGTTAAATCTTTGATTATTGACGTGATCCGTGATTGTCCTAATAAAAAGCCCAAAGATATTATAATTGATTTTGGAAGAGAATACAATTTTCAGTTTTCTTACAGTTATGCTTACCATGGGAAACAACTTGCATTAATGGAATTGCATGGTAATGATGCTTTGTGTTATAATAATTTGAGTTGGTATTAGGAAGTAGTGAAGAAGTCTAATCCAGGTAGTTATGTTGGTATGGATGTTGGTCCTTATAGTAATGAATTTGGGAGGGTGGTTATTGCTTTTGGCGCTTGTTTACTTGATTCAAGTATTGTCGTCCTATGATATTCTTAGATGCTACTCACTTGAAAGGACGTCCTGGTGTGTTGATGAGTATCACTGCCAAGTGTTGTCGTCCTATGATATCGTACTTTGATTTTTATGTCAGATCGCCACCAAGGTTTGCTTTCAGGTGTTCGTGATGATTTTCCTTCAGCTTATTACAACTATTTCTATTTCATATGGAACAAAATCTTTTTTCGGTGGTAAAAGCCAAAAAACAAATGTGGCTATTGTTGATCTATTCAGAATGTGTTCTAGAGCTTCTAATCTATATGAATTTGGAGGAGTACATTCAAAGTTCTGTTAAATTAGTGGTGTTGCTGGTGTGAATTTTTTAAAGGATAAGTCATTTGATAAGTGGGTGGATTTAATTTTTCTAGAGAAACATTATGGTGAATATAGTTCGAATGTTCCAGAAAGTTTTAGTAGTTGGATTTTAGATGAACGGACATTATCTATTACTTCGTGTTTAGATGGTATTCGTGTCAAGATTATGGAACAAACGGCTAGAAGAAGAGAAGAGTGTCGTTTGTGGAGAACAAGTATTTGCCCTTCTATTGAGTTACGTTTAAGTGAATTGACTGAAGATATATTTGGATGAGATGTATATAAATCTTCTGATTTGGCTTTTGAAGTGAAATCTCTAAACTTTACTGTGTTAATTTGAAGGAACAGGTTTGTAGTTGCAACAAATGGAAAATTACGGAATTTCCTTATACTCATGCTATAAAGTGTATGAACAAGTCTAAATTGTCTGTATATGAATTTATCGAGAATTATTTCACTGTTGATGCTTATCGATGTTCTTATGCTAGTGCTACAAGTCCTATTTCAAATTATGATATGCTTATCGTTGATGGTAGCATTCAAGATGTTATCAAGCCACCAAAGGAGAAACGTGGCGCTGGTAGACCATCAGTCAAGCGCAAAGGAGGATTTTCATATTTTGGAAACAGGCAAAACAGATATGGCGAGTGCAAGCAGTTTGATCATAATAAACTACTTGTATTTAGTATTTTAATAAATAAAATAAAGTTTTTAAATCAGAAATTCAATTAAAGTAATTAAAATATACAATTAAAATAATCACAAAATACAGGGTTGTTTCACTCTTCCCCACTCAAAACTTTTCGTCCCCGAAAAGGAGCGAGCAAGGAAAAATAAGGAAAAGCAAGATAGAAAAAACAAATAGTACCTGAAAAAAAATTCCATATTCGAAGCACGAATGCTCTTCTCCGTCTCTCAGGTACAATCTCGATCATCAGTACTCCACAGTACTTTGACCAGACTAACAAATTTCCTTCTTAGCTGCTTCGTATTTCTGTCGACAATACGAAGTGGCTTCCTCTCGATGGTTAGATTAGGCTCAATATCCAAACTATCAAGAGCAGAAGGCTGAACAAAAAGAGATGGGTCATGAAGATACCAGCGAAGATGTAAGATGTGGAATACATCATGCACTCCAAAAAGCTTCTCGGGCAAATCCAAACGATAAGCCAAAGGACCAACTCTTTCCATAATGCAAAAAGGACCTCGAAGAGGAAGAAGGTAGAGATAGCTAGAAAGGAAAGTAGATTGAAAGACATGGATGAACCATATTTGTAAAACTATATAAATTTCAATTTAATTTTTTTATAACATTTTAAACATTTTATAATATGATGAATAGTCATTTGATTCAAATTTGTAAGTTCGAAGTAAACAATATTTAAAACATTTTAAATTATTTAGAAAAGAAAAATAAATGATCAAAATATTCTTTATATAATGCTTTATCAAAATACTTTTTATAACTCGATGTCTTAACAAGTTTACTCTCGTTTCTGCAGACTCTGGCCGTGCGTTGATCAGGCGCAAAGCTAGATTTCTCCAGGTACTTAGTAGACTTGTTTCAATACCCAGTGAAAATACTGGAAAAATTTTAAAAACAGATATGGAAAGTACAATCCAAACAAATCAACCAAACCAAAACATTTGTCTAACCATGGATCGCAGATACACAACTGTTACGCCTGGATCCCCCAGGAAACATCTGTACCTATAAGCTATCTCAGCCTGCGAATTATGCCATGATGACTAGTAGACCGCAGATACACAATGGTTACGCCTGTATCCCCCAGGAAACATCAGCACCCTTAAGCTATCTCAACCAGCGGATTTCGCTACTAAATACGACCTGCATAGATCACAGATATATAATGGTTACGCCTGGATCCCCAGGAAACATCCGTACCTTCAAGCCATCTCGGCCATGAGAATTACGCTATGTAGTCACGCTCGTAAGACCATGGAGATCGCCATGGAATATGATGGACACTCGAGTATCATATCCGAAAAACCCAAATCAGAGAGAATAATATTGATAGAATGAATCCACAATGTGGCCACAAAGCGGATATCAAGTAGAAGGCACTTTCCATATCTTTACTTCGAAAATATGTATCATATAGTACCTTTCAAATCACTTTCAAATATCATACTTATATAAAGCCCATTCATATATAAGATTTTATTTTCAAATCGAATACTTTTCAAAATCAATAGTATATCAAATCACACTTATACAGACTTCGATTATATAAGATTTCTCTTTCCAAATTGAGTACCTTTTCAAAACAATTGTTTACAAAATCATCTTCATAATTATACAAATCAATTTTATATAAGTTCGGTAACTCCCAAATTAAGTATTTAATAAAACAAGGTTCTCAATTTCAATTCCTTTCAATAACGTTTCAGTTTCAAAATCATATATGATTTCACCAAATCATTTTTTCCAAATTACATATATTCAGTTTCAAAGTTTCTCAAAACAATAGGTTTAGAAAATAATCATGGTTTCTAAATCGACAAAAGTCAAACAAATTCATTTCCAAAACCATCATATAAATACTGGGTTTTACTATATAATCTATTTTAAAAACCAAATATTTTTCTCAAAATCAATTATACCCAAAATGATTTCCAAATTTAATCCCATTAAAACCTTTAAACTATTTATTATTATTTATTTTTATTATTTGGAAGATCTTCTTTACTTTTGAAAATTATTATTATTATTATTATATATATATATATATAGTTTTATAAAGATGTTACTAAGTTAAAACATTTAAACTAAATTTTATTCAAAATATTTTGAAAACTAAATTTTTATTCAAAACTAAATTTTATATTAGTATAGTTCAAAATAGTTTTATTCATTAACTTAACAAAACAGTTTCTAACTTATTTAAATTATATTAAAACATACAAAACTAAACTTATATACTTTATCAAACTTACATACATAACTAAATTAAATTAACCTTGATTTGGAAGTGCTCGAACTTTAAAAATAGTCGAAGAAATCAAATTTTCCAAATCCAAGGGTTGGAAATCAGCAACAAATCAGTAAATCAATTCCAATAGATAAGGTTATACCAAAACAATTCTTAAACTCGTGGACTGAACACTGGCTTACTTTAAATCATTTCAAACATATATATACATATATCTTTTGAACATCAAACCATACTTCGAAATCTGAAATCAAAATTTCTTTCACAAAATCACTCGCATAGCAAAGCTACTAAAGTGGCCTCTCCCCCGATCGGAAACTTGAAAATCAATGTCGATGATGCGTGCACTCTTCACCGAAATTATTTTCCAACGATACAAGTGAGTTCTGGACTTCTATTTTCTTGAAACTTCTTTGAAATCTCTTTGAAATCATGGGAATTCATTCGAATACAATTGAAATATTTCTTATTCGAAAAATATCTTTAAATCCTATTATTATTATATATTTTCCAAAATCTTAAAATCGATTTCAAAGCACCGGAGTTCGATTCCTCGAAATTCAAATTCAAAACCCTTCAGTTATAAATCATTTTTATATAAATCAAGTTTCTTATAAATTTTCAAAATTCAAAATCCTTTCAAAGCTTCAGATATTCATTTAAAAAAAGTATATAATCCTTATCAAAAACATTTCACTTTTATATATAAAATGTGGTCATCCTTATCAAAATAATAATTTCGATGTATGCAAAATTTCAAAATACAACCAAACATAAATTTTCCAAGGGATGGTTCAAGGATGGATTTCAAAACAAACAGAGATCTAGATTTAGAGAAACTCTACTCAAATAGAATTCTGGTTCGAAGATAAGCTCGAACGAAGGTGAGATAATTCAATTACCAAATAGAAGTTGGACAAGCCTATATAAAATCACGGGCAACCTTAACCGGTCAACCGTGACTTCAGGAATATAATCAATGCGGAAATCTAAGGCAAATCGATATTCGATCGCCATAGATAGAATCCAGGAATATCAGAAGATAGATAGCATCATAAACCGAGGATATAGAAATCTCCGGTGAATTAATGCCATTTGTAAAGGAGTTTCACCCCTTTACAAATCATTTAAGGATTTTCAAAATTACCGATCTTTATAGAGGTCATTCAAAACGGAGTTATGGAATGCCCAAAAATCAAAAGGGTAAAATAGGGAAGACAAGACAGGATTTCAGAACAAGTGGGAGCATTCTAAAGTTCAAGGAATCCCAATCAATAAGAATCCTAACCAAGAGATTTCTAACATGGTGGATATAGAAGAAATGAAGTTTAGAAAATCTTGATTTCAAAGTAAGAACAAAAAATTTATACCAATATAATCTTTGAAAATCCTTTAAAAATCATTTGGAAATCATTTTATACTTCGAAAATACGTTCTCTCACAAAGAAATGATTTTGAGATTAATTACACTCATTCTAGAGTATTCCACCCTATCTCTAATGAGTTTTTGCTCTGTAGGCTATGGTTTGCCTAAAACCAAAGCTCTAATACCAACTGTAACAACCCGATATTTTCAGCCATTCGCATCCGCACATGTCGAATTTGAATTACTCAAAATACCGCATTGTAATAAGATATGGAGCAAATAAAGTCATTATAGAATCACAGGCACAGAAATATTAGAATAACTCGCAGTGGAAATAAAATACCACAGCAGTTCACGAAGCTACTGTAGCAAAATCTCAAAACAAAATACATAATATCAGTTTGAAAACATATACAATAGAAATCCCAAATATATAGAAGTTTATAAGTACAAGAGCTGAAATAGAACAACTGAAACTGAAAGATATAAATAACCAGACAAGCAGAATCTTCGGCGATTCCTAGCTCTAGAAAGGGAAATCCAAAGCTGTGAATACTCAGGCTGATCCGAGCGTAAAGTAAAACACAAAACACTCGAGTAAGGACATACATACTTATATAATGTAAACCAACTCAAGTGAACTGTACTAGTAATGCACAATAACTTAAAAGATGCTTGAGATCGCTCATCCTCTAAGGATCCGTTAAACCATAAATTAAATACATCCAAAAATCACAAGGCATACATGGAAGTGTACCCGTGGTTAACATTCCAAAAGATTTATAATTTCTAATTAAAATCATTCATTTAAACTATAAAAAAAAGTGGAGTCATTCTACCTTCAAATCAAATATTAAATTCCCAAAATTTGAGCCTTTTCAGAGTTCATTTATTCACTTAAATACATTAAAACGGTGAAATTTCAGCTTTCTACCGCACTTAGAAAATGCTGCGATAATTTATATTTGAAAACAATTCAATTCAACAAAGACAGCATTTAAAACTGCTGTAATAGTTCTTATATTCAAAAATGTCATTTCAGCCAACTGCAGCACTTACAAAGTGCTACTGTAGATCTTTTATTAATTTTAGGTTTTTATTTTTATTTTGCAAATACAGCACTTACCAAGTGCTATAGTAGCTCTTAGTTAATTTTAGCCTTTTAGTTCACTTGCATCAACTACAACACTTACAAAGTGCTGTCGTATCTTTTACAATAGATTTTAAGTTAACTTCAGAAACAATAGCATTTCTGAAGTGCTGTAAATTAAATTTTCAGATTTTCAATACAATATCAGCAATAATAAAATTCCAATTTAAACCAATGTAACTTATAAAATTTCATATTTTTCCACTTTAAAATGGTCATTTAAAATACCCTTAAATTTATGACTTTTATAAAGTAAAATTTGTACATAAAATCAAATTTTTAAACAATTCACTTATTAAATTCAAGCATACAAATTTTCCATTCTTTGCATTTTACAAATTAACTTAATAATTGAGTTTTAATTACCATCTCAAAATATAACTTAATTTCCATTTCATTTTCTTAACTTAACTTTTATTTAAACTAAATTCACATTTCCAAGTCAAGTTATATTTCAAATTACATTTTTAAGTATTCATTTATTTAACCATTTTAATTTATAGAAAAATTCGATAACACTTTATTAAGTCGTTTTAAATTCAAAATTTAAATCAAATTATCATATTTTATTTACTTAACTTAAACTCCATTTTTAAACAAAATCTCAAATTTCAAAATTTATTTATATTCCAAATTTCAACTTAACCATTCATTTATTTCACATTTTAACATGTAGAAAAACAAACCACTAGCACTTTATAAAAATCATTTTTAATTCAATTTAAATTAAAATATCATAAATTTACATTTTTAACTATACTTTAAAAATTCCAGAAAAATATATATAAAATAACCACGAGTCTGCATAATATTTTCTAACCTATGTCAAGTGATACGGATAATATATCATTTCAATCCGTAATTTACAAAGAATAATCCAGGTTCTATCATTTCAAACCCGCAATCCCAAGTTAAATAAAATAAATAAAAATCGTTCAGGCCTATCATTTCAGCCCATAACGATTTTTCCCTATTCTAAAGTCTGTTCGGGTATGTACCATTTCAACCCATAGTGATTCTATTCTACATTGAACTTGTAGTGTGATAAACAGATATAAATAAACAGTATAGCAACATATGGCAGTAATAGATGATATGACAGGTTTATAAACAGGGTTAACATCATATGATTCATATCACAGGCAGGTATAACATGATAATATATTCTATATATTCACATGTTGTCCATTCACGATTTATATAAGTATAAATGTCAAGTGTGAATTACTCCCCTTTTTACGCTGGAGATAGCAATTCAAACACACAGAACAAGTTCAGAAAGCACGATGTGGCACGACACAGCACGACAATGGATTCAAATGAGTGGAGAGAGCCAAGATATGATCTTGTAAACAACCACAAAACAAGACAATGCAACTATAAATATTTAACACAAAATACATTGAAATGAATTGAAATAAAAAGCAACAAAGGATAAAACCTTTCCTTTACCATTTAATTGCTTGGCTATAAGGGATCATATGCACATCTATGATGTGCTAGGCTCGGCTATGGCATCACAAAGGCATGGCAACATGGAGTAAGTGAATGGTAGAAGTTACAAAGTAAAGAAGATAAAGGGTTAAGGCAAAATAGGCGAAGGGTTTGGTCACTTTTAAGCTCGGCCATGACATCATAGGGCTCGGCCTTGGTCAGGTCAGGTCTGGACAGTGGCTGGAGCTGCGGCTAGAGGAGATGTCGGTGGTAGTGGCTAAGGGGTGTCCAAAGTGCATATGAAGGGGATAGTGGAAAAATATGGCTTGGTTAGGCAAATTTGGAGGAGTTTTGTGCAAATTTGAAGTGGCACAAGCATCATAAGGAGGCACGGCCTGGACTTGGTCAGAGGAGGAGGAGAAGGAGATGCTGTAGATGGTGGTGGTGTGGTCGGTGGTGAAGGTGGAGATGCTAGGCCGAGGAAAGCTTGCAAAGATCAAAGGCAAAATCATTGAAAACAAGGAGAAAAAGGTAAGAAAGTGAAGCCATTATCAAACTTTTCTTTTACCGTGAGTTGAAAATGAAAGTGAGATGTTTTCTCACGTGAAAACCAGAGAATAATGCACGGCAATGCCTAGAAAAATGTACGGTCAAATGAAAAATGAAAGGGAAAAAGCAAATGAAGAGAGAAGGTCAACTGAAAAGTCACTTGAATATGAAAAGCTTTTGTCTCTTTGTATTTCCATTTCCTTCAAATCAAAATAAAATAATAAACTGCAGTAAATAAAAATAAAATGCAAACAAAAATAATGTGAAAAATAAAATAAATAATTATTTTAAGGAAGAATATAAAATAAATAAGAAAATAGTTAATAAATTGAAACTAGACTTTAAAAATGAAAACAAATACAATTAACATTTGAAAATTATAAATACATTTTAAAAATAAAATTTACACATAACATGTCATATCAAACATATATACACAAATTAGAACAAACAAAAATATTATTTATATAAATTAAAATAAACAATTTCGTTAAATAAAACAATTTACACATAATATTGTAAAAAGCACGACTTTCACAATATAAATTGGATTTCAACGAAATGAAAAGCAATATTCGTGAAATTTAATTTATTTTCATAATAAAAGATAAAATTCAAAAATTCAAAATTCAAAAGTTAAAGTTTGACCATTTTGGCCAAAATTCAATTTTTTGGAAAATATTCCATTTATTCAGGTTTGAAATTATAATTCATACAAAAATCAAAATTTATATTTAAAATGCATAATTTATTCATTTTAATAAATAAAATAAAGTTTTAAAATCAGAAATTCAATTAATGTAATTAAAATATACAATTAAAATAATTACAAAATACAGGGTTGTTACACCAATGGCGGACTAAACCAAAATTCCAATTGCAATTACAAATAAAATCCAAAGCCAAAAATTCAAACTCCACAAATAATATCGATCTATGTATCGATTTGAAGCTCTCGAGGAGCGCAAGTCGATTATGTGATCCGTTACCTGATTTGAGTTGTTGCGTTGCCGGAATTGGCTTGTTTATTCTCGGTCGTGCAATCGATGGTTTTGATCTTAGCGGTGGATCGTCATCCTTACGATGATCGGGGGGCGGAAATAGGTAGAGGGCATCGAGGCACGCAGATCGGTGCGGCTACTTGGGGTCGGAGTCATGTTGACTGTCCGCGATTTGCGATTAATCGGCCGTGGTGGCGAACACCTGCGGTGAACTAGAGGCGCGCACGGTGGCTCAGGGGAGCTCGGCTCTGGGAGTGGAGATCAGTGGTGGTGCCAGATCATGATGAAGATGGTCATCGTTGCGGCAAAAATTAACGTGAGGGTGGCGACTCAGCTCGTTCGCATGCATTCGATCTGCGCTAGGGTTTCAACAGATTTTGGGGATGTGGCAGGCAAACGTGGTAAATTATAATATATTATTTAATTTAATTTGATTCAAACTGTAAATGTTCTAATCGTGATGACTTTCGCGTACGAGGTTTAATTCACGCGCAGTTTTCTCCGCTAGGTTCGTATTGAAATTCCGGACATTTTGGCACTATTTTGGACGAATTCTGAGACTGTTCAAATTTTGAGTTTAAATTGGATTTAAATTCAATTTAAATTCAAAAGGTGAGTGTTTTAACCCACTCACAACTTCTAAAATTTCTTATGTGTGTCGAATTATTTTTTGATGCGATTAAAAATTTATTTATGACTGTTTGGCATATTTTAATCATCATCTCAGAAATTGAATTTATTTAATTAAATTATAATTTAATTTATTATTCCATATAAACTGCCAGTAAAATCGTTATCTAATTTATTATTGCATATAAACTGGCAGTTAAATTATTATTTAATTTATTATTGCGTATAAACAGCCAGTTAAATTGTTATTTAATTTATTACTGCATATAAACTGCCAGTTAAATTGTTATTTAATTTATTATTGGATATAAACTGCCAGTAAATACGTGTTATTTATTATCTATTCTATGTTGATGTTATTGATTAAATTGGATGATGATTATGATAAATGTTTGATGATTGATATTGAATGAATGGATGTTGTATTTTATATTGTTATAAACTGCAAGTTGTTATGGATTTTATTTCATTCGGGATTGTGGTTTGAAATGATACAACCGTATTTATATTTTAAATTACGGATTGAAATGTAAATATCCGTATCACTTGACCATAGGATAGAAAATTATAAACAGGCACCGTGGTCTATATATAAAAATATTTTGAAGTGATTTCTATGGTTTTAGAAAGAAATATATGGGTTTATATAAATATTGATTTTTGATATATATAAATATTATTTTTTTATATATGGTTAAATTCTTAATTTAAGCTATGTATAATTTTATTCATTATATAATGAGAGTAATAATAAAGTTTGATTTTATTAAAATATAATATGGGTAAGTATTTATTTAAATTATATTTTAATATATATATATATATATATAGAGTTTATAATGATATTGATAAATTAAGGTTGAGAAGATGGATTTGAAATCGGTTTAAAATTGTTTTTAATTAAGAATGTTATTTAATTTAAGCAATCTGGAACTTATTGAATTTGAGATTTTAAAGGGCATGATTTTATAACTTGATGATGGTTTAAGGTGATTAACGAATATTTCAAGATTGAGTTTTATTTAAATAATATTGAATTTATTAAATAAATATTTCAAAACAAAATAATAGTAAATAGAATTAAGATATATATGAAATTATCAAATTTAGTTTGAAATTATGGAATATTTAAAGTCTTGAAATATATCTAAATTGAAATGTTTTATCGAAATTGAAGTGTTTCGAAGTTATGAATTTGAAAGTATTATGGTTTCAAAGTGTTTTGTTTCGGAGTGTTACAACTTTGAAATAACATGAATTTTGAAATGAATTTATTTGAAATTGCATTTAATTAATATTTGTCTTTAATTATGTATTGATTTGGAACTTTTTGAAATTAAAGATGTAAGAATCCGACTTTATAACAAGGTTTTGGTTTAAGATGATGTAAAGTGGGAATATTTCAAGTTTAAAGGAATTAAAGGAAATATTCAGTAATTTGGAGGTTTGGATTTATGTAAATGATATAATATCGATGGGGTTTTCAAATGAAAATGATATAGTATTGATATGGTTTGAAATGAAATGACATATTATTGATTTGGATTTTAAGGGAATAATATATTATTGATGTGGTTTTGAAATGGAAATGATATCATATTTTATTGGTTTTGAAATGGAAATGACATCGTATTTGGTTTTGAAATGGCAATGATATTTTGGTTTTGAAGTATAAATTATTTTGAAATGACTGCGGTGTTATAATAACGTTTGGTTGTTAAAGAGACCAGGATCGAAAGTTGTCATATTCTCTGCCAACTCCGAAAACCACTTTAACAACCGTGTACGCGGTGGAGATTCTAAAATGAAGTAGGCTGGCGGCGGCATTCCTTTGAGGTATATACGTGGACCAACTCCCATGAGTTGGAATAAGGTGGCTAAACCAGGAGCGATTCTCGAGCTAAGGAGGTAGCCCCTCTTATCGGACACACTCCTTCAATATTATATTCTGACTTTGGATTGTTTTGGTGGCCACTTTTGATTTTTGATTTTGGAGGTGTGGCTCGAGGTGGGCGGTAGTAGCTGCTACGCGTTATCACCAGACCGAATGCGTAATTGGTATATCTACCATAGCATTGCCTTGTGTGCCATGTCACCTACCCTATCGTGCCTTGTGTGAGTTTGGTTTTCTCCAGTAGCCCGTGTGGTATCCTCTGGTGGCTTCTCGATCAGGAGGGACCATGAAACTGGATGGACTACAGGGACTAATAAGTGTTAAGGTGGAAAATGTAAAGCCTTAATTCTATTTAAAAGTAAGTTTATTTTACTATAGATATTATTATAATAGCCAAATATTACTACGTAGTAAATAGTTTAACGGATCCTTAGGAGATGTGAATCCCGAGCATCTCTTAAGTTATTGCACTCACGTTTGACATTGCATAGGAGATGTCAAATCCCATAAACATCTCTAACGCCGTTCCACTCATATTTATTTCTGTTTATTTAACTCACATAAGATCTTTTAGTTCTGACTCAAGTGTTTTGTCCTTTCAATTCGCTCGGGTCAGCCTGAGCATTTCAGGATTTGAAGACTTTATTTTTGGAAGACGAAGACGAAAATTTTATTTCTATTATTTACTATATTATTCCACTACATTCATATTGTTCCGCTGCATTATTATTTATTATTCTCTGCTATGTGTAACTCTGATATGTGTTGTATAAGTATAATCAAATGTTTTGTAAAACAACTTCATGAACTGTTATTTGATTATTATATTTTGTCATTCCGCTGTGAGATTCTGTTTTGTTTTCTTCTTTCTTCCTTTTTCTTACTTACCCCATAACAATCCACCCTTCTATATGGATTGAGTTGGCACGTGTGTCTTCTTAAGCGTACAAAAAGCGGTCCGTTACATCTGGTATTAGAGATTTGGTTTAGCGATAAACCTTAGCTTTGTGGGGTCTGACTCTTTATCAATAGAGTAGTAATACCCTATGATGAGTAGCTGATCGTATATATATATATATATATATATATATATATATATATATATATATGAGAGAGCATATTTGTTAGTGTTATAAAAAGGTTTTGATATTGCGTTAATTTGTTTCGTTTTGTATTTATAAATTCTGGTTCGTGCATGGGACGCTATGACATCAATAGGGATTTCTAAACACTTAATAGGACAGACCGACACAATATTTATTTTGAATATAGGTAAATGAAATAATTTTTCCTATTATATTTTCTGTATACAAAGTAATTTTTTTATAAAGATTATATTTGGTTGTAAAATATTGGTTGTGAGGTAGTGAAATTTATAAATATTTGTTGAAAATAAGATTTAAAATAAAATGAATGAAAATGGGAAATTTTAGAACTTAAGTTCCTGGATTTTGAAAATTGCTTTCAAAGGATTTTGGAATATAATAATATCGTTTGTAAGTATTTTCTGATATATATATTTCAGTATAATTTGAAAGAATTGTTTTAAAGAAATTTGAAAAGAAATAAGTTCCGTACCCCCTCTCTGTCGCAAGAAAATAATTACGGTGATGAGTGCACGCATCATCGACATTCATTTTCGAGTTTCTAAGTGGGAAGGCCTCTGTAGTAGTTTTACTACAGATTTATTTTGATAAACAAATATAAATTTTAAATTGTTTAAATATAATTGGATATATGAATTGTGAGTATATGCATTTATCTATTATTTTTAAGATGATTTGAAATTTAACCCGGCATTTAGTTCTTAAGTTTCCATTAATTAATAGTTTCAATTGCCTTAGTGAAATGGAATTTAACTAATAATTGAAACCTCTAAATGAAATAATAAATTTAATGCTAAGTTATAAATGAAATTTCAAGAAAGTTGAAATTGTAACCTATAAAACAAAAGATGTGATTATTGAGCATTAAGTTAATTAAAAGAAATAAAATAAACTTGTGTGACTTTCAATTACATCCTTAAAAGCATATATATAACTTACCAAATATTAAAAGTTCTAATGCTTATAAGAAATGTAATAGGATATTATAGTAGTAAACTTGAAGTAATGAAAAATATTCACTGAAATTCCTTTATAAATAAGAATTTGGTGTTGTAGTTGCTATAAACTTATGTTATGATTGAAATATTACTATAATAAATTTTGATGGAAAGTAAGTATTATAAGAAAGTAATTAAAAACCTAAGTAGATGAATTGATATGCTAAGAAATTGAATTAAACATAAATACTACAAATAAATGAATGTAAATAAATGAAGTTATGCAATAATGAATGCAATGCAATAAAAAGAAAATTTATATGATATGAATAAATAAAAATGAATTTATGTAAGTACTAATAAGTGAAATAAACACTGAATCAATGGATGGAAATTGAAACTTTGCAAAAAATAAATGTAAATTAAAAGATAAATCATTGTATAAATGAAAAGGAAATCAAACGACGAATGTTATGAAATGAAATTAATCATAATGAACTTGATCTATTGCTTGAAGTTGTTGTTTGTTTTGGTTTATGAGTTATTTGGGTAAAAGATACTTTTAATTGCTTAGATGCATGAATAATCTATTGATTTTATCTAAGACTGTTGAGTAAGTGGAATACTTCATAGTTATTTGTCATTCTATGTGATTTATAGTGTCTTAACCCGAACAAATCAATTGTTTGTCTTGCTTGGATGGTTGATCTATATTTGATGTGTATGCTGTGGTTGCAGGTGATTGTTGTTGTTTGACATTGATTGTTTATTAGTAGTTGAAACAACTTTAAATATTTCATTTTATAACTATTAACTCTTTAAGATTATATAAGTGAAATGCAGGTTATGGAAGCAATTGCTACTGCTTTTGGTTTCATAATTAAGCGTTAATTTCCCGACAAATAGGTACGTTCTCGGATTACGGTTTTATAGCGTTCTTATTTTGTTTTCCCGTTGTTGAGATATATTATTTTGAGATATTGTGTTATATATTGTTATATTCGATATTATATTTGCTCCCGAGTCCTCCGTACAAAGGAGACTCTGCCGAAATTATCCGTAAATTTTGGACTTAGAAAATTTTTGAAAAAAAAAGTTTCCCAAACTTTATTAATTTGAGTATAAAAAGATTTAATGGTTATAAATTGGTATATTTTATTTAAATTAATTAATTTGTAAATTTATTTTTTTATAAAATTATTACTTTGAATAAGATGTATTGACTACTCAATTCCTTCTTTTTCCTTTTTGGGGACGTAAAGTTTTGAGTGGGGGAGAGTGTAACGACCCATAATTTTCGATAATTAAATTTTGTTAATTTAATTCGGAAAAAAAATAAAAATTTGTAATTTAATAATGAAATCACTAAAATAAAGGGAATAATGTTAATGCAAGTTGATAAATAATTAGTACAATTCCAATTAGTTGAAACAATTGTAAAGTTATAATTGATTGATTTAGTAAATTGGGAAATAAATTTCAATAAATGTAATTAAATATTATGTTAATGTAAATTAAGATAATATTTGAAAATTATGTCAATTCCATTTATTATATGACAATTGGTTGATAAAAAGAGTGGAAAATCAAGATTTATTAATTTATTGGAATTTAAATTTAATAATTGGATTAATTGCAAATAAATGGAATTAAATATTTAGATATTACGTTAATGGGAAATTAAGATGAAATTTGAAGATTTTAATGTAATAAATCATGAACCAATGTTAGTGCATCCTTATTGTAATAAAATACTTGAATAAAAGGTTTAAAAGTTAATAAATGGATTTTGGAATTTTAAATATATAAATTTCTGAATTTAATGAAATTGAAATTAAACACTGCAATTGAGGAATTAATCAATTTTAAATCGACTGTTAATTTTTTTTTAAATTAGTGTGAATGATTAAGAAATTTAAAAATGATAAAATTGTCAATTATAGAATTGAAATTTGATTTAATTAATTAATTATTAATTTATTTAATCAATGTAAAAATAGCCATTTTGGCCAGTGACTCGGATTTTGACGAAACCAGTTTCGTCGGATCCGGAATAGTGAATTATTATTGGATTTCAAGTTTCTTAGCGATCGGGCTTGTCGTTTGATCGTACGGACTCGAAAAGCCTAGAAATCAATTTAATTGAAATCAATTGAAATCAATTTGAAATAACTTGATTTTAGCATAACTTCTTCATACGATGGAATTTGGACTTGGAACATGTTCTATTGCGTTTAAAATATTCAAAAACATATATTTTGATATATATATATATATATAGGTTGATTTATTTTCGTTTCGGAGTCAGAATGAGCTTTTCGGGCCTATATCGTTCAACTTTCCAAACCCAATTGAGCCCATTCAATTCTATTTTGTTCAGCATATATATATCCGGTTATAAACCCTAGCAGCCTTTCTTATGTTGATTATTCTATGCGTACAATTTTTGTAGCTCCTTCTCATTTCAATGGCAGACTAAACCAAAATTCCAATTGCAGTTTCAAATAAAATCCAAAGACAAAAATTCATACTCCACAAATAATATCGATCTATATATCGATTTGAAGCTCTCGAAGAGCGCAAGTCGATTATGTGATTCGTTACTTGATTTGAGTTGCTGTGTAGCCGGAATTGGCTAGTTTATTCCCGGTCGTTCAATCGATGGTTTTGATCTTAGCGGTGGATCGTCATCCTTGCGACGATCGGGGGGCAGAAACAGGTAGAGGGCGTCATCGATGCGGCTACTTGGGGTTGGAGTCGCGTTGACTGGTCGTGATTTGCGATTGATCGACGGCGGTGGCGAAAGCCTGCGGCGAACTAGAGGGGCGCGCGGTGGCTCAGGGGAGCTCGGCTATGGGAGTGGAGATCGGCGGTAGTGCCAGATCGTGATGAAGATGGTCGGCGTCGTGGCAAAAATTGACGTGAGGGTGGCGTCTCTGCTCGTTCGCGTGCATTCGATCTATGCTAGGGTTTCAACAGATTTTGGGGACGTGGCAGGCAAATGTGGTAAATTATAATATATTATTTAATTTAATTTGATTCAAACTGTAAATGTTCTAATCGTGATAACTTTCACGTACGAGGTCCAATTCACGTGCGGTTTTCTCCAGTAGGTTCATATTGGAATTCCGGACGTTTTGGCGCTGGTTTGGATGAATTCTAAGACTGTTCAAATTTTGGCTTTAAATTGGAATAAAATTCAATTTAAATTCAAAATGTGAGTGTTTTAACCCACTCACAACTTCTAAATTTTTTTATGTATGTTGAATAAATTTTTGATGTGATTAGAAATTTATTTATGACTGTTTGGCATATTTTTAATCATCATCTCAGAAATTGAATTTATTGAATTAAGTTGTTATTTAATTTATTATTGCATATAAACTGCCAGTTAAATTGTTATTGAATTTATTATTGTATATAAACTTCCAGTTAAATTGTTATTTAATTTATTATTGCATATAAACTGAAGTTAAATTGTTATTTAATTTATTATTGGATATAAACTGCCAGTAAATACCTGTTATTTATTATCTGTTCTATATTGATGTTATTGATTAAATTGGATAATGATTGTGATAAATGTTTGATGATTGATATTGGATGAATGGATGTTGTATTTTATATTGTTATAAACTGCAAGTTGTTATTTCATTCGGGATTGCGGTTTGAAATGATATACAACCGTATTTATATTTTAAATTACGGATTGAAATGATAAATATCCATATCACTTGACCATAGGATAGAAAATTATATACAGACACCGTGGTCTATATATAAAAATATTTTGAAGTGATTTCTATGGTTTTGGAAAGAAATACATGGATTTGTATAAATATTTATTTTGGATATTATATAAATATTTTTGATATGTATATAGTTAAATCTTAAATTTAAGCTATGTATAATTTTGTCTATTATATAATGAGAGTAATAATAAAGTTTGATTTTATTAAAATATAATATGGGTAAGTATTTATTTAAATTATATTTTAATATATATATATAGAGAGAGTTTATAATGATATTGATAAATTAAGGTTGAGAAGATGGATTTGAAATCGGTTTAAAATTGTTTTTAATTAAGAATGTTATTTAATTTAAGCTATTTAGAACTTATTGAATTTGAGATTTTTAAGGCATGATTTTATAACTTGATGGTGGTTTAAGGTGATTAATGAATATTTCAAGTTTGAGTTTTATTTAAATAATATTGAATTTATTAAATAAATATTTCAAAACTAAATAATAGTAAATTGAATCAATATATATATATATATATATGAAATTATCAGATTTAGTTTGAAAGTATGGAATATTTAAATTCTTGAAATATATCTAAATTGAAATGTTTTATCAAAATTGAAGTGTTTCGAAGTTATGAATTTGAAAGTATTATGGTTTCAAAGTGTTTTGTTTCGGAATGTTACAACTTTCAAATAACATGATTTTTGAAATGAATTTATTTGAAATTGCATTTATTAAGATTTTTCTTTAAATATATATTGATTTGGAACTTATTGAAATTAAAGATGTAAGAATCTGACTTTATAATAAGGTTTTGGTTTAAGATGATGTAAAGAGGGAATATCTCAAGTTTAAAGCAATTGAAGGAAATATTCAGTAATTTGGAAGTTTGGATTTATGTAAATGATATAATATCAATGGGGTTTTGAAATAAAAATGATATATTGTTGATATGGTTTGAAATGAAATGACATATTATTTATTTGGTTTTTAAGGGAAATAATATATTATTGATGTGGTTTTAAAATGGAAACAATGTCATATTTTATTGGTTTTGCAATGGAAATGACATCGTATTTGGTTTTGAAATGGCAATGATATTTTGGTTTTGAAGTATAAATTATTTTGAAATTGACCGTGGTGTTATAATAACGTTTGGTTGTTGAAGAGACCGGGATCGTAGGTTATCATACTCTCTGCCAACTCCCAAAACCACTTTAACAACCGTATACGCGGTGGAGATTCCAGAATGAAGTAGGTTTGTTGCGGCATTCCTTTGAGGTATATACGTGGACCCAAGGTGGCTAAAACAGGGAGGATTCTCGGGCCAAGGAGGAAGCCCCTCTTATCGGACACACTCCTTCGATATTATATTATGACTTTGGATTGTTTTGGTGGCCACTTTTGATTTTGAGGGAGTGGCTCGAGGTGGGCAGTAGTAGCTGCTACGCGTTACCACCAACCAGGATCGTAATTGGTATATCTTCCCTGGCATTGCCTTGTGTGCCGTGTCACCTACCCTATCGCGCCTTGTACGAGTTTGGTTTTATCCCGTAGCCCGTGTGGTATCCTCTGGTGGCTTCCCGATCAGGAGGGACCATGATACTGGATGGACTACTAGGACTATTACGTGTTAAGGTGGAAAATGTAAAGCCTTAATGCTATTTAAAAGTAAGTTTATTTTACTATAGACATTATTATAATAGCGAAATATTACTACATAGTAAATATTTTAACGGATCCTTAGGAGATGTGAGTCCCGAGCATATCTTAAGTTACTGCACTCTCGTTTGACACTGGATAAGAGATGTCAAATCCCGTAAACATCTCTTAAGTTACTGCACTCACGTTTCGTAATCAAATTCTGATCTTTGCTTAACTCTCATTTTTCTCTTTTTACTATTAATTAATTAATTATTTTTAATATACTCTTTATTAATTTTTTGAGGTGTTAGAATGATAATGGATCCAATTTTCAAAGCAAAGCCGAAAGCTTGAGTGACGATAGAACCCGAAATGGTCGCCGTCTTGTCAAGTTTAATCTTCATGAAGGTATATATGTGATCGGCGAAGGCCCATGCACAAAGATCGGCTGCAATAAAATATATGATGGGGAAGAATATTGATCTAAACTTCACATCCCCTTGGAAAAGGCAGTAGACCTAGGATGCGTATTGAGGAGGAAAAACTCACGTCTAAAACTCTCTCGCTTAAAAAACCAGTGCCTGGCAAACATGTACCGTTGTCTTGGTGAAAAAGGCCTTTTCCGATGGCTCCCCAAGCAGTTGATGATCTGAGAAACGTACCAAAAAGGAAAGGTTGCTATAAAGGTTAATTCGTCATTCGCCACACCTGAAGTGATACTCTGGCATCTTCAAAGATATTCCATGGACAAGAGCCCGCTGACAACGAGAAAATGACATGCATTTGAGCGTCGAGAAGCTTGACCTTGTCTACATGCATAAATCAGCAATGGAATCCATAGAGGATAAAGAGTTTGGAAGTTGCTTGTGGAAATTAATTCGACGAATATTTAAATAGAGATTGGTGGAAGGTGGGACAGGAAGCAACTGGGGAACATGATAGGTTGAATCTACATTATGCAAATTCGAAGAGACATTGCATGTGCTCCTGTGTTGTACTACCACACATGTCCCATCGTTTTTAATGTACGAGAGGGAAAAGTTTCCATATCTTCCTCATCTGAAGCACAAAACTGCATTTCTACAATCTTGCTACCATGTGTCCTCCAAGTCCACCTTAGAGCAACTCCAGTGGCATCATTCAACACTGAATATTAAAAAAATATTTTCAGTCGTCAAATTAAGGCTGAAGATTCAGGATCCAATTCAGGATTCTGAATTGGGATTGGGTGCCCATTTTATGGACGCCAGGGCTTGGGCGCCCAAGCCCTCCCCCCCCCCCATGCTGCTTCCCGTCTTCTTCCCACCTTCTTCGGCTACAAACGGTCATATTTTGAACTCCAACAGTCATATTTTGAACTCCAATGGCTATACACGGCCATATTTGTGATTTCATTACATATATCGGACTATTTTTCAGATTGTAATACGCACATCTCTTCTTCTACTGCAATTACATTTTCAGTTACATAATATTGAAAGTATGTTTCATCCGTTTCAATCATATACCGAAGCGATGAATATGGATGACTGGGATTTTGATTCCCAACCCATTCAAAATGTTCATCTCCAAACTGCTCCCCCTCTATCCTTCCATTCTTCTGCTCCATGGTCTGGCGATGAAGATAAAGATTTGTATTATATTTAATGTCATTTTTCTAACGACCCGGTCAAGGGAATGAACAAAGTGGAGAGGCGTTTTGGGGGAAAGTCATGACTGCCTACAATAAAAATCATGTTGAAAAGGCGAGGTTAATGTCTGCAATCACCGGTCATTTTGGGAAGATTAATCGACAAACACAATTTTACGAGACTCGGATTTACAAAATAAGAACAGCAAATCCGAGTGGAATGGATAGCGAAGCTGAATTGGTAGCTTTTTGAAAAATATCATTTTTAATTTATATTCGTAATTTATCACTTTGTTAATATATCATTTTATGTTTTTGTTTTCGTAGAAGAGAATGGCGAACGATCAATTCCTGAAATTATTTTCAAGAGAAAATGGTACAAAGAAACCACACTACCATCAGTTTGCAGATTGCTATGACTTGCTTGTTAGTCAACGAAAGTGGAGCTCAAACAACGCAAAAAGCTTAAGAGATGTCCAGACAAGTCGAAGGGCAAGAAAAAAACAAGTCTAACTAATTATAGTTCTAGCCCAGGCGATTCTTCTCATATGGACTCTAATGTATGCCCAGATAACGAAGACGAAGAAGCAGAACCCGCATTTGATGAAGATGCCAGACCGATGGGGCAACGAGTAACTAAGAAGAAAATTGCTGTTCAATTCCAAATTGATTCTCGTTTAGCCCTAACGCATGAAAAACATGCTAGAGAAAATACAGAACGTCAAAGAGGGAGTGCAGAAAAGCATGTCGTGTTAAAAGAACTGACCGAAATTGAGAAGGGCCGGTTTGAGCTAGAGCGGCAACGCCAAGAAACCTTACTAATGAAAAAGGATGTCACTGGAATGGACCCAATTACAATGCAATACTGGATGGAGTACAAACAACACATTGTTAAGAGTAGATCATGAACAAAACATATGTAGTTCAAATATTCATGTGATATTTTTAGTTATTGTAGTTTAAATATTCATGTAGGTTTAATTTATGTTTTCAATCATGTTCTATTTTCAGTTTCAAATATTCAATGGTATATCATTTTTTCGATGAATTCTGCAGATATCTTTATAGATTTACTTCATCAAACATAAATACTATTACAAACATCATAATTATAGCATTCTACAATTTGTTACACAAATAAAAAGGCAAACAGATGTAATTAAACAATGATCCATCATCATAAACTGCTGATTTCCATAAGAATTCCAAATATGCTCCATTAAATCCCTTTGGAGCCTATTCTGAATAGCCGCATTACGATATACTTCATGATGATCGACATGAATTGCATATTGTCCTTCAGTTCATAACGTGGCTGTACGGAATAATTCAAGGGGTTGTCTTACCCCATCGTACTCGAATTCATGATAGTCCATACCGCGTTCATCTTCAATGATCATGTATGCAGAATTATACAACAGAACATGATTGTAGCCATTTTCGATCTCTTTCATAATCTACATGGATTGTTGACCATTGCAAACCTTGCCTAAAGGAGCCCAAACGCCCTTTCTACGTCCTTCCTTTTTCCTTCCTACATTGTAGAAAATTGTTTCTGTGTTGCCGTCATTGGGTTTGAAAATGTTTTTACAATTGCACTCCATTTGGAATAAATTCCATCTTCTAGATAGTATCCATGCTCATATGTGTTATGACCAAGAGTAAATGACACAGGAGTTAACTTACCTTGTGCCAATCATTAAACAAATGAGATCATTCGACAACGTTTAAGTCGTTAAGAAAACCAGGCATTCCAAAGAAAGCATGCAAATCCACAAATCATGAGTGGCAACTACTTCTAAGATTATAGTTAGTTTTTTCCTTTGCCGTTATACGCTCTATGAAAAGCTTTTGGACAGTTCTTCCACTCCCAATGCATGCAGTCTAGACTTCCAAGCATGCCAAGCCAGCCTTTACTTCCATGCATTTCATGCAAGCGCGTTACATCTGCCTCATTTGGAGAATGAAGATATTCAGTCCCATAAATGTCCACAACTGACTAACAGAAGTGATCTAGGTTTTCTAATGCCGTACTCTCTGCAATACGATTTGCGTCATCAAGGGCATCGACGAGTGTACCGTATGCTAACATCCCTATAGCTACGGTCATCTTTTGATGCACACTCAAACCTTTTTTCTGCAGCGTCCTTCTTGTAAACAAAATAATTACTATTCTGCTGAATACTTTCAAGAATTCTTAAAAACAATGGACGACTCATTCTGAATCGTCGTCTAAACATCTCTGGACCGTAAGTTGGATCACGGGCAAAGTAATCTTGCATAAGTGTTTTGTGAAATGCTTGCTAGTTACGGTTAATGTATTTCCAACCCACCACTAAGCCGCCGTGTTTTCTAGAAGTTAAACCGTATGCTTCACGGTATATCTCCATTAGTTCCTCCTCTTTTTGATGCGCTAATGCATACGCTTCTTCTTCATAGTCACTATCGCACAACAATACAGCTTTTAGTAAATTTCCAAACATTGTTATTGAGGATAGTTGTTTGATTTTTGAATGTTTTGTTATACTGAATTGTGGTGAACAAATATGAGATCCATATGGTTATTTATATAGGATTAATTCTTGATTGGAGAGAAGGTGGTTCAGTGTGCGGTCAAATCACATACTGTAGCCACGTTCATTTATCGGTCAAGGTTCCCTGCTTTATTGAGTGGAGAGAAGGTGGCTCAGTGTGCGGTCAAATCACATACTGTATCCAAGTTCATTTACCGGTCAATATTCCCTGCTTCATGGAGTAGAGAGAAAGTGGCTCAGCGTGCGGTCCAATCACATACTGTAGCGGTCCAATCACATACTGTAGCCACGTTCATTTTTCGGTCAAGATTCCTTGCTTTATTGAGTGGAGACAAGGTGGCTCAGTGTGCGGTCAAATCACATTCTATAGCCACGTTCATTTGCTGATCAAGATACCCTTCTTTATTGAGTGGAGATAAGGTGGCTCGATGTGCGGTCAAATCACATACTGTAGTCACGTTCATTTGCCGGTCAAGATTCCCTGCTTTATTGAGTGGAGATAAGGTGGCTCAGTGTGCGGTCAAATCACATACTGTAGCCACGTTCATTTGCCGGTGAAGATTCTCTGCTTTATTGAGTGGAGACAAGGTGGCTAAATGTGTGTCAAATCACATACCGTAGCCACGTTCATTTGCCGGTCAAGATTCCCTGCTTTATTGAGTGGAGACAAGGTGGCTCAATTATATAAATTCACAAATCGTTACCTGTTTGAATCATTTAAAAACTTAACATTATTCAAACTATATTGTCCAACATGAGATATTTACGTCTCGTGAATCGAAGTTGCTTATGCAGTACTACATACAAACCGATGAGATGTGCGACAATCAAGAGTTAATGGAAAAAAAAGTCATTTGATGACTCAGTACATGGATGTCACGAGTCTATTGGCATAGAATATGGTAACTCATTTTTGGGACACTCTGGATGAACTATACAAAAACGACATGGGCTGTCAAGTCAGACGTACGACTTAAGAGATCAGGACTGCATACGGAAACTTTACTAGGGCATGCACGCGTTACACAAAGATTATTAATGAGGTAATATCGAAAAATGTGTTCGAGACTACACGTTCGACTTATGACGGTCGATACAATTTAAAATACCGCACTCCATTCATTGGCTATGATGCGTACTTCACGTCAAAATTGGCTAGAAAGATTTGGATGGCCTTAAGATAACAGTATTACTAGTTGGTTCTGTAACGTTTGTTAATGTGTAGAGAGCTTTTTGAATTGTTATTTCAAATAATAACGTCTGTTGTTGTCAGATCAAAAGGTAGTGGTATCACATAAATTAAATAGACCCATTTGCTTATATATGCGCTTTCTGATTTACTTCTTCATCATTCATAACCAGCTTCTACCCCACTCACAACAATAAATTCTTCATCGCAATGCCGTGTTGGCCTTCTTCTATAGATTCAGATGCAGGTTACGTGCCTATGGAAAGTCCACATGTTGATGAGGATTGGCTTATCAATTATCAAGAACAACACTATGAAGATGTCCGCGGTCAGTTTTCAGATCTTGAGGAGCTAAGACTTAAGGAGGTGGTTGAACCACCATACGAACAACATGTTGTTTATCATGCATATGCACAACCTGAGAACCAGGTTCAAGTAGTTCAACCTCCTACTGAGCAAGAAGTTGAATCATACCCAGTTTGTTATTTAATCCATTTATATTCATTATCAATTGTGTTTACAAGATTTCATTTTTCTAAATCCATTGTTATTTAATCAATTATTGTAAATGTTGAATGATCAACAATATCGATAATAATCTAATATTATCATCTCCTAAAATCAATTCAATCAAAATGAATAGATATTCGAATAATTCTTTTGTATAAAATATATTCCAAAACGATATTGTGTTGGTTTGTCCTATTCGAGTGTTTAGAAATTCCTATCGACGCCTTGGCGTCCCAAGTATCGACCAGAATTCATAAATACTCAACGGAACAAATTAACACAATATAAAACCATTTTATATCAAATAACAAGTACGCTCTCTCATATACACTCAACTCATTCATATAGTTTACCTCTATTTCAATGAGTTATTCCCCACTAGAGCCAAGGTTTATCGCTAAACCAAAGCTCTGATACCAACTGTAACGACCCGCCTTTTTGGACAGTTTAAACCGACGATCAAATACCCATGTCGATTCCAAACCATTAAAAGGGCAGATAGTTATTGGGGTAATTAAGAAAAGAAAAGGAAGGGAAATAAAGGAAATGAAACAACACAGAATCTCACAGCGGAAGGCTAAAGTATAATAATAAAATAACAGTTCATGAAGCTGTTAATTAAATGAATACATTTGAAATGAATACATTTGATTATTATTATACAACATTTATCAGAGTTACATACACAGCAAATATCATACAACAATGCAGCGGAATGGAATGAATATAATAGTAGTAGATCATATACCAAATCTTCGTCTCCGTCCTCCAAGGAAATGATCTTCAACCTAAACTGAAAACTCAGGACTGACCCGAGCGTAATGAAAAGACAAACACTCGAGTCAGGACTAAATATCCTCATGTAAGTTAAGTCAATCGTAAATAAATATGAGTGTAACGGCGTCAGAGATGTTTACGGGGTTTGACATCTCCTATCCAGTGTCAACGTGCGTGCAATAACTCAAGAGATGTTACGGGATTTTCCATCTCTCAAGGATCCGTGAAACTATCTACTATGTAGTAATATACGCTAGGTAGATAATGTCTATCAGTAATATAAAGTATCAAAATAGCGTTAAGGCGTTACCATAATCCCCCTTAACACATTTTATATTCCCAAAAGCATATACAAGACCGTAGTTTCCCCAAAACCGGAAGTCACCAGAGGGCAATCCATATACTCAAGGTACAAATCAAAACGTAGTGGTCGCGAATAGGATAATCAGTATGACAAGGTACATGAGGCAATACCAACTAGGATACTAGTAGTTGCGTGATCCGGACTGATGTTGGGCATAGCCAGCAGCTACCCCAACACCGCGAAACAACACTCCCAAATCAAGGGGTGCACCCAAATCGCATCACAAATGTAATAGATATGGTATCGAAGAAGTGTGTCCGCTAGAGGTGGCGAACCTCAATGGCCCGGCGCGGCTCCTGTTTTAGTCATGTCAGGGGTCATCCAATAATCGTTCTCTTTCTTCAGTCAACGCGTTCACCAAACCATCCACTTCATTCTGAATCAACACTCCGCGTATAATAGTTATTAAAGTGGTTTTCGGTATCGACAGAGAGTATGTCCATATCCGATCCCGGTCTCTTTAATAACTACGTATTATTACACCGTTGGCTCTTTTACATTTCAAATCGATTCATAATTGATATTAAAATATCATGTTTGCTTCAAAATCAAATCCATTTCAAATATCGACATAGCCATTCAAAATATAAGGTCCCTTTCAAAAATCATTTTTCGTCTCAATATCTCATTTCGTTTTCAAAATCATTTCGAATTTCCATTTAGATTGCAACTTCATTTAACTCAATTCATATTTAAATTCAAGATTTAAACATAAACATTTCACCTTATTAACCAGTTTGGAATCTTAGAAAATAGTTTTAAGTAGTTTAAAGTAGTTTTTAATAATTAAAATAGTTAAAAATACTTAAAATCTTAAAATGGAGTTCAAATAGATAAATTAGTTTAAAATAATTTAAATCGGGTTAAGTAGATTTAAAATAGATTAAAATAGTTTAAGTGTTCAAAAATGGTTTTATATAACCGAGAAATTTGGAAAACAAAATAAAACAGCTTCAAAACTAATCCATTTCAATTACATCTTCCCAATTCAAATCAATTTCAATTTCCATTCTACCGATTTAATTTCGATTTCAATTCAAAACAATGTCAACTTTGACTCAAATTAATTAAATTTTCATTCAACTTCAATTTATTCAATTTCAATTTTTATCGATTTGGAGCTTGATTTCTCAAAAATATCGATTCATAACACTTAACAAATTTTCCATCAATATTCAAGTTTAAATCCAAATTTCAAATATGGTTCAATTCCAAGCTCGATTTCAAAATATCATTTTCATATCACTTTTACTTAGTAATATTCAAAGCCCGAATTAAGGTTAAACCTTCAAACAATTAATTTTCGAACTCCAATCATATCCAATTTCAAACCTCAAAATCTCAACTTAAATTATTTAACAAAATCCCTTTAACCAAAATTTATTTCAACATTCCAACTCACATTTCGATAAATTCGATTTTTATAAATTGATTTCTATTTATAACCTTTAAATCAAAACAATTAAATAAATTTCAAATCGACGATTTTTAAAATTATTAATTTAGCCAATTCGGTGTCCGTATATAATTTTCTATCCTATGGCCAAGTAATTATTTATTTCAACTGAATGTCAGGGATGAACATATATTACTTAAATTTAATCACAGTATCATATGTATGCATAACAAGATCTATATAAGCAAATAAACATCCAAACATACAATTATCAACCAATAGCATCCATCAAAATACATCATCCAATAAACAATACAATTCATGGCAGTTTCATAGTTATCAATGTCAGGTAATTTATTCGCAATTCAATTTTAATTTCAATTTAACTGTCAATTTAATTTTTCAACAGTTAATGCAAATGACAAGCTATATGACAATTAAATTTTTATCAAACAACAATAAATAAAATCATAACACTTCATAATATCAAATTTAACTAGCATAAAAATATTTAGTACGGTGTGAGCGTTATAAAACACTCACTTTGATTTTACGATTTTAAATCAAATCGAACGACGTTCGATTTAATCCAAAATTTTCTCTAGCTCCAAACGATTCCAATCCAGCTTCATTGCGTAGTATTCGTCCATACGATTCCAACGCAACTGGTTTCGTACGTTTTCGACCTCGTATGAAAAAGTTATATGGTTTTAAAGTTACACGAATTATAATATAACTCAATTTACATTTCCCTTTTTTTTTTTTTATTACCTAGCAATCAGGACCGTAGATTTCAAGGCTACAGATCCAGGCCGCACGAGACTCTCTTCCCCATCACGTTGAAACGCACGCAAGCTCCAGGCTATTCACGTGAAACCAAACCCACCACCAATGAACTAGGGTTCCAAATAGCTCCTCCACCGATCCACTTGAAGGCGATCAGAGACTACCGCGTCGAAGGCCATTGCTCCCTCCACCTTCGCCTGAACCCGTGGCGAACTCGGCCACCCCCTTCGGCCTAGAAACGCGTGCAAACAGCAGCAGGTCGCGGCCTCCCCTACTCCCCCACGCTGCTCGAAACTTGATCATCTCCGTATGCAATCGAAGCTCTTGCTTAGCTCTTCGACTTTCGTGTTGAACACTTCGCGCAATTGTCGCTGGATTGAGAGTAATTGAGGAGAGAAAGGTATTAATTTCTGGCCATTCATAAAGGTGATGGCGGCTGAAGGTTTTGAAAACCCTAGGCAGTTTTTCTTTTGCAAAAATGAAGATTAAGGGGTCCCTTTATAGAAGTTTCAATGAACACTATACACTTTAAATTTTCGAACTCCGATGCACGCGCGGTGACCGGCGTTTCCAGGGTTTATCCCGCGTTTCGGACACAATGGAACAGGTTTCGGAAGCTAATTCGATCGTATGCGCGAGTTACGGCAATAAACGATCAATTTAAAATTAAATCGATTAAACCGATTTCTATGCGTTTTGGCTCACCCCGGACAAACGGTAAATCCAATTGACACGAAATTTGAAATATTACAATAATATCACATTACGGATCCGATGAAACTGGTTTCGTCGAAATCCGAGACTGTTTGAAAAATGACTATTTTAACTCGTCAAATTAATATTAAAACAATTTCAACGCGTTTCGAGCTGCCACGGTCAAACGACAACTCCGATTGCTACGAAAATTGAAATCTGATAATAACTAACTATTACGGATCCAATGGAACTAGTTTCGTCCCATTCTGAGACTGTTCAAAATTTGGCTATTTTTCAGTCGATAATTAAATATTAAAATATTCAAATTTCACAAATTTACTTTTAATTCGATTTCAAAAGTTCTACAATATAACTATAACTCCAATATGATAAAATAAAATTTTACAAATCATTTTTAATCATATTAAACCCGTTATTCAATTTACCCAATAAATTCCAAATTTAAAATCTTATTTACTCAATTAAAATCCAAATATAACTTACATTCACTTTGAAAACCAATTTGAATCATATTAAATCAAATTTCAATTATTCACTCTATTTTCATATATTAAATTTCAATATCAAATTTATCATGTCAAATTCAATTTTAATTATTCAAACCTTTGTAATATTAAATTTTAACAATTGGATTATTCTTAAATCACTATCTTTTGAAATATTCAAAACGAATTTAAAAATTTAACTTTTGAAGCGAGTTAAAATTATAGAACAACAATTTCCATTATACGGTTATTTAATTCCCATTATTAAATTATTGAATAATTTCCAAATATTTAATTTAAAATATTTTACCGGTTCAATAGTCAATATTTGATTTTAAATAGATTTTACTTATCAATCAATTACTCTATTATACCCAATGAATTTCAACATTTATTATCCTATTCAACTATTGATTTCAAAGGCATTCACTAAGTAGCATTTATTTTTCATTACTTGGATAATTGTTGTCGAAATTCATTCCATTTATTATTATTCCAAACGACTTATAAATTTTTTTCTAACACTAAAATCACGAAAACTTATTAAATTAGCTATTTTAATTATCGGAAATTTACGGGTCGTTACATTCTCCCCCACTCAAAACTTTTCGTCCCCGAAAAGGAAAAAAGAAGGGAAAAAGAACTAAGTATAGAATTCAACATTAGATACATTTTATCCAAAGTTACCTACTTATAAAACAATGAAATTCCATCTATAAAGTCATTACTACACTTTTACTAAGTTATTCCAAATGCCTTTTTAACTTTAAAAGTTAGTTATCAAAACAAGTTATAAATTTTTTTTTAAAACTTGAAAATTTTCTAACACCCGGATTTACGGAAAATTTCGGCAGAGTCTCCTTTGCGCGGCTCGATCGGAAAAAATATAATAGCATATATATCATAAATATACATCTCATCTCAATGATGAGGCATCCCATATGTGGGGAAACAACATATAAATATCACCAATATCATATAAAACCGTAAGCGTACCTTTTATTTAGCATTTATTAGCATTTTACTTACATTATGCGTTTAGCGTAGAAGCGAACTCCACAACGAAGCGCAACCCCTTTGCTACCTACTAAAATGCTCAATAACTAAGTTAGAACCATGCATATAAAGATAGATCACTATACTTAGCCTACACCACATATATATAACATATTTAGCTTCAAAACTGAGATTTCAATTTCTGGACAGCAAACAAATTTTAGCTTTAGGTCATCTAAACGGTAAAATTTGACAACAGAATCTAAACAAAAGTTGTTGCATTCATTTCAGGCTTTCCGGAATGTCCAAAATCATCGAATTCGGATCATCCGTTCAAAAGTTATGGCTGTTTTACTTAGAGTATACGCCTCAGCCTGGGCAGTGTTTGCGCAGGTCCGCGACGTTCACCTATATTTCCGACCTTCTAAACGACATGAAAACACAAAACACTTAAAACAAAAGTTTTAACTTAAGTTCTTAGCTTTCCAGAAAGGGCAAGATCATCAAAATCCGATAAACCAGTCAAAAGATATGGCGAAAATACTAAAGATGTATACTACAGATTTTTACCTATTTTACACAGGCCAGCGAGTAACATTCAAGTTTTTAACCTAGTAGACGAAGGAATTTCTCAAGACACTCTAAATAAAAGTTGTGCTATAGTTTCTAAGCTTTCCGAAAAGTCCAAAATCGCCAAATTCCATTTAGCCATTTAAAAGTTATGGTTGTTTTATTTTCAGCATGTATTGGACCATTTTGGATTTTTTTTTTCTTCCAAAATTTTGCTTTTATTATTTCAAAGTACAAACCATCAAAACATCAAATTTTCTAAAGAACAATCATAAACACAAAGCCATTTATTTTCTTATTCATCCACACAATAGGTTTACATTCAATATGTTTCCGATTTATTCAAGTTTGTTTCATTCACATTTTTAATTCAAGTCAATTTGCTTCAATTTAAATTGAATTCAATTATATTTAATTTCACTTTGCTTCAAATTTGAAGTTAATTTTTTTTTTTAAAAAAAATTTTATTCCGTTTATTCAATTCCATTAACACCAATGAATTCTACTTAATCAATTATCATCCATCTAACAACCAACGCATATCAAACATTGACATCCATCCAAAATCTACACTAAATCAATTATACATTTCCATGTCAATTTTAATTTCATACACTTCCAAGCTTATAGACATTTAGTTATATTCAAATTTAATTAGTTTCCATTTACCAATTCTATATTTCATTAAGTTTAAATTTTATTCATTCACTTATATATATCATTTATTTTACCGCTTAAATTTCTTTTATATTTACAACTATCAAATAGATCTTCACATTTTATTATTCACTCTCACATTGGTATATTATTTCTCTACTTATCCTTATTAGCATTTTAAACCTTTTAAGTATTTGGTAAGTTATAGTTATGCAAATAGAATGTAGTTAAACAACATACAACTTCCTTTCATTTAAAGTTGAAATTTCAATTAATTAATTCTTAAGTCATTACTTAAATTTCACTATAATTTAATTTCACATTTACATTCACATATAGTATTTCCATTTTATATTAACATAATTGTGAATCACCTTTAAATGTTAATTTAAATTCTAATTATTTACTAACAATTTTATTTATATTTGCAAACCATTAATTAAATGCATATTTTATTATTCAAACCTATACTTGTATATTATCCAATTAACAATTCATATAACATTTTTGAACTTCTTAAATATTTTGGTAAGTTATATCTATGCTATAGAATGAAATTTAATACTATGCGAGTTTTACAGTTTCAATTTTATTTTAAGTTCATAATTTCCTAATTCTAAGGATTTCTACTTCAATTGATATTTTCACTTAGCTCTTAGGTTCATTTCTCATTTCACAATTCAGAAGTTCCTTAATGATTCAAGTCTAAATTCATTTCAATCATTTAAAAGAAATCATTAATTATTAAAGGACTTAAGAATTTCAATCCCAGTTTCATTTCAAATCAAGTTTTGAAATAATATATACTTATATAATTTATATATCAAATCATACTATAGAGAATACAAAATAAAATGAAATTTGAATCAAACAAGGTTTAGACAAGCTATTAAGTGGTCTCCCCCACTCGGACTCTCGAAAATAAACGTCGATGATGCGTGCACTCATCACCGAAATCATTTTCTATCGTCAAGAGAAGGGAATATATCACTTATCATAAAAAAAAAAAATCCTTCGAAAACAATTTCAACTCAATTATACTATCATATAATACTCATATTATGTTTTTCATATTCTTGTAAGTCAATTTCAAGCACCGGAATTTAAATTCCCAAATCCAAGTTAAAATTCATTTATATTCATTATCAATTGTGTTTACAAGATTTCATTTTTCTAAATCCATTGTTATTTAATCAATTATTGTAAATGTTGAATGATCAACAATATCGATAATAATCTAATATTATCATCTCCTAAAATCAATTCAATCAAAATGAATAGATATTCGAATAATTCTTTTGTATAAAATATATTCCAAAACGATATTGTGTTGGTTTGTCCTATTCGAGTGTTTAGAAATTCCTATCGACGCCTTGGCGTCCCAAGTATCGACCAGAATTCATAAATACTCAACGGAACAAATTAACACAATATAAAACCATTTTATATCAAATAACAAGTACGCTCTCTCATATACACTCAACTCATTCATATAGTTTACCTCTATTTCAATGAGTTATTCCCCACTAGAGCCAAGGTTTATCGCTAAACCAAAGCTCTGATACCAACTGTAACGACCCGCCTTTTTGGACAGTTTAAACCGACGATCAAATACCCATGTCGATTCCAAACCATTAAAAGGGCAGATAGTTATTGGGGTAATTAAGAAAAGAAAAGGAAGGGAAATAAAGGAAATGAAACAACACAGAATCTCACAGCGGAAGGCTAAAGTATAATAATAAAATAACAGTTCATGAAGCTGTTAATTAAATGAATACATTTGAAATGAATACATTTGATTATTATTATACAACATTTATCAGAGTTACATACACAGCAAATATCATACAACAATGCAGCGGAATGGAATGAATATAATAGTAGTAGATCATATACCAAATCTTCGTCTCCGTCCTCCAAGGAAATGATCTTCAACCTAAACTGAAAACTCAGGACTGACCCGAGCGTAATGAAAAGACAAACACTCGAGTCAGGACTAAATATCCTCATGTAAGTTAAGTCAATCGTAAATAAATATGAGTGTAACGGCGTCAGAGATGTTTACGGGGTTTGACATCTCCTATCCAGTGTCAACGTGCGTGCAATAACTCAAGAGATGTTACGGGATTTTCCATCTCTCAAGGATCCGTGAAACTATCTACTATGTAGTAATATACGCTAGGTAGATAATGTCTATCAGTAATATAAAGTATCAAAATAGCGTTAAGGCGTTACCATAATCCCCCTTAACACATTTTATATTCCCAAAAGCATATACAAGACCGTAGTTTCCCCAAAACCGGAAGTCACCAGAGGGCAATCCATATACTCAAGGTACAAATCAAAACGTAGTGGTCGCGAATAGGATAATCAGTATGACAAGGTACATGAGGCAATACCAACTAGGATACTAGTAGTTGCGTGATCCGGACTGATGTTGGGCATAGCCAGCAGCTACCCCAACACCGCGAAACAACACTCCCAAATCAAGGGGTGCACCCAAATCGCATCACAAATGTAATAGATATGGTATCGAAGAAGTGTGTCCGCTAGAGGTGGCGAACCTCAATGGCCCGGCGCGGCTCCTGTTTTAGTCATGTCAGGGGTCATCCAATAATCGTTCTCTTTCTTCAGTCAACGCGTTCACCAAACCATCCACTTCATTCTGAATCAACACTCCGCGTATAATAGTTATTAAAGTGGTTTTCGGTATCGACAGAGAGTATGTCCATATCCGATCCCGGTCTCTTTAATAACTACGTATTATTACACCGTTGGCTCTTTTACATTTCAAATCGATTCATAATTGATATTAAAATATCATGTTTGCTTCAAAATCAAATCCATTTCAAATATCGACATAGCCATTCAAAATATAAGGTCCCTTTCAAAAATCATTTTTCGTCTCAATATCTCATTTCGTTTTCAAAATCATTTCGAATTTCCATTTAGATTGCAACTTCATTTAACTCAATTCATATTTAAATTCAAGATTTAAACATAAACATTTCACCTTATTAACCAGTTTGGAATCTTAGAAAATAGTTTTAAGTAGTTTAAAGTAGTTTTTAATAATTAAAATAGTTAAAAATACTTAAAATCTTAAAATGGAGTTCAAATAGATAAATTAGTTTAAAATAATTTAAATCGGGTTAAGTAGATTTAAAATAGATTAAAATAGTTTAAGTGTTCAAAAATGGTTTTATATAACCGAGAAATTTGGAAAACAAAATAAAACAGCTTCAAAACTAATCCATTTCAATTACATCTTCCCAATTCAAATCAATTTCAATTTCCATTCTACCGATTTAATTTCGATTTCAATTCAAAACAATGTCAACTTTGACTCAAATTAATTAAATTTTCATTCAACTTCAATTTATTCAATTTCAATTTTTATCGATTTGGAGCTTGATTTCTCAAAAATATCGATTCATAACACTTAACAAATTTTCCATCAATATTCAAGTTTAAATCCAAATTTCAAATATGGTTCAATTCCAAGCTCGATTTCAAAATATCATTTTCATATCACTTTTACTTAGTAATATTCAAAGCCCGAATTAAGGTTAAACCTTCAAACAATTAATTTTCGAACTCCAATCATATCCAATTTCAAACCTCAAAATCTCAACTTAAATTATTTAACAAAATCCCTTTAACCAAAATTTATTTCAACATTCCAACTCACATTTCGATAAATTCGATTTTTATAAATTGATTTCTATTTATAACCTTTAAATCAAAACAATTAAATAAATTTCAAATCGACGATTTTTAAAATTATTAATTTAGCCAATTCGGTGTCCGTATATAATTTTCTATCCTATGGCCAAGTAATTATTTATTTCAACTGAATGTCAGGGATGAACATATATTACTTAAATTTAATCACAGTATCATATGTATGCATAACAAGATCTATATAAGCAAATAAACATCCAAACATACAATTATCAACCAATAGCATCCATCAAAATACATCATCCAATAAACAATACAATTCATGGCAGTTTCATAGTTATCAATGTCAGGTAATTTATTCGCAATTCAATTTTAATTTCAATTTAACTGTCAATTTAATTTTTCAACAGTTAATGCAAATGACAAGCTATATGACAATTAAATTATTATCAAACAACAATAAATAAAATCATAACACTTCATAATATCAAATTTAACTAGCATAAAAATATTTAGTACGGTGTGAGCGTTATAAAACACTCACTTTGATTTTACGATTTTAAATCAAATCGAACGACGTTCGATTTAATCCAAAATTTTCTCTAGCTCCAAACGATTCCAATCCAGCTTCATTGCGTAGTATTCGTCCATACGATTCCAACGCAACTGGTTTCGTACGTTTTCGACCTCGTATGAAAAAGTTATATGGTTTTAAAGTTACACGAATTATAATATAACTCAATTTACATTTCCCTTTTTTTTTTTTTTTATTACCTAGCAATCAGGACCGTAGATTTCAAGGCTACAGATCCAGGCCGCACGAGACTCTCTTCCCCATCACGTTGAAACGCACGCAAGCTCCAGGCTATTCACGTGAAACCAAACCCACCACCAATGAACTAGGGTTCCAAATAGCTCCTCCACCGATCCACTTGAAGGCGATCAGAGACTACCGCGTCGAAGGCCATTGCTCCCTCCACCTTCGCCTGAACCCGTGGCGAACTCGGCCACCCCCTTCGGCCTAGAAACGCGTGCAAACAGCAGCAGGTCGCGGCCTCCCCTACTCCCCCACGCTGCTCGAAACTTGATCATCTCCGTATGCAATCGAAGCTCTTGCTTAGCTCTTCGACTTTCGTGTTGAACACTTCGCGCAATTGTCGCTGGATTGAGAGTAATTGAGGAGAGAAAGGTATTAATTTCTGGCCATTCATAAAGGTGATGGCGGCTGAAGGTTTTGAAAACCCTAGGCAGTTTTTCTTTTGCAAAAATGAAGATTAAGGGGTCCCTTTATAGAAGTTTCAATGAACACTATACACTTTAAATTTTCGAACTCCGATGCACGCGCGGTGACCGGCGTTTCCAGGGTTTATCCCGCGTTTCGGACACAATGGAACAGGTTTCGGAAGCTAATTCGATCGTATGCGCGAGTTACGGCAATAAACGATCAATTTAAAATTAAATCGATTAAACCGATTTCTATGCGTTTTGGCTCACCCCGGACAAACGGTAAATCCAATTGACACGAAATTTGAAATATTACAATAATATCACATTACGGATCCGATGAAACTGGTTTCGTCGAAATCCGAGACTGTTTGAAAAATGACTATTTTAACTCGTCAAATTAATATTAAAACAATTTCAACGCGTTTCGAGCTGCCACGGTCAAACGACAACTCCGATTGCTACGAAAATTGAAATCTGATAATAACTAACTATTACGGATCCAATGGAACTAGTTTCGTCCCATTCTGAGACTGTTCAAAATTTGGCTATTTTTCAGTCGATAATTAAATATTAAAATATTCAAATTCCACAAATTTACTTTTAATTCGATTTCAAAAGTTCTACAATATAACTATAACTCCAATATGATAAAATAAAATTTTACAAATCATTTTTAATCATATTAAACCCGTTATTCAATTTACCCAATAAATTCCAAATTTAAAATCTTATTTACTCAATTAAAATCCAAATATAACTTACATTCACTTTGAAAACCAATTTGAATCATATTAAATCAAATTTCAATTATTCACTCTATTTTCATATATTAAATTTCAATATCAAATTTATCATGTCAAATTCAATTTTAATTATTCAAACCTTTGTAATATTAAATTTTAACAATTGGATTATTCTTAAATCACTATCTTTTGAAATATTCAAAACGAATTTAAAAATTTAACTTTTGAAGCGAGTTAAAATTATAGAACAACAATTTCCATTATACGGTTATTTAATTCCCATTATTAAATTATTGAATAATTTCCAAATATTTAATTTAAAATATTTTACCGGTTCAATAGTCAATATTTGATTTTAAATAGATTTTACTTATCAATCAATTACTCTATTATACCCAATGAATTTCAACATTTATTATCCTATTCAACTATTGATTTCAAAGGCATTCACTAAGTAGCATTTATTTTTCATTACTTGGATAATTGTTGTCGAAATTCATTCCATTTATTATTATTCCAAACGACTTATAAATTTTTTTCTAACACTAAAATCACGAAAACTTATTAAATTAGCTATTTTAATTATCGGAAATTTACGGGTCGTTACAGTGCGGGTATGAAGTTGAAGCTGTAGCACGTGCAGATGGAGAAAATATTGGTCGTCGAATCCAGTTATGTCAATTCTGGCCGAATTGTTGCAATTACGCGGACTGGTTGGAAGATCCTTTATGTCCAAAGGGCATAACCTATGCAAACGAGCTAGCACGGTAGATAAGACGTCTTCGACTTTCTTTAAAGGAGTTGCAGTTTAATCATCACGTCTAGTTTCTTCATATTTGTGTTCTATTATTACTGTGTCATTTTTATCAATGTTCTATGTTCATATATCTTCAATTCTAATATCACTAGTAGTTTCTTTATGTTTATGTCACTAGTTGGTGCTTCTAAGTAGGTTAATATAGCAGTGTACAATGTTTGTATGTTTGTAATTGTAATAGGTTAAGCAAATTAATTTACATCAGTGTATTCAAACACATAGAATTCACAGTATACTCAAACATATAGAATTCATAGTATAATCAACATTATCATCCTAAATCCAAGCAAGTGAAATTATATAAACATAAAGAATACACAGTATACTCAAACAATGATGTAAATACATAAGCTATACGTACTGCAACATATAATTAGGTACTACACAATATAATAAAACGTCCACTGTGCATAAATTAAAAGGTATGCAACTAAAGGCATGCAAAGTCGTCGTCATCAGCATCATCCCCATCACCAGCATCATCTCTGTCATCATCATCATCCCCATCACCGTCATCATCTCCGTCATCATCATCACCGTCATCCCCATCACCATCCTCCCCCTCGTCCTCATCATCGTCATCGTCATCATCGTCCTCATCGTCCTCATCTAAACCACCAACATCATACCCACTGGGACTAGCATCACCTCCGCCTAGTGGTCCGAAAGGCTCATATATAGCAAGTCTAGCTGATAGCTGATCAATATGTGCCTCTAGCATCTGTGTATGCTGCATGTACATATCATGCATGGTGTGTGCATGTGCAAGAGTCATATCGCGAAACATACCAAGTGAAGCTCTGGCCTGGTCCAATCTAGCAGCATACTACATTAAGATGATATTTAACATAGTAAGAAACTAAGCATAAAATTAAGGAAAAATGGCAATAAACAATAAACGTACCTCATATGGAGGATATAACCCGACTGAAGGCACACCATGATAGTCGGGATGATCTGGAAAGACTAAAGGCTGCTCAATCATAGTACTTGTCTTGTCATATGCTCTAAATGTAGTATCATGCTCCAACTGCATAGGAGCTTGGAAGAACTGTGACGGAATCGGGTCAAATGAATCCTACGGTACCTGAACTCTACCGGTTGCCATGTGAGGTCCCATATGATCAGAGTTGACCCCACGAATGTTATCTAGTACGATAAATCTACGGGGTGCTACTCTAGCCCAATAAGCATCGTAATCTCCATCGATGAAGAAAGTACTACTATCAGCCCACCCAGCCTGTTGTAGAGCATCTAAGTACTAATCGCCAATCACCCTATGTCTACTAAACATGTCCTCACAAGATAAATGATCATATGGTATACGGCGATCACCTGTAATCTGATAGACACACCTCTCTTCTAAGTACCACATAGGCATAAATGCATGTGTATGCAAAGCAACCCTACGTTTAGATAGTGAATACGCAACCATCAAGGGATGGTCGTTCGCCATAAGACCTGCATCTGCTAAATGAGTCCAATGTGAGTCCCAAGAAGTTCGAATGATGTTACCCCGACTACGCATATCAAGCTGTGACCTACCCTCCATCAAGTCATGCCGTACACCAAAGGGAACATGATGTACGTGCTACATAGTTTTCCATCATCTCATCCTAGGGAAGTACAGCTCAGCAGCCTGACTAGACATATCCTGAATGCGGGGATGCATGTTTGTCGTGTACTCGTAGTACCATAACAGCAAAATACACCAAAAAGCATGCATCTGCTTGACATCGCCAAGCGCAAATGAATCTAGAGCGGTGTAAAGAGTGCCTAATATTGCTACGCCCCAATCAATAATATGTGGCTGGTCCAATCTGTCAAGAGATGCTAAATATCCTAGCCTAACCGTACCTTTTTTGTTCGGAAAAAAGGTCGAACCAAACAAGTACAGCAGAATGCCCTAACAAATGCATCCATCATATCGACTCTAGCTATATAAGTGGTGATGTACTGCTGCAGGTAAGTCAACTTAACAGAATCAGTAGTG
Organism: Allium cepa; assembly: GCA_030765085.1. NCBI lineage: Eukaryota > Viridiplantae > Streptophyta > Magnoliopsida > Asparagales > Amaryllidaceae > Allium > Allium cepa. The sequence goes on from CM060940.1 coordinate 587,414,336, forward strand.
ACGCGGGTAACATCTATCAGTGGTAGAAAAACAGTAAACAGATTCGAGGACTCGTATAAATCATCAAATGGAAAAGGTCGAAGACAATGCCGTCCAAAATTAATGCCCGTGAACATGTAGAAATCAACTGGGATGTAACCAAGCTCAAAATCTAAAAATAAAATGTATGCGTGGTGGGCTACCACCTCTCAGCTAGTGCCTGAATGAGAGGTCGATCAAAGGACTAAACATGCCTAATCGACAAAAAAGACCAAAAGGTCTAGCCTGTAGCCTCTCAATAATAGGACCGGTCATAAAACTGGGTAATGCACTTAGCCCAACTATCTCGACAATGAATGTAATGGTCCTATAGATAATTTATGAATTAATAATTTTGAATAGAGTAACAGTTATTTAATATGATTATGTGATGTACATATAAAAATAACCAGATATATTAATGTGCAATATGTACCTGTACGTTCGTCAAAGCGGTTTCGGCTCTGTGTCAATAACCATCTGAAAGCTCGTGTAGTACATGTTGATCGTCTGGTGAAACTCCAGGTGGCGACGGAACGTGTAACGGTCCAGCTTGCTCCGTTGGGTGTTTGTGAACCGTTCTTAGGACGATTTTGGTTGGATGCGGCGGCATTTCGTTTAGCTTTTCTAATTTTAAAAAAAATGAAAATGTGGTGGAAAGTGCAGAGGGGAGGGGAGAAAGGAGTATATGTAAGGGGGCTGGCGCCCATTTTATGGCGCTTGGCAATCAGACGCCCATAAAATGGACGCTTGGCAATCAGGCGTCCATTAAATGGACGTCTGGCCCTTGAGTGCCCCCCGCCATTCAAGCTGAATATTCAACCCACTGAATATTTAGCCCTGAATCCACTGGGATTGCTCTTATAACGCTTCTTTTATTGTCTTGTTTTAGAACATAGGCAAACACGTGTCCACATTGGAGCAGCTAACCGTTGAGGTAAAATTCAAATTTAAATTCGAAATCGGCTATGAGATGAAAGGGCAACAACTCCAAATGCTTGCATAGGGGCTACAAGCGAGGGGGCCTTGACGACATCAGCATATCAACGCAACATTCTAGGAGTAGAGATGCATATCGACTAGCCATGGTTGTTGTATTGAAACATAGAATTTTTAAATTAACATTGAGTTTCTATATATCCCAATAATCCAAATCCAGCATAAAAAAATTGTTTTTTTAAATATATATAATAAAACGCTGCTAACATGCTTAGATATATTCTTTTATGTGCGGTAGCCTTGAATAATTAAGCTTGTTTGTTGGACGGTAGAAAGATATTTGCATAAAGATATTTTCATCTCATATAGTTCCATGGTTTATAGCGAATGAAACATAATGCAGATATATGCAATAACTAACTTAATATTATATATGTAATGGTTCGGTTTAATCAATTTATTTACCGAATCCAATCAAATCATTCAATATTTTATTTATACAATTCCTCCAAATTTCGAATAAATACACTAACAAAATTTTATTTATAAAGATGGTGCATTCTATGCCTCAGACGATGATATACAAAATATAAAATACATTAAAAAATACGTCATAATACAAATGAATAAAAATAATAATATTACATTTAATTTTAAATTATTCATTCATTTCAAAAGAATGAGGACATCGCAAATAACATAACGAAAAAATAATAATAATAGAACGGAATTTAAAGATTCAAAAACTTAACATTCACAAACGTTGAAAGAAAAAGTAAATAAATCAATCATTTGAAAGATCTGAATCTATTACTGTATATGTTATTAATTTAAAGAGTACAGACGCAAACAATTAATACAAATTGTTTCTGAAAGCTGTATTATATCGCTATTTCTATTTATTAACATGTAATCGTACTAACTAACATAATCTAATTGCATCAAATAAATAAAATTAAGATAATGAGTGTGTATCAATATACCACGGTTGGTATATTCTAGCAACATGTACTGAATCTAAATTAAAACCAGTATGTATATACAGATAAAATAATTAATAAGAGCGAATTTATATTCTTTTCTTTAAGAGCGTTATATTTATAAAAAAACTTCTCAACAAAATCAATATTGATTGACTCTAATATCAATATCACATGTTAGAATTTAACAGACTACAAATATGATAATCATTGAATCCCAAATTCAAATAGATAATTCACACCGGTCTAATCAAGAAGAAATTAAAAATGTATAGTTTAAAGACCATGACCCTATATTGACAATGCGTTTAACGCATTAATCGTGATGCCCGCGTATTTACTCCGCGAAGCATTGTAATTGAACAATTAGCTTCCAACGCGTCAGACTTGTTTGACGTCACCGTCTTTTCCAACGTCTATAATATATAAATGAGCGTTGATTACAATGTCAATCAAATAAAGAAAAATTCGATAACTTGAAGCCCAACTAAAGCCTTTGAAATAAACTGCTATTTATTGAAAATGAGAATCGCAATGCGTGGAAGTACACCATTGAATTGACAGCGAAGAAACAATGCTGCTAAGTAGAAAGATTTCAAAATTTGCTCGCATTTAAAATTTAGAAAGTTAAATGTGATATCTGAAGACTACATCGAAATTCCTATCTACAAGGTTATAGTCCCGTCCACCTTATATTGTCCAGTTCGACAATGACTTATATGTCCAGTTTCTCCAGGACCATAGTACCGATTAAGCTCTTGCGCTTTCCAATCTTCTTCACATCCAGCTCGCGCTGCTACTGCTTTTGCATCTCCTAGACATCAACAAAGAGGGGCTTGCAAAACTTGAAGTTGACATGGATCATTCGCTCATTTTGAGTGGAAGTGAACATTTGATTGGTGTGATTGGTCGGATAATGAAAATTATTAAATCAAACTAAAACTAACAATAAAAAAACCAAACCGACTAATTAAGTATAGTTGATTTAGTTGGTTATCCGATTTAATCGAACTAAAAATATGTAATGCTTTATGTATAAAATACTCGTTATACTTTAAACTAAAACATGAATATATGATTGAAGTATTTTTACTTAAATTTTGTGCTTTTAATAGAAATTTAGAGAAATACATGCAAGCAAATTTTATTTGTATCACTAATATAAAAATCATTAAAACATTAGTGATTTTAACAATACAACAAAACTAATCAAAATAATCTAATTTATTTGGCTTATTTAATTTTAATCAAAGTTTCCTCACCCCTAACCCTAAATACAAGTACATTCTATATACCGCTGAATAAAAAGTCAAGTACATTCTATGTACAAAGCTGTCCATTTTTCGATGGACAAAACCGATAATAAGATGACTTAGGATTTATCAAGTAGCAAAATTAAAAAGAGATATAATTTTGTATTTGTATTCAAAGTACCATGTAATTAAATGTCTTTTTTATTGCATTTTTCAAGTATTTCATAATTTATAATGATATAAGTTAGTTAAACTATATTATTTAAAATTATTAAAATAAAACTAAAAATAATTATTTATTAAAAAGAATTAAAATACCCAACCTGAATGCTCTTTTTAGACTTTCATTTTGGCCCCTTGAACAAACTAAAATCACTTCGATATCCACATATTACATTTCTACATAACGATTAGGGGTTTTTAGACTCAAAAAAAATTGAAGAAAAATTTAGTTTCAGGGACAAGAAGTTTGATTTTTAGATTGAAAAACACTTTTTAGTGTAAATCACATAATGATAGTTGCAATTATCATTTTCTGTTTACGTTAAAACGTGTCATTCAGATTAAAAAAACAAACTTGTTGTCCATGAAACTAAATTTTCTTACAACTTCTTCACTATGTCCATTTTCCTGTAACGATTATATCCCTTAAGCTTTAAAATGTTTATTTCAAAATTGATCACTTAATTTAAACTTGTCGACTCGACAATAATTTTATAATCCAACTAAAAATTTACACCACATGCAAGTATAACCAAAACATACTCACTATTAGGCTTGTCAATGGACAGGGTTCAGTCCACATATTATAAAACCCGAACCCGAGTTCAATTACAATAGTTAAAATCTGAATCCAGTCCGAATCCGCAGGGTATTTCAACCGAATATCTGAATCCGGTCCGTCGGATTTTTTGAGCCCCGTTAGGTAATAACCATATACCTAACTCAAAAAATTTATGTTAAAACTATATTTTAAAACTGCAACTTTGGTAAAATTTATATACAAACAACGTTGACATATAAATTGAAAAACGACGTAGTCAAGATCATAACAAAAGTATGCAAAAACATATACATGTAAACAAACAAAATGGTAAATAAATAACATACGCACTCATGTTTTGATACGACGAAAAACTAATAGTCGGATCAAGTCCTAACCGGACCGAGTTTTGATAAAACCGTAACCGACCGACATCGGGCCTAAGTCGGGCTTGGGTAGTAAAAGACCTATACCGCATAAATAGAACGGATTCGGACCGGGCCTAGACCGAAACCAGTACCATTGACGCGAGCTAAAGCTTCTTTCTGTCCCGGAGAATTAAAATAAAAAAGATAATTAAAATGTAACCAGACATCGTGGCAATGGTTTATGAGAATAATCCAAGGCATTCTACCTCTGGTATGAGTTTACTATTGGCTCCATGCGGCAGTGAGTTGCCACTGTAGACTGGCAACAGCTGTTGACTCTTTTTTTACCATGGAGCCTATATTTACTGACTGTGAACTCAATGGATTGATTCCAGTTATAAACCAAAACACCGCATGAAATAAATTACAACATCATCCTGCTCAATGAAAATTTAATATGATTCCATATTTAATATTGAACAAGTAACCAACACTCGAAACATTATTTATCGCTTCAGAGAGATCCTGGTGATGAAAAATCATCTAGCAGGAATGTTCCCATCAAGAGTAGCAAATATTTTTAGAACATCACTGGCAAACGAAGATAAATTTATTTCAAACATAATAGCGGAAGTAGTTAGAAACAGCTGACAAACCCAAATTAAACAGTTCTTCTACATCGATGAATGTTGACAAAATTAAATGAACTTCAATTTAATTGAGAAAAATTAACTAAGCTAGTTAAATAATATAAATTTTGCTTACCCTATTACCCAGAATTCTGTGAAATGCAGAAAAATCGGATCTGAAAGATTTTAGCCCAATGATAGATTACTTGCGGAATATTTTCAAGACAAACAACTGCAATCTAAGATGAAAGCTAGATGCAAATATTTGTTAAAAATAATAATGCAAAAGCCTTAGAAATAAGACCAAAAAAACGAGACACAATCTAAGATGGTAGGCGAGTTTATTTTGGTGGAATACATGTACAAAGAGAAAGGAAGTTTCTACTTGATTCCGGAGATCTTAAGGGTAAACCGAAATAGTGGTGGTTGGGTTTGGGTTAGAGTGATGTGGGCCGGTGCCTAATATTCTTTCCGTTTTGTAATGGCAGCACATCCATTTAGATGTGAAAAAGCAACTGATCATGATTTTTTTTTCTACTGCAAGTAGCCAACGAATTATAGTTGAAGTAGGCTGGAAAGAGAATTTTATTACTGAACAATTGATACTGATACATTCTCTGTATACTCTGTTTTTATAATGTATTTTGAACTTTAGAATGTTATATGGGCTAATATACTACAACCCATGTTACTATATTATACAGTCTTGCTTTGTATTCAGTATAACATAACCCGCAGCATCATTCTGTAACCTAACTCCCCCTTTCAATTCTATCTAGGGTTTTCTCTGCCTCCTTCGTCTTTGCGCCGCCTTCTTCAATCTTGAGATCTCTCTTTAATTGGGTGAATTTTTTTTTCTGAGAGAGGTTTTATGAGAATGTCTTCTCTCTGGAATTGAGCTGGGACATGGTTAACTTTTAGTTTCCCTTCCATTACCTTCTCACGAATAAAGTACAGATCTATTTCGAAGTGCTTTGTTCGTGAATGTAGCACTGGATTTGCGGAGAGGCAAACCGAACTCAGGTTATCACACCGGATTACTGGTGTATTTGTGAGATTGATTCTGATTTTTTTGAGAAGTGACTCGATTCAAACTATCTCTGCTGCAGTACTGGCAATTGATCTATATTCAACCTCAGTATTGAAGCCCGAGGTGGCAACTTGCTTCTTTGAGCATCAAGAGACCGGGTTGCTCCCTAGAAATATACAGAAGCCGGTAGTTGATTTTCTGTCGTATGGATCTGAGGCCCAATCTGCGTCATAGTAAACTTGTATGTTTAACTCCTTTGCATCGTTGAAATGTAGACCATGATCCATTGTTCCTTTCAGGTAACGTAATATATGTTTTATGGCCTTCCAGTGATTGCTGAGAGGTCTACGCATAAATTGACGTACCTTATTTACGCTGTAGCTTAGATCTGGTCTTGTTATTGTGATGTACTGAAGTGCTCCTACAATACTTCTGTACTATTTTTCGTTTGTGATGGTCTCTCCTGATTCTTTTGATAATTTGAGATTGCTTGTCATTGGAGTAGGTAGAGATTTGGCCCAATCTATATTTTCTCTTTTTAATAGTTCCAGTATATATTTCTTCTGACATAAAACCATCTCTGACTTGGATGTTTGAATAACTTCTATACCTAGGAAATGATGTGGATTACCAAGATCTTTTATTGAGAATGCTTGATCAAGATGTTTGATAATTTGATCCATGGCTTGATTGTCATTTCCTGTAATAATAATATCATCCACGTGTACTAAAATGTATGTGATCTTTTCCTGTTTGCACCGCATATACAATGAATTATCTGATTTAGTTAGTGTGTATCCTAAACTCATCAGTGTGGACTTGAGTTTCTCATTCCATACACGCGATGCTTGCTTCAGTCCATAAATTGCTCTATGTAGTTTGCATACTAAGTTATCATTTGCATCCCTTTTGTATCCTTCTGGTTGTTCCATAAACACCTCCTCCTTTAGATTCCCATTAAGAAAGGCATTATTTACATCAAGTTGTCTAATCTTCCATTTTCTGTGAAGTGTAACTGTCAATATGATTCTTGTGGTAGTGGATTTAACAACTGGAGAAAATGTCTCATTGAAGTCAAAACCATACTGCTGATTATATCCTTTGACCACCAATCTTGCTTTGTATTTTGAGATACTTCCATCTGTGTTTCTTTTAATTTTGTAAGTCCACTTGCAACCACTATATTCTTGTCTTTGGGCTACTAGACTCCAAGTTTTGTTTCTGATAAGGGCACTGTACTCATTATCCATAGCCTGTTTCCAGTTACTATTGATAATAGCTTTATTGTAATCTTTTGGCTCTGTTGAATCTAGCTGAGCACTATATACTTTAGGCTTGAAAATGCCACTCTTTGACCTTGTGATCATATGATGTTCTGTTCTTGCAGGTAGTATGTTTTGATTATCATTGTTATCTTCAGATTGCTGAGATATGGACTGAGAAGTTTCTCCTTGATTTGAATTGGCTTCATTGATCTGGCTGGTATTATTGAAGGAGCTGGAGGATTTGTTAGAGTCATGACCTGATCCAATGTCATCATTGGATAGTGTGTGTTGTGGCTGTTGGGTCCTCTGCATACTTCCACTAGTCTGATCCCATTCGGGTATAATAGGTATGGGAGGCATTGAGAAGTTGTCTTTAGTATGTACCTTTTTGCTTGTCTTAACATTTTTATCTGCAAAAGGAAAAAATTTCTCATTAAATACAACATGTCTAGAAACATAGGTCCTGCAATCATTGCTTAAGCATTTGTATCCTTTATGATTGTTTCCATATCCTATGAGTGTACATGGGGTGGATCTAAGATTTAATTTATGACTATTGTATGGTCTGAGACATGGGAAGCATAGACACCCAAATGTCTTCAGACTTTTATAATCTGGTTTAACCCCAAACAATACTTCAACAGGGCTCAGATGCTTAAGAACTTTGGTAGGAAGTCTACTGATTAAGTACACAGCAGTGTTAAAGGCTTCTGGCCAGAATTTCATAGACATTGATGCCTATGCCAGCAAGGTTAACCCTGTTTCTACTATATGTCTATGTTTCCTCTATACTATTCCATTTTGCTCAGATGTGTATGGGCATGTTGTTCGATGAATGGTACCATTTTTCTGAAAATATTCTTTCAGTGGCTTTTATTCACTGCCACCATCTGACTGCATAATTTTAACCTCATGGCACAATTGTTTTTCTGCTTGAGTTATGAAATCTATTACAGTCTTTTGTGCATCTGATTTGGATTTTAGAAAATATATCCATGTATATCTAGAATAGAAGTCAACAAATGATATGTAATACCTGAATCCATAGTCTGAATTTATTGGAGCACGATCACATAAATCAGTTGCTACTAACTGAATTGGTTTGTTAACAACAGTTGTAGAATCTGCAAAAGGTAATTTATGGCTTTTGCCTAATTGGCAATAGGTGCATACATATGGTAGAGATACATCACAAGAAATATTATTATTCATAAGAATTTGTTTTACAATATTTACATTGGGATGTCCTAGCTTGTAATGCCACAAAGTAAAGATTCCTTGATCATTTGTAACACGTGACTCTGTATTATTACACCATATATTCCTAGTTTTGCTCTTTCTTGAATTTTCAAAATTGAACTTGTATAATCCTCTGTCCAATTTATCCTGTAACAATATTTCTTGATTTAGTAGATCCTTAACTAAACAGAACTTGGGGTGAAACTCAAAATACACATTGTTGTCATTAGCAAATTGAGATACACTCAATAGATTCTTTTTAATATGTGGGACTCTCAACAAATTGTTGAGATAAAGAAGTCTTTTACCTTGGATACTTCTGGTTCCAACATGTGTGATTTTTAAAGCTTCACCATTCCCCATATGAATAGAATGCATACATGTATATTCCTTATTGTCTAAATTGAGATTCTGCAGATTGCTTGTAAGGTGGTTAGTGGCACCTGAATCTGGGTGCCAATCTTCTACTGCTATCTCATCAGATCTGGTATGTCTTTCTGTATTCAAAACTTAAGTCCTTGTGTTTTCTGATTGACTGCCTTGTCTTTGATCTATATGTGCAACATTGCCACTGGAGTTGTGATTTCTTTGATTTACTTGATTTTGTTGATTTGGGTAATACTCAGTGTTGAGTCGAAAATAACACTGTCTGGCTGTATGTCCTGGTTTTTCACAAATTTGACATTTTGTTTTGTTATTGCTCCATCTTTCACTTCTTCCTCTACCTCTTTGAGTTGTATTGCTTCTTTGATTGTAGTCTTGTCTGCAATTCTGATTTTCTTGTTTTCTTCCTTAATTTCTGTTTCTTGAATTTGATGCATAATTGAGTGGAAGTTCTGGGTTACTTTCTTTTCTCTGCTCAATTCTTCCTTCTTGTGATAATAATATGGAGTAAACATATTGCATATTTGGTAGAGTTTGTTTTGATGAAATGATTGCTACCACTGACTCATATTCAATATCTAGACCATTCATAATGGTCAGTATCTGCTCAGATTCTGGTACTGTATGTTCTGCAGCATCAAGTATATCATAATATGATTTTACTTTTGTGATATACTCTCTCATCGACATGTTCTCCTTCCTGAGATTCTGTAGTTGTCTTTTGTAGTATAGAATTCTTGCTGCTGACTGTGTATTGAAAATTTGTTGTATTGTAGACCATATCTCAAATGATGTTTTACATCCTATAATTTGTGATAGTAGCCCTGAACTGATGGATGAGAGCAACCAGGCAGCCAGTAAGCTATCTTGTTTCTGATAATTGATGAATTCCTTATTGACTGTTCTTTCTCCAAAGCTATCAGTCACCATTCTTGTTGGTACTGTAGCGGTGCCATACAGGAAGTCGTGTAACCCATATCCTCTGATGCTTGTTTCGACTTGATATTTCCACAATATGTAATTGTTTGCATCAAGTGCAGTAGTTACTGGCCCTTATTTCAGTAGCTAGAGTATCTTGATTTCTTGATTTCGATCCTTCCTGACTTTTAACTCCACTTGTTGCAGATGATGTTGTGTCATCATCTCCTACCATGGTGGTAAATGGGGTAGTGCTTCAATCAGGTTTCTGATTGAGAAAACTTTATGGTGCAGCCAACTATCTTGACTTCTTGGATCTTGGCATGGCACCACAATAGAGATCAGAAAACGGGTAAGTAACTCTCAGATGATGAGAAAGCAATAAACTGAGAGCAACCAAGAATGGTGAATGATGATTTTGATCTGACACCTCCTTCTGGATGGCTCGATGATGATACTGCTTATCTCTAATGAGATTCCAGTAATGAACTGGATCTTGTGACTGTCGTTAGACAGATTTGCTTGCTCTGATACCAAAACAAAAATGTAAAATAAATGTAAAGAGAATTTTATTGCTGAACAATTGATACTGATACATTCTCTGTATACTCTGTATTTATAATGTATTTTGAAGTTTGGACTGTTATATGGGCTAATATACCACGGCCCATGTTACTATATTATACGGTCTTGCTTTGTATTCAGTATAACATAATCCGCAACATCATTCTGTAACCTAACTTTGCCGTGTAAAAAGACTTTGGTATTGCGAAGCATATAAATTTTATCGTGTTCTTTATTACTTCTTATGGTATTAGTAAGCATTTCTTTATTCAAGCTTGCCTAAACCAAATTCAATAATTACATCTATTTTACATAACAATATATGTACTTGCAGTGCACAAAAAACTACTCCTAACAGATCATTAAAACCCAAAATTTCCAATACCTTTTCTTTGCTTTGCTTGGCTGTTTTTCTCTATTCAAAATTGGTTGAATCTACCTTATATTTTTTCTTGGTAGACAGTTCACTAGTCAAATCAACCCAAATTGCCATGATAATTATAAAGTAGCGATTTCAATACCTGATTATTATCAGTTATAATGAAATCATAGATCGGTCGAGACTATATTGATTGAGTATCTGTAAGTGACTTGTTTCACTCAAGTATTTATATATTTGCATTAAAAAATATTAAAAATATGATTTATGAAGTCAAGAGTATAAAGAATGAGAATCAAACTAGACGAAGCATAGTAAAGATGAGATTTACATACCAAAAATTTTAGCATAACTTTGTAAATCTCTTGTACAACTTGGAAAAGGTGCATTGAACACTCATAAACATAATAGTTTCAGTTATGATGATGAATTTAGAAGAGCAGCCCATATTACTATAATGAAATCACCAATATATCCACAATTAATTAACCATCAATAGGAAGGAAAAAGAGGCAGATTTCACCTAATTGATCATCGAATAAACTAAGACACTTGAGTAATGTAATAATTAGTTAGATTATATTTTATATTTGCATTACATATGATGGATTTAATTAAATATTTGATCCAATAATTTTATTTTCATAAACAAAAATGGTTTCTAAACACATGATAGTTGTAAGTGCAAAGTTCCTAAAGCATCTGCTAGTTTCGTATTTGTCCACCCCAAAAAATAAAACACAATTTACTAATGAGGACAGAATCATTAGGTTGACTTGATCTAATAAATCAACAAAAACGGATAATGAAACATAATTTATCTCATGTTTTGTATTCTTTGTACTAATTTAATGTATTGTGGTTGATAATATCATAGTTTGCATTAAAAGCATAAACCCTTACTTTTTGGTGATAGATCGATTTATATTTTAAAGGAAAAGGATGGTCAACATAATGTATGATGCAAATCAAAAATGATACAATAACTAGGAATTATATGCGATTGAGTTTACAAAAAAATCGCATATCCTAAGCATATAGAATAACCTAGCGATATTTAATAACGTATAGATCAGACAAGCCAATAAATTACATGTACCATTTTTCAAGGGAGACCAACTAATAAATTACGTTCACTATTTCGAAAGTGAGGCTTCCGTTAGGATATATCATATTAAATGAGTCTCATGTGACATATTAGATCAGAAGTGTGAGGAATTTTATCAACAAATATCAAATTGAAAATAAATAAATGAATATGACTTAAATTATAACAGTAACAAATATGATTTATTCTTCCAGTGCGTATTATTTGTGTAGTAGGATAAAAGCAAATATAAAATAAGCATTGACATAAAAAGGCGCAAACAAAATTTGAACATGTTTAGCTTGGTTGATCCAAATCAACTTTGAAAACATATGAAATAAAAAAAACACTCAAGATTGAATCCATACAAACTTTATTTCATTCCTAAACTACTATGGAATTCTGAAAAATAAATCAACAAAGGTCATCAAAATAATCATTTTACAAATCCATTTAAACTTATTTTGAAATGAGTTAGATTTAAATTCTTATGGAGATGACGAAGGAAAAGGTAAAAATATTACAAAGATAGTATCCCATTTTGGTAATTCTAGCTTAAACAAATTAGTGCTTAACGATATTAATATTAACATTTAAGTGGGATCACAATGCATAAAAATGAACCAATCCCTTATTTTTAATCCCTCGGGTTAGTTATGTGCTGCTATTCCTTTGATGCCAATATCATCTTAAATAATCTCTAATAGCAGGTGATGCTAGATCATCGTCATAAACATCACTTACATGAAAGCTTAGATTCTCACTCCCAAGGTTCCTATGCATACTGATAATAGGAGTAGTATGCGCCAAGTAAAGTAAACAAGTCAAGTCAACTCAGAAGTCAAGTGAATAAACCTTCCCCTTCTCTTCATGCATCTGGTTGGCCTTCGGCTCTTATAATATTTTTTCTTGTTCACTAATAAATCGACTAATTAAACTCATGTTTCTATAATCAATTTGATCCCCGATTCAATTAGGGGAAAATGCCTACAAAAAGATCGCTTGGATTTGCAAAAAGGTTGCTTGGATTTATCCATGGTTTATTCCTTATCTCTAAATTTCCATTTCTTTATTCATTTCAGATCTGACCAAAATGCGTTTTCTTTTTTTATTTGTATATTATATATTTATATATACATATATATATATATATGTGTGTGTGTGTGTGTGTGTGTTAAGTCCTTCTTTTTCCTGTTCCTTTGAAAAATATCAAATATCATTTTATATTAACATTTGTCATGTATAAAAGTTTTTAAAATAAGCAAATATGTTGTTAGATGATCTTGTTATCACCCGCATAGAATACGTAAAAGATATCAAATGAGTTTTGATATTTTTATTTATTCAAACCTACAAATCAAACTAAATCATCAAAATTATTTACTGGATTTGTTTGTATTGTGTTTACAAAGAAAAACGGTTCTCTTAAAAGGAAACACAACGCACAAAATCAGATTTGATATTTATAAATGCTTCTACTACTAGTTTAAATATATAAAGATATAAATGGATATTGTATTGTATATGTTAAAAGATGCTAACGAAAACATGTGGAGACAATTGTAATGAAGTATATAATAATTAAGCAACTCAATTATGGATATAAACAATTTAGGGGAACGATATTAACCAAAGATAATCTTTGAAAAAATATGGGAAAAAACACATAAATTGGAATTAATTAATTAAAATTACCGTTAATTTTTACCCAGGGAAGTGTAAGTAGAAATTTTGTCCGATCCTTCTTTCCATTTCAGCAGTTCAATCGTTTTAATAAAAAATAACATTTTACATTAATTTGAGTAAAAATAAACATGAACTATGAAATTAATACCCAAACCTAGAAGAACGAGCGGGGCTTAGGCTGCTTCTGATCTAAAACCAAAAGCTTTGTTTGATATTTAGGTGTCGTATTTCATTGGAGATAATTAGGAATGTAGAGAAGATAGGGTTTTGTAATGTCCACTCGAAACGCAAAGATGAACGGCGATACAGTCATAATCAGAATTATCTTTCGACAATGAAAGCGAGTTTAGTATAATATGAACATGCATATAAGTAAATAGAGCAAAGTAACCTTATTAACTATATAGCAGATTCTTTTAAATTTTCATTACAATTACTTCGGTCAAAATTTCTAAGTCACACGCCCATGCAGAGGTCACATACAATAAAAAATAATATCATAAAGAGCTGGGTCCACATATAAAGATGGATTCCACACTCCATTATACAATGAAAACATAATCATTATTAGCTAAAGAGTCTCATGCTCCGTCGTCAGTCCTCGTACTATGGCCATTATTCCAAACTTGTTTAACCCAGAAACTCAGCCTAATCAAATGAGTACCTGTGAGTTTATGAGAAAAAATAAAAATAAAAACACAAATCAGACACAAAGTCTGATGAGAATAATAACGTCCCCAAAAACAAACATACAGTGAGGCCAACATGCACTGCACATGTTAGCTTTCCCCCTCACTATTCAATCAATCATGTGTGAAACACTTTAAACTTCTAAGGCAAATTACTTCTTATTTACGACTTCAGTTAAATGTTTCATTAAGTAGATTTTCTTCATCACTGCACACAAATTTAGATTGTTGTGAACAAAGTATACAATCATGCGCTCCCTGCATCGACCCCACCCGAGTCCGAATTTAGATTGTTTTCCCTATATTGACCCACTTGGTTTTCTTTATAAATTCTTCTTTGATCTATAAAGCATACTTTTAAAGTATTTGACGTGGCACCCCACGCAATTCTTATATGCCTTACTTTAGTATTGGGTATTGTGCTTTTGTGCAGAACTTGCTTAGCTTCTCGTTAATGTTTGCTTCTTAACTTGTACTGCTTGGAATCGCCCACAGCAATGTCCTTTTTAATTCATTTTTTTTTACAATTGCTCTTGTCTAATACTAGTTGGAATCGCCTGCCGTAGTATCCTTTTAAATTCATTCTTTAGAAGTTTCTCTTATCTAACACCGTTTGGAATCGCCCACCATAGTATTCTTTTAAATTCATTCTTTAATTCGAACTGCATAGACCCAACACCCTTGTAGTATTTAACTTTTAGTTAGTTAAGCCTTGGACCACAAATAAACAGCCCCCTGTAGTCCTTCTACATTTATTTACTTAATTATTAAAATGCTTTGAAACCCACCGTAGTAGACCACAAAGAAATCCACCAGGAACCTTTAAACATTTTTTTAATTTGGAACTACTCAGCATCTCCCACCACAGTTCATGAAGTCAAATGCCTCTCCTCACCTTTCGTAGATGTACATTCGATTGAGCGTCCCTGTCCAACTAGATCAGGTTGCACAGACATAAATGAAGTTGGACGAAGGGAAGACATAGCTAAAGTCAAGGCGGTAGAATCGGAGTTTAGTATATGCTTCTCAAGCCAATTAATCTGCTTAATAGCAGTATGATGCGCATGCTCAAAATCATTCAAGGTCTCCCCACTATTGTCTTTTAATTTTCTTTGAAAATGGGCCAAACAAGTTGTAAATAGAAGAGCGTTTCTCTACTACCTTCACGCCACTAGTTGAACTTTTCAGCCATTTTTCATAAAAAGCTCTCAACTTATCATCTTTCTTCTGATAGTATGCGGTAAATTGCTTCTTCCACTGAGAAACCTCATCCTTATCCATAACCGAAGGAGGGAGCTGCTTGAGAGTGAGGGGTGTAAGGACCATCCTCTTTAGATAACTAGATAGTGACCTGCTGAGACAGTTCATCATTTTATTTTCTAAGTTCCTTAATCTCATTGTCATAAATAACCATGTAACTTCTCTTCGCATCTTTAAGTGATCCCTTCGGTCTAGCAATGCGATACATGGTAGACCAAAGCATCTCTTCCAATTTAGCTATCTTCGAACGTTGCTTAGTGACGTAGGCATTCTACCGAAGAGTAGCTCGTTTAGATTCTTCCAACTTCCATGCTTTTTCATCATACCAAACAAGTAATTCCTTTCAAGCGTCATCAGTAATGAATTCTTATTCCTTAATAAAATCTGCATGAGCAGCTTCGAGTTTTTTGACCCAGGTTTCATAGTCTTCAATGATAAATGAAGAAGTTGGTACTTTCAAATGAGGAGTATGAAGGGCATATGCAAGATAGCTACTCTCAGCAGATTGAACAAGCTCGGTTTGAGAAGTAAGTGCAATCTAAAAGGTGTATATATATAAAGTAAACATGAAGGAAACCAATGTGTAGTCAAACAAAATAATATACATGTGTGTGTGTATAAAATAAAGAAAGTGTCTTATTCAATGAAGGGTCGAAGATACATAGAAATAAATGCTACACTTGTTGACTAAGTCTATTTTTGAACCATAACAGATGGGGATGTTCTAAAGAAAGAGGCTCATTCTTTAGTGAAGAGCCACATCTACATAGTACGAAGTCACAAAGCGCGTCTCTCTCATGAATGATCTAGGTAATCCTTAAAAAAGTCCTTGAGACTCTCTCCTTGATTGCACTACCAACCTTTCAATCTCACTTTCTCTTCTATGTACAAGGTGAATTTTTGCTGACAACCTCTTCGTATCTTGCTTTTCTATACACTCAATATGTTTCCTTAAGTGTTGAACTAAGTTATCTCCCTCACAAGACTTCGACCATAAAGTTTCCTTAGCACGTACTTCTTACCTAGAAGGAAAAGGAAGGAGAACACACGTTCAAAACACACTACTGTGCATAATGAAACAAGATAAAATACAGTACAACCAAGTCGAAAATTATGCAAGACGGCACCATCATGTATACAAAATATAAGACGGTACAACCAAGTTGAAAACAACACAAGACAAGATAACAAGAGTGGTCAGACATTTATTACTTCATTATCAGAAGATCCATGCAGATTGAGTCAAGATTGCACCCCAACATTCGTAGATTTATGCTCAACGTCAGAATCATCGAGCTCTACCTTTACCTGAACTGCCTAATAAGGGGAATCAGGAATCCCACTATGATCTGGGGACCACTTCCTCCTACAGTAATTCAAGGTGTTTGTTATGGCTTCAGGGCCACCAAGAAAATCCAAGTTAACCTCTACATCCATCTAATCAGCCGATCCAGAAAAATTGCCTCTTCACCTGAGCATAAATATTGTACAAAATATTAAAAGTGGTGGCATCGACATCTTTCTCCAACTCAACAAGTTTCTTCTTAAACATCTTTGCTCTCTCCTTTCACCTACCAACTCTTTCCCCGCCTTAGCTATAGGCTGCTCAGCTTCCTTAAGTTTCTCGTTGACATTGTCAAGCTATTTCATGATCTCCTCCAACCTTGTTTTGGCGTCCCTCTGCACCCCTGGCTCGATGTCAAATTTCAATCGAGTAATCTCCACCTAATCCCCAACCGATGGCACTTCCAAATCCAAGAGTCGTTTATGCCACTCCATCTCAGAGGCCATATCATGAACACAATGGCGTAATGAAGCATAAGAAATATTTATGAATTTCCTCTAAAATTAAATCAACTAATGGATATCTGACGAACTTACTTGAAAAATACTATGATGAAAGCTAGAAAAAAGGTCTTCGATAAACAATGGAGGAGATACCATCAAAGTAGGGGGCAAGGCAATCACATCGTTGATGAGAAGGCAGCCTATTTGTTTCAATCAAGTCAGGGATGGCATCCTCACCCGAGAAAGGTAGTAAGCGGGAAGAAGGTGGATGGGCACTAACAGAAGACACCAGAATCAGAGCAGGCGGGATGATCTCAGAAGAAGAAGAAAGATCGAGTTTTTGTTTCTTATGTGGCCTTCTAACACAATCAAATCATCATTAGATCTCTTTGTATCTTTCTTTTTCTTTTAACCTAGTTACCTAGAGGACATGGTACCTACGTAGTTTAAATAACAACACGTTTAATAAACCATATGGAGCAAAAAACGCATGACAAAGAATAGGAAGATATAACGCCAAAATGAACATAACTAAAATGTACCACTTGGTGCAGCTATATCAAAATTATAAATAAAAATACAACAACAAAAATGATAATGAGGACGGAGGAAATTATATCTGCGTAGATGGATTTCGACAAAAAGGTTCGAATACTTAATAGTCTACACGCCACAACCAAGCATTCTCTCCCTACGGGATAAAAAAACACTCGTTCGCTTTTTGAAAAATTATAAAAAATAACTAAAAAGGAAAGAAAATTTAAATCGGTAAAAGAAGTATTAGGAGTGGAAATATGAAAAAAAGAGCACGGTAGTACCAGGTTCCCCAAACGAGGAAATAAGGTCTTCCTGGTTCGAAACAAAGAAAAATTGTTCCGCTCACTTATAAGTTTTGGGTGGAATTGTCAAAAATAGAGAATCGGTAGCCTGAATATAATAGAACCTGACGCATCCCAATGTTAGACTCTTACGCAACGAACTTAAAAAAATTAGCGCAGTACAAGGAGGAGTGAAGTTTTCGGCATATAAGATGTAAGTGCATTTTAGGAGGTGGTAAGATATTCGGGCTAAACAAACGAGGGATAGACCGACCATATCCAACCGTTTTTTAAACGATGGTAAGGAGAAAGATAAACGTCGCAGAGAATGTATTCCAAAGTGAGGGGTATATGCTCCTTTGGGGCGAGAAGAATACGCCCCGAGTAGACCTGTCAAAATTTGACCCACCTCATTAACCCAACCCATTTACCCTATTCATAAATGGGTTGGGTCAACCTATTTATGAATATCATAAAATGAGTTATGGGTTGGGTTGACCCATTTTTAAATGGGTAATCCATTTATTAAAATTATTAAATTTTAATATAAACTTAAAAAATAAGAATTTTGAACATACATTATAATTTTTCATGAAGACTGGCAGTCGTACTTAGAAAATAATAGGCTATCACATCCCCATATTTGAATCCACCTAGTGCAGAAGTCGCTATATTTTTTGTTCAGACTGCAATAACTTCTTCGTTCTAACTCGGAATCAAACGAGATTTCGACCGATCAACTCCAACTTAAGTTACGGACAGTATGGAACACTCGGATACTTTATCGTGCGAACGCACACTGTAGTTCTCTAAGGAGACTGATAGTTGTACTTAGAAAATAACAGGCTACTACATCCCTATATTTGAACTCCGCCTAGTGCAGAAGCTGCTATTTTTTTTGTTCAGACTGCAATAACTCTTTCATTCTAACTCGGAATCAGGCGAGACTTCGACCGATCAACTCCCACCTAAATTACAGACAGTATGTAACACTCGGATACTTGATCGTGTGAACGCACACTGTAGTTCTCCAAGGGGACTGACAGTTGTACTTAGAAAATAACAGCCTACCACACCAACATATTGAACTCCGCCTAGTGTAAAAGCCGCTATTTTTTTGTTCAGACTGCGATAACTCCTTCATTCTAACTCGGAATCAGGCGAGACTTCGACCGATCAACTCCCACCTAAATTACGGACAGTATGGAACACTCGGATACTTCATCGTGTGAACGTTCACTGTAGTTCTCCAATGGGACTGACAGTTGTACTTAGAAAATAACAGGTTGCCACATCTTCATATTGAACTCCGCCTAGTGCAGAAGCCGCTATTTTTTTTGTTCAGACTTCAATAACTCCTTCGTTCTAACTCAGAATCAGGCGGGACTTCAACCGATTAACTACACCTAAATTACGGATAGTATGGAACACTCTGTCACTTTATCGTGTGAACGCACACTGTAGTTCTCCAAGAAAACCGACAGTTGTACTTAAAAAATAATAAGCTACCACATCCCATATTTGAATTTTGATGGAAATTAGAATTAAAATTTTAAATTTTTATCGGATCTCAAAACATAAAACTTGGAATTAGAATTATTTTATATTTATTTGTTTTTTATTAGTCAAATTAAATTTAAATCTTTATATGGGTCAAATGGGTAACCCGCTCATTAAGTGGGTTGGGTCATAAATGGGTTGGGTCATAAATGAGTAAAAGAGAATGGGTCATAAATGGGTTGGGTCGAACTCGACCCAACCCATTTTGACCCAACCGAACCCATTTGACAGGCCTAGCCCCGAGGTTGTAAAAATCCTAAATCTTTAGCCCTCGATTCCAAACTTACTCAAGATTTCTTTAACATGGCTTCCCTCGAAGATGGTCGAAAATAAGATTTAAAAAGGGAGAGTCATGACCCGATGAACTAGGAAGAACGTCGGATGCCATTGATAGCTAAAAGAAAGAAATAAAACCAAAACTCCCAAAATCCACTTCAATCAAAATAGTAAATAGGTAATTGTATTTAAAAGATGCTTCAAATTAAAGAACAAAACCAATTAATCAAACAAATATAATCAAGATTCTATTTGAAAAATTGAAATGCAGAAAGTTGTACAAATGATTTGAGAACTGAGCAATAAACAAATAAAACCCTGGAAATGATCTTCCTAAAATACCACACACACACACCAGCTTAAACGGGAAATTTCTTTAAATCAATTAATCGACCACTAAAGATAAAGAAGAGTAAAGAGAAGAAGGGAAATGAAAACAAAAATCTTACAGATTTACGATGATTGAAGCATGATAAAAGGAAATTGAGGTAAGAGCCGAAAATTGAAGTTTTTCTTTTCTTTCCATTTTTGTTGAGCAAGTAGAAGTGATATAGAAGAAGAAAGAGGACATAAATGCAAGTTAAGGTAAAAGATCTCAACTCTTAAATTCAAATGATGCTTTTAATCAGGACCATTAAGATAGTAACGATGAAAGGGGATCTTCACTAAAAATTAAGCAAATCTCTTGAAAAACGAACCGTTGTGTCTGATCACGTGCGAGAAGCACGGCTACTTGTATGATGACACAAGTAAGAAACATTAAATGCGATACGATTGATGGATTAGATAGACAGAAGAATGGACGTAGTAGATTATAAGTCCATGCTAACATATGTTAGCAAAGATTTGGAGGACAAGTGTTACACCCATTTTCGATCACAACATATGGAGGCACAGTTCGGTTAACCAGCGAATTATGAAGTATAAGGAAACGACCTAAAAAATCATGTTGTGGATACTAAAAGACATTATACATGAAGTCCAGTAAAACAAAATGAACCTGGTTATAAGGTCGGCCAAAACCTTAATGCAATAGTTCCCTTAAATATCAAATAAACCGTAAATGATGCGTACTACGTACATCCAAAGCGTTTAGAATAATTATAAAACTACAGCGGATAGCATAGCCCCAAAGCGAGTTCAAACCGCACAGTCGCATGGAAAGTGATGAAAAATATAAACACGAATCAAATAATGAACTGCACAAGTTTAGAAATAAGACATATTACGATAAATAAAACAAAGCCAAAAATATAAACAAGAATTGCACTGCCGTAAAGCAAAATAACATCTTAAACTTCCTAAAATCAATGCGGTCCATACCCTAGACTATGCCGCCTAAGGCAGTGTCGTCATACCCTCAAACCGCGCCACCATCTCCTAGGCCACGAACCATCTTCCAAATCTGCGCCACTACTCATAAGGCCACCTTTGCCATGTAACGAAGTCACAATGTAATACTTAAGCATAACACAATCCCACTACATACAAACTACGTAATGGAAATGGAATAGTCATGAAGGCGAAAGGCCTAACTAACCAATTTGAGCAACAAATGCCGCTAACGAAACGACAACACCACACGGAGGGCGGCGCAATATCTCCACACTGCACCACCACTTATAAAGTCATTTCACCGTATAAGGGAACTACGTAATGACAACCAAGCATAACCAACAACCTCCGTAGGGTATACCATAAAGCCACTGTGCCTTCACAAACAAAAAGTAGATTGTTACATAACAACACGAACATGTTTTTCAATCTTCATAACTATCCAAATGCACAATATAGAAGCATGTCGCCAAGATGTATGTGGCGCGGCGTAAAAGCAGATAACAAGACAATCCATCAAATGGACAATGAAGATAGCGTTTCAAATTCAAAGCATCCCGCTTAAATTCAAAGCTTCCCTCCTGAAAAAACTTTCCCGCCAATGGTCACAACGAAAATATGTGCACTTTACAACAATCAACATGAGAAAGACACGTGCTGACATTTAACGATGGAGAAAGAATGCAAAAAAATCGACATTGACAATCCATGAAATATTTCCTTGCCATAAATGAAAAAGCACACCGTCGTAGAGAAATGGACTTTTGATGGATTCTTTGAAAAATAACCTTACATTCTTGTACTCTTTATGCCATTAAAATGATTGTACGAGGAAAAAGAATATAATGAAAAATTTGACCCGTGGACGTAAGATTTTATGAAATCCAAACTATGTATATCTCTATGTACTTGACTATACGTGTTGTGTTCTGTTTTTAGTAGTTTACATTTAGCTTTCATTTGACAAAGTTTATTACAAAAACCAACCTAGGCATTTTAACAAACAGTTAAAGTGTCTCTTTTTGATTATGTAAGCATTCTGCAATATAACCACCACGTTAAAGGCAAATTTAATATTACTTATATTTGTTGATTCAAACTTAGTAGGATAATCATAAATATAGTTACCCTATTAAAAATTTGGTGTTATGAGATGAAAATTCCCACCAACAGTACTTAGCATGGTTAATTAAATATATTTTTAATTATCTTTGAAGTTAATGACTTATATGATTATACATATTTTTTGTTTAGTTAGACAACTATCAAAATGCTATAAATGTCTTATTCACTGGAATCTAAATCGATAAATATTTCTCAGTCAACTACTACCATGAATGAATTTTGTGATTTTCGCAGCTAAAACATGTAGTGATAATATACATAGTTAGATTTTTATTTTTTGGAATCTTCTTCTATTATTTTTATATTATACTATCAATATTATTTTGAATACATTTTCCATTATTATGGATATATGTACGTCTATCATCTTATTTTTATTTGATAATCTGGATATTATTTTCTTCATTCTATTTTATTATCATTTGTTTGCCAAAACAACGGACATAATTCTCTTGTAAAATTTCTTTACATAAATAATTAAACTACACATAGTTGTTAGTACCTATTACTTTAATCTATAGTATTATCTATGTTACATAATGTTTTATGGATGATAAATTTTCATTCAATACTTTAATAGACTACATTTTATACTTACCAAATACAATTTTTCTATGGAAAAGCTTAGGTACTAAAATTCGATAGTGCTAAACCAGCGCTTACCTCCATCTATTGTTATTGAGAATTTTTTTATATATACTTTTCTATTTTAAGTTCAGGAGTTAATGCTATCATTTATCATGCAAACTAAAACATGTATATTGGCTCCTTTACTCATAGTTGCTATGGGCCCGTTCGGCAAACAAAAGCAAAAGGACTTTTGCTTATTTCAAAAGTCCTTTTGCTTTTAGAAAGTAAAAAAGTATATTCGGAAAACTTTTGACTTACAAGTCAAAAGTGAAAGAAAAGGTTAAAAATTCAAATTTAAAAATTTAAATTGTAAAATTTCAAATTTCGAGAATTTGAAATTTTAAAGTTCAAAATTTAAAAAATTTGAAAATTCAAAGATCTAAATTTTGAAATTTTAAATTTTAAAGCTCAAAATTTTGAAATTCGAAATTTTGAAATTTGAAAAGTTAATATCTTAATTTTGAGTTTTGAAATTGGAATTTTGAACTTCGAAATTTGAAATTTTATAATTGAAATTTGAAATTAGAAATTTTGAAATTTTAAAATTTGAAATTTAAATTTTGAAATTTTGAAATTTTAAAATTTGAAATTTTGAAAGTTGAAAGTTGAAATTTTGAGATTTGAAATTTGAGATTTGAGATTCGAAATTTTGAGATTTCACATTTGAAAGTTGATATTTGAAATTTTGAGATTTGAAATTTAGAACTTTGAAATTTCGAAATTTTGAATTTTGAAAATTTGAAAATTGAAATTGTGAAAATTGAAATTTGGAATTTGAAATATGAATTTTGAATTTTGGAATTTTTGAATTTTGAAATTTGAAATTCTAGAAATTCTGAAATTCTTAAATTTTGAAATTTGAATTTTGAAATTTAATATTTTGAACTTTTGAAAATTTGAATTTTTGGAATTTGAAATTCAAATTTTTTTGGAATTTTTTGAAATAATTTTTTTCATATAAAAAATCAACTCATATAAGTCGAAAAGCAAAAAAAAAAAATTACTTTTGAAATAAGTTGAAAAGTGGCTTTTAAAGTTGGTAAATTTTGTTTATCCATTTTGATTTCTTAACCTTTGTCTTTTATAAGCAAAAAGACAACTTATTTATTTCCATCCAAACAGCCCCTATACATATTTGTTTTCGTCTTCTCAATTGTATTGATGGTCATAAAAGCACCGATATGGCATCGGTTTATATTTCCATTATTATATACAGTATGTCCTGGAAAATAAACCACTTAGACTTCACCTCTCATAAGTTAACCTAAAACTTGAATCTTACTGTATAAATTATAATGTTTAGACTGGGTGTGTAAAACCTTCTTCTTGTTTTTAATTATAGTATCTATGCAGTGCTTTTGTTTTAGTATTTCTAGAATTTGAGACACTAGGGATTTTAGAGTACGCCATTTGTCTTGCCCGCAACCTTAAGCTCAAATTTACTTGGCATATCAATACGAGTGCTTTGATCATGAATCTTGACAGTATTATATATTGTGGCCATTTCGAAGATCGATCCCTGATTAGTTATAATTATTTGTTTTCGAAATTCAAAGTTCCTTTTTTCTAAGCAAATTGATAGAAATTAACGGATAATGATATATTTGTTCAGTAAGTTTGGCATGTCAAAGTAATTTTGAGAACTATCTTCTGTATAAAATACATGCTATTTTGTTTGCAAATATTTATCATTGAATAACTTCCACTACTGGAATGACGGATGACAGCGACGGCCGTCGACGGTCCTTTCCAACGGCGTGGTTTTACCGTGGCAATTCTGTAATAAACGAACATTTGCCGTCGAAAATTGTCGAAAGTTTACCGTCGACCGCAACGGCAAATCGATGTATGTCGTGAATTACCTAAGTTGGCCGAGAGCTATTTTCACTATGTTCTCCCCTCAAAATCTTCCTCCAAACCCTCCTTCCCCCAAATTCACCCACCACCAAACGTCATTGCCTCGCCACTATCAGAAACATCTACAACTTCTCCTCTCCGGCCTCCAGCACTTCAATTTCAGCGAAAAGAGAGAATTTTTTTGCTAACTTCAATTTACCCTAATATGTTAAATTAGTATTAATTTGTAGTTGTATTTGATGATAGTACCCCCCTTGAGTGTTTGTAATTGTTTGTTGATTGATTGTGAAATGCTAATTACGGTTATAAGCGTGTAAATCCGATAATTAAAACATAATTATGGCTAAACAAAGGTTAATCAGTTTATATGTTGAATTAGTGATATGATTTAGTGCCAATCAGTGTGCTAAAATGTCACTGTCAATTCAGCTATTACTATTGAAGATTAATTTTCGGCTGATAACTAGTTTATATAACAAATCTAACTTACTTGGATGTCGAATCCGATAAAATTAATAAATTAAATGAGTGTATAATGAAGTTTATTTTTTTTGAAATATAATATTATAATTTATATCCATACTTTGTTTTGATTGAAAACATATAAGATTTTATAAAAAAAAGGAAAAATATATATTATATAATTATTAAAACATTACAATGTGTAAATGAATTATATATGCTAATATGTGTTATGTATATAATTAATATCCCTTAGAGAGTTTTTGACCCTTTTAACAAGTATTGTATATGATCGTTATATGGATATTCGTTTTTTGTCATGAAACAAACATCTATATTCATCGAATACTATATTTGTTGGATTTGTCCCTATAGTGGACAAGTTACAAACAAATAAAGTGGTTACAT
Source organism: Allium cepa (assembly GCA_030765085.1). Lineage (NCBI taxonomy): Eukaryota > Viridiplantae > Streptophyta > Magnoliopsida > Asparagales > Amaryllidaceae > Allium > Allium cepa. Next base: position 587,440,046 of record CM060940.1, read on the forward strand.
TTTGTAACCATTTCATTTAGATAGTTTACAAATTTCGACAGCATTTCCTTTTTGTTTCCCGTGCACACGCATTTGTGTACGATACAGGAAACAAAGAGGAAGTTCTGTCGAATTTTTGTTGAATCGTTTAAAATGAAATGATTTACGAAACGTAATTAATATTATGTTTGGTAATGAGAAATAGGATGACCGACCATCAAAGTAGAAAACAATAAACTAAAAATTTAATATTCTATTCATAATTTGTGTCAATCTCTAAAATGCATAAATGAATATTAATTAATAAATGATTTGAAAAACTAAATTTCAATCCATAAGATGTTTAGTACCTTTTTAATACATAATTTAAAGCTAAAATATATAATGTTCAATTTAAATTTGCAGGCGAAGACTGAAAGGAACTCCGCAAATAGGAACAAGAACCTAGTTATACATCGCAGCGGCCCCACATCAGTCCAACATCATCGTTAGGATCTGATAAATTGATTAATTGCAATTATAAACAGTTATTAACTTATTTAATTTTGTATAAGCACTAATTATTTCTGGAAAGAGAGCGCGACAGTCCCGTCTCCTATATGGACGTATTAGCTCATAATCATGCCACCAAGCAAACAAACGAAATAATTAAAGTAGTGTTATGTGAATTTCAATTATATTTTATTTTCCATTGTGGGGAGAATTTGCCGAAGCACGAGCACAGATGTTGGAGAGATCGGGACGAGATTCATTGATCACTGATGAGAAGGACGCGATTTTTGAGTCTATCATGGAATCCACGTCGTGAAATAAGCGTTATGGTATTGGAAATCAAGCGGTAATTTCTAAAAAATTACTAATTTACAAGTTTAAACCATTAATTAGAAAAAGCTGTTACAGAAAAAATATATCATTACTGTTTTAACATGATTATGCTTTACTTATTTGTTTCTTCTTAATTTACACTAGCCACTAAAGTACATTTCTTGTTTTTGACATACCTCTTGATTATCTGTAAGCTAAGTCCTCGCAGAAAGCATATTAAAAAACTCAGAACAAAGAAAATATCATGGAGCTTAGAGCTATGATCGTCGCGGGGCTGCAGGAGAAAGACCACCGTCGTGCTGCGAAGATGGCACAGTTGAACCAGTGCTTGACTGAGGTGCAGCAACGTGGGTTATTTTCTTCAGGTGTTTCCGAAGCCGACGATGAGTCTTAATGGGTATGTTACTTTACATTTATGTTTTGACATTTTAAAATCGGTGTATTGAATATGGTTGATATATTTTGACGCTATGTTGGATGATATGTTGGTTTGTTTTGACATGTCGGATGTTGATTGTATATATTGGATGTTGATTATTTAGTGTATTGTTTTCTTTTTTATAAATATTTAATTGGTGAGAATTGAGTTCGATATTGAAGATACGTTAATTATATGTTGGTTGAGTTTGGATATTGGATATTTGATATATGTGAAATTTAGTTTTGATATGTATGTGTAGTACAGGAATCGAATGGCTGCAGGAACGCAAAAAAATGTCTAGATTTTCGATGGTTTCCGACAGTTACCGAAGACACTGCGGTCATCAACTTTGACGGCTAACAATGGTTTCCGATGGCTCCTTAGAGGCACGTGGACATTGAAAATCGTCATAAAACTATCGAAAAATGCCGTGTGTAGCCGTTGTCAAATAGTCATCGATATCGTCGCCAACTGAAGAAAAATGCATAACGGCTAGCAGCCGTCGGAAATAATTAGCAGTGTTCATGGTTGTTTTGTGATTTGAGGGCTTCAGATAAGTCATAAATTCAGTACATTTTGTTTCCTATTTAAGTCATAAAAATTGAATTCTCACGTTGTTGCCTTAAATATTAAGGGTAGATTTAATCCTTGCAAGTAAAATTAGGCGACATTATTGTCTCAAAATTGATGCCACCAACATTTTATAAATTGAAATAAATAGTAGAAATGAACTACAAATAATATACATAAAAGATTAAGTCAGCATGCAATTAGTTCACCAACAAACATAGGCTTCAGGTATAAAAAAAAAGTTAGCAAATCACAACGTCAAAAAGAATGTTTTAATTAAAAAAATTTTTTTAGAAAAACAACTCTACCAGTATGGATTGTATTATATTGTAACAATTTCTCCATTGTGATTTTTAAGGGCCGCAGATTGTATCATAAGCTCTGGACCTAGGCCACCTAAGCCGTCGTCTAGGACATCAGATTTTTAAGGGCACAAAATTTGAATTATTAGTTTATGCAATATGTTATTTATCCATAGTCTTAATTGTATGAAGCTTAGTGGTTGGGCATATGTGGTAGTATTCAAACAACTTAGGTTAAAGCCCAACTGTTACTTATTATTTTGCTGCCCTATATACATTTGAGGTTCCACAAAAATTAATTTTTTTGTAATTTTTTTTTGATTTGGGCCGGGCCAGAATATCTCCGAGGTAAACGAATAATAAAGACCTTAAATTTCATCTATGAATGTTAATCAAAGTAGCGTTCTCCAATTAAAAAGACTAACAAAAAATATTTGATATGCGGTTGAGGTTTCTTTGCTTCATGTATATGAGACCACAAGAGAACTAGGGAAGTTATGGTCTTACAACTGCAACCGCAATAGCTATTCGAAGATGTGCGGTTACTACTTTTGAAAAAAATTCATTACAACTTTATAAATCTACTTCAGAGACTTTTGCTTTACAGTTTCAAAGTATTTGTAAAAGTAGAGGTGGGGTGGACGCAAGTAGGTTTGGTGCGGTTTGAAGCCCAACCGCTTACGCATCGCATAAAATGGTTAACTGAAAACACAAACCACTATACTAAACTTTTAAAAATTCTGTTGCGATTCGGTTTAATGTAATACGGTTCAGTTTTGATCTGATCCAATTTGAATTCATATTAAACATTAAACATGAAATAAGAGAATTACTTCAATCACCAATCAATTTTCGAAGACAACAGTGTGAGGCTTTTACATTTAAAAGTTTAGAGCACACAATGCTATATTAAAATAAAAGATTAATTCTTAATTGTATGAATATTTCAATTTGACATCTAACTACAAGTGAGATTTTTTAGTAGATTAACCAATCATCAAAGTTAACCAATGCATAATCATTAAGTAAAATGACTAGAATAAAATTATAATTAGCATTTATCCAAAAAAATAAGATGAAAAATATTATGCTAAAACTATAACTTTTTCCTTTACGCGATAATTATTAGTAATATAGATTGAAAATAGAATATGCATCGTTAGAATATAAAACGAGATAAGAGTTATTTATATTTTTATCACAAAATTAATAGTGTGAATATTCGGTTCAGTCCGGTTTAGTATGGTCGGTTCAATTGTTCAAATCACAACCGAAACGTATCAATGCGGATCGATCCGCTTCGAGTTATTTACTTTACTTAGAAGGTTCAGTGTGGGTTTCCGCACTGTTTGTGGTCCGATGCAGACAATTTCCGTATGGCGGTATGTTTTATGCACCCCTCTATATAAAACAATCGCTGAAAAATATTTAAACAAAAGGGGTGTGTTAGATGACCACGTATTATCACAAAACCAATTGGTAATGAATGGAGGTCTCTTAGTATTTATGCATGATTTGTATTATAAATTGTCCGATGTGGGACTAATTTCAACACGCCCCCCGCACGTGTGGCGTATTATCAACCAAACACGTGGACATTCATCGAGGGTGACGTGTGACAAAAATGAATGTCATGTTTCTAAAATGAAGGCTTTAGGAAATATTAGCTACTAAAATAAAAACAAAAATATGAGATTGTGGAGTAAGGCTACAGAAAAACAAAATGAAAAGAATTGAAATGGCTGTAGAAATATAAAATGAGATGGAGAAAACATCGACTCACATTTTTTTAGGAATTGGTGGTAGGACCTGTAGGAAAAATGAAAAAAAAAATGAAACTCGTGTTTCATAAAAGAAAACTTTTGAATTTGCAAAAAAATGAGAGCTTTTGAATTTGCGAGTTCACATGAAAATGATTTAGGGGAAGAAAGATTTGAAATGGAGATCTAAATATAGGAAATGAAGTCGTGACAAAAAAGAAACAAATAAAAAAACATGAACAATTTGCTGATGAGATTATAGCTTCAGTAAAGAATAATTTGAACTAAATGAATATGAGGTGTCAGAAGAAACAAAACATAAAAGAAGAAATAAAGTTGTAGGTTGTTTAATAATAAAAAAATAAAGGTGGATGGACAATATAAATTCTGATACTATATATGTTATAAAACCACATATTATCACAAAACCAATTATCACAAAACCAATTGTGATAATTGTGATAATTGGTTTTGTGATAATTGTGATAATATTTGATTCTCTAACATGATATCAGAGCGGGTTTAATTGTGTCACACGTCACCCTCAATGAATATCCACGTGTTTGGCTAATGATACGCCACACGTGCGGAGGCGTGTTGAGATTAGTTCACATCGGATAATTTACAATCTAAATTCTACATAAATACTAAAAGACCTCCCTTCACATCACCACTTGGTTTTGTGATAATATAGGGTGATCTAACATACATCATATGATAATAATTTAGCATACACCATGTTATGCGCTCACTTGTTGAATGTAGGGACGGATTAGGTATAATTTTTCATACTCAATGCTCTTATTTATGATGTATCGATTTTTATATCTATTTTGAAATCATAGATCGCTCATATCAGATTGTTGTCGACCTAAGGTTATTAGCTTGCTTAATTATTATCATCTCGGATTCATTTAAATAAATAGATTGAGATAGCAGGTGTGAGATAGTGCTTGGAGCTGTGCGGAGAACGAACAGAACACTACGCTATTCATATGTTTATATTTGAAGCTATTTCCGCTATTTCACTATGCGGTACTGTAATTGTACTACTTATTTATTAGAGATGATCTTCTTTTTAAAGTTTGTCATTTAGACATACAAACTCTATTTCCACTTGTTTTGTATAACAGTGATGAACTGATACAGTTTGACTTACTTTAGTTCATTTATTTATATTATTATCTCGTCTGTTTTATATCTATGTTGGTTTTATATTTTATTTATGCATTGTGAAATATACAAGTTTTACTTTTGGTTATTGTTATTTCACTTGACGGATACTGTACATCGAAGTAGCGCACTACTATTATGGCATTAGATGTATATGGTAATACTTCAAGATTTGAGCAAAAAAAAATTAGAGCTTAGAAAATAAAATGTAATTATGAAATGAATTTAAATTATATTCACTCTGTTTAGTTTAAATCAAATTTAGTTTGAATTTGTAGCCATTCAGCTTAAATATAAACTAAGATTGCCCGCCAAAAAAACCCCAAAGCTGCACTCGTTGGTGCGCTACTCTACACGGACACATATACCCAAATAATATATCATTGCTTGGGTAACATTTAGATGTTTCTGCAAAGACTTTAATTTACATATATGAACAACTATCATTTATATAACAACTCAGTCGCAAAAACAAATCAAACCAAATAATAATATTGACAAAAATGAGAATATCAGCTGCTAGTCCAACCATCTTGAACTTGAACAGAGTATTGTAAATTCCAAAGGATGTCGTCTATGGAGGGTCTGTCGTTGGGAATTTTATCTAGACACTTCAGTGCAACATCAATTAAAGTCTGCAGAGATTTGATTGCATATGTGCCGTGGATTGCTGGATCTGTTATTAATGCTAATTTCCAAGACCCTTCACCTAAACAATCCTGCAACTGCATATTGCCAACACACATCCCACTTTATTCAGTGTTTATTATGAAATATGATATCTTTGATTAACAAATAATGATCATATATGTATCGGTTGATAGCATGCAAAACAGTGCACAAGCGATAGTTAACCTTGTGTAAGAGGAGCTTGTATGGTTTTCAAATTATACTAATATATGTGAAGAACTTCATATAGCATGTAATCGATATTTTTGAGAAATAAAAGCACACCTCCAGTTTCAGCTTCTCCAGTTCATAACCAGAACCTGCTTGTTTGCCGGTGAATATTTCAACAAGTATAAGGCCGATCTGATAAACATCTTCCTTTTCACGAAGTTCCAAACTGGGAATACTGCTGTTCATATAAAAGAATAAGAACTCTAGTTAAATATCCAAACACCGCAAGCAAAACAATATCTCTTCGAGCATGTTGAAGGAAAAAAAAATTACTGTTCATGATCGACATCATCCAGTGATCTAAAAGAGCTCTCTGAACCAGCCTGATATAGTTAAAAATCAATATAGTTAGATGGAAAAGCTAATGTCTGGTGACATATGTTCAATGTGTAGTTACCTTACTGCTCTTATTTTTTGACATGATGGGTAGATTATAATTGCTGATTTTTGCATTCAGAGTTTCATCTAGCATAACATTTTCAGTGTTAAGATCGTTGCCAAATATCCCAGGCACCGTCACCGTATGCAAGAACTGAATTCCCTTTGCAGTTCCAATAACAGCTGCTACTCTCTGTGGCCATTTCAACATTTCACGCTTTCTCCACTCTGCAAATCAAAGGGAAAAAAAAGGTAAAAGGTTATACATTCCACCTACGATCACCTACAAAGTATCAACTTTTTTTTCTTCTTCAAACCCTATAAACCAAACACTATCCGTTAACATTCTAAGTTAGTATGCAGTGATCCCGCAACAGATACTTTAGACTACTTCAAACGTTTTCAGACGGATTTACATGGTTACCAAAAAAAATTACTCCTAAACCTCTCATTTGACATCTCACTTTATGATCAGATGAGCTAACCCGTTAGGGTCATACAGACTGTCAGTAGATTAATGCTTGCTCAAAAGTATAAAGCATTATATTGTGTGTTTGGGAGTTCAAAAGTAGAAAATATTGCTAAGATATCATATATGAGAAAGGAAAATGTCATAAATACATACCAGTTAGGTGAGTCCTTAGCGACCCATTTGAAACACGCTCGAAAATGAGGTAGACATTTGCGATAGAGTTGTCTTCATTTATAGGAATGCAATGTCCAAGAATGCTAACTAAGTTGACATGTCTTAGTTTAGAAACTTTATCCATGTACGGGGTAAGTGTCTGAGATGAGAGCTTTCGTTTTAGCTTCAAACATCTCACAACAACTGCTGAACCATTTTGAAGCCTTCCATTATAGAACTGTTATTTTGAAACATGAATTAAATTATACAAATCTTATGTATGTGTATTGCACTTGAAGACATACTTTCTATGGGTTTGTAACATAGAAATATTGATTTATTTAGAACAAATATATTTTCATATATGTTAAGTTTAAAGGTTATGTTGGGAGCACAAAATTAAAAGCTTAAGTAATGCGTTTATGTACTATTTGTTAGACTATAACTTCAGCCAAAATATTGAGTAGAAAAGTAATTTCAAAATGTTGTTAAAAAAGCTTCAAAATGTAGGGTAAAAATTTATATAAGTAAAACAAAAGGCATAAATGCCTGGACATGCATCAAATGAAGTTATGCAAGTACCTGTCCTCTTGGACCATCTGAAATCAAATTTGACGAATCAAATCCGTTTGTAGCTTCTTCAAGCTCTTCAATGGTAAAAACTCTGTAAGGAGTAAGTCCATGTGTTCCTATTCTCACTGCTTGAGACATGTGCCCTACATAAATAAACAAAATTTCAGTACTTAACGACTCATTTACCAAAATTCCATGACTAGCATCACTAAATTCCCCCTCACTTGTATCAATTGATTTCTTTGGAGAGATCTGAATAGATGATTTTGCAGCATGTTTTGGTAATTTGACCATTTCTACACTCCTTGATCTTGCTTTCTTGAATACCAAAAACAACAATACAGATACGATTGCTACACTACCAATCACAGCTCCAGCAATGACCAACACTAAGCCAAAATTTGTTTTAGGCTTCTTATCTTTTACTAAAGGTGGTAACACTGCAGCTATTGGTTTTCTAATGCAATAAGAAGTAGGGTGCTGGTATTTCAAATCTTTAACATTCAAACAATTCCAAGAATTTAACACAACCCGAGACGATGAATTAGAATTCATACAACTAGGCAAGTTTCCAACTATAAGATTACTTGAAATATCTACAAATTCAAGCTTCTTCCCACAAGATAGTTTTTTGTTAGTAGAAAGCGCTCCACCGAACCCATTTCTTGACAAGTTTAAGTACTGAATTGACGGTAAAGCAAACAAAAATGAAGGAATATTTCCAACAAGTCGATTCATCGATAAGTCTAACTTAACAAGGTTGCCAAAGGAAGCATAACCAAGTGGTACATTACCACTAAAATGATTGATCCTCATGTCAAGTTCTTTAAGAGCTGACAAACTTTTCAGATTAGGGATGCTCCCATTAAAAGCATTTCCGCTTAAAATAACATTTTGAAGAGTACTCATTGAAGAAATCTCACTTGGTATCCCTCCATAAAAGTGATTAGTGCTTAGATTAAGAATCTTTAGTGCTGAAAAGCGATCTACCTTTGAGGGCAGCGGGCCCCAAATACCAAGAGAAACAAGCGAAAGAGACTCTAAGCTTGGCAGCCTTGAAAGAGTAGTGAATAATGAATCGGCTGAAAATGATTTTGATAATGGAGTAGAAATGTTGTCGCCGATACTGAGTTCGATGATTTCTGTTCCAGAACAAGAAATGGAAAGAGATGGAGTATATGGCAAGTAGCAGAAATTAGTAGCGTTGTTTAAAACAGACAGAGATGGTGGATATTCGAGAATATGTTGAACACGAAAAAGAGTCTTGATTTGAGAAGGAGAAAGGTTTTGTGAACTGATTTTTGAGGTTTGTATGAAGAGAAACGTGATCAAAATGATGAAAAAGGAGTTTGCAATCTGGGAATAACTCATACTTTTCATGAATATGATGATGGGGAGGGATTTGCTTTCGTTTATCATGCAAGGATGGGATCTTTATGGGAGGAAAATGCTGAAGTGCAGTAATGATGTCCTGCAATGATTTTGTACAGGGAGCTGTTTTATAATTTTATTGAAGAAAGGCACAAAAGGTGGTCTTTCTGGACGGAGCATCTACGCTATAATAGCCAAAATTAAATTCACTGATTAAGTTTACCTACATGCAGTAGCCAAATTATGGAACTATAAATATTGCCACTTACATCATATATTTATTATTTACGGTAGACTGGCTAAAATATAATAGTTTGACAACTACTTGTGGTTAACCGAATAATATTTAATGTAAAACAAACTAATACAATGATCAAGTGATCATTGCATTCACTAGCAAATCATTATGAATCAATATGTCAACTAAAGTAACAACTATTTAACATTAAATACAAAATGGTGTTAACATGTGTGTTAAGGATACGCGGCACGCCTCTGGTGTACGTTATATGTAAAATTAAAAAATGACAAATGCAAAAAAATAGTACGTCTGTATATCTGTTTTAATCTTTGATTCGGGATGATAAACTTAATATAAAAGGGTCAGTGGTTGTGTTTGTTGTAGCATTTTTGCAGTGGAAATGAATAGTTAATAATTATGAAATGGAGTTTGATAGCAGTAGGTAGTTGTAGTTGATGTATAGTAGCGGTAGGTTTCATATGTTTTAACAACAAAGTACCTTCTCTGTCACAGTGGAGGAGTTTTCTGATAAACTTTAAAAAAATAAAACACCATGTGTAATGATGGGTCGGAACAGACGCAGTTGAGACCAGGTGAATTCCTTTACTTTTTATAACGCAGTTAACTGGGCCGCCACTGTACATATATGCCCCGCTTTTTTATAATACAAATACAATGTAGGGCAAAAATTTAATGTACTGCATCATAAGTAATTGCATTACGGCCTGCATATTTAATTTCCCTGCAAAAAATTCAGACCGTATTTAACATGTACGTTTGTGAGTTCAAAATTATTATAATACAGGAAGAAAAGGATAAAAGTGGAAGAGTGGTGTTAAAGGGTGAAAGAAGTACAAAAGCACGTGCTGACTCCCGCGGTTTATTAGCTGTATGGCAGCTAATGTCCTTTCATTTCTTTTCTTCTTTCAACAATGTCTGCTGCTTAGTTGGATATTCCCATACTAGAATTTCGGTTAACCGTCTTATATGATACATGTCGTCTAATATAGCACCGATCGTTTTCCACTAATGTATCTCATTCACGAACTATGTTTGACCCGTAGAATTTACCCTGTGGACTTCGTTCGAATCATAAAATAAAAGTGAAAAGGTCCGACAGTTTCAACCCGGTATCATTATACCTAAAAGACTTAAAGTTCCTTTCCAACCTACGGGGCTTTTGTACAACCAACAGCCTGAGATACTTCTTATATTTGATAAAAATAATAATCAAGTTAATACGCAAAAAATTTGATGATCATAACATTTTTTTTTCGAACAATTTTGTTGGTGGCATCGATTGAAAATTAACAGTGAAATTCGGATAATGGATAATCGAGAAGATACTGATGGCGAAGCTTGAAAATTGAGAAGATGCTGATGATGAAGCTTGAAAATTGATAGCGCAATCACATTAATAAATGTAGACTACTTTCTAAACTTCAAATGAGTACGGTAAAAATCGTTTTTTTTTTTGAAATGGTACTTTATATACAACAAATCATTGGGACAACATATCCCATGTCAATAAACGTTCGAAAACAAGTTTCGAACTTGTGACCTTGGATTCTTTTTGTTAACAATACAGATAGAGAAGAATGAAAAGTAAGTTTAAGCAAAGTCTTTGCTAATACCAAGTTGTACAAAAAGAATTATATGAATGTTGATCCTAGAAAACCATCAAAATAGAACATGATTATTATTTATTTTTGACAAAATGAACATTGAAAAAAGGTGGCAGCGGACTCAGGACTAGTAAATTTAAAGAGACGTTTAGCATCTGTAACATGAATTTTTTTAATAAAGTTAACAAGATTTTAGTATTAAATCATGTTATGGAAAACTCTCTATGACAATACTATTGGTTAACATCCTTCTGTAGGGTGCACACAACCATACTTGCCTTACCCAATCCACTAAATTCAACTTAACCCAATAGATATGGATTATAATTAAACATACTCTATACAAGTTGGATGTAGTATTTAATTTAAGTACCCCTCCCTATTTAAACTCGATCCAATCATTTTTTAAGAAACTTCTTCAATATCATCCAAGTATAATGACAATAGTATAAACCTAGAATAAAGAGTGTGTGTGTATTGTAGGATCGATTTCACACTAGAGGGGGGGTGAATAGGGTGATAGTGTAAATTATAAAAAATTAATCGCGGAAGCTTATAAATTAATTTCAATTCAGATCACAGAATAGCAGCACAGATATCGCAGAATATAAAATAACAGAATAAACAGAACAACACAGAATTTACCCAGCTTCGGCAAAACCCTGCCTACGTGCTGTCCTCAAGGTTTCTACTAGAAATTAGATAGTCCCTCGCTTACACACGTAAACTCGCTATACCCGCTATTGACTAATCTAACTCTACGCTCAAAACCCTGCCACAACTCAGCCACTGAGTTGCGAATTCTCAAGCTACGCCACGTAGCTTGTCCCCTAGTCACACGACTAGAAATTAAAATGGTTTAAAAAGAAAATACAAAACAAATTAAAATAAAAATAGCCCTAATTTAAAACAACTAAGCCCAAAATAACCGGCCCACTAATTAAAAGAATGTGTCCCCCTTTTCTCCCTTTTATTTTATCAGCCCGGTTCCTTTTTTGCTTGAGTATAATGGCGGCCGTTCCTTTTGCAAAATTGGGGCTTTCATTCTTGATGCCGTGCTCTTAAATTAGGGTTTTAAATTGAAGTCGCTGCCTTTGTTGGTTGATTGCAATCACTGCTTCTCTGATTTGCTTCAATTGTTTGCGGCTTCTCCTCCTTGATCGAGTTCGATTGCTTCGGTATGTAATTTGTACTTTTTTGCTTCTTCTAATCTTTCGTACTTGAACTCGATAATCTGATTGCCGATGATGATTGGGCTTTTATATAGGTCGAATTCCTATATTTGCGTTCGTATAAATTTGATTGAATTCGTCAAATTCTTTGTACTGCCGCTTGATCATGCTTGGACGTTTGAGATGATTGCGACTTGTTCAAAAACGTATATTTTTTGTTGTTTGAATCCCACGGCATTTATTTCAACTCCTTGGTCATCACATTGTTGATCTTGACTTGGTAAAAAACACGGCTTTGATACTTTGTAAACTTTCCATTCTTGTTTTGCATGTTTTAACAAATTGCCGCTGTGATGGTTCGACTCTGGTCATTTTGTATTTCACTGGATACTTGTAGTTTAATTGCTTTAATGTCAATTTGGTCGATTTGCTGATTGACTAGGCTTCGGCTTGATGCTGAATAATGTTTGACTTCGACTTGGTTTTTGACTTGTTCCAACTTATCCACGGCTTCAGCTCCGATCATATTTCTGTTGATTTTCAGTTGCAATGGGTCATTTTGTATCTGCATTTGTTATTTCTGGAGATCGATTTGCACTTGCTCACTGCTTGATGGTCTTGTGACTCTTGTTATGCCTTTGTGTATTTTTCTGTATTCAGTTGAGTTGATTGTTGCATTTGTTTACTTCTGCACTTGTGTATTTTTGGGCTGATCATTTGTATACATACATTCTTGTATGTATATATGTGTATGGTCACTTGTGTATTGCCTTTCTGAACTGTGCACATTGTTGCATGGTTCTCTGACCTTGTTGCCTCATAAACTTGGTTTAGAGCTGTGTTGATTTGAATTGTTGCATGGTTCATTGGGCTGCATACATGTTGTAAGTGATTTGTGCTTAGTTGCATCGCTGGTATTTGGGGCTGCTGTGTATTGTTCATGACTGTTTCATGCAGTTCATTGTGTAGCCTTGGTTTTTGTTGTTTGTATGTGTGATACTTTGGACCTATTGCCTTCAGTTGCTTGTCGAATTTGCATGCATATATCTGGTACTTGTTCATGTTGGTTTAGTTGGTTTTCTTCTGGTTTGTTCACTTCAGTCAGTGCTTGTGACATCCATGTTGCAACTGGTTTTGACTTTGAATGCATCTGTGCATATCACTGTTGCATTTCTGGTCTTTGCATCCGTTCATGTTGATTTTTTGAAATTTCACTTGAGTTGAATCCAGTTTCAAAAACTCGGGTTTGACCTTGTGCTTGAGTCGTATTTTTGAATGTTATTGCACGTGAGTTGAACCCGGTTTATCATTTGGGTTTGACCTGTGCTCGCCTGTCCCTGTAAATCAATCAAGTGTATATATATATCGGCGTGCACGGCCTTGTGGCATATACAGTAATACACTGTGTATGTCACAAGTTGTTCGTGTATGATGAATTCAAATGATGACGAACAACCCAAATAACTGAGGCAAAAATTATTTTCAAAAACCATATTTTATTTTATATTGAAAAAATATGATACATGTCGTCTAATATAGCACCGATCGTTTTCCACTAATGTATCTCATTCACGAACTATGTTTGACCCGTAGAATTTACCCTGTGGACTTCGTTCGAATCATAAAATAAAAGTGAAAAGGTCCGACAGTTTCAACCCGGTATCATTATACCTAAAAGACTTAAAGTTCCTTTCCAACCTACGGGGCTTTTGTACAACCAACAGCCTGAGATACTTCTTATATTTGATAAAAATAATAATCAAGTTAATACGCAAAAAATTTGATGATCATAACATTTTTGTTTCGAACAATTTTGTTGGTGACATCGATTGAAAATTAACAGTGAAATTCGGATAATGGATAATCGAGAAGATACTGATGGCGAAGCTTGAAAATTGAGAAGATGCTGATGATGAAGCTTGAAAATTGATAGCGCAATCACATTAATAAATGTAGACTACTTTCTAAACTTCAAATGAGTACGGTAAAAATCGTTTTTTTTTTGAAATGGTACTTTATATACAACAAATCATTGGGACAACATATCCCATGTCAATAAACGTTCGAAAACAAGTTTCGAACTTGTGACCTTGGATTCTTTTTGTTAACAATACAGATAGAGAAGAATGAAAAGTAAGTTTAAGCAAAGTCTTTGCTAATACCAAGTTGTACAAAAAGAATTATATGAATGTTGATCCTAGAAAACCATCAAAATAGAACATGATTATTATTTATTTTTGACAAAATGAACATTGAAAAAAGGTGGCAGCGGACTCAGGACTAGTAAATTTAAAGAGACGTTTAGCATCTGTAACATGAATTTTTTTAATAAAGTTAACAAGATTTTAGTATTAAATCATGTTATGGAAAACTCTCTATGACAATACTACTGGTTAACATCCTTCTGTAGGGTGCACACAACCATACTTGCCTTACCCAATCCACTAAATTCAACTTAACCCAATAGATATGGATTATAATTAAACATACTCTATACAAGTTGGATGTAGTATTTAATTTAAGTACCCCTCCCTATTTAAACTCGATCCAATCATTTTTTAAGAAACTTCTTCAATATCATCCAAGTATAATGACAATAGTATAAACCTAGAATAAAGAGTGTGTGTGTATTGTAGGATCGATTTCACACTAGAGGGGGGGGGTGAATAGGGTGATAGTGTAAATTATAAAAAATTAATCGCGGAAGCTTATAAATTAATTTCAATTCAGATAACAGAATAGCAGCACAGATATCGCAGAATATAAAATAACAGAATAAACAGAACAACACAGAATTTACCCAGCTTCGGCAAAACCCTGCCTACGTGCTGCCCTCAAGGTTTCTACTAGAAATTAGATAGTCCCTCGCTTACACACGTAAACTCTCTATACCCGCTATTGACTAATCTAACTCTACGCTCAAAACCCTGCCACAACTCAGCCACTGAGTTGCGAATTCTCAAGCTACGCCACGTAGCTTGTCCCCTAGTCACACGACTAGAAATTAAAATGGTTTAAAAAGAAAATACAAAGCAAAACAAATTAAAATAAAAATAGCCCTAATTTAAAACAACTAAGCCCAAAATAACCGGCCCACTAATTAAAAGAATGTGTCCCCCTTTTCTCCCTTTTATTTTATCAGCCCGGTTCCTTTTTTGCTTGAGTATAATGGCGGCCGTTCCTTTTGCAAAATTGGGGCTTTCATTCTTGATGCCGTGCTATTAAATTAGGGTTTTAAATTGAAGTCGCTGCCTTTGTTGGTTGATTGCAATCACTGTTTCTCTGATTTGCTTCAATTGTTTGCGGCTTCTCCTCCTTGATCGAGTTCGATTGCTTCGGTATGTAATTTGTACTTTTTTGCTTCTTCTAATCTTTCGTACTTGAACTCGATAATCTGATTGCCGATGATGATTGGGCTTTTATATAGGTCGAATTCCTATATTTGCGTTCGTATAAATTTGATTGAATTCGTCAAATTCTTTGTACTGCCGCTTGATCATGCTTGGACGTTTGAGATGATTGCGACTTGTTCAAAAACGTATATTTTTTGTTGTTTGAATCCCACGGCATTTATTTCAACTCCTTGGTCATCACATTGTTGATCTTGACTTGGTAAAAAACACGGCTTTGATACTTTGTAAACTTTCCATTCTTGTTTTGCATGTTTTAACAAATTGCCGCTGTGATGGTTCGACTCTGGTCATTTTGTATTTCACTGGATACTTGTAGTTTAATTGCTTTAATGTCAATTTGGTCGATTTGCTGATTGACTAGGCTTCGGCTTGATGCTGAATAATGTTTGACTTCGACTTGGTTTTTGACTTGTTCCAACTTATCCACGGCTTCAGCTCCGATCATATTTCTGTTGATTTTCAGTTGCAATGGGTCATTTTGTATCTGCATTTGTTATTTCTGGAGATCGATTTGCACTTGCTCACTGCTTGATGGTCTTGTGACTCTTGCTATGCCTTTGTGTATTTTTCTGTATTCAGTTGAGTTGATTGTTGCATTTGTTTACTTCTGCACTTGTGTATTTTTGGGCTGATCATTTGTATACATACATTCTTGTATGTATATATGTGTATGGTCACTTGTGTATTGCCTTTCTGAACTGTGCACATTGTTGCATGGTTCTCTGACCTTGTTGCCTCATAAACTTGGTTTAGAGCTGTGTTGATTTGAATTGTTGCATGGTTCATTGGGCTGCATACATGTTGTAAGTGATTTGTGCTTAGTTGCATCACTGGTATTTGGGGCTGCTGTGTATTGTTCATGACTGTTTCATGCAGTTCATTGTGTAGCCTTGGTTTTTGTTGTTTGTATGTGTGATACTTTGGACCTATTGCCTTCAGTTGCTTGTCGAATTTGCATGCATATATCTGGTACTTGTTCATGTTGGTTTAGTTGGTTTTCTTCTGGTTTGTTCACTTCAGTCAGTGCTTGTGACATCCATGTTGCAACTGGTTTTGACTTTGAATGCATCTGTGCATATCACTGTTGCATTTCTGGTCTTTGCATCCGTTCATGTTGATTTTTTGAAATTTCACTTGAGTTGAATCCAGTTTCAAAAACTCGGGTTTGACCTTGTGCTTGAGTCGTATTTTTGAATGTTATTGCACGTGAGTTGAACCCGGTTTATCATTTGGGTTTGACCTGTGCTCGCCTGTCCCTGTAAATCAATCAAGTGTATATATATATCGGCGTGCACGGCCTTGTGGCATATACAGTAATACACTGTGTATGTCACAAGTTGTTCGTGTATGATGAATTCAAATGATGACGAACAACCCAAATAACTGAGGCAAAAATTATTTTCAAAAACCATATTTTATTTTATATTGAAAAAATATTTCTTTTTCAATTTTACTGCGTCAGTGAATATTTTTGCAGATTTCTCAGATGCTGGATTCAAACTGGAATGCAGTTGAAGATAAAAATACGAGTGTGAGTGATATGTAGTGAGGTGATGATATGTAAAATAGTGATGTAATTGAATTTGTATCAAAGTTGTATATGTATAGTGAGAGCTTGAATTTGTATTATTCAAAATTGTAATAAATATTTGTTTGAATAAAATATTCGTTTGAATTCAAATTCCGTGTTATTTATTTTATTCAGCAAATATTTATTTAATCTATGAAAAATAAAATAGTATATTATCAAATACATTTAAACGAATGTATATATGTTTATTATCATCAAACAAAAATCATATAAGCGCATATTTAACAATCTCCCCCTTTTGATGATAACAAACATATATTTAAGATTTTGAATATGTTAAATGTATTTGATCATTGATATATCCTAATTGCTGCCCCTATTTAAATGCTTCCTCTCTACACAAAGCCCCCCCTACATATATGCATACAAATAAAAATATGCAAATGAGTCTAGATGCAAATGGAAAAATTTGACCTTTGCTTGATTTTATTTGACAAAATCTTAACTTTTCTCTCCCCCTTTTGTTATCAGCAAAAGAATAATAGTGTTAGAGAAAATAGAGATAAAGTAATTGATATCAATCCAACATTAAAACTCAATTGAATATAAATATTAAATTTCAATAAAAAATCAAACAAAAATCATAAATATTTTGTTAGGCGCATATTCCACTTTTAGAATGATGGAAATGATGTCATCATATAAAACCATACAGTTGTGTCTATTTGTGGTATATTTATATCAGGAATTTGAATATCTACTAACCATGCATAACCGTTAGGACTTTTAAATGAGATTAGTAGTATTCCAATTTTATTTTAAAAAAAATGAATTCAAGTATCTTCTAACCACGCATAACCGTGAGGACTTTTAAATGGGATTAGAATCAACTTGTTTATTTTAAAAAAAAACTTTTGATATGCGTTCCATACATGCATAACCGCGAGGACTTTTAAATGAGCATGGAAGCACATAACAAATTCCAAGTAATTCACCCATGCATAACCGTGAGGACTTTTAAATGAGAGTGAATACTTTGGTATTTATTTATTATTACTATTAATATTTTATTATTATTTTTTTTATTTAAAAAAAAATGTGAAAATGAAAAACGAACGATTCCTGTTTAAAGTACCACATATCGACAAACTATATAGAATTTTGATGAGTGATGGTTGTTAGAAATATGATAGACATAGAGATGGTCATGGAATTTTTGCCAGCAAAAAGTTTTATAACTCTTGTTTAAATTTCTAAAGAAATTTTCTAATTACACTTTCTCGAGTTATAATATATGATCAATATCAACACTCATTACTTTTTCAATCACTATTTTTCTTTTCGATAATCATTTGGGAGTCAGATTAGTCAAATAGTCATTTAAAATCAAATTCAAAAATAATTATGAAATTAATTTTTCAAAATGACTAATATGAAAATATGGTCAAAAATGATTTTCTCCAGGGGGTTTTAAAAGAAAATTTTCTTCTATTTGAAAATTATTTGAAATGAAAAATATGCAGATATTTTCTTTGAAAAACGATGCAGTTACTAAATGTCTCGACAAAAATCACGTTTCACTAGTAATTTTTCTATCAACTAGATTACCAGTGTAATCTGCATCTGAATTTCTCTTTCACTCAAAATTATCATCAACTGTATTTTATAGACCAAAACATGAAGTGAGCACCAAAAATTTCAAACTCAATTTTTTCTGCAATTTAAATGACATTCTTTTGAAATTGAATTGAAGCCGTGTAAATAATCAGAAAACCGTGAATACAGAGTCAGCCATATTATAACCAATTGTAATATCCAACAAAACACTATTTTTAATCCAAACTGATATATATGAAGTAATTCAAAGAATCTAGAGATTTTTATAGTGTTTTTGGCATAAGAATATAATTGGACAACAATTTTGAATAAGTCAGAAACAAAATCATCATCTTTTCATCAATCTCAATATTGGCTGATTTTAATTCAGAATACGGTGCAGATTATCATATTTAATATATCGTTTAAAACATACCATTACCTGTTTTACCTTTACGATATTTTTCGTTGTTGTCCATTGTGATTCTGTCACCTTTATACTAGGCTAAGGAACTTTGCTTTGTTTCCCGTTGTGTTTCTGGAACAGCCAAAATCCAGAGAACACTGTTGTTGTTCCTTAGCCTGCCACCACACCTACACGGGAAAAGATTTATGTGACCTATTTGTTTTTATAGGTCCATGGTTGTTAGTGGCAGAAAATTTTGAAATATAATTTTGTGTAGACCCAAAACTATTTATAATTGTTCCCTTCGGCACCCAAATTTGTTTAACTTTAAGATTTTTTATATTTGTGCCTTTTGGAACCCAAATCGGTATAGTTTTCACATGTTTGGGTCTATACCAACAATTTTTGTGACTGTGTCCATATTTTCTACAAATCGTGCACATGAAATTTTCTTGATTAATCTTGTTTTCAACAATTTTCGAACTATTATATCCAAGTCCTTGTCTAACCGTATTAACAGTTTGCTTTCCTAATAGCATATTCAATGATTTTTCACTTTTGGAAAATTTATCTAAAGTAGTAGACAATTGTTGGACTTGTGTTTTGAGAGACTCATTTTCGTTTAATAATTGTGTGCACTTTTTAATAGAATTCCCTCTTCTAGTATTTTCATTCTCTTTTAAAATCAGAATTTCATTTTCAAGCGATTTCATTTTAATTTCTGATTTTTTAATTTCTTCATCAAATGTTGGACACTTATCACACTTAGGGATCCTACTTTGATAGGTTTTAACTAATTGATCAAGTTGTTTATTACATTCTATCAAAGTATCTTTTTGAGATTCAAGTTTGGCGTATTTTTCCCTAAGTCGTTCAAAACAACCGTTTACTTCATGAAAATATATAAGCAACTCAGAATGGGTAAGTTTTGATACCTCACTTGGCTCGTCATCGTCACTGTCAGTTGTATCACCTCGAAGACACAATTCTGCCTTTTCGCTTTCACTGCCAGTGCTTTGATCATTCTTGTCTATTTCATCCCAAGTGGCTGCAAAACTTTTCTTTTTCTGTTTCTTTCCATGGCTGGATTTAATTTGTTAACAATCGGGCTTGATATGGCCGGGTTTGTTGCAATTATAACAAATAAACTTTTGTTCTTCTGAGTATTCTAGTGCTTCGGCTATTCTGCTTTTTGCTTTTTGAATTCGAGCTGAATTTCCATGTTTCTGATTCCATTTTTTGAATTTCCTTATTAACAGCTCTAGTTCTTCTGCACCATCATCATCGTCATCACTTTCGGTTGTTTCTTTGAGCGCTATTGATTTCTTTCGAGTATCTCCTCCTTCACGCTCTTCCTTGAATTTCATTTCTAGCTCATAAGTGGTGAGATTTCCGATGAGTTCTTCGACTTTCATTTGTTTCAAATCTTTTGATTCTTGAATGGCAGTCACTTTTGCTTCAAATTTTCGTGGAAGGACTCTAAGGATTTTTCGGACTATCTCCAACTCTGTGTATGATTTTCCAAGAGCTTTTGATTTGTAAATGATATTGGAAAGTCGTCCATGCATCTCTTTGACATTTTCTTCCTTCGCCATTGTGAAGTTCTCGTATTCGCTGCTTAGCATGGCAAGGCGAGATTCTTTGACTTGAGATGTTCCTTCGTGAGTCACTTCTAGTGTGTGCCATATTTCCTGTGCAGTTAGACAATGTGAGACACGACTAAATTCAAATTGATCTAATGAACAAATAATAGAATTCATAGCTCTAGCATTAGCATTTTGTAATCTATTTTCTAGTTCTGTCCATTGATCTTTTGGTTTCTCTATTTCCTGATTATCTACAGTTATAGTTGGTATTCTATAACCTGTCTCAATAACATTCCAAGCGTCAATGGTTTTCAGAAAAATTTGCATTCTATTTTTCCAGTAAGCATATTCACCATTGAACATTGGTGGTCTAACTATGGATTGACCCTCAGCAAAAGCAGTATTAAAAGAAGCCATTTTAAAAATTCAAATTTTTAAAACAAAAACTGATTTTTTTTAAAAAATCGAATTTTTAAAATAGATGTTGACTTCTATTCCTAGCTCTGATACCACTTGTAGGATCGATTTCACCCTAGAGGGGGGTGAATAGGGTGATAGTGTAAATTATAAAAAATTAATCGCGGAAGCTTATAAATTAATTTCAATTCAGATCACAGAATAGCAGCACAGATATCGCAGAATATAAAATAACAGAATAAACAGAACAACACAGAATTTACCCAGCTTCGGCAAAACCCTGCCTACGTGCTGCCCCCAAGGTTTCTACTAGAAATTAGATAGTCCCTCGCTTACACACGTAAACTCGCTATACCCGCTATTGACTAATCTAACTCTACGCTCAAAACCCTGCCACAACTCAGCCACTGAGTTGCGAATTCTCAAGCTACGCCACGTAGCTTGTCCCCTAGTCACACGACTAGAAATTAAAATGGTTTAAAAAGAAAATACAAAACAAAACAAATTAAAATAAAAATAGCCCTAATTTAAAACAACTAAGCCCAAAATAACCGGCCCACTAATTAAAAGAATGTGTCCCCCTTTTCTCCCTTTTATTTTATCGGCCCGGTTCCTTTTTTGCTTGAGTATAATGGCGACCGTTCCTCTTGCAAAATTGGGGCTTTCGTTCTTGATGCCGTGCTCTTAAATTAGGGTTTTAAATTGAAGTCGCTGCCTTTGTTGGTTGATTGCAATCACTGTTTCTCTGATTTGCTTCAATTGTTTGCGGCTTCTCCTCCTTGATCGAGTTCGATTGCTTCGGTATGTAATTTGTACTTTTTTGCTTCTTCTAATCTTTCGTACTTGAACTCGATAATCTGATTGCCGATGATGATTGGGCTTTTATATAGGTCGAATTCCTATATTTGCGTTCGTATAAATTTGATTGAATTCGTCAAATTCTTTGTACTGCCGCTTGATCATGCTTGGACGTTTGAGATGATTGCGACTTGTTCAAAAACATATATTTTTTGTTGTTTGAATCCCATGACATTTATTTCAACTCCTTGGTCATCACATTGTTGATCTTGACTTGGTAAAAAACACGGCTTTGATACTTTGTAAACTTTCCATTCTTGTTTTGCATGTTTTAACAAATTGCCGCTGTGATGGTTCGACTATGGTCATTTTGTATTTCACTGGATACTTGTAGTTTAATTGCTTTAATGTCAATTTGGTCGATTTGCTGATTGACTAGGCTTCGGCTTGATGCTGAATAATGTTTGACTTCGACTTGGTTTTTGACTTGTTCCAACTTATCCACGGCTTCAGCTCCGATCATATTTCTGTTGATTTTCAGTTGCACTGGGTCATTTTGTATCTGCATTTGTTATTTCTGGAGCTCGATTTGCACTTGCTCACTGCTTGATGGTCTTGTGACTCTTGCTATGCCTTTGTGTATTTTTCTGTATTCAGTTGAGTTGATTGTTGCATTTGTTTACTTCTGCACTTGTGTATTTTTGGGCTGATCATTTGTATACATACATTCTTGTATGTATATATGTGTATGGTCACTTGTGTATTGCCTTTCTGAACTGTGCACGTTGTTGCATGGTTCTCTGACCTTGTTGCCTCATAAACTTGGTTTAGAGCTGTGTTGATTTGAATTGTTGCCTGGTTCATTGGGCTGCATACATGTTGTAAGTGATTTGTGCTTAGTTGCATCACTGGTATTTGGGGCTGCTGTGTATTGTTCATGACTGTTTCATGCAGTTCATTGTGTAGCCTTGGTTTTTGTTGTTTGTATGTGTGATACTTTGGACCTATTGCCTTCAGTTGCTTGTCGAATTTGCATGCATATATCTGGTACTTGTTCATGTTGGTTTAGTTGGTTTTCTTCTGGTTCGTTCACTTCAGTCAGTGCTTGTGACATCCATGTTGCAACTGGTTTTGACTTTGAATGCATCTGTGCATATCACTGTTGCATTTCTGGTCTTTGCATCCGTTCATGTTGATTTTTTGAAATTTCACTTGAGTTGAATCCAGTTTCAAAAACTCGGGTTTGACCTTGTGCTTGAGTCGTATTTTTGAATGTTATTGCACGTGAGTTGAACCCGGTTTATCATTTGGGTTTGACCTGTGCTCCCCTGTCCCTGTAAATCAATCAAGTGTATATATATATCGGCGTGCACGGCCTTGTGGCATATACAGTAATACACTGTGTATGTCACAAGTTGTTCGTGTATGATGAATTCAAATGATGACGAACAACCCAAATAACTGAGGCAAAAATTATTTTCAAAAACCATATTTTATTTTGTATTGCAAAAATATTTCTTTTTCAATTTTACTGCATTAGTGAATATTTTTGCAGATTTCTCAGATGCTGGATTCAAACTGGAATGCAGTTGAAGATAAAAATACGAGTGTGAGTGATATGTAGTGAGGTGATGATATGTAAAATAGTGATGTAATTGAATTTGTATCAAAGTTGTATATGTATAGTGAGAGCTTGAATTTGTATTATTCAAAATTGTAATAAATATTTGTTTGAATAAAATATTCATTTGAATTCAAATTCCGTGTTATTTATTTTATTCAGCAAATATTTATTTAATCTGTGAAAAATAAAATAGTATATTATCAAATACATTTAAACAAATGTATATATGTTTATTATCATCAAACAAAAATCATATAAGCGCATATTTAACATGTATATTCTACAATAACTATACCGAAAAAACCATGTCCAATGTCAGCCTAATTACACTTTGATCGGTCAAGACCCATGACGTTGATTGTCAGAAATTGAGAAATATCCTCAGAGCATTTAACGCATTTTGAAATGCAACTCTTAAGTAAATGTGCAGTGAATCAATTTCGTGTGATGTATTTTGTAATGAGTCTAACGAATATGTGATGTACAGAATCGATTCTATTTACTGCGTTAGACATCTAAATTATGCTGTTTTGAGTTAAATATTTTGATATTTTATTTGGATTTTTTTCCCAAGTTTTCCATATCTTATTCTCTTCTTTTCTATCTAGTTCTCTTTCAGTTCTTATACATCTCCTAAAAACTCTTGCCAAAAAAAAAAATTCCCCTCTCAAATTCCTCTAAAAAACCATAGCAAATTCTCAACCAACCACCACCATCCACGCCATTTTTGTACCTCAACCCGCAAACCCCTTCACAATCGCTAGATCAACGCAACCAATCTACAGATCCACTTCAGGCCTCACCAACATCATCTCTCAACTACCACTTCAATAAATCTACACCGCCAACCTTAAGATGCACGCTCAGCCGCATCAGAATCATCTCTCAACCGCCATTTTGCTTGATCAGCTCATTAAATCTCACCAGATCCATAACCTATGCACTCAACACTCATAAGATCCAAGCCGCCAACTTAAGAACCGCCACTGCTAGTCCCCAAACATAAGATCCCTCGTTAGCAACACCAAATCTACCACCTTCTCACCCACCTCTCATCAAAGTTGCATTGCCCGGTAATTTAAAACTCCAGATTATTTTTCGGTTGATCCAATCCACCTCATTTGACTTTATAACCCACTTTGCACCCGCCCAGATTACTATCCCGATCTCTACTAGCATATGTACTTCATAATTCTTCAAGTCCACTTCAACTTAGACCCACTACCATCCTTTCTTCTATGGATGGATCACTCGAGCACATCTATCAAACCCAACCCAATCTACCAAAAGAAGCCGTAAAAGGTTCACGTTGTTAGTCTCAGGTAACGCTCCAATGCCGTTCTTTTCAAAGTCTCCAACGTAGTACAATGGAGAAGTCCCAATTGAATTAACCAATGAAGAAACTGAATATATTACATAATTTTTTAAATTTGCATTGATTGGCTAATTCATGGAAAAGAGACCGACAATGGAAGCAATAAGACATGCATTTAATAAACTCTTACCGAAAGTAGCAATCGATAGCGACCTAATATATAGCAAGCATATGCTACTATGATTGTACAATGAAGAAGATTTTACAAAGATCCAACTATGTGAAAATTGGACGGTTCTATGATGCCCAATGAAAATCTCTAAATAGACTCTAGACTTTGATCCTATAGCTGATTGCACCATTCTGCCAATATAGGTCTCCACTACCAACGTTGCCAGTGCATTTTTGTAGGAACCAATCCAATTCGCAATAGGTGAAATAGTTAGGTTCAAAAAATTCCAAAACCGGATATTAGTGGCCTCTAAAATCTACAATCTAATACCAGATCCAATCTAGTTATTTAATGAAAACAAATTTTATTTAATTTTTTTGCTTTACTTAATTAATCTAATTAATTAAATATATTTAATGTTATACAATAGAGAGAAGGGGTGACAGCTAAGGATGAAGTAAGAAAGGAGAAAGAGAAAATTGATTAGAAAAGAATGAGAGAATAATATTTTATGGAGATAATAGTTTCCTTTCCCGTTCTCTATTTAAAACTTCTCTTTTTAATTTTCAATCAATTCTCAATTAAGTCAATGCCTTCTCTCTCCCATAGGTATGTCTTAATTAATTAATCTGCGTTAATCAGGTATGATACGTAAGTGAAAATGAACATATCTAATATGTCAATATATAAATGACATAATGCGCATGTGAAATATATAAAGCATGGGTGATGTGAACATGGTTAAATATATACATGTGTTGATATCGGAATTTATTTCTACCATGTATATGATAGAGTTAGTGGTATGCAATAAGGGCAATTTTGTAATTTATGGTAAATTATTAACTCTATAATAAAATATCATTCGTAATAGAAGGTGTTTTTTCTGTTATATACTTGTTGTAATGTGTTATAATTAATTAATTATTTAATTTAAGTATATTTAACAGAAAATTCATAAATGGTGTTCATGTGATAGTAATTACAGTTGTTGTAATCATGAGTATTTTATCACTATTTAATAAACATATTATTTAAATATTCCTAATCAAAATGCAACGAGATTGGATGTCAATGCATCTGTTGAGACTAGAGTACGTAACGCTCTTCAAATGTTGGACAGTATATTACTCATGATTGATGGAGGCATCAAAGGGTTATGTACTGATAGTTATAGGATAACTGTGGAATGACTCACTCGGCAGTTTTTTGTTGGTTAATATAACTAAGATCAAATAGAAATATCAATATGAAAATATTACACAGTTTTCTTGAGTTGATAATACTGTCAATCTTTAATCTGGAAGTTCTGCTTTAATTATAGTTAAATCATGACGCTGCATCCATCGAACTACTATAGTTGGGTCGAAAGGAAGCATTAAAAGTGAAAAACTATTCAATAAAGGATCTGTCTCCTCGGTTATATGAGGTTGGCATCATATTCAACTGATGTCAACTTAAAGTTAAAGTCTCTAGTTAGGGTAGTTCGGTTAATAATAATTGTCATTATTGAACCAAAATTTTTGATTTTGGACTATAAAGTTGAATATCGACGATATTGAAATTTTGACCATTATTAAATTCCATAAGTCCTAATCTGATATAGTTTTGACAAAAAGAACTGGTATAAATAATTGCCACTGTTGGCTAACGCACAAATAATTAAAATTGAATTTTACCAAAGCTATGTAATAAATATATTTGGCAATAATTGAAAATAACCAGTAATATTATTGCTAACTTAACTTGAAGTATAACAGAAATATGATTCGCAAAGTAATAAGTAAATAAAAGAACACACTGAGATTTGTACTAGTTCGGAGAACCTCTCGTATATATCCCTAAAAACCTCTTAAGAATTCTCTAGCAAAGCCCTAATTTGAGCCGGAGGAACAGGTTTACAAACTGACGGCCTGAGCACCTCTCAAGATTTTCTTTCGTAGATAGAAAAGTATCTTTGACATGTTACGTGTCTTCGCACACTAATTTATCATCCAACTCATACAATAATCCTATAACCAATTCAATGATCAAGGAGATGAATGGGCATGGTTTAGGATTGAAAATTGAATCGACTGGTATGGAGTTGGATGCACAAAATGAATGATAGGGTTTCAGAGCAATTGCTATGAAAAAGTAGAGAATTAGGGTCAGAAAATTCGATAACCAAAATTGTGTTTTGAGAGTGAGAGAACCTTGTTATGTATAAAGGAAGAGGAGATTTGATTAGGGGTTTCTACTGTTGAGTTTGCAGCTGTTAACGAATTTCTTCTCTAACATCCAAAAAGTGTAAAGAAAATGAAACTTGGTGGAGTAGAAGCTTTAGTAGTTCTAGGTTAATTTTCTATAAAGCACGTGCTCCATATTGAATCCATATTAACCTCGAAAACATGAATGTTAGGAATTTGAAACAAGTTATGATCAAATCACAAGTGTTTGAGAATTCGAAACAAATCATAATTTAGGAAGTCTTCCTTAATATGCTATGAAGTTGTTGAGTATCCAAGACTTTATTTTCCTAAGTCACAAGAGTTCAAATGTTTAATATTGAATCCAATGATCACGTTGAATTTATATATGCTTAAGAATCGTAAACCAATAATCTTATCTCATTATTCAATAAACTATGCGACTGTACATGTACAAGCCCATATTTGTAATAAGGTTTTCAGGGTTATAATTGGCACTAAAACACCAAACTAATTTAGGTTAAAAAGTTTAAAAAGTAAGAAATGAGAAAAGAATTGATCGTCCTAACCTATATTCCCCTAGGTCTGTATTTATAGGGGTAGAAAGGTACGATATGGATGCAACGTGTCAATGCAGCATGATTGATCTTCGACATCAAGATCCTCTTGATGGCGCATGGATATTGCTTTGATTTAATGATTTATGACATCCTTTCGCGTGTTGAAGGATTACAGCATCATTACCCTGATTGCATGCGTCTTGATAGCTTGTGACATCATCCCCAGAAATAAAAGCATTTGGCATCCTTTATCGTACTGGTGACATGCATTATGCTCTTGTATATTGCTGGCATGCATCAATCTTCTTAACTTGTATTGACGGGATGCGACATTCTTTACCACATTGATGAAGTGTAGAGTATATGGTATGTGACATTCTTTACTTGTATGCTTTCATGCTGATGAATTGCAACATTGATAAGAGGCGGCATTGATAAAAGTCGGCATCGAAGAAAAACAGCATTGATAAAAGGCAGCATCTAAGAGAAGCGGCATTGATAAGAGACGACATCGATGAGAAGGGGAATTGATGGCTTACAATATGCTGTCTTTCGATATCACGGCCTTAATCAAGTATAGTGCTTTATTGATGATAGGTGGCACCAATGGTATGCGACATCATTGTAGGCCTTCGCTATTGGTTTTGACGATTTTCTTTTCTTTAACTCAACACTTCCTTTATCTACAAGATCCTTCGACTTCGACATTGTTGTTGTCATCGTGCCTTCATGCCTTCGAAATCAATAATGGTAGTAATATTTGCCCTCTAGTATGAAGGAAGTATTGACTTTTCAAGTCAATGTCTTAATAATGGTGCCTGCCGCCCATTGTCTTCTCCTTCAGATCCGACCGCTCATTTAAATATAATCTAATGGTGACTGCTTATCTTCTTCTGCCCTATAAATAACAAAGCTTCTACTCAATTTCCTTTTTTACCTGCGATTCAAAATTCAAGCAAAAAAGAAAATTTTAAATTCTCAAAATCATTTACAACTTTCGACCTCAGGCATCCAGCTAATATCAAGGTACAATCTTCATTTTTAACTTCATCGATAACTTGAATTAAGAAGTTTTATATTGGAACATCATTTGGGTTTTATTTGGGATTCTTGAATTCGAATCGACATTTGGGTTAGATGTTAATTTTCATATTACTAATTGAAATAACGATCTATAATTCTTACAAATGGAATAAATTTTGAATTACTATGTCGGTGGAGGATTTACTAGGTTAATTGGAGTTAGGAAATATCAATCTTGGGAGCTTCTAGTTTGTCTACAAAGTGAATAGCTTTATTAAACCCAAAACTTAGTATGAACTTGTTTGATTTTGAAACTGTTGCCTTACGACATTAAACTATACAACATCAAATAGTTTTTCCCTTTTTTATTATGTTTGTAAACCAATTGAAAACTTATAAAATTTTATAATGCGCGATCGTTATAATGTTAGAAACTAAACAAAGGTGCAACATTCATTCATGAACGATATCAATTTAAGCAGTTATCGTATGAAGCCGATAACCTTACATTGTGTGTCATTATTCTTTTCTGACAATTATTTACAATGTTGTGGTTAAAATTTTATACGACATCGTAACTTATATCGTAGTTATCGTATGGAAAATTCATGAATTACTCATATACTTGATATTTTTTATAAAATATTTTTAGACCATTTCGGCATTATTTATTGATTTTTTTACTTGTCATTTCGACTTTGGGTCATCATTACGATAGCAATTTAATGATTTTGGCATTCAATCAAACTTGTTTTATATAACTATAAACTTATCTTTCCATCATGGATCTAAGAATTGTGTATATATTTTTGATTGACTAAAAACTTAAGCATTTCATAAATTCGACATGGATTATTTAATGGTCAAAATCTTGTTGTAAGTATAATAGTTAACTTGTACTTCGAACTTCTCTATTAGTGCTTGGCTAATTTTTGATTAACTTGCTACCCTTTTGTTTGAGCATGTAATTGTTTGTTTTATATCATAATCATTCTAAATTTTATAAAATATTTAATACTTCTCTGATTTGGTTTAATATCACCAAGCAGGAAAATGTAAGGCAAGAGAGCCAGTAAGAGTCTAAACCTTCTCCCTCCATCAAGATAGGGGATTATCATCTTAATCAATCAATATTACCACTCAAGAAGAAGTGGACACTATCATCAAGCAATCCAGGATTATAAGCATAGAAACTATTCCCGTCGGTCTTCCTGGTAGAATTGACAATCCTCTAGAAGGGTTTTTTGCCTTCACACCAATCTATATCTGGCATTCAGGGTACCTACCTTTTTTTGATTTTATTTTGCACTTCTTGGAGCACCTAAATATTGCTATGATACATTTAACTCCCAACTCGTACAC
The DNA here is from genome assembly GCA_030765085.1 of Allium cepa. NCBI lineage: Eukaryota > Viridiplantae > Streptophyta > Magnoliopsida > Asparagales > Amaryllidaceae > Allium > Allium cepa. The sequence goes on from CM060940.1 coordinate 587,469,953, forward strand.
CTATTTAAGCTGCATGGAAGTTCTTGCTCGGGAAGCGAAACTTGCTTCTTTGAGTGCTAAATTTCTTCATATCTTATCTAGCCTCATGAGATGAAGTGAGCAACTGGATAACCTATGTATCGTATTCGACCATTTCCAAAGAGCTTAATCACCAATACTATTTACAAGACGAAGGAATAGGAGAACAAATTCTTCTATGTTAGATGCCATTCCCCTAAGATTAAAGCAACTTTCTCCATTTTCAATATGCTTCCATTTTCTATCATTTACGTTATATTTGTTATTCTCTTATAATGATTGTTTTCCTTTAGGTCCTGCTTCTAAACAACCAAGCTTTTTTATTGAAAACACCATCCAGTCTCTAACTCAAGCTTCCATGAGCATGGGCAACAGACTTACCCTTTTGATGGAAGCGAATCTCCATAAATACTCTTTTGATTTTGGTTGACCATATAATACTTGGAGAACCTCTAATGATGAAGGGGAATGCCCAAGGAAAATGATCGTCAGTCATCAGTAATCGGAATACTTTCTTTGCTTCTTCTCCAGTTCAATTGGAATCTTCTGGTAAGTTTTAATTACTAATGTATGGAATCTCTTATGTTATTATTTCATAAGCTTATTTCTTTGATTTAGGATATTCTACACTCGTTATTACTTATAAGAAAAAGGAAATCGAAGATGATGCTCCCGCCTTAACTAGATTGAGTAAATTTTCCTTTATTGAAGACTCTGTCGCTAAGGCGACTGAAGCACTTAGAAGAAAAGCGAGCATTGACACTCCTACTGATACTTCACCTCCTCCCTTAGTAAAAGACCTAAGTTCGTTGGTGATTATACCCCTGTTTTTGTGGATGAGGAGGAACATGTGTATATTGATTCTAGTCCTGATGTTGCAAATCTGGTTCTCCTAGGCAAATAGTTCAAAAATCAACTAAGGTGGCTTACTCTTCGAATTTCCTTCTCAATATTCCACATCCCGATTCTTCAATGGCCCTTCGTTGTATATGTGATAAGCTCAGGATGTTTCCTTCTCCAAATGAGTATCTTCCTTCAAAGGCCCAGGCTCAAACCCCGGTGATGATTTTTGATGATCTTCTTCGATTGGCTGTCCAATCTCCTTCATTGGTTTCTCCCAAGCCACCACAGCCTTCGATCTATTCTAAGGATAATCTTTTCGCCATTATTAAACAGATCTGATTGGTATGGATTTCCTTCTGTTTGGTTGAACTTGGCTTTTAGCTCTGTATATCCTATTCCGACTTGGGCTTGTTATTTATTACAAGTAGTTAAGCATATGTTCTTCCTTTAAGTGATTTCTTAAGTGCCCTCTAATGAAGTGGCCGAGATTAAGGGACAAATCTCCTTATTTAACAATAGTACAATGATATCACTACGACAAAAGTTGTGGTTGTTTCTAAAAAAGACAAACTCACTTCCTCCCTTATCAAGGAAAAGAAAGCTAAACTATTATAGGAGGAAGATGCAAAACACTATGATAAGGCCACCAAAGAGAAGGTGGAGATAGCTGACAATAAAAGATCTTTAAAGGATATGTTGAAAAGGAAGAGCGATATCCTGACTTACTCGAACAACATTATCATGGACGCCAAGAAATAAGTCACATTTTTCCTTGATAACGCTCTTACTAAGATTACCGAGAAGTGCTAAGAAAATGCTTTGTTCATGATATATGGTGACAACATTCAAAAGTGTCCAAATTTAGACTTTCCTTCCCTCCCAAATTGGAATGAAAGGTTCAAAAGAAAGTTTAGCCTCATAACGAGGAGCGCTCAGGGGTCACTTTAAGAAGAGTTTCCATTGAAGAGAAGTCGATGTTAAAAAGTTATTAACTTTTGATGACCTTATGCTTGAAGTGGAGATGGGTTCAGAGGAGAAGGAAGATAATGACAATAATAATGATGAAGGCGGTGTCCATGACGATGATGGTGGTGCTGATGGTGACGGAAAGGGTACTTCAAGACCAAAAGATGGAGGAAATGGATCAGGTGATCTTAACTTAGACTTATCTGTGCATGATGCATGCTTTCTGAATTTCCAGATCCTTAAGATATATAAGGAAGGGTACCCCTTTAAAAGTCAGTGCTCCCCCGATTCACCGGCTTAGAGGAAAAACTCAAGTTTCAACTTCTTAAGATCTCGTCTCTTAGGTTTGGAATTCGCTATTTAAATGTGTACAGTTGCTAAGTGGTCTTTAGTTAGTAAAATAATTATCTTAGTTAAGGAGAAAGACCAAGTATTATTATGCGACTTTATATGAAAAGATTTAAAGGGAGGTGTGTCGACCGCACAGAGAAGTTGATAGATTGATTGATGAACTTTAACAATTTTTCTGATAAATACAAGCATCTCTTTGCTAGTGCTGCACGAAAAGCAAGCTATCACTCTTTTGAAAAGAGCATGTCTTCACCGGGATAGAATTATGAGAGAAAATAAAGAGTTAATGACTTCGTTCTCGATACTTATTAATTGTATAAAGGCTTTAGAAGAGTTCCTTTGTAAAATTTAGTTTAGGAATATCCTCATCGACTTTTCTTCCTAGAGGAAAAAAGTGAAGGTTTGATTAGACATCTATGTAAAAGATACTTAGGCGATCGTAAAAGCGACGTTCATCCTAAGGCTTGTTGGAATCTTCCTAGAGTTGTTATCTTGCTCATTTCTCCTAGCAGTCTTCGTCTCGAAAAGATTAAGTATAGAGAGAAGATATTTATTTATAAATTTTATGAGGGATCAATATTATATGAACCTGAATGATTGTATGACTGTAATGTGTAATTCATTCAAGTATCTTATAATCTTTATCACCTTTGTCTCTTTGTTCTTAGTTTATTTTTCAAATGCCATACAAATTAAGGAATCCTCAAGTAGTCATGTTCCCATGGAACTCTTGAGTAAATTTATCAAGTTAAAGGGGGATGTTAATAAGAAGTGCTTAATTCTCAAAACATCTTAGTTAGTAAAACATTGCATTCTTTGAGCTCTACAGAAGGTTTATACACCATTCCCTCACTTTTTATTTTATTTTTACTTAGTGAAATTCGGCTTTATCATGCTAAATTGCTATGTGGTCATACTAGCCCTCTAGTCTGGAAATGAGACTATCATCAATTACCTTTAGTTAAAACTTAGAAGGGATTAAATCTACTTTTCATTCTACCCTTACCTTATCTATTGGGTCATTTAAAAAGGCCAAAACTGTTGTTCCAAACTTTAACACTTAATTTTATACAACATTGATGTAAATTTGAATTTGCTTAAGTTGTAAACCTTTGTTGTTTAATAAAGAAAATACTTTGGCTTATTGATTATTGTTCTTGTTAGAAAAAACATTTAACACTTGCGTTTAGCGTCTCAGATATCCTTGCTCGACTTGGTTCTATTAAGGATAAGCTTAGGGCAGAAAACAAGAAGAAACTCTCTTCTCAAGGCACTCTGGCTTTACAATTTCCAGATAATCCGAATGCGCAAAAATGGCTGGACAAATATTAAAAATTAAGATTTACGTTTAGTAGTTTTAAAGAGATGACTTCTGATTTGGAGAAGAAAATTAAAGAGAGGGATGGAAGAATCCTAGAGCTAAAAGGGAAGATAGACACAATTTGTCGATCTAGACCTTCTGTCTAAAGTGCCAAAGCTGATGCGAAAATTGCTTGATTACAGCAAAAGGCGATGGAATCGGAGGTGGAGTTGTTGAAAAGTCAAATTTATATCCAACCTTTATAACTTATCGCGAGTGAAGGTGAACCAAGCCTTCCTGCTCCAACCCTTTGATTGGTCAAGAAAAATTTTCTGCTTTGTTAAAACCTTCTTCGGGCTTGAATGATGGCGAAATTGCCAGATGGTGCCAAATAGTTAGAATGCGTTCAACTTTTGAACGAGCAGTGGATTGATCTACTCATCTTAATACTTAAGAGGATAAAGTTGAGATGCTCGAGCATGAAAATCACACTTTCAAGCTGGAGGTTAAGAAATTAAAGAGTAAAATTCAGCATCTTAAAAGTGCCAACAAGGTGCTCGACCATGCATTGAAAATTCAAATCGACTCAATTGACGGTGCAAATAATTGTAACATTTGCCTATTTAGAGGCCCAAAACTAATGGCTACGGATGTTGCAGTCATCCATAGTCATTAATTATCGGCGACCAAACATGACGATATTAGATACATTATTACACAGAAACAAAAGAATATGGAAAAAAATTAAAGAGAAAAACAAATTCCACATTCCATTTCAAAACATTCCAAACTAATTACATAATCCCAATTCACAAACCATATTCAAATTACATATAATTATTACAAAATATGCCAAGAGCGACATATGAAGATGCCCCTTGGTAGATCAGAGTATATAGATAGGCAAGAAAACAATTTGTCTTTATAAACAAAACACAAATCAGAATTAAAAGAACTCTAATAACAAGTTTGCCTCCTGCACGTCCTTGGAAGCTTTATTCATTTAAAGAACACTAGAAAACCTTAACTCTCAACCTACTCAAAATCAATTGAGTACCTAAGAGTTTAAGGGGAAGACAAAAACTTTGAGTCAGACATAACGCTTGTTGTGAGTAATAATTTACCATCTCAAACCATTTAGATATCTAGTGAGACCACGCCGCTTAGCGGAACGGGTTTCCTCTCGCTAGTATCCTAAAACATCTATAAAACGATATATTGTGCTCATGCATCCAAAATGGTTAAAATATAGTATTTCAAAAACATTATGATGATATGCAAAACAAATAAATCAATTCTGGATTACACAACCTCATTCCTTCTGACTATCTGGCTCAATTATAGTTTCTAGGGTTACCATTAACCTGTTAATGTTTGGGACTATCTATCCAATTACTTAGTTTTCATGGGATCACTAAGAACTATTGGTAACTCTAATATCTTATTACTTACCCTTGTTTTCATGGGCTAACTAGGAACCTATTGGCTGATTATCAATATCTCAATCTGTATATAGTTTTCATGGGCTAACTACAAACCTACTGGCCCCTGCCAGTATTAAATTATAGTTTTCATACGCCGACTATGAACCTATCGGCCCTTGCCAATATCATATGGTTTTCGTGCACTCACTGTTAACCTATTGGCCCCTATTAATATCTTTAATTAAAATTTTAATATCTGTTAAGTTATATTCACTATTGGGTCAACCTAACTGGTTATTCTGCCATTTCCTCAAAATACAGTTATGGGTTAATAACAATGTGAATAACATTTCAAAAATCTTTATTTATGCCATGGTTATTACTTTAAATTGAGATTGGGTTTATGTTTTGAAACCATAAAACATCTCATTCGAAACTTCTGGATAGCCTCCTTCGAAAGAAAAGACCTCCTTTCAAAACGTTGTATACATACCTTTCGAAGACCTTAGTAAACATTCTCTTTCGAAACCTATTATACCTTTCGATGGTATCAAATCATTGTTTTAAAATATATAGCTTCGAAACAAATGAAATTACCCCTTTTGAAAGTTTTGGGTTTACTCTTTAAATACATCATCTGGGTCAAAATGGTTATATATGAAAGTGCTTCTTTCAAAACCAATAAAAATTAGTTTGGGGAAAAATCAATGGTTTCAGAACCATCTTAGTCGAAAGAAAAACCTTTAAAATCAAATTCTCGAAGGACATAGTCGAAACCCCCTTTCGAATCCATCACCTTCAAAACCCTCAACTCCTTCGAACGCATTGAGGAAAAAGGCTTAGGTTAAAACAGAGGTAACCCCTTCGACAACATAGATGAATTCAATGCAGTCGAAAGGGGAATTAATGGCTTGGATTCGACTTGGTCGAAACTAGTCCTTTCGAAAACCTTTATTTAAGGAAAAAGGTACCCCCTTTGAAAGCTAATGATTTAACATAATATGACAACCGACTTTGGAAGCTAATTAAAAACCCTTTCGAAAACATACTTTTTCGACTATGTCGAAAGCTTTAAGTAAAACAAGGCAAGACTTTAACTTTTATAAAAAAGCAGGGACTCAACCCCATTGGAGGCTAGCCTATCGACACCGAGGCTTCCGCCTTTCTTACAATCCACTACATACCATCTAAGTGATATATTGTGTATTAGTTTTGACTATAGTGGTTTCGATTGTGCTGGTTCCGAATGGGACGAGACAGAGTCAATGGAGTCGAAAGAAACTTACTAATAGAGGCGGAACACCCATTTCTGGTTTAAAGCTGAATTATAACAACTTTTAGTAAATTCTTTTTAACAACTTGCCCATTTGTAAAACATTGATTAGCTTCCATAAAACTTTTCAAATACCTTACATCTAAAACTACTGCATTTCTTCAGATCCAAAATTTAAGGTTTTAAACATTAAAACCTTTCCATATAACCAAAAACTGACATTTGCTAAAAAGCCCTTCTTTTAAAGTAACTTATTTCCTATAGTAAATCAATTGGGAAAAATCCTCAAAAATCATAGAAATACAATTTCATCATGTAATCAAACATACTAAAATTTTAGACCCAATTTCTTCCTGAAATTTTCTAAATAAATTTTAAACCCAATCACATCACGTTTTTGATTAACAATCCATAATAAAATTTCCATTGCTTGGAAAATTCTGAAAATTAAAAATCATCTCCGAAATCATGTTTTACATAACATAAATTTTTTCCATTGCAATCTGAAATCATAGATTCTCAGTTTCATGTCAAAACCATGCAAATTCATGTGCTTATGAATTAAAACAAATCATCATAATATAACTCAATCATATCACCATCCATTTTATTAAAAAAATGAATTTAAATCATAAACCCAAAACCATACAATCATGAAATAAAAATAGAGATGGTATAAGATTATTATTCACCTTAGAGTTGATAAGGATATCGAGATTTCTTGTAGCTAAATCCTTCATATCTTTGATCTTATCTTTTGATTGAAATTTCCTCTTTTTCCTTCCTTGTTAATGACCAGCTATATTTGGGTTCTTGCGTATTTTTTGATTTGTGAAATAAAATGAACGTGAAGGGACAAATGCAAATGTATAATCATGAATATAAAGTGCGGCTAAAGGCCTTATGTGAGTCAGTTATCTTATAAACCAGTTTTTAAGCCCATTATTTTATGGTTAAGCATGATGCTATATGTATAATTTACTCAAATCTCAATCTCCTTACCATCATTATTCTATTTACTTTATCTAATTAAATTTCCTGAATAACGTTGTCAAAACTTAGGGATGTTACAGGCTCCCCCTTTAGAGAATTTCGTCCTCAAATTCAGTAAGGATTAGGTACTAAACATAGCAATCATCTATAACAACACCTAGCATCCATACTAATCTAACTGACTAGCAATTTTCTATATAAATCTAATATAGACGTACCCTCAAAGCAGATCAGGATAAGTATTTCTAATCATGTCCTATGTCTCCTAAGTACAATCCTTCTCGTTGTCGCTCCATTGAACTTTCACCAACCTGACGGTCTTGTTACTTAATCTTTTCTCATCTCTATCTACAACCCGAACTGGTTGTTTAACAAAAGTCAAATTAGGATCCACCATTAAGTCATCCAACCCTATTGGAGGAATAGTTGCCTCTTGATCATGCACATACTTGCGAAGATGAGACACATGAAATACATTACGGACACCTGCCAAACTGCTCGGCAACTCTATTTTGTATGCGATCTTTCCAGTCATCTCTATAATCTGGAAAGAACCTACATATCTTAGAGCTAACTTCCCTGACTTTCCAAATCATATCACACCATTCATAGGTGATACCTTAATGAAAACTTTATCACCAACTGAGAATTCTAGGTCCTTACGCCTCTTATCTACGTACTCTTTTATCTGGACTGAGCTTCCTTCATCCTTCCCCGGATTAATTCAATCTTCTCTAACGCCTCTTTAACCAAATCTGGACCCAAGACCAATCTGTCTCCAGTCTCCAACCAATATGCTGGTGATTTGCATGATCTTCCATACAAAGCTCCAAATGGTGCCACTCCTATACTGGACTGGTAATTATTATTATTATAGAAAAACCCAATCAAATGTAGGCGATCCTCCCAAGATCTACCAAAGTCTAATATACAAGCTTTTACCAAATCCTTGATCCTTTGTTGACTCTCTCTGTCTGTCCATTCGTTTGAGGGTGATACGCAGTACTCATTTTAAACTTGGTATCGCTCACTTCCTGTAGACTCTTCTAGAATTCACTTGTGAACAATGCATCTCTGTCACTGACTATACTATTAGGAACATTATGCAGTCGAACTATGTTCTTCAGGAACAACTTAGCTAAAACAGGTGTCGTGCTGGTTGACTTAACTGGAATAAATGGGCACTCTTGGTCAATCTGTCCATTATATCTCATATACTTTCATTACCCCTATTTGAGATTGGCAACCTTTCTATAAAATCCATAGATATCGAATCCCATATCCAAAATGGAATCTCTAAAGTCTGTTGTAACCCACTTGGTTTCCGATCTTCAGCTTTCATTTGTTGACAGTTTGCACACTGCCTAACCCACAAGCCACCATCTCTCTTCATTCCTTCCCAATAGAAGCTTCTCTTCATATCTTGATACATGTTGGTCCCTCCAAGATGAACGTAAACTTGGATCGATGACATTCTCCAAGAACTTCTTTCTTTAGGTCCTCCATATTTGGAATACATAGCCGTCCCTTCTTTCTTAGCCATCCACTCTTGTCAAGACTAAAATCCTTTAAATCATCAATCTCTGTTCCAACGTTAAGTCTTCTATGTCATGACTCAGTTTTTTTGACCTTCAAAAGTCGACACTAATACGTTCACTGTATTACATGCCAAACAATCAAATGCCGAAAATACCAGACCGTAAGGGAAAAAGAAGAAAGAGGTAGAAGAAGAAATAGAAAACAACCAGGATCTCACAATCGCAGCAGAACAAATATAATATACAAATAACAATATTTTATACAGTGTAAAGCTATAATTGTCAATATACATTAATATATCAGAGTATAATGAATCTGGACAGTTATAACAACTTTTCCCTGAATACTATCTCTATAGTCTTTAATACACAGCGGGAATCAATACGCCTCTCTACCCAGCTTGCCTCCTGAGCTCCAAACGTGCTAACCTGAAATTCTGTAATACTCGGTCTGACCCGAGCATTACAATAAAGTAACACCAGAGTTAGGCTGAAAACCAGCATGAGTAAACCTCTTTAATTTGAAATACTAGAGCTGTAAAAATGTCTTTAAAAACCAAGGTAACTCGTCCAACATTACGAGTACTTATCTTGCTATGACCAACCCTAGTTTCTAACCCATTATTTAAATTAATATCTAAATGTTGTCACTTATTCCAAAATAGTTGGATTTATTTAATTTATTTGATTCCAACCAATTTAATTCTCCAAATCAAACGCGTAAAGATTAAAGTAGTTATCAAATCGAAGTGGTTCCGGATATCGCTGATATCCGATTCTAGTCAATTCGAATCCAAATGCCGTTTTTAAACCAAGTTGTTTTTAACAAAACAATTCGATTTTAGGATGCCACCTTCACATAAAAGTCCCATCAATATCTATTCAAATACAATGTCTCACATTTTACATTTAACTGTTCATCTCAAGTTATTCCAATTCAAACTGTTCTTAGACTAAGTTAACCAGTCACACAATTCGTTGTTTTACTTAAAACAGAATTAATTATTTTCAAATCATGTTTAATTACCATTAACCAATTACAAACCAATTTATCTTATTCTAAAAAATATGGAATTAACTAATAACTTGCAAGTATAATTAACTTATGACCTTTAATAAATTATAGGTTAGATCATTCCATTTTATCATTAACTATTAACTAATTACAACTATTTATTTACTTTAATTAAACCTTAGTAATTAATAAATAATTACCTTAACTTAATTAATTTAAGTTAAATCTTTTTATTTATCCTAGTAGATTCCCAATCCTAAGGTTTGAGTTAACTTAAGAATTTTTAAATTACTTAATTTAAAATAAACATAACTAATTACTTTGAAAACCATTTTCTTTTCATTTTCTTTCTTTGCAAAAATCCAATACTTTTACTTTTGATATCTCAAACACCCAAATATATTTAGCCAACCATAGCATTCAATAGCTCCAATTTTCAATATAATCTGTCATAAATTATCAAATAAATTACAATCACAGACTATGAAAATAAATTTTAATATTTTCGAGGATTCCAGTTGGATCCCTCCAACCTGTTTCCTTGCATCCACAGATGTTTGCACAATATAAAATACCAATCCCACTTCATGGGGGATATCGCGGTATAAAGGGTCATCTGCTATTATGCGGGCACATAGGGTCTCATCCGCTATATAATGCGGGAATATCAATCACTCCAATACACACACACACACTACAATATATAATATCACATCCAGACTGATAAGAAATTATCAATTCAAGCAATCAATCAAATAATTTAATTTAACCGATTAAATTAAACAATAATCTGATTCGAATGAGATTTACTCACCTTTGATTTTTGTTTTGCAATCCGCCCCAACCCAGCTTGTTTTCTTCATGATTTTAGACCTTGTACAAATATTTGTAAGGTTTATCAATATGAATTAATAGAATAATTCATTACCATTTATTTAATTTACTAATTTTTTTGATTTTAAACTAATTCCTTTTAATAAAATATTTTTAGTGACTAAAATAATCAAACAGATTAATTTCCAAAATACATTATTTTAAAATTAAACTAGTAACTTAAAATATGTATATGTGTATATTAATTTTATTTATTTGAAACTACATATATATCTATAAAAATAACCTATATATATTTAAAAAATCTAAATTTATATGCTCATATATATACTGTATATATTCAAAAAAAAATCTTCTACTTTTTCTGTTAGTTTATAATTTTCCAACCTATATATGTATATATACAAGATAAAAACAGAAATGATTTTACTTTACTGTAATATATTTCTATATATATCTTTTAAATTAAAAAGTAAACAGTAATAATATACCTCGATGCCCGACACCGCGATGAAGTCGCCATCCCTTCGCTTAACCCTTTCGAGTGGCGTTCGAGCCCAGACATCTAACAACCGAGCTTCGCGCCAGAACAGCTTCCTCCATCGTGCGGCCCTTTTCCGTACTCGCATCACCGACGTTGCTCCCACTCCCCCGCACTGCCTCGAGGAGCCCCCGCCTTCTCCGGCCTCGAGTGCACACTGCTTGATTCCAATCTATCGAGCACGATCGTGAAGGTAAAGAACACAACGAACGATTTGATTTCTTATGATCCGCCATTTTTTATTTGGTTCGTTTGAAAAGGGAGAGGAAGAACGATACAACCTTAAATTATTTCTCGATTTGATTTCAGATTTGTCCAAGAAGGGTGTAAGGACCCGATTCTTCGACTTTCGAAAACTAACATTAATACGTTCACAGTATCAACTGCCGAGCAATCGAAGGACGGAAAACCGAACACATAGGGTTTTAAGAAAAAGAAAAAGAAGAAAAAGACAGAAGGAGATAGGAAATAGATAGAAAATAGAGAGAAAAGAAAATAAAACGGAACAGAAAGAAAACAACAGAACTACATCAGAATCTCACAATCGCAGCGGAACAACATATAATAAATAAATGAATAATCTTTAAACAAAGAACTATATCAGTTATTACATTACATTACATTACATTTCATTACATCAGAGTGTACAACAACAAACAACAACAAACAGCGGAAAAGAAATACTATATACTAGTAATACGCCATGTCATCCAGCTTGCCTCCTGCAACTCCTGAATATCCAGAATATCCTGATAAACCTTAACTCTTGACTGCCCGTGCGGAAATTGGTGGGCACCCAGAGTTTAGAAAGGAAAACAATAAACTCCGAGTCAGTCATGTGACTGGTGTGAGAACTCAAAACAGTTTATTTATCTTTAAAATCAAAATAGAGGAATATTTTTAAAGTCAATTCGCAATGCTTTTAAAAATGAGACTACCATAAGACCTCCTACCACACACACAATGCAAACGCAGACTTGGAGGAGATTTCTCCTTATGATAGTCAAAGATGCTTGATATGCATTAAAAAGAAACATTTGATATTATTATTAGTGCATAGTGTAGAAAACAATTTCGAAAGTAGAATATAAATCTTAGCCAGCATAGGTACCATTATAGTATGCTTACTATAGCTACCATATTAAATGGCAGGTTCTACAACTAAAACCGTACAAGTCTCGTATTGTTTCTTTGGATTTCCAACGAATGGTCAGGCCAAGGAACTTCCCATTGCCACATGAGAATGCCTCTGGAAGGACGTCCCTGAGAACCTAACCGGATCTCTGCCAACACAAGGCCGGGTTACCTTTCAAACTAGGTAACAACTGACACGAGTATGCCATCCCCCGGTCCTTTGGGACCTTTAACCGAGCGCTCGAAATCAACATCACACCAAAATAATAAGTATTTCAACATAAGTAAGCATCTGGGCTCCATACCATGAACCACCCTTTTCCAGAAGGAAATGCACATACCCTAAAGGGAGCTACCCCTCATAACCTTGCTGCATCTTTCTTGTTTTGACCATTCCGGGGTGTGAGGCTCGACGAAGTCTCGTCCACAAAAACACGCTTTATACAAAAGCTGTGCTTTGGGTCAACAAACGATCATAGAAATGATCACCAAGATAAACGATCAAACAAATGATCCTATCACAAGTGATCAACACAATGATCATTTCACAGCAACACTCAGCATGTCACATTACCAAATTGGGAATATATCGCTGATAACCTTCAACTACATAACCTCTGAGCTCGTACGTCTCAGAAAAGGGTGTTAAGCTAAAAGATAAATTCTCCGCCACCAACAGAAATATATTTGAAAGAAATCTGCTTTATATCTCAATTTGTAATGTCAGACATACAATCCATACAAGTCTGTTCCGTGCTCGAACAGAACCGAAGGCACTTACAAAGAAGTCCTTGCAATCCGGATATCCATAATCCTGATCGGATTCCCCATCACATATGGAGAACTCTATACCGGAGCAACTCGGTGCAGAGTCAATCGACAGGTCATCCTATCGCTCTCGCAAATATCCGGTCTTCAACACCGGTCATCAATGCTATCCATTACGTCGTATCACTATTCGGAATGGGTAATCCGAATAACGAGCGCAATAATTTAAAAATAAGTGTAGCATTCAAATTCAGCAAATCACAATAAATACCTTTCAAAGGTAAATATTGATAGTCGGTTATTGAACTATCAATGGATATGCACACACCACCAGATTCCAAATAATTTTCCAAATTATTTATTTCCCAAAAATATCTTTACAAGATAAATAATTTCAATACTTCAAAAATAAATCAATATTTATTTTTAAACAAATCCCACTTTCTTTTATAAATTCCATAGTGAATTTTTATTCCAAATATCCATGCATATACGATTTCAATTATTCATTTCAATTTATCTTCAAAAGGATAAATTCTCAAAACGTTTCATTTCACATTGGAAAAACATTTCCATACTTATTTATTCATAAGTAATTCACAATTTTTATTTATTTTCAACCTTTGGAAAATATTCAATATACTTAAATCGAAATTAAGCATATATTTCATTCTTTATGGAAATCATTCTCTTAAACATATTTATTTAGGCCAAAACGAATGTTGCATAAAACATCGGTACGACAACCCAAAATCACCAGTATAGGGATTCGAAATTAAAATAGATATATAAATCCCAATACTATACAAAACATTTCCTTTCGAAAATCATTTACTATAACAACAGTGTTATAGTCCACCAATTCTTTTTATTTCTCGAAAACGTCTATTTCAACAATGAATGTTGAAATCTATGGTTTCGAATCTCAACACATTTTAAAACATCGTTAGATCGTTTTAATTCTATTTAAAACATCACATCCAAAACATTTTCTTTAACATATTATTCGTTTTTCAAAAACGTGAATATCCTACGTTAACCAATTTCATCATTTCTATACATTTTATTTTAAAGGATTATTCACTGTATAAAACGTGAATATAACTCCATTAATAAATTACAACAATTTACTTATCAAAATAAGTCGTTGCGAATTTATAAAACAACGTTTATAAATTCCTTTATTAACCTATCCGATTTATAAATCAATTATATACCGAAAGTCCATATTATAAGTTAAATGCTTATAAAACGATTATTTTACAAAATCGTTCTTTTAAAGACTTTCCAAATTATAAATCTTATAACTTATAAGATTCATTTATTTAACCAAATCTACAAATAACTTTACAAATTTTATAAACCTACTGCTTATAAAATTTCATTTATAACTTCACCGTTTATAATTCTATAAATTTCATTCATTTATGAAATTCATTCACAATTCATTCTAACACTTATAAAAACTTGTTTTATAGTTCAAAATATTCTAATTTATAAATATCAATTTATAAATTTCTTATATAAATCAATTTATACTATTATTCTTTTAAAACATCTTTAATCCCCTTTATAATTTCACTATTTTGATTTATAAAATAATTAAATTTCATAAATCCTACGTTTAAACTTTTTATAATAAATTCAAAAATCCCGATTTAAACTATTTTATAAAATCATTAGCCTCATATTTTCAAAAATCAACTTTTAACTATTTTTCTCAAAAATCATAATTTTTATAACATAAAAATTATAACGTTTATTTATTTAAAATGGATCAATTCCAAAAATATTTATAAACGTATACTCTTCAAAAATCACTTTAAAATCATTTCAAAATTCCAAAATTTGGTCCAATGATGCTATATACCGAATAGTCAATCACGACAACAACGATATCATATATCGATATGATAATCAAAGAATATCAAAATATCCATAATCAAATAAATACTTTTTAGGAATCCAGTTGGATCCCTCCAACCTATTTTCCTGCATCCAAAGATGTTAGCACAATACCAATTCCGTTCCAGTACGAAATTATCGCGGTATATGGGATTTAAAATATTATCCGCTTAATAGACGGCGCAATAAGGTCTCATCCGCTATACAATGCGGGAAATCAACAACTGCAATATATACATATGCCAATATATATATATTTCTATTATATATAACGCCAATTTCACTGTTTGTGAAATATTCGCGGTATATGTTTTTAATAAATAACATCCGCTTACTAATGGCGCATAATGTCTATTTTAACAATCAATAGATAACAATCATCATTCCAACATGCATTCAAGAATTTTAAATCTAACTATTTAAAATAAAATCGAAACCGATTCGATTGAGTGAGAAGTTCTCACCTTGATTTCAATTTCGTTTTAGCGATTTATTTCGAATAAAATTAAACGCGCGTTTAATTTTACTCAAAATTTTCGCTAACTCCAAATGACTCCAATCCAATTCCATAGCGTAGTGCTCGTCCATACGATTCCAACTCAACTGGTTTCGCGCGTTTTCGACCTCGTATGAAAAAGATATGATTTTTACAAGTTACACGATTTTACATTTTAGTTTACAACATAATTTCTTTTAATTTTTTAACCTTCATCAACTACAGGCTGTTGGATCTCCTGCATCTCCACATCAGGCCGCACGTCCCCCCATCCATCTTCTTCCTCTTGCACGTTTCCAGGCCGAACAAAGAACCCAACATGCATAATTAGGGTTTAATTATACTCTGCCTACATTGACTTCTAGCTCGATCAAATGCCGCCATTCCAAAGCCCATAGCTTGCTCGACACACAGCCACCACCACATGCAACTCGGCCACCCCCCCACGCACAGAAATGCGTGCAAACTGCAGCCATACGCGGCTATTTTCCCACCTCCACGCGACGCTAAACCCCATCTCGACCGTATAGATTCGAAGCTCGTTGCGTGCTCTCCATCTTTCATTTAGAAAGTTTTTGATAATATTGCATGGATTGAGAGAGATTGAGGGGAGAAGATTGATAATTTCTGGCCATTGATGTTAGGGGGGTGGCGGCTAGGGTTTTTAAACCTAATTTTTTTTTTGAAGAGGCAAGGGCTATTTATAGAAAATCGAACGAAACACTATTCGTTTCGGAATTTCCAAACTCCGATTTACGCGCGGTGACCGACGTTTCTAGGGTTTACCCAGCGTTCCGGACACAATGGAACAGGTTTTGAAAGCTAATTCGGTCATCTGTGCGAGATATGGCAATAAACGTTCAATTTAAATTAAACCGATTTAAACGATTTTCTAGGCGTTTTAGCTTGCACCGGACAAACGATAAATCCGATTGACACGAAATTTGAAACCTTACAATAATATCACATTACGGATCCGATGAAACTAGTTTCGTCGAAATCTGAGACAGATTGAAAAATGGCTATTTTAACTCGCCAAATTAATATTAAAAACAATTTCGATGCGTTTCGAGCTGCTACGATCAAACGATAACTCCGATTGCTACGAAAATTGAAATCCGATAATAAAAAACTATTACAGATCCAATGGAACTAGTTTCGTCCAATTCTGAGACTGTTCGAAAAATGGCTATTTTTACTAGTCGATTAAATATTAAAATATTCAATTTTCACAAATAAACTTTTAATTCGATTTTAAAAGTTCTAAAATATCATTCTAACTTCAATATGATAAAATAAAATTTTACAAATCATTTTCAATCACATTTCACCCAATTTTCTATTATTTCCATAATTTAACATATTAAATTATTGATTCAATTATTCAATTAAATCCAAGTATTCTAAATAAAATTTATTCGACTTATCAATTTCACTTATTAATATTAAAAATTAATTAAATATTCAAATTTTAATTAATTAAAATTCTGGGTCGTTACATACTTCCCCCCTTAAAAGAATTTCGTCCTCGAAATTATTAAGTAAGAAAAGTTACAGAATCTATTAACTTTCCCAAAAATTCATAGTTATATTTCTTACAATATCTTTACTAAGTTTTCAAATCATACTTAGTTATCTTTTCAAACCAACTACTATTGTTTAACTTTCAATTCCAAAATCAAAGTTAAAGTTTTCAAAACTTTCCAATTTTCCTCTAATTTTTTTCTAACGCCTTAAATTTTCGGAAAAATTCGCCATAGTCTCTTTTGCGCGGCTCGATCCGAAAAAAAATGACAGTATATATATCACAAATATACATCTCATCAAGTAATGAGGCATCCCGCAGGGAAAAAAGTGTAAAAGTACGGTATGTAATACAAGATATGTACCTTATATTTTATTAGCGAGCATATACGGCTAATATAGCGCGAAAGCGAGATCCAAATAAAGCAAACGCAATCCGCACCTACTAAACACTCAACAAACAGATGAGAAACATGTATATAGACAATAGTATCGATATACAACATATAGCAACATAATAACTATATATGCCAACATAGCAAATATAGTAAAAGCAATATATTCAACCATCAACCAACTAACATTCAACTAATAAATATTCATTCATATTCTCATTAATATTCAATGAATTGGGTTTTCAATTTAATCACATTTGATTCATTAACAGTGCATGTTTTTACTAACATTCATTCTCAATTAGTTTATATTCACTAATTCATATTCAAGTTGGTTCACTTCCAAATCAAATTCAATTCCATTTAAGATTCACTTAACTTCCAATTGAATTCCAATTACTTTAGCTTCCAATTTCATTAACTCAATTTCATTAATACTTAATGAAATTGTATACAATCAACTAACAGCCATATAACAACCAATGTATATTAATTACAACCAAATTCCTTTGCTTAAATTCATTCAATTTGGTTTAACACCATCACTTTCAATTGGTTTAATTAAATTGATTTTCATTCAATCTTTCAACTTCTAATAACATTAGATTTTAATGAATTAACACTTATATTCATTATTTCATATCAATTATTCACATTCAATTGATTAATATTCAATCCATTCATTCAATTCAATTTCTAAAGTTGAATTTCATTTATATAACTCAAGTTCATATCCATCACTTAACTTTATTAATTTATTTTGATACCAATATCAACTTCATTCAACATCTCTTAAGTTATATTCCATTTAAATAAACATCACTTGGTTTTACTTAACTTAAATTCCTACTTATAAATCAATTCAGATTCCAAATTCTAAAGTAAATTTTTATTTAACCTTAAATTCATTTTTTTATTTATAACTTATATTCATAAATATATTCATATAGTTTCACTTCTTATATATATAAGATTATTTCACAATTGTAAATCACTTTAATTATAATTCAATTCTTATAATTCTTTTTACTTATACAATTATTCTTCAATTTAGATTATTCAAACAACTAAACAATCAACTTATATACACTTTAATAATTCTGAAAAATTATTCCTTTATATATAAAATATATCAAGGTAAAATTATTTCAATTACCCAATTTAAAACAATATTATGTCGAATTGTTCTTTTCAAATGTTTATAAACCCCTTCGGCATAGTTGTCGAGACCGTGCTGACGAAGGTTCATATGCCACTCAATAAACCAATCATCACAATATAAAACAATTTTATATTCACTAACAAATACGCTCTCATAGCTATTATAACACTCAAACTCATTCTAGAGTACTACTGACTCTATCTCTAATGAGTAATACCCAACAGAACCATGGTTGTCGCTTAACCATATTCTCTGATACCAGATGTAAGGACCCGATTCTTCGACTTTCGAAAACTGACATCAATACGTTCACAGTATCAACTGCCGAGCAATCGAAGGATGGAAAACCGAACACTTAGGGTTTTAAGAAAAAGAAAAAGAAGAAAAAGACAGAAGGAGATAGGAAATAGATAGAAAATAGAGAGAAAAGAAAATAGAACGGAACAGAAAGAAAACAACAGAACTACATCAGAATCTCACAATCGCAGCGGAACAACATATAATAAATAAATGAATAATCTTTAAACAAAGAACTATATCAATTATTACATTACATTACATTTCATTTCATTACATCAGAGTGTACAACAACAAACAACAACAAACAGCGGAAAAGAAATACTATATACTAGTAATACGCCATGTCATCCAGCTTGCCTCCTGCAACTCCTGAATATCCAGAATATCCTGATAAACCTTAACTCTTGACTGCCCGTGTGGAAATTGGTGGGCACCCAGAGTTTAGAAAGGAAAACAATAAACTCCGAGTCAGTCATGTGACTGGTGTGAGAACTCAAAACAGTTTATTTATCTTTAAAATCAAAATAGAGGAATATTTTTAAAGTCAATTCGCAATGCTTTTAAAAATGAGACTACCATAAGACCTCCCACCACACACACAATGCAAACACAGACTTGGAGGAGATTTCTCCCTATGATAGTCAAAGATGCTTGATACGCATTAAAAAGAAACATTTGATATTATTATTAGTGCATAGTGTAGAAAAACAATTTCGAAAGTAGAATATAAATCTTAGCCAGCATAGGTACCATTATAGTATGCTTACTATAGCTACCATATTAAATGGTAGGTTCTACAACTAAAACCGTACAAGTCTCGTATTGTTTCTTTGGATTTCCATCGAATGGTCAGGCCAAGGAACTTCCCATTGCCACATGAGAACGCCTCTGGAAGGACGTCCCCGAGAACCTAACCGGATCTCTGCCAACACAAGGCCGGGTTACCTTTCAAACTAGGTAACAACTGACACGAGTATGCCATCCCCCGGTCCTTTGGGACCTTTAACCGAGCGCTCGAAATCAACATCACACCAAAATAATAAGTGTTTCAACATGAGTAAGCATATAGGCTCCATACCATGATACCACCCTTTTCCAGAAGGAAGTGCACATACCCTAAAGGGAGCTACCCCTCATAACCTTGCTGCATCTTTCCTGTTTTGACCATTCCGGGATGTGAGGCTCGACGAAGTCTCATCCACAAAAACACGCTTTATACAAAAGCTGTGCTTTGGGTCAACAAATGATCATAGAAATGATCACCAAGATAAACGATCAAACAAATGATCCTATCACAAGTGATCAACACAATGATCATTTCACAGCAACACTCAGCATGTCACATTACCAAATTGGGAATATATCGCTGATAACCTTCAACTACATAACCTCTGTGCTCATACGTCTCAGAGAAGGGTGTTAAGCTAAAAGAATAAATTCTCCGCCACCAACAAAAATATATTTGAAAGAAATCTGCTTTATATCTCAATTTGTAATGTCAGACATACAATCCATACAAGTCTGTTCCGGGCTCGAACAGAACCGAAGGCACTTACAAAGAAGTCCTTGCAATCCGGATATCCACAATCCTGATCGGATTCCCCATCACATATGGAGAACTCTATACCGGAGCAACTCGGTGCAGAGTCAATCGACAGGTCATCCTATCGGTCTCGCAAATATCCGGTCTTCAACACCGGTCATCAATGCTATCCATTACGTCGTATTACTATTCGGAAAGAGTAATCCGAATAACGAGCGCAATAATTTAAAAATAAGTGTAGCATTCAAATTCAGCAAATCACAACAAATACCTTTCAAAGGTAAATATTGATAGTCGGTTATTGAACTATCAATGGATATGCACACACCACCAGATTCCAAATAATTTTCCAAATTATTTATTTCCCAAAAATATCTTTACAAGATATATAATTTCAATACTTCAAAAACAAATCAATATTTATTTTTAAACAAATTCCACTTTCTTTTATAAATTCCATAGTGAATTTTCATTCCAAATATCCATGCATATACGATTTCAATTATTCATTTCAATTTATCTTCAAAAAGATAAATTCTCAAAACGTTTCATTTCACATTGGAAAAACATTTCCATACTTATTTATTCATAAGTAATTCACAATTTTTATTTATTTTCAACCTTTGGAAAATATTCAATATACTTATATCGAAATTAAGCATATATTTCATTCTTTAAGGAAATCATTCTCTTAAACATATTTATTTGGGCCAAAACGAATGTTGCGTAAAACATCGTTACGACAACCCAAAATCACCAGTATAGGGATTCGAAATTAAAATAGATATATAAATCCCAATACTATACAAAACATTTCCTTTCGGAAATCATTTACTATAACAACAGTGTTATAGTCCACCATTTCCTTTTATTTCTCGAAAACGTCTATTTCAACAATGAATGTTGAAATCTATGGTCTCGAATCTCAACACATTTTAAAACATCGTTAGATCGTTTTAATTCTATTTAAAACATCACATCCAAAACATTTTCTTTAACATATTATTCACTTTTCAAAAACGTGAATATCCTACGTTAACCAATTTCATCATTTCTATACATTTTTTTTAAAGGATTATTCACCGTATAAAACGTGAATATAACTCCATTAATAAATTACAACAATTTACTTATCAAAATAAGTCGTTGCGAATTTATAAAACAACGTTTATAAATTCCTTTATTAACCTATCCGGTTTATAACTCAATTATATACCGAAAGTCCATATTATAAGTTAAATGCTTATAAAACGATTATTTTACAAAATCGTTCTTTTAAAGACTTTCCAAATTATAAATCTTATAACTTATAAGATTCATTTATTTAACCAAATCTATTCTTCAAATAACTTTACAAATTTTATAAACCTATTGCTTATAAAATTTCATTTATAACTTCACCGTTCATAATTCTATAAATTTCATTCATTTATGAAATTCATTCACAATTCATTCTAACACTTATAAAAACTTGTTTTATAGTTCAAAATATTCTAATTTATAAATATCAATTTATAAATATCTTATATAAATCAATTTATACTATTATTCTTTTAAAACATCTTTAATCCCCTTTATAATTCACCATTTTGATTTATAAAATAATTAAATTTCATAAATCCTACGTTTAAACTTTTTATAATAAATTCAAAAATCCCGATTTAAACTATTTTATAAAATCATTAGCCTCACATTTTCAAAAATCAACTTTTAACTATTTTTCTCCAAAATCATAATTTTTATAACATAAAAATTATAACGTTTATTTATTTAAAATGGATCAATTCCAAAAATATTTATAAACGTATACTCTTCAAAAATCACTTTAAAATCATTTTAAAATTCCAAAATTTGGTCCAATGATGCTACATACCAAATAGTCAATCACGGCAACAACGATATCATATATCGATATGATAATCAACGAATATCAAAATATCCATAATCAAATAAATACTGTTGAGGAATCCAGTTGGATCCCTCCAACCTGTTTTCCTGCATCCAAAGATGTTAGCACAATACCAATTCCGTTCCAGTACGAAATTATCGCGGTATATGGGATTTAAAATATTATCTGCTTAATAGACGGCGCAATAAGGTCTTATCCGCTATACAATGCGGGAAATCAACAACTGCAATATATACATATGCCAATATATATATTGTTATTATATATAATACCAATTTCACTGTTTATGAAATATTCGCGGTATATGTTTTAATAAATAACATCCGCTTACTAACGGCGCATAATGTCTATTTTAACAATCAATAGATAACAATCATCATTCCAACATGCATTCAAGAATTTTAAATCTAACTATTTAAAATAAAATCGAAACCGATTCGATTGAGTGAGAAGTTCTCACCTTGATTTCAATTTCGTTTTAGCGATTTATTTCGAATAAAATTAAACGCGCGTTTAATTTTACTCAAAATTTTCGCTAACTCCAAACGACACCAATCCAATTCCATAGTGTAGTGCTCGTCCATACGATTCCAACGCAACTAGTTTCGCACGTTTTCGACCTCGTATGAAAAAGATATGATTTTTACAAGTTACACGATTATATATTTTAATTTACAACATAATTTCTTTTAATTTTTTAACCTTCATCAACTACAGGTCGTTGGATCTCCTGCATCTCCACATCAGGCCGCACGTCCCCCCATCCATCTTCTTCCTCTTGCACGTTTCCAGGCCGAACAAAGAACCCAACATGCATAATTAGGGTTTAATTATACTCTGCCTACATTGACTTCTAGCTCGATCAAATGCTGTCATTCCAAAGCCCATAGCTTGCTCGACACACAGCCACCACCACATGCAACTCGGTCACCCCCCCACGCACAAAAATGCGTGCGAACTGCAGCCATACGCGGCTATTTTCCCACCTCCATGCGACGCTAAACCCCATCTCGACCGTATAGATTCGAAGCTCGTTGCGTGCTCTCCATCTTTCATTTAGAAAGTTTTTGATAATATTGCATGGATTGAGAGAGATTGAGGGGAGAAGATTGATAATTTCTGGCCATTGATGTTAGGGGGGTGGCGGCTAGGGTTTTTAAACCTAATTTTTTTTTTTGTGAAGAGGCAAGGCTTATTTATAGAAAATCGAACGAAACACTATTCATTTCGGAATTTCCAAACTCCGATTTACGCGCGGTGACCGACGTTTCTAGGGTTTACCCCGCGTTCCGGACACAATGGAACAGGTTTCGAAAGCTAATTCGGTCATCTGTACGAGATATGGCAATAAACGTTCAATTTAAATTAAACCGATTTAAACGATTTTCTAGGCGTTTTAGCTTGCACCGGACAAACGATAAATCCGATTGACACGAAATTTGAAACCTTACAATAATATCACATTACGGATCCGATGAAACTGGTTTCGTCGAAATCCGAGACAGTTTGAAAAATGGCTATTTTAACTCGCCAAATTAATATTAAAAACAATTTCGATGCGTTTCGAGCTGCTACGATCAAACGATAACTCCGATTGCTACGAAAATTGAAATCCGATAATAACAAACTATTACGGATCCAATGGAACTAGTTTCGTCCAATTCTGAGACTGTTCTAAAAATGGCTATTTTTACTAGTCGATTAAATATTAAAATATTCAATTTTCACAAATAAACTTTTAATTCGATTTTAAAAGTTCTAAAATATCGTTCTAACTTCAATATGATAAAATAAAATTTTACAGATCATTTTCAATCATATTTCACCCAATTTTCTATTATTTCCATAATTTAACATATTAAATCATTGATTCAATTATTCAATTAAATCCAATTATTCTAAATAAAATTTATTCGACTTATAAATTTCACTTATTAATATTAAAAATTAATTAAATATTCAAATTTTAATTGATTAAAATTCTGGGTCGTTACAAAGGGGTGGAAAGAAAAGGGAGCCATGGGTTCTGAATTGAAATGAGGATGAAGGTGAAGAATACTGGAGATAGAAATTTAAAAGCTTGGCCATTTTTATGTTTTACTCTGTTCGATTTCAAATGGCTGAATAGATGAAGATGCATGATTTTAAAAAGAAAAAGGAAGACAAGAAACGACGTTGGCGCGAGGGTTGATGGTTACGGTGATTTTGAAATGATGGGAAAAATTTATGAAGTGAAATAATTTCAACTGAAGGTGACCAGGATATACATATATTTTTAAATTAAATTCAAATTAAATGATCTCAATTTACGAAGCTTAAAATCTCAACCTCCTATCGATGCATGCCGCGAGACGTTTATAATGTTATACCCCTATTTCGAGCGCAATGGAAAAGGTTTCGGGTCTTAATTTGATCGTATGGAGAAGATAGCTTTTTGGACCCAGTTATTATATTAAATTTCGATATAAATTTCAACGCATTCATATATCGTATGATCATACGACAAATCCAAATGCTACTAAAACTGAATTTCGATAAATAGTCACTATTATGGATCCAATGGAACTGGTTTCGTCGAATTCCAAGATCGTTCCTCGAAAGGCTATTTTTGATTGTCAATTTAAACGATATATTTTTAAAACTGAACAAAACACTTTTAGATTTAATTTTAAAAGTTCTATTATCTTCAGTATTACCAATATAAATTTTACACCCACAATCCTTTAACTATTTTCCCAAAACCCAACAGTTTTTCACAACTTCCCAAAACAATCTTTTTATTAAAGACATATTATCACCCTTACTAACTTTCCCAAACATTCATCTATTTCAAATAATATTATCTACCGCCCATTCAAATTATAATTTAAAACCAAATTTTAAATCATCAAAATTTTCTCAAAATTTTTCTAACTCCTTAAATTTTCGAAAAATTTCACCAGCGTCTCCATTCCTTTGCTAGCTTGAAACAACTACAAAATGCCTCTACGGCCTTAAATTTCAAAGGAAAACAAAACGCCAAGTGGCTAGATCAGAAAATCATCAAATTTGATATGTCAATTTAAATACATACCTTTTGTAGGCAATTTAATTTATCTTCTGAAATCCCAAACTCCAATTTCCTTTTGCTTTTATAACACCTGTATATCCTTCTTAGCAATCATATCCAATCAAAATTTCTAAAATCATTTTATTCATTTCTTTTCGAGAATTTCGAAATTTTCTTTACTTAAGCCATACGATGTACACATATCATCCATACGCAATATCAAATCGATCGTTCACTCGATCACACAATTTCACTTCCAAACTAGTATTGTCCACCCGACTCTCAAGTGCGGACTCAGATCTGTTTTCTTGATCAGAAACCGTCATCCTCCTTCCATAGCCTATACTATGATAGAGAATTTTTGGATCAATCAAAAATCCATGTCTAGGGTTCGTCGTCGAAAATCGAGTGAAAAATGCTAACTCGGATCGACCTAAATATCTCAAAATTCTGTGCCCGAATCCGAATCAGTCGCTACGCAGATAAAATAATATACGTACATCCTACGTATAAATTTCCAATTGATTATTATTTATATCAACTATTTTTTTCACATTTATTTTGATTTCAATTCACTTATTCACAATTTCCCTTTTTACCACTTTTATTAAACCTTCATTCAAATATTAGTTTAGTATATTTCTCAACTCCAAATTTACATAAAAATTTCACCATCCATTTCTTAAGTCCGGTATAGATATTTTATATGCTTCTTATATTTACTTTCGCTTTACCACTTATGCTTTATATCTATTTCATTTAACTTAAATTTCCAATTCTATTTGAATTCAATTTACCTTTCATTTTTATTCATTGCCAAAATTATCTTTATAAAAATACTTTTTGTAACTCTTTTGTTTCAAAATTTTAAAACATTTTTAGTTCTACATAATATTACCAAAATATTTTTATATAAAAATACTTTTTATACTCGATATCTCAACAAGTTCATCCTTGTTCTCACAGAAATTTAGTCAAACATTGATCAGGCGCATGATTGAAAATCTATAAGTACTTAGTAAACCCGTATTCAACACCTAATGAAAATACCTGAAAAATAACTTTTGTGAGAATCCTCTGGAAATCGTTACCCCCTCCATGGATCGCAGTGAGCCCGATGATTGCGTCGCCAACCCGGCGAAATCCATAGAAAACTGTAGGCATTTGCGCCCCTCGACTACACCATGGAACTGCCAAAGATCATAGCTACACCTAGGGTTACGTTGCCATCATGGCAAACACCATGTAACTATAGGCATCAATGCTCTCGAATTTCACTCCCAAATGAAACTTCACCACGTAGATCGCAGGTTACATCAGTCGAGTCCCATTGTAGCCTGTAGGCACTCACTGCCACATGATTTCCACTATGTCCTCATAGATCGCTATCTACCGATGTTAAGTCGCTCTCCCAGTGAAATCAAACGTAGACTTTAGGCAATCGCTGCCCCTCGACTTCCGCTATGGATACGTAGTAGATCGCAGTTACACTGAGTTACACTGCCGTCACAGCATAACCCCAATGTCTCTGTAGGCATCAACGCCTTCGACTTTTGCTACCCCAATCAAAATCCACAGGAACTACAGTTTAGTCCGGACCTCCTCTGGGATCAAAATTTATAACCCCCCTTAGGGCTCAAGTTAAGACCACCCCATGGATCTCCTACGGTAAGTTTTCAACTCTAAATGGGAGCGCCTTTTCCCCCATAGCATTCTCAAAACATTTTATACTATACACATATAGTATCTTTCAAAACACACTCTTTATGTGTCTCACATATAAACTTCAAAATCGATAATTCTCAAACTTGGCTTACCAAATCCAAAAATTTATTTTTCCCAAAATCAAAAGCCTTTAAAAACCAATTGGTTCCACTCCGACCAGTTTGAAATTTAGAAAATAGTTTGAATAGTTTAAAATAGTTATGTAGTGGTAAAATAGTTAAATAGTTGTAAAATGGTTAAATAACTATTATAAGATAGTTTGAGTTTTAAAAAGAAAGGTTTATATAGTAAATAGTTTGAAAAATAAATTTAAGACAATTTATATTAAAATAATTTATTTGAAAATAATTTCAGAGTCAAACTGGTTCCATTTTCCAATCTCCATCTTAATTTAATTTTTAATTTAAATCTCCACTTCCATTTAACTTGACTCAATTCCAATTCAATTTGAATTAACTTCAATTCCTATTCTAATTCAAATCAATTCCCATTTGAATTTAACTTATTCAACTTCGATTCCAATTCCAATTAATTCATTTTAATTCCACCTTTGAATTAATTCCAATTTCATTTTCAAATTTTAAACCATCTCGATTTATACAAATTTGAGTTAAATTTTCAAATATTGATTTAATCTCTTAAATCAAATTAAGCCCTAACATTTAGTTTAACAACCCAAGTCTTTAAGAAATTTAATTCTAAGTCCAAATTTCAAATATTTATTTTAAATTATCTTAACTTATTTCAAGTTTCGAGCAAGAGTTCAAATCTTTTTAAGCAAATCAATCTTCGAAATTCAATTGATTACCCTATTATACTTCAAATTTTTAAACCCATTCCCTTTAAACAATTCCCGTTGATAAATCCATTTTTAGCATTTAAATCTTAAGTTCAAAGTGATTTCATTTTCATAAGTTCAATCTTTATCTCTAAAAATCAAGTCTAATAGTTTCAAAATAAAGTTTTATTCCCATTTAATTTTAGCAATGGATGTATATCATTAAAATCCACTTCTTGATTTATTCAAAACAATTC
Organism: Allium cepa; assembly: GCA_030765085.1. Taxonomy (NCBI): domain Eukaryota; kingdom Viridiplantae; phylum Streptophyta; class Magnoliopsida; order Asparagales; family Amaryllidaceae; genus Allium; species Allium cepa. The sequence continues at coordinate 587,497,994 of CM060940.1, forward strand.
AATTTATAGAATTTAAAACCCGTTTGAGACCATACATAACTCTCTTTTCAATTTGACCCATTTAACTTTCTTAAGTTAAATCTCAACTTCATCTTGAAATCTTCCAGATTCAGATTATAGGCCCAAACTTATTTAACGTTCCCCAAGTTAAATCTCAATTCATTCAATCTGTTCTGCCATACTCATTTAAATTTTCCATTCAAATTTAATTTTTCTATCAATATCTTTTCCCACTTATAAGCTCAAAAACTTATTTCTCTTTGGGTTATACTCTCGCTTCAAGGGAAAATTCGGTATTCAACACTTTGTGTTTTCTACAAATCAACTTCGTTATTATGTATATCCACACATATATGTACATTATTTCATTTGCACACCAAATCGTTTCTATGTAATATTATTTATTATTTCTTATAACACTTTGAAATAATTCCAAATTTTTTGGACTTAGATTTTAAATCTTCACAATTTAAATCTATTTCAATTTATAAATCATACTTAAATAAATGGTTACTTCCTTTAAACAATTCATCCTGCTTTATCATTATTATGTTTAAAAAATAAACATCTTTTTAGAAAGACCCAGTATAATAACTAGAACCCATATATTCTATAATAATTTTCTAGAAAACTATAATTCAGGATAACTTATTTTCAGACACTTTGAAAATTATTTTGAATTTCCAGGGTTTAAATTCAGGTTTGAGTCCATTTTTACTTAGCTTATTTGCAAAGTTAATCTTTACCCAAATTTCTGTTTGGTTATATGTGTTTTACCACTTAAATCTTCTGGTCTTATTAAATTTTAATAACAATAACCAATTACTTTGATATATATAATAATTAGAAAAATTATTTCCTTGTATATCAAAATTTAAGCTTATATAAAAATGGTTTTTTTACTTTTATTTTTTAAACCATATTAAAAATCAGTATAAGAAAATAACAAGTACGCTCTCATATAATTCACTTAACTCATTCTAGGGTACCTGATCCTATCTCTAATGAGTAATCCCCACTAGAGCCAAGGTTCTCGCTTAACCTTTCAGCTCTGATACTAAATGTCACAAACATGTTTTTTCGACCATCGAAAGTCGATATTAATACGTTCACTTTATTACATGCCGAACAATCGAATGCTGGAAATACCAAACCGTAAGGGAAAAAGAAGAAAGAGGTAGAAGAAGAAATAAAAAACAACCAGGATCTCACAATCGTAGCGGAACAAATAGAATATACAAATAATAGCATGATATATAATGAAAATCTATAACTGTCAATATACGTTAATATATCAGAGTACAAAGAATCTGGATGGTTATAACAACTTTTCCCTAAATACTATCTCTATAGTCTCTAATACACGGCGGGAATCAATATGCCTCTGCCACCTCGCTTGCTTCCTGAGCTACAAACGTCCTAACCTGAAATTCTGTAATGCTCGGTCTGTCCCGAGATTAGAATACAGTAATACCCGAGTCAGACTGGAAACTAGCATGAATAAACCTATTTAATTTGAAATACTAGAGCCGTAAAAATGTATTTAAAAACCAACGTAACTCGTCCAACATTACGAGTACTTATCTTGCTATGACCAACCCTAGCTGCCAACCCATTATTTAAATTAATATCTAAGTGTTGTCACTTATTCCAAAATAGTTGGATTTATTTAATTTATTAAATTCCAGCCTATTTAATTCTCTAAATCAAATCCGTAAAGATTGAAGTAGTTACCAAATCGAAGTGGTTTTGGATATTGCTGATATCTGATCCCGGTCTCTTCGAATCCAAACGTCGTATTTAAACCAAGTTGTTTTTAACAAAACAAATCTATTTCAGGATGCAGCCTTCACATAAAAATCCCATCAATGTCTATGCAAATAAAACGTCTCACATTTTATATTTAACTGTTCATTTCTGGTTATTCCAGTTCAAACTGTTCGTAGAGTAGATTAAGCAGTCACACAATTCATAATTTTACTTAAAACAGAATTAATTATTTTCAAATCATGTTTAATTACCATTAAATAAATTACAAATCATTTTATCTTATACTAAAAAATCCTTGAATTAACTCATAATTTGCAAGTATAATTAACTTATGACTTTAATAAAATTAAGGTTAGATCATTTCATTTTATCATTAACTATTAACTAATTACAATTATTTATTTACTTTAATTAAGCCTTAGTAATTAATAAATAATTACCTTAACTTAATTTATTTAAGTTAAATCTTTTTATTTATCCTAGCAAATTCCTAATCCTAAGGTTTGAGTTAACTAAAGAATTTTTAAATTACTTAATTTAAAATAAACATAACTAATTACTTTGAAAACCATTTTCTTTTTATTTTCTTTCCATTTTCTTTCTTTTCAAAAATCCAATACTTTTACTTTTGATATCTCAAATAACCAAATATATTCAGCTAACTATAGCATTCAATAGCTTCAATTTTCAATATAATCTATCACTGATTATCAAACAAATCACAATCACAGACTATGAAAATAAATATTAATATTTTCAAGGAATCCAGTTGAATTCCTCTAACCTGTTTCCCTGCATCCACAGATGTTAGCACAATATAAAATACTAATCCTACTTCGAGGGGGATATCGTGGTATAATGGGTCATCCGTTATTATGCGGACGCATAGGGTCTCATCCGCTATATAATGCGGGAATATCAATCACACCAATATATATATATATACACTACTATATATAATATCACATCCAGACCGTTAAGAAATTATCAATTAAAGCAATCAATCAAATAATTTAATTTAACTGATTAAATTAAACAGTAATCCAATTCGATTGAGATTTACTCATCTTCGATTTTTGTTTTGCAATCCGACCCAACTCGGCTTCTTTTCTTTACGATTTCGGACCTTTTACAAACATTTGTACGGTTTATTAATATTTGAATTAATCGAATAACTCATTACCATTTATTTATTTAATTTACTAAATTTTTTTTGACTTTAAACTAATTGCTTTTAACAAAATATTTTTAGTGACTAAAATAATTAAACAAATTAATTTCCAAAATACATTATTTTAAAATTAAACTAGTAACTTAATATATATATATATATATGTATGTATGTATGTATGTATATTTTATTTATTTGAAACTACTTATATATCTATAAAAATAATATATTTAAATTTAAAAAAAAATCTAACTTTATATGCTCATATATATACTTTATATATTCAAAAAAATCTTCTTCCTTTTCTGTTAGTTTATAATTTTCCAACCTATATATATATATTAGATAAAAACGTAAATGATTTTACTTTACTGTACTATATTCCTTTGTATATATTTAAATTAAAAAAAGTAAACGGTAAACATATACCTCGATGCCTGACGTCACGATGAAGTCGCCATCCCTTCGCTCAACCCTTTCGAGTAGCGTTCGAGCCCAGACATCTGACAACCGAGCTTCGCGCCAGAACAGCTTCCTCCATCGCGCGGCCCTCTTCCGCACTCGCATCGCCGACATCACTCCCACTTCCTTGCACTGCCTTGAGGTGCCTTCGCCTTCTCTGGCCTCGAGCGCACACTGCTTGATTCCAATCTACCGAACACGATCATGAAGGTGAAAAATACAACGAACGATTTGATTTCTTCCGATCCGCCATTTTTTTTATTTGGTTCGTTTGAAAAGGGAGAGAAAGAACGATACAACCTTAAATTATTTCTTGATTCGATTTGGATTTGTTCGAAAAGTGGCGGAAAGCAAAGGGAGTCGTAGGTTTTAAACTGAAATGAGGATGGAAGGTAAAGAACATTGGAGATAGAAATTAAAAGCTCAGCCATTTTTATGTTTTCTTATGTCCGATTTCAAATGGCTGAATAGATGAAGATGCATGATTTTAAAAAGAAAAAGGAAGACGAGAAACGACTTTGGCATGAGGGTTGATGGCTATAGTGATTTTGAAATGATGGGAAAAAGTTATGAAGTGAAATAATTTCAACTGAAGGTGATCAGAATATACATACATTTTTAAATTAAATTCAAATTTAAATCGTCTCGATTTACGGAGCTTAAAATCCCAACCTCCTATTGATGCATGCCGCTAGGCATGTATAATGTTATACCCCTATTCCGAATGCAATGGAAAAGGTTTTGGGTCTTAATTCGATCGTGTGGAGAAGATAGCTTTTTGTACCCGGTTATTATATTAAATTTCGATATAAATTTCAATGCGTTCATATATTGTACGATCACGCTTCAACTCTAAATGCTACGAAAATTGAAATCCGATAATAAATCACTATTACGGATCCACTGCGACTAGTTTCGTCGAATTTCAAGTCCGTGCCTCAAAATGCTATTTTTAAATGCCAATTTAAACGATATATTTTTAAAACTGAACAAAACACTTTCAAATTTAATTTTAAAAGTTCTATTATCTTCAGTATTACCAATATAATTTTACAACCCTTCACATTATTTTTAACGAGCTTAAAACTCCCGATTTAACATTTTACCTAATTCCCAATATTTAAATTCAATAGTTTAATTATCCAATAAATAGTGATATTTGAATTTCAAGTTAAAAATTAAATAATAAATATTTAAAATCAATTAAATATTCCAATTTCAAATAATCAAAATTCCGGTCGTTACATTCTGATCCTCTCAGCTAATACTGGATCCTCCTTGTGCTTTGAAGCAATTTTCTCAATCAATACTAATCGAAATTATAGACAAGACAACCTAGCGGTAATCTGACTAGAACCAGCAGTTGATCATAACTACACATCATAACAGACTAAAGCTTCTAGATCTTTCTATTCTGCCAACAGAGCTAACACCACATTTTGATGTTTCCCGTTAAGGGCATCTGCTATCTTATTACCTTTTCCTGGTGTATATTCTATACCAACATCATATGCAACCAAAAACTCCAGCCACCTCTTATGTCTCATATTCAACTCCTTCTGAGAGAATAAATACCGTAAAGACTTATGGTTAATATATAACTCAAATCTCTCCCCCAAGAGATAATGTCTTCAAATCTTCATTGCGAAGATCACAACTGCCAACTCTAAATCATGGGTAGAAAATCTAACTTCATGCGGTCTAAGTTGCCTAGATGTGCAGGCAGTGACTTTACCACTTTTCATTAATACTGCTCCTAATTCTATTCCACATGCATCAGTATACACCACCAATTCTTGGTTTCTATCTCAAATTACAAACATGGGTGTATTGGTCAACAAATGCTTTAACTTAAGGAAGCCTCCTCACATTTGTCGGACCAAATAAATCCCACTTCCTTCCTGGTTAGCTTAGTTAAGGGTGTTGCTATCCATGAGAAATCCTTAATGAATCTCTGATAGTAGCCAGAAAGTCTAAGAAAACTCCTGATCTCAGTCACCGTCTTTGGTCTCTTCCAATTATTCACAGCATGGATCTTATTTGGATCGACCGACAATCCTTTCTTTAAAACTATGTGACCAAGAAACTTTACCTCTTTCTTTAAAAAATGACACTTAGTAAACTTTGCCTTTAGTTGATTTTGCCTCAGCGTCTCAAGCACTGCTCTAAGATGAACTTCATGCTCTTTCTCATCCTTAGAGTATACTAGCATGTTATCTATAAATACTATACAAATCTATCCAATTATCCTCGCCAAACTCGGTTCATCAAATCCATAAAGAAAGCAGGTGAATTTGTTAATCCAAATGGCATCACCAACCAGTCTTATGAATCATATCTAGTCTGAAAGCTGTCAAAGGAACACTGTCTTCCGTCACTCTTAACTGATGGAAACCTATCGCCAAATCCAACTAGAAAAACACCTTGGCTCCACTCAACTGATCAAACAGATCATCCATCCTTGGAAAATGATGCTTATTCTTAATCGCCATTTCGTTTAACTTATGATAGTCAATACATATCCTTAATGACCCATCTGGTTTCTTTACAAAACTATGGCCGCTCTCCCAGGTGAACTTCTTGGTTTAATAAAATTCATTCCTTTTAGATCCACTAGCTACACCTTCAATTCCTTCGTCCCAGTAGGTGTCATCCTGCTAGGTCGTCTACTCACAGGTTCAGCTTCGGGTATAAGGTCTATTCTAAACTCAATAGCTCTTTTCGGGGGTAGTCCAGTGACTGGCTCAAAGACATCTGCAAATTCTCTTACTACCCGAATCCGACTTAACTCATCTTCTACCTCCATAGCATTAAGCATAGTACTAACACTCCGGTCAGTATTCTCTATTGAAAAATATCACTCGGTTATGACTATCAGGGTGTCTCTATGATATTTTCCTATCTTGGAAAAATATTCTAGCATCATACCTACCCAACCAATCCATACTCAAAAAGATCCCAAAATCTACAAAATCAATAACATATAAACTGCATGCAAACTTATGACCCAACAAGTCAAGCTCTAACTAGTCACACCTTAACCCTAGAGTTGCATAACCTCCTATTATATTTGCAACCCTTAAGGAAGTAACAAAGTAGGTGGGTTCTAGACATATCTATCAACCAAACACTAAGATATAAATGAATGTGATGCACCAGTATCAATAAGTACTCTAATTGAAATACTCTGAATCAAAAAGCGTACCTTCCATCATAGGTTTCCTTTATCTGCTGCAGTAGGCCTAGCTGATCCTACAGCAAAAACATTTTCTTTGTCCTCCCTAACTGGATCCGAACACTGATTTTTGTAATGCCCAACTTGTTCACAGTTAAAGCACTTCACATTCTTCTTAACCGTAGATTTCTTCCCATTTCCTGACCGGCATTCATTAGCAAAGTGGCCCTTCTTGTCACACATATAGCAAATTACCTCAGCCTTTGACTTCTTAGACTCCCCTCTGGGCTCGCTTCTTTTTGAAGAACTTCATCTTCTTCTCTTGAGAACCCTAGGTTTCCATTGAC